>AP028239.1:1200000-2400000 GCA_030864385.1 Cutaneotrichosporon sp. HIS471 | reverse complement strand
GTACAAGACGAGAATGCCGCGGTCGAGAAGACGCTCGATGTGCTCCTCGCTGTCGACTTCAACAATCAGGATGCCCTTCTCCGGCGCCTCGGAGATCACGCGCACCTCGAAGCCGAAGAGCTCTGCGATGGCATGGATCTCAGGCAGTCGGAAGGAGGGGTGCTCGAGTGAGCCGCGGAGAAAGTAGCGCGGCATGGTGTGTTACTCTAGTGGATAAAGGATGAGGGACGCTTCTCCTCCCTCAGTTGAATGCCGGTCAACATTTCGAGAAGACATTTGTCTCTAGGTACGAGACAAATCACGTGAGATCCACGTGGAATTTATTTAGCTTGGCCACCTTAATCCCAAGATTCATTAGGTCATGTTTCAAACTGTGATATACTGTATCAACGGATCAACCGCGTCTCCACTACGTCTCTTCATTTTGTAAACAATGGGTTCAAACGACGGCATGCTACCACCAGCAGTCAATAGGCGCCCCGGGGTACCGCAAAGTACTACGCGTGCCCCATGGGCCACCGGGCCTTCGTCACGAGCCCTGCCATCACAGACGACGACCCGCGCGCCCAAACCGCTGGCGTCCACTTCGATGCCACCACCCACGTCGATGCTTCCACCCACCAGTATACCTCATCGGAAGCACGGACATAATGCCGCATCTCCTGCAGCTCCGGCGCTAGCAGGCCTCGCAGACGCTGTCGTCCTCCCCTCCAACCCCGCCCCGCCTGCCCCGGTCCTGACGACCGAGGACGCCGTTCACGCCTGGCCCGCGACTCCGGGATATCGCGGGTTCATTGACTGGTTGCGCGTGCGGTGCGAACGGATCCGCGGGCGCCCAATCGTTGACGGGCCTCCCGCGTATGACGGCGCGTCCGAGGTGCGTTCGCTTCCTATCGCTGCCATAAGCTGACCCCAGACCACTACCACGTTCCTCCGCCTCCTCGACGCCATGGTCGACTGGGTTGACGAGGTCCCACCTTTCCCGCAGGAGAACCAGCGCTTCGGAAATCGCGCGTTTCGAGACTATATCGGGCTCGTGGAGAAGGTGAGGGCTTCCACGTGCGGGGCACCACTGACGGTAGCGACTCCCATCTTACTTACCGACGAGCCTGCCACCATACCTTCTTGACCAGCTCCTCCCACTTCTCCTTCAGTCTCATGCGTTCGGTCACCCCACACGTTTAGATTACGGAACGGGACACGAGCTCGCCTTCATCCTCGGCCTCTGGACGTGCGTCGTCTCCGGCTGGGCAGGCGACGCGGACGCGCAGGACCAGCTCGTGCTTCGAGTCTTCCCTCGCTACCTCGACCTCACGACCAAGCTGCAAGCAACGTACCGCCTCGAGCCGGCGGGCTCCCACGGTGTGTGGGGCCTCGACGACTTTGCTTTCCTTCCGTACCTCTTCGGTTCCGCGCAGCTGCTCGGCGGCCCCATGTCGCCAGCCGAGGCACTCAAGGTAGCAACAACGACTGAGGGCCCGTTCACTGACCTGTATATGCTCACTTTGCATCGAGTGGGTCTGTTTAAGCGCGGTGCAGCGTTCAGTGAGCATTCCCCACTCCTGGATAGCCTGTCGACATTCCCGAACTGGGTCAAGCCACACACCGGGTTACTTAAGATGTTCCAGGCCGAAGTGCTCGGCAAACGTGTTGTTGTGCAGGGCCTCTGGGTGGGTGGGTGGTGCTGGGGTGAGCAGATTCCCAGACCCGAAGTGTCGCGGGACGATGAGCCTGTGTCGGAGGGCGGAGCAGCGACAGCTGCTCCCTGGAAGGCCGAGCAACTGCGCCGCGCAAACGAGGCGTGGGGCCACTAAGCTAGAGTCTAGAGTTATCTAGAGTTGTATTTACCATACGCTGCATCGTGCATGTCTACCACCTCCTATACAATTGGGCCGCTCTTTTCCATACTCCTTGGCCCCCTGCGTGTAAACAGGCAGCCGGGTCCCAAGTTGCAAAGTCCCTAGGCATTCTCGCCTGCTCCGATGACAAGTGAACCTCTGAGCCGGACTGAGCTTGTTCCATGTAGATGAAGGTTAGGCCGGTTAATGTTACCGGTTGGTCACTCATAAATTACCTTGAAATGTCAACGTCAACGTCATCGACGCCACCCACTCAATATACTCATTGTCATCTATCGTTTATCATTTATCAAGCTCACAACTCACAATCATTCCAACTCCAAGCACAATGTCCTTCCTCGAGACCCGCGTCCCCCCTCCCCTCCTTGCCATCCTCTCTGGCTACAGCATCAAGGTCCTCGCTGACCGCTTGCCCGAGTACGCATACGACATTCCTTACCGGCCGTACGTCGCGGGCGGCATTGCGGCCGTGGGCCTCGTGATCAACCTCAAGGCCATCTTCGACTTCCGCAAGCACAAGACGACTATGTCTCCCTTCTCTCCAAACAAGAGTAGCTCGGTCGTTCGCGATGGCGTCTTCGCCCTCACCCGCAACCCCATGTACCTCTCGCTCTGCTTCGGACTCACGGCCTGGAGTGTGTGGAAGAAGGCTCCGCTCGGAGCCGGCGTGATCGCCGTGTTCATCGCGTACATGACACGCTTCCAGATTATGCCGGAGGAGCGCGCGCTGCAGGCCAACTTTGGAGACGATTATGCTTCGTACAAGAAATCGGTGCGGCGCTGGATTTAAACACGCGCTGGCTGGCGTTCCCCACTCGGCAGGGGCGAGGAGAGCGCCCCGTGTGGCCCCGTCCGGTGACGTCTCATAGTAGGATTCTCATGCAATGATTCCCAGCACTGGGGTATATGAGTTCTGACATGTAGAGGAAAGACTCGGCCGACGATATCTGGGTCTGTGCGCAGATGTTTTTACGTGAAACTGCACCCCAACAAGCAGTTCGAATCAAGCGTCTGACGTGTCTAGGACACCTCACCGTCTTCAGAGCCCCGTGCATGTCCTTGATGGATGTATCGGCCGAGTTTTGCTAGCAAGTCATATCAGAGGTGTAACCCGATATCAGATTGCGGAGTTGACTTGTTCCGTTACACCAAACTCAAATGAGGCCATAAATATCCCACGGCTATAAATATCAATACAGACACGCACTTCCACTTTCTCTTCACCCAATTCACAACCAACATGACCTCTGGAAAGTGGACGCGCGTCGCCACGCCCGCGCTCCAGCGCTCCTCGCACAGCCTCAGTGTCATCGGCAACAAGGCCTATATCTTTGGCGGGTGAGTTTACTCTCTCTCAGCCATGGTGCTAATGACAGCGAGCTCGAGTCCCGCACTCCCGTTGACAGCGCCGTGCATGTCGTCGACCTCAGGACTGGATCGTACGACAAGTTTGAGACTACTGGTGCTCCCTCGCTACGCGTCGGGCACGCGGCGGCGGTCATTGGCCAGAGTATCTTCCTCTTTGGTGGCGTGAGTGACCGCGCTAGTCCTCACACGTGTTTTGGTCCCTCAACCCCTCCTAAAGCACGAGGCCAGCCATCCGACGGACAATGAATGAGTGTTGACGCCAGCGCGGTGGCCCTGCAATGGAGCCTGTCGAGGAGCACGGCGCCGTGTACGAGTTCGACACGGCCTCTAGCTCGTGGCACAAGCACACGCCGTCTGGCGCATACCCCGCGGCTCGCAGCTATCACTGCGCGACCGCTACGCCGGACGCATTTGTGATCCACGCTGGCTGCGGTGTCGGTCCGCGTCTCTCCGACGTCTGGTCCTTCTCCCCCTCCACGGGAAGCTGGACGCAGCTCCCCGACGCGCCGGGTGTAGGTCGCGGCGGCGCGACCCTCGCTGCCTCGGGAGGTGCGCTGTGGCGTTTCGGCGGGTTCAACGGCGTGACCGAGCTCGGCGGGGCGATCGACACCCTCCAGAAGGGGGAGTGGGCCTCAACCCGTTTCGGTGAGGAGGAGGGTCTCTCTCGCCACGCGGCGGCCGCCCTCATAAAGGGCGAGGGAAGCGGGCCGGGTCCCCGCAGCGTGGCGGGCATGCATGCCGTCGGCGACCGCCTGGTGGTGGTCATGGGCGAGGGCAAGCCGAGCATCACCGGCGGCCACGAGGCGGCCGGCAATTTTTGGGACGACGTGTGGACGTACAGCCCCAAGGAGGGTTGGACCGAGGTCGCAATCGAGGGCGAGAAGCCGAATGCTCGCGGGTGGTTCGCGAGCGATGGAACGGGTCATGGCGTCGTCGTGCACGGCGGGCTGGATGATGGCAACACGCGCCTTGCGGACGTGTGGGTCCTCACGCTTGAGTAGACGGGCGTTGTAGAGTGCATTGGGTTGTCCTGGGTTCGATTATGTATTCCGGACCCGTGCGTTGACGTTCTGTGACCCAAGCACCATCAACTTGCGGTGGATTCTTATCTGATTGGACTCAGGCACACGTCTGCAGTTCTAGACTCGCACACCGCATGGCTGCGGCACCTGAACAGGCCGAGAAGCATGCTGGGGTATGTAGGCGCGAAGCCTCCAAATCTCCCAAGTTTGACGACTGGCAGAGACTTTGCAAAAACACCAAGCCAGTCAAGCCCGTCGCAACCATCGCCGCCACAAAGCGGGTCCCAAGACGGACACAGATCGTTTTCGGCATAACACCGGCACATCGGCCCGATGACATGCCGAGCAGGAGCACCAACTCTCTCCTCATCAACACTGTCGTGCACACTGGTATGATGTACACCTCGCGATGATGACAAGCTACGCCCCCCTCCGGCGCATCATAACCTCCCACGCCCCAGCCGACACGGACGGCACCAGTGTGGTGTTACACGACACCTCTATCCCCCTCCGCCCCGCGCTTGAGGGTAACGTTGGCCTCGCGCCACTGTTCGCGACCGTCGGCTTGCCGGCGATATCTCCTGCAACCCTCTCCGATGCCGAGATCAAGGCGGCAGAAGCACTAGCTCCTAGCGTCGTTACGCCGGGCGGGGTGAACGCACAAGTTACCGAGCTTGCACCGCACTTTCGCGTGGAGATGCACCGGACCAACTCGCTCGACTATAACGTGTTTGTGTCGGGCAGCGCATATCTCATCACGCCAAATGGAGGGGGAGAGGAACGGACGCTCGTCAAGGCCGGAGAGGTGGTCGTGCAGCGCGGCACGTTACATGCTTGGGAGGCAACGGCGGAGGGGGCGCGATGGGTGACTGTTGTAGTGGCGGCGTTATCGGTTGAGATTGGGGGGAAGGAGCTGGAGGAGGTCATGTTCTGGTGAGTTCGCGGGGGGGAGTGGGGGAGAGGGGGAGATGGCGATGAGGGATGGAGATGGGGGTTGGATGAGATAAGGGCCGATGGGCTGAGCTCAGCTCGGGGTTGAGATGCCGGCTCTGGGCTCTGGTGGCAGGGGGTCGGCGACTCAGAGTACCGTGCTGACTCATCAGATCGGGTTCAAGATTATGTGTTGCTTTAGTAGCTAGTAGGGAAGCCATCGAGTTGATACATCGATGCATGGAGTGATATAGTTATGTAGTGAGGGCAGGTATGCAGGTAGTAACTAGGTTTCTCTTTAAGAGTGAGATGAGGAAATGCTTCCGTCGTTGAGTGGTTTGTCTGTTTTACTGATCCGATCCACAAACTCTTACCTCTTAGCTTGGTCATTCTTCAACCCTTTTGATCCAGTGACAACCGAAACATCCACATAACAATGTCAATCCAAGAGGCAACAGCCTCACCAGACTTCAAACACTGGCTCGTAATAGCCCTCGAGCCAATGTACGTCTCCCTCACCTTCCTTCACTGGCAATATTTCTAACAGCAGTTGCGACGCAGAGCCCGACGTCCTCGCCGACTACTTCATAGCATGGCTCGTCACCGACTCGGACCCGGTACGCGCGTCATGGACGGACGACCAGTGGGAGGAATACGCGGCCAACGACCTGCAGGACTTTCTCGCCGACCAGGCCCCGCCGTTCGTCAAGGCCGCCTTCCAGACCATCCGCTCCAAGAGCTACCTCCCGGCCGCGCCCCTACCTGCGCCGGCACCCGGGCAGCCACCACAGGCCCCGCACTCCCTTCCTGCTAACCCCATGGTCTCCCAGAGCCTGGGTGACGTCGATATGGGCGAGGGAGAGCGAAAACCGAGGCAGCGCTGCAGGGATTACCATGGTACGTCCTTACTCAGCTCCCCATCTAGACTTGCGGCTGACGGCAGAACGCGGCTTTTGCATGCGAGGCGCCGACTGCCAGTTCGAGCACAGCGACGACATGATTATCCCCACCGCAGAGATGATGTTTGCGCAAATGGGCAACTTTATGGGCCCACAGGGCCGCGGCGGCTTCCGTGGGCGGGGGAGAGGACGCGGGCGCGGTGGGCCACCAATGCCCTTCGACCCGCACATGGGTGGCATGATGCCACCGATGTTCTTCCCCGGTCCCGGAGGACCAGGAGGACCAGGAGGACCAGGCGGGCCAGGCGGGCGTGGCGGGAGACCAGCTCCGCCGCCCGAGTTTGCGCTCGGCGCATCGCGTCCCCCGCGCGACCGCAACGGGAACACGCTCCTCATCACCGAGATCCCGCGCGAGAACTGCAACATGGCCTCGATCACCGAGTACTTCTCTCAGTTCGGCGACGTTACCAACGTTGCGGTTGAGGGACACTCCCGCCGGGCGCTCGTGAGCTTCACTAGCAACGGCGAGGCGTACCAGGCGTGGAAGAGCGATGCTGCTGTCTTCGGCAACCGCCACGTCAAGGTGTTGTGGCACAAGCCACTGCCCGGTCACGGCGGGGCGGGACAGAAGGCGCTCGAGGCCAGCAAGACGCTGCTCGAGAACATGAAGCGTCTCGAGGCCGGCGAGGACCTCCAAGGCAACCACCAGGTCAAGCTCGAGGGCCCGGAGAGCCGGCTGCGCAAGACGCTCGCTGAGCTCGAGACGCGCGAGCGCAACCAGAAGCGCGAGACGCTCATCGCCGAGCAGAAGGTGCTGTTTGCGCGCGCAGGCACCGCGAGCCAGGAGGACAAGATGGAGATTCTGAAGCGCGTCAAGGAGATCAAGCTCGAGCTGGCCGTGATTGAGAACCCGCCGAAGGAGGAAATGAGCGCGAAGGACCAGCTCGACGCCCAGCTTGCTAAGCACGGCATGGAGACGTCAGGCGGAGACGAGGAGGAGCTCCTCCGCTTGAATGCGCAGCTGACAGCGTTACGGGACAAGGTGAGTGTGCGGCGAGACCGCCGAGCGTGGCTCTACAGCGGGGCAAGATTCTGCTCGGTTGGCCTTACTGTGAGCTGACACCAGGCATCCAACATGGGCATTCCCCAGCGCTACTCACCATACAACCGAGGCGCGCCACGCGGACGCGCGCGTGGTCGTGGCAGGGGTCGCGGCGGGTACGGCAGCTTTGGCGCGATGCGTCTCGACAACCGCTCGAAGGCCGTGCATGTTTCTGGCGACGGGCTGCAGGGCTCCCCCGATGCCGTGCTCGAGTGGTACCGATCGACAGGCGGCAACGTCGAGCAAGTGTCTGACGGCGTTGTGGTGACGTACCCCAGCCGCGAGGCTGCGGAGAAGGCGCTCTCACGCGGCACGGGCGAGATCGCTGGCTTGAGCGGAGAGATTAGCGCCAAGTGGCACGGTAGTGGCGGCGACGATATCCAAGTGCACGTCGGCGAAGTTGAGATGGGCGATGAGGAGCGCGAGCGCGGCGAGCGCGAGTAGAAGATATTTCTGTAGACGGTCTAGTATACATGTAAAGCCCAGAGCGGCATGTACGAGATATCACAAACTGGTCTTTAGGTTCAGAGCCGTTCGTCAGTTTACTACGTTTTGCACCCACGGCTCGACTGGGTTTGATGGGTTTCGTACAATGATTATGCGATGCTATGTAACTGGTCTCATCACAAGTGACCAAGCCCTCTCCGTCTCCCTGAACGCGCTCTACCTTCCCATCATGCTCGGTAGCCCCTCGCGCATGGGGAGGTTTGCAAAGTGGTTGTCGGCGCCCTGCCACACGCTCTTGAGCACGAACGCCTCGGAGAGGAGCAGCTCAATCTCGTTGTCGCCCCAGTCGTTCGTCGGGAGGCGCTGCAGGAAGATGATCATCTCCTGGAAGTCCATGTCGCGCAACTTGTCGCTGAACTTGACGAGGAGCGCGCAGCACACATACAGGTGGAACTGGGAGAAGGCGTCGGCGCCCTCGGACTGGTGTGAGCTCAGTTTTTCGAGGTGCTAGCTCGGCGTCGCCTCTGACACCGTTTCCGACTCACCAAGTAACTGTCCCACATCCGAATCGTGCACTTGACACTGATCTCGCGCATGAGGAGGCAGTTCATCCACCGGAACGCAAACTGCATGTACTCGACTCCCTGGTCCTCGAAGTGTGTGGCGAGTGGTGAGTCGATACGCTTCACGAGCTCACCCATGCGCTTCACGAGACGCTGGATGCCTGGCTGCTGCGAGATGTAGTGGTCCTGGATCCCGTCGAGCAGCTTCGTGAGACACCAGAAGCTATCCGCCTCGACGGCCGCGAGCACATCCCGCGGGAGGTGCGAGACGTCGAAGCGCTCCGGGTCTACGGAGACGTATGCGCTAAGGAACACCTCGAAGAACGGCGTTGCGAGGTCGTTGATGCCCTGCACGTACCCGCTGGCCGGGTGCCGGATTGCCCACACGTATAGGATGCGCTCGAGGGCGCGCTGCGTCGCGGAGCAGGACCAGAGGGGCGCGCCGGGCCGTGTACGTGGCACGTCTATCTCGATCTGATGCCAGATCTGGGTCAGCTCACATCTGACGGTATCAGCTCACCTGCTGGTCGAGAAAGGCTGGCCCTCGCCCAAAGTACTGCTCGACAAGGGCCGCGTACTCCTTCCGTTTTCGCGTCAGTGTTACGAGGCGTGGTGCGAGCGGCAGGGGAAGATAGTTCTGCCATCAGCCACCCTGATGTGCGCGCACGGACTCACGAGTAGCAGCTGCCACACGATTGGGCGTACTTCCTCTGGCACGCCGTTCCACGCAAGGCGTTTGAGCGCGCCGATATCTACCGAGCTGACAGTGTCGCAGCTGAGTATCTTTGCGAACTTGTCTCGCCGCCGCTCGGTGCGCACCGACCGTTGGCGCGAGACGCTGATACCACTCCCTGGACGAGGGGATGCGCGCCCTGATGGCGCTCTGCTTCCGAAGCTCGGCGACGCTCGCGGTGATCCCGGAGCTGATGAGAGTGTTAGACCCGCGAGTAGCTGCATAGGGTCTGGGGTTAGCTTAGTCTTATCGAGAACGCAAGGGCGCAGCCAGCTGGCTGCAGCCGGACCGTCCCATGGTCCGATAACTGTCAGTCCAAACTTACCACGCAGCACGTCCTCGCAATCGGCACGCAGCGCTTCCCTCCCGGCAGCTCGTCTCCCTTCCTCCTCGGCCTCGGCGGGCTCGACCATCTCCCATGCGCCGAGCTTGGATTCGGGCGCTGCTGCGCCGTTCTCCGTGTCCACGACTGCGCGATGGGCCGGTTGACCCCCAGCTGGCGGAGTCGCTTTAACTGGTGTGGGGTGGTAGCTTGCGCTGACCCACGACGTCGAGATTGAGCCGGAGTTGCCGCCCGAGTGAGACAGGCCTGATGCCGTTGGAGACATGCGCGACGCGCGGATCGGTATGGGCGCCGCTCGTGCTGAGGTGGCGGGTGCCTCATCGTCCTCGCGGTCGGAAGACGAGTCCCAGGCGTCCTCCCACTCTGTCTGGCGGATGCTGTTGGAGGAGAGACTTCCGCGGGCCGAGTTGCGTAGCGCTGGTCTTGAAGGAACAGAGCGGCCGGATGTGGTGCGGAAGATGGTAGGGACGGCCATGTATGCGTGGGCCGAGTGGGGCCTTGCCGGAGGTGCGTTGGGTTGGTTCATTGCTTTGTCATGAGTAAGATGTTGGGATGGGGAGAGAGAAAAGTGTGGATGGATAAGAGTTGGAGATTGCAGAAAGAGAGAGAGGTGTAAGAGGCGTACTTGGCCGCACAATGAGCCAAAGAGCAACCACTAGGACTGAGACAGATTCCACGCCCACTCCGCCACAGTCCTTCTAGCCGATAATGAACTGCCCCACTCTGTGGTTTCATTGTGGCTCACCCCGTTGCCCCATTGCCCGTTTGTCGATTGACGTTTGACGTTTGTCGTTGACCAACAACTCCATCACTACAACCCCCTCACGTTACCATCCAACTGTTCTTCATCATCCACTCCTCTCCCATCATTATCCACCTAGTTTCACCTTTTAGGAGCGAACCATCAACACTTGCACCCGGTTAATGTCCTTGACTTGAGCCTTCGCTTAGCGTAACTGTCTGTCTCCCTGCACAGACTGTGCAACTGGGTCGTTTCGTTGCAACCTTCCTCGACCCTGGGCGAGCCCGGCGCAGTGGCGTCGGGCATCAGAGGTCCCTTTCGCCCGCCACATTACCTCACTTTGATTCAACTAGTTGAGCGTAACAACGAAGAGCAAGATGCATATCCAGACTGAACCAGATCGGCGACCAGCTACACCTTCCTCGGTATTGCCACCCGCATTCCAAAAGGGAGGAAACGGTCAACCAGCTTCACCAATACGATTCGCCACGTCCTCCAACGCCTTTGGCCTCTCCTCAACGTCGTCACACACGCACTCTCATTCTCATTCTCACTCCCATTCTCATTCCCACTCACACTCACACTCGAACTCCCATTCGCACCCCCAATCGCACTCACACTCGCACTCGCACTCGCACTCGGCCTCGACCTCGACAGCCAGCATCTCCACCTCGCCCCTGGGCACGACTCACCTCCCCCCACAAGCCCTCTCTCCACCTTCTTCCGCAACATCTCCCCCGAGTGCTGGCACCGTCCAAACACGCCGCCTCCGTCGCCCCTCCCTCCTAAGCTTGGCGTCTGCTGCGGCCGACCAGGCCAATCCCAATCCTTCCATCTCACCCGTCCACTCTCTATCGGCTGTGTCTGAGCGTCACATCGAGGAAGGTGGTACTCTCCAACCTCTCCCTCGGTGGGGGACAGGAACCGTCTTTCCCTCGCTCAGCACGCCCGAGCGCGTTAGCTCGGCACCGCCCATCCCCTTTGAGGGGCTGACCACCAGTGCGTCCCCCGTTCCTGAACCGCCCATGGACACGGATGCGTTGCCGCGCTGGCTTCCCAGTCATCTGCAACAGCGTCGATCATCTGGCTCCGCCATTACCAGCCCCGACGACATGCCGCCCACCCCGTCTCGGCCCTTCAACGCGCGGCTGCAGGGGCGCCCCCTGCCGGGTGCGCTGCTTGCGACGCTCATCAGCGAGTCATCACCGCTCGAGCACGAGATGCGCTCCGAGGCGCGCCTCCAACGCCTGCTCAGCTCGCACCCGTCATCGATGACCCTCACGCCTCGACAGCGGCGTACAATGCGCATGTCGCGCGGCCGCTTCCCCGAGATGGTCGGTGATGACGATGACGACGACGACATGCCCAGCGGGCTGGGCAGCCGTTGGCGCGCAGGCTCCAGCGACTCGGACAGTGACGACATGATGGAGGACGACTGGCCGCCAAACAACCAACCCGCACAGGGTGCTAGTGCTGTTAACTCGGCATTTGCGAGCGTTATGGACCTCGACCGGCCGTCAAGCGGTGGCAGCTCGGCCTTGCACTCCAACTCGGGGAAAAGCACACCGGGAGGCGCGCGCAACGGCAGCGGACCGAAGGGACGCGTCATTGCGCCGTCGCCGGGTACCAGTCTCTTGTTACCCACAGCCTTCGGCGGCCTCGGCATGGGCAACACCGGCTCTGCGACGCCACTCAGCTCGCCAACGGCAGAGAAGGGCGAGTTCGCGCCGAGCCCCAGTGCGAGCGCTGTGGCAAGTCCAGGCATGATGCAATACCGCGATCCTCCCAACAGTATCCGCTCTGGCAAGCGCAAGGGTAAGTTCACTCTTTGGCCATGTCGACTCGCGGCTGACCGAGCAGCTGGGACAGAGGAGCGGTTCGACCCGTATAAACGCCCGCGCGGCTCGTCGCCGTCGCTATTCCAAAACGTTGCGCCGTCGCCGTCCAAACCGATGGCAATACCCATCCCCTCGTCGCCATCGCATGCGCCAGTGCTTCCGTCCTCCCTGGCCCTCTCGTCGCCAGGTTACCTAAACCTCGGAGCGACGCGGCCCCTTAAACCCGCACACCCCTACACGCGTCCGATGACCTCAAGGTCGCGTGCAGCGTCGCCTGCGCTGAGCATTGGCAGCACGTCGGGCGTACTCTCAACGTCGCTGGGCAACAATGGCCTCACCAAGGATGGTAAGCCGATGGTTGGCCCGTTCATCGCATCCGGCCCTGGCGCGAAGGAGGCTGCCAACGCTGCAATCGACGCGGATGCTGCGCCTGGCCAATTGGGGAACATGGAGATGCTGTCGCTTCGTGGCCAGCAGATCTCATACGACGGCGAAAGGAACGACGTCGACAGGATGGAGGAGGATTAGATGGGTGTCACGAATCTCGTGTTGCATGGTTTGTGTCTGTGTTTGTTCAATTCTGGGAGATGTAGTTGTAGAGTATAGCTCTGTAATGAGGAGGCTTGGTGAGCTGTTGATGAGGGACTGGCAACAACAGCAGCAGAGTTCAATCATGTCGTGTCTAGCTTTCCCACGGTCACCTTCGGCGATCGAGGTGGAGGTGCACGACCCGCGAACTTCGACACGTCCACCATCTCAGTACTCTTCGACGCCAACATGTCGGCCACTCCGCCTCCCGAGAGGGGCCAGGACGACTTCGATGATTCAGACCCGACTTACACTCACTTTCAGCGTCGGGCTGAGTTCATGCCCTTGCTCTCCAACTTTCTCTCCATCGACCTCGCTGCCGAACCAACACCCAGAGAGGACAAGGAAGAGGGCGCCCTCGTGACCCAGCTGGGCAACATTGTGAGCTACAGCCTTCCGGAAAGCTAACCCAGCTCGACTACTACCTTCCGATGCCCGGGCTGCTGGACCCAGCGCTTGATGACATCGTTCCTCCTCTCATGGCCAGACTCGCATCTTCCCTCGAGCACCTGCTGGCGAGCAAGCCGCTTAACCCAGCAAGGCTTGCGCGTCTCGGCCGGGTCGTTAACTGGGTGGTGAAAGTGCGCGGGTGGAAGGCCGTCATCCCCTACTTCCCCTCTGCCCTGGGACACCTACACGTCCTCATCGCCCTACTTCCCGACCCCCGCCTGGCCTCCGACGACACGTGGGAGCTCCGAGCTGTCCTCCTCCTCTGGCTTGCGCTCCTCTTAACTGTGCCATTTAGCCTATCTGCGCTCTCGGATGAGCCCACAGCGACCGGGCTCGACGTGCCGAGCCACGCACGCCTCTTTGCCGCGCCCAGTTCGCACCTCGCCGCGCGCGTCATCCTCCTCGTCCTCCCTCTCCTCAACCGGCCCGGACGAGAAGGAGAGTACGCCGCGCTAGTGCTGGCGCGGCTCTTTGCTCGCGACGATGCGGTACATGGCCTCCCCGGCTTCCTGGACTGGGCGGGCGCGGAGCTCTCGGATGGCGAGCGCGAGCGCGAGGCCAACTTTGTCACCTCCCTCCTATCCTTCATGGCCGTCCTCCCAGCCATGATCGACGCGTCCCACCTCCCCACCCTGTCTGTCTTCTATGTCGACGTCCTCATCCCACACCTCGCGGGCGGCGCGACCGCCGCATCCTCCGGCCTGATCCGCAAGCTCGCCATCAAGGCGCGCGGCCGCTGGTGGCTCGCCCGCCTGCGCGACGACATGGACGGCGTCGAAGATGTGCTCGACGACCTCATGACCGCTCTTAGCGACAAGGACACAATCGTACGATACTCTGCGGCCAAGTATCTCGCGCGCATCGCTGCCCTCCTTCCCCACGAGTTTGCCGAGGAGATCGCTGCCGCCACTGTTGGATTGTTCGCGGGGACTGAGGACGAGCCAGTCCTCGAGACGAGCTTTGGTGCTGTCGTGGATCCGGGTGGCAGCGCAGCCGGCCGCGGGGCTATGGGATTAGGAGGGACAGAGGCAAGCCGAGGCGAGGCAAGGTGGCACGGCGTCTGTCTTGCTGTGGCTGAGCTTGCGCGCCGAGGCCTACTCTCCGATGTTGGTACCGCCGTACCATGGGTACTGAAGGCGCTGGGTTTCGACTTGCGCCGCGCCTCTCATTCCGTCGGTGCCAACGTCCGCGATGCTGGCGCGTATGTGCTTTGGAGCCTCAGCCGCGCCGCGCGTCCCGAGCAGCTCGCGCCGTTTGCAGAGAGTATGGCGACGGCTCTCGTGTGTGCTGCAACACTCGACCGCGAGGTCGGTGTTCGTCGTGCAGCTAGTGCCGCCTTCCAGGAAGGCGTGGGCCGCCTGGGACTCTATCCTTCAGGCATCGACGTACTCGCCAAAACCGACTTCTACTCTGTCAGCGTGCGCCGCAAGGCGTTCGCAAACGCGGCCCCTGCTGTAGCCGCACACCCGGTCTACCGCGCCGCCTTGAGGGAACAACTGCACAACATCACGCTGCGGCACTGGGACGTGGCTATGTGCACGGCTGGAGCTGGGACCCTCGCGGAGCTCCTGGCGCTTGCACCGGAGGACGTGCCAGACGCTACCGCTCGTGAACTCGCCTTCGTCCCCGCCCTCGACCCGGCCAGCACACATGGAGCGCTGCTTGCACTGGCGCAGATCGCACCGTCTGTCAACGACGAGAAGAAGAACGAGGTGAGCTGATACTGGATTGAGTTGAGCTGATAGCAGTTCATCACTGCACTCGCTCGCGTCCGCGCCGCTGCGCTCATCACGTCCAACGCTGCCGAGATCATCACCGCCGGCTGCGCACTCGTCGAGGCTGCCTTGACACCCACGACAGAATTTACGTCAGCGCAGCGGTTCATCGATGCTGCGGAACGGCGCCGTGAGCCGGAGGTACACGAGGCGCTTGCCGCCGCAGTGCGAAAGTACTCCCAGGTGTTCGAGCCAGTCGTTGTGGAGAGTTTTACGCGCCGCGCAGTGGAGCATCTCGAGAGCGCCCGCCCGACACAGCGGCAAGCAAACGCTCTCCTCCTCGGCCACATACAGTATCGCTCGCGGGATGCAGCGGAGGCGCCTCTCGAAGCGCTTCTCGGCCTCCTGGAGCCCGCTTCAAAGGCCGACGTCGAGACGCGGCGGAACGCCGTGCGGTCGGTCGCAGACGTCGCTGTGCAGAGTGTGGGCGGGAAGTTGATCCGTGAGTCCTCTGAGCTTAGTTGAGCGCAACGAACTGACAGTAGTCGACGCGCCGAGCTACGCCCGTGTCGTGGCCGCACTGACGAAGGCGCTGGACGACTACGCGACTGATCAGCGCGGTGACGTTGGCTCCTGGGTTCGCGCGGCGGCCGTGCGCGCGCTCTCACGTGTGCTGGTCGCGGCCGCTTCCGCGCCTATGCCCCTGGAACTGGTTTCGCAAGACGCATTCGCCGCAGCAACTGGTGGCATGGCGAAGCAGGCACTCGAGAAGCTCGACGTCGTGCGCGGAGCATCCACCGTCGCATGGGGTGACCTCCTTGCTGCAAATGCGGATGTGGTGTGGGCCTGGCCCGGACCGCGGTGCATGCTCGACGGCAAGCAGATGCGACCCAACTCTGAGTGGTTTGGCGCCGGCCTCGAGCTGCTCCGCACGCCTGCGCGGGCGGCGATGCTCGCGGGCGTCGTCCAGACCGCCGGTAGCGCTGTGCATTCGAGTGTGAGTTCCTCCCACGAACAGCTCCCTGTTTTCTGGCCATAAGCTGACACCAGTCCGACCGCGCTGCAGTGCCCCTCACGCGCTGGCTAGCCGCTCTCCCAGCTGGCGACGAGGTCCATACCGTCGTCCTCACCGACCTCTGCACGCTCTTAGCCTCGAACCTCGGCGCGAACCGCGTCGCCGTCCCGACCCTCATTACCCTCGCCCGCTTGTTCGCGGCTGGGCCAGCTGTCCCCGAGCCCACGAGCTATGCTCGCGCCGTATCACTCGCAACACGCGGCGTCCCCACTCTCAGGAGCATTTACCGCATCACCGCTGCCCTACGCCTCGTCGTCTCCGCCCTCACCCTCCCCTTTGCAGAGGTGCGGACCACAGCTGCCGCTGCGCTGCCACCATTCCTCGCACATCGATTCCCACGTATCCGCGCCGCGACTGCGGAGAGTCTTTACCTCGCGCTGCAGGAAGAGGGAGACGTTGAGCCCGAGCTCGAGGAGATATTGTTGGAGACGAGTTGGGCGGTGGAGGCGAATACGGTGTTGGCCACTCACGTGGCGGAACTCGTGGGCGTGCATGTGGCGTAATCATATTAGATAATAGACATATAATGCAGCATTGTACATATGGGCGGCGCCCAGCTAACCAAACGTTATAGCTACTGACAAACGTACTCACCAAGGCGCGCGACAGAGAGAGGAGTGGCACAAGGTGTCAGGCACGCCGCGTGAGAGAGATTGTTGAATGAGCCTTCACCGACATGTCACTCAGACCAGACAGTCGTGCACCCATTTCAACTGATTCGTCTCGCCCCTTGCGATTATTCCATTTCCGTTGAAGTCGGTTCAACCCACAGTCCCTTCACATGACTGCCACTGCCATCACCATCACCATCTCCATCAAGCCCTGTTCAGACCCATTGTCATTCATCTCCTCGATCTCCGAGACCACCGAGGCCTCTGGTCCCGCCCGTTCATTCTCCGAGGCATCACTGCCTCTACACACCACCGCTGCTCCGAGGCAATCAAAGGCCCTCGTCAACCTTGGTGTCACCAGCCTTGATGACGCAGCCCATAAATGACCGCTCACCTCATCATTGTACAATACAACTCAACCATCACGCCCACTGCCTTCACTCTCCGTTCTTCATTCTCCCTCATCACTCTCACAGCCTTCACGGCCCTCTCATTCTTGGTCCCCTTGACACTAATCCTCATCTGCCTTCACTGTTCGCTCACATCACCATCTTCATGCCAGATCAGAACTTCCAGCATCGGAAAAAACGCTATAAATTAGGCTTTTGAGGATGGAGCAGTGTTTCATCAACACCTACTCCTACTCCTACTCCTACTCCTACTCCTACTCCTACTCCTACTCCTACTCCTACTCCTACTCCTACTCCTACTCCTACTCCTACTCCTACTCCTACTCCTACTCCTACTCCTACTCCTACTCCTACTCCTACTCCTACTCCTACTCCTACTCCTACTCCTACTCCTACTCCTACTCCTACACTTCCTTCCACTCCCACCCGCACTCCTTAGAATGGAATTTGACCTCGCCGCGTTCATCGACAGCCTGGTCCCAGGCCAGGGACTGGTCTGGGACGAGGACCAGGAGATGGTCGACGTGCAGGCCAGCAGAATGGGTCACCTCAACGACGTCACTGTCAGAAACAACGAGGCGCAGGCTGCCTCGGCTGATGACATCTTGGCTTTCCTTGACCAGTTCACCGACAACCCTGCCAACACTGCTCCTCCCAACACTGTTGTTGACCACCCCAATGCCCAGCCTGGAATGCTCCAGCAGATGCCTGAGCCCGGTCCTGATGGGAGCATCAGCGCGTTTGGCTACCTCGACTCAGTGCTGGCCCCCCAGCCCATCGGGTCGACTAGCAACAACGACATCGACCCTGCGTTGCTCATGCCCCCTCCGCCTCTTCCATTTCCTGGCCAGTTTGGAAGCCAGCCGCAACTCACCGGCCAGCAGCAGCTCCCCTTCCAGGCGCAGCTTCCCACCCAGCTGCACACTACTGAGGACAACTACATCTACAATGTGTTCCCTACCTATGACCGATTTGCCATTGGGGCGCTTAGCACCCCCTCCCCCAAGGTCAAGCGGGCCTTCAGCGCCAACGACGAGCAAACCCAGCCCAAGTTCTACTGGAACCAAAGCCCTTCGCCATCCCAAATTGAAGAGCGCGTACCCTTGCCACCTCCCGAGACTCAGGTTCTCCAGCCCAAGCGCCGCATCTCGGCCCCTCGCGCGTCCAAGTCCAAGACCAAGGCCGCTCCCACCGCGAACAAGAACCCCGCCAAGGCGAGCGGCACAACTGGCGCCCGCCGCGGGCCCAAGCCGAAGCCACGCCTTCCAAAGGTCTTCCCCCTCGCCCCTCAGATCCAGAACCACGAGTTTTTCCCTTACCTGCTGCCCGAGGACATTACACGCCTCAAGACCCGTGTTGGTGGCAAGCAGCTCAAGGAGATGAACATCATCCGCTGCGAGCGTGAGGGTAAGCACTTTACCGTGCCCAAGGGATACGAGTGCAGCAAGTGTGCGCGCTTCGGATATCCCTGTATGCTTGGTAGGATTGTCGACTATGGGCACCACGCCGAGGCGACGCTCGGCCACTGTCGGGGATGCACGGGCAACTCGGACGGATGTACGTTCCACAAGCGGCCAGAAGCACGCCTCGCTGCATACAGTGCGTACTACGAGGGCCAGACTTTTGCGATTTACGGCAAGCTAGGCAAGGGAACGCAGGTGTACCCCTACAAGAGCATGAACGCTTTCACTCGCAATAACGCGATTGTGGACCCCACCGTCCGCCGCCCGGTGGAGGAGTGATGAGATGAGGACAAAGAGGACGAGTGATCAGAAGTAGACAAAGACAAATGGAGGAGTGATCAGAAGTGGACAAGCTGTACAATAGAAAGGGAGTTTAACAATGGGCAATGAATCAGAAGTAGACTTGCTGTACTGTGAAGGAGCTTAAGAGGTAGTGAGACAGGATACTACGTGATATCGGATGATGATGATGACAGATTAAGCCACAGGACCGTTCCAATTGCTCACCGATAGTTTAGTTTACGGGCCCACGTCCTCTGTGTCATCTGAGATGTTCTTGCGCTAGTATCGCAGGGTACATCCGGGGAATATCCATTTTGCCTCAAAAGGAACCTGTGAGACTGCTGGTCCATGAGCACAATCTAAGAAACGGCATAAACGTATCCATAGTTGGTCTCAGGAACAGACGAATGGGCCATGGAGATCCACAATCTTGTTTTTCTGATGTTGTGATCGACACCATTTGCTTCCATTTGCCATACAAAATCCGAGCACATCACCGCCCGCTTGCTCGACAACGATTTAAAATTGCGTGCTTGCTCGATATAGCGCTCAATTACAGTCGCGTACGCGATGTGGCCTGCATGCTCGTCCACTCAGTTGTATGAGAGCAAGGTGTGTCAGGCGATCGCTTGGCCGCTTAGCCGAATGGTACTTAAGCTCGGTGATGCCTGCTGCAAACTGCACACGCCCCATACGACAGCACCACAATCATGACAGTCACCACCGATGTCCACCCTACCGAGCCTGTCCCCCTCTATGGTCTCTCGCTCAAGCCGGACGAGAACGAGAACGTGGGTCCTTATACATGGAAGACAGTGATCAACCTCCGGTGAGTCAATTTTGTGGCTACGGCAGTGGCTGTCTCACCGGCTATAAAAATGTGGCAGTGGCTGACGGTAGCACTCTGGGCGTCCCCTACAATCTGGAGGGCCGCACGTTCGACGAGATTCGCGGCTCCTTCGAGACGGAGACGGGAAACCTCAAGGTGACCGTTCCGACAGTCAAGACGGCTGACGGGTGGGTGACCGGCTCATGGGAGATTGCCGAGTGGGTGAGTAACTGGCGCGCAGGCCGATCGCACTGGCATGGATCCCTGACACGTCCAGGCCGAAGACACGTACGGCACGCCCGAGCGCTCGCTGTTCGCGGGTGGCAAGGCCTTTGCGCGCTTCTTCCACACGTGGGCCGACGCCGAGCTCGCCGACACAATCAAGCCCCTCTTTGCCCCCTGGGTACGTACGAGCCTTGGCGCGCGCTGACCTGCAGTTGTACCAGGCGCAGGACCCCGCGTCCGCCGCGTGGTTCCTCAAGACCAAGCTGGGTGGCAACGCTGAGGCGATCAAGGGCCTGATCGCCGCCAGCCAGACGCCGGCGTGGGTCGACTCGCAGACGCAGGCGGTGCGCACCGCCCTCGGCACGGTTGAGCGCCTCCTCGCCGCCAACAGCGAGGCGGGCGTCGGCCGGTTCCTCGCCGGCACAGACTACCCCACGCACGCGGACGCAGCCGTCTACTCGTGGTACGCGTCGTCCGACGCCGTGCGGGGACACACACCCAGCGTCACGGAGCGAACGTGGTTCCACGAGAGCCTGCCGCTTGTCGGTCGGTGGGTGCGCGACGTCGAGGAGGCGTCCAAGACCAAGCTGGAGTACGCACACTAGGCGTGTGCGCGGCTCATGTAGTTATGCTGTAACGACTTGTATGAAGACGATCGGAAGTGATACGCGCATACACTGGCATTCACTAACTACTGCTGGTGAACGTACCGCGGCCGCTCCGTTTGAGACGATGTCTGCTAGATATCTGTGGCGCAAAGAAGAGTCATTTTGATCCGTGCCACACGGAGACCCAGACTTGCCTCTCTACGGTGTCCAGTCCAGTCCGGCCTGGCACTTGGATCAAACAAGCTGTTGACTACTGGTGTTCCCAGTCAAGCTTGTCGGTGTCGGCCCAGACCGATTTAGCAGATCATTTTTGCCTTCCTTTTTTCGATTATAAAACAGACATAAAATAAAACATGGATTTATTCGTCGCCGGCGACTTCGCATGTCCAGCCCTTTAAAGCTGGGCGAGCTATTTAAATAGGATATAGATACCGTTGAAGTCATACGGTGTGCTCCAGAAACCACTTGTCCTTCTTCCCACAACCTGTACAGGAATCTTCTCTGGTCACTTGCCTACTACCGCCAGCCCAGTGGGAAGTGCGGATCCGGAATCCAAGTCAGGTAGAGGTGAGTTTGAGATCCAACCTTCAAGAGCCTCAGAGCCTGCAGAGGAGAGGGTTCAGAAATATTTCGCGGAGAGTATCGACCCAAGCCTGCTCGTCATCTCTGTCGTCTACGACAAGGGGAACTCACGGCCTTAGTGATGAGGAGGTGCACCATGTGAATCGCCCGAGCCGACGCACCTTATAATATATCTACTTAGCCCGTACCTATCGATCTATGCCTTCAATCACCTCTCTCTATCGGGGACCGCAGTGCTATCGCGCTTGCCGAACCCCGCGGACCCCCACAGACCTGTAGCCAGAATCTGATGGCTCCAACTCCGACACCAACATCCAAGGCAACTTGGCGGAGTGGTTAACGCGATTGACTCGAATGTCCTCGATCAATTTCCTTCTGGAGCGCATGTTCGAATCATGCAGTTGTCGATCGTTTTTGAAGACTAAGGTGCGTCGATTGATCCACCTAGCCCCCCCGCCAACCGGGGATACAGTACTGTAGATGGCAGCAACAGGTCTGCCACTTTTGCCCCTCCCCGCCCTGGGACGGAGGTACAATACCTCATTCCTAATGGCGACGACGGGTTGTGCCCTCGTCAGAGAGCCTTGTTGTGGCCCTGTACTGTTTTGTAATCGCAACCGGATGTCGGCCAGTTTCCTAGTCATGCAACTTGCTCACTGTCCCCGACTCGGCCTCAAACACCATGGACTCGAAAGTGTGAAATGGGCTGAGGAATGCTGGGCCACCCAGCATCAACAATTGCTACATTTCTCGCCGCCCCTTCTCCAGACTGGTCGCCACTCCTCCCCAAACAACAATAACAAGTCGAAGCGAGTATCCCGATCCAGCTCCCGACACTAGGGCAGGGGTTATGTCGCGGCCTGTTAGTACTATCAACCTTGCTTTTCGAATTTGGCTCCATGCTTGTATCCGTATCTTATCCATCCTCGCGGACGATACAACCTCGTCGAGGGGCCATGGAATCGAGATACATGTATGTCGTCCGGAAGTAACTAGAGATGACCTAGGTCAGGTGTCGTACCTGGATCAGAGCGGGTACCAGTTGGCTGCCACACTCGCGGCATGGTGTGGTGGCGATCTTGCGCCCTCTGGACCCTCTGGATCACCGCACACATCCACGACTAAGCCGTCCACAGTCTAAAAAGTTCAATCTCGGAATTGAACCAAGGACCTACAGATTGTTAGTTGCAATCTGCCGCGCTAACCGCTGCGCCAATTGAACTGCTGGTGAGGAGAATGGTATCCTCCATCTTCTTAAGTTGGGGCCACTTGATGCGCTTTCCGACCTTGAACATGGCGACAAAAATGCACGACTTGAGACTAGAGGGCCCCAGTACAGAGCGAGAGGGGTGTAAGGCAGGTTAGCGGCAGTGACGAATGGTGAGTGAGAGTTTGTCTGGGTGAACAGCGCCACCGCCCTAAGAGAGTCTAGGAGAGTCCACCACAGGCAACTTGAACATCAAAGGTTCACTGCATCTATGGCATACAGGAATATAGTGCGGATAAAGCGGTTAGTACTTAGGAACGTAAAACCCATCGGAACAAGTTGGGGTTGTGATTTGATGAAATGATCGAAAATATCCAAAACTAAGCCATCAATGGGAGAATGTACGGCTGGAACCCAACTGGCCTTTGGAGCCACGCAGATGTAGGTGGCTCGTTGACGTTTGTCGAGCCATTCACTCTTCGTGGTTCTCAAGTAAGCGCTAACTCACCGTAACCAGCGATACAAGTTGCTCGTGGCCTCAGTCTACGTGCCGCACCTTGAAGTCTCCCAAGCCGTGAGGCTTCGTGTTCACAGGCTGACAGCCTTACTGCATTAAAAGCCAATCCCCTCACAGAAAGTGCAACACGATGGGCTATTTCCACCAGGGTGCTCGGACGGACTAGCAGCTGACTACAGTACAGAAGTTAACAGCTCAGGTCAAGATAGACCCATTGTGTACGAATGCTTTCAAGAATGCTAGTGTATGACATACAAGACCACAGCTATGACACAGAGACTACCTTCGTGCTCGCTTACCCTCTCCAGGCCTCGCCCAGTGCCCTTCCGGCTTGCCCTCATCCCCTGACTCGTACTGCCACTCATTGTCCTCCTTGTCGTCATCGCTGTCGTCCACTACGATAGGCTCCGGCGGCGGCCTTGCCGCTGCACGCTTTCTGCGACCCGAGTCGGTGCGCTTGGTCGCTATTACTGGCCGGCCCTCAGCGTCCTCTTTCGCCTTGACACGGCAGACTTCGACCGGAACGCCGGCGGAGAGGAGGAAGTCAATCCAGATCTTCTGGGTTGGCGAAAGTTGGTCACCGGGTCCTTTGACCTCGACAAAGCGCGCCTCGCGCTTGTCGTAGTTCCAGACACTGATGTCAGCTACAAAAGCGGTAACAACCACAGCTTACATGAGATCCGGGACACCGCTAGCGCGATGGCGGTACTCCTCTGACAGCATGCGGCAAATGAGTGCCATGGCGTGCCCGCCTATGCAGGTTAGGATCTCCTCGAGCTCACGCCGGCCAAAGTCCCAGCTGAGGCCTACGGCCCAGGTTCCCAACTCGCGCTCGCGCTTGTCAGTTTCGCGAAGCATCGCGAGCGCTGTGTCGGTCGACTCCATCTTCGTGAGATGCTCATCGATCATCGACGCGCGAGCGCGGGCAAATGTGTCCTCACCGAGATCCAGAGGAGCCGTCTGATAATACGTCTCGAAGGCGCCCGGGAGTGGGTGAAACAGGACAGGCCACATGAGCAGCGCGAACAGTGTCGTAAGAATGGACGATTCGGCGTGGTAGCTAACGTCAGCGAGGTTGGGTCATGACCACTCACCCTTCGTATCCCTTGTCCTCCCACCACTCGAGCACCCAACCCTCCACAGTCACCTCCCCATCACGCCCAATCCATGCACTTTTGCCTACCTGCTGCAACGGAGTATTCTTCTCTGAGCCATCGTCCAGGCCCATGTTGGCCGAGTCTCGCCAACCATTGGAGACAGACTGTACGGGCATGCCAATGTTCAGTCGCGATCGCACCGCGATTACATCTCGGGTCTCGCACTTAATCAGCTGCGCGTACGAGATATGCCGCTCGTCGGCCGGAAGGTTGAGTCTGTTCTCGAGTCGAGTAAGGCGATGGGACAGGCGTGGCCGGTAGACTGTTGTGAGCTGGAACGCCAACAAGGTATAAGCTTACTGAGATGTGTGCCTGGGTCGAGGAGGCCATCGATGCAAACTTGGGTGGCCTCCTCCAGCTTCTCCAATTTCTGCGCCTCGGACATCTTGTAGTGTGTCATATAGACGAGGGCGAGGCGGTCATACCATGCGCTGTGTCAGAAACAGTAAAATGTCGCAGAACTCACCCTCGCTTGCCACGGCGCCACCGTTGCTGTAGGAGCAATGCGCGAAGGACTTCGCATTCGAGGTCATACTCGTGCAGTATGCCGAGCGCATCCGCACCCTGCAATCAGCACCTGAAGGAGCGCTGCTAACCTTCGCTACGATTCGTGTGAGGACATGAGCGGTCTTGAAGCGGTCTCCCGCCAACCCGCCTTGCTCCTGCTTCTCGTTGAGTGGCTCCCCGCCCTTGCCCGCGACCATTTTCATCCACATTGGCCACACGTTCTCCCAGACCCGACGCACGAGCTTGGCACCTTCCACTCGAGACAGTGATTGACCGCGCCACAGCGACTGCGGAGGCCCGCCACCGCGACGCTGCTCCGCCCAGTTGTCGCCAAGGACCTCCGACACGAGTGCCTCGTAATGCACGGCGTGCTCCCATTCCAGCAGTTCGCGCCGAGTCCTCCAGATGACGGAGCGTGTAGGTGTGCCGTAATCGGGGTACTGTCGACGGTGGGAGGAGACGAGGATGGGGGGAAGGATGAGGGCCGGGGTGTAGGCTGATGTTGGCGGCGTGCGCGAGAAGATGAGGTTGACGCGCGAGATGAGCGTGAAAAGCGACCGGTCAACCTGAATGACCTGCCCGCCTAAATAAGGCATGAGCTGTGCAAGGACCAGACGTTCCGATGTCGACATCACGGGTGTAAGGGATCGCGCAGGAGAGCCCGCCTTGCCCTTGCCCTTGCGGTCAACTGGCGTAAACGAGAGTGTTGTCTGATTGCGGGCAATATTGCCGAGGGCCTTCATGACCGACTCGCGCGTGACGAGTAGCTGGGGAGGGACCTTGCGCGCCCGCGCGACGCGCCGCAGGTCGTCGGCCGACACACATGACATAACGTCGTCGAGGCAGAGCTCGGCCTCGTCGTGCGCGAGCGATAGGATCGGCCTCTGTGCGTCCGGGGTTTCGAACATCCCCTCGATGCCGGTTGCCGTGGATGGAGCCTGCGCAGTGGGCAGCGACATCGAAGCGGAAGTCGACGTGGAGGTCGACGCGCAAGAGATCGACCCATTGCCATTCGTGGACGGGAGAACGCCGTATTGCTCGGTCCAGAGACTCTGGCGGATCGTCTCAGCCAGGTCGGGATCGGCACGCTCCTCCTCGGCAGTCAAGCCGGTAGGCAGGTCCGACCATGCGTTGCAGGGCGTAGACGACTTCCCCTCCGGTGTTCCGTTTGATGCGCCCCAGAAGTTAAATGACAACGACTCGTCGTCCGCCTGGTCGCGGATACCCATGGGAATGTCAAGGGGCCCGCACAATGTTCTCGCCGCGCGTTTGACACCTTCCTCGCCCAACTCGCCCGAGTACGTCGGCGCGATCGAGGCTATGGGGTGCACTTTCCCCCGCCGCCGGAGGAGCAGACGCGTAAGGAGGTAAAGAGGCTCGTCTGGTGTCAGCTCTCGTGGGACACTTCCTAGCTGCCTACAGGGAAGGTCAAGGATGTGCTTGAGGACCCACAGCTCGCGGGCCGAGAACAGGTATGACTCAGCCTCCAACACGGTCTGGATCATCTCTGCTGTTAGCTGGCGTGTTCAACCTCACCACCTCACCCTTGAAGAGCCGCACGTACATCGACTCCTGGACGTCAGAATGTTAGTGATGTCACTCACGCGTCCCCGCTCCACCTCCTCCGGCACGTCTTCGTCCATCAGCGCGACATCTTCCACGGCTGGTAGAGAGTCGCGTCGTATCCGCTTGGATGCGGGCGATTCTGGCGGCGGAAGGACAATGTCCGGAGGAGGAGGAGTGTTCATCGTGACCGTGTCCTTGCGCGATGTGTTGCGAGAGCGCGTCGCGTCCAATGCATGGTATAAAGTCAACTGACGATACTTGCAACTCGCAAGAATGGTGACTGCCTGGTGGAGGTTGTGTGGACTGTGAGCCTGACGCTGTTGGTCAAGTTGCTCCCGCGTCAGGTTCATCCACCCAATCACTCGCAGTCCGTTTAGCACACCGCCGAGCCGTCTCCGTCAAACCTCATCTCGCCGTCACAACACTCGCCATGTTCCGCGCCACCCGCCCACTGTTCTACGCCGCCCAGTGAGTACTCGTCCCTAGCGGAGGAATGTCCGAAAAAGAGCAGTGCGCTGCGCTATCCTGGCGCAGTGCGGGCAATTGCACCTTCCATCATCGGGCCGAAGTCATCTCCACATGCCACCTTCCTCCTCGCGCTCCTCCTCTTCCATCCTCGAACTAACCCCAGGGCACTCAAGGAGACCACCGGCCGCGTGGGCCTTCCGGTGCACAAGAACCCCCTTCCGGCGCTCAAGTCGCTCTACACCGAGACGCTCACCGGCCTCGCCGCTCTCCCCGCGTCGAGCGTGTACCGCCAGGCGACGGAGGCTCTGACGAAGAACCGCATGGCGATCGTGGAGCGCGCCGGCGAGGACATTTCCGCAGCGGAGCGTGAGCTCGGCACCATTGTCGAGATCGCGATCGAGGAGGCTAAGATCGAGAAGCACCTCCTTGGCCAGATGGGCGAGTGGAAGGCGTACGTCTGTCTGTGAGGCCGCGCTGACAATTAGCTGGGAGCCGCTCGAGGAGAAGCCCGAGCCCAACCAGTGGCGGTACTTTGACCCCACTGGCGACTCGCTGTAAGACGGGGCGATAGAGATGCAAGCACAATGGTAACCAGACGGGCGGGAGTCGGACTGGAAGAGGAGTGGGTTGGGCCGAGCGTCGGGGCTGCGCGAGCAGCTGTCCGGCCTTGATGTGCGCTTCGAGGTTGCGTTCGAGGCGCTATCTCTCTCAAATCATCTTTGCTAGTGCCCAGGTCGGTGTCTGGAGTCGGATGCTTATGTCCTTGACTAATATCCTCGCTGCCAGTTGGCCCGCTGCCCCCGCTGCTCCGGAACCGTTTTCTTTTCGCGCCATCAGATCCTACTTGGCCGATGCGCATCGCGATGCTAGGCTTGAGAGCGGAAGGTTGTGTCGACGGGGAGATCCGGGCCCACACGTCGTGGGACGAGGATAAAGTTAAGTTGTGGACGACCCCCTCCGAAACTGACGAGCTCTTATCTAGAGCCATCCGTGGAACCTCTCTACTTGGCTACCTGCCAAGCTGTCACTTCACTCTGTAATCTCCACTATTCATCCTCACTAACAGTGCGGCAAGGTTGTCCGTCTCGCGACGAATTCGCTCCGTCACGCCCAACGCAAGTTTCTCCATCTCTCGAATCTTCGTCACCAAGGGGCTAGGATCTACGTTTGACCGCCCTCTGCACCGATCCTCGCCTCAGCTCACCAACCTCTCGCCGACCCCATTGTAGGCCACGTGAGGAAGTTGCTCGCAGTTCGAATGGCACACCACTGATACCTTGGCGCATAACCAGCAGAAGCAGCACTGACAGCTACGAATGACAATATGCATGGTTCCCCAACGGACATGGGCAGCACTGGGCTGATGCGGTGTGATGATAGATGACAAGATGACAGGGATGGATGCTGGAGTGCCGTAATGGAGGTCCGCTGGTGGCGCTTTCAAGACTTCTGTGAAAGCTTGTTGGTCTTCTTCTGCCGCTTCTGTTTCTCCTTGTACTCCACGAACGCGTAGCACGCGCCGCCGCTGAGCGTGAGGCCGATGCCGATGCCGTTCATGATGGTAATGTGGAGATTGAAGAGGACGACCGCAAGCGCAATTGTAAGGACCTGCTTGCAGTTTGCCGAGACAGTCATGGTGAGAGCACCGGCCTTCTTGTTTGCGGTGAAGGAGACAATGTTGAGGCCGCAAGCGATTATGCCATTGATCAAGAGGGCGATGGCCTTTGTGCGTGTCATCTGCGTCGCCCCGTACCGGCGCACGCGCTCCAGCTCGCCAGTGTACCAGCTGTAGAAGACGCATTGGACGAAAGCAAGTGGCGACATGCGCATAAGAAGGTCAAGAGGGTGCTGGGATCAGCAGTGCCCACATGGTTTGAGGGTACGTACGAGTTTGAGGCGGCCGCCTGCGCCCGTCTGGATGAGGTTCGTTACCACGGTCTTGAGCGCAGCAAGGAACGTGCCCAGGAGGGTGAGGATCAAGCCCCATGTGGTGAAGTAGTAGTCACCATAAGTTCTGTGGGCGTCAGAAATCGTTTCCCCGGTTTCTCCCGGACCAGAGGCACTCACGCGAACCCGACGCCGGCAACAACTGGCAGCAAGCTGACAATCTTCATGGCGCTGATCTTCTGGCGCAGAAGAACAGCAGTGATGAAAATCGTAAACAGCGGCGTCGCAGCACGAACCACTTGGTGGAACTGGAGCGCGTCAGCAAGGTTGGGGGTCAATGCGAGGCGCAGAACTCACTGGCACAGTCACCAGCTGCAACGAAATGTTGCTGACAGCAATGTTGATCGTGTACAACACCGAGAATGCGCCGAGGATGATGTTTTCCCTCTGGGTCAACCGTGCAGGAGTCTAAGCGTTAGTCCCAAGATAACGCTGATGCTGCTGCCGGATGTTGTCGTGTCGCTATACTCACGAAGGCACCCCGCTCTAAAGCAATGTAGCAGCCGGCACAGCCAGAAAGCGCGTGTAACCCAGTTAAAGTCTATTCGTCAGTACAGTGTACACCTCAAGGACTCACGTAGGCGAAAGGGAAGGAGACTAAGACCACCTTGTTGAACAGGGTGAGTCCCAGATTGAAGAAGAAGTACATGCCGAGCCAGTACGGCGTCGAACCGATGAAGCCCGTCTGGCCATTGGCATCGTCCTGTGATGCATATGCACGGACGCTGTTAGTATTTGAGAGCAGAAAAGCGTCAGTGTACGGCGAGTCGCTGTACGCTGGCGAGTCTCTCCTCTCGCGAGGCGTGGAAGGTTCCGACGGGGGCGTTAGAGGCCTCCCGGGGTTGATGCCCCTTTCAGTCTGGAGTCGTGGCAAGTGTCCCCGGGGATGGACGGCGTTGGAGGCCTCGGCAGAACTGGTGTACGCTACCGATCCGTTCGGATGGGGAGACAAGGTCTGACGGATGGGGATGTCGTCCGACAGATCGACAGTCGAGGGGACATTGTCGTTACTGGAGAAGCTCAGTCCGATAGAGTTGGAGCTCTTGTGCCCCAACGGGGCAGCTCTAATGTCCGTCATGGATGGAAATCTCGGCGAAAGCTGGCCTGGGGTCTGTAGGCTGGGGCTCTCCGGAGGTGATGCCGAGGTGCTGTTCGACAACGAGTGGTGCGAGGGAGCGGCAGACATGCGGGGGATCAACGTGTAGTCCTGTTACGGCCACCGTGGATGAAGGCAAGTAGCACAACTACTACCGTTGGAGGCTTCTAAGTGCGGGATGCGTCTGTTGGAATAGAGAGCTTGTGAAGAATATTGCTGTGTCGATGAGAAAGGGGACACAGTTAAGAGTGGTACGAGCGCAATGTTTTAACGCGTTCGGTTGCGGTGGTGGACGAGGGCGAGAGTTGAAGCGGGTCAGAGGGGCACAGGTCGGGGTGGAGGGGTCGTAGTGTGTGTGTGTGTGTGTGTGAGGAGGAGGAGGAGGAGGAGGAGGAGGGCTTGATTTCTTGCCGCCAGCGACTGGGAATCAACAAGAAGAATGTATGGGTAGGTTGCTTAATCGCGTAGCTTGGATCGGGGCTGAAAGAGTGTATGTGGTTGAAATCGAGCCGCAGGCTACGAGGTGACAAGAGTCAAGAGGTGATGACGATGTGTGAAGATCACCAGATACGAGGGTACCCAGGTTTCCAAGTCACAAGGGCCAGATGGATGTGCAGCGTGGCGATCGTGGCGATGTCAAACAAGTCCAACCGCAAGGGCAAGGGTGATTGATTGTGGGGTTTGGTCCTAGTCTTCTGTGGATTGTGGAAGGGGTTTGGATTTCGAGATTTGGTAGCTGAGAATGGGACAATCAGGGTAGGATGAGAGGGGTGGCAATAAGCGAGGTCGTGGCTTGTGATAGTGATAAGATGGGTGGAGATGAATGCGAGCAAGTGAAGAATGTGAACAAAGCGTTGGAGAAACGTGTAGTCTTGTCGTTTGCGTTTAGTCGTGATCGTACATCTAGTTTGCTTAACTAAGGTTGGTTTGATTCAAGATTGGGAGACCTCTGTACCTAAACTTAGGTACTTGTATGGCTCTCATTGACGATTGAATGGAGTACAAGTTTAATTGTTGAGGGTTTCAACTGAGGGTTGAAAGGGGGAGTAAGGGTCAACGGTGGTCGGTGGTGGATACCTATTCAAGGCACACTAGCCCTACAACCTCAGAGCTCAGTGTGAATGAATGGAATGGAGGGGTTGAGGGGTGGAGGGGATAAAGGTTTACCAAAGGGTAAAAGATTGGGTGACTGTTGATTGTTGCCTGAAGCTAAATTGATCAAGTATTCAAGTATTCTACAATTCCAAAAGTTGTTAAGGGCTAGTTGTTAATTGTTAAGTTGTAGAAGTTCAAGGTTGACCGCGCAATTGACCGGGGTACACGGCATACACAGGGTACGCGGGGTACGGGGTACCGAGCGGATAGGACGCCAAAAGGGAAAAAATGGGATGTAAAAGGGTAATAACAGGGACTAGTAAGGTACAACTTTACAACAACTCAACTATTACCTGAGTTGCTAATTGCTAAAGGATTTTGGAATGTAACCTATTCACATCATACAATGAATGAGTTTAAGGGAAAAGAGTTGGTTTCCCATTCCAGTCGTTCCCGTTCACTCCGGCTACTCTACTCATATCTATATATCTTTAGCTTATACCTACGTTACCACCACTCAGATCCGTCAATGCCCTTGCCCCGCTTCCTTACTTGCTCCTTGATTACCTGGGCATCTCTTTTTAAACCTTTACCCCAACCGCAGATCCGCCGGGTCACATGGGTAGCTTCCATGACCCCAACTTGGTGAGAGATCAGCACTCCCGAGCACCCGAGATTGGCGTTATGCGTCGGTGAAATATACGTGCAATATTCAAGGCCTGAAGGGTTGAGGTGGTGGCGGAGGTGGCGGACGTAGAACAAGTTGGCTGAATGAGATGAGGTGGCTGGCCATGGCTGGCATGGCTGGGACAGTTGGCCATCCTTAAAGCTTGACATACCCTGGTGACAATAGAAGTTGATACAGGCACAGAGTAAGCCAAAGTTCTTGAACCCGAACCCCGCCCCCCCTCCCAGCCTGACTAAACATGGCGATGCTTCCTGCTTTTGAGGTCATTGCAGCGTTCCTGCTGCGCAAGTATCATCTCCATCCGCCGGCAAAATGGGCTTGTCATCCCGCTTCTTCCCGTTGCTCGATTCGCGTTGCGTATCCAGTCCTTGGCCTGAGTGCTGCCGGCAGACGGGTTCGGGTTGATAGATTACCATCATGACATGTTTTCTTGGCAACCAGTCGATCGCCTCTAGATTCTATATTACCTTCTGAGATATTAAATGTATTCCACAAAGCTGATTTCAGCGACCAGAGTTACGTTGTGCAGGTGCGAGAAACCATGCGGCGCTCATGTCGCGTTGCGAGGTGCCCAGATCCCTTGCACGCGCTGCTACTTTGCCGCACATTGTAACCCATAGTAGTGTACAGACAAACAGCAAGCTTGATATCTCCTCGTGATATTACCTAAGATATGGCGGCCACGATTGATTACCTAAACAAAATAATGCCACACTACGGAATTAGTCGGGATTTCCATAGTTTTGGTGGAGCGCGTTCACATGACTTGGCGACAACTCGGTGTTCTTCTCTCTTCAGCCCACTTCATCACTACCAACGTGCGTATCAGCCCGCGCATAGCGCCGCGCTCCCTCCTCACCCCGCTTCATCTGCTGACGCTTGCCTCTTGCATCATTCGCGACGACCCGTGCCCGCGTTACCTCTCTCTCTGGTCTATCCCTTGTCTCTTCACCGTCTTGAATCTTCTGCTCCTCGTTATTCGCCTTCCAGATGCGTGACAAGTGGAGGAAGAAGCGTATGCGCAAGCTCCGTCGCAAGCGCAGAAAGATGCGTGCGCGCTCCAAGTGAGTCCGCTTCTGTCCCTCTAAGAATTCAGCTCACCCCTCAGGTAAACGACTCGCCACGATCCGGAACGATGAGCCGACTGTTCTGCCGGCTTAGAAGGACGGGTCAGAGTCCAACCCATGTCTAGTATTCGTATGAAAAATCGAGTGCGAGGCGACTACGGCGCAGAGAGAGGGATTGACACGGGTGCTTGACTGACCGGTGGTGGCCTGAAGATGGGTGGATGTCGTGCTGGCGTGATGTGCTCGTGTGACAGGGGAAAGGTGGCGATCAGCTTTGGGAGCTGCGTGAGCAAATGCGCCCGTCGTGACGCATCGCTGCTGCGCAGCTCTTCGGGTTCAAACTATCAGCTCCGTCCATCTAGACATTCTTTTCCTCATGCGAGCGCGGGGAGAGGGCCGAAGCTATTCCGTGGCGTATGGCGCAGCGTCAGTGGCGGTATGACGTAGACAAGATACAAAGATGCATTCTATGCCCCGTTCCCCCCCCCATGTACACATCTACCGCAGCGCCCAGCTGCATGTCAGCTCGGTTCAGTCAGCTCGATTGCAACTCACGTCTTGACGACAAACAGCTCGTCGGGCAGTCCCTGCTGCACCTCCTCCTTGACGACCTGCAGCCCGGCCTCGTGGAAAACCTCGAGCCACTTACCGTTCGACCTGGCGTCAGCTCTATTCTAGGCCTCAGCTCACCGAGTGAGGCTCGAGTCCTCCTCGTCGAGGAACTCGCTGGCGCGCCCGTCCGGCCCATCCTCGCAGCAGTTCTCCTTGACGACAATGATGGGCGCGGCGTACTCGTCTCCCATATCGATAGATTGGGCGCGCAGAGCATTCTTTGCGCGACGCAGGAACGCAACGAGATCGCCATGCGACATGTGTCCTGTATTTCAGTCTTGTCCGCGATTGATTCCCTACCCAAACACCACTGGCACCACACCCTGCTGTCAGATCTGCCATTTGAAAAGGGCAACTCACACATCGTACTCGACGGCAGTCTCGCCTTCGCCGAACACGCCCTCGCCCTCGAGTGCCTCGCCGACGAGGCCCTCGGTCGCGTTCCCACGAGCCGGGAACGCGGGATCGAGGGTCTGCAGACCAGCCTGGACGAACCAAACGCGCTTGCCGCGCGAGCGCTTCCACTCGGCCGTCCTGCGCGCTACCTCCTTGGCCTCGGCCTCGTCCCTGACCCGTCCGCTCAGGCGTGGGAGCTCGCGCCATTCCCCCGAGTTGGCGGCACGGTGCGCCTCGCCGATGAAGTGGACGACCGGCTCGGCAAGTACGACGTCGTCGAATAGAGGAAGGAGGACCGTGTTCGTCACGCGCCCTATACCCGCGCCCACGTCAAGGGCCGTGAGGCGGTACGGTGGGCGGGCAGGTGGTTCAGGCGTGAGCGGGTTCGCAAAGGTCGCGAGTTGGGGCAGGAGGGAGAGGATGAAGAGACGCGAGCTCAGTTGATCGATATGCGGTACTGGCTGTCGTTAGTTATGACGATAAAGGAGGACTCACGCCGTTCCCAAAGCCGCCGAGGACACCGTCGACGCTAGCCTCGATCGCGTCCCAGTACTTGACACCCTTGGCGAAGTCGGGGCCTGGAGGGCCCTTGCGGAGGGCGGACCCGACGTTGGAGCGCAAGCGCTTGGACGAGTGCTGTCGTCAGCAGTGCGGTGTGAGGAGGTGTACCTCATCATCAGCAGACTGGAGGTTAGTTTGGTCCGCCGGGGTTGGTCTCACCATGTCTTGTAATGTATAACTGGTCAAGCAAGACAAGCTAGAGATAAACAACCGATTGTGAACCTGTTGACGAAATCTGGAGATGGACCTCCACATTGTGCCTGATCCTATCTAAATCAGGCACCAAAGTCGTAACTACAATTCGCTTCGGGGATAGCTAACACCTAAACCCCGAAATTAGCTCCGAACGGAGATGGATCCAACCTCCGATTGGGCGCAAGGCTGGGTTGTGGGTGGGTGGTGTGTTGGTGGTCGCGAGCAGTCTTGCAACCCAACCGTCAAGCCGGACCAGTCTAGTGAGCATCCCGCCGACACCAACGACGACGTGCTGACCGTGCCCTCGCTTTATCAACCTCACTCTCGTCACACCGCGTTATTTCACTTGCGCTCGCTCGATCCTCGCGTCGTTTAAATTTGTTTCCCCCTCCTTGCTCGACTCTCAACTTTCTACTTGCTTTGATTCACCGCGCAGCCAAAAATGGCGTCGACCATCCCCATTGTCAAGAAGAGGACGAAGACGTTCAAGCGTCACCAGTCGGACCGCTACCACTCCGTCAAGGAGTCGTGGAGGAAGCCGAAGGGTATTGACAACCGCGTTAGTTTTTGGAAACAAAGCGGGCTTGGGTGAGGAGGGAATGGAAGCGCAAGGGTCGGTGCGCGAGTGCGCAGCGGACAACATCGTCTGCACATCTCTGTGCACCGCGCGAGTGCTGAGAAGCAGATTCTGGTCTGGTGCAGAATTGCCGCCCACCCCCTCCTGCTTCCTTCCTTCCTTGGTCTACTCAAGCCCTGCAACAACCGTGGGCCGCGCTGATTCCAGGTTCGTCGCCGCTTCTCGGGCCAGACCCCCATGCCCAAGATCGGTTACGGCTCGAACAAGAAGACCCGTCACCTCATCCCCTCGGGCCACAAGGAGGTCCTCGTCAACAACGTTCGTGACCTCGAGCTCCTTCTCATGCACTCGGGCAAGTACGCCGGTGTCGTCGCCCACGGCGTCTCGTCGAAGAAGCGCATCGAGATTGTTGCGCGTGCCAAGATCCTCGGCGTCAAGATCACCAACTCTGCCGCCAAGCTCCGCACCGAGGAGGCTTAGAGGGATCACGATGTATGACTGGTTGCATAGCGAGGGCGGCTGGCTGCGCCGCGTGGATGCAGCACCTGGGGCTATCATTTGGGACAAGGTGCGAGGAGCAGTTTGTGGCGTTGGGGCCGAGTGTACGTGGCGTTGGAGATGAGCAGGGGCAAACTGATCTTCTGTGCTGATCTGGGGATCTTGGTTGTGATGCTTGTCTAGATTGATATCGAGACCTTGGTACATGCGCTGTTGCTGTCATGAGTTTGAACGTGATGTTGACATGAGTCAAGTGAAGAGCTGTCAGATTATGTGGCAGTGGTGCACCGCTACGTACCCTGTTACCGACAACAAGTCCTCGACACGTCAGTCGCGCGCGCACTGGGCCGGAAAGATATGCTGCTGGACGACACACGTGCGGGTGAGACCGCAGAGGGCGGTACGGGTATGGCAGTACGGCGGTACGGCGGTACGGCGAGTGCGTCAATCTCGACAAGGCTCCGTGGGAGGCCACACCAGAGCCGACACCAACAAGCGCACCGGCTGCAGCAGCCCTCCACGGCACATCTACAGGTATTCTGATTGCCTGCAAGTATTGATGGACTCGACACGCCTCATACCACCTACTCATCAACACTCCTCTCTACACTTGAGCCAAGTTCCACTGCTCTGCAAATACGAGCGGCGCGTCAGGGCCTTGAATCTCCACTAGCTGGGTCGGTATCAACTCGACATGATTGACATCTTATATTCTACTTGTATTTCTCTAGCCTCTATCCTACTACAACCGCGACCAAGTCGCTGGCTTGGTACCAATAATAGCCTCGGAGCTACCTCCATCTCTACGGAGGTATCGTTCCATTCCCGGCGCCAATCCGACTGGCAACTCATCCTCTGGGGGATGGTATCGCCCATCTCCTGGTTCCTCAAGTACTTCTCCATTCGCGAGTTCGATATTGGAAAACTTATCATCAGCTCTTTCTCAATTAGACTTACTGCCCAATCCCTTTCAACTCCTCCAGGCATATAATCCGCTCGACCATCATATACGCCTTCCCATTGTCCGCATCCTCCCAATGGACCTGCCCGACGACGATATAAAGAAGTAACAGCACATCCGGCCGTAACTTCACGTTCCATATCGCCGGTCAATAAACGACCCATAGCAATGACCGTTGCGGCGTGTCCGAATATCACTGCAGAACGTACGCCCTCCTCATCCATTCGTGCAATCCACGTATCCAGGAAAAGCCCAATTCGCGAATGGAGGCCACGTAGAGTCTCGCCCCGGCGAGACGCATATACCGTACTTGTGTAATCCATATCGATCATACCGTCGGGAAAGTGGGGGGCCATACTGTTCGCTCCACCAGGTCGAGGATGGAGACCAGTGCCCTCCCGAGTGGTAGAGTACCATTCCTGTACGCCATGATCGAGGGAGATTGGGTGAGTCTTCTCATGACGCCGAGTAAGGGCTTGTGCGGTTGGTAAGGCGGTTTGAACACACCGGTAAAAGGGGGAGGAGAAGACTCGTTCAGGGGGTGGGTGGGGAGCCGTTCGTTCGGGATCAGAGAGGAAACGACCAAGGTCCTCAGCTTGGATGAGGCCTAGAGCTGCGAGCTGGGTTAGGTTAGAAGAGGGACAGAGGATAGATGAGAGACGTACAGGATAGTCCCTGTCCATGCCGGTTGGGGCGTGGTGATGCTGGCTCGTCCAGTTCGAGCCGTCCGACAGACTTGGGTTAGAGATATCCGCGCAAAGACGTACCGAAAGCCATGTCTGCACACGTAGATGTACTCGAGCATCGTGGGGTCAGTGAGTGAGTAACGATGAGAGAGGAGAGAGAAGAGTGGGCAAGGACAAGTAAAGAAGCAGGAAATGTAGATGGAGACGCGGGTTCGGGGGTTCGGCACAGTGGTTAGCCGGGGTTGGGTTGGCTTGAACGGCTTCAAATCTCGGTCAACCCCGAACTGCTCTGCTTGTATTGTAACAATCCAAACTTTTTGATCCCGTCATCGGACATCCAAAAGTCGGCTTCAAGTCTGAAACCTGTACAGATGAAGAACAGCAGCAGCGAAACGGCGAAACGGCGAAACGCCACCTAGTGTGAGTGGGCTGAACGCGTCCAGCTCGCGGCAGCAACAGCTGCTCTGTTATGCAGCTAGAGGCAACCAGATACGAAATGCACAGACCGTTCACTCGCACATCCTACTCGTCTGCCAGTCATTGCCAAGTGCTCCTCTGTCCGGTCTCTCTCATGTTCAAACAGATCCACATCCCACCGTGATGGCAAAAGTACATCTCCAGAACACAGGCACGAATCGCGGCAAGTCATCATTGCATGCGCAGCGACTCGACCTGTATCCCAAAGTCGCTCCCGCATGCTACCCCCTATATGCAAACGAGAAGACACGCTTAGTAGCCGAACTTGGCGAGAGTCTCGTTCTGGGGAACGTTGGCAGCGGCCTTGACACGGAGCTTGCGAGCAGCCTCCTGCGAGACGTCAGCACATGTCCCATTGTCCATTTCCTCAAGATCCACTCACCTTGCGCTCAAAGTACGCCTGGCCCTTGACCTTCCGCTTCTCCTCAAGACGGTCAACAACGTCCTTGTAGCCCCAGCCGACCTCGTGCGAGATACGCTTAAGGGTAGCGTACTTGCGGCCGGGCTTGAGGCGGAGGACGCGGAGCGCAGAGGGGACAACCATCTTCTTGACCTTGTCCTGGGCGGGGGGGACACCCTCGTAGAGCGAGATGCGGCGGATGGCAGCGGCACCACGGGCAGTCTTGTGGGGAATCATGCCACGGACAGCCTTGAAGAGGATGCGCGAGGGAGCGCGGAAGTGGAAGGGACCCGACTTCTTGGGGTTGACAATGTGGCGCTTGTTAAGGTACGCGTGGTACTTGAGCTTGTTGCGGAAGAACGAGCCCGAGACGTTGATCTCCTCGCAGCGGACGACCGAGACCTTCTGGCCGGAGAGCGCCTGGAGCGTCAGCATGTTGTTGCACGACTGGAACGGGAAAAGTTGCTAAGTTGCTCCTCCTCGGTCGCCTGACCGGCATCTTGACGCCCGTGTGAGAATCTGCCAACAGACCCAGTCCCGCGACAATTGTCCGCAGACTGCGTCGAGCAGTACTGGGTCTTCACACCGCGCGTGCCCGTACACCAGACCATCTCCGTCGCCCTTGGACGGAGCTTGCCTCTTCCTCTCCTTCTCCCTCATCCAAAATCCTTCCCCCTCCGCCTGGAGCCGCAGATACCCACCTGCTTGGCGATGGTCGAAGCGAGGCGGCCGAGAAGGTGGCCCTTGCCGTCGATGACGATGGGCTGGGACGAGAACGACGACATCTGGATTGGGAACGCGCGCGCGACAGCAGTTGGACGAAATTGGCGTACGAGGGGCACGGTCGAAGATGGGAAGATGGGGGAAACGCGGGAATCGAGATCGCGAATAGTCGCGGTAGAGCGGGTGGTCAGCACACTTTCGTCGTCGCTGTCGGTCGTCGCGAGTACGCACTTTTGGGGGGGTGTTGAGGGATAGGGGCCAAGTCGGACGTCGAAGTCACCACTCACCAGGCCTGCAACCAGCCGTTTGGCGGAAGCAAAGTTGGCCTCTCCATCTCGGCTTCACGGGAAAATCCTCCAGATCGAAATGTGGCACTCTGTCAAATTTCGGAGATTTTCTTACTGTCCGTTATAGACAAAGGAATCAAGCCACAACGTGGTACACGTGACCATCGCATGTTGTCACGTGCCTTGGCCTCTGGTAAGCTGATGAATTCCATGTCTTCTTCCATAAGCCAAGCAACCCAGATCACACCTTACACATGCTTCACAGCGCAAGAGCCGTCTAACAGAGCTGATGGATCTTGCTGACCACCAAGTTCAGGCGTGGACGTGTCCCAGACACACGCATTAGACAACTTCCCAGCTTGGGCCAGCTTGGGCCAGCTTGACCGACCTGGGACAGAAATGCAACCAGTTGTCAGCCCTTTGGACTCGGCCAGCTGGCACTAGTCGTGGTCGTCGCCTCGGCATCGGGAACAAGATGGGCTGGTGGCTGCCGAAACGAACCAACTCCCCAACAGCGGCCCACTTTAATCGGCGCGATTCACATGTGGAGTGTGGTATGTGGCTCCACGTCTCATGACTGGCAGAAGCCGACTCACATACCGCTGTGGACGCAGTGCATGGTGTTCGTCGGTGCAATGGGCAAGACGATTACTCGGGGCTCTACACTGGGGAGCGGAGAGCTGGGGTTAAGGGGCTTGTCGATCTCCGAAGTGAGGTCGGGGCTCAGATGTTGGAAACTAGTGGGATAAGATGATCGGCACATTTTGAATCGGCCCGTTTTAGCTGAACCAACTGCTGACATGCCCTGCTCGCAATGCCTGGTACCTACTTGCGGCCCTGTCTTGAGGGCCAAGCTACAAGGAACAAATTTAGAAGCTTTGTTTGTTCCGCGTGCAGGTACAGAGGTTTGAGGCGCTGGCGGATTTTCTACAGACTTGCCACTCAGCTGGAATGGTTGAACATGACGCCGGACTGACGCCGCGCAATGTATCCGCACCATCTCTGGATTGAGCGCCACACAGCACAATCTATCGGTATGTCGCTCGAGATTGAACAGGTCACGCGCGATGCATCCATGCTGAATACAGACGCATTCTTCGGCTTACCTCACACGGCACGAATACGGGGATCTGATTCTCGGGCCATTATCTCTGCTCTACATCTCGGGCCGTTTTCGGTTTTCTGCCCTGTTGCTAGCTCCACTCACTATGCGGAGAGCTGGATAACAACATCCGATAATGGGCCGCTAATGAGTTCCGACGCCACCGCGGGGCTCTAGGGCCACCATGCGCCGGCGTGCTCGCGGGCCGACGACAGCCTTTGTCTATGTTTCCCATCTCGACATCAACGACGTTATAAGGTGGCGGGCTGGGTGTACTGCTCTTCATCAAGCCCAAGTGCCTCGGCCTCCAAGCCTAGCTTAGCCTACCTCTCATCCAAGCCAACCTACCTCCAACCTCGACGTACACAGAAACCCACCGTCATGTCCGATATCAAGAACCCCGAGTCGGAGAAGAACGACCTTCACCACATCGACAAGCACCTCGAGTCTGGAGGCGAGGTGCGTCCCGCCCCCCAACCTGCAGAGACGGAGGCTGATACTCAGAATGAGCTCCAGGCCGTCATTGCCCAGTCCAACATCCCGCGCTGGAGCGCGAGCTCCATCAAGCTCTACCTCGGAGTGTTCTGCGCCTGTTGTTGCGCCTTTGCGAATGGCTACGATGGTTCACTCATGACTGGTGAGTTCTACGGGTCGCGAGTCGCGCTGACATCAGCAATCCTAGCAATGCCTGCATTCAACAAGCAATTCGGCTCGTACAAGGGCGGCGTGTTTGAGGAGATCCAGGATAATGGCACGCTCACGGGCATCATCTTCTCCCTCTACACTGTTGGTTCGATGGTTGGCTCGCCTTTCGCGGCCATCATTTCGGACCGCTTCGGCCGCCGCAAGGCCATGTTCATCGGCGCCTGGGTTATTATCATCGGCATGATCCTCACCTCCACCTCGCACCATGTTGAGCAGTTTGTCGTCGGTCGCTTTGTCCTCGGCTTTGGTATTTCGATCATGACTGTCGCGGCGCCCGCGTACTCGATGGAGATTGCTCCACCCCAGTGGCGTGGTCGCGCGACTGGCATCTACAACTGTGGCTGGTTCGGTGGTTCGGTTCCCGCCGCCGCCATCACGTTTGGCACGTCGTTTATCAACGGCCAGATGTCGTGGCGCCTCCCCCTCATTCTCCAGGCCATTGCTTGCTTCCTTATCATGGCCATCCTGCCATTTATCCCCGAGTCGCCACGCTACCTTGTAGCGCAGGGCCGCGTCGAAGAGGCCCACGACTTCCTGACAAAGTACCACGGCAACGGCAACCCCGACGACGCGCTGGTCTCGTTCGAGCTTCGTGAGATGAAGGCCTCGATTGCCCTCGACGGGATCGACAAGGTGTGGTGGGACTACCGCCCGCTCTTCTTCTCGCACGGTGGCCGCTGGCGCATGGCCCAGGTTCTCATGATCTCCGTCTTTGGCCAGTTCTCCGGTAACGGTCTCGCGTACTTTAACACGATCATTTTCAAGAACCTCGGTGTCGACACCGTCGCCGGTCAGCTCGGCTACAACCTTCTGAACCAGTGCATCTCTGCCGTTTGCGCCCTAACCGCTGCCACACTCACCGACCGCATGCCCCGCCGCTTCATCCTTCCTTGGGGTACCCTCGGCTGTGCCGTCCTCCTTGGCATCAACTCGGGTCTCTCGGCCGTCCTCGATAAGCAGGTCAACAAGGAAGGCTTCCAAGGTGCTGGGCCCATCTCAACTTCAGTCGCCCAAGGCGCTCTCGCCGCCTACTTCCTCTTCAACTGTCTCTTCTCATTCACCTACACTCCGCTCCAGGGTGTCGTTCCCGTTGAGGCCCTGACCACCACCATGCGTGCAAAGGGTCTTGCCGCCTCGGGCTTCATCGTCTCCGCTGTCGGCTTCATCAACCAGTTTGCCGGCCCCATTGGCCTCCAGAACCTCGGATACAAGTACATCTTTGTCTTTGTTGCCTGGGACTGCGTCGAGGCGGCCTGTTGGTTCTTCTTCGGTGTCGAGTCGCAGGGCCGCACCCTGGAGGAACTCGACTGGGTCTACGAGCAGCCCAACCCCGTCAAGGCGTCCAAGCGCGTCAAGAACATTGTCGTCGACGATGACGGCTTCCAGGCGACCCACAATTAGTTGGGGCCATTTGGCCTCTCTCATGGCTCGGGATTCAGCCATACCACTCAATATTATCTCTTTTTTTCTTATCGCATCATAACTCGTGACCAAGGGTAGAGGGAGGGGGAAGCAGTTGGGGTTGTAGTAGACATCTATGGCTCTTTTGTGATGTACTCTTGTGCCTGTGAAATGTTGATTTGAAACTCCAGGGGATTACGTACACGAGGAAGTGGTGAGGCTGGGTGATATGTGCTAGGTGCTAGGTTGGAATAACCAGCCTCTGTGGCCATCTAAACATCTGTAGTAGAGTAAGTGAGCCCGCGACGTGATGGATCGCCTGTAGTCTTTACCTTGACCTTCAGCCCATTGGTCGATCTTTGGAGAGCCGGCCGTGTTGGTTGTGACCCTGAACCACCGCGAAAATCGGCTAGTTTTACGGCAAGTTCCAGTCACCTTACCGCAGACATGTCCGTGGATTCCGCAGTGACTTGTTGGATCATTCGTCAGCCGCTATTGCTGCATGAGCCATCGACAGCACATACAGCACACAACGACTCCAAAGTCACGCACAACGTGTGTTCCCTTGACGAGGACATGTCAGTGATCGTGTGAAGTGAATTCCGTCAACACCGGGCACTGGATCGGACTGGGACAGGTACACAAAACAACACAGCACAACATACACATGACACATGTCATGAACTTCGAGTCAGCCACGCCCTACGTGCTACGTGTTGTAGTCCACTAATCGGGTTGTCAACGACGCGTCGTTCCGTCGTTGTCATCGCGATCCAAGTATGGGAGTCAGGGCGAAACTAAAGTGAACCAAGCCGAGATCGATCCGGGCCGTTTTGTTTGGTTCTATGTTTGGTTCGCTAGCCACCCTTCTCAGGTCGTACCTCAATCAGATCCACTTCTTTTTTCATGTATCCAAGATGTGATGGTGTGATGGTGAGATGCTGCAATACTACCGTGACGTCAATGTGTAGTACAGTATCTAAACTCGGATATAGGTACATCGTCCATCCATTGAACAAACTGTGGCGGGCGGGGAGTGAGGATAACCAGCAAGTATCAGTTGTTGACTCGGAGTAGATTCCAACCACATGTTCCGAGAAATGACATGACTACAGTTGATAAACAAGCTGATTGATATGGATAGCAACGGTCTATCCGATGAACATTAGCATCAAGCCATGGAGGATCGGGGACCTGGTAGACTCGACGCCGAAACAGGTACAAATAGACATTACGCGGGCGGGGGGATCAACTCACCAGTTGGGTATTAAAAGAGGGGTAATCGTATAGAGATGAGTGAATAAAACTGTCCATTACAATCATGAATAAATGATATCCTCAGGTTTAGAAGCACACAATACATGACTTTTAAATTTAGTCAGTCAGCCCTCTCATAAAGGTTGCCGTAAAAGTAGGATGTTGATGACTACCACTTCTACGGGGTTGGGGTTTACCGAGGCTCTGTGGCTTGTTAGCTAACAAGTAACAATTCATAAATGCACTAATTGAAAGATGAACGGATCTTCCCACCTTGTTCGCTTCCACCTCGACTTTGATCGATCTTGAAGCCATCCCCCGACGCGACTCACACGCCAATACGCCAAGTGTACCAAAGAAAGATCTGCCGCCACTTACGTCTTCTTTTCCGCACCAACTCCATTGTTGTCATCTTACCCCATCTATTTATCAACATGTCGTCTCGTGAAACCTCTCCACCACTCGAGGTCGCCCCTCGCGCGCCATCACCTGAACGTCTCGATATCGACATGTGGTTCCTATCCGAAGCCGAGCGCGGTCAGACCAACTCAAAGAACTCAAACCCAACTCCTCCCATACAAGGCTTTGCTCGTCTTCCAACCACCAACGAGATACGTACGGTCTTTTCAAACATTCGCGCAGCCGCACCACTGTTCAAGGACGCTGCGAAATCTGCCTTCCTTCCTCTTCCTAACAAGGAGGTTTTCGACCCCGATGTAACTCACCAAATCGAGGAAGAGACCGAGAGCATTCCTGAGACCGCATCGGCACTCAACCACTTCAACCCATACATTGCTCAAGATAGGCCAGAGGCCAAGCACCGCTTTAGGACGATCGTGCGCTCTCCACTCGCACTCACTTTGCCCCTCACCGCCGCCGATCTTGATCGCGAGATTGAACCGCCCTCCAAGCACGACTGGCTCACACTCTACCTTGCAACCCTCGCACTCTTCATTTGGGCAGCCGTAATCTACTCTGCACTCGACAAAGGCCTTGTCAACGAGGTATGGAAGACTGGGGTCAACTGGCGCGTCCTCCCTGCCGCTCTCACCGATCCTGTACGCACGTGGGCCGTCGCCGATGACGTCCTCGGCATCGCAGGCGTGTGCAACGGCGGCGTGTGCCAGTGGACCCCGCTTGTGTAAGGATGGGCATTACGGACACTGCGTTCCCCACGTTCCGTCGCCTCCATGACCTCACACATCATCAGACTGTAAAAATACACCACTGTACTGTACAAATAGTAATGATAAAGTGACACACTCTCATAGTGCTCAAGACATTCTCTGCGAGCGGTAGCGCTCGAGCGCCTCAGCCGCCTTGGCTTGGCTGCATTCAGCACATTCCACAGCTCGCATTCCAAAGCTGGACTCACCGCCACTCACACCCCTCCTCAAACTCGCACCAGTGGCACCGACGAACGTGAGCAGTACTGACGCCCACTGGCTTCCGAGTCCCTCGCCAGTACTGGAGTATGGATCGCAGGTGTGCACCAAGCTCGGCGGGGTCGTGCGTGAAACGGTGCTTGCCAATAATAGACCCCGATGCGGTTCCTGGAGAGGGTGATGACCGTGTACGCGGCTTTCGCTCTGGTGGCGACATGACCCCTACTCCGGAGGGCGCGGTAGTCTCCTGTGACCCTGTGCCCAAGCTCATTTCGACGGCCCACGCCAGCTCTGCGTCCTCGCGTTCCTGCTCGCTGTCAGACGTGAAATATTTCGTCTGGCTCGAGACAGAGCGTTGGGAGTACGAGACGGTGGGTTTCCCAAGGCCCAGGGCAGAGCTCGATGGGGCAGAATCTAATCGTGCCAAAGATTCTGGATCTAAGGGTTCGACTTGCGACTCACCCTCACCAGGTCCGTCGGCGGAAGTGGGGCTTCCCATTCCCGAAGCTACCGGCGGAAGCTCAGATAACGGCGGTTCGTCTCCAGTGTCATCTGTGACCTCGATATTCTGTGACCTGGGGCCCTCCCCAAGGACGTGTCCTGGATCATGTAACGTCATGCCAGGGTCGTTCCCGTCGGATGACGACGCCATTTCCACAATCCGAGCGTCTCCGAGATTCTCGGACGACGGACCTCTCTCGGCATTTGAGTCCTGCATGCTGAGTTGCAGAGCGAGCTGGACCTGGGTCTCCTCATCCAATGTGGCAATGTCCACATCTTGCGGAGAGGGAGGCACAGCCAAGACGGCCTCGCCCTTCTCTTTTCTCCTCCGGCCTTTGGTTCCCTTGCGCCGTTTCCGGGCCGCCTCCTTCTTCCTCTTGGGTGCAGCGCGGCGGTATACGAGCTCGAGCGTGGTGTCTGTCCGCCCCTCATCTGTCCCGGCACCGAGGCCGAGGGCTGCGACGTACCGGGTCCACGACTGGGCGTAGTCGGCTAGAGTTCGACCCTCGGCCACGCCAAACCGCAGCTCGTTACTCTCGACAACGGGACACGTCTGTGCGATAAACTCGTCCGTGAACCATCCGGACGTGTCGAGCCCCAGATGGTCCCATATGCGCCACAGCCCTGAGCCTTGCTCGCTTGACGTGGGAAGGTAAGCCTCTGGTGGCTTATCTGGCGGATCGGCCTCCACCTCGACCTGAACTTCGCCCTCCTCCACCTCAACGCGCGCCTCCGGAGATACCAAGCGCGGCTCATGCGGCACGAGGAGGGCATCAAGCAGCTCCTTGTAGAGCATGACCTGCAGGCGACCAGCGAGAGTGTCCTCTTCCCTCGGCATTGAGGCTGTCGTCCGCGTCTTTGAGTCGGACACGAGCAGCCGGTGAGTCTGCGGTTGGGGTAATGGCTTGCCACCGAAGAAGTCGTTTAGGGACGCCTGACGCCCGGACTCGGCACGCTTTGCCCGCGTCTGACGACCCTTCGTTGGCGATTCGACGATGGGTACGCGTGTGATTTCGTCCTGTTGTCAGCTGCTCATTCCAATGCAGCTCACAATGATGCCCAGGACAAACATGTCGTCCACGAACCCAGCGACTGGCAATTCGCGGCACTTGCCGATAGTTAGCAACGCCTCTAGTGCGGAGAACATGTTCAGCATCCTACTGTCAGCTTTGATGCGGAGCAGAAAAGCTCACCTCAGGCCCCATGTGTCTTCCCTCGTGGTTGCCTGAACTTTGATCTCTTCGGGATGGATCTCGCGCTCGAGCCGCTTATGAATTGTCAAAGGTTAACAATGTCGTTGCTCATGCCCACCTCTCCTCGCCTCAGGATACGCTCCTTGCCCTCGACCTTTGCCTGGTCGACAGAGATGCTCGCGCCCTTGGGCGAGATTATGGTCGTCGGCCGCTGGCTAACCGGGAGGTAAGGAAGGGTACGCAGACGGCTGCTGTCAGCTGGTATCGCATAGTAGTATCTCACTAGTCGAACTGGACCTCGCACCAGACCGGCCCAACCAGGTCAGATACGGAGAGGTTGCCACGGTGCCGAAACTCGCCAAACGGTGCGATGGCGAGCGGTACGTCCTCGATGTCAGGCACAGCCTCGGCTGCACGGAGGGTCTCGTCGAGTCCCGAGTCGTATACGAGCTCGTCGCCGTAGTCGTCCTCTTCATCGGTGGCGGGCATGATTAGGCATGATGCGATGGTGGTTGATTGTCGTTGATTGTTTTGACGGCCCGGGTTAGTGGACTCTTCGTTCCGGAAGTGGACCGGATATACGGCACGTGATGAGGTTTCCCACGGTGCTCGTATCCGCACCGTGACCTTGACTTGTACCTTTTTGTCACTCATCCATAATTCCATTACGGAAGAGATTGATCAAGTCACGCCTTCTGAAAGTGACCACAAAAGCTGCGTGCGCAAGGGGTTTCCGAATTTCCGGTAACGTTGTGGAAACGACGCTGCCTCTTCCCGCTGCAGCCGACGCATCACACCTAGAACAGGTCAGACCACAATGATCTGGAGGCTGTGGGAAGGGGATCCCGAGGCCCATTGTGTACAGAGGGTGAATGTATCCGTCAAGCCAAGGCCAAGCCAAGGCCAAGCCAGAGTGCAATGTGTGGTCCGATGATGATCTGGCGAGAGTGAGTGAGCGCACTCAAATATCGTCTCGTCATTGAGTGTGAATGAATGAGTGAGGAGTGAGGAGGAGAATGCTTATTGAGCACTAAGTACCATATCATGAACATTTACGTTACTTGACAAGAGAGGCAGCGACTCGAACGTGCGTCCTCATGGCGCTCGGCATTGCTTGTCTCCGCTTCCGAGCTGCGCTCCGAACACGCTCGCGCAGCCCCTGGCATCGCCGTTAAGCGAGGTTACATTTGGCGATGGGTCGCGTCTCCCACAAGATCCTATGTTCACTTACCCCGACTTCAGGCCATCTTTGCCTGCTCCATGCACGATGTACCACCAGGCCAGGTTTCAGCCGATCCACATCGGGAATGGGGACAGTGACGGCGGTGCGGCCATGGCGCTGGTGACAGCGCGGTGGCGTCAGAACAATGGCGCCAGACGTTATCACGGTGACAACCCGTGACAACCTCATTCCCAAAGGATGGTGCTCGTGACAACCTCATTCCAGAAGGAGTATAATGTACAATGCTATGCATGAGTGTCGGCGGATCGGCGGGTCGTCCGCCAAAGTTTACAGTAAAGACGGACCGGACCGGCTGCTCAATGAATTGAATGCCCTCCTAGTCATCCCCTCCGAGACCTCTAAAATCTCAACTCTCAACTCTCAACTCTCAGTTCTCAGATCGTCCCGAGATGCTAGATCACCAGACTGCCGTCAGCGCTTCAACTTTCAAAACCACTTACAGCTCAGCGCGACCTCGTTACTCGTATACGGGAGGTGGGGGTTCATGGCTAACCTTCCCCACTCGCGATCCCGCCACGCGTCCTCCCACTCATTGAGTGTCATCGCCCCAACATGCTGTTCGACCTCGACGCCGTACCGCTCGGAGATGTAACTCTCCAGCTGGCGTAGACAGCGCTGCGTGAACGTTGCTGTTGTAGTCGCATCCACGTTTGGATACAGCCCCTCCAGTCCGACGATGGTGACTCGGGGCCGCGCATCCGTCCCCCTCGGGAAAGCCTCGGCCACACCCGCGCCAAGGTAGAACCCCAACTCGTCTCGCAGGGTGGAGAGAGGGAGTTGGGCGTCCGCCTCGGGTTTCTCCACAACAATGTAGGCGTCAGAGTCCGGTGCAGCGAACAAGTCGACAATAACGGGTGTCTCGTCCCGCCCCATTTCCCGGTCAGGCCACGTGAGGTGCACGACGGCCGTATTGTGCGGCGGCACGCGGACCGTAAACGTCGTGTCCTCCTTTGTCATGATTGGGAAATTTGCCACGGCCAAGCCTCGGGTGAGATCCGGCGCACCTTGGTCAGAATCAACAGCGAACGATGCCTCGGAACGCCATAGCTCGACGTCTTGAAGGGCCGTAATTGCTTCTTGGACGTGTGGCGACGGACGGGGGCCGTAGTAGTCGACGGCTTTTATGAGAGCCACGCGCTCGGCCGAGATCGGTGTGGAAGGGAAATGGGGAAGGAAGTGGGCAGAATCAGGTGTGCAGAGGACGAAACCGCCTGGGCCGACGGCAATGCCAACCCGATGCTTGATCTTGTTCACTAGCGCGGTGGTGGTGGAGGGAGAGATGAGCGCGACGTGTGCGAAGAGGCGCGCGTCGGCCTTGGCGTTGAGTGCCTTATTAACGCCTCTCAGTGCCATCAGGCCCTCGTAGTCGGAAAGGGCGAGTACGCGGTCCAGAATGTGGGGGAAACTCGGTCCGTCAAGTGCTGCCCTCGTGCAGAACACGTCGATTTCGGTGATCATGGCATGGATTCGACCCTTGACTGCCGTTGGCGAATGGCGCTTGTGTTTGCGAGGGTGTGTTTCCTCGACAAGAGAGAGGATGTCGTATACCTCCTGCAGTTGTTGCCTGATAGAGGCGAAGGCCTCGCCTGGTGTCAGCGATGCGATGGGGTGAGGCGGGTCAGAATCGAGTCCGACACGTTGACGTATGGAGAAGAGCGCACGGATACCAGCGTCCGTGGGGTTGGGGACGACTCACCATGACCTGCGGACATTGTGGGTAGTAGTGATGAGAGTAGATGTATAGAAGGGTGAGTTGGGTTGGAGCTGATGGTGGGTGACGCTCAGTGGTGACCAGCGCCACCCAAAATTGGATCCGCACTTCGCCCTCTGCGGGTTACAACCACTTATGATAAACCCCTGACTTACAGTAGCTTGGCATACGACTCCTTTTAATTAGACCTCCCTCTTTCAAATCCAACAAGCAAATTCATCACCATAACAATGTCTACTCCTCCATTTTGCTCTTTGTCTTTTTTGTTTTTGGGTAATCCTTGGCATCATTGCCACATGAATCTATTTCAATGAATAACTGATAAATCTACTTTGTGATCACTACAGGTAGAGGAGAAAGCTCTCGCCCCATTTCCCCACCTCCCTACTTGTCATTCAGGTTTGGGTCATTGGCGCCGCTCTCCCCTTTAACGTAACCACTCCTCCCTTTTTGGCCCGTGCGCTCTGTAAATCCCTCAACGGGTCGTCACCCGCCTATAAAAGCCAACCGCCACAAACCTCCGCCCCGATCTCATGCCCCTTCACTCCGCACAGACAGGCACCGGTGACCTGGCTTCCTTTTCCTTTCTCCTCCAACCCTCTCAAGCCCTCTCTCCCCCTCTCTCTCCAACGTCATCACTACAACGATGCACCCACCCGTTTCAAAATGACGCGCATCGTTATCGTTGCTACAGCAGGCACCCTCACTTCGGGCCCATGCCGGCCATACCGCGCTTCTGCATCTTGCGCATCTCGCGCTTGCGGTCAAGCTCGTCGGCCCGCTTCTGGTCCTTCTCAGACAGCTTGGCACGCTCGGCACGCTTGCGAGCGGCCCGCTTCTCCTCAGCAGTCTGCTCGGGCGGGTTGTCCTCCTCCTGCTCCTTCTTGAACTGCTTGGCGAGGGACTCGTCAAGCTCCTGGCGCGTGCGCACGAGCTTGCGCGTCACCTCTGCCTTGACCATGGTCGGGCGAGTGACGAGGTCGGCAAGGTTGAGCGCAACCTGGATCCACGCGTTGACGGCGTCGGACTCGGCCTGAGTCGCGGGCTTCCGCACAGACAGGTAGATCTCGCGTGCGCGCTGCTCGGGCTTGAGGGGACCGTTCTGGGGGCGCTTGGTGGGGGCGTCGGTGATGATGAGTGCCTTGAGGATGCGGGCGGCGGTGGGGTTGGCGAGCACCTCGGCGACACCAACGTTGGGGGTCTTGAGGATCGCGTCAGTGATGTCGCTGTGCTCAGAGAAAAGAGCGTGGGTCGCGGGGACGGCAGTCGACTCGTGCATGCGGGGGAAGGTCTTGTGTCAGCTCCACCACAGACACCAACTGAAACCTACCAGGTCGAAGCGCTTCTCGCGGAACTTGGCCATGCCGTCCTTGTTGACAATGGCCCACACACCAGCGCCCTCGCCCTGGAAGCCCGACGCGCCGCGGCCAAGTGTGAACTGGAAGACCATCGACTCGCTCGAGTCGGAAAGAGGGTCAATGAAGGCGTCAGCGAAGGTAAGGAGCATCTGGATGAGGTCGTGGAACGGCTTGAGCTTGAGCGTGACGTGCGCAGCGAGGACGTTGCGGCGGCCAGTCGCAAAGACGAGGTGCAGTGCCGAGCTCGACGACTTCATTGGCAGTACCCTCGTGAACTGGTCCTGCAGAGTGGGGATGTAGGGCGAGAAGCTGGCGTGAGTTATGAGTCAGCACGCGGGATGTAGGAGAACAAGGCGAAGGAAGGGAAGGCTTGGGTGATATTAGAGGAGAAACAGTTGACGACGACGCTCTGCGCGCTACCTCGTAGGCGCCTTCTCCATCACTTCAGCTCCTTTCGCTCTCTTCTCTCTCTCAGCCTCTCTCCCCTCTCCATTTTCACCAGCTCCTCGATACACCTCATCTCGCTCCCGCGAATCTCCCCAACACTGCTCATCTCCTTCTCCGATTCTCGGCCAACCTTTCCCCATCCCCCATCACCCAACAAACACTCACGCATTCCTAGCCCGGCCCATGTTAAAGCGCTTGCCAATAAGGTGCAGGAGAAGATACGCGCCGAGGATAGCAAGCATCATACCCTCAAACTTGAAGGCGGCGGGGCGAATGACAAACATCTTCCACTTGAACTCGAGTCCGTCATACTCGCGCGCGAGCGGTTGAGGCGTGGCTGGCGTGATGGCCGCGATGGCCTTAAGGAAGCCGGACATTGCGAATCGAATGAGCCGGGGTGAAGGAGTGGTCAGAAGCCAGAGGGGAAACCGAAACCGAAGTAAGGAAGGTGGTTGTTGGGGTCGGGGACCTTGAGATGGATGTAAATGGATGTGGATGAATAGATATCTCTAGAGTTTGAGATGCCGGTTCGGACAGATGACAGTGTGGTACAGTGGTCGTACAGCGGCCACCGAGATGCTCGGCGTGATTGGTTCGGTGGGCCGGGCCGCCCTGAACCGCCCACCAAGGCATTTTGTTCCATCCCATTCTCCATGTGGCGGTGGCGTTGGCATTGACGACACTCAGAGCAGACAGTTGGAGGGATCATATAGCTACAGACGTACAGACGAAACGGCAGCATGCGGTTGGATGCGCTGCATGCGCTGATGACCTGGTCAGCTGCGAACATCCAGATCCACTTGACAACTTTACAAGGGAAACTGTTGCTGGCGTTAGTGTCAATTCAACCATGGTGCGAGATCAGGTTCTCGCACCATCTGGTTATCATCCCCAGATCCCCGGGTCCCAGCTCCTGATTCCAACAGAGTCCCGACACTGCAACATTATGTAACAGCCATCATCCGGGGCCCCCCCCCCATTGCATCTCCCGACTATTTGCTACTGAATTTGTCAACTCTTCTTCACACCTTACGCCGACGCCTCAGTGGAGCCGAGACGCGGGCCGACGTCAAGGAGGTGCGTGAGGCGCTTGTTGGCGACCTCGACGGCAGAGTCGGTGACAGTGCTCTGGCGGCCCTCGGCGAGCTGGACAGGCGCGGTGCCGTCCTGGAGGCCGAGCTCGGCGTCGGACCAGATGGGCTTAACGGGCACGGCGTTGGGCGCACCGACACCAGCGCGACCACCAGCCGCAACCCAGTCAGCCTGGCGCTTAAGGTGGAGCTCGTTGAAGACGCTGTCAACCGAAGCGATAAGGTGCTCGACCTGCTCGGCCGTGTGACCGGGCGTGGGGGTGATGCGGAGGCGCTCCTCGCCGACGGGGACTGTCGGGTAGTTGATGCTCTGGACGTAGATGTGGTGCTTGGACAGGAGCATGTCCGAGGCCTGCTTGGCAAGGGCAGCGTCGCCAACGAGGACGGGCACAATGTGCGACGGGTTGGGGACGACGGGGATGCCGAGGTCAGCGAAGCGGCCCTTGACCGTGCGGGTGTTGAGCTGCTGCAGGCGGCGGTCGCTCATGGTCTCCTTTTGGTAGGCAATAGAGACTTGGGCGCCCGCGACCACGGCTGGCGGGAGCGAGGTCGTGAAGATGAAGCCCGGGGCGTACGAGCGCACGACGTCGACAAAGTCAGACGAGCCGGCAATGTAGCCGCCGACAACGCCGTACGCCTTGCCGAGAGTGCCGGTGATGATGTCAATGCGGTCCTGGACCGAGCGGGGGACTGGGCTGCTCGACTCGCGCGTAGCGTAGTGAGCGGCAAAGTCGAGGTGCTCGGCGACACCGGCACCCGAGGGACCGTACATGCCGACGGCGTGGACCTCGTCGAGGAATGTGATGGCGCCGTACTTCTCGGCGAGGTCGCAGATGGCCTCAATGGGCGCGACTGAGCCGCACATCGAGTAAACAGACTCGAAGGCGATGATCTTGGGCGTGTCCTTGGGGACCTGCTGGAGCTTGGCCTCGAGGTCGGCCATGTCGTTGTGCTTCCAGATGACCTTCTTGGCGTTCGAGTGGCGCACGCCCTGAATCATCGAGGCGTGGTTGAGCGAGTCGGAGAAGATGATACAGCCAGGGAGCTTGGCGCCAATGGTGGCAAGGCATGCATCGTTGGCGACGTAGCACGACGAAAAGACGAGTGCCGCCTGCTTGCGGTGGAGCGATGCGAGCTCGTCCTCGAGCGCGAGGTGCAGCGCACCGTTGCCCGCAATGTTGCGGGTGCCGCCCGCACCAGCACCATACTTGTTGAGCGTCCGCTTCATTGTGTCGAGCACGACCGGGTTCTTGCCCATGCCGAGGTAGTCGTTGGCGCACCACACGTCAACTTGGACCTTGGGGTCGGCAGTGTGCGCGACAGGGAACTTGGCCGCCATGCGGTTAATGTTGTTGAAGTAGCGGTACGATTTGTCCTTGTGCTTCTTCTCGAGCTCAGCCTGGTAGAACTGCTCGTAGTTAAACGTGCCGGCGGCGCGCTCAGGCGTAGACGCAACCTGAGCCTTGTCGGCGGTGCGCTGGGTCGCCGCCGCAGCCGCACGCGCAGCGGTGGCGTGGGGGCACTTGTCGGCAGTAGTTCCAACGGCGTCGAAGGCAATGTCCTTCTTCTGTCCCGTCAGCCGCCGGTTGATTTCGGTCACCACAACGCTCCGATCTCCTGAAGAAATGCGCCAGGCCGGGAAACATTTGCTCCCGCCGCCCACTGTGCGGAACTCACCTTGTGGATCTCCTCGACCTCACGGTTGCCGGCGACGGAGGCGTAGCCGCGACGGAGCTGGGGGCCGAGCATGGGGCACTCGCCGGCCTTGAGAGTGAGGGCCGAGGCGCGGCCGTTGCTGCCGCCGACCTGGGCGAGAGCGTTGAGGCTCGTGGCGCTGGAGCGGCCGAGGAACGGACACGCGCGCGAGTAGCGGAGGAGCGAGTTGACCTGCATGGCGAGTTTGGGCTACGAGAAGAGAAGAGATGAGACTGTGCGTCCTTGCGTGGGAGCAGACGAGTGATGAGAGGGAGAGAAGGCAGGGTGATTGCCAGATGTCTTAATAAAGGTCTACGAGTCTCACTCACTGAGTGGGAGTTGGAGTGGGTGGGGGGGGGAGGAGAGGGAAGGTAAAAACGCTTACAACCTAGAGCTCATCCGCCTGGCCGCCTGCCCGTAAGCCGCCAGGGGAGGCAAACGAGGGTCAGGGTCAAATCATGGTTAAGGGAAGGGCAAGTGATGGTAGATGGTTTCATTAACCAATTAGAATAAGTCTAGATCAACTCGAGGCTAAAGCACAATCCCCTTCCTAACCGGTAAAGGCTGATGTGATTCGACACGAGCAACTCACCCGCTTGCTCCCTCACATGACCACATATCGACAGGTCCAACTTCTTTGACTCGCGCAATCCTCCGTGTACGAGCCATATCACCTCCGGCCCCGCGGCGGCCACGCTCCCCACGCTCTAAAGGCTCACCGATCGCCGAGGTGCAGCCGAGGTACCCACCCCTTCCCCATGTTCTGGCTCGGGCTAGGTGCATTGAGTGCAAGGATCTGCATGTAGTCTTGTCCAAACACGACGCGATGCTTTGCGAGCGGGAACATAATTTGAGAGCGGATTCGGGCTCGCTTCGGGATCGGTGACGTGCGCGACTCAACACTACAGACAAAAAGAACCACAAACTTTGAATTGTGTTACATCTGATACGTTGCTGTTAAGCCCAAACTCGGCCAGGGGACGGGACTTCCGCTCCCGCCTAGAACTATTAGACTAGGGGGTTGTTCCAGCAATTAGCATCACCAGGTCAGTACGCCATCAGAACGCAGTGTTTACAACGCGTCGCTGACACATCGTAACGATGCATCAAGCGGCCCCACAAACACATGTTGTGCCTCGAGCCTCGAGTCAAATTGACGTCAAAACGAAAATGAGCGTTGGGATCGTGGGGATGGAGGGTGTACTCGTAACGAGGCAGGGTGCGGAAGTGAGATTCCGTGGACCTCCACGGCGATAGACCATACCCACGCTCCCCGCAGGAATCGTGCCTCTGGTGCGAGCTATGTATGAGCTACGAGCTATGGGCTATGAGCTCGGGTGATTAGTTGGCTGTGCCGGAGGATCGTAACTACGGTCAGTTCGTGTCCGGAATCCGACCGGATAAAGTGGCTGGTTGCCGGAGTGAGAGATGCCCAAGCCCCGCTGCCATGCACCCCGGCACTGAAGGCTATGGACCGCTGCGGACTGCGCGGAGCATGCAGATACATGCCATCGGTGTGACGATGGAGGTGGAACGACGCTCGCCACCCAATCTCCTTCGTGTTCCAAGCACTCGCATGCCCAGTTCTGGTATCGCGGAACATTACGCTTCGGCCACCAAGTATGGGCCCGATTAGATCATGTGGAGCACATATCAGCTGTTAGAATCAACCCACGACGAGAAGTCGGGCCGTGGAACGATCACAATCAAACAAATTCGGGAAAACCTCAACAACATCGTGCCACTGCCGACAGCGGAATTCAATCATGGACGGCACTCTCCACCGAGTGAAGTATTGAAGAATTAGGTCCCGATTAACGGACAAAATTCCATGTCCGTCTATGTGGAGGCAAGATTCCAACTTCCTGCACACTGTTGACAAGTCTCCAAGTTCTGCACCCAACAACCACCATGCTCGACACAGCCTACATCTCGATAGGTGCAAATCGTTCCTCGTCGTGCGCAGCCGCATTTGATAATGGCGTCTTGGCCTACGGCGCAGGCAGCACCGTCGCCTTGTGGGACATGGTGAGCTCATTCACGTCTTCCATGAGCTCAACTGACACCTTCATCACCTCCTCGGCGATGTCACCTTCCTTTCCCCTCATTATTCTTTCGCGAATCAGAATGCCAGCGGCAAGGGAGTCTACGCAACTCTGATCGGGCACAAAGCGCACGTCACGACGCTCAAGCGCAACAGCAATGGGTTTGTGTCCGGTGACCAGTCGGGCGAGGTACGGGTTTGGGCGCGCGACGGGCGGAACGTGAGTTGCAGCTTACTGCGTCCGAAGTGAAGCTGATAGCAGTTCACGTGTACTGCGACGTTTACAGCCCACAGGGGGTCGTCTATCTCAGCGCTCTCCGTATTCGGCGACGAGGTGCTCACGGGCGGCTCGGATGGTGTCGTCCGCCGCTGGCGCGTCGGAAGGAAGGTCGAGGAGGTCGAGACCCTTGATCTGCGGGGAAAGCTCCCCCTCGACCTCGTCGTCGGCGCGCTCCCTGCTTCATCTGCGCGCGTGCTCATCATGGGCCTCACCGACCGCAAGGTGCAGGTGTGGACTCATGTTAACGGTTCGGTAGGTATACGACTTGTGCAATTACCTAACAGCAGTATCGCTACGCACTCTCTTTGGAAGGACACGAGGACTGGGTCCGCTGCCTCACTCTCACGTCCTATCCTGGCACCAATGGGTCTGACCTCCTCCTTGCCACCGGCGCACAGGACAACTACATTCGCTTATGGCGGATCTCACCCTTCGTCGCCGGAGGTAACATGTTCGATCTCTCCCAGCTGGACGGGAACGCGCAGATCTCAACAAAGGCGCACGTCCTCGCAGTCGGCGGTGAGCGATTTAACATTACTCTTGAGGCGCTGCTTGTTGGTCACGAGTCGGGCTTGACGAATGTCAGCTGGTCCCACGCCGAGTCGCCCCGCCTTCTATCGTCTGCTAGCGACAACTCAATGGTGATCTGGTCGCCGACGGACGGCGAGCATGGCCGCGACGGCATCTGGGTGCCTGAGCACCGGTTCGGCGCGTTTGGCGGTCGCGGGCTTTCCTTCTTCGGCGCTGTTTGGGCGGCAAATGACGAGGCCGTCATTGCGACGGGTTGGACTGGTGGCGTGGAGCGCTGGATGCGGCGTGGAGACGGGTGGGAGACGAGCCCGGGCACTTCAGGACACTATGGGACGGTGCGCAGCGTCGCATGGGACCCGGCAGGAGACTATCTCCTCTCGACTGGGTGAGTGCTGATGCAACGATAGAACAGAACTGATGGCAGTTCGGACCAGACCTCGCGGATACACGCGCCATGTCGCCCATCGGGATCCAAGGAAGCAGTGTGGGCGGAGATTGCCCGACCACAGATCCACGGTTACGACATGGTCGACGGCGCGTTCTTGTCGTCGTTCCGGATTGCGAGTGCAGCCGAGGAGAAGGTTACGCGTGTCTTTGACGCGACGACTGGGTTCGCGGAGAGCTTGAACACGCTGGGAGTGTGCAACAAGACTGTGGCCGAGATTGTGAGCACAGCTAATGTCATCTGATCTGGGAGCTGATTCCAGTCCCGCCTGCCTCGCGGTGCCACGGTGCCTCCACTTGGCCTCTCCAACCGCGCCTTAGGGAAGGCCGAGGCTGTGAGCGACATTCCCAAGTCGAAACTCGTACCGAAGGATGCGGTAGACCGCGACTCGGTATCGACGGCCATGACAAGCCTTCCGACCGAGGAGGAGCTGAGTACATCGACCCTCTGGCCCGAAATCGAGAAGGTCTACGGGCATGGCTATGAGGTGGGTTATAACAGCACATTAGGACACCCACTGACGACAGCTAGCGACGCTGGCAACGAGCCACGCCGGGGACCTTGTGGCGACAGCCTGTCGCGCAACCTCCGTGGAGCATGCTGTCGTCCGCATCGTCGACGCGTCGACTTGGGCCGACTGCGCCACTCTGCCAGGGCACACGCTGACGGTGACGCGCATCGCGTTCTCGCCAGATGACAGCATGGTGCTGACGGTCTCCCGTGACCGCGGGTGGCGGTTGTTCTCGCGCGACGGCGACAAGTGGACACCGTCGGCCAGCGAGGAGAGGCCGCATGCGCGCATGGTGCTCGACTGCGCTTGGGCTGGGAGCGCGTTCGTGACTGCCTCGCGCGACAAGAGTGTCAAGATGTGGCGACAGGAAGGAGAGAAGTGGGCTTGTTCAGCGACGCACAAGCTCGCAGAAGCCGCGACGGCCGTGGCAGTCATCCAACACGGGGACGGGTACCTCCTTGCCGTGGGCACCGATGGCGGCAACATCCAGGTGCTCACACTCAGCGAGGAGATCAAGCTTCTCGCGTCCGTTCCAAAGGAGGCTGCTCATGCCGGTGCGGTGTCCCGCCTCGCGTGGCGGCCGCACGGCAAGTTGCTCGCCAGTGCAGGCGAGGACCGTTCTGTTCGTATCTTCAACCTTACCATCTAGCTAGACGATAGAATGACTATAGAGGGATGTTAATCTGACACGGCGATTACATGGCTGTATTTATAGGCTATAGTCTGATCTTTAGTCAATCGAGTTGGCCGAGCAGCACGAGAACAGGCCGCCCTTCTTCTTGTCGGGGACAGGAGCCGTTGGCCGCGCGGTGCCAGGGGCAGTTGCGTCGTGGCTGGCAGCTGCTGGGGCAGCAGGAGCGGCAGGGGCGGGGGGTGCAGCCTCAGTCACCAGGGTCTTGGCGTCCTGTGCGGTGGGCGCGGCAGGCGCAGCAGGCTCGACAGGCTCGACAGGTGCAACAGGAGGCTTCTCAGTCTCCACGGCGGGGGCTTCCCGGACGACAGGGGCCTCGTTGCGCGCGGTACCTGTCACGGCCGCGCCAGCAGCACCAGCAGCGGCACCAGCAGCGGCAGCCCCAGCCCCAGCCGGAGTAACCGGAGCAGCCCCTGCGGGCTGAGCAGCGGCGGTCTGCGACGACTGCACAGCCTCAGCACCTGGCGCACCAGCAGCGTCGGCAGCGTCGGCCTCGAGCAAGCTGCCGTCAGCGTTTTGTCAGAGGTCAAGGAGTCAAGGAGTGAAGAAATCAAGCCGTGAGTTCAGAGCTCGACTAGAACGATTGCCGAGAGGGGCTATGTACAAGATTGCATATTACAGCGCCCTCTCGGCTGACTCGATGCGGGGCTTCTAACGGGCTGTGGCGACTTACTGACGGCCGCGAACCGCCTGGGCGACAATCTTGGTGAAGTGCTGTCTGTCAGTTGTGGTCTACTGGTTGTATTGTCAAGCCGAGACTAACCTCGCCCTGGAAGCGGGCAACGCGCTTCTCGCCTTCGGTAGGCACACGCGAGCCGTCGCTGTTGGTGACGGTCGAAGTACCCCAAGGGCTGGCGCCGTGAACCTCGGTCACGTCCGAGATGTAAGGCTCTCTGTAACCGATAGGGACGTAGATGCATCCGTGGTGGACGAAGAACGGAAGGGTGGTCAGGTGGGTGATCTCCTGACCACCGTGCTGACCGGCACTCGAGGTAAACGTGCCAGCGTACTTGCCGCTAAGGGCTCCCGAGGCCCAAAGGCCGCCCGTCTTGTCGAAGAAGGCGCTGACCTGAGCCGGAGCGCGACCGTAACGAGTCGGAATGCCGAAGATGAAGCCGTCGACCTCGGTAAGGTGCTGAGGCTCGAGGAGAGGGTACTTGGGCTTGAGGGACGAGCCGGCGTACATCTTGGTGAGGACCTCCTCGGAGAGAGTCTCCTGAATAAAGTAAGGCTTGGCGATACCGCCTGCAGCCTCGACACCCTTAACGACCTCCTCGGCCAGAGTCGCGATGTGACCGTACCTGCCGTCAGCGACGTAGAGGGGGTGGGGGACTCACATAGAGTAGAAGGGGACAGCGATGACGGGCTTGGCGCTGGCGCCGGTGGTAGTGGTGGGAGCGGCCATGTTGTCTGGGTCTGAGGTTAGCTGGTCCATGGAGTGAGGAGAAAGTGGGAGTACGTGCGAGAGTATGTGGGTGTCTTGTTGTGAAGAGCTGGGATGAAGAGAAATGGGGAGGAATGGAGAGGATGGGGAAGAGAGGGGATGGACAAGGAGGGTGTTATATCGAGGATAGAAATAGCAGTTGTCGACGCCTCGGTCCCGCCTCGACCGAACTGAATGGCTGGTAGGATTAAGGATGGTATGTGTTATCGCCCAATCCAGCACACTGCACAGACACGCTTAGGCCGCCTGTCACCAGTAGGAACAGCTTCCATTCCATCACCATGTTCCCCCAAGGCCCCAAGGCGTCTTGTATTTGGTTTGAGAACTCACTGTTTGTGTAGTAAAAAGGGATGTGGGTATCAGTTGAGTGGGTAGTAGTTTGATCAAGCCAAGTCGGGTCTCTTTATACTCTTTACTTTTACAAAGTTAAGTAATTAGGTCTTTAATATTCTAGTATCCATTACTAAACTCAATAGAGAAGAAATACAAAACAAAAGTGGTGTGTGTGGGTGAGATGACTGATGAAACCCTCAATTTAAGATCGCCAATGACGTCAAAATTACCTCTTTCAGTCCTTAATTCCCAGCAGCTCGTCATCATCCCACGTGCGCCAATCACCACAAGTCACCTCTTGATTTTACAATTACTCTTTGGATCTTGGAAAAGGCATTGTAAGCAGTGGCATGCGTCGACATGCTTAGATACCTCTGGGTAAGATTAGTCAATATACTCTTTAACGGACTAGGTTGGCCCCTACCATGCCGCAAGAACGCTTATACTTATGTAGTCTGGGTTAGTCACTTTCGGGTGAACGTTCAGACATCCTATTTTATCTTGATTACCATGACCCTCTTTCCGTTGGAAACCTGAAATCTAAAACCTGAGTCATCCACTTCAATCTAATTGGTCACAATCCTCGGTTTTACTTTATTAAACTACAAAACCTTTCATGACGTCAAATTCATAGTCAATCCTCACGCGAGTCTCGCGTGTCATGCTTCCCACAGTCACAATGCCTCCACTTTGCACCCAAACGATGTCACCTCCACTCACTCTCACTCACTCGCAACTCATAACACCATGTCCTTCTTCGCAGCACCCAGCAGCAACGTCACAGGGGCCAACAACATTCCTCCGCCCGCCAGCGACGAGGACAAGAATGCACCCGCGCCTGATGCCGCGACGCGCATTGCCGATTTCGTCAGGGTGAGTGGCTGGCGTGGGCACAGGTGGAGGTGAGGAAGGAGTCTGTGCGGGGTGGAGGTGGAGGAGATGATGGGGAAAGGTGATGATGAGGAGAGGGATCAAGGGAGCGAAGTAAGAAGAGTGAGAGTGTCAGGAGGAGCTGGGTTGTTGGAACTGGAGAGCTGGAGCTCGCGTTGGCTCGTAGCTAGGAAAGTAAAGGCTTGACGACCAACCTCAGCACGCCGTCACGCGCGTTCTACAACGGGAGAATGGCTCCGGAGAGCGAGTGGATCATACTAAGAAAAGATTGGAAGATAGGTATGGAGGAGAAAGATCGAGGGAGGCTGGGTTGAGGATGGTCGCGTCACCACTTTCAATCGCTCGATCACACCCGGAACAAAGCGAGCCGACGATCGTCCTGTCATTTCAACTACATATCATGCTAACGACCAGGAGGACCCCATCGCGCTTTACACCTTTGACTCGCGTGTGATCCGCGACGAGCACGGCGAGCAGTCACAGCAAAAGATCACCGATCTTTGCCGGCGGCGGCGGGACGGGAGCCAGAGCTGCGTCAAGGTGAGTGCGGGAATCAGAAGCGATGGAGGGGCGTGAGGCCGCTACATGTCGGCGAGTGCAGCTTATGGCTGGCGAGTACAGTTTGTGGTGGACAAGTGCAGTTTGCATTTGGCGGTGAAATAATGGGAACATCATCAGACCGAGCATGTCGCTCAACGTCAATTCAGCAGGATGGAGCGAGGCGCGTGTAGTTGATCTCCTGGTAGCAGCTAACAGCAGGTTGCGGCCGAGAGCAAGGCGCTTTTCAAGATGATGCAGACGCTTGGTGCGTACTCTGTCGCGCCTATCCGCTAGTTACTGACTGACCTCAGGCTTCTACTGCGCGCTCCCCGCCCAGCCCACCGAGACGCACATGGAGTGCCGCATGATCATGCGATCCTCGTAGTTTTCCTCGCTCTTTGTAAATAGCCCAAAGCTTGAAGCATGAAGCATGCATACACACCACTGTGCATTTTTCACTGAGCTCACTAGGAGCCACTCATTGGAGCACACGTTGCGTCATGCGGGGTCCCCGCCGCCACCATTCCCGCCCATCGCGCCCGGATCATCTCACCACGTAGCCATATTGCTTGGATCTTGGCATCTGGCATTGTTCCATCTGTATCACCATGCCTGCTCCCCCCGTCACCATCTACGTGACCTCGCTCACGTCGCAGCCCAAAGTGCGCAAGAATATCGATCTGCTGCACCGGTACGTACCTGTCGAGGTGGGGCTAACGACAGTGCGTTGACTGCACTCGAGATCCCATACGAGGTGAGTGGGTTGGGGTTGGTGAGGGGATGCGAATGGCTATACCGATAGGGAGGAGAGGAGAGGGAAGGAACGGGAGAGGACATGTTGGGATGGCTGTCGGAGGTTGCAACAACCCCATGCGCCCTATCTTGCCTCACAGCCAGCTGACACCAGGCGTTCGATCTTGCTATCGACGAGGATGCGAAGCGGCGGTGGCAGCGCACTAAGCCAACTGACCCGGTCGTCGGGCTCCCGGGTTACCTGGTTGGCGGGGAGTGGATTGGAGTGAGTCTTGAGCTTGGACCAACAGGAGCGGTCTCACTGGAGGGAGACCTTTTGCAGTCGCGGACGGCTTCTCGACGACTGCCCCGCACTCCCGCCAAAGGCGCCGCCATGCCAGGCGCTGCCCCCTTCCCCCTTCTCACCCTACTGACTTCAGACAATGGACGACTTTGAGGACGCGGTCGAGACAGGCCAGCTGGAAAAGTTCCTCAAGCAGGACATGGTGCTCGCGGACGTGTCGCAGACGATTGGCGAGGCCGAGCTCGACCGTCTGATGCGCGAGATGACCGATGCGGACCTCGACCAGCTCGTTGGCGACCTGAGCGTCGATGACCAGCCGCACGAGAGCACGGGCGGCCTCTTGGCCGGCATCAAGAGCGCGGTCAGCAACGTCGCGAGGGCTGCTGGCGCTTTCGCGGAGGAGGCGACCGGAGAAAGCGCGCTCGAGGCGCCGTCGTCACCCAAGGAGGGGCTAAAGCCGGGAGAGAAGACGCTCGACGAGGTGATTGACGAGACTATGGCCGAGGAGAAGAAGGAGTACGAGGAGGAGGAGAAGAAGGAGGAGGCGGTAGACGTGGCTCAGGAGGCGCGCGCCAAGGCCGAGACGACGCTCAAGCTGGATAACGAGCGTGAAGCCGAGCTCATCCACAAGAACGAGTAGTGTTAGTTTCATGTCGTGCATGTAGGGCGTGCAGCCTGAGACTGCATAGAGGATGCATCAAGGTTCCTCATACACTCTTTACACTCTGCCAAGCATTTGGCCTTGGTCCTGCCCCACTCCATGAACGGAAGAAAACTTCCACGTGACTTGTCTTTTGGTGGAGTGGAGGTGTCAAGAATTTCAGAAATGGGAGGTCACCACAACACAACATCCATCTACACCGCCAACACCATGCCGCCCCGCGCCCAAGCCGGGCCATCCAAAACGCGCGCGGCGCGCTCATCAGCTGCTGCTCCGGCCAAGGCTTCTCCTGTAAAGTCGCGCGCTCGCGGTGCTGCCGCTGCGCCGGAACCTGCCCCCGAACCCCGCCGTTCTGGACGTGTGACACGCTCGATGTCGGCGTCGGTCCCTCCCGAAGACCCTGAACCGCGCAAGCGCGCAGCACGGAAACGCGCTGCCTCGCCGGTTGAGGAGGAGGAGGAGGCCGAGTTCCAGGTCGGTGGCGACCTCGAGCTCAGTGACGAGGGGGAGTGTGATGAGGAGGAGGAGGAAGGGGACGAGGAGGAGTTCCCTGAACTCGACAGCGGGAGTGACGGAGATGTAGAGGAGGAGGAGGACAGCGATGACGACGAGATCGACGACGAGGAAGACGGCTCCGAGTCGGGATACAACTCGTCGGACATCGAGCGGATGTACGAAGACGGTGACGACGAGTCGCCCGCGACGTCTGTGATCTCGGATTCCGAGGACGACGAGACCAAGGCGCTTCCTGTCGATGAGCGGCTGTCGCGCATGATTGAGCGCAACACGATCAAGCCCGATGACTCTGTCGGCGCCGAAGGCCAGCTCTCCCACGCCAAGGAGGGTGTCGGCCGCCTCGTGCCATCCACCCTCGTTCCTGGCGGTTACAGGCGCAAGTACCGCGATATCGAGGCTGGGTATGGATCCGAGAGCAGTACCGAGGACCACCCGAACACGATCGGTAACGTCCCGATGGAGTGGTACGACGACCTCCCGCACATCGGGTACGATGTGGAGGGGCGCAAGATCTTCCGCCCGGCCAAGGGCGATGAACTGGACAAGTTCCTTGCCAACACGACGACTCTGGGTGCATGGACTAGCGCAGAGGACAAGCTGATGGGCTCGAATGTCGAGCTCACAGACAAGGAGCTTGACATTATTCGTCGCCTCCAGAACGCTGAGAACCCCGACGCCGACTTTGACCCTTACCAGCCGACTATTGAGTGGTTCACTGGCGAGGGCATGGAACGTACCATGCCTCTCAGTGCTGCTCCTGAGCCCAAGCGCCGTTTCGTCCCCTCCAAGTGGGAACACGAGAAGGTAAGCTGTTCTGTTGAGATATACTCACACTCAGGTCATGAAGATTGTGCGTGCGATCCGCGCGGGTCGCATCGTGCCCGGCAAGCCGGCGGCCGAGAAGCCCAAGGTGTACGGTATCTGGAGCGAGGCGGACCAGCCCCACGCCGACCACGCAATGTACATGCCTGCGCCGCAGCTGCCGCCTCCTCGCACGGCCGAGTCGTACAACCCGCCCGAGGAGTACGTCCCGACCGAAGAGGAGCGTAAGGAATGGGAGGAGATGGATAAGGAGGACCGCAAGACCGACTTCCTTCCTGCCAAGTACGACGCACTCCGTAAGGTTCCAGGCTACAAGAACCTCGTGCAGGAAAAGTTTGAGCGTTGCCTTGACCTGTACCTTGCGCCACGTACGCGTAAGGTCAAGCTCAACATTGACCCGGAGAGCCTTATCCCCAAGATGCCTGCGCCACGCGAGCTTCGCCCCTTCCCTACCACTGGATGCGTGCAGTACCGCCACCCCGGTAGCACGCGAGTGCGTTGTGTTTCGCTTTCGCCCACTGGCGACTGGCTAGCGAGCGGGAGTGAGGACGGTGTGGTGCGTCTCTGGGACGTGGGTAACGGTCGCGAAGTATGGCGCTGGAACCTCAAGGGCGGAGCGGTACAGACCGTCGCGTGGAGTCCGAACGCCGATGAGGCGCTTCTCCTCGCACTCGTCGAAGGTCGTATCGTCCTTCTCTCCCCTCTCGCACTGGTGGCACCTGCAGTGGCTGCTGCTACGCTCACCCACGCCAATGTTGGCTTTGCGTCTAGCGCAGCCTCGACCAAGGCAACTGGCAAAACGGGAACTGAGGCCGTCAAGTGGGTACGTCCTGGTGAGACTCAACGTGAACGCGGTGAACTCGTCTACGTCGATGTTCCAGGAACACCTCGTGCCGCTGCATGGCACCGTAAAGGCGACTATTTTGCGACTGTGGCTTCCGAGGCAGCCAACAAATCTGTTCTTATTCACCAACTTGGCAAACATGCTTCCCAGTCTCCATTCCGTAAGACGCAAGGAACGGTTCAACGCGTTGCTTTCCATCCATCCAAGCCGTGGTTTTTCGCCGCTACTCAACGCTACGTCCGTGTCTATGACCTTGCGGCTCAAAAGTTGGTCCGGACCCTCCAAACTGGTCTCAAGTGGATTTCAAGCCTTGACATCCATCCCAGTGGCGACAACTTGATTGTTGGGAGCTACGATAAGAAATTGGCTTGGTTCGACATGGATCTCGGAACAAAGCCCTTCCGTACTCTTCGATACCACTCGCGCGCCTTACGGGCCGTATCGTTCCATCCCCGTCTACCACTTTTCGCTAGCGCCAGCGACGATGGAACGATCCATGTTTTCCACGCTACGGTTTATGCCGATCTCACAAAGAACCCCCTCATTGTACCGCTCAAGATCCTTCGCGGACACCGAATCACGGACGGCCTTGGCGTGCTTGACCTCCAGTGGCATCCTGAGAAACCTTGGCTCGTAAGCTCGGGCGCAGATGGCGAGTGCAGGTTATGGTGCTCGTAATTGTAGTAACATGGATGGATTGCATTGGATAGTGTATAGGGTGGGGTGGAGTAGAGCTGAAAAAGTAATTCAGTTACAAGTTATTGATAGTAGGATAAAAAGATAACGAAAAAATATACACCGTAAGGGAGTCGAACCCCTGCCGCGTCGAATCCGATTAGATGGCAACGACGCATGATACCGTTTCACCAACGGTGTGATGGTTGTTTTGAGTGTTCCATCTGACACTAATGATCCGGGAATCTACCTGAGATTGCCCGGTGACCTAGCTTACTCTCCACAATATTCTGGGGTTACTCTTCGGCCCAGTACCGGTCCATGTCCGTTCAACGTGACTCAACCTTGGCTTGGAGATAAGCTACACATGTGCTGGGTCTAACATGTGTAAGGTGCCCGAGTTTCTGATCTCATCTCATCTCATGATCAAATAAGCCCTAGCCCACCTTTGTCAGGAGATACATCAAAAGCCGAGACATTCAGTGGGCAACTAAACTACTTTTATATAGGCGAAAGCTCGTCACATTCCAGACATGCTAGTTTTTGTGCGTATGTATAGGTGAGACCTGGAAGTACCGAAGTCGAAGAATGATTTCCATCGCGTGATGTGTCAGTTTGAACGGAGGCAATCTCGGCCCGCTACCCGCCCTCCATCTCGATGCGGCGTGCCGCCCGGCCCGCCACGGCTTTCACCGGGATCCGAATGACATGGCCGTGGCAGAGTATATTTTGACAAAGTACAGAATAAAGACCATGGAATAATGCAAGTCGAGGAGATCATGTCGGGAAGGTTCTTACCATGTCACGCTCACCGATTGTCGAGGCGCCCAGAACATTGTTCTCGATGTACGTTGCAGGGGTTGTGATGGGTTGTGAATGCTACTTCGGAGGATGAGAGGAAAAGGAGAGAAAAGGTGGCGTTTGAGCGTGACGAGTGACTTGGTTTGTTAGAAAGTTAATTCAGGGTAAACTTGTTTACGGAGGTTACTGAGGTTATGAGCTTATGAGGTTACTGTAAAAGTTGAACCCTTAGCTTAAACCTGAATACCTGGATGGTTATAAGGTGGGATTACTTGATTAAGAAATATTGAAATGGTCGCTTCCGAGGATCAAAGGCGTCATTGTAATGACATTACTTAGTTTACCTTTCAATACCGTTAATACCCGCTTTTAACTAGTAATAGTAAAGAGGGTGAAAAGGGGTTAAATCGCGTTACAACGTTACAATTCGCTTACTTGAGTGTCATTCAGTCATCATTGACCAAAAGTCACGCGCGTCCATGTGGAACTTGGAGACAACTTTCAGGCATCAGAGCCGAAGTCACAGCAGTCTAAGCCAAGCCAAGCTTCAAGAGTCAGCCTGAACCAGCCTGAATCGCATTCCAACAAAAGTGACCTGCTGACAACTGACCTAGGACAGTTACCGGAAAGTAGAGGTACGCGTCGATCGATCCCACGGTACGGCTTGTATATCTCAATCGCATCGTTCTCAATCCAGCGACAAGTGTGTCTAGCTTTTTTCCATCACACAGCTCTCAACAGCACAGCAAAGCACTGGTTGCTCCCTCGAGCTGGACTCGACTTTGTCGGCGTCACACACCCTAGGCTCCAACCCTAGGCAGACGCCATCCAGCCGCCCATCAAGCGGCCTGTATAAACCCCCTCTTTGTAGACGAACCCACCAGCCATCATGGCGCTCTCAATGTCCGTCCCGCTCGGTCACTTTCCCTCTCGCTCGCACGATATCTCGCGCATGCCCCCTTCACCATGCAAACCGCGCACTCGTCGTATCTCCAATAGGCGCCTTGGTACCGGTCTCCCCTCAGGCGGGCCAACACTCCTCTCGACATTGACACCACTTGGTCCACCGCTCACTCCGCGACGTCCACGCAAGTCGAACCCCGCGCCAGACACACGGCCTCTCTCACCAAACTCTCCCAACACACCTTACTTGAGTGAGTGGGACCTCGAGCCAGAGGATGATCGCGCTGCTCGTCGCCGCACCATTTCCCTCCCTACGCATGGCCGCAAGGCAAACCCAGCATTAGCCCGAGATGTACCCAAGGCAAAATGGCGGCCTTGGGGTTGCATCGACGCAGGTTCGTACCCTCACATCTTGGACGGCATCATTGCCAACGCCGACTTTCGCCTCCTCCTCGCTCTCCGCGGTGTGAGTAGAGGGTGGTGCGCTCGTGTCGACACAATCTTGTTTGAGCATGTGGCTCTAGTCACGCCAGCGGCTAGTCCTCGCCAGGTAGACCGCAGCGTTCACTCCAAGGTCCGAGTGGCATTGCGTAAGCGCAAGAGTAGCGAAGCTGTTCTCATGTCGGCACGCCCACCGCTCCGCCTCCTTCCCGCTCTTCCAGGACAGGTACCGCAGCACGTAAGCGCCATCCGCATCCTCGACACGTACGACTACACGCCCACCCAAGCGATACTCTTTGACGCAATGGCCAATGCCGAGGAAGATTACGCTACTCGTCCTCGGTTGGATGCGCTCGTGCAAGCAGGGCACGGTCTATCCATCTCTCGCTCGGCCTCTCTTCTTAACGGTTCTTTCCCAGCCCCAGCACCAACCGTGCACGCTCCCACGGCCGTGCACTACCTTCCGGCAGTAGGTCTGAACTGTGCCACCATCGGTGTCGACGTCGGCACCTCTCGTGTCATCCTTCACTTTGTGCCGGTTTTCATCTCTCCCTTCGCCGCCGAATGTGACACATGGCTCATCGAGAGCACAGGCCCTTGCGACGTCGTCTTCGTATTTGACAGACTCGCGTTCGCTGGCGCTCCAAATGTCCAGGATCTACGATACAACCTCGCCGCAGGGCTTGCAGAGAGCTTTGAGCTACTCGAGATTGTTGGCGTGCCACTGCCCAATATCACACTTGTCGGTCTCGACGAGCTCACGGCCGAAAAGCAGTCCCCAGGCAGTGAAGGCGACGTCGCGTTCGTCCAGCGCTTCGTAGCGGAACGCGTCGCCGATGGCGCGGCTGCGTATGTGTCAGGCATGACCATGGCCGAGTGGGAAGCGCGGCCCGGTTCCGAGGCCGCGCTTGAACGTGCAGGACTCCCATACGCTCCCGGGCCATTCGACGAGGACTGAGCGCCAACAAGGAGTGGTTTGGTGGTTTGCTTGTGTGCACAGACGTACACCCTCGCCCTCGCCCTCGCACCCCACACCCTCAACCCTCGGCTCTTGCCTTGTTATCAACATGTCCACTTTTGTTTTATCGTCCGGTATCCTCTTAGCCAACTTGTTGCCACTCTTTGGACATTCTCTCTCTGAACAATGTTTCTACTCTCTACCCAGTATCTGCATCAGCTAGCTCGTCACACGACGTCACAACGTCGTAAGAACCACCCTCCGTATCCAGCCATCTATCCATATCGCAAATACTACCCATCATATCTCTGTAGACAATGACTATGCAAACTGTGAAGCCAAGCCAATGGAGTAAAGTGTCAGCCATTAAAACCCGCCCTTGCTGTAATGTACCTTTTTTCTGCCGTCAACCCAAACGCAAGTCAGTGCCTGTCTCTCTATGTGAATACCGGCTAATTCTCGGCGGTTCGGTTTGGTCGGCATTTTACCGGCCCACAAATCACGACATCACTGCCCACCTAGACACGGTCTTGTAAACCAGTCGCGTAACCTCTTTCTTACTTTACACACCTCACAATGCCAGTTGACGTGGACGCACTTTCTCGCCTATCCTTCATTGTCGGTGTGAATGGACGTACTCTCGAACGTAATGGTGAAATCTTCATCCCACACATCGACACGGCATGGGAACTCTTCCACCGCCTAACCCTCCCCGAAGCCGAAGAATACTTGGACAAACGTAAAGCGCAAGGATTCAACGCCGTCCTCGCCGTCGCCCTTCCGGAACTAGACGCTCGTGGAGTTAACGAATGTTTTGGACCTGATGGAATCCTCATTTCATCAACTTTGGGCGGAGGGTCTATCTTCCATCCGAATAGGTATGGTATGCGGCCTTTACTACATGACGACCCGAGCAAGCCGAATGGCGCTTACTTTGCCCATATCGATGCTGTGGTCAATGCCGCTGCGAAGAGGGATATCTTGATATTCCTGCTGCCAACTTGGGGAAGATGGGTGAATGAGGCATGGAGCGGTCCTCCGGTTTTGTTCGATACAGAGAATGCCTATTCGTACGGTCAATATATCGGGAAGAGATATCCTTTTTTGCCAAAGGTTTTGGGAGGCGACTCGAATCCGATTTGGACAGACATAAAGGAGTTGACAAGCGATGGAAAGATCGACCTCCGAACCGATAGTTCAACCATTATCGACGCTATGGCACAAGGTATTCTTTCCGCTGAACCCGACGCATTCCTCACATATCACCCGACTGCCATTGCCCTCCCCGACTCTCCTCCAGCCATTGCCAGTGCATTCTTCGGGGATCGGAAATGGTTATCCCTCGACTCGTGCCAGAGCGGCCACACGGATTTCCAACCACAATTCAACCCCTCTCTGCAATTCTGGGACGCGCGTGCATCTCACATCCCATTGGCGAAGATGTGGAATGCAGGCGTACGTCCCATCATTGACCTCGAGGCACATTGTGAGTTTTCAATTCAATTCCCTTCAAATTGACACTAGACGAAGGAATGCGGATTGGTATCCATCCATCAGATAAGCCTCGATGGAACGAACACGACATACGTGTCGGAACATGGCAAGCTATCTGTTCTGGAACTTGTGGGATTGTTTATGGACACAACAACGTGTGGCAAATGCATGATCCTCATCGCGAAAAATGTGAGTTTATTAATTTAAATAAAATACTGATTTCAGTCGATGGACGATTCAAATCTGCGTGTTTCCCAATCGATATGTCTTGGCGAGATGCGTTGAACTCGCCGGGACCAAACTCGACCCGTATAATTGCAGAGTACTTGGCATCACTCCCGAAGAGGATTCACGATATAAAGGCGCCAGCACAGAACCTCGTATCTGAGGAAGGGGCAGGCGATGGCAGGATCGACGTCATTGCGGCAGGGACGGAATGGCTTTTAGCCCATTCGGGTCATGGACATGCTTTTGAACTTGATTTGAATGGGTTCAAAGGAATGGCAAGGTGGCTCAACCCGCGAACAGGAGAATGGAGAGATAACATACTTGTCCAAAGTGGGAAACAGGTATTTGTGCCCCCTTCAAAAGGAGGTGTGGAACATGACTGGGTTCTTGAAGTTAAGTAAAGTGTAGTTTGATCTGCATAACATGTCTGAGCTTGACCATACAGTGACAAGATAAGCTGACATTATAACTCACAACTGTGGATTATGCTTTATGGAGTACGACCGTTAGTTTGGCGATAGCGTATAAAATGTTTAAACCGTATAAATGTTTAAACGACAATATCCCTGTTCCTGTAGACCAACTGTCGATCAATGGTCCAGATCCTTCGGAAACGTCAATTACTTCCCCCACGCGGAATACGCGCGCAATATGTACCACCTGATCATATGTATGTACATCACATGACTTGCCTGGACCCGAGTCCCATCTGCCGAGGCTACCGTAATCCAGTCAATCAGCCAGCTGACAAGGAGATTAATATGGAGCGGGGGAGACGAGCTGTCATCCGTCCAGAGACCGAGGGTAGCGCAGGAGGCAGTCTCCCTCTGACCGAGCGGCAAGAGCTGCAAACCAGCTCCATGTCAGCTGCAGTCTCCTGGTAGTCATGTCCCTGCGTCACGTCACGGGGCGCCAAGCTCCCTCGGTCAGAGTATGTCTTCCCGCCGGTTCGTCTTCGTAATGTGGCTCGTTTCCCTACTTTCGCAGTCTCAGCCTTGTGTGTAATTGTGAGTAAGAAAACATAAGCTCTTCCTCATCCTTTGAGCGAGGTCTTGTACTTGTTATAGCTCTGCCACCAGGCAGTCCCAGAGCAATGCAATAGTTTGGTACATCCCATGCCAACCCGCAATGTTCCCTTCCTGTATACAATCCGCGGAATTCCTTTACCAGCACTCCCCCACGTCCCTTCTTCCCCCCCGCACGTTCCCAGATTACAGTTGGTAACGGAACTTGGCGTCACCCTCAATGACAACCTTGCCCCGGTCGGCGAGCTTGTTGCGCCACGCGAAGAAGAAGCGGAGACCAATAACGGTGATGCACTGGAAGGCATTCAGGCCAACGACAGACCACACGCCAGTGGGGTAGCCCTTCTTTGACTCCTTGTCCATGAAGAGGACCGAGGCGAGGATACCGCCAATACCACCAAATGCCACAATGAGGGCCGAGGTGTAGCCACGCTTCGACTGCTTGCGGATCGAGCACTGTGCCCATGAAATAATGAGGCCAACATTGCCGTTGGCGGCGCCAACAGCCAGGAAAGTTCCCGCGTAACGGCCAGCCTTGAGGCGGTCGGGAAGCTGCGAGTAGAGAATGGTGCCAAGGATGCTCTGAAGGCAGCCAGAGAGGATCATCCATGCACGCATGTTGCGGTACTTGTCGGCAAAGTAAGCGTGGACCAGGGCGGGAACGACGGCCCAGACGTAGGGTGGTGCGAGGAGAACCTGAGACATTGTGTCGGTGAAGCCCATGCCGCGGAGAATACGAGGGAGGAAGTAGGACATTGAGTATGAGCCGAGGGTAGTGACACAGAACCAAACGGCGAAGAGCCAGATCTTGGGCTCGCACATGTACGAGATGAACTTTTCCTTGGTCATCGGGTCGGCCTCCGAGTCACCACGGTCACGGTCGATGCGGTTGATGATCATTTCCTTCTCCTCCTCGGTCAAAAAGGTCGAGCGGTCGGGGAAGTCTACGATGAGGATGAGACCCATGATAGCAATGACGACCGTGATGATACCCTCGATAATGAAGATCCAGCGCCATCCCGAGAGGCCCCGAATACCGTGCATCAGTGAGATGGCGTATCCGAGAAGGTTGCCAAGACCGCCGATTGCGATTGCCGTGATGTAGAATACGGCACTTCGGCGGGCCATCTGCTTGCGAGGGTACCAGCAGGCAATGAGGTAGGCTGCACCTGGGAAGAGACAAGCCTCAAACATGCCTAGGAGCGCACGCATCCCGGCCATTGCCGCCCAGCTGTTGGCGAAACCAAGACCAATTGTCACTAGGCCCCACATGAATACGGCACTGCCAAGCCAGTAGCGGGGCCCGAACCTGCGAAGACCGAGCTGAGACTAAACGTTAGAGAGATCCAGCCAACAAGTCGAGTAAACTCACCGGCAGCTCAAAGATGATGTATGGCGGGAAGAATAGAAGAGTGATGATATTGTAGCGCGAGGAGCCGAGGTCGAGCTCAGTCTGCATGGCCTCCTTGTTGGCAGCACGGGCGAGCGAGACGTTCTTGCGGTCAATTGACGAAATACAGTACATGGCAATAAGAGGCGGAATGAGGCGCCAATCGATCTTGCGTGTCGTTCTGTGAATGAATTCTTGATCGTAGCCATGATCGATATCGACATAAGCATCGTGGTTCTCGGGTGGTGATCCCTTCTCATCATCGTAGTTGTCGATGTGATGAATCTCCCCCGCTTCCTTCTGGTCGACGAGGTGGGGAACTGTGCCTGTGGAAGTCATTGTGAAGAGTGAGTGGGGAGAGTTTATGATACATTTGTTAGCCTTTATGTATCCATTAAATTCATAAGTCAATCGGCCCACTTTCTTGTTCTCTTGTTGAAAGTGGGATAAAGTTCATTCGCGCCGTGATTCCGTCCATCATTCATCCAAAGCCAGAGGGCGCAACTTGTCAATCTAATGGGTGTAATGTCTGAGAACCGCGGGGTTCGGTTTCTGTTCGCTTTCGTCATTCTCAAGCGACCATCTATTGCTGAACACTGAGTCGTTCTTGGCAGGGGTTAACTCCAAAGTGGGGTAGAGTCAAGACAAATGGGGCGCCGCATCAGCCAGAACGTGTCATCTGAATGATGAATGGACCGGCTCACTAAAGGCTTGGCATTGCGGTACTGCGGTATATTGCGGTAATCATATGGTTGGATGTACAGTAACAGCGCCCCGGCGGGTAAGACGGCTCTGTCGTATCATCGTAACATTCAACTTTGTATGATGATCTGATATCCCAGCTTGACTGATCCAATTGAACCGCGGTTCTAATCGGGGGTTAGTTTCAACCGAGGGTAAGTGGTACCTTGCATCCCTCATGTAGGCTTTGGCAGGGAGAATGGGTGGGCAAGTAGCGCCCTAGTTGAGTTTACGACAAGCGCTGTAAAGGGCGACCGTTTGTTAATGTTGGTTCAAACTAACTAAGAATTATTGTCACTGGTGACAGGGAAGGTGGGGAAGGTGGAGGGGTGAGAGGAACACGTGCCTGCACGTGGGGTGTCGTACGCCTCTGATTCTAATCCTGGGTGAACATGTGGTCGTCATCCTCATTTCACAAACAACATCTTAATAGGCCCTTATCCTCCCATCGCCCACTTACAAACTAAATGTATCACGCCACACCTCTCTTCACCCACAACACCCCAAGGTGCCTTGAGGAGGTATACCCAGCCCACCCAGGATCCCATCGTATCCACCATTACCACCCTTTACCAAACTCTGTATCCGACACCGTATTCCAGCCTTGACCCATTCTCCACGACACCGAAGACCGCCGAACACTGCCCCAGGAACGCCAAGCGAGAAGCGAAATGACATTGGTCAACAACGGACTGTCCGTGCATTTCAGTCCCTAGTGTGTCTTGGCCAAGCCATTCTACACCTCGGGCTACTAGCTTCCCATGTTCTGGGTGGTCCGTGCCTGGAATGTAAACGACGACCGCCGGAATTGTCATGTCCGCGACGGACTAAACCTGCGGCGTCTTGTTCAGCATCTGAGGTTATGGCCGTTATGGTTGTGTGGATATCGCACCTGAGGAAGCCATGCAAGTCCCAGGTCTTAGAGATATGGGAATTGGCTACCTTGGTATGGGCGGAACTCGTCTGAGAGTGCAATCAGTTTGAACCGTGCACGGCAGGTCTCTCGTATCCAGCATTCCCAGGACGTTCAGCAACCCAAATGCCCATATTGTGCGTAGTGCTGTTTGTCGTCAACGCCGCCAACGACGTCCTTGCTCGGCTTTCAGTGTTAATCGGCGATAGCGAAATGATCACACGGCATCCCGAACACCGAGCGACGAACCCATCCAACTCCGTTAGTGTGAGATTATTCCACAGTACTGAACAAACCCTTGCCCTCATGTCAGGAAACAAGTGGCCCGCGGCATTGCCGAGAGGCACCAATGGAGGCTGGATGGTAAGTGGGCAGTGGGCAGCGGGCAAACCAATTCACGCTCCACCAAGCAGGCACGATTCTTCACATTGAACGGATTTCGGTGTCGGCTTGACTAGTCATGTAGAAGGCCCATCTTGCTGGCCGTGAGCTGTGTCGTCAGTTGATGCATGTTGCGTGCTTGAGAGATAATGATGGGTTGGGCCCAGCCGACTAAAGACGATTTCACGATTTCGGCACTTCTGTGAGGTGTCTGCCCGCTTCGAATGTGCTTGGGCAAAATGAATTCGATGTCATTTCTCCAAGACCTAGGGTAGTGTAGGAGACGTGACGGAAAATGGTGGTCTGAAGATATGACTTACATTGTACCTCTGATCTCTCGTTATCAGCTTTGATATCGGTTGGTGAGACTGGAATTGGGGACAGGATGCCTCGACCGGCAGTGGGGTAATGCGGGGTGGGGAATGTTGTAATCCGGCAAACATGCCGACGCACAATACAAACAATGGCCATAACTGGGTCATGGAACTCACACTCTACCATCAACAACACTCTGCTATGTTCACCGGCGTTGCTTTCATCACCGGCGCCGCATCTGGGGTGAATTTAGCGGCCTTTCCATGTCACTCTCCCTTCCTTATCTCCTCAAACGCATCTAACCTCTCCTCTCTGCCCACCATGACAATAACTCATGGCAGATCGGACAAGCAACAGGCCAATCTTTCGCCCGTAAAGGTATCAAGCGCATCGTCCTCGTCGATTTGGGCGACCTCTCTGCCCCCATCTCCCTCCTGAAGGGTGTTGAGACCCTATCGGTCCAAGCGGACGTGAGCGACGAGGCACAGGTGAAAGCCGCGATTGGCCGCAGCTGTGAACAAATGGGGTCGCGTCGACTATGCATCAAACTGGCTACCCACGTGCCAAATTCACCGACACAGAGACCCAGTATCCTCCCGACATTTCTGATTGTAGCTTTGATAAGAAGATGGCCATCAACGCGAGCGGCTGCTTCTTCTGTTCTCGAGAGCAGATCAAGCAAATGTTAACCCAGGAACCTCTACAGACCTCGCTTGGTGGAGAGCCAGCGTGGAGCAGTTGTCTAACGTCGCATCAGTCGTAAGGTTACATGTGCGGTGGAACATTGCGCCATACATGGCCTCGAAACACGCAGATGTCGCCTTCGAGAGACAGGCATGCATCGATCATGGGGCGGAGGGAGTTAGGATGTGAGTCCGTGTCAGAGGAAACTGATCAAAGTAATACTGTTGCGCCAGGACTTGTCGAGACGCCCATGATGGCTGGGGACGAGGTGATCACCGAGGATTCAGTGCAGGACGTCCTCACGGCCCGGCCCGGCATGCTCGAAGAACTCGCGGACCTGATTACGTTCATGTTCAGCGAGGAGGCGAGCTATGTCAACGGCTCCACGTGGTCCGTTGACGGTGGGCGTATGGTGCACTAGCTAGTTTGCTTTTTGGAGGAGCGAGGGAGCAGGGAGCACAGGTAGACGTACAGTAATCCGGATGTTGGTGGGTTCTGAAGTAATAGGTCGATAAACTCCTCCTTAGTTTGTTGGATACAGAACTGCTCCTACAAATCTGGTCAGTGCCTCGCCGCACTGCTGGAACCCGACATGCTATCATCGGGATCTACATTAAATGCCGAGTCTGAAGGAGTCAAATATGTCCGAGATATCAGAAATCAACTACTTCAGAACATCTTGCACGCACGTCCATCCCATTCTTGGCCTATCTGTCAGAAGAGATGCGTTTCGCTTCCACTAGCGTCAACGCGTTACTTCCCCCGCATCTAAGTCTTCATCCACCAACTCCACATTTTCGCCCACCTTCAGGGTCGGCACTTATCCGGGTTGGTCTCTCAGGTCCAGGTCCAGGTCCCATACCCATGCATTCCCACGCACGCATCAACCTTTGTCCAAGTGCAGCGCGATCACAATCTTATGCTCACCATCATTACCCAAGACATTTTTTACGGTTCTCTCCCAAATTCCAAGATGGCCAAGAACTTCATTTCCCAACTTTAAAGCGATCGCAATGTCGGGATCCATTTAGACCTATCACAACATACATGTATCCGTAGATTCGCATGTCACAAAGTGGCTTGTGAGGCACTGACTCCCGTGAAAGGCACCTTTCCGCAACCTATTCCAGAGTTACTCATGCTAGCCATCGTTATACACCATGTTCACGTGCATCGAACCATGTCTCACGAATCTGAATCTGAATCTGAATCTGGGGGGTAACTGCGAGTTTTACATTCCTGTCCGCGTAACGAACCGAGAAGCGGGGTTGGCCGTCGGTTGTAGTCTATTCTCATCCGGACTCGCGTGACCCATCCTGGCCGAGAAAGCGACGCCGCTGACGGGCGTTCCAGTAGCCCGGACGCCATGTTAGTTTGCATAAACGGTAACATTCCATGGCCGGTCAATGTAACAACCCCATGAGGTCCCAGGGCTCGCCCCAGCACCTAAAATGCCGTCATATCATGGTCTGCAGCAGGAGGGGATAGGAAATTGGCCGAGGTACCACAGGGCATTTAGGTTGGCGGATCTCGGTCATGTGAACACTTAGTTTGTCCCCACACACCACAAATTCACGCACCTCCATCTGGAATCAAGGTCTCCGCATGAGCCTCCGAGAACCGGCATTTGACCGCGACAGTTAAGCGCGGCGCAGCAACAGCGAATAGTCACATGCTGCCAGTTTGACGTGTTCAGGAGCCAAGAGAAGCGCGAAGCGATCTTGGTACGCCATGGTGACCGGCCTCGTCCGGTATTACACTTGTTATAAGAGAGATGAGAGACATTTGTGAATCCTCAAGTCAGTATGTCCAAGAAGCCGATATCCACCATCGAACACTTAGAGCACGCCCCATCCGACCGTGGGTCGGAGAAGGGCTCTTTGGCCGAAGTTACCGTCGCGGCGCTCGACGGCGAAGGTCTCGTCAAGTCGCGCTTTGACCAGCTCCCTATCCGACAGGCGCTATGGGTGTTCCGTCGTTCCCTCCTCGTGTGTTTCTTCGTCTTCACCGGTCGTATGCTCGAGTTCTTTGAGATTGTCATGAGTGGTGCCATCCTCGCCAACCCAGGCTTCATCAAGCAGTTTGGAGACCCCCACCGCGCAGGCAAAATCAAAGGTGTCGGCGCCCTCGACCCAAACTGGGGTACGTAACCCGTCCACACATTAGCTGATTCCAAGTGTCCGCTTGGGCGGTGATCTTGAGTGCAGGACAAATCTTCTCTTACCTCTGGATCTCCTTGTGCGTTGTTAACCCATGCTGGGGCTGACATTAGTTTCACTGACCGCTTTGGTCGTAAACCCGCCCTCCTTCTAGCGTGGTTCTTCATCGCCATCGCGATGGTGTGCCTGACCCTCGCCCGAACCCCTGAGGTCTGGGTACGTTACCAGGCAATCAGAGCTAACCCCAGCTCGTTGGCCGTCTGTTCACGGGAATGGGTACGGGCATCATCGCTGTCGTCGCGGGCCCGTACGGGATGGAAGTGTGTGCGACCAGAATTCGAGGCATCGTGCTCTCAGCCGCCATCTTCTGGGGTGCCATTGCGACGCTGGGCGCATCCCTTATGATGAACTTCCTCACCCTCCGCGACCCGATGAACTGGCATCTGCCCGTATACGCGACCTGGGGCCCAGTCGCTGTCATGGCCATTTGTTTCCTTATCGTTCCAGAATCACCGTGGTTCTACGCACGGCGGGGAAACAAGGAAAAGGCCCTCAAATCACTCAAGCGCCTGTATGGTAACATCCCCGATTACGACTTTGACGAGGAGTATGGAATCATCGCCAAGACGATCGAGCATGAGCGAGAAGCCATCAAGCGCAACAAGGCAACCTCGTGGACCGACCTATTCAAAGGAACCAACGGCAAACGCACCTTTGCATCGCTTGCCATTGCCGCATCTCTCCAACTCGGCGGATACCCCATCCTCTACACGTATTCGACTTACACTTATGCGCTCGTCGGGATCAAGAACCCGTTCCAAACCAACATCATTACTGCGTCCGTGCAGTGCGCCACGGTCATCCTCATGATGGTGACATTCGACAAATTCGGCCGCCGCCCCTTTGTCACTTGGGCATACTCGTTCCAAGCCCTCTCCATGTTCTTGCTCGGCTGCCTTTCATTCATCCCATTGACTTCGCCCCGCCGTGTTCCCGCTATTGTGAGTTTCCATCTCCCTGATCTAACTAACATCAGACGTTCATTGCATGTATGTGGGCATTCTGTGGGACAATCTCGGGCAACAGTCAGATCATCTACATCACCGAGCTCCCTTCAGCCTATCTTCGCCTCAAGACTGGTGTCCTCGCCCAAACCCTCAACAGCGCCTTGGGCATCGCTGCCAACTTTGCAAGTCCGCAAATGCTTCTTGCTCTGGGTCTCAAATCCGGTTTCGTATTCTTTGCCGTCGCTACCCCCATCGCCATCCTCCTCTGGGTGTTCCTCCCCGAGACCAAGTGGTGAGCTTGACGTATTGGTGTCTCTAATTCACAGGCGATCCGCGTCCGAGATTGACGAGTTGTATGAGCGCAAGATCCCTGCGTGGCGCTGGGCCAAGACACGCACCAATGCAGAGGAGCAGGTCGAGCAGGCAATCCAGCAAAGTAAGGCTGAGGACGAAACCCAGGTTACAGCCGAGGCGAACGCGTCTGACGACTCGATGAGGCGGTAGAGCGCGACAAGCGCGTAGATGTTGGTTGTGTTGCATGGTAGTCACGACGTAGCGAGGAGGGAAGACTGAGGATCCAAGGATGACATTTATCAGAAGCGTTGTAGAATGAGGTTGTTAGGGAGGATTGGGATGCCCCTGTGTAGATGTATGTGTACTGGGGATTGAACGGGCAGTAGGTGCTGATAATGTTAGGTTTATTCAACGCTGGTGATCCGTATGTGCCACATCCAAGTGCCGCTCAGCCCTGACTGCCACAGTTGGTCGACTCCCAACATTGCTCTGACGTTTTTGGTATCGTGACCACCTCCGTTTGTCCCGGGTAAGCCGTTCCGTCCCCGCGGCATCATACCCGAAATACCGACAACCGGGCGCCACATGCGTTCTCCTCGTCTTCCCTGCACCGACGGCGTCTGGCATCCACGCCGCTGACGACATTGACAACAGTGTGCTGGTCAGCAGGTGTGCATCGGTCCTAACGCAAACAGTAAGGAGGCAAGAGCAGCTGACGGCTGCCTCCAAGACCAGGTCCGACAATCGGAGAGTGGCTACCGCAATATTCAAGCGTCGGCCACACGGCATTAAACAGATAATGAGACATAATTATACATCTTCTGCCCATGCACTCTATATCTCTATTCTGCCTATTGCCCCTTGTTGGACATCTCCATTCGCGCCTTGTTCTGTGCAGCCTCGACCTTTTCGAGAATTGCCTCATCTGTAACCTCGTCCTTGTTGCGAAGGTAAATCTCCTTGTGCTTCTCGACATTGTTGTGGTTGTTGTTGAGTTCCATTTCCTTGGCGAACAAGGAAATAATAAAGGCAACGCACGACGAGACAATTGCCGCAATGAAAAGGGGGCGCATCGCCTCCGAGTATGCGCGGTTGACGAGGTCGTGCGGCTCCTGACGACGGGCGCGGCGAATGAAGCCGAACACGTTCGAGCGCTCCTTATCGCTGAGCTCTGGAAGGTACCTCTTGAGGTTGGCGGGGACTTGGGTGTTCCAGACGGAAGCCGAAATAGAGCCAGCGAATGAGCCGCCGAGTTGAGGCACCATGTGCAGGACAGCCATGGCGACAGCGAGGTCGCGGTGGGGAACGGTAGCGGGAGCAGCAACGGCTGTTGTCGTCATGATGAAGCCGGCACCCATCGAGATGATGGTCTTGGAAACGATGAGCATCGCGTCCGACTGGTGGTTGGACTGCCAGGTCATGTAGTTGAGGCCCTCGCCGATGATACGAATAGCAATACCGGCGAGCTGGATGTACTTGTAACGCTTGGTCCAGTATAGCAGAAATCCGGCAATGGTAGCGAAGATGCAGACTGGTGTCAGTTGTGATTGACGTGAACATATATACTCACGACCGGTGTTGTGGATGTTCGAGAAGAATGTGTAGTTCCTGTCGCTCCATTCAGGCTTGATGATGTAAGCCCACGAGTTGTAGTAAGCGTCCGTAAGCTGACCCGAGAAGAAGTGGAAGAAGGAGACGGCGAGACAGGACAGGAAGGTGGGATTGAGGAGACGGCGTGGGCAGATGGGGCTGCGAGCGTAGGTCGTCTCCCAGACAAGGAAAGCGATGAACACGATACCCCCGACGACGAACATGGCGATTAGCGAGGGGTCCTTGTACCCTCCGTCGGTGATTGGTTCGAGGGTGGGTGGGGCGAGGATGAGACCGAACGCAAAGGCGAAGAGGATCAACCCAATAACGTCGCCCTCCCAGAAAAGCCAAATGGCGGTTTCCTTCCAGGTACGCTTGGGAGCAGCATCCTCGCCTGAGAGGATTCGTCGGCGGGTGTACGAAGATGATGCGAGTGAGAGCGCGCCGAGCTTCTTGGCACGGTGGTGGCCCCAGAACATGATCACGATGGCGGGCCCAACAGCCACAGGAACAATGATAGCGAACATGCCGAAGCCCCAGCGCCAGCCCTGTCCGTTATCCATGGATAGCGCACGGATGTCGGCGGTGATGAGACCAGCAACAAAGCCGTTCAACACAAAGGGGAGGGAATAGGAACCCAGCACGACTCCGCGCCACCGGAGCGGCGTCATGTCACTGATGAGGATGTGCATGACCTGATACGTGCCAGTGCGGCCGGCAGTGTAGATGGCCTCGCCTCCGACAACGGCGTGGATGGTCGGGGCAGCGGCGACGATGATGTATCCGATCGTAAAGAAGGCGGCGGAGATGAACAGGCCTGAAGGTCGGGACATGATATCGCACACTTTGGCTAGGATAGGCATGATAACCGCCGAAATTAGGTTGTTGATAACAGCGATGAGACCGATGATCGTGTGCTTGCCCCAAAAGGATGTTGCGAACGCAGCGTCTCAAGGTCAGCTACGTTTCTCAAAAGTCGGTGACTCACAGATCCCGGTGGTGATGACGGCGAGGGACCACACATAAGCCACAAGTGCAATGGACAACCACAGGAAGAACAACTTCCACCCCTTTCCAAACACCATGTCTACTATCAGCGGTGTCGGAGAGGCAAACTTACACAGGGATTCAATCTTGGTGACACCGATAGGTTGCTCGAACGACACGCGCGTGTCTGTGCGCGACAACCCATCCGACACAGTACCCTGGGAGAGCTCAAAGGCCGTCTCGGTAGGTGTGTCAAGTATGGACTCGACATCGTTTCGCCTCTTGTCGCTCTCGATCTCGACAGCAGCGTTTTGGGTTACTTCGGGCGTTCCCGCCCCAACCACAAAGTTGGCGCTTGGTGTACTTGCCATCTTGATGTTCGAACTCGAATACGTGGGCGGCGTCAAGGCGACCTCCGTCTAAGTAGTGGATGAAAGGAGACTGCGCAGACCGTTGATACAAAATCCAAGCCATCCAAGAGAAACAAGCAACGCCGTCGGCTCCACCATTCCACAAACCAGAGTACAGAAAAACCGTCAGGTCGGCCGCCGGTGTGTGGCAGACCCAACATAACCTGGACGGTGTTCACAGCGCCTCCTCGGAACGCCGGGCTGTGGAGCTTGCGCAGTTTCAACGCCGCATCACGCGCACCTGTATCGCTCGCATCGGCCGATTACTATCAGATAACCACTGACACTGGAGGCCTGCAAACCCGAAGACCTGTGATTCATGCTGACCATTAACACCGGGCGGAGCAACAGGCCCGTGCCAATTTGTTAAGATACCTGAGGGGCAAGGTAGGTAGCAGGAGTCTCCGTAAGACAAAGAGGCGTTTACTTAGCAGGCCAGCAAGAGAATCAATAGAGGGCTTCTCAGGATCAGGGCTTATTGTTCCAAGATGGCGGAAATGTCTTTATGGTTGAGTTAATCATTTGGTTAATAATGAGAGAGAGAAAAACGTAATGGCGCTCAACTTGCAAAAAAACCCTGCCAAGAAACCGATACAAATTAAGGGTTCAAAGCGGATCGGCATATTCCCTACCAGCCAAGAGGCCCATCGGCCGAAATCTCACTTTTATCAGATATACAATTAATCCAAACTACAACCGTGAGCCAATGAGGACCAATTCCACCACCCGCTCTCACTTGCCGATACATCAAGAGTCGGTGAGGTTCCGTACGAGTCATTAAGCAGGGTACAGGGATGAACCGGTAAGCACCTCCCCTTCGGGATACGCCGCTTCACGCGAGCGCGAGTGCATGTGGGCGCGTCTGACCCGGCTTCACCCCTCCGTCTGGAACGTACAAGATGACCTGGTTTAGCTTGACTTGACGTGCTTTTCCCCACTCCACACTCACTTGAAACTCTGACCAAAATGCGTGCCGCCCTTATCCTCGCTGCCGTTGGTGAGTAAACAAGAACGCGAGATGTGGGCGATGGGCTTAGGCTTGCTCTTGAACCACTGGATCGCGTGAATCGGAGACGTCCTTTATCGCCCAACAAATGCAGCACTGACTCTAGGCGCCTCTGCCGCGTCGCTCGATGCCCCCTTCCTCTTCTCGCGCCAGTCGTCCGGCATCGCCGGTTGCGAGGACCAATGCAACCCCGTCATGGACTGGGCCTTGGTCTGCCGCACCGACATCAACAAGTGCATGGAGACATGCGACGCCGAGCTCCTCGCCACCGCCGACAAGTGCCTTGAGTGCATGAAGGCAACCAACCCCGACGAGGCCATTAAGATCCAGGCCCGCGTCGACCCCATTCGCCAGATGTGTGGCGGTGAGGCATCTTCTGCTGCTTCGCCCTCGCCCTCGGCGTCGGCGTCGGCGTCGGCGGCGCCCTCCGACCCCGCTGCCGCTCCCTCGTCCGGTGCCCCCCCTCCGTCCGCCTCTGCCGCCGCTCCCTCGGGCTCGGCTGCGGCTTCGGGATCGGCTGCTGCTCCCTCCGGCTCGGCTCCCTCGGGCTCGGCTGCCTCCGGCTCGGCCCATGTCTCCGGCTCGGCGTCTGGTTCGGCTGCCGCCTCCGCCTCGGCCCCTGCGGCCACCCCTACTTCCGGCGCTGGCAAGGTCTCCCTCTCGTTCGGAGCTGCCGCCGCTGCCATTGCCGCCTACCTCCTCTAAGCATATATAGCTAGACTAGGCGCTGGCGTTATGATAATAATATACGAGCTTCCTGAGGTTCCCACATGGAGTGCGCGATAGCGCCCAGCGGATGCTATTCGCCATCTTAGGGGGCGATAACGTCCTCATTTCCGATGATGGGACCTGTCACTGACCAAGTCTAAGCCAACAGGACTGCTGAGAAGTATGGGAAAAGTCGTTTGATCCATAGGATCGGCAGGTGACTGCGAGAGATCTCGGTCCGGTATTCCGGCGTGCTCCAACTCGATGACCTCCACTCTTACTTCCACCACTGAAGATCACATCCTGCTTCCTCAACATCTCCATCGCTCATACTTGACCACTCGCTATCATCTCTACTCCTCCTCACGGCGTATACACCCTACGGGCTAAAGAATCGCTTTCAACTGTATCTGACCCCAATTGACTCTGAACCCGACTTGACCCGATGAGCCATCACGATCCGCATCTACAACTGACGTCGCGGTCTTTTGCCCCGGCCGCAAGTGTTTTTCAATCCCGCCAGTGTTTGGAACAATGTCGCCGCTGAATTGCGCTGTTAGCATCGTGTTCTGGGCATGATCTCGCGTCTTGGGCATTCAAGGCTCCTCGGGTGTCATATACTGCACGGGGAAGCGCTGCTTCGCCTTCTTTCCAAATGACAAACCCAGCGCTCCTAGACAAGAACCACGCGAGATTCCCGGCGTAGCAAGTGGGACGAACGCAACCACGTTTCTGCTGGCAGGAGGTGAAGGGCGGCAGCCACAGCCCTGGGATTTACCCAACCGGGACTCGCATCATCCGCCCTATCCAGGTCCTTTGCTCGAGGGGCAACCACGTCGATGTCGACAGCCGCTGACCCGGCATTTCGCCTCACTACCCAGACAGGAGTGCCGGAAGAACACGGCGTTACCCAGCCTCCCGCTGACCTGCTCACTGACGCTGTCCCTTTGACCTTTGGGCTCGGACGGAGGCACTTCGCAAGTCACATTCAAATGTGAAGCCTCGCAAGCCACGTCCAAAGGCAAAGCTCTCTCACCTCATGTGCCATAGTGCACCTGCCACCCCGCTGCAACACATACACTCACAAGCCCAGGCCCGGCCCACGCGGGCTGAAGCTGTGCAGACGGTCATTGTGATGTGATGCGCATGCGATTGAGTCGAGAGCCGCTCAGGTCGGGCGTGTGAGGGACGATACTCGCGGCCCATGCGCGTGTTGCACCCGCACTGACCGCCGTCTTACATTGCCTGCCCGACCTTGTTATCCATGTGCATGTCCATCATTCCTCATCCTTCACCAACTGCAGCATCTCACCGTGCACGCAAACCATGATCGACTACGCTCGCTATCCGGGCATTGTCGAGCGCATCGCCTTGCACGCAGGCTGGCGGACCCAGCTATCCTTCCGCGCGGCCTCGCGGAAGCTGCTTGCGTTTGTCGACGCACTTCTCTTCGAGCACATCGCTGTCGATCTCTCTGCCGCAAGCGCGCAGAATGCCAACCAAAAATGCGCGCTCTTGCGCCATCCTGTACGAAACCACGCACTCCCGCTGATCGAGTTCCCGTTCTACCATCCGGCCCCAGAGACAACGGGCAGCATACGACTGCTCTCGCCCACGCCGGCCCCAGGCGCCCTCAGCGCTCTGTATGCCTCTCTCATCAATCTGCCGTCCGCTCTACCGGTTCCCCCTGTCATCGCGTCCAAGCTATCGTGCACCACGACCGACTGCTTCGATGACAAGCTCCCTCTCCTTGGCGCCCGCACGTCTCCAGCGGTACACCGTGCCGCTTTGACGGAGAGGTGGGAGCGTGCTCTGCGGCTGGCTCGCGTCGTCGAGCTACGTGGAGACTTTGACCCCGCCGCACTATCCTTCTGGTCACCCGGGGGCCGGGTGAAAAAGCTCCTGGCACGCCGCGACGTGGAGCTCGTCCTCGATCAACGGTGGGGCTCTGGCACCTCTCCCCTCTCCGGTGACACTTGGGTGTGCTGGCTTAACCCCGAGAATGCACCGCGTGGCGCGTTCGACCTCGCACCCCCTTCGGGCGCCTGCGCCGTCGTCGCCAACTTCGAATGGCGGCGTGGTGCCGAGCTCTCATTCGACCCAATCGCAGCCTTCCTCCGCAGCGACGAGATCACTGCCATCGCTTCTGCGGGAGGCGAAGTCACACTCGTCTTCCACGTCCGAGGCGAGCGAGAGGACTTGCGCCCCATGCAATCCGCAAAGAGCCTTATCGAGGCCCTCGCTGCCTTTCTCGTTCCCAGGAGGTACGATGAAGAGCCGACCCTCACCCTTGTCGGATTAGAGGGGATGGACGACGCCGACGCCTTCGCAATGGCCTTCGAGGTCCTCGAACCTCCGCCCCGCCGGTCCGTGCCCACAGCGTGGTGGTGCCTCGCCCGTTCGCTCCAGGAACACGCGGGCATCTGGTGCCCCGACCGCTTCACGCACCTCACCTTTGACCAATGGGTCACCTCTGCTGGTCGCCATGCGTCGCTCATGGTCGACCCCGCACCGTTCGTCTTGCGCCCCTTCTCTGTAAGGTGTTAGAAGATCCATGCGCCTGTGCTTTCCTATCCTCTCACCTGTTGTCACTCAATGTACATTCATTCTGGCATTGACTGGGGAAAAGGCAGGTGCTCAGCACCTGGTTCCTGCCTCCTTCTCCAGCCACAGCACAGAGCGTTAGACTGACCAAACTCTAGCAATCTTAGGTTTCTTCCCCTCCCCCCTCCCACCTGCGCGGCCTGGGCACATTCTCCTGTCACCTAAAGGTCCCAACCGGGTGGTTTTAGACACGAGCGGGATACGTTACTGGCATGTGTCGAGATCCACTCAACCGTGTTACCAGCGCTCGGAAACCCGGAAACCCGGCTTTTGCGATATAAAGCTTCGAGCCGCGGGTTAGATTCCACGAGCCGCGGGGAGCTGAACACGCGCCATCAGGATGTTCACCGACCATGCCGGCCAGGAGACTGCTAGGAGACCAACGTCCTTTGTAATCGCACTAGAATCTGGGCAGCATCGATCTGAAGCCGCGGCCTTCCCGCAACCCCTGCAACCTTGGCCTTCCCGCGATCTGGAGCCGCTGACCCTAATGCCGGGGGGGTGCTTCGCGTCGTCCTGCTCGCAGCGGTTGGCAGCGACCGCACGAACGACGTCGGGCGATCCAGGATCGGCACATCCAAGGCTCCACTACATCGAGGCTCCATGATCGAAGTGTCACATTCCTCAGACCCAGCTCGCGATTCTCACAAGCTTGACGACGTGATGTCAGTAGCATGTTAACGACGTCAGTATCAGCGACCTATGTCGGCATAGTTCGATTGCGGTCTCGGCATGTTCGGCATGTCGGCAACAAGTTCGGCAGACGTGCAGCATGATCCAGACCACGGAATCGCCTATGACACGTGAGCCACACGCGGGATGGTCTTGTTCTGTCTCATCTTCCGATTTCCATGCATGCTGGAGCCTTGTTTAAGGAAGCGCAAGCGCGATGTATCTGGGGTCAGCACGTGGACGCGTTTTCATTCGTGGGTATCCCTCCGAGAAGACGTGACTGCCTTGTCTCACTCACCCAGCAATCATGGCAAGGCCGCCCAAGGGGGTCACTGGCCCGAGGACCTTGCCAACCTTGTCGCGTGCGAGAACGAGGCCAAAGATGCTTCCTGAGAACACGAGGACACCGCCGACGATCAGTCCCGCCGCCATCTTGTACTTCCGGATTCCGAGAGCGACAGACGGGTGCGCACTGAGTGCGAGCAGAGCGACGCCATTGTAGATGAGGTACGAAGAGCCGGTCATCCATGACTGGTGCGACGACTCGGGCAAGTCGAAGCGCGTGCGGAGGGCGTGCGCGCCGAAAGCGCCAAACGAGATGCCGGTGGCGGCTTGCGTCAGCGCTGACTCTCAAGCTGGGGTCCGGGAAGGTTGCGGAGGAACAGAAGTAGTGCTGGACGCAATGGTCCAGGGTTGGGGATACGCACTGAGAGCGGCGCCGGTGCGGAAGATGTTCTGGGCAGTGAGGGCAGACATGGTGTGGAACAATGGATTATGGTAAGGGAGAGGGAAGGTAGAAGTCCACGATGATGTCTTCAACCAGCCGAAACCTCCACCGGATACGTCGGCCATTCCCGCCTCTGTAAAACGCCCCCTAGCATTGAACTCAACGTCATCAATCAAAGGCTTTTCAGTCGGGCAAGATCAAAAGGTGGATGACATTCTCGGGGAACAACATACTTGAAGTCATCGCTCTTGGGCTCTGATAGTTATAACCATGCTTGCAAGCGTTGTCCATCAACTTCGGAAGAATTCCGCACCTTCCCTCAGATGATCCCTCCGACGTGCGAGCGTGGTGAAGGCCAGCTCTCCGCTGATGACTCCTTACTAGTGGACGCTTGGACTGGCAGCAGGAAGCGACCACCCCATGGACATGCCGTGAAGCACAACGGGATTTGTCGCGGCCAAGAAAGGTGTCACAGCCACCGCGGCTCTTAAGCTGCGCAAAGGTTGCTTTGGAATGGTGAGTACGAGAGACCACTGGGTGTCGACAGGCTCCAGAGAGCCTGGCTTCCACCAGCTGCCTGCTAATATAGGCAAGATACAGATGGAGCATTGCAACAATTGAACGGTTTACTCCGAGTCACCAAGACTCCATGTTCCGCACCACTGGGTCAGTATCTAGCGCCAACCCAAGCTATCCAAGCCGGACGAACGAATAGGGCACCCTCAACCTTGGGGGAATGCGGAGACACCCAAGAACGCAGTTGATACGGGCGAACCCCGTCAGCCCAAGTGGAGGTCGGCCACCCACGTTCAAAACCCCTTTCGCACGTTCTTCACAACTTCACCGTACTGTCACCAAGTGACCAACCGCCTATTTCCGCCAGATTGAGACTACATGCCGAACGCGATGATGCTAAATGCGCGGAGACGGGCTTGACCGCGCAGACGTGGCATGCTGCCCGAGTACAAGAGCGCGTCGCGTCTAATGTCTTCTGACAACTTTCTCCCCGCGATTGTCATCTCAACATGATCAAGCCAGCCCAAGCCGCACTCCTCGCGAGTGGACTTGTGCTCTTCACTGGTCTCACGTGAGTCATCCTCCTCCTTTCCCGACTCCATACCGAGACGCCAACCTCCTCCCTCGTTCAATTCGCTCACGTCAGCCCGATCAAGACCCTCCTCGCGCCACACCTCGATATGACCCCCGCCGTGCTGGGATGGTCCCTCGCCTCCCTCGCATGGGCTCTCGTCCTCCTCGGCGTCTCAAGCGTGCTCCGCACGCCGCTGATCTTCGCGTGGAACTGCTTCGTCAAGCCGTTCCTTCCAGTCAACAAAGATGGCGGACAGAAGGCGCATCTCGACGCGTTCTACGAGGGTCAGGCCGACGTGTACGACAGCACCCGCACCCATCTCCTCAAGGGCCGTGAGACGATGCTCCAGCTCCTCGCCTCGCACCTGAAGGCGCAGCCAGTCCCGCCGTCGGAGAAGCACAAGAAGCGTATCTGGGTTGACATTGGCGGAGGTACGGGGTGGAACATTGAGCACATGGACGAGTATCTCCCACACACGTACTGGGACGCGATCTACCTTGTGGACTTGTGCGAGCCGCTGCTCGAGGTTGCCAAGCGCCGGTTTGCCGCCAAGGGGTGGAAAAACGTCCATGTGCTGTGCCAGGACGCGAGCAGGTTCGTGCTCCCCGAGTGGGAGAGCGGGGAGCTTGACCCCCGCGGCTCGCTCACCGCCATAACTCTGTCGTACTCACTCTCCATGGTGAGTCGTACGGTCCTCCGCAGCTGACATCAGATTCCGCCGTTCTACCAACTCCTCGACCGCTGCGACCAGGTGCTCGACCCACAGCGCGGTCTCCTCGGTGTCGTCGACTTCTACACCTCCCGCGACGCCGGGATCAAGGAGAGGGTGAGCTGCCGAGATCCTCATGAGCTGACGTCAGGCCCTGGGAACCCAGAGCAAGCGCGTGTCCTGGATGGCCAAGTGGTTCTGGGAGTGCTGGTTCGAGTTTGACAACGTCCACCTGCACCACTCGCGCCGCGACTACCTCGAGTACAAGATGGGTACGATCAAGACGTACAACGCGCGCAACAACTTCCTCAACTCGTGGTTCATCTCGATTCCCTTGTGAGCTATTGGTCACAGTTTAGCTGACAACAGTTACATCTTCCTCGGTTGCTCGCGCCAGCGCGACGCCACGGCTGCCTCGCGCGCTTTCGAGATCGAGGCCGGCAACCGCCTCGGCCAGGGACGCGGTGGGCTTCTCACCCCTTCCTCTCCGTTCGCTTGCTCTCCCATGTCGTCGCCCGAGAAGCTGGGTGCCGTTCCCGAGATCACCATTGGGCCTGCGGCCATTGAGCGCGCTGTCGCCGAGGGCGATTACACACAGACCCTTTTCGATGCCGGTGCGCCCCTCTCGCCTTTCCACTACCAGCTCCGCAAGGTGAGTAAAAGTTTGTAACAGTTACCTAACCACAGGCCTGGCGCGTCCCGTACCTCGAGGAGAAGGTACACCAGGAGTTCCGCACGCACATCTATGGCTGGGTAGGTTCCCATTTGACAACGCTGACCGCAGACGTGGGAGGACCCTGACGTGGACGTCAAGCGTCTCGGTCTTAACAAGGATGACGAAGTGCTCGCCATCACGTCGGCAGGAGATAACGTGTTGCATTACGCCCTCGCAGCGCAGTGCAAGCGTGTGCATGCGGTCGACATGAACCCGTGCCAGGGTCACATCCTCGAGCTCAAGCTCGCCGCAATGCAGACGCTCGAGTACGCTGACTTCTGGCGTATCTTCGGCGAGGGTGCTCACCCGGACTTTACCAAGCTGTTGACCAGCAAGATGGCGCCGTTCCTCTCGAGCCATGCCTACGCGTACTGGATGAAGCACGCAGACCAGTTCCAGCGCAACTTTTATTTCCGCGGCTACTCGGGCTGGGCGCTGCGCCTGGCTCAGATCGCGTTCTTCCTCGCCGGCGTGCGCGGCGATGTCCAGCGACTTTGCAAGGCGTCAAGCACGGGCGAGCAGCAGCGCATCTGGAACAGTCGCCTCCGGCCAGTCATCCTGAACAGCATCATGCTCAAGGTCCTCGGTAGCCCCGCTTTCAACTGGCACGCGCTGGGCGTGCCCCGCAACCAGATGAACTGCTTCCTCGCAGACGGCTCGGTCTCTGACTTTGTCCGTGCGACCTTTGACCCCGTGCCCGGCTACTCGAACATCAAGGATGACAACTACTTCTACTTCCTCTGCCTGAACGGCCGCTATACACGCTCCTCATGCCCTGCCTACCTGAAGCCGGAGGGGTTCAAGGCGCTGCGTGACGCCCGCGTCAACAACGCCTTGAAACTCCACACGGACACCATCCTCAAGTACGCTCTTGTGAAGTTGAGCTGACGGCAGTGTGCTCCGTGGTCTTCCTGACGAGAGCCTAACCAAGGTCATTGTCATGGACTCGATGGACTGTGAGCTACTGAGCTGAAGACAGCTGACAACAGGGTTCGACCCGATCCCCGCTGATCGCCCGCTCCCGCCAATCGAGGCGGCGCTCGACCAGTCTGAGGAGTCACCCGAAGCAGCGCTCGAGCACCTCCGCTCCGAACTCGATTTTGAGATCCTCGAGATGCGCCGCGTCCTCCGCGTTGGGGGGCACGCAGTGTGGCGCTCGGCCGCCAAATACCCCTGGTACAGGCAGCGCTTTGAGCTGGCGGGCTTCAAGGTCGAGCCAATCGACATCCGCGAGAACAACCAGGCCATCGACCGCGTCAACATGTACGCGTCCTGTAAGTCTATGACGTGGGACCCAGCTAACGGCAGTCTGGCGTGCCGAGAAGATGGCTTAACCCTATTCCCAAAACTACACTATCCCCTATACCCCGCGGAGCCCACGTGCAGCGTACAAAGATGCATACCAATCGATACCTCAGCGCACGTTCTTTCCATTCCCACAACTCTGTCATCAGCACGTTCCTGAGCCAACAGTTTCATCAGGCACCATCTCATCTCGGCAATACGACCCCCAGTTTACCGGTTAAACCTCGGCCGGACCACGGGTGCTCACATCATACCTCATAGCCCATGCGGGTACCACCTGACTTGCTGGCACCATCCGCACCATCCGCACCATCCGTACCATCCGCAAAGGTCTCACTAATAACTCCTGCACTGGCCATTTTTCCATCCGTTGGATCTAATCGATAACCGCCTGCTCACGCGACCTCGCCCCAACTTCATCGAGATGAGCACCACCAAGCCCGTCGATCCCGCTGGCGCCGCCGTGCCCCAGCCCCAGGAGGGCCGCGACTTCATCCGTCCGATTGAGACCCGCGACCGCGCCACGGTTGAGCAGATCGTCGGGCAGGCGTACATGGAGGACCTTTCCACTGCGAACAAGAAGTGTGAGTTCGCCAGCCTATAGAACAAAACGGCCACACCGTCGTTACCGGACTACCTACCCCTTCTGGCGTATTCGAAAGTGCAAGGAGCTGACCGCAGTCTACCGGTCCCCCATGGTGCTGGTCAGCATCATTGTCGTCGGCTTCGCCATCAATTTCGTGATGGGCCTCGACAAAGTGCCGGTCACCAGCACCTTCGGGTACGCACAGTATCTTATCGGGCCGTGTATAGTCCTTCTTCCCACGCTGGTAGCCATTGGGTGGATGCAGAAGCCGAGTTTCGACAACAAGCTCAAGAGCGTGGTTGCGGGCTGGAACCAGGGATTTCTGGAGGAGTACTACGCGCCTGACGTGGACGCCATGTCGGGCGCTTGGGCCTTTGAGTACAAGGACACCATCGCTGGTGTTGTCCTCCTCGACGCGCGTAACCCCGGCAAGGAGATTCCTGCCGTCTCACCCAGCTCTTCCGGCCAGTCCTCCGCTCTTCCCGAGGGGTGGATGGAGAGCTTGAGGGAGCGTCACAAGGCCCAGCCTCTTGCCGATTACACCGCACCGCGCACCGCTGAGATTCGGCATCTCAACGTCCTCGCCGCGTACCGTAAGCACGGAGTGGCGACCGAACTCCTCGGCAACGCACTAGACATGGCATTCGGTCTCGCTCCCGGCGACAACGAGGCAAGCGACAGTGGTAAGCAGGCGACCGTGCAGCGCGTGATTGCGCTCTCGTCTCCGTTTACTGCTGGTGGCGACAGGATCTGGGAGAAGATGGGTTTCGTCACTGTTCCCCCGCCAGTCCTTAGGCAGGAGCTATGGCGCGAGGACGAGGCGGTTGGCCTCAACTTTTGGCAGGGACACTGGATGATGGTCGACCGCGAGTCGTGGATCAAGGCTAGGGAGAACCTCTACTCCCGCTTTGCGCCCAACGAGGGTATGGAGTTTGGAGAGGGACGGGATGTCGCCCAGGACGGAAGCTTGATTGAGAAGAAGAAGGACCAGTAGTGCGTGAAAACCAGTGATTCGTGGCTGGGAAATCAGTAGCTCGATGTACTGGTGGCAAAGATGAGGAATCAATATGGAGGCGAGGTTGTCTGGTCTACCTCAGCTCTGGGAGGCGATGTGCTTACTGCCGCTACAGTAGAAATCGCAAAACTTGTGAGCGAGTGGTGTCAGTCCACGGAGAAGGGAATGGAGAACTAGACAAGGCCAGAGCACGACTGGAACAGAGAACTAAACAACTCCAGAACACGGCTGGAACCAGGCCAGAACATTGCGAGAACGAGGTCAGGACATGGCCAAAACGAGGACAGGACGAGGAGGAGGCCGAGGCCGAGGCTACCGAGTATGCCAGGAAGGTGAGTGACCATCACAGGTTCGTTACAGGCCTCTAAACTTAAGCAAACTAGGGTGGCCAGGCTCGACAGCCAGACAGACTCTGCCGTAACGTGCAACGTGAGTACCATACACTCTGGTCCGACAGGCGAGAGCAGGACAGTAAGGGCCGGCGCCAGCCTGGCGGTGTCAGCGTGGCGGTGTCAGCAGCGAGAACCAGATGTCCCTCCTGCAAAATCAGAGTGAGCCAGCGTGGCCAAGATGACCAAACCTGACCTCGAAGCCCCTACATTTGTGATTGTCAGACATCAGCGGCCGTTGAGGAGAAAGGTGTGAACGAAACCGGGGCCGGCGAGCCGGCGGACCTGGAACCCGAACTGCGCAGTCCGTGTCAGCAACGCGCGAGCGTTCGATGTCAACGTGGGCTGCCGAGGTAACCGGCGTTCACACAGGTCGCCATGTTCGTCCACATGGGCAAGTATAAACCAAATTTAAGTGTCCAACGACGACAAGGTGGGTTTAGTTTAACGGTTACGACGCGCTTTGTACATGTGGCAACTCTCACCGCACGGCGAGAGGCTCCTCAACTCAGCATTCCAAAGGATGCCCATGTGTTGACAAGGCACTAGGTGGCGGAGTTGGCCGTATGTGCTTTTAGTCAATGAGTGTGTACATTGAAGCAGAGGTGCCACATTCGCCCTCAAGCATCAGCGTAGTGTGAGTGGCAACTCCGCCGAAATCGGGCACCGCTGCACAGCTTATAGACACGGAGATCTATACGCGCCCCTCCCAGCGTTTGTCACTACACTTACCCAATAAACTTGGCAAATTTGGCAGTGACGAACCGCAGTAGCTGTGACGTGCACGACACCGGCACTCGCCGCGCCCACTAAGTCATCGCCACCCAATTCGCAAACACCGCCGGATGCAATGCAACAAGTAACAGGGAGGGCTCCTTGGGAGTGATTAGTAATATCCCTTGATAGGGTACCTGTGACAACTTTCATCCCCCTCGGATGCTTGGCCCAAAATACTACCGAAAGTTCCTTGCGGGCCGTATCCAAGGAGTTGTCAAAGTCACATTGGGTGAACTTGATGTAGCCGACCCTCCGGGTCATTGGGTCAAGGCACTTACATGCCGGATCCAGTTGCAGGCACGAATATAAGACGGCATCAATGCCGAGAGGGGCCTGCGCAGCCAGTCCACGGGATAGAACTCAATATATCAATGTAAAACATCTTCCTGCAGGTTTGAGGAAATCGAGAAAACAAACTGTTTTGCCTTCATTCTACGCCACCATTGTGTTTACTGCAGAACTCTGCATCCGGGAGAGTGTTGGGGTGTTTTCAGCCACCTCCGTCATCAACCCCAACCTGCTGCCCCAGGGTTGTAAGTACGTTGGGCACTCGGCTTGGTCGCGACCAGCCCAGCCCAGTCCCGCTGGCAGATCAATTGGTTTCAGGTTTCAGGCTTCGCTAGTTGCTGCCCATCTCGACCAGATCCCATTCCAACGGTTCAAAACGCCACCACCTGACCCAGCTGTCCAGACACTTTGACGGTCAGGGGGGACCATTGGAAGGTTAAACGGGCATTTACAGGGCTTGGATAACTTTGTCCGCATTGGTGCTGGTCAGTTGCCTCAAACCATTTCAGGAAGCATTTTTAGTGCGTAAGCAGGGATGAGCAAATGATGCTTGAAGAAGCTGATTGCAAAACTCACCGATTCGAGGGCTGACTCCCGGTAGTGGCGTCAGGGAGGGGAGGTCATGCTTCGACATGATTTACAGTTGTGCAGGGTGTGTAGCCACCCACGCCAGTTTGGGTAACGTCCAGCCCACTGAACAGCCATAGACGCCTCCAAAGAAATCACCGACGGTACCATGGTGGGCACCATTGTTCATTCAACTCGATGAGCGCTCATCATTTTAGGGTGTATGTGACTGGCGTGACTGACAGTTGTGTGGCGAGCCCAGTGGAGCCGAGTGGAGCGGAGTTGGTAGGGATTCTGTTGAATCTTGAGGGTGTTTGGAATGTCACTGGTACGAGGATTGTTCCTGGATCTAGTCTTCCGGGAGGTCTTTGGACAGAATAAATGCGACCTGGTGGGAATGGGAAACAGATGGCTGAGGTGAGGTGGGAATTTTACATGACTCAGGTGTCGACATCAGCTGGAAAGGATCTTGAGTACGGCGTTCCAGTCGCGTCGTTGAGCCCAGTCCCAACCTATGGTCACTCGCTTTCGAGGGCCAAAGAGGTCAGCAGGTCCATGTGAAACGTTGGTTGAGTGGTTGAGGGTAAGGGAGCTCGGCCGCCATCATCGCACAGTACAAGGGATCGGTGTCCCCCCAGAAAGCTAGGAAGCTCGCGCAGACAGTTCCAACCAGCTGGATCGATTCCAATAAACCCCAAATCCGTCCTCGGAAGCAGGGTATTTCATGGGAACCAAGTTGGGGGGGGGGGACAATCGGGGGTTCTGGCAACAAGTGTCGATTCCAGTGCAGTTCCAGTGAGAATGTGGATATGCGCTCACGCTCAGACATCATTGGAAGGAAAACGAGGGTTCCAATTCCAGTTCGTGGTTCCCAACTGCCCACGTACGAGTTATCCTCTTCGGATCCATGTTCCCTTGGAACCGGTGCACCTGAGGCTTGATCGACAGGCTCATCCTAGAGTTGTTCCAGTCACACTGACATTATGAGCCCTCACCCAGCCTGATCAGATCTGGGGAACGTCTTGAACCCCAAACTCACCGTAAAGGAGGCGTATTGCTCAGGGAGGTGAATTCTTGGTAAACTGCTCACTGCTGAGGGCGCATTCCAGCAAGAGGGTAAGAAAGGTAGTCCGCGGACGAAAGCGGCTCCACATAGTATAGGGTAAGAGAACAATGAGAAGACTCATGTTGGTGTTAATAGCTGATTCTGACTTGTGTGGAAACGTTCAAGACGGGGAAGAATCACACATCCTCACTGAACGTCAATACCCCTAACGCCTAGCTTGGCAGGAGTTCCTAAACTCCCAAGCCTAAGCCCATCATCTCCCCGCCGCGCTTGATCTCCGCAACAGCCCCCGCTCAGTCTCCCGCCCAGCCCCAGCCCCAGCTCCCAACCCCTCTCCTCTTCATTTCGCCCCAATGACAGCAGTACCGTCTCATGAACCAAGGCCCAACGCTTCATTCCACACCACTCCACTCCATTCCACTCCACACCCCACAGGTCCAGCACACCGTCACGCTCCCCGATGGCGACGACGAGCTAACGTAGAGGGCTAGTTTGTAACTGATCGTGGAGCGGAATGCTGAATCGATCACGTCGTGCCGTGTTGGTGTCTTACACATTCCGCTCCGGCCCGGGCAACCGGGCCGCATAACCCGGAATCTCCCAATTACCCGCCTGAATTTTGGATACTCAAGATCAGTCCACACTCATCATCTCCCCCCCTCCAGCTGACAGCTGAAACGCCGGTCTTTGTCCCACAGCATGACAGGGGCATTCACGCAGCTAGATATGTGGATCCGATCGTGGTCGTCGACCAGGCTTTGGAGTAATGGGGAACGTGGGGGACCCAGGGTTGATTGTCCAGGCCCAGCTTGGGCTCCGCACTCACTAGCCTGTGTGGCCGCTCAGGCTACAGGAGAGACTCATCCAAGGACTGTGAAAGCGAACTAGCCCTAGATATGAAGGTACCGGGGCCCAGTAGTCAGGGATATGTGCCCATGAGCACATGTCGACGGCACCCGAACACATGCCTAGCGCGGCCTAGCGCGAGGGCAGGCTGCCCTTGCTGTCAGAGGGCAACTTCCACCTAGTCTAGCGTCGTAACCACCTCGAGCCCTGTGCCGCAACCTCCTCGGTCTGACGGAATACCGCAATTGCGGAGCTGGGAGACCCCTCTCAGAGTTGATGTAGGTGATGTGGCAGTGCGAACACGAGGGACTGTATGTGCCCAACCAATAAAGTGCCCGGTCTCGTCATCGGATTCTGCTCAAAGCCCTCTGTCGCCGACTGAGGGATAATGCTGGAAGTGTATTCCCCTCAAAGTTCGGCCCTCAGAGCTGTATTGCTGTGTCTGGCACCCCTTGGACGCGGACTGCCGCAGTTACCTCTCCGCTCACGCATCCCGCCTGATTTCCTTGAGCTCCTGGCTCTTTCCTGGTGCATAGTTCCCACTCAGTCGTAATGGACCTGTCGTACTTGACTCCCCTGTACCGCTTTGCATGAATCCCCAGTCCTCTACATGACGTCTCCAGCTGTGACGGTGATATGTGGAGATGCGGAAATGTTGACACCAAGGTGTTCGGGAGAATGGGAGAACGGCACCAGATAACGACTATTCTGAGCGTCATTGATCCATTGATCCATTTTAATAGAGGACTGGGTGATGAGCTGATGGGTTTATCCTGGGTGACATGTGGCAAGTAAGGTGAAATTGCTGACAACAGCGTAACCAGCGAGGCACTTTTTCAGATCTAGTGGGACCTCCCTTGGTGCCTCACTCAGCACAGCATATTCAAGTTAGGCACAGAGATTCCGCCATACGCTGAGGACGTTTTGATGATGGCGTCGAGGACAATAATACAGGGCGTTGTTGGATTTTTCACTTGCAGGAACGCTAGGCTGATGAAGCTTTCACATTGGATTTCGGTGGACATTGCCGCCACCTGAGACCATGCGGTTGTGTGGGAACCATTGGTATCTGGCACTGGATTAGGAGTGACGCGAGGAACATAATTATGGAAGCCTCAAAGCAAGAGAATTATGGAAACCTCGAGACACGCGCCCAGCATTGACTTCGGCAGTGAGCCAAGCCTGCGGTTGGCTTTAGATCTGCGCTTAACTGTGGAGGCACCGATTGCAACCACCACCACCCCATTAACCTTGCCCGTCGGCACATTATGCTCCAGTCTGCGCGTCGGTATGCAATGCGTTACCTGTCCGGATCCCGTGCGACTGGTGAACGCAGCGGCAGTGGCGGTTGTCGGGAGCCTGTCGATGCCGTAGAACCGTTGATCGACTTCCCGGGCGGGATGGTGCATGGCAACAGATGGATACTGTAGCTCGTGCCGTGGCTCATGTTGTGTTTCGAGTTGGCGCCATAGAGCTTGGCCTTTGAAGCTTGGTTGTGGGCGGCGAGTGCCACTCAGCCGCAAGTGGTTGGTCGACTCTGGCGACCGAATTCTCCGTGTGCTGGCCTGGGTCAGGTTCATGACAGACGACCACAGATGATCCTAATCTGTACCCAGCAAGGATATAGCAAGGTCAGCATTCATCTTCGTATCGGTTTCCGTCTTGCCCTGTGGATTGTGGATCGCGAACACCTTGCCGTCAGGTCGCGACTTGTCCAAGCCGTCCACTGCCGAGGTCTGCCAAGGCCGTCCACAAGGTCCAATGCACCCAGGCGAGCACGGCCAGGGACAGAAAGATGGGTGTGCCTGCCCGAAACCCTAATGTCTGGACTGGGTGTGGCATTCGTAACCAGCATGTGGCACAGTGCATGATGTGAGCAAAGGTAACTGCTCTGTGGGATGGAATGCCGTATCCTGCAGGAAACGTTTCAGCTCATTGCCCGCTCATCCTCGCTGAGGTTTGCCGCTCACTGATGTTGTCCACGTGTATGGCCTGGATGGATGGAGGGGCGGGGGCAGCCCGCTGTTCTGCGAAGAGATACAGGACACCTCGGTCACTGTTCCTGCATTTCTAACTAGGGGGGGTTTTTCTCCTCTAATTATTGTTACTTGTGTCAGAAAACACAAGCTCCGGAAAATGCCCATCTCAGGATAATCAAGGACAAGCTTAGCAGGCACGACTCTTACCATCCATCTGTCCCTTCATCAACGGGGTCTTTCGTTCCCCATTTAACGTTTTCGTATTCTCCTCGCAGGCCGACTGGACTGCCTACCCACGCCACCGGACTCGGTTCGGCCATGCCGGCATCGGGTCGTCCATAAGCTCAACGGACCTTCCCGCCGGACCCGTTACGTAGGTGTGCCGTAGAAAAAGTGCGCGACCAGGTCTCTACTGTTCCATGCGGTGATTGCTTACGGAGAGCATCATCAACCCGTGTTGCCTGTCACACAGCCACAACAGCCCGCAGCGAGCAGTTGGCCACACAGCGACCCGACCACTGCTTGGCGGCCAGGGGAGAACGGTATCCAGGTCGTGTCGCCAACTCGGCGATTGATGAACGCACGGATGAGCTTTGCTTGGTGGACGACGTGATTGACAACCTTAGATGTGGAGGATTGGCAGGGGCGCTACTGCCACAGTGCCACATAGTGAATGAACAACTCTGGGGATCCTCCGCGTTCCAACCAGTTAGCTGGAGCCATAAGCAGGAACGGCCAGTTGTAGGATTCGATCCTGGTGCCCTTGTTGATTTTGATCGACCCCGGACGCCTCATCTTTTGCGCTGGAAGAAGAAGGGGCACAATGCCATAGGATTGTCCAGAGCTGATGCGGGAAGCAGAAGCGCAAACTTGGTTTTGGCAGATACGGTGGCTACTCTATCATACCGCTGTCGTGTGCGCGCCCTGGAAGCCACGTTCCCTTTGGGGTCTCGGGAGAAGCCTTCTCGGGGAAACAAGGCTGGCGTCATCCCTGTGGTATGGGGTGCATTTCAACATTGTCAGACTGCGCCACCTCCGCCACTGCCAGCTGACTGAACTCCACTTGTCTGTGCACGGATGGACGCCGCTCGACGAACGCGACTCCGACAATTCCGGGAATGGGATGAGTTGGAAACTGCAGACGGGTTACAAACCATGGAGCTATGCATTGGCCACGAAGTGATCCTGACGTGCAAACGGGATGGTAGTTGATGTGTTTTTCTTATGGAGTCAGGGTCAGATGTTCTGTTCGTTTTTGGACGCTTGAACGAGGGGCAGAACGCCAACGGCAGAAGCAGAAATGGGTCTGTCGTCTCCCACCATGCCCCCCCGCCCCCCCCCCCCCCCCGTCTGTAAATGACGGTTGCTCTCCACAACCGATCCCCGAGGGTAAGGTTAGACCCGAGATGTGTCGCCAGGTAAGGCATTCAAGCGTCGCACGTCAACTTGTTCAACATACCCTTGGGACAGGGATTTGAAGAGCACGTACTCCAGTGCTGACTTGGTTTGGTGATAACGGCATGGCTTTCAGGGTTAGTTAGTTACGCTGCCCGAGCCACGGCACTGCCAAGGACCAAGGTGAATGACAGACGCCACGGGGTATACCAGGGCCAGAAAAAAAAACAGAGTTGTACGCCTCCTCTAGAGGGGTTTGGAGGGTTTGGAGGGTTTGAAGTGTTTGTAGTAATGGAGTAATGGAACGATAGCGCACGGGTTCCTAGGCCCATTATTGATCATACAGGACTTAACCCCTTGTGCAGGTACCATCCCTTGAGTGCGGAGATCTGCCCCTCAAGTCAACCTAACCCCCCCATGCCCCCCAACAACGCACCAGGTCCAAATGACCAAGTTGGTTGCTGTGTCCACATCCATGGCTATCGCCGGTTGCTGGGTAGACGACTACCACAAAATACACGGCAGCGCATGCGAGCAGCAGGACACCACGTGTTGCGTTCCCCGATCATCATGCGGTCCTGCGTAGCGGGTGGCAAGCAGAGTTAGACCGTTCGTTCCTGCTGTGCTTGCACCTCTTTTGCGCGTTGCCTCGCTGCTGGTATCCCTTCGTCTTCATTATTGTTGCAAGCGGCGACTATTACCCGTCCACAATCATCATCTTATCGTACACGCCTTGAGATTTTTTCGCAGCTTTCCATCTCTTGGCCTGTGCTCTTCCGCACGGCTCTCGATCTCGGGCCGGCTCCGGCGCACCCGCCGCGGCGTCGACAACCACCTACGCGCAGCCAGTGCGAACGCTCCACACTGTTGGTATAAGTACTTGCAACCACTTTGGTACCCAACACAAGACATACCACAAGGGTAGAATCATCATCAACAACCACTCGTCACCCCAGCATTCCTGGTCTGGGTCTCTAGTCTCTAGTGTTGGTCTCTTCGTTACATCCCTGCCCGGTTTGGCTGGTTGAGTCACAAGTTACCCAACTGGGTGAAGACTTGGCCTCGTATCATCATTCAACCTTTCATCCATCCGGAACAACCCCTCGCTCCTCAAACTCAACTTGCCCCTTACCCGTTCAATCCGTTCCAATCTTACCAGTAGTCTGGCCCAACACAAACCCCTACCTTTCTTACATCTACTTCATCCTTCATTCTTCATTCCCTTACATCTAAAGCAATATAGCGAGCAGAGAACGCCATACTCAATACAGTACAATCTACTGTACTGTATTGTATCCAACCCCCTTCACCCTGCCTGCCTGCCTGCAACAATTACATCCATACATAACCGCTTGATCCCTCTCAACAACACTACCTTCTCCCTCCCTCTTCGCCGCCGGTATACACGTCTCCCCGGCACATCAACCGCGTCAGACTTATCCGTGGTCTACCTCAACTTTCCGTTCCACCAACAATCCTGAACGTCTCCACCGCATCATAACAGTCCAACTGTCGCAGCCATCGCCCTCAAGGCTACATCTATCCATTCCTCCACCTGGTTGCATCCTACACTGGCGTCCTTTGCTGGTCTCGTGCTTTCTGGAATTCGAGTAAACACGCCCGAGATACCATCGACGCCACCTCGTGAGTTGGCTGTGTCAGGTTCCTGAATCATACGAACCGACGCGGCTACTACTGCGCCCACCACATCCAACCCCACCCCCCCCTCTCGGTCGCCGCTGCTTCCAACGACTTCTATCAACATTATTCTCCACCGCCCCATTGTTCCACCCGCCCTCCCCTCCTCCCATCCTTCTCCCCATACGCGTAGCAGGATGGGCCGTGGGTCACCACCGCGGGCGAGGGGATCGCAACGTCCCCCTCTACCCAAACGAACCAGAAGCGGAAGTGGAAGCCAACCCCATTCGCCCTCGCAGTTAGCCGATCGACCCCGCTCCACAACAACATCGTCTCATCATGGCACGATGCCATCGGGGTCGCTATCTGCTCCAACTGCCACAACTCCGAGCAAACGCGGTCGGACTGCCAGCTCATCGTCTGTCGCGTCCTCGCAGCACGATGCACGCGCACCGTCAACACCGGCCACCCCACGGCTACCCTCCGTAGCTGCGTCGCAGTCTCGTGCGCAGTCGCGCCGCGAATCGCGTGAATCGTGGGGTAACCCACCTCGCGTTGCAAGCGGCAGCCGCAGCACGAGCGCGGGTGCCTCGGTAGCGGTGACATCTGACCGTGCAAGCGAGCGCGCACGCAGCACCGAAAATGACGAAGACGTGAGGAAACGATGGGAAGCCCGCCGTCAGGCATATTCTCAGTGAGTGCACTCGGCACCCCTTACGCTCGAATTGCTTACGCGTTAGTTTCTCTCTCTCGATTTGTCAGCAGCCGCAACGCGCGCGGCTGTGTTCGTTCAAGGAGGAGAATGAGACGAGTGAGTCTCGGGCACTTCAGACGGACCATTCTTCCGGCTTCGGATCGTTGCGTTCGGCTGCTAACATTTAGTCGATCGGCGCCCCGTCGATCCGCCCCCGGTCCTCGAGGTCATCTCAGACGATGGTCAATATCCGTGCGTTCATGAACTGGGATCGCTGCTGACCTCAGTGATCTCTTGGACTCGACGCAGTTCTTCATTCGCGCGTCGCTCGTGTCAAAGGACCCCGTGTCGTTCGAGGACGGCAAGCCGTTCTACCAGCCGCAAGTGACGCAAAGCGGTGCAGAGGCCACGGCCGGCGATGTCATTCAGACGCCCGAGCGGCTTCGCCACATGGATGGCACGCCTGGTGCACTGTGCATCTTTGCCAAGCTCTCTGTGAGGCTCCCGGGGCCGTTCCGACTCAAGTTTACGTTGTACGAGACATCGTCGTGAGTCAGGCGCACTAGTCCTTCGTCCCTATGATTGACTAATTCACAGTGACGGGTTGAGCGAGATATGTGACACCGTGTCCGAGGGTTTCGAGGTCTACTCGCCCAAACAGTTCAAGGGCATGCACGAAAGCACACCGCTTACGCGTCATCTCGCCACCCAAGGTCTCAAAGTCAAGATCCGGCAGGGCAACGATTCGCAGGGCAATGGTGGAAACAAACGCCGCGCGTCGAGCAACACCCAATTTTCTCGCCAGCAGCAGCGTTCGCCAGGCTCCGACGTGCTCTCTCCTGCGCCGCCCTCAGCTGTCATTCAAACGCCCCATGTGCGATACTCACAGGGCGCTGCCAGGCCCAGGGGCGGGCCTGGATCAGCACCCCCATATACTTCGCCACGCGGACTCGTATGGCATGGGCAGTTCCCCTCGTACCCCGGATACCACGATTACGAGATGGGCGCCCCACGGCGTTCACCGATGGACGATGACCGACCTCGAAAAGTGCGTCGCAGCATGGGACACGAGGACGTGTACGCTGCCCACGACATCTCTTCGCGCCTGGACATGACCCGTAAGTCCACGAAGTGGTCCGGGGTGGCTAGCGTTTCTTACAAACCAGTGCTTTCGCCGTCTAGCGACCTGTCTGCGTTCTCGCTGGGCAGCCGACGACCGGCCAGCGCATCGTCAGCGCCGCCGTCGTCCCGTCACGACTGGGTCCGGAGAGAGTATCCGCCTGGAGATGATGGGCTGCCGCACCTTGTCCTATCCCCGCCGCTGGCCCAGTACTCCTCCAGCTCACGCGCTGCCCCACCACCACCACCTCACGCAACTCGCGAGTTTGCGTACCCACGGCTGCCACGCCTGGACTCTGCATCGAGCCACCCGCAATACCCGCCTGCTCACCATCGTCATCATGACATTCCGCCTCCTCACGAAATGCAGCATCACGCCACTTCACACTATTCGCACCCGCAATCGCATCCGCATTCGCATCGCCACCCGAATCACTATCAGCACCGCGCATCATCGTCCCCGTCGTCGTACTCGCACCACCCGCGCGCACTGGCATACCACCCTGGGTACCACACGGGTCCCCCTGCTCCGGCATCCCACTCACAGTATCCCCCTGGTAGCCCACCTCCGGTGTTGCCTCCCATCCGGCACTCGCGTTCACGCTCCCCGTCTCTGCCGCGGCACTACGACAGGGAGCCACGTGCCTAGCACGGGGGGCAGTGGCGCTCGCGTGCCACTGCAACTATTTGGTAGGCTTCCCTGCGCCTGTTCGTGACGTAAACCGAATTTACGCACAAGCGCCACAATCATTTCGACCCAGTCGAGCATGGCGCCCCAGCACTCTGGATCTTGTGAAATGCCAAGTTCTCTCTCAATGTTTGTTCACACTCGCTCGATCGCGGTCCTACACCTCTCTACAGCTGTTTAATCCTGCAATCGTCACATCAGGTGGGGTCATGGGCGCTATTTGGTGCCTACTCCAACGACCGTGGTACCTAATTCAACGGCCAAACTGCCCTTTGACATCGATCCCCCCAACTGCATCGAATCAATTCTCCGTATTTCCGTCTGCCACTCTGGAGATACATACATTAGTAACGTGTTCCTCGGTGAGGGTTACGGCATGACCGTGCGTTTCCAGTCTTTTGTGCGTTAGGCAGCGTGACTCACGGCATCACGAGAGCATTTCCAGTGGCGTTACCTGGAATGAGCGAGAGCCGATCCCTTTGCCGTTCTGTGACAAGTGGAGTATGGTGGGTGATGAAGTGGATTTTTCCAGTACCTGCGGCGTTACTTGGGATGGTCGATGGGCGACGTGCGTCGAATGCTCGTGACGAACGTACTAGGGCGGAATCGCCAGTTTCTGGGGGAAATTAATTTGGAAAGCGGTGTCACCGGATCCATTAGTTCGGCAGCTACTCGGCACGCCTGCAGCCGAGCAAGTGGCTCCTATGCCGGCATTTATTCTGGGATGCTTTGAGCGGCGTCATACAGCTCCGCTATCCATTAACAATGGTAGACGTGGCACGTGTCAGTTCCATGCCTAGCTGACGTCACCATAGAACATGTAAAAGTAAACTTGTCAAATTGACTCTTTTTTCCAAACGCGCCTGATTCGACGCGACGATCCGAAGTATCACCGCATCATTGATGATCGGCAGGGAGGTAATTTCAGTATGTTTCACAATTCCCGTCTCCCCGCCTCATCCCGACACATCTAGTCGGATGGACCAACTAACACTGACACAACATTTTCTTGAAGGATGTATTAGGGGGGTACATATTCCGACAGACGTAAAGACGTCTCGGATCCCAGCGCGCAGTAGAGTCTTGAGGATAGATGTGGGTGAAGTTTGGCTTGGCAGGCAAATCCCTGATTTGTTTGAAACCCTTGAAACAGACTAGAATTAATTGATCAGGTCTGGTCGGTGGGATTGGATTCTACAACTTGCTGGACATTTACAGTCATGGGCCAGCACAGAGGTAAGGAAGGAAACATACGGCATGTACGCCCGGCGATCTGTACAAGTTCTGTCATTCGTGACGAGGCGGATAAAGGGTAGGACATGTTGCCTCGAGGGCACGCGATCTACGAGGAATGAAATATCCATCCGCGTTGAATGTCATGGACGATATTGTCGCCCCTGGGTTGTGGCGCCAGGGACTAGTGACGTCGCTACAGTACAGTGTTACACTTCAGTCCATGTCTCCATGTCAATAACCCCACACACAGCAACACATGTAAGTGTCCAAATTACATCCCGGGGTGCTGCATGCGAGATCCGTACCGTGCACGGGCGTTATAAAGGCAAACAACGGTCTGGTCATGTGGCGATGGTCGTGGTCTAGGAGAATGTCGTATCGCAGAAAATCGTGTCGTGCTCGTGGCGTGCGCCGGCAAAGGCTGAGCGGCACGCCCCGGCACGCCTAGTTTACAACCGCATCTCACGCAAGATTGTCTTCGCGAGCTGCTGGTACTGCCAACCGTCGCCACCGATGCGACGGAACTGGATGCCATGGAGCGGGAGCCATGGTACCTGCTGTTAGCTAGTTGACAAAAATGTCTAGCTCACCTTGACTACAAACACTTCGAAGCGCACACACAACGTGCTGCTTGCGCCAAACTGTGCGCCCCACGCATCCGCGTCATCGAGATCTATGCGGGCTGGCTTGGGTCCACCAGACGCCGAGTCGAGCATACCGACCGTGCCCGACGAACCAATGGCGTGCGTTGCGGGGGACGGCGACTCGCCACGGCCCGTGGTCGTCGTTGAGCCCCCCGCGTTCGAGGTACGCAGCGAGAGCTTGTTCTTCGACGTCGACGACTCGTTGCCCACTGGCACGTGCAACTGCGAGCGCGCCTCGTCGCCGTGCACGACCGACTTGAGGTCGATGGACGGCACGTGGATGCACTCGAACCCACCACGGATGGGTCGGTACTTGATGCCAATGCGGTCGAGGACGTGGGAAATGTCTCTCAACAGCGTCCGCGCCGACTTGGTGCTCGTGGTCGACACCGAGAACAAGCCCTTGAGGTAGACGCTCTTGACGTCAATGTTGGCGACGTCGGCGACCTCGATCTCGTCCAGCTCGGGTGAGCCGATGGGCCGGATACCACCGCTCTTGTCCTGGATGTAGCCCACAGGAATCTGGTATTCAGGCGGGGTGACGGGGTTGACGGCTGTGCCTGTCGACGTGTTGTTTGAGTCGCGCTGGCTTGGCAGGCGCGAGAGAGACGTCTTGGCCATGTTGGCGGTCATCGAGCCCACAGAGATGCGGCGCTCGGCGTTGTCGAGTGATTCCGACATTCTGCGGCCGTCGCCCTCCATCGCAGCGGTCGCCGCTGCCCCCATGCTCATGGGTTGTTGTCCATGCCGGCCCTCGCGCCTAGCTGCAATGGGGACGTCGGCAAGGTTGGATTTTGCAAAGTCCACAGAAGGGTGCTGCATGACGCTCTTGGCCGCCGCCAGTTCCTCGGCGCGCAACCTTGGTTGCCCAAAGTGGTCTCTTTGAGTGCCAGGTGCATTGTCGTAGGCCATGGCGCTTGTCGCGGCATGGGCGGCCGCCGGGGCCGGGACGCTGGGCAAATTGCTGCCAAAGTCGGCAGGCTTGATAGACGCAGCGTCGAGACTGCCGCGCGACGAAGCAAAGTGAGCGTCACCGTACACCTTTGCGCGCTCCTTCTTCTCCCGCGCAAGGAAGTAGACCGAGATCAGAGGGTCAAAGCCACTGCTCGGGTCAAGGGGCTCCTTGACGGCTGGTGCCGGCTCCTCGACCCTCTTCTCCTCCTTGAAGAACTTCTTCTTCAGGTCAAAACCGCTGAAGCGCTTCTTCTTGGGCGACTCCATCTCAGCCGAGAGCAGAGTTTGAGACGTCGAACCGTTTAACCCCGGCCCACCCGGGCGGCGAGACTCGCGGCGAGTCTCCCACTGCGTCACACAGCGTTGGTACGGCTCCGAGTTGAGAACCTTGACCAGGTTGTCGCGGATCTCCTCTGGCGTACCGAACGTGAAGCCCTGCATGCGTTGAATTACGCTCATGTCGAGGTCCTCTGCGCGCAGAGGCTCACGGTGGATCAGGTGCGACTCTGGGGCGCGGCTGTCAAAGCCCTTGGTCATCCACGGATGAGCAAGGACCTCGGCAAGAGTGGCACGCTCCTGTGGGTTCGTGTTGAGCATGCGCTGTAGCAGCGACTTGCAGTCGTTGCTTAACCAGGCCGGGTACTCGGCCAGACCACGCTTGATCTTGGCGTGAAGGGCCGGCATCGACTGGTCATCAAAGGGAACCTTGCCGCACACAAGAACGTAGAGGACGATGCCGAACGACCACACGTCGACCTCGGGGCCGGTGTAGAGCTTGGCATTCAAAAGTTCCGGTGCGGCGAAGTAGAGGGAGCCGCAGAACGTCGACAGATGACGAAGCGGCGAGTACAAGTTGGAAAGGCCAAAGTCAATGATTTTGATGTTACCGTTGTTTGAGATCAGGATGTTCTCAATCTTCAGGTCACGATGGACAATGTTGTTGTGATGGCAGTAGTCGAGGGCCGAACCAATCTGGCGCGCAAACTTGCGGGCGGCGCGCTCACGCAGACGTCCATGTGCAATGATGTAGTCGAGCATTTGGCCGCCGTCAATGTACTCGAACACCATATAGTAGTGGTTCTGGTGGACGAGGAAGTCGCGCATGCCACAGATGTAGGGGTGGTGGAGGAGTAAAGATATCGAGGCTTCGCGCACCGTGCGGATCTCTTTGGACTCGTCTTTGCTGCGGCCAGAGCTGTCGACCTTGCTCGGGTCGTCCCGGTGGCGGGGGACGATCTTGACAGCACAGCGCTCCTGGGTATGGACATTGACGCCGAGCTTGACCTTGCCCATCGATCCCTGGCCTAGCGTCTTCTGGAGGATCCAGTCGCCCACTTGGCGGTATTGGCGCCGCTTGGATGTCCCCGGCGCGGCCGACGAAGAGTGCCCACTCGCGTGACGGTCTGACTTTGCGGGGTGGTCGCGGTCACGGTCACGATCTCTGTCTCGGTCGCGGTCGCGGTCACGCTCGCGCCGCTCCCTCTCGCTTGGTGGATCATCCCTTGGCATCGAAGACCCCGGGGTAGAGGTGTTGTCGAGCGTTTGCGGCTGGCCAAAGTGGCGAGGGCTTGCTGGGGCGTGACCTGGTCTGGGCGAGTTTTGTTGGGGGACAGGTGGAGGCTGCAAGGACTGAGCGGGGCCATGGCCATGCACAGCTGCCTGGGCCTGCGTAACGCTCCGGCCGATGTAAGCGTTGGCCTCCTCCGATATCGTGGGCTCGTGAGGGTGAGAGGACGGATGCGACGTGAAAGCATGCGCTGACGAGGCAGCGGGCGCAGCGTAGGGCACTTTGAGGTCGTTCGAGCCCGAGCTAGAGGCGTCAATCGGGTTGGATAAAGAACGGTGGGCCTCGGTACCGCGCTGTGGGGAGCGCGACGGTGCGCGGCTAGGCGTCAGCGCCAGTCGCCGGGATGGCTGTGAAAGAAGCGTTGTCGCTCCACGGGCGGACGTGGTATCATTCCGCGAAGGGCTAGGCTCTCTCGTCTTCCTCCGGAGAGGATCGCCGCGCACAAACACTCACCTTTTCGTGCCGTCCGGGTTAGTGACATAGTCCCACTCGACGCCCGGGGCAACGAGGCCGCCGTAGCTAGGAGTGGTCATGCCGTTTGCCGAGATTGGTTCTTGCGCTGCAGCGTGGAGATGGGCCGGAAGCGGCTGATAAGCCATGGCCGAGCGGCCGGTGCGCTCCATGCCGCTGGGCAGGTAAGCGATGAGCGCAGAGGAAGGAAGCGAGTGGGTGATGCGGGCCGTGAGACGACGTGTGATGGGACTAGAGTTCCGGAAGTGTGAATAGTTTCCAGACTAGCGGCGTGTTGGTGTCGCCAATTGATTTGCCCGATGTCGTCGGTCAGAGTGGCGTGCAGTGACTAAAAGCCGCGAGAGTGCGCGTCGTAGTTTGGGGTGTATGTGAGGAATGTCAAGATGGGTAACAAGTGGTGGATGGGTGGATGACGCGACGTGGCGTGAGGGAGATGAGTGATGGGATGATGAGGGCTGATTGAGGAGTAGAGGGATGGAGGGAAGGATGACGGGGTGAAGGGATAAGGGATGAAGGTAGTGAGAGGAGTGGGTGGGAGAGTGAGTGAGTGACGTGGGTTTGGGATGTAATGAGGAGTGCAAGAGAGAGAAATCAAGACAAGGATGGTGGAGGATGAGGATGAGGATGATGATGAAGATGTTTAGATGAGGATGGTTGTATCAAGTTTGTGTCTTTGATAGATGAATATGAAGACTAGTATCAAGTTGTGAAGGGATGGATTGAGTACTAAGGAGGAGTGTATATGTTGGATTGTTGAATGTGGAGATGGGATGTAGATTGACGGTTTCTTAGTTTGAGGTAGGTTGCATTCAGTTGCTGTACAATGAGGATTAACTGCGGTGGGGCTTTAAGGGAGTATATTTACTAGTCAGTCCACCATATGACCTTTTAGTTGTTACTGTGGGGTGAAAGTGGGTTGGTTATAAGGGTAGAAAGAGAGAGAGTGAGTGTGAGAGTGAGTGAGAGAGTGAGACAGTAAGAGATTTGATTGAGAGAGCCAATAGAGCCCAAAAGGTCTAGCCACAGGATTGGCCCGTTTGCGGCCCGCGTTTTGTCCATCCCCTGAACACGACCAAGTTTACCCTGATGGCGATCCGCGCTGCCACGCGGGGTTATAAACAATGTTTAATATTTCTAACACTAATTGTTCTAATCAAAAATTGAATTACATCGCCCCAAGCTAACAAAGTGTTAATACAGTAACTGTGAATTGTATATTGTAATACATTACAAAGTTGGCTCAATGTGGCGCAAAAGTCAAACGTAAGCCATGTAGCCACGTCGTGACATTGTCACGCGTCAAATGCACTCCATAGTCCCGCCTTGTTCCCCTGCTCTGCGCTTTAACGTCTCCAACCGTTTTCTCTCACTTGGACGCGCCTCACTTTCAAATTCAAGACCTACCTCGCCAACTCGCTACCTCGGCCTCGGACGTGCACAGCGGAGCAGCGGACTGACCCATTGTCTATTGTTCATTACGTGTGTTCCCGCTCGTACACCTGAAGCCTGACGTGTTCTACCATTTTATCCCTACATCGGCTGCGTACATTGTCCATCCAATGACCCAACTTGTCAGCCTACCCTCAGCCACGTCACTGGACCTGGGAAAGGTCACTTCAATCCAACCAATATGAATGTATTAACAAGAATCCAAGTCGGATACAAAGGGTATTGTAAGGGGAGGAGGGGAGATGGGAGGGGGAGGAAGGGATGAACAAAGAGAGTAGATGACTAAACCGAGTAAGGGGGGGAAGGTTGAGAGTTGAGCTTCAGAGATCTGGAAGATGTTCAAGTAGTTACCAAATGATTTAATCAAAGGGATCCAAAGGGCCAAAGGGGATCAAAGGGGGATCAAAGGGATAATGCAGTCCAAAAATGGGACATTGGCTTACCACATTTCAACATTTCAACACCTCAATCACTGGCAGCGCATGGCCCCTCCGTTACGGCCGTTACATGAACGGGGCCATGCGCCATGTGGCCAAAGTGAAAGGCGCCACAATTGCACAATTGCACGTTTCACCCTAATGACAAAGACTCACTCACCTTGGCGCCAAGGCTAAAGGCCAAGGCAACAAGCCAAGGCTAAAGGCCAAGCAACCAATTCCTCCTGACTGGATCGTCCTTCCAGTACAGTCAGTACCTCAAAAGTACAAACAGTACGAAGGCTCCGAAACCACCAAAGTCGTTGGCAAAGCATCATCCAGTCATCATCAATGCATGCACAATGTTCCTCTATCCGAGGCTGACTTCCTCGAGGACCTCGGCAATGTCCGACTTGCGCTTCGGGAACGTCGTCGTCGTCGGTGTCGCTGCGTGTCCATTCGGTGGAGGGGATATGGTCGACCGCCGACTCTGGCTCTCTGCCTTGTCACCCAACAGAGCACCCTCGCTGTCCGCCGACATCGTGCTGTCTCCTCTACTCGGGGTTGCGACACCACTTGAAATAGGAGTCGTTGATGAGCGCCGCCGGTCGCTGACACCTCTGATCACCTCGCGCTCAAGCCACTCGGCCTCGGGAACGGGAGAAACTGACCTGTAACCCACCACGGGCTCGGGACGGCGGATTGCCGCCTCGGCCATGGCTGCCAGGTTGGGCGGGAGTGCCGACGGAGAAGGCGTGCGAAGAGGGGGCGTCGCAATGGGCGACACGAGTGCCGGCCCACGGCCATGGGCCTCGGACGACGACGACGACGATGGCCACTGCTGTGAGCCCGAGCCTTGGCGCTGCGGCCGGGGTGGGGAGTTTGCGTTCGAACCTGGGCGTGACGACGGCTGCGTCTGCGGAGGAGTCGATTGTGGCGCAAGTGGAGACGGCGTGCGCGACATGCCAAGGAGCGAGGGTGAGCGCGTGTCGCGGCGCTGCTCTATGGGAGCCATGCTCAGTTTGTCCTCATGCGACTGTTTCTCTTCCTCGATCGCGCTCATGGGCGGCGTGCCAAATCCCTCCATTCGCCCACCCTCGAGGTCAATGTCGACCATCTCGGCGTCGAGTGAGGGCGAAATGTTGTGTGTCTTTCGTCGGTTTGTCACGCCGCTGCTCGCGTCCAGGCTCATGACCCATCCACCGCGCATACCGCGCGCCTCGGCGTTGGCCACGGCCTGCGCGGCCTGCACGTCGGCTCGGGTCGGCAAGTCTAGGACCGCTGCGGGAGGTGGAGGACGCGACCGGCGCTGCTGCTGGCGGTTCGAAGACGAGCGGTGGGATGGCGGCACAAGATAGTCGGCGCCCTGGTTGGATGTGCCGCTGGGTGAAGGCGATCCTGGTGTCGGCGACTCCAGCGGGTGGTTAGTCGTCTTCATCCGTGAAGGTGTGCCCTTGGGATGGAGTATGCGAGGGATGGCAGAAATTTCGGAGGAAGCGTGTGGGAGGAGAGTCTGGCTGTCTTCACCTCCTTGTTGGATTGCCGGCGAATGTTCGGGCGACGCAGCGACCTCTGCGAGCATAGGAATCTCGTCATGAGCCGTCCGCTGGTTGGAGCGGATACCGGCAACCTCGACGCTGTTGCGTGCCGACTCCTTGCCCTTGCCCTTTGATGACTCGTCTTGGAGTCGCCGAGCCTCTGCGAGGCCGCGCTCAATCTCGGTGACGTCCATACCAAGGCCCAAGCCCTCCCACTTGCGCACACTCTTGTCCCACCACGCCTCGAGCACGTTCCAACCCTTGTACTCGCCGGCGAGACGCATACTGTGGCCGCGGTCGCCGTACATGTTGGCGCCAGAGTATGAGCTGTAGCCGATCTCCTCCTCGTCGTCCGACGTCTTGTCGACCTCCCAGCCCTCGTGGCTCTCAAACTCCTCGACAATGCTCGAGACCCACTTGGCCCACCCGGACTCGCCCTCGCCGCGCCACAAGACGCACTTGCGGTCAAAGTCGCGGCCAAAAATGATCGCCTGACCCCACTGGCCCTGTGTCCCAGGGTCGAGGTCAACGCCAACGTAGTTGCCCGACCTGTCCGACAGCAAAGGAAGCCAACCCTTGCACGCGTAGAGGCTCTTGACCCACTGCGGAGGTATGGACGCCATGGTCGCGAGGACGGCCGGGTTGCTGCCGGTAGATGGGTCGGCCTCAGCCTGGCGCCAGAAGTGCCATTCTCTCATGACCTCGTCGAGAGGAAGGAGATAGAGCCCGTAGAAGAGGCCGACGCCATTCATTTCGAGGTCCTGCCCGTCCGCAACGAGGAAGTACTCGCGCACAGCCTGGGGGAGCGGCCCTCCGAGCTCCTGCTCGATGCCGGCGATGACCGCTTCGGATGCTGGAGCGTTGAGTGAGTCGATAAGTTCGGGGAAGTCATCAACGAGAGCATTGCGCAAGCGGTGAAAGGTGTGGGACAAAGGCGGGTGTCTGTGCGTCAGCGGCGAGGGAGGAATCTTGGCCCGTGGCACGTTGTGTGGGATATGAGGAGGTGGGAAGATAGGACGTAATGGTGGTAGGAGATTGAGAACAGGACGACGACGAAGAGGAAGACGAAGAGGACAAACTCACTGCTGTGCCGACTTGGGTGGATACTGGCCGGCCTGCGGCTGAAAGCTCGTGCGTCGACTTGGCCCCGGCGTCGAGTCGGGCTGCATGAGCGTTATCTGATGGGGAAACTCACGCCAGCGCCAGAGGGATTCAAGCCCTGTGTGTACTGGGTCGTGGGGAGCTGGAACGAGTCCTGCGATGCTGGGCGCGGCGGCGCGCGCCCAAACATGGACGAGAGGGATTGGAAGAAGGACATCTGTGTGAGGGAATGAGAAGGCGAGGGAGAGTAGGCCGAGCGACCAAGAATGGGCAAGACACGCGACCAGATAGCGGTTGAGAGACCGAGAGGAGGCAAGCCAAGGGAGGGTGCGTGTATGGAGAGCGCGAGGGTCGATATGAGCGTGTAACGTGGCGGATTACGATGAGTATTGGAGATAGCGTCAGCATGCAGGCCAACTCCGAGATACCAGGACCCGGAAGAACAGGAGGAATGGCGAGCGACGATGTAGATCACAGGTGTATGATGACGCCTGGCGGTGTAGAGATGAGAGCGTGAAAGGTCACAACTGCGAGACGGGACCCGCGTGGGACAGGCAACGGACACTTACATTCCCGTGGCGCGTCGACGCGCGTGGTCGTCCTGAAACTCTCGCGAGGTGGGCGATGGGAGATGAATGGAGCTGCTGAGGCGGAGGTCAAGGATAAATCGGAGTCATGCGCGTCGCGCTGAGCGTGGTGGAGGACGCGGCTCTATATGAGGAGCTGAATGTGACGCGAGGGTGGAGTGGAGGATGAGATGAGATGAGATGTAAATGGGATGATGAGGAGTTAACAGGACAAGTTAACACGACGACGATGGGCCTCTGCGGACCTAAAGCACAGCTAACACCACCTGGCACCTCAAACCCAATTTCAGGGTTAATTAGGCACGAAACCTAGGGAGTTAGACTAGCTTATTCATATCACTTACACGTCATTCATCACGTGTTCCGTATTGAAACTAACCTCAAATAACAAAAGTCAGACATAGAGCTACATGCTAGGCAATTATGCTGCTACTTCTTACTCGCCGCCTGCATCGCACCACTGAACAGCCGGTTACCGCCTCCTTGGCGGTCACGGCTGCCACGCGCTCTCCGTTTGCCTCCCGGAGAGCCCTCGCGTGAGCTCGGGGCTCCTTCCGCTTGGTGTCAGCTGTGCCCTGTGAGAGAGGGAAGGGGGTGGGAGATGCCGAGGAGTTACTCACTATCTAAAGGCCGCTTGCGGCTATCCTTCTCAGGATTGGGTACCGGCGCAGACGTTAAACCCATGCGAGCCATCAGCGACCCGCCAGCTGCTGTGGGAGGCATCAGTTCTCTCTGCCCGCGCCCACCGTGATCGTGACCGCGGTCCGAAAAGTTACGTCTCGGTTCGCGGGGACGGGGCGGAAGGGGATCACGACCTGGCTGGGGCTGGCGAGGCGCAGGAGCCTCCCGAGCGGGCGGAGCTGGCACAGGCGCTTCAGGCCAGGTCGGCGAACGGTTCGGTTCCGCGGACGGCGCTTCAGGCCGCCTCTCCCTCTCCGGCATATCGCGCGGCCGGTTTGGCAATCCAGAGGGCCCGGTTGGTGGGTCGCGACGCCCACGAGCAGGCGGCTGTGACTGGCCAGCAGGTTGCGCGGGCTCAAGCTGACGTGACGGAGACGCACGGGCGGGCGGAGCAAAGCGCTCAGGACGCGGGTGGGCGTCGTGCGAAAGCGGGCCGGAGCGTGGTGCGTCGTCCTTCCTAGGCGAACGGTTGCCGGATGGCCCAGTCGGCAGCTCCCTGGACTCCTTAGGCGTGTCGCGGCCTCCGCGTGGTGTCCGGTCGCCATCCCTCTCACGAGGCTGAGGGTGTTCGTCACGGCGAGGAGGTTCGTCACGACGAGGCTCGTCCCTCCGGCGCCGGTCGTCGCCCCTCCGGTCATCCCTCTCAGGCCTCCGGTCGTCACGGCGCTCGCGGCGCTCGTCAAAGCGCTGCGGGCTGCGCATGCCGCCCCGCCGGTCGTCACGGTGAGGCGGTGCATCACGGGGAAGAGGCGGGAGTTGGTTCGGGCCGGGCTGCGTGTCACGTGCGTCACGTCGGTCTCGCCCGCCACGGAGGTCGCGGTCGTCAGGCCGCCCCTCATTGCGAGACATAGGGCGGTCTTCATTGCGAGAGGTCGGGCGCTGAGGAGGGCGATCCTCGTTGCGCGAGACGGGACGTTGGGGCGAACGTGCGTCGCGTGATTCGCGGGGCCCCTCAGGACGGGTTTCCTCGACTGGAGTCGGGCCAGCGTTCTCAGAGGGCCTCTCGTCGCGTCGGCGGTCGCGCTCGCGTCCATCGCGCCCGTCTCGAGTGTCCCTATCCCTTCCGTCGCGGTGCGCGTCGTCCCTCGAGCGGGCACGCGGCCGCTCGTCCGGCCGGCGCTCATCGCGGTATCGCTCCTCCCTCCCGCGCGAGTCGCGCATGGGCTCGTCGCGCGGCTCTAGGCGACGCTCCCTGTCGCGAGGCTCATGTCCGTCGCGCGGGGTACGGTCTTCCCTCTCTTCACGCCTCCCCTCACGCTCACGGCCACCACGATCCCGGCGGTCGCGGTTGGATCCATCCCGACCCCTATCCCTATCCCTCCTGTCGCGGTCCTCCTGACGCCGCGACCGCTCTGAAACGCGGCTGTCGTCGGTACCAGCACGAGTGCGGCCCGGCGGTGTGTTGGCACGCGGTGTGGACGCGCGGCTCTCATTGCGAGGTGTTCCAGGTGCCGAGCTGGCGCTGGGTGCCAAAGCACCGAATCTGCGGGCACGGGCTGCGGCGCGCGCGTCCTCGATCGACGGCTCTGGTGGCGGAGCCATGGTCCGGTCGGTAGGAGCAGACGGGCCAGACTGGGACTGAGGTTGAGGCGACGTCGAGGCCTCCGCGCCGGCGCTGGCAGCCGCCGCCTTCTTCGCTTCGCGTGCTAGCTCGAGCTTTGCGCGAAGGGCCTTGGCGTCGGAGCCTGAGGACGGCGTCGATGTCAGGGGTGTCACTGCAGGTTTCGTCTCAGGCTTCGCGTCGGCAGACGGGTCCACCTCCATCTTGGCGTCGGCGGCGTCGCCCTCAGCTTTCGACGGGGACTCCTCTCCCGCCTTCGCCTGTGCCTCCTCCTTCTTGATGCGCTCCTCTTCTTCAGCCTTGGCGCGGGCCTCGGCAGCGGCCTTGGCCTGCACCTCCTTCTTCCTCTTGCCAGCCTGTTGTCAGCAGGGTTCGGACACGCAACTTACGGGTGAGAAGTCGGCCTCCGCGATACAAGGTCGCTCCTTCCTCCTCCTCGCCAGCTGCGACTTGTACGAGTTGAGCGCAGGCTTCATGTCGGGAGTAATCGACCCGTCCGGCTTCTGCAACAGGCCGTTGACGGCCTTCTCAATCTTGACTGCGTGTTCTTCGATCATCGGGAAGAAGGGAAGGACCTGCAGGGCGATCTGGAGGGCGTTCTTTGGGGCGTAGAACATGTCGTCCGACGACCAACACGTGAGAAGGGCGTTGGTGAGCCCCGCGTGCATCTTGGCGAACTGGTCCCGGAAGCCGTCGTAGATCATCGGGCGCTTCGGCTGACCGGGCTTGACCCGGTAGAACATGCCATGCTTCGAGTACTCTGCCGCACCCTCAGCGTTTTGTGGCATGCCGAGGGCCTCGGTCTTGTACTTGTCCTGACTCTGGTGCCACGGATGGAGGTCCTCAAGCATGAGTAAGAGTGCGCGGCCCAGATTGCGGGCTTCCGACTCCGTACTCTCGTAAAGCTTCGACGCCATGCTGTCCTTGAAGAACAAGTTGTAGCCATGGATAGTGGAGAAGCCGGGCGTGTCAAGGTCATGTAGCAGGCGGATAAAGCGTGCAACAAAGATGGCGTCGGCTGGCGTCTGCGTGGCACGGAGATAGAAGCAATAGTCGTGGAGGAGGTTGGGTAAAGCGCCGTCCTGCCCCATTTCGATGCACTTCGCGAACCAGTGCTGGCTCTCGTCCTTGAGGACAGTCCGAATGCGTTCAACCTGCAGCTTCTGGCTCGCTTTCTCGGCCTCGAGGTCAGCGTTGCGGCGCTTGAGGCGGTCCAACTCTTGCTGCGAGTTCTTCGTGTTCTTGCCGGTCGCAACAAGGGATTCCAGCTGCCGGATGACCTTTGCGATGTTGCTGAGTGCCCCCGTGTACGCCTCCTCGTTGAAAGCAATGTCCGAGATACGCATAGAGTTGAAACGCACGAGGAAGCCAGGGCCAAGCCGGATCCGAGCGCCTGGGTCGAGGAACGAGGCAGCGTGCTGCACCGTTTCATTGAGGGCCGCGGGCCACCATCCGCCGTTCGGGTCGTCCACGTCCATGCCGTTACCGTTTGTGTGGCCATTCTCGAGCCGCTCCTTGGCTAGGGCTGCGCGGAGCTTGGGCCGGAGAATGGCCCAGCACATCTGCTCGTCGATGTTGCCGTCACCCTGCAATTCCTTAAGGCTTGGGATCTGGTCCGCGCAGCCAAGGTCTGCAAGCCTGTCGGCGACGAAGCCGCACCAGAGCGAGAACACATCACGCGTCGCATCCTTCTGGTCGCTCATCGCCTTGATCGGGCGACCGGGCTCGTAGAGAAGCGTCTCGGTAGCAAGACGGCCGAGACCGACAAGGATGGGCACGGCCAAGCGTGTGTCCGCGAGAGCCTTTACGAGGCGGGTCGAGCTCTTCTTGGAGAACTGGATAAGGTCTTTGGAACGGACAGGCTTGCGGTCCTCGCTGCATGTGTTCTCCGACACGTAGAACGACTCGCGGGTCATCTCGGGACCGGTGGCGTAGTTCTTGAGCTGCCCAGTGGAGATGGCATGGTTCTCGACAATGTCCTCGCCAGTCATTCCTGTGAGGAATTTCTCGACCAGGGGGAGGACGAACCACTCGTGATTCTTGATGCCGCTCGCAATGAGGTTCAGGATGGGCTCAAGAGGGAAGCTGAACTGGCGGTTGATGATGCCAACAAAGGTCGACAGGTTCTCGATGTTACGGGCCTTGAGGAACCTCGACTCGTTACTGTCCCCGGCGTTCTCCTTGATGGACGCGAGCATGTCGACCCAGGTGAAGACCGCGACTTCCTTGCTCAAGGGGCCAGAATAACGCGCGACCTCCATGAAGAACTCGCCGATGTTGCCGACAATACCGTACGACACGACCTGACCGTTGCCACGAGTCCATAGCGCGAAGGGATTGCCGTGGCCGTGCTTGGCGAGAGCGCGAGCCGGTCCGCGGTCGGCCGTGGCGCCGCCCGTCGACTGGCCAGGAGCAGAGCTGCTGGCAGTGACACGCTGCAGCTCCATCTTGACGTCACGGTCAGCCTGGTTGGCGGCGTGAGCTGCCGGCAGCAGGGCGTTTCGCTCGCGGGTGTTGGTGGTCGAGTCGCGCCACTCCCCGAAGAGGTTGGTGGTCGTCGGCCAGTCGAAATGAGTGAAGATCTCGTGCACCTCCAAAGCAAAAGGCGCGCTGGAGAATTCGGAGATGTTGAGAGCGGGCAGGATCGTGTTGCGGATGAGACTGCGCCACGGAGCGAGCTCTTTAGCCGTGATGAACAGTTGAGTCCTCTGGTCGTGGGTGAGGTGCGTGTTATCAAAGCCCTTCTCCTGAATCTTGGCGAGGCGCAGTTGACGGAACTGGGTGGAAATGATGCGGCAGACACAGACCATGAGCTCGCTGTCGCGCCCACCCAAGCCCTTGAGGAGCGCGAACCACCGCTCGCCTTTGGTGTAGACGTGCTCAACCTCTGTCCAGACCTCGATACCGTCCATCCACTTGTCGTAGAAAAAGAGCCACTCGGTAGACAGGGTTGATGGTGGGGTTGGGCAAAGCGTTGTGAGGACCACATCTGGGCTGTGCGAGACGAGATCAACATTGTCGCCAACGCCGGACAGCACCACCGTGCGGGTATACACGTCGCCGATCGAAAGCCTGAGGTTGCGGATAATGACGTCGGCGATGGCGGGATAGGCGCTGATGACCCATGGGTACAGCGCGAGCAGGTACATGGAGAAAGTGGACTCGCCGATGGCAAGGAGCGCCTTCAGGAGCTCGATCTTCTGCTCAGTCTCATCGGTCTTCTCCTGGTCCTCGACCGGAGCACCTGGGGTCGCAGCGCCAGCATCTGGCAGAGTGTCGTCCACGAGCACTGTGTCGGTGAGCGCGTTCCTGGCGTTCGACTTTGAGCGCATGGCGTCCCCGAAGCGCTTATCGATCTTGTCCATCTGCTCGTCGTTCGGGCTCAAGGCTGGGAGGAGGTGACCAGGCTTAGCGAAACCGTCCTTGATGAGAAGCGCCGTGAGGAACATGAACGAAACGGGGACTCCACCGATCTTCTTCCTCCGGTACCAGCGGAAACGGAACGCGAGCACACGCGCGATCATCGTGTCGTCGTCGGGGTTAACGTCCAGCACGTGCGCGATGCGTTCGACCTGCGCAGCGGTATCCTCGCCCAGGCGCGGTGCAGGTGATCCTTCTGGGCCGAGGCCTGCTTGGCGGAGGAGGTCGAGTAAGAAGCGCCAGTGCTTCTCGACATGACACGAAGCGACCTCGAGGATAAGGTCGTATACGCGGACCGGGGCGAGGGAAAAGAAGCCGACAAGCTCGCGCACACTCGTCCAAACTCGCTTGGCGCGCAACACGCGCTCCTCGTCGCTCTCTGGCTCATCGTAAAGTGCGACAGGGCCAGTGAGGAGGACAATGAGGCGGGACCAGCCCTCGCTGTTCTCGCGCAGTAGGTTGGTTGTGTGCTGCTTGTAGTGTACGCTCGTGTTTAACCGCGCGAGGCCGCGGCGGAACATGTCGACATTGCGTGGCGTGGGATGAAGGCGGAGGGGAACGAGATTGGCTGGGGCGACGATGAGGTTGGCGAGGTGTTGAGGGAGCGCGCCATTTTGCTGCTGTCAACTGTGTACATTATTTAGAGCTCACAACAAGGCTGTTGACGACAGTCGACGCTTTCTCGGCGCTCTCGGTGTTGACGCAGCCCGCATCATTCTTGACGAGGTCCTCGACGTCGTCGCCGACTACCTTGATCGCATCGACCGTCTCGAGGATGGCAGTAGCGAGGGCCTCTAACCTCTCCTCGTCACCACCCAAGCTTTCGAGCGTCTCCTTGAGAACGGCAACAATCGCATCCGCGGAGAGGGAGGAGGTGATGAGGGTGAAGAGGGTATGCGCGAGCTCGATCGTCTTGGAATGCTCGGCAGCCAGCGCAACGATGGCAGAGGAGCTTGGTGTGAGCATGGTGGAGTGGATGAACAGAAAATGTGCGTTCGAATTGACTAAAAGCGTTAAAGCGGAGGCGCTTTGCGGCGAGACAATGGCCAACGGACTAACAATGGATCTTGGGAGTGATGGGGGGGGGGGGGACATACAGTGAAGTTGGGGTGCCGGTGCCGTTGAGCAACGCCTCGATGGCGCCAGTCGCCATTGCGTCGTCGCCCGCCGGCCGTTCACTCATAATCTGTCCGAAGTGTTGGCGATCACGGTGGTGGTCGCGGCAAGAGGTGGGTGTGGTTGTGGTAGTCGCGACTGATCGACTTGGAATGCACAACCACAACCTTGGGCCCGCTTGGGTGGCGTAGATTAGGATCAATTACAAACAAATCGGCCAGATAAATGGTAGGTGGAGGTGGTCCAACCTTGGTGCCACAGGTCCTGAGGCGGGAAAAGATGGTTTTCGCATCCAACACGACACGAAGCGTTGCGAATTGCGAACAAGATACGGACGAGGTGCGGAGACTGAGGGTGCGGAGGATGTGGTACGGACGGCGGTACGGCGGGTTTCGGAGCGATCTTGTGCGCAGCAAGCATCGGCGGACGCGGCCTGGTTTTGTGAGTTCCGCTGATCATAATGGACGAGTAGGGCCTGGTGGTCTAGTGGCCCGGTGGCCGGTGGCAGCTGGTGGGTCATGGGTCAAGCTGGGCAATTAGTCAAGCCAGCTATACCATGTGGGTGACGTGGGTGAGGGCGAGCGCACGCCGGAAAAGGCCGTGAGCGCACGGACCATCACCCGCCCCGTTCGACTAGTGGTTAGGTCGTCGGTCTTAAACGTCCACCACGAGGTGACGAGCACTCCGAAGGGCGTCGGTTCAATCCCGACACGGGGCAAGCTTTTGGCTCCTGCTCCTGACTGCGAGGAAGGTTGTTGAGGAAGGCTTGGGTGGTCTGGTTTGATGGGGTGGAGGTGGAAGCCTGGGGTGGAGGTGACGCAAGGCAGTCGCGATGTCTTAACCGACGCGTCATACCCTAATCAGATGGCCGTGGGGCGCAGACTGCGGATCTGTGAATCGTGAATGGGTTTGAACTTGTCTCTCCGATCTCTCCTCTGCTCTTATGCTCTTCTCATCTGTGGAATCTCCCGTCTCAACCCTCGCCACCCTCCGTCCACTCATACCCGCCAACGTTGTGTTGCACCACCCCAACCTCACCCCCCGCACTCATCAGCTTGACTGCCCAGCGCGGCGTTCCGCTGAGTCCTCCAATTCAAACCAACATGACATCAACCTCTAGTCCTCAGCACTAGATGAAGAGGTATGCTCAACATGCTCAAGATACGTTCACCTTTTCGATGGAGGGAGTGACTGCCTGCGAAGTATGCAGAAAGGAGCTGTGCAAGGAAGCGCAGTGGTGACCTGCAGGCTCAAAACCGCTTCTTAACGACCATCACCATAACGCGCCCCGGTCGACCAGAGGTTAGGTCACTATTCTTACACGTCCTGTGAGAGGCCATGTCACATTAGAGGCGCGGGTTCAATCCCCGTCCGGGGCTGCTTTTGCGTTCTGCCTTGCTCTGGTGGTATCCAGGCCGTGCTGGTCAGAGACGACGCACAGCGGGGGAGGAAGAGGAGAGGGTTGGGAGTCAGCGAGCGAACCGAGGAATGGTCACGTGCGGTCATGTGGCGCGTCCGGATGAGCCGGCGTGTGTGGGGCTTGGTGTGGCGCCTGTTTCGGGCGTCGCGCGCTCATCGGACGCAGGGGGGAGGGGGAAGTACGGTCGATGGGTCCCAGCGCCGGAGACCGCGGCTAGACCGGGACCAGGTTGGAATGTTCAATAATGTATCCCATTTGGACCTTGTGTACAAAACAACCAATGAATCGCAACGTCCGTCCCCAGGTCCAAAGAGCGCTGATCCCAACCGTTGAAATTGAATGATTAACAGATTAACTAATTGACTGATCTGACGGATCGAATGACGGAAGGACAGCGCACCAGCGATCACACATTACTTGGTTTCGACCGCGTCTGGGATCTGGGTAGGTCCTTTAGGGGAAGCTCCTTTGAAATGTGGTGGTAGCTATGCTCGAGGGCTACGATTTACATGGGCATAGTGGTTCCTCCCAGTTGAAGCAGCTGCGACAGCCTGTCCGTCTTTTCTCATGGTAGATGCCAGAGTTTGCATATCGTGTATGGTTGATTCTTGCATCTGGTTGCCGATCTGCCGATCAGCAGAATCGTAACAGCGGAATGAAACCCACGTGGAGCTGGCACTGCCGCCAGTTGTCCACTAACCCTGCCTGATAATCGAGATCCCGCATGGGTCGACTAATTTACCCGCTATCAGCCATGTACGTACATGATTTCTCAACAGTCGTACGTATTAAGGCCTGCGTCACATATTACGTTCTCTTTAGTCTAAGCGTTAATAATCTAGAAGTGTGGGGATTAGTGTGGCTTGGGTGACATGCAAGTGCGACACAAGAAACGCGGCTCAGGCACAGGGTGCAACTGGTTGTGGTGGCTCCAAGCTTGGGGCATGGCCGTAAAAAAAAGAAAAAAGTCTACCCTCACAAGTTCAATTCGCCACCCATAATATCCAGGGCCAGCCAGACCCCTTACCAAAAGCCAAAGGCAAGCTCAAAGGGCCCAAAGGAGCAGGGGGCAGGGGGCAGGGGGGCTAGGGCGGAGGACGGGAACGCGCTGCGGTGGAACGGCACATATTGGGGACAGACACTACAAGGCACAACGTACAACCTGTACAGCCATGCACACACATAACCTTTCGCATCAACACATCTACTTTGCTCACTACCTCATCCAAAACCCCCCCCAATATCACTACGAGAGGACGTGAGTATTAACGTGAGACATGCCATGTGGGTAACGCCATGGTGATGAGTGACACGTTCGTGGCCCCACGGTCTTGTCGGACCCGAGCCGAACGCGCCGAACCCTCACTCCACCCCTCGCTACACCATCCCATTTTCTCGCGTTTGTCTTCTTCACATCTAACTCTAGCTTCCCACCCTCTCAACCCCTCCCACCGACCAGTGTATGCCAGACGGTCCCGCCTCGCTCCCTTCCTCCCTCCCCTCTTCTATCCCCTCCTCCCTCCCGCCTTCGCGCGACTCTTCTCCTTCCCCCGACCCGCTCCCACCGAGCCCTCACTCCCCACCTTCTCTACGCCGCCGAACTAGGCAACTGCCCACCGTGCCCGGAGCCATGTTCTCCTCTCGCAAATACACGCCCCTCCCAACGAGCTCGGAGGGGCATCGGAGGAAACGCCCTGGTGGCTTTGCCGTTTGGAAGCGCTATATTGCCATCGGCGCCGTCGCCATGCTTGTTGTTATCATCGGCTACTCGTCTCTCGGAGGGAGCAAGGACGTGTCAGTAACCGATGGGGGTCCATACACCCCCGACTCGGCTTACGAGCATGTTGCGTCTGAGCTGGGCGACGACGAGGACTACACGGCCCCGCCCAGCACGGTCATTGACCATAACGACGAGGACGAGCACGACTTGGGAGCCGGCACCGACAAGACGCCCGCTCATACCCAGCCCCCAGTCTCGCCTACGGCTGAAGAGGAGGAAGTGGAGGAGGAAGCAGAGGTGCCGGCCGCGGACGGCAAGCAGCACCCCACCTCTTTCGAGACCGACGCCGACGCAAAGTCCACGACTCACTGCTCCAAGGCCCACGGCACCAAGGCCCTCGTCCAGTACGCGCTCACGATCGACGCGGGTTCGACGGGCTCTCGCATCCATGTCTACAAATTCCACAACTGCGGGCCATCGCCCCAGCTCGAGTACGAGACCTTCATGATGCTCAACCCTGGGCTGTCGTCGTTCAAGGACGACCCGACTGCCGCGGCCGCATCGCTTGACCCATTGATGAAGGAGGCGTTGCGCGTCGTGCCCAAGTCGCTGTGGAACTGTTCGCCCGTCGAGGTCAAGGCCACCGCCGGCCTGCGCCTGCTCGGTGAGAAGCAGTCAAACGCGATCCTCGAGGAGGTCCGCAACCATCTCGAGTCCAAGTACAAGTTCCCTGTGCCCGCGGGCGCCATCGAGATCATGGAGGGCAAGGACGAGGGTGTCTACGCCTGGATCACGGCTAACTACCTCCTCGGCAAGATTGGTGAGGGCGTTAAGACAACCGACACTCTCGCTGTCATGGACCTTGGTGGAGCGTCGACGCAGATCGTCTTCGAGCCTGACTTTACCAAGTCGAGCGACGACTTCCACGAGGGCGACCACAAGTACGAACTCCGTTTCATGGGCAAGACCCACACCCTTTACCAGCACTCGTACCTCAACTACGGGCTGATGCGCGCGCGCCGCAGCGTGCACAACCTCGTCGCGTTCATGTGGCAGTTCTCGCAGGCCAACGAGTGGGATGCCCTCACCGAGGAGATCGAGGTGCCCAACGCCTGTCTCTCGCGCGGCACGAAGCGCCGTGTTTCTCTTGACCCGCCCGGTCGTCCCACTGTCAACGTCACAATGCACGGCGCCAACGGCGGGTACGAGTCGTGCAAGCGCACTGTCGAGCTCATGATGGGCAAGGAGGCGCTGTGCAAGGTGGAGCCATGCAGCTTCAACGGCGTGTACCAGCCCGCTCTTATCGACCACTTCCCTCAGGGCAACTTCCTCGCACTCTCGTACTTTACCGACCGGATCAAGCCGCTCCTCGCGGCCAAGACCGACAAGCTCACGCTCAAGGACCTGAAGGGTATTGCGTTTGACGTTTGTGACGGTCCCACGTCGTGGAAGAAGCGTTGGGGAGACAACAAGGAGGCGATGGACGAGCTCGAGGATCGGCCGGAGTACTGCCTCGACCTGACGTTCATGGTTGGCCTACTCGGACTCGGATATGAGATCCACGACGAGCGCACGCTGCTCGTGGAGAAGCAGCTGCGTGGCGTCGAGCTCGGTTGGGCACTCGGCGCTGGCCTCGCCCTCGTGGAGAAGGCCGACCTCAAGTGCGTGGTGTAAGGCGCGCACAGGTCATCAAGTTGCCGGACCCATTAGACTATCTTTACAAGACATTCCTTTGTCCCCATAGACTGCATGCACAGGCCGTATCAGCAGGACGAGTGGTTGAAAAAGGCCAGAGTCAAGTGTCATTGAACGCGACGTTTTTGGTGTGCCTGTTCCGATTAGGGTCCGAGTGTGACTTGAGAGGAAGTCGGGACTTGAGGGAGTTTAGAAGTTGAGGCCACTGTGACCAAGCTTGGACTTTTTAAACTAAGAGTAGTCACGTCCAAGCGCGTCCAGTGATCAATGAGGCGTTTTATTACCCTAACGCTTTATACTCTTTTACCAGTAATTCTGTTTATTAATGTGTCAAACTGTCACGCGTCGTTTACATCAACATGCCAGCATAAGAGAATATTGATGCATACTCTTTGCCTCTGATGCCTTTCCTTCCCTCTCTTACCTCTCCTACATCTCCTGGCGTCTCATCCCTCTCTCTCAACTAATCCTGCATGCTTGCCCATCCAACATGAACATCGCCACCCACCCAACCACGCCCACCACGTGCATAAAGCACTACCATGCACATCTATTGTACAACAGCCAGTGCACCAGCACAGCAAGCCAGTACACCAGAACACGACTACATCACTCACTCACTAACTCCTCCTTGGCTTGATAGTTTGAACTTAACAGTCTTGACGACCAGTTGTCCACAGCTACATCATCACACAACGCGCACAACACTACACACTCATTCACGACGACACGCTTGACGCGTTCCTCCCCACTCTCACTCAAACCAAACAACGACAACCCACACTCCCACGGAGCTACCAAAGACATAAAGCACGGATCTCTTCAACTCCACGACTCTCCACGACTCTCCACAACTCTCCACAACCTTGGCACAATGCCAATCAGCCTCCTCCGCAAGCAGCCGTCCCGGCGCAAGCCCGACGCGCCTGTACCCACCCTCGCCGCCCTCTCCTTTCCCGAAACCAGACCCCTCATCGACGCCGACTGGGCCTCCCACTCCAACGGGCCATTCAATCCTTCTGGAAAGCCGCCCACCTCTTACCGCCACAGTCACCACTATACTCCGCAGTACAACAATGTATCACAGGCCATCCCCGTTCCTGGCGATGGGATGGGACGCTCAAGGGCAGCCTCGCAGGTCCGTGACCCGACTGGCGCCAGTCCCGACTTCCACCGCCCCTTTACGCCGAGCCATATCGTACCAGTCCCACCTTTGCCAGGTGGTATATCGCGGGCCGGGACTATGCGGCGGGCGCGCCAGCGCCGGGCGGCGGGACTCACTGTGATCGTAGCGGGTCCTATTGGGTCGGGCAAGACTTGGTGAGTTTGGGAAGGTGGGAAGGCGGGAGGGTGGGAGGGGGTAAGGAGAGAAGGAGAGGGATGTCCCTAGATCCACCTGGCCTGAACGAGTTGACACCAGCCTCATTGACGCGCTGACCGGCGTGCTGGACCCGCACGCCGCGCGTCTGGCCGTGCGCATGGGCCCTACAACCAGCGTAGTGCGGCACGACATTAATGTCGCGGACGAGCGGCGGGGCATTGTCCTCCTCGACACGCCTGGTCTGCCTCTCCCCGACGAGATGCGGAACACGCGGTCCCGCGCCCTCCGCGCCCTGAATACCATGGTCGAGGACCGGCTGAGCAGAGTCCTGTCCGAGGAGAGCAAGGTTGTGCGCCGTAAGAGTGACGGTGGGGAGCTTGTGCATCTGAGTGAGTCAGCGCGAGCGAGCCTGGCATGGGGAGTCTGGCATGGGAGCGGTGCGATGTGGCGTGGAATAGCAGCTGCAACAATCAGGTGGCCTGAATCGCTGCTGCGAGCCCGAGTTGCTGCGTGAGATGGAGGCGAGCGGACGTGGCAGTACAGTCACGCATGCGCAGATCGCTCACCCCAGTCATCTACGTCATGGACGCGCGCACGATTCTGTGTCCCGTGTCGCCGGTCGAGATTGACTGGGACACTGTTATGGAGCCGCCGGCCAACAAGAACCCCCCGACGCGTCCCGAGAGCATGCTGGAGCCTGAGACGCCGGGCGTCGCTGCCAAGCTTAGTGCAGATGATATTGAAGCGGTAAGTCGAGAGAGGCCAGCTGTGTTGTCGTGAATGTAGCTGGTGCTGACCCCAGATGCGCCAGTTCTCGGTTCGCGCCAACGTCCTGCCCCTCCTCACGCACGCCGACGCGCTCACGTCCACCGAGCTCAATGCTGTACGTGCGGCCGTGCGCCGCGACCTCGCAGCCGTGTTTGGGCGTGACCCTCTTGGACCTTACGGTTTTCTTTCCGCTGGAGAGGTGAGTCGCACTGATTCCAAGATTATGCTCACACAAGTACGAAGACGACTCGGGCGATAAAGCAAGAGACTCTGAGCCCGACACCGACTTGCCGTATGTTGTGTTCGCGCCCGAACCTGGGCCTGACTTTACGCGCGCGTTCCGGTGGGGCCGCGCAGACGCCGCCGACCCTGCGCACTCGGACCTGCCGGCTGTGCGGGACGCGATTGTCGAGGCGACCGACTGGCTGCGCCAGACGACGCGCGAGGTCGTGTACGAGCGGTTCCGGACTGAGCGGCTGTTGAACGCGCGGAGCGTGCGGACCAAGGCCTAATTGTCATTTTCATTATTTTTACGACTGCCGCTGGCGGGCGGTCTTTGGGTGATACTATGCATGCTGGTTATGTCAAAGATACAGATGGAAGAGGATGGGATGTCATAGATTAGTCGTCAAAGTCGCCTGGTGTCAGCTCTTACAATGTTCAGCTTCTCACCCTCGTCCATGTCCTTGGGCATCTTGGGCTCCTCGTCCTCGCCGTACTGCATCATGTTGTCAATATGCGATAGCACAGTGTTGACGCTATCCTCGTCCGTCACGTCGAGGGGGAGGAAGCTGACAATATTCTGGTCCTCAATCAACCCAGCCACTGCGCGGTTCAGTCCGTGGAACTTGGGGTTCGTGTGCGCGTGCACGTCCTCCTCGACGAGGCTGGGGTCTGGGTCAAGGTAGCGACCGACGTCGCGCGAGATACGTCCCTTGGCGTCCTTGACAAGGTCCATCTTGGACATAAGGCAGAGCATTGGGATACCGAGAGAGAGCATACAGGACATGGCGGAGAGGACACCGGCAAAGTACTTTGCGCGGTCCTGCATGAACTGGCTCTCGACGAGGTAGACGGCCGAGGTGCGGAAGTTGAGCCTGCGGTCGAGGAAGGTCGCGAGTTGCGGGAGGAGAGGGATGTGGGTGTACAGCTCGATCTGGCCGGGACAGTCGATGATCAAGTACTCATCCTCGTATGAGCCGAGCTCCTCTTCGAGCCAGTCGAGGTTGTCGAGGAGGTATCTGGGGTGAGCCACGCTCTAAAACGGAGCGAGAGAAGTGGGATGCCAAGGGAAGGACAAGGACAGGTATGATCGGCTTGCAAGCTGTCTACTCCACGGTAGCCACAAGGGGCCCTCGCAGCTCCGTTCCTTTGGTCACTCACTCGAAGCAGTACACCAGCCCACCGTTCGGCCCAAACTCGAGCTCCTCCATCACGTCCTCTAACGAGATGAGATCGCGGATATCCAGCACCGGCGGCGTCTCGAACCGCTCAGCGGCTGGGTCGAGATTAATGAGGTGGACCTGCCTCCCGATCGTCTGGGCATGCGTAATGAGCGCCTGGCAGAAGGTGCTCTTGCCTGCTCCGGCAGGCCCGGTAACCATGACAGCGTAGCGCATGGTGATGGATTGAACTTTAGGGTGGAAGACTAGTGTACAGTGGCGAACTAGTCGAAGGATTTGTTGTGTTAGATAATGACGAAGTCTAAGTCTGCCAAGTGGAGGTCTCAACTTTCCCACGGTGTACCCGCTTATTTCTGGTGATCAAGGATCAAATGGTGATCAACCTTCCCTGTAACCCTGGCCCCGACAAGTAAGCTGGAAGCCATCTCGTCATTGATATTACTCTTTCTTCTTTACTCAGTTCAGAACATTCAAGATGGCGGACAAGAACAAGTGAGCTCGAGGGTATGTAAAAGCTGACAGCAGCAACGAGTACACTTTCACCCCGGTTCACCCGTTCAAGATGGACGAGCCCAAGACCTGGTGAGTAGGTAGAGCGGGGAACACCACAGATGTGGGGAAGCACGGAGGGAGAAGGCCGAAGGAGAGACGATAGTGAGGGAAGAGCGAGTCACCGAGGGTGGAGCTAGGAATGGAGTGGGGGGAATTGCTAGCTGTCACCTCCTTCGTGCAGCTGACACCAGGGCGCAGACCATCGGTACGTTTCTCGGAGGTGGCCGCGTATGCGGATGTGGCTAGTCGCGTTCGACTGCGGACGGGAGGTTGAGGGAAGGTGGAGACGCAGATCAGTGCTCCACTCCACCACCTGTTGGTACTCCCGGCGACGGAGTAGAGCTAGCTCTTTCCGGAAGTGTTCCGAGGTGCCGCTCCGTTGTTTGAGGGCCGTGCCACCTTGGGAAAGAAGGGGAAGGAAGGACAGAAACTGCGGCCACATCGCCCTGCATTACACCGCCCTCTGCTCGCTAACTCCCAGGCCAGCTCAACTGGGACACGTGAGTACTCCGCCTCACATTCCTCCCTGAACGCACTGACGCCAGTGACAAGATCGTGTTCTCGAAGCGCTCGCTCCTCGAGTTCCTCAAGTGCGTAGTGTTCGAGCTAGAGCGGCTTTCGGCGGCAAAATTGCTGACCTCAGGTCGTGCCAGTTGACTGTCAACACGAACTTGACCGAGATCCAGAAGCTTGTGGGTGCCAGACAGCTAATGTGTGAAGAATTCCGCTGACACCTAGCCTAGTATGTTGAGCGTCCAAGGGCAAGGTGTGACAAGCACTTACACCAGAGTACGCGACGTTCGGGCGCATGTCGCAGGCTGCGACGGACGAGGCTGTCAAGGACCTCATTGAGGTGAGTGTCTTAGGTGGAGGGACGTGGAAGACGCGTACATATACGAGCACTTCCACCCTCCTCTATGACTTGCCTCGCTCTCGGCTCACACCAGGCGGAGATCAACGACTTTGACGACTCCAAGGCATCGTCCTCGGAGGCCGCCACCCGCCCCTCGGGCAAGGTCGTCGACACTCCGGGAGGCAAGCAGAGCTTCAAGATCAACCCCGAGGCGTACGTGGAGACGGACGCTGTTTCGCTCGCCCCCGCTCAGGACGGCGGCCCCGGCGTCGACGTCGACGTTAACCGGATGGAGCACCTCAAGGTGCACGTCGAGCCTGAGGCAGACGGCGGCGCGACCATCGAGGACATCCCCGATGACCGCAAGATCGAGGCGACCCCTAGCGATCAGACAAACCCCGAGCGCCAGAGCAACCCCCCACCCAACTTCCGCCCGTCGCGCAAGGTCCGCGAGGGTGAGTCGCAGTGACGATAGCACGAGCCTAAGCGATTATAAGAAGCAGCTGCGATTTGAACAGGAAGCTGATTCCAGGTCCCGGCGGCAAGTCGCAGATGGGTGCTGCCAGTGAGTCATCAGCTCAATCGTCATGTAACTAGCTGACAGCAGTGTTCGGCGGTGTTGAGGATGAGGAGGACGTCGACGCGCCGCTCAAGCGCTCGGACAAGAACGTGAGTTTCAAAGGCTAGTGGAAACTGACAGCAGGCGTCGAGTGGTCTGTGGTGAGAGCGGAGTAGATAGTTGGGATCCATCATGATGCATGCTCTCCTCCTGACTGTTTGACTGGCTAAGGAATTTGAGTTTTGAGCTGCTGATGACACCCTTGCCCTGAGAGTAATTGCCCTGAAGGGCTCATACCTGGCCACGCCATTCCAGTCTGTCATTTCAACCTCCACATCATCCCACCCTTCCACCTTTCATCACGGCACGACTTCCTTCTTGTCATCGTTTGTCGCGTCTTAAACTTCTTCACTCACTACCACCACAACAACAAAACCCACAATGGAACGCATCCTGCAAAACCCAGAAGACCTGGTCCGGTAAGCTCATGAGGACCAACGTAGCTGACACCAGCCTCGCGAACATGTACGTCGGCTTCCAGTTTGTCGTGCGAACTTGTTTGGGGACAACAGCTGTCGAATCGGCAGGGTTGGTCCAACCTCTACCTCAGTTCTGGCAATATGGACGCGGCCCTAACCGAATTGGTTTGGACCGTTGAGCGTTACCCTCGCACTGAGCTGTCCTTCCGCACCCAGTTCCCATCACATATTCTTTCATTGACTAACCCCAGCGCGGTCGGTAGCCTCATGATCGCAGGTGCCGTCGGGTGCTTTATCAACTTGTCGTTCTCGTCCATTATCATTGGGATCTACGAAATCCTTGCCGGCGTCGTCGTCCTGGGTATGGAAGTGCGCCAGCCCTCGGAGCAGCACAAGGTACTCGTGTCTCACTATGCGAGCTTTATGCACAGCTTCATCGGGCGGGGTGTTTGTGAGTCCTTCCTTGTCCCCCCTCCCTCTCCCTCCAAACCCTTACAAACCCCTCACCCTCGTAACCCCGCTCATCACAGTCTACATCCTCATGGGCGTGCTGCTGCTCAACCACTACACCCTCCTATATGTTTGCGGCTCGATTGTCGCTTTTGTCGGGATCGTGTTTGTCGCGCTTCACTTTGTCCCCGCTATCGATACGCCTAGGTATGTCCCGAGACGAACTAGCTCACACCAGCACAATGCGCGCGCCGGACAACGACCCCGAGGCGCAGCCTGTGTGGCAGGCGCCGACCGAGTAGGCCTGACTTCCGACTCTCACGCCTCCTACCATCTACACCGTCTTTTCATCGACTTGGCTTGGCGCTGCTAGCCTGCAACCTGCATAGATCCGCAGGTATCCATAGAAAGAATGCACCTGTGACAGAATTCATGACACTAGTCGTACAGAGTCTGAGTCTACTCGGTCTTCGCCTCAACCTTCTCAGCGCTGTCCACCTTTTCCTCAACCGTGGCTTCTGGCTCAGCGGGGCCCTCGCCGCCCTCCTTCACCTCCTCAGATATGGCGGTTGCCTCTTCAGCTTTCGCCCCGGTCTCTCCCTTCACCTCAGCTTCCTCCCCATCCTGCCCGTGCTCACCCTCACCATCGGCCGGTCCAGCTCCGCGCCGCGGCAAAGGAGCGATCTCGCGATGCGGCTCGCCGATCACCGTCGTGCGGCTAAGCGGTACGGGCTGGTCGCTCATACCATGCGGGGTCATGTTGCCTCCCTCGCCAACGCCCGTTGGGCGCTCCTCGTCGCCGTGATGCCCGTTCGTCGTGATGGGTCCAGAATCCAACTCGTCCACTCGGCCGAGGTACGGCTGGCTGCCTGGGTCGCTATCTTCGGCCTCAGTCCGCCCAGGACTTCCGCCACTTGTGCCGTCGCCAGACTCGCCAGAGGCACCTGCGTCACTGGCCTCGCCATCCTCCTCATCCTCTGGCCCGGGTGTCGGGGAGCGGCTCTGCTGCGAAGCAAACACGCCTGAGCCTTCGCTCAACATGAGCGGCGACATTAAGCCGTCATCACCATGCCCGTCGTCCACGTCCATCATCGGCTCGCCAAGCGCGTCGTTCTCCCCACTCGCCCAAGGGATCGGCGAGAACATCGGTGTCATCGAGCCCGGAGGTACAGTGCTGTCGATTTGCATTGACGCGGGAGAAGCGGAAGGAGAACCCACGCTCTCCATTGGTAGGAGATTTGGAGGCGGCACGTAGGTGTACGACGGCGGCTCGTAGAGTGTGGTGACATTGAGTGTCTTCTCGACAGCACGGAGGAACTTGCCGAGCGTCGAGTGCAATCTCGTTGGTGCCAGCAGCAGTTCGGCGAGGCGTTGCACCGTGAATGGCGCACTGGTGTCAGATACATCTCCTCGTTCAGCTCACGATGGGAGCTCCTCGATGCGCTGCGCGACCTTCTCGACCTCGCGCTTGCCTTCGTCCTCGTCAAACCATCCAGGAAACTTGCGCCCGCCGATGATGACCTCCTCGTCCCACTCGTCCTCGAACGGGTTGCCCCTGCCTGCAGTCCCGTTCAGCCGCCCCTCGCCCGCGTTGATCACCATCACGTGTGGTCGACGGCGATTCGGGTTTAATGGCGGGAACGGGTGGATGACGAGCCCACCCTGCGTACTGGGCCGCAGATCGTCGTCCATGTGGTTTATGTGTACGCGTCCATCCTGCGTGTTCGTCGGTGACACAGCCCTGATAGGGACTGCGCCCGTGTAGACTGGCGGCTTGCCCTTCTCCACGAAGACGGGCAGGACGGCCAGTAGCGCGAGGTACAGGTGGTGCCGCAGAGTCGGCCAGTCGCAGCTGCATGTCAGAGTGCGCGGCTTGAAAGCTCACTCAAATGTGGCCGTCTCGACAAGTTTAGCTAGCACGGGATCGACATGTTCTGGCGTGAGGACTTGTCAACAACAGCGTCGTGTGACTTACCAGTTCTTGGACTTGATGTCGATCGCGTTATTGGCGCCATGGTAGTGAAGCACAGAGCACGTCGAGTACTGTCCTGATGCGTGTGTAGGGAAGATGAGTGGATAGGAGATGGATGTTGAGAACGGTACAGGAAGGAAGGTCGGAGAGATGGTGGCCAAACGCGTTCGGCCAACAGTTGAACGAGGAAGAGTAGTGGTCACAACAATATCGGGCTTTAAAGACTGGGCCGAATAATCGGCGCACGCGATCGGAACATGGCAGCTCATACACGTGATGATTTACGGAAGCAATCTGGTTGGAACGTGCTGGAAGATTGAGGGTGGCGAATGGATTTAGGGGGGGACACCGAGGCCGATGCCGGAAACGCGGCACGCACAGTTTTATGACATTCAAATTCACCCTGGACTTTGCCAGGAGCCTGGCACTTGACACAGACGCGTCGGCCAAGTCCTTTGACCCTCCTCCTAATGCGCCTCAAAATTCTCAATGCTCCAGCCACGGTTAAGGCCGTTTCACATACACTCAATTCAATGCAGAATTAGACAGATTGCTTGATGATGGATGAGGGAAAGTGAGGCAGGGGGGGGGGGAAGCCTTGGCATGGGGGCCTGGCGCGTAGCCGCGGGCGGGCAGGAGGGGAGAGTGTTGCGTGACGGGTAAAGTTGAGATGGCCGCCCTTGACCCGCTTCAAAATCTCGAAGACTGTGCGGGAAGGCTGCCACCAGAGAATTCCACCACCGTACAGACTCAAAAGACTAGCTTAGCAAGGGCAGTGTCACTTAGCAATTAGCAACTTGCAACTCCTTCCTTCATCATATCCGTCGTTTACAACTCTCCACAACTCTCCACAACTCTCCCCTCCTCTACCCCTCGTCTAATCTAAAACCCACACATCTCCAGCACAATGGTTATGGAGACGTGCGTATCATCCTCAGCATTCTCGCTACGCTAGGGATGCATCGACGGCACTCCGTCCATCGCAATCCAGCACGCGCAGAATCTTGGCCACCCACCACATGAGTAATACTGACGCTTGCCTTCTCCTTCGCCACGCAACCTGTGACAACGCGTGTATACTTCCACATCCTCCCTACGATATCCTCTGCGCTACAGCGAGTACTAGTGAGTTACTAGTGCACCATCCTCTTCGGACCAGAGCTGACTGTGCTTTCCTTCATCGCGTATGGCTGTCGTACCTGTCGCGTCCCTCATTCCCCCTTCTCGTCACCTTTCCCGATCAGCGACCTCCTCGGCGTTAAGCCCTCGGCCGGCGATGACGAGATCAAGAAGGCGTACAGGAAAAGGTGAGCAAGCTCCGCGCTGTAAGCTCGGACCGAATACTCACGCCCAGCGCGCTCAAGCACCACCCTGACAAGGGCGGCGACCCCGAGCTCTTCAAGGATCTGACCCACGCGTAAGTGTAGAGCTGACAGCGATGCGAAGCTTAACACGCAGCTACGAGGTGTTGTCCGACTCGCAAAAGCGCGCGATCTACGACCAGGCAGGCAAGGAGGGCCTCGAGGGCGGCGGCGGTATGGGTGGCATGGGCGGCATGGACCCCCAGGACCTCTTCTCGCAGCTCTTCGGCGGTGGTGGCGGCGGCTTCTTCGGCGGCGGTGGTCGGCCGTCTGGACCGCGCCGTGGCAAGGACCTCGTGCACCGCATCGGCGTCTCGCTCCAGGACCTGTACAAGGGCAAGGTGCAGAAGCTCGCGCTGTCCAAGTCGGTGATCTGCAAGGGTTGCGACGGTATTGGCGGCAAGAAGGGCTCGGTCAAGCAGTGCGCGTCGTGCCGTGGCCAGGGTTTCAAAATGATGTTCCGTCAGCTCGGCCCGATGATGCAGCAGGTCCAGCAGCCCTGCAACGAGTGCGAGGGTACTGGCGAGATCATGGACGCCAAGGACCGCTGCAAGATCTGCCACGGCAAGAAGGTCAACTCGGAGCGCAAGGTGCTCGAGGTTCACATCGACAAGGGCATGAAGAGCGGCCAGCAGATCAAGTTTGCCGGCGAGTCGGACCAGGCCCCTGGAATCGTGCCAGGAGATGTAATTATCGTCGTCGAGGAGAAGCCCCACGACCGCTTCCAGCGCAAGGGCGACGACCTCTTCACCGACGTCGACATCGACCTCGTCACCGCCTTGGCTGGTGGCGAGTTTGTCATCCCCCACCTCGACGACCACGCGCTTCACGTCACTGTCGTCCCCGGCGAGATCATCAAGCCCGGCGCCCTCAAGTGCATCACCGGCCAGGGCATGCCCTCGTACCGCCACCACGAGCTCGGTGACCTCTTCGTCCGCCTCAATGTCAAGTTCCCCGACCACCTTGACGCAGCGTCCTTCCCTCTCCTCGAGAAGGCGCTTCCCAAGCGCCCCGCTCTCCCCAAGCTCGAGGCCAAGGTCCACCTTGACGAGGTCACCCTTGAGGAGCCTAACGACCGCCAGCGCCGCACCGCCGCGTCGAACGGCGACGACATGGACGAGGACGATGACGACCGCCCGGGTGTCCAGTGCGCCCAGCGTGAGTACTAACGAGGGCTTCGACGAGGGCGTAGGCCCGAGTCGCGACTGTCCCTTTCACATTGAGATCTAAGCTGACCCTCAGAATAAGCAATCTACATACCAACTGCATCAGCCCATCCGACGCGTGCGCGTATCCGCCGCTTCGTATACCCAACGACGACGCCCCGTCGACCGTGATAGAGTGTCCAGATTCATGTCTTTAGCATTGGTCGATATGCACAATTACTGTATGAGCGAGTGTGCTGCGCTGCAGCTGATCGTGATGGGGTTGAAAGTGGACGGGTGAAGAGACATGCCTGTAGTTGAATTGACTTGTTGCTGAGACCCCGATCAATGCAGCTCTACTAACACCTACAGCGACTTCAGAACTGGCAATATTTCAATCTAAGCCAGTGGACGTGCGGGAACTGCCAGCTGACATGGGTTGGCCTGCGGAGCAAGGTTGTGGATCAAGCTCTTCAGCTCTTCATTAGGATCGAGATTGACAACTTCTGACACACCACAACCACACGTCGACTCTTGTGGAACATGACTTCCAACGGACAGACTTGCAAATAGGTTGTTTGGAACCTGTTGCGACATGTCTTGGCCGGTATTTCGCGGCCAGCAAGACGAGTGAGTTCGCCGAATGTCGTAGATTTGGCCCTTGGCATTGCTCCTCCGCTCAGTCCAGCCGTCATTCAACACCCGACTCCACCGATGCTATACTGTGTCATGCTGCATACCATACTCTACACCTCTATCTTACAGCGAGAGGTAGTCGCGCACCTCCTGCTCGGTGAGTTTGCGGAAGGTGGGCGGCGCGCGCTCGCCGCTCTTGGCGACCTGCTGCTCCGCCGTCGGGACGGTGACGATACCAATCTCGATCGTCTCAGCCGTCATCTGTCCCTCAAAGCCCTCCTTGAGTGTGAGGAGGGCGGTGTGGATCGCGTCTTCGAGCGACAGGTCGTCGTTGTAGCTGCTGTCAGCTTGTGAGATACGAGTACCAGGTCAGGCGAGCGAGCTGCAAGAGGAGACATCTTTCTCTCCATCTCCGCCAGCGCAGCTCGCCACAGGTGGCCTTGGACACTCACCGCTTCTCAAGGAACGTCTTGCCGTTGACCATGTTCTTCCCGATCGCGCTGGCCTTCCACGCCCAGTACGACCCAGACGGGTCGACCTGGTACAGCGACTGTCCACGGTGTGCATCCCACCCAGCAATGAGCAGGGAGATACCGTACGGACGGACACCACTGGTTGTCAGCCGACCCCTTAGCTCAACTTACCCCGACTGCGTCGCCTTCTGCATCACCGCCGCAACCTCCTGCACGAGCACTTTGGTAGGAGGGTACTCGCCGTACACCTTCCAGTAGGCCTGGGCAATCTTGCGCGCCTTAGCGACGAGCACACGGAAGTCGGGCCCCATGCCAGAGTACACGATGCCGATGTTGGGGCAGATCGGTGCCACCTTCTCGATGACGGACGCGTCGATGAGTGAAGAGACGTCCTTCTTCTCGGTTGCGAGGACGACGCCGTTTGTTGCTAAAGTTAGCGCCCGGAAAGGAGTTCGCGAGGGAAAGGGAGGATCAAGAAGCTGAGAAAGATGATGACATAGCTGCTCTCACTGTACCCACCCTTGATGCCGAGCGAGGTAGTGCCGCCAGCAACGGCCGCGAGGGCGTGCTCGATCTGCACGAGCTTGCCCGAGGGCGAGAAGGTCGTGAGGGAGAAGCTGAGGTTAGCTGATAAAGCCAACGCAGCTCACGAGTAGGCGCCGCCTCCTCCTGGTGCTGCCATGGTTAGATGATGTTGTTGAGGAAGGTGTAAAGCTAGAGCAGCTAGATCTGGCGACAACAGCGACAATGACGAACGACGACACTCAAGCGTGACGCTTGCGTGTACCTATCCGCTCCCTGCATTAACCATGCAAGGCTCACATGGCAAAATTATCCACGTGACTGATGAAAACGAGGTTTAAACGTGCTGCCGAACAAGCGAGCTACATCCGGGTAACGGGCCGTTAGCGCCGTTGTCCAATTCTAGTTTAGTGAATTCCCGTGATTAATATTGTCTAAGTTTCTAAGGTTGTAAATTACAGTTCAAATTCCCGTTTATAGTCGGGCCGAACGGGAATGTAACCCTTTGTTATTGCTAAACGAGTAACGGCTGATCAAAAGGGACCGAAGGTATCGCGCCGACAAGCCGAGACAACAGACACACCCACATGCATTCTTAAGTGTGCCATGCTGTGCCTTCTCCTTTCTTCAATCCAACCACCCCCCACTCTTCCCACAGCATGGAGTTCCAACCTACAGAGCATCCACACCGACGATGTACGTTGTCAAGAGGTCAAGAGGTCACGCTGATACCCAGTCAACCCCCTGATGGGGCGCCATGTCCTCGTCTCGCCACACCGGACCAAGCGGCCTTGGAACGTGAGTCTGTGTACGTGCGTACGCCCATAGTACGCCGAGTTCAAGATAGTGGGAAGGGAGCTCTGTACTGCCGAGAGAAGGGGGGAAGGTATAAAGTGCAGAGTGGAGGGGGCAAGCGACCGAATCCGAACTGTGGAGCGGGCGCAGCGGCCCGGATAATGATCCGGATATCCTCCGCCGGCCCCCGAGTGGGGTCGGAGGGTTTTGATACCTCCGTCGCCACCGCCACCATCAGACGCTTCGTCGCGAACCTCTTGACCACGCTCACCAGCGCTGTAACTGGAACCCGCCACAGCCGTGGAGCGTGCATGAGAATTAGAATTATCCGCGCAGATCGACTTACCTGATGCTGTGGCCGGACCGTGACCTAACACACAGGGCCAGGTTGAACCGCCGCACAAGGAGAGGCTCCCTTCGTACGATGAAGGCTGCTACCTCTGTCCCCGCAACACGCGTATGGGCGGTCACGTCAACCCACCATACAAGGACACTTTTGTGTTCACCAACGACTTCCCCGCGCTCCTTCCCGATGCGCTGCCGACCAACGAGGGGCCTGTGCCGCCGAGCTCAGCCGCCACCGCGTCCATTGACTCGCTCTTCGCCTCGGAGCCGACCCGTGGCCGCTGCTCCGTCATCTGCTTCCACCCGCGCCATGATCTCACGCTCGCACGCATGAGCGTGCCCGAGATTGTGTCTGTTGTGCAGAAATGGCGCGACGTCTACCTCGCCGAGGGCAAGTTCCTGCGGGCCTCAGGCTCGCCGGATGGATACGTGCAGATCTTCGAGGTGAGAATACTAGGAAGTTGGACTGACGGAAGAACCGTGGAGCGATGATGGGCGCGAGCGCACCACACCCCCACGGGCAGGTGTGGTCTCTCTCGTACGTGCCAGATGAGCCGGCTACCGAACTCGAGAACCTCAAGGCGTACGCAGCGGCGCATTCGAAGGGTGCCAACGGTGTGAACGGGCACACCAACGGATACACCAATGGCGACACCAATGGCCACGCAAACGGCACCAATGGCCACGCAAACGGATACGCAAACGGGCACACGGCACCGTGCCGCGGTGACGGGGCGCCATGCCTCCTATGTAGCTATGCGCACGAAGAGGTGCAGCGGGGCGAACGTGTCGTCGCCATCGACGAGGAGGGCGGGTGGGTCGCCGTCGTTCCGTTCTGGGCCGTCTGGCCCTTCGAGACAATGGTCCTCCCGTACAAGCGGCACATTCCGTCGCTGGCACAGATGACGCCAGCCGAGGACGAGGGCCTCGCGCGCGTCCTCAAGACCCTGCTCGTGCGCTACGACAACCTCTTTAAGAACCCATTCCCTTACAGCATGGGCCTGCACCAGGCGCCACTTGCACCTGTGGACCCCGACTCGGACCCCGCACACACCCACTTCCACTTCTACCCGCCCCTACTGCGGTCTGCGAGTGTGCGCAAGTTCCTCGTCGGCTTCGAGATGCTCGGCGAAGCACAACGCGACCTCACGGCGGAGCAGGCAGCCGCGCGGCTGCGCAGCCTCGACGACATGCACTACCACGACATCGAGAGCCGGGCAGTGTCCCGCGTCCCAAGCCCCCAGGGCAAGCGCCGCACCTCGCCCCTCAAGCCCAAGGAGGAGGCGGAAGTACGGAACGCAGACCGCCCCATCCCCCTCTTTAAGGACCTCGGCGAGGTTTACCCCGCCAGCGGGATTCTGCGTGAGGGGAAGCGGTGGGACAGCCTCGCGACCCAGTTCAAGGAGCGGTACAGCGCCGTGGCGAGCCACGTCGTCCGCGCCCCTGGGCGCGTCAACATCCTCGGCGAGCACGTCGACTACTCGCTCTTCCCCGTTCTCCCCGCGGCGATCGAGCAGGACATCCTCATCGCTCTCCGCGTCAGGAATGACAACACTGTGCGGGTGGCCAACGCTCTGCCGTCTTTCAAGCCAGCCGAGTTTAGCCTCTCGCACAACGGCCAGGCATGGGACGCGGGCCTAGTCCCACCCAAGGACGGCGGAGGGTGGGAGAACTACCTCAAGGTCGCTCTCCTCGAGTGCCTCGAGCGCTTCTTCCCTAACGGCGGCAAGCCGGCCGGCCTCGACGTGCTCATCACGGGCAACGTCCCACCCGGGGCCGGGCTCAGTTCATCGGCGGCCATGGTCGTGTCCTCTGTCCTCCTCTTCCTCACCGCCAACAACCTCGTTGACAAGGTAACCAAGGGCGATGTTGTGGCGATGGCCATTGCCAGCGAGCACCGCATGGGTCTCCGCACCGGCGGGATGGACCAGGCCGCCTCGGCGCTCTCGCTCAAGGGCTCCCTCCTTCATCTCTCCTTTGACCCCAAGCTCGAGACTGAGCCCGTGCCCCTGCCCTCCGGCCTCGCCGTCGTGATCGCCAACTCGCTCGCGCCACACTCACTGGCCGATTCCGCTCCTGAGCGATACAACTTGCGCGTAGTTGAGGTTCTCTGCGCCTCCCGCCTTCTCCTACACGCGTGGGCCATCGACCCACCGCCGTCGAGGCAGGTCGGTGAAGATCGCCGCATCTGGCTCAAGGAGACTCTCGACATGCTGGGCAAGAAGGCGAGCTACGCCGAACTGTACCAGCAGGCGCTCGATGCGCTGCCGTCCGTCCTCGGTATCCATCCTGAGGGGTGGACGCAGGAACAGATGGTCGCGGTCAGCGGCATGGGTCCAGGCTGCTTCCAGAAGACGTACCTCGACTTTGTGCCCGTGCGTGCCAAGCGCTTCAAGCTCCTACAACGCGCGGAGCATACCTTTGCCGAGTCGCTACGTGTCGAGCGCTTCGTGCAGCTCTGCAAGTCGAAGAACCAGTGCAGGGAGGTGGCGGCTGAGCTGGGCCAGCTCATCAACGAGAGTCACGAGAGCCTGCGAGACCTCTTTGAATGCACTGTGCCCGAGGTCGAGGCGCTCCGCGACGTCTGCTTAAGACATGGGGCGCTTGGGGCACGCCAGACCGGCGGCGGGTGGGGCGGCGCAGTCATTTCCCTTCTTCCTGTCGGGGAAGTGGCCGGGTTCCTGGAAAAGGTGAAGCGCGACTACGCGCCATATGCTAGCCTCAGCGTGGAGGAGCTCGAGGAGGCCGTGTTCGCGACGCTCCCGGGCGTCGGGGCCGGCGTGTACACTGTCTAGATTGTTATGTGGTTATGTGTTATGATATGAAACGAATGTGATTGCTGCTTCATGGGGCTGTTGGACTGGCTCGATGACCATGGACTACGTCGTCGCTCTAGATTCGCCGGCGACGCCACACTTTAAGCGACGCGCGCTAACTCATAACACCATCCGCCTACGTCGTGTATATTGTTCTGGGACGGAATGATAAGGTTTTGAAGCAACGGGCCGATCTGAATTCGAGGCCATTAAGATATCGATAAATATGAGGTCATAGTTTTACCAGCACATTCTCCGTTGACTTGACCGAAGCATGTACAATTTACAACCATGACCCATGATGTCATCAACGTCTCACCTCCGTTACATCTCTTATGAACACAACAAGACCGAGAACATTCGCTTGCATTCACACACTTCACTCACACGACCACATCAACCCAATGTTCATGCTTGCCCCACGCCTCACTCGTGTCGCTTCCCGCCGTCTTCCAGCCCTCACCCAGACGCGGACGCGGGCGTACGCGACCCCGTCCGGCGACGCAAAGGACCCCAACGCCAAGGATGGCGAGGACGCCAAAGGCGCTCCACCCACCGAGACCGGTGCCGGTAAGCCTCCCCCTCTTCCTTATGTTTGCTGATACGGGCATGGCCGTCGCTGCTGTCCTCCTCGCTTTAGGTGCAGGCGGATACTACTTCTACGCGAATACCTCCAACCCCGTTGAGGTTGAGGCCCGGCGTGCCGATGCACACGCCCACCGCGCCGCCGAGCTTGTGAGTTCTTCCAGGGTCGGCTAACGATAGGCGATGGCCGAGGCGAGAGAGGAGGCGGCGGCGGTAGCGGACTCTGCGCGCGCAGCAGGTGAGCAACATGCCTCTGCGGCGCGGGAGGCTGCGCTGAAGAAACAGTCGGAGCAGCTGAGCCGGGGAGCCGCGCTTGAGGCGCGTAATGCCGCTCAACGGGCGCAGAGTAAAACCTCTGCTGCTTGAGAAGCTGTTAAAGGGCAGCATCGATGCTGCGAAGAAGGTGTGAGATGACATTGATGTTACTGAGGGGCGGAGGTCGCGGCTGGCACCGTGCCGGAGAAGGACCGCCTCTTCGGTATCTTCCCTCGGCAGTGGACTCTCATGTATGTGTATCTGAAGAAGGGGTTCGTGTGCGCTGCAAGGTAGCCAGACGAGGGAGTCGGAACGCGTGAGTTTCAAGTTGAGGCTACTCACCATCTGCTGGTCAGGTTTCCTAAGGCTTCGAGTCATATATACTGAACCAGGTGGACTGGGAACTCTGTCTGACCGTACCCTCTTTCTCCGACTGCACTTGCTCCGTCCGAGTGCACTTATTCCATCGAGCACCCCTGGCACTGTACGGCTCGCACCACCACAACTAACATTTACCCACTGACTGAATACCGGCCACACACACCAACCAGCGAGCCCCACTCTTTCTCCAGACACCTATACAGGTGTGCACAAACCCTCCGTCCAGAAACTTACACAGGATAGTGCACAAGCTCGGAGGGCGAGCCTCTACCACACGGCAAACATGAAGCAACGAGAACCAACTCCACGTGCCGTTGTCCCAAGACAAACCTTGTAACCGGAGCAGAACCCTGACTCAAGGACTGGCTCAATCCAGTGTTCCTGTCATACCCAGCCGTCCACCGTCCAACCTCTGTGACTCAACGGCTCGTTGGGCCCGCTCGAGCTGATCTTGATCACGGCAAGCCCCATGCATGCTAAATTCGCTGCGGCCGGATTTTGGGACCGTGAGAAGGAACTCAGCAGCGTTCCTCACCATAGCTCAGTTGGTAGAGCGTCGGACTGTAATCTGATACCCTTGCCTCTCGAATGAGAGAAATCCTACATCCGCAGGTCCTGTGTTCGACTCACAGTGGTGAGATCTTCTTTTGGCTCTCAAAAGTGGGAGCGAGGAAGATGGGAGAGGGCTACAGGGTCTTTTGGGGAAGGGTGAATGGCCTTCCTCTCTAAAGATCCGAGTGATTGTTTGTTGTTCTCATCTCCCAGACTCGGAAACGGCCTACCCCTCAGACACGGCTTACCCCTCGGGCTCTCCGGCCCCATGGGGCCCGCCTGAGGACTCCGCGACCCCCAGCGGCTGGGCCACGACCTCAACCCCGCCCAGCAATACGACCGAGTGCCGTCGCCACGGCTACAAGCGCTTCAAGCGCCGCATCGCTCACCACTAAGAATATCGAACAATCAGCACGCGAGGAAGACTTGTGGCGGGCAATCCACGTCCGATGCGCGTTCCCGTGCTATATGTAGTTGTTTGTACTCGCAGGCCGATGTAAATGATGTTTTGAAGATGTGGATGTGCCTGAACTTCGGATCAACGCCGGATCCGCGGCCTACACATCCGATCTGACCGAACCGAACAGACACCAAACTCACCGAATTTCCATCCTGCCTCTACCTGTACTGCTACTTGTTCAACAGCATGGGCGACGACTTCAACGCGCTGCTCGCAAAGGTGACCGCACATCTCGCGGAGCGCGACGCTACGCTCGACACCCTCCCTGTCACGCCTGGTGCGGAGGCTGTCCATGCTGCGGTAGCTGCGCTTCCGCACGCCCTCCCCCAGGCCGGGATGGGCACAGGCCCGACTCTCGACTACCTCCTTTCCTCCGTCATCCCCGGTTGTCTGACGGCACAGAATGGGCCGCGGTACTTTGGATTCGTGACGGGCGGCGTGACGCCGGCCGCGCAGCTCGCTGATATCCTAGGTAGCGGATACGACGAGAACGTCCAGGTGACGCTAGGGGATACGAGTGCCGCGACTGCAGTCGAGGCGCGGGCACTCGACATGGTACTCGACCTCCTCGATATCCCTCGGGAGACGTATGCCGGGCGCACCGTGACGACGGGAGCGACGGCTTCCAATGTTCTCGGTCTTGGTGCGTAGTTTGGAGCAAAGGCCATGCAAACTGACACTGCAGCCTGTGCGCGCGAGGCCCTGTACCGCTCGTCCCCACACACCCCGACAAACTACTCGTACGCGGCGAGTGGCCCTCCTCCGGGCATGACGTCTCCCCCGATCGTTGTGCTTGGTTTGTATCCCCACTGGAGCATCAAGAAGGCTGCTGCCCTCGTCGGGTTAGGTAACGGCCCGAGCGTGTTCCACTCGCTTCCTGCCGACCCGGAAGATGAGCTGGAGATCGACCTCTCCGCCCTCCGTGGCCGACTGCTGGCCGAGCGCTCGATCGGCCGCGGTGTCATCGTGACGTACGGTCTCGGTGAGGTCAACACCGGCGGCTTTGGACGCGGGCTGCCCAAGGTCGCGGAGCTGTGCAGGCAGTACGGGGCGTGGTTGCATGTCGATGCCGCGTTTGGAGGGTTTGCGGGCGCGGTTCCAGAGCTGCGCCACCTCGTCGAGGGGATGGACATGGCCGACTCGCTGACTCTCGACGGTAATGACTGCACTGCAGAGATCGTGCTGACGACAAGGACACAAGTGGCTGAACGTGCCATATGACTGCGGGCTGTTCTTCACGCGCGACGCACATGCCCTCCCCTCCTTCTTGGGGCCCAGCGCGGCCAACACTCCCGCCTATCTGGCTGCAGCTGAAGCCGCGATTCCATCCCCGTTGACTGTCAACATCGAAAACTCACGCCGCTTCCGCGCCCTGCCCCTCTTCGCAAGTCTCCTCTCACTAGGGAAGGACGGTTACGCCGTCATTGTGCGGCGTAACGTTGCGTTTGCTCGCCGCGTGGCCGCACACATCGCTTCCCACCCCAGCTACGAACTGCTGAACCAAAGCCCCCAGTGGCTGGTGAACGATGAGCCTGTGCCCCTCAACATTGTGCTGTTCCGTGGAGCACCCGGGTCACGCTTCGACCCGACGGCAGCCGAGGCTCACTCTCGCCTCACCGCGGCGATCAATGACACCCGCCGGATGTACGTGAGCGGCACGCAGTGGGCTGGTAATGGCGCTGTGCGCCTCGCCGTGAGCAACTGGCGTACAGGCGACGACGACTTCCGAGTGGTCTGCGCCGTCCTCGATGAGGTCATGGCATAATGTACATTTCGAATCTGGTTGCGGTTGCGGCTTGGAATACAGACTCGGACTGCATTTACCGGCGCGCTGCGGCCATTTCGGCTTCGATCCGTTCGCGGTCGCCCACCTGATGTCAGGCACGTCCCAGCCCTCTACTCACCAGTTCACGCTCGCGAATGAGGTGCTCCGTGTCGACCACACCCTCCTTCGCGCTCTTGTACCACGGGATGAATGCTGCGCCCGCAACGGCAGCTGCTACTGCGATGATCATGAACGCTGGCAGTCAGCATGCGCGGCCGAGAACTTACTCTTCGAGCTCGATTGTCCCTCCGGAGGCGGAGGCAGAGGCGGCTCGTTTGCCTTCGCGTCATGGCCTTTCGGCTGCTCGGTCGACGTAGCGTACGACCTCGCGAGCGCAAGACGAGTAGAGGCTAGGGAACGGAGAACAGGGCGAGTGCGGGACAGCATAGTGTAAGAATCGTTGAGCGTACTTGTCTTCTCACTGGACATTTATATGCAGGAACGGCCGTGTGAATGAGAACCTAATATAATGTCGTCATATCTACGGTAACAACATCGTCATTACCAGACACCCAATCCTGTCACCTTTGACATAAAATCTCATGTCAACTGACGAGGAACAATTACATCGGCGATGGCTCAGAACCTCATCAATCCATCGACAAGACTATATACGCCTTTGTCGTACTGTGCACGCTGCAATTAGAGCCATCCCGGACCTAAGGTGGTATGCCCCGTGGACACTGGTGCAATGTGTTGTATACAGTAGGAGAACGAGCCTCACTGATATGCATGATTCTTATCGAACCATGACATATCTGTTTTCGGGTTACTAAGGAATAATCGCAACGTTAGACAACGATTGTCATTCCGCACTGTCGGAAGGTCGTATTGCCCAATGGCCTACAGAACGCATGTGTGCGAGAACCTAGGGTGCCTGCATGATTTCTTTATTGGTACGATCAATCCTACACCACACGCTTCGACGTTTCTGGATTCGATTTGAGAATGTACTGTCCGCGCGCGTTCTGGCCCTCAATGTATTTCTCCCCGGCCTGGTGTGGTGTGAGCTTCCAATCTCGCCAACAGCCCCAGCCCAGTGACAACTCACCAGTTCGCGTTCAACAAGGATCACCTCGAGTGCCTGTGACTCTTGCTGCACTCTCCGGTACCACGGCACGTAAGCGAAACCGAGTACGCCTCCTAGGAAGAACACGAGGAGCATTTCTGTCTTCAGCACAACTCAGCAGGAAAAGCACTTGTGGACGCCCGCTTCTTGGGCGGCGGCGGCAACGGGGCCTGCTGCTGTGGCTGAGGGGGCGCCGGAGGAGGTTGTTCCTGGCGCACAGGTGCGACAGGCGCGGCGGTGAACGGTGCCTGTACGGCCTCTCCTGGGAGGGGCGGCTCTTGTCCGCGCGGTGGCTCTGGCGGCGTAGGTGGGTAAACCGTGCCATCCTTGGCCGTCGAAGGTGTAGGGAGCGGCGACTCCTGGCCCCAGGTAGCGTCGTGAGCCGGGGCTGCCTGACCGCTCGCAGCCGGAGGAGCTGCCGCGCTCGTGGGACTGTCTTCCTCCGTAGGGAGGGGCGGTTGCTCGCCCCGCACGGGCGGGGCGTTGGGATACATCGGCGGAACAGTGGCGTCCTGCGGTGTCGCCTCACTGGGAAGGGGCGGTTCCTGGCCGCGCACTGACTCGTCGTTAGGTGAGGGCGGGGGACGGGATGTCGCGTATGCCCGCGCCCTCATCATGGGCCGGGCGGGCCGGAGGGCACGCAGTCCGAGGCGTTGGAGGAGCATTGTTTGATGGGGGGGATGGGGGCCAAGAGGTGCGGAGCGGGGTATTTGAAGGTTGGACGTGACGACGTCATAGCCACCCCTTCGTCGCTCATCACGGGACAGGTGGGATCTAATTGAATGTTGTTGGTATCCTCAGCTTCACTTTCTCATGCATATGTATTGACGTGAGACGCCGTAGCTCGCTCCTCCATCTCTTTAATCAGCAGTTATCTCACCCCGCCAAAAAAACGCGCCCTCCTGTAGTTGTTTTGGACATGGGCGGTGACTAACCGCGACTCACCTCACGGAACTGTTTGGACATGGAGTCGACTGACGTGTTGACAACACGACGCCTCTCTTCCTTACAAGCCTAACACCCCACAGCGCTTTCAGCAATCAGTTCTCTCCAGCAAAGGCCCCTGTCTCCCATTCCTCCGACTCCCTCTTCCCTCCCTAGTCTGACAACCTTCCTTCTCCTCTTGTCTTGACAATTGCTCTCCATCAGCAACACAACAACAGCACAGTGTGTACTGTAGAGTAGATCGATAGCTCTCCGGAGACCTTTCGTCTGGGCCGTCGTGATCATTGAGTACGAGAATAGAATGGAAAGACAATGCAGCCAAGTTTCGCCGTCGCCACGTCATCTCAATGTACTCCAGTGGCGCCACGAAGATGTCTACCCCTCCTCGAAACCTTCCCTCGCACGCTCCCACGCTCGCTCACTCGACACGGAATTAGTGAGCTACATTTTACTCTATGCAGTGTGACTGGACTCACTCTTATAACCCCAACATTTGCCATCCCTCCGTCTCTCCATCTCTCCATCTCTCCATCTCTCCATCTCTCCAACCTTTCCACATTTTGAGCTAGCATACCTGTTGAAAACGCACTTGAATGGGTCCTCCACTATATTCTCACGACGCACCAGAAAAAGACCGTAGAGCCCAAGTCGAACTACACCAAAAAAATCACAATCAGAAAGACGGCAGGCTACCACGTCCTTGAAGGTGACCTCCCGTTCCACAAATCTATAAGATTTGTACCGAGCGCAAGGCTACCTGTCGAAACCGAATTCACTCGCGTTATCTCGGAAAGACGTATGCTGAGTCTTTGAGATTACGGGAGGATTAAACCGACTTTCAGGGCTCACTCCTCCATTGGCGATGGTTTTGGTTGTGCTATTGTGTCGGTTTCTACAACTTCCATGTTTGCGACATGGCGGAGAACGGGGCCATGGCCGAACCCTACAATGAGATAGGTTTGAACTCCATATTCAACGGATCCTCCCTCTATTAGCGTAACCTCCATAGAGCAATGTACTTTGGGTAGACTCCTTGCCCTACCTATGATGGTGCGCCTTCGCTAGAAACGCCAGACAATTCGCCGTAAACTAACCTCGGTCGCATGACGCCTGTGACGATTCCCTGCTTAACTATTGTCGGATTCTCACCTCGGGCTGAGAAGACCATTAATGTCGGAATGCCTCAATATTCCCCGTTTGTGTGATTTGCGAAACCAAGGGAAGGTACAAGTAGAGACACTACACGCCATAATAGGCTAACATAATCCGCATCCTGCCATGTACAACATGTATACTCTCTCGCAAAATGGTTATGCAGGATACAACTAATCAATGACAATAGTCTCGGGTGTGTCGTCGCTGTCGCTGTCTAGGAAGAGAGGGATGCGTGAACGGTTGATGTTCAGACGGCGCGCACGGGTTGGTGAGGAATGGTGCCGACGCGACGATGGCGAAGTGAGTGAACGCGCAGGAGACACGGGAAAGGGAGGGGGAACAAAAATGCGCAACGTCGCACGGGGAGTGTGGGCGGGTGGAGAGGGGTGTTGGGCTGTCCCCCAGCCGGCGAAAACGAACTCTGGTGACGATGTGGGTGACGGGACTGGCGGAGAGGACAGGCGCGGCGGCGGGGAATTGACGCCTTTGGTCGGCGTAGTACTTATGGAAAGGACAGGCGCGGGAGTGGCCTGTTTCGCTGCGGCTTGAGCAGCCTTATGCACCAGGATCGGTGCCTTCTCCGCCTTCTTCGCTGGCGTGACGTCGTTCTCGTTGTCTTTGCCCCAGAGCGCGTACCAGATCTGATGTCAGCTAAGCTAACAGACGCGAAGAGCTGGACTTACGGCTTTGCTGAGCGCGTCGCCGATCTTGCGCCGTCCCTCGCCGGACACCATGTCAGCGAACATGAACTCGGGGCCGCGCTTCCGTCGTCCGTACTCGAGCACTCCCTGCGCATGTCGCACTTTCATAGCATCGTACAGCTCGCGCGGCGTCTCCCACACGTCCAGCATGGCGCTAACGCGCTCGGGGCTCATGCCCTTGATCACGAGGAGCATACGAGCGAGGTACTCCTTGGTGGTGCGGAGGTTGGATTTCTTGTTGAGTTCCTGGAACGCCTCGTAGGACGTGAGGAAGGGATTATTAGGGTGCTTCGCGCGCAGTTTGGTCTGCAGCGACGCATAGTTCGTGCGGCTCAGGTAGCGCGAAGGGATGATGTGCAGGTCGCCTGCCGAGGCCTTGATCACGCTCGTCATGGTGACGAGGTAGTCGATCGTGTCGGCGAGCTTGTGCGTTTCCTTGAGGAAAAAACCGTTCATGACCTGCACCTGGGACTTGGCTGTCATGATCTGCTTGCCCTGGAACTGCATGCGCTGCGCTTTCTGATAGTCCTCGACGATGTAGAAGACGTTGCTGATCCCGCTTTGTCCCAGTCGGAACTGCTGTCAGCTGCGCGGGACATCAAAGTTTACGCATTGCTCGCTGTACCGCCCGTCGCGGATACTCGCTACGAGGTCATCGAGGCGCTTCCGCTCGACGACAAAGTCTAGCACGCATTCGTCCTCCTCGGCGCCGTATGCGTCGAGCCGGCGCGCAACCCAGCACATGTCGCCCAGGCGGAGGGCGCGCGTCTCGACCCGAACACCTTTGCGCTCAAGGCTCTCTTTGATGCGGTCGCGATTTGCGCGCGACTCGACCTCGCGTGTGTCAATAACGAGGAGGATCTCGTAGCTGCCCTTCGAGAAGATGATGGTGTCGGCGGGGTCAAAGTCCGCATCACGATGTTCGCCAGGCAACGGCATCTGTGAAGAGAGGCGGGGGCGCGATGACGTCGTGCGCGTCAATCCCCGTGGTGGGCCCACTGACACCGCTATCGAGGTAGAGGCTACCTGCACTGGAGGAGGCTGCACTGGTGGAGCGATCTCGTCGTCGTCAAACTTGCTGCACTGGGGCGGCGCCTCGTCCTCTACAAAGTACGCGCAGAACGTGACCAGGCCGTCGTCGTGCAGCGTCGGATCGTCGTCGACGAGGCGAAGTTGGCCGATTATGGGGTGGTCCCTCTGCGAGTCAAGGAACTCAATTTGGCGCAGCGTAACGAACTCAACCGGGTCAAGGCGGGTGCGCGCAGCGAGGAGGTCTTCCACACGGTTGCCCTTTGTGTCTACTGTTAGATTCGTACAGCCTGCAAGACCTACCGAGATACCAGAACCCGAACCTGGAGGCCGATACTCGCCGGGATGCCGGAGGAGCACTGCGAACCGGAGCATGGTCTGCGGCGGCCGTGGGTGTAGCAGAATGGGACTGGCGGGCGGCAATTGTCGAGGGTCCAGGTCCAGCTCCCACCAGAGGGCGGTCCCACACTTCATCCCTGTCGGCTCGCTGAACGAACGGGACGATCTGGGGCCCATCCTTAAATTCATCCTGCATGTTGCGCATGACCACAGCTACGTCACTGCCGTCAGCGCGGTCTCGACGCAACCCACAATCCGGACTCGGTAAGCGTGTAGCGGTGCGGAATCCCTTGTACCCCAACGTATCCCTTGTTCACGAGCGTCTTCATCCCGTTCCACGCTGTGACCCAAGTCCCGCGCTCCGAGTGGTCGTAACTCGCATCGCAGAATGGTTGGGCGTGTCGCACGATCTCGCCACGCGTAAGCTGCTCCATGAGCGCTTCGTCTGGCTCGTCGCCCGCGGAAACAATCATGCCAATGAGGATGCCGGCGGGTCCGGATCGCGCGGCCGGGATATACGGGCGTGGTGGGCGCTTTGCCTTCTTCTTAGGCGCAGGTGCGTCCTCGTCCTCCACCTCCTTCTCCTTGGCGTTAGGTCGTTTCGCAGCAACCTGGCCTACAGTCAGCTCTAACGCACGCAAGAGAGCTCACGAGGCGGAGACTCGGGGTACGCCTCGCCCATCGCCTTGCAGTGCGCCATGAGCTTGGTTTCGAGCAGCTGGATGGTCTTGGGACCAATGCCCTGCAACGGCGCCAGCTCGGCTGGGCGCGTATACGCGATCGGACATGCTGCTATCGCCCGACATCCCTTATTATATACGTCGGCGACTTTGAGGCCCTTTTCTCGCGCTGCATCGCGCAGTTCTAAATCGTCAGCGACGCGGAGAGGTGTCATACCTTCAAGCCACTTCAGGAAGAGGGGGTTTGCACATTCTTCAGGTGGCGGCATCGTGCCGCCCTAAGCGTCAAGATGGGGCTACGTTGGTTGAGTAGGCGGGGCGTGAAAACAAGTGGCCGCTGTTGCTGCTGTCGTCGTTGTCTAGTGTGTGCAAGATGTTGGTGGTGTGTTGGACACGAAAGTGGAGTTGACTGTTGACTGGACCTAAGTTTGTCAACAATGTTACATAATGCTACCTGAGTAAAGTGTGCACTTGAAGAATCTGGTTCCGTGAGGGCTTGTTTCCGCTCTTATCGCATCGCACTACTTAATAAAGGACTCGCCACCACTCGACCACTTGCCATCACCATCAGTCCCGCTCAAGCTGCTCTGGCGCTTAAGCCTCTTCCTCAGAAGCCCAATATCAGTCTGACTCTTACCCATCATGGACATCCCAGGCATGTATCCATCCGACCAACTCTCCCCCCCAATCTCTAACTCCACTCCTTCTCGATCCCCATCTCCCTCAATGAAGCGCAAACCGATGCCCTACGAGACGCCGGATCCCAGTGGGCGAAGCTGGCTCACAGAGCTCCCAGAGGAGGTCCTCCGCGGCATCTTCCTCCGGCTCGACCTCGGCGATTTGACGCGCTGCTTCCGGGTAAGTCATTCGGTACCTTCCATAACCTAACACCAGTTATGCAAGGAGCTCCACGACTTCTTAACCAACTCAGCGGCGATCAACCTGCGTCACACATTGCTCGCCAACTCTCTCCACTTGAACCCCTTCTCGATCGTTGCCAACCCCAACGTTCCGCGACAGATGCCCCTCACGTCAGCCAAGATCCTCGCTCACCTTCGCGAGACGCTCACACGCTTCCGCAACGTGGCGCCCAAGAGCACGACCAATGTCCGCTTCCGCGAACCATCGGGCAGCCTGTACGAGTATCTTGAAGGCGTGTTGTTACGGACTACGAGGGTGCCGGGTGGGTCCCCCAGGACCAAGTCCCGCTCCTTGCATGTTTACGATCTGCGTATGATTGACGAGTGGGAGGACACCGAGGACGCGATGGACGACGAGGACGAGGTGTTCGAGACAAACAGCGACAGCCCGATGGAGGGCGACTTTAAGACGCAGCACACGTTCGACTTCAAGATCCGCGAGGTCGCGACCGACCCCACACAGGACCTGTTAGTCGTAGTGTCTGTGACGTGAGTACCATGCTGTGTATCTGTTGCTGACTCCAGACCCATCCATGAGCCCGGGCAAGGGCATTTCCAGGCGATGATGGAGTTCCACTTGTTCAGCCTTACGACTTATCAGCCGCATTCCAAGGCAGAGCGACACATTATCGAGTTCCCGCAGCGCCTGACATTGGACGAGATCATGCTCGACTTCCAGATCTGCGACAATGCGCTCTACATCATGTCGAAGGGCACGGGAATGTTTGGTGGGCCCAACAGCCCCAACGATGTTCTTTACGGTTGGGATTGGACGACTGGGCGGCTGCACGTCAGCCTCGAAGCGCCCGAGCACGTCTCGTTCGAGTCGTTTGTCCTCCCCACTCCGTCGTCGTTCTGCATTACGGCCACCGTCGCCCGACTCCCCGATGCCACGCTCGCACCTGACGACCTCACTCCCGATGCCTTCCGCCAGCTATTCTGGACCCACCATCTGTACCTGTACGCGTTCCCGCCTTTGGCAGACCAGCCGGAGAACGGACCCTGGACGGCACAGCATGTTTCGACAATCGACATGCCACCCATCAAGAACAAGTTCCTACAGGGCGTTCCCCCGATGGCCATGACCATCCGTACCGACCCTCCGCCGCGCACCTTTAATTCGCCGTACCCGCTGCACGCGCCGCCGCCGTATCTGCCTGATCCCGAGTCGGGCGTCGCAATCATCACCTTCACCCTCCAGCAGGGGCTCCTCCCGATGATCAATCCCGAGCTTCCAGAGAACCCGATGTTCACGCTCATCGTCCTCAAGTCCACACTCGCCAAGCTTCTTCCCGAGCCGACGTCGCCGCTGCTCAAGCAGACGTTCTCGCGGCCCGTTCCCGTCGTGCCCTTCAAGCACCTGGCACCCGACTGCCGCCTCCTCGGTCCGGACCGCGTTCCGACCTGTGAGCCCGCCCCGATGTGTAACACTAACATCAGCATGGGTCTGCTACGTTTACCAGAACCGCTACGTCGCGCCGTACGTCCGCGTTGTCGGCACTTTGGATATGAGTGACAACGACGATGATGACGAGTACGTGGAACAGCAGCTAATCGAGCTCTCCCTCCAGGTCTTCGACTTTGACCCGCGCCGCGTGCGCAAAGAGCGTCTAGATCGGGCCCGCCGCCTCCCGCCAGGTATGGAGGCACACGACGAGCGTCTCGAGGGCGACGTTGACGGCATCGATCTGGTGCTCGCACCGACACGCCTTGAGCCCGTACCTTGCTTAACGGAGGAGGTGATTGTGACGGGCCAAAACTTGCCGTACATCATGGTCGAGCGGGAGACGGACAGCGCTAACCCGCTCATTGATGGGCAGCGCATCTTGATGCTCAAGAGCCGTGGGCAGCGTGCGATCGACCCTGAGGACAGCGACGACGACGACGACGATGATGACGTGGTCGAGGTCATGGAGTTCTAGTCATGTAATTTGTCTATAATCTATGCATCTGGCGTGTTGCCCATGCGTACGTACTCGACGGGCGGACCAGCGTCGCCTGGCCCACGCTTCACGAACACTTCCGGGCTGAGCACCGTGAACCCCCGTTTCCGGTAGAACGGGACCTGTTCCCGCCGTGCGTCGAGGACGACCTGTCTCTGGGAGTAGGCGATTGCAGCATCGAGCATAGCGCCACCAACGCCGCGCCCCTGTCGCTCAGGCGCGACAGCAAACTTGCGCAGCTGAACCTTGCCCTCAACTGCAACGAGGGTGAGGATGAAACCTGGTCAGAGTGGGGCAGCAATGATATGGACGCAATTTCGATCATGGCCTAGAAAGTCAAACCAATATTGGGTTCACTTTGACCATCCATCCACTCCCACCTCCCCTCTCGAAGATGGCAACAGTCGCTGCGCCGACGGAACAGGTCATGGCCAGAGACCTCCCTCCCATCCAGAACCCCGCTGAGGACTCAGCCGACGAGGACGACGCGCCCAAGTCGGCGGGCAAGAAGAAGAAGAAGCCCAAGAAGAAGAAGACCAAGACCATCCCAACCGAGACTGTCCCCGTCATCAATGAGACTCCCGACGAAACGGCCGCTTGGGAAACGCAACTCGCGAAAGGGGCCAAGACGTATTCCCTTCCCCCGTGGATTCTGAATGAGAGAGTAAGTTGATATAGAAGAGGGGCTGACAACAGGAACGCCCAAAGCTCGATATCCTGCGTACGCCGGCGTGTGCAGGGTTTACGCTGCGTACTCCGCGCCTCATACTTCGTCAGGTTGCGGTTGGGGATACGACGGCGATCCGTCGGATCAAGATGGAGCCTGTGGTGCAGCGGACGCAGTTGTGAGTGGTGTGGCGAAGCGCAACGAGCCGCGAGCCGTGACAAAGGGAGCGATGCCGACCCACGGAGAGCAGTGGAATGGCCGTTCGCTAGATTTTTGCTGGTCTCAAACCACGCGTGCTGGCGCTGACGACAGATACGGCTCCCCCGCAGCCGGCGACATCCGGGACTCGTTCCAGCGTCGCTACGTCGCCTCCTCCATACCCGCCCTCGACCGCTCCGGCGCGTGGCGCGACGAATGGGTCTTCGCCATAACTGCCAAAGACGCTCCCTCCCTCAAACTCTCCGCTGGCTCAAACCTCCGCGTCTCAAACAGGATAAAGGACGCCCAAGGTTATCTCGGCAACTTTGCCCTTTCCCTCTCCACCCACCCTCACGGACAACCCCTCCGTCCAACCCGTGGCCAGGTATATAGCCAGCCCACTTTCCAACAGACGGCGGAGAGTGGGCTGGAGGGAAAGTTGTTCTACGAACTCCACCCGCAACTCTGGGGCCAGGGTCTCGCATCAGAAGCGTTTGGCGAGGTATTGCGTTTCGCATTTGAAGAGGTTGGGTGCGTGAGAGTGAGCGCGGATCCTACTACGAATGCCGAGGCGAGTATTGCCCTGTGTAAGAAGTTTGGCATGCGGTTTGCCAGAGAGGTCGCGAACCATTATGGGAAACCACAGATGTTCCATGAGATTACGAGGGGAGAGTGGTTCAAGTTGAACCGCGGGGTTGAGGGGAGCGCGGCCAGTGCTTCCGCCCAAGACGTCAAGAAGGACGAGAACGGTCACGATCACGGTCACGGTCACGACCATGGGCACGACCATGGGCACGGCCATGAGCACGAACACGAGCATGGCGACGACTGCGCGCACGACCATGATCATGACCACTCTCATGGCCATGACCACTCCCACGACCACTCCCACGACCATTCCCACGGCCACGGATGCGACCACGACCATCCCCCGCCCCTTCCCTCCTCGGCGGTTGTCGATGTCGGCCCCGGTCCCTGGGCCGGCAAAGAGGTGTGTCGCTGGTGTACCGACTTCCGGACGCGGCCGGTCATCACCTGCAAGTGCGGCTGGGCAAAGTACTGCTCGCGTGAGTGCCAGCGCGCCGACTGGGTGTACCGCGGCGGCCATCAGGCCGAGTGTGATGCCAAGTAGAGGAGGCCGAGGAGACGCACAAGTACCCTATCATGCATACGGGCATCTAGCTCCAGAGTCCATACTAATTTCTACGTAAGCGCCGACACGATGCGGTGCATCGCCGGCGCGATCTGCTTGCGCGTACTGTGGTGGTTGCCCTGGCGCCACACACGGGCGACGCGCGCCGGCGTGTTAAGAAGTGCAGAAGGCGGCGCCAGCGATTCGTCCTTGTACTTCCACGCCTCGAGGGCGAAAGTCTTGGCGTCCCCTTCGAGCCCCGCGGTCAGCGCATCGAGGACAAGCGAGGCCGCAGCGAGGTCCGGAAGCGCGCCGCCGCCACGCACGGCGAGAAGGAGCTCACGGCGGCCCTTGCCCTCGCTGTTCTTCCACGACGTGGTGATGCCCAGCACATCGAGCTTCTGCTCGTCCATGTATCCGTCTGCAATGGTCATGAAGTTGGCCCATCCCTTCTCGTGCTTGAGGACATGCTCGAGCTTGACGGGCACGGTGCACAGCCCGACAGAGAGATGGGGGCTGGCTTTGGACGACGTGTCCCAGAGGTATTCCTTGTAGTCGCGGACGAGGAGGTCGTGCTCGCCCAAGTTCGAGATGTCGAACTTGGTCGTAATGAGCTCTTTGGTGAATGTCTCGAGAGGGGTCGGAAGGTTGCCCCCGGTGACTCCCACTGCAGCCGTAGCGCCGACAGTCGGGAGCGAGGAGAGGGGGTAGAGGAACCCGGCCGCCTCGATGTCACGAGGCATGGCCTTACCGCCCGGCTTGAGGCCCTGCGTGTCAATCATGAGGGCGGAGAGAAGGAGGGTCGCGATCTCCGGGGGGACGGGACTGCCCGCGACCCCGGCGGGGCCGGACATGCTGGCAGCCCACGCATCCTTGAAGTTGAGGGTGACGAGAGACGTGCTCGATCCGTTCGGGACAATGATCACACGCGGCGACGCGGAGAGCGAAACACCCTCGTCCTCGTGGTGGTCGAGGATCGATTTGACGCGGGAATAGGCGGCGTCATCAGTGCCAAAGTCAGGGAGGAGGCGGTTGTGGTCGACGAGCGAAAACTCGACGCCGGCGTTGATGAGGTCGCCGGCCTTGACGGCCAGATCCTCGATGTGGAGGAGCACGTCGGCGGGGATGCTGGACTGGTCGAGAGCGAGCAAGTTCTCGGGCCGGAGGTGCATATACTTCTTCGGGGTGAGGAGGACGGGGACGATGCGCTGTGCCTGTAGCGTCGACGCGAGGAAGGCATACGAGACGGACGAGGCGATCGTGTCAAGGTCTAGGGTTAGCGACGGAACCGAAGCCATGAGGAAGGTACGGATCGGAGGGGAAGCGAACCGCAAGAGGCACTCACCACCAGCCTCGTTACCGACTGAGACAATCCAGCCCCTGCCGCGTCCAGCTTGAAGGTCAGCGAGGAAGGCCTCTTTCTGGCTGACGAGCCAGTCGGCCAAACGACCGGGAACAACGGATCCGGAAGGCATGTTCACAGATGGAGTTGCGGTACTTGAGGCGATGGAGGGAGCGAGGGAGAGGACGGTGGCTGAAGCGGTTGAGAGAGTGGCTGATGTGGCGCTAGTGGTGGCTGAGAAAGATGCCGAGGTTGTAAGAGTGCGAGAGAGGGTCGACAAGCGGGCAACTGTTGTAGACGGCTTGGACGCTGCGAGGACTGGCGCTGAGAATTGAGAGCACGAGATGGCGCGATGAAGGTTTGCTGAGACTCGGGTCAGATTGACAGGGAGGCAGATGCGCATATACTGTGGCGCGAGGGAGAGGAAGGTGGGAATCGCAAGTGCTAGAGTTGCGAGGACGGCAAAGATGAGGAAGGTGAGGCGGCGGCGTGTGAGGCGCGTTCTTTCCAGCGTGTTTGTGGATGAGGGATGACGCGAATAATGGTTGCGGTGGCGTTGGAGCATACAATAACCGTTGCGAGGTGGGTGCTGGTCGTCAAGATGTCAACGATCAAGAAGGAGTAGTGACGGTGACGATGAAGATCGGCCTGAACTCGGTTGCGGAATGCCGTTTGATGACATGACAAGCACCACACCCAATCTGCTAGATCGGCTAATTACCACTAACGTTAAAGGCAGTCACGCTCGAGGCTGGGACAATTGCGATTCATGATTGAACACTTCACAACTACTACAACCAGCGTCATCGCCAGGCCCTAAGAGAAGCAGTTTACAACGGAACATACCAGACACGGACGCAGACTACGAGACTTCAGAACGAAAAAAAGACGAGCGCACGGTACAGCGCACAACCTCGCTGATCTGCGAACCACGTCTAGAGTGCCCCCTACTTCCCCTTCGGTTTCTCCTTGGGCGGTACGTAGACGATGGGTTGCAGCACCGGATCTTCCACCTTACTATCCTTTGGAGGATCTGGCTGGAGGGCGTGGAATGTCACGCGGGAGAAAGGAGTATGGGATGGCGGGGGTTCGACTTGGGTCCTGCGGTCAGCGCTGCGGAGCTGAGTGCTGTGCGCAAGCGCCGGCCCACCTGTTCACCAGGGCGACATGCAGCACCTAACGCCATGCAACCCGCGTGAATCGGGGGTGACCCACGATGTCCAGCCCTCGGGCGCTCTGCTCGACCAGGTAACCGGCGGACAGTTGAGACCAGGTGGAACGTATGGGTAAGGAACAGGTTGTGATGCCGTGTGAGGGAAGAAGAGATGGGCGGGGTAGACTGGGGCGGCGGGTTGGTTAGTCCACAGCGGGCCCCACACGGCCATCATCTCCTTCTGCTTCTTGTCGAATTCGTCTGCCTCCTTCTTGGCCCTGGCCGCCTTGACCTTCTCGATGAAGGAGTTGGTGACCGTCTTGAGGTGCTCGTCACCTAGGACACCTGCTGCAGGACTGGCGTACTTGGAGATGTCGTCGAGCAACCCGATGAGGTGCTCCGGTTCAAGGTTGGACAGGATGTCGAGGGCACGGTAGTTGTAAGGCCAGTCGAGGGCGAGACGGCCCTTGAGAATCTCGAGGATGATCTTGCGCTTGCTCTCGTCCTTGGCTAGAGTGACCAGGGCCTCGATCTGCTGGGCATCGGCGAGTCCCGCGGCGTCGTCTCCGCCAGTGTAGAGCTGGACCAGCGAGCGGAGGCCTTCCTCCTGAAGAGCTGCGCTGCGTTGTCAGTAGACGGAATCGACGAGAGGGTGGTGAGGTTGGCAAACGACTCACTTTCCGCCAGTGATCATGCTCATATACTGGGAAGCTTGGTGGTTGTTGCCACCGGGCATTGGGCCCATGGGCATGGAGCACCTTGGGAACCACTGGTACATCCACATGTTGGCGATGGGAGGTGTGTGGTGTGTGTGTGTGTGTATGTGTGTATGTTGTGTGTGTAGGAGAAGAGGTGGTTGAATGTGTACCAGTTGTCGAGCGGTATCAGTGATGAAGAGATGATGAAGGGTGGTCTGCATCACACTCACCTGGTTCTGGTTAAGTATGGGTGGCATGGGTGGACCGCCGGCAAGGCCGGGGTAGCCGTAAGGGGAGTGCCACAGCTTGGGAACCTTGGGGCGGAGAAAGGGAAGAAGAGTTGAGCCGAGGGAGGCAGTGGCAAGTGGCAACAGGTGTTGGTATGGTGGTTTTGTGAGTGATGTCAGAGGAGAGTGATGGTTTGGTGACTGGATTGTGGGGGCGAGAGGAGAGCAAGAATGGGGGACCAGAGAGAAGGGCTAGTCCGTGAGCTAGTGGTGAGTCGGATGGCCGTGCAGAGGAACGGCGAGAGGGGGAAGGAGGAGGAGGAGGAGGAGGAGGAGGAGGAGGAAGAGAGAGGGGGCCAGTGGAAGAAGAGCAAGGACCGTGAGTGGGTTTCAGCTGAGGGAAGGTCTAACAGGAAGTTGGTTGGCCGCCTTGTCCTTGGTGGTGGCGACTGCTCACCTTGTGCTCGTGCGGAGAGCAAGGGTAGTCTTGATCGATCGACTAGAAACTAGTAGAATTGGTAGCAAGAGCTAGACGAAATGTTGCAGTTTGGCTAGGTTGGATGGGATGTAACAGTGTTGAGTCAAGTTGAGTAATTTCGAGTCAATGACAATGGGTTAATTCGAAAGAAGAGTAAGTAAATTCTTGGATGTGGACTAGAATGACGCTCATGACGCTAATGAGGGGCATGGTTGGTGCGAGGTCAAGGGAGAAGGGGAGAGAGGGACGGGGGAGGGGGGAGGGAGGAGGGGGAAAGGGGGGAAAGGGGAAGCCTACATGGCCTACAAGTTAACAAGGACAAGGGAAAGGGAAAGGCAAAAGTGGCAGTAGAGAAGTTGCAGATTAGGTACAAACGTCCTCAATTCCCCTTTTAGTCCATCTTCAGGTCCCCGTAGTACAATGACCCTCTCTTCCCAACTGCTCTTGGCTCATCTACTTGACTTTCAGCACGCAGTCTCCACGAGGATTTGGAAGATTAAAGGATCTTAGTGTTCATCCCTTGAACAAAGAGGTCTGTGCGTGTGACTGTGTAAACTGTGAGGATTCAATCTTGTCCATTTTACAGTCTCACAGCCTCCAGGGTGTGGACACATCTACTCCTCGACTCCTCCCTCTTCTCCCTCTTCTCGCCACCACTCCCTACCCCGCACCGACACCCCCGCACTGCAATCCTTCTCATCGCGCAATGTGGCGGTGGCGTTGAGCATATGAGCGATGGACAAAAGGGCCTCATCGCGTTCAGTCACATGCAGTCACCCAGTTACCCAGTCACCACCAACCCATTGCCAATGGTACTACACTCACTCGGATTTACCCGGCGTATGTATCGTACTTTGTGTGCCATCCACAACTGCATCACTGAGACCTCCTATACCTTCATGTTGAATCGCTTCCGCTTCTAATCCCACGCCCCATATCCGGCAACCCACAGCCGAAAGCCCACAGTGTCACTCACCTCACCTTTGTACAGCTTCTCGAGTCAGACATCAGTCACAACAGCTGTTCCGGTTCCGCGGCCAACGCGTATGGGCGTGCAGCAAAAGTTAGTGTGCGGGGCACCCAATGTCACGAGAGGCAGCTGCAGCGTGAGATACTCAAGCTCATCAGTGTTACCCGGCCCGTGGACCCTCGATCGTACCGCCCAGTGCATTAGCCCACTTGTCATCCTGCATCGACATCGCTCAAGCTCCATCTGACCTAGAGACCCGTTGTCCCTTCCAGTAGGTACCACTCGTGCTCTGGCCGAGTGCCCTACTTCCTGCCGGGCAAGTCGGGGACCTCGCTCGCCTGCCATCAGTGACAGTCCCATCTTTGCTTCCTCCGGACGACCGTGGTCGTGCGGAATGGAAGCTCCAGTTCTTTCCCCACGCCATCTCACGCCATCTGGCGTGCCGCCACTCACCATGCCTTCGGGCTTGAGCTCACTTCCCTCGGTGAGCGACTTGAAGATGTGGACCCACACGCCGGCACCGAGACCCAGCGACGCGCCGCCCGCAGCAAGGCTGAAGATGCTTGCACGATTAAGGAAGATGGCGGGGACGACTAGCATGCCCATGAACGCCCCGATGGCCGAGTAGTCATCCGTGCGCACCTGCGAGGCGTTGTGCTTCTGTACAGGTCAGCTGCCACTGTCACAAGGTCCAAGTCCCCAGCTCAGATTTGGGCCGCCATTCTTCCGTTCATCCCACACCTGACTTACAAGACGGTACACACGGTCCTCGATCGCCTCCTCACTCTGGTCTCGGAGACGCGCATAACCCACACCCCAGCCAACTGCCGCACCTCCCAACACGCTGAGCTCTGCGCCGCGCATGGCGCGGCTGACGCTCATGGGCTTGCGGCGGACGAGACAGAGCCCGACGTAGGCAGGAGGGAAGAGCATCGAGGCGGCCTGGGCGACTTTGACGGCCGCATGCGCGCAGACCTGGTTGAGCGGAGAAAGGCCCTGGAAGGCGGGGTTGGCAGAGGTGGCCATGGCTGTTGTTGTGGAGGAAGCAAGTGATGGGAAGTGGTGGTGGTTAGGAATAGCTCTACAGTGGTTGGGTGGTTGGGTGGTTTGGTGTGGCTGAGTGTGACGTAGTTGTCATGACTGGTAATCTGGCAGTCGGCCAGAATCGCTCAATGACACCATTACGTCTACCAGGTGTATAGGCTTCGATCCCTTTTCGGAGCATTGTATTGTATTGTATTAAATATAATTGGAATACAGTAATATGTTCTGAAACGTAAGGGTCTGATTAGAATCGGTCAGTCTCGTCCCCCTTGCACTTGACCAGTTGAGCCACCATGGAGCTAAACATGGATTGCCTCAAAACGCTCGGAAGATACAAAGCAAGTATCATTCATGACTGGCGACTCTACTTGAACTGGTAATCCATAACTACTATAACATCTCCATTTCCATTATATCCACGCATCCCCTTCGTGTCCTCTCCTTTCTTGTCCTTTCTTGTCATCGCATCTACTCCCGTTGGCATAAAGCATTCGCACTCCAGTTCCCACACAACCTGCTCCCGCCACTCGCACATTTCACCTCGACCTCGCATATACCCATGCCATCCCACGCGCCCCGTCATGAGTAACGACCTCGACGACCTCGTAGACTACTCACACGGTACGCCCGCCCCACCTCTCCATCCCTATCGCTAACACCTTAGAGGACGAAGTTCCAGATCACGAGATGGTGCGTCCAAGCCCAACACCCCTGACTGGACAGGAGAGCGTGAGCGGCCAGGCAGAACACGAGACCGAGCCGGACCTCGACGAGCCGCCTACGGACAATGAGCTGCGCCTCGCCGCCCGTGTCCTTGAGCTCGAGAGTGAGCGTGACAGTCTAGCCGTGAGTTTCCTCATTCTTCCCTACTGACGGCAGGTGCAGCTTCACGACCTTGAGTCCCAGTATCCTGCGCATTCAACCACCATCCCCGTCCCCGACTCGGCCGAGCCGATCCACGTCCCCCCCGCGCTCATCCCCGTCCTCTCCCTTCTGCGCGATCACATCCAGGAGCTGGCGCGCGACAACGCCGCACTCCGGTACACGTTCCTCGGACCCAACCGCCTCTCTCCAGGAAGCAGCATCGCCACGACACCACTCAGCGTCGACTCGCCCCCCACAGCCGACGCAACCACGCTACCCCTCGCCCTTCCCGTCCCTTTGACGGGGCTGGGACCTCCGCGCTCCGTCTCCGTGGCGCCAACCGAGCCCGCCAGCGTCGACCTCGCAGCAGTCGTGGAGCGCGTTCGGACACTGATTCTCGAGAACGACGAGCTCGGCGACATGGTCGCAGAAGCGGGCCGCGTCGACGGCGAAGAGTGGTTGCGCACACTCGACGAGTCCAAGGCCATGATTGCGTCCCTGGATGCCGACCTCACCAACAACCTCGTAGTGGTGGACAGCCTGCGCGCGGAGCTCGACTCATACAAGGAACGCTTTGGGCCGCTCGATGGACCAGGCCGGTCTACGCCGGCCGAGCGTGGCGAGAGGGCGCCGCGCGGTGGACGGAACGCGCGCCGCAACGGGCGGCAGGACGACCTGTACCGGCCTGCGAGTGGCGATGGGCAGCGCGAGCGTGAACGCGACAGGGGCGAGCGGGGCGAACGAGGCGAGCGGAACTATGACAGGGGGGATCGCGAGCGACCACGCGGTGGCGGAGGAGGTGGTGGCGGAGGAGGTGGTGGCGGAGGAGGTCAAGGACGCCGGTGGGAGGGTAAGGACAAGGACAAGGAGAAAGACGGCAAACCCTACGGTATATCCATACTTGGGCGCGCGAACGCTGAGGGGTATCGTCGCGGGAGCGACGGAAGCGGCGAGGCGCGCCGGGACGACGACGGATCAAGCAAGCGCAGGCGCTAGGCATATGCATACATTGTATCGGTGTGGTTGGCTGCAGCTTGACCTCCCTGTCGTGGTTGTAACACGTCGAGACAGCTGCATGTTGACGCAGATTGGTTGCTCATTTCAGAGCACTCAATGCGATGGAAGGACCGTTACATATTGGAAGGATCCGACGCAAGTGCACCCGAATCCGCAGCAGCCGTGCATGAACCGTCCGCCGTCCGTACGTAAATCCGTACCTGTAGTCTGAGGAACAGGTCTTTAGGAACAATATCGGGAAGGCACCTGGGATGTGGGGATGCATGGGGATCCCAGGTTGCAATTGTTGCAACAAGCGTCGTCTGCCCATACTGCCCAACGTTCCTTGCAGATGCGACGGTCCGAGCATGTCTTCAAACCGGCTGTAATCAGCGTGGGGTAGAGGGGTAGAGAGTCCGGGCCACTACGCCTCAACGCCACCAGGTTCCCATACTTCGGGCAAGTGCTGAGGGCTACCAGGCTACCACCATGTCAACAAGTCGCCACGATCGCCACCCAACTGTGAGCGCAATCTGGGGATGAAGATGAAGACGTTGAGCGGAATAGCGGATATTACTGGGTACTATTGAGCGACCAAGTGGTAACTAGTCCAGGGTACTAGGGTACGCATGATGAAAAATACGGGCCCAAGTGACCGATCGTATGGCCAAGAGGGATGTTTGTGTACAGTAAGTCGTAGTCAATACTAAGGTACTAAGGGTAATTGTACGTAAGCGATTGTTTACTATTACCTAGTCCATGTCCTTATCCATCTCACTTACTCTCAATCTCTCTCTCTCTTTCTTCTTCGACTGTGTCTTCCATCCTTCATCCCATCTCCAATCTCTCTCAAACTCTTGTCAATCACAACTCTTTACAATCACAATTTCATCATCACACTCCCTATCCCCCACACCCCTTCCCTTCGCCTTGTCAACCCTGTCATCACGTCGCCCGACATGCCACCGGGCGGCGACACTGCCCCCGCAGGGCCGTCGACCTCGTCTTCCTCTTCTCGAGAAACATCACACTCTTCCATCACCTCCCGTTCACCTTCCCCCACGCACCTCACGACGCGCGATGACCGCTTCGATGAGCACTCACCATTCCGCACAACCCCAGCAACCTCCACGCCGCGTCGTCAACTCATTGCTTCCGATACCCTCGCGCCCATGGCGCCTTCCCCATACCCCTACTCCCCCACAGCCAGCATTGCACTCGAGCGCGCGAGCGAAACGCTCTCGGGCTTGGGGCGACAGCTTACCGAGCTGAACGGCAGCGACGAGTTGAGATGTTGTTGTTGCCGCGGGCACGAGTGTGCTGCCCGTTCACGCGCCGATGCCAAGCTCAAGCTCTGCGGCGGTGAGTACCGGTCTGAAGAATGAAAGAGGGGAAGAAGAGAAGGACCAAGGGCTGATGACAGAAATCGGCACCGCGCTCCTTCAGCGGTGTGAGGCGCTCGCACTCAAACACTCGCGCGCCGAGCACCAGGTCGAGATGAAGCGTAAGGCGCTGGCCGACTCATTGCGGCACGTCGCCAACTTAGAACGCGCCAACACGACACATCTCGCCAAGTATGCCGAGCTGTCGCACACCTTTGAGGCGCTGGAAAAAGTGGGTGTCTGAGCGGATCACATACATCAGGGGAGCGGGCGTGCGATGGACGAGATTAGAAGCGTGACTCGACGGAGTCACACCGCGCCGTTGTGTGCTGATGGCAGAAATACACCCAGGCGCAGCACTCACAGACCCTCACACAACAGTCTTTAACGCACGTCAGAAACGAGCTCACGAGGGCGCGAGCAACCGCGAGCGTGCACACCGCGGCCGGCGCCGGCGCCGAGGAGCGCATGGCGGAGATGGAGCGGCGGTTCGAGGATATGCGGGATCTGCTCCAGGCCGAGTCCAGGCGGTTGCGTGACCAGATGAAGTGGCGCAAGATGGCCGAGGAGCGGATCGGTGAGTGCCCGGGTAGTCGCAGGTACTGACCGCGTCTGCAGCCGATCTCGAGACCAAGCTCACCGCGTCTGGGCGCGAGGTCGAGGAGATCAAGACGGCACGCGCAAACGACGCACAAGAACTGCTGGCCAACGATAAGGAGCGCCTGGAAGCGTTGCACTCAGAGGTATGCTGGGCGGTGGGATTCAACTGACGCCAGCTCTCGGAAACATTCCACGCCGAGGCACCGTCAGAGCAGCCAGAGTACCAGCGCACCCTCGAGGACCTCGTGGCAACCAACGCGCTGCTCAAGCATGACACGTCGGAGCTGGCCGTCAACCTCGCGGAGAAGATGGAGGAGAACCGCCAGCTGCGCGAGGAGCTCGAGGAGGTGCGGGCCCGCGCGTCTCCACAGGCGCGGCCCTTAAGCACTGAGCTACGGCCCCTGCTCATGTCTGGGGCCAAGTCGCACATCCGTACGGGGTCTAATCCCGTAGTTGGCAACGAGGGTACGCGGCCAATGCACGCCAGGGTCGCGAGCGCCACCATGCCGCGCACACACCGCAGGCAAACGAGCCTGGCGCCGAGCTTTGCGTCGACGTCGACAACGGAACCACCCAGCGTGACGTCGTCCCCACCCCACGGCGGCACGGGCTCAAGTGGCACGCCGATGACGCGCACCAGCTCGAACCCCATTTCGCCCGAGCAGCGCCGCTCGTCGCGCAGCTCCTTCTCTGGCGGTCTGCCCTACACCCTGAACGGGGTGGTGAAGAGCAAGCGGCCGGCTTCGGCGAGAACAGTGACGCACCCGAGCCGGCGAAGCGTGCAGATCCACGCGCTCGGTGACCTGGCAGAGGCGGGCACTGGCGACAGCGACGCTGTGGAAACGATGCTAGACACCAGTGCGGACCTCAGCACCGAGGTGTCCACAGAGGTCAGCAGCGCGACAGACGCGGACGACACGGACAGCCAGTCGGAGGCGAGCAGGCGGAAGCGTGCGAGTGTGCTCCTCCCTACGACGATGACGTCGCCGAAGACGCACTACGACTCGTCACCCATGATGGACTCTGGCGCGTTCGAGTCCCCTGCCCACTACCCATTCCCCGATGTGAGGGCCGAGCGCCGCGGGCGGCGAACGCTCACGCTCCTCTCACGATCGACCGGTGTGCAGACGGACCAGCTGCCAGACCTGCCGACACCGATTCCGGAACCACAAGCAGCCGACCCCTCGCCGGCGTTCACGCCGGAGATCGGCTCGGCGCAGCACTCCCGTAGGGAGTCGCGGGTCGTCTCGGCCGGGGCGTCCACGCCTGCGCATACGCTGGGCGAGCTCGTCGACTTCCTCAGCAAGGTGTTGGTCAAGCTGCACGGCGTGCACGTGCGCACCCTGAACGGACGGTTGAAGAAGCAGAACCTTCCCGGCGACGTGGGGCACGTCAGCCGAACCACGATTGCGGCGCTTAGAACCGAGATTAACGACATGCGCCACCGCTTCCGTCACGTGCTTGACTCGACCTCCACGACGCGGCGTGACATGACTCTCCTGCTCAAGCTCCTCAAAGATGTGTTCGATGACCTGCTCGAGCTCCAGGGAGTCGTTAACGACGTAACTGTCAACCCGAAGCTCGCGAAGCAGCTACGCGCCAAAGCGTTCGCCGACGACGCGGGCCCACCACCCGCACTGGGCGCGGGTCTGGGTTGGATCGCGGCACCACTGACCAACTGGCTGATCCCGGCAACGCAAGCGGGTGCGTCGCAGCCGAGCCCCACGCGCGGGCGCGCGCCCAAACCCGCACCCAAACTGCAGGCGAGCACGAGCGCGACAACGACCACCGTGAGCGTCGAGTTTGGCGGGGCCGGCAGCATGGTCCGCAGAGCGGCACCGGCCACACCGAAGAAGACATGCGTCACTGCCATCGTGGGGGCCGCGGACGTGTTTGGCGGACCCGAGGCCGGCCAGCGGAGCGTGTCCGCGGCTGTGAAGGGCTCGGATCTGACGCCGGTCAGTCCTCGGCGGCACGCGTCGCTGGCCGCACCAGCACGAAGGTCCGACCTGATGGGCATCTTTGCCGGTGCGGCGCGCGACGTCTCCCCTTCCCGTACGACCGGGCGGATGAGGCATGCATCGTCGCAGTACTTTGGCCCAAAGGCTGTCGCGCCACGCGGGAACCGCCTCTCGACGGTTCTTGATGCGGTGTTAGATCCCGATGACACGCCGCAAGAGCCTGCATACGCCCGCCTCCGCCCACGTGGGCTGAGCGACTCGTCCATCCGCTCAGCTGTCATTCTCCCCCCGGATCCGCACGAGGCCGAGCCCGTGCCCATCCCGTGCTTCGTCCCTCCACGGTATAGTGTCGGAACTGTGGCGGCCCTCGCAGAAAGTCTGGGCAGCCAGTTTGGGAGCCTGGGTAGTCTCGGACGGCGGATATACGGCAGCGACGACAAGCCTGAGACTATCAAGCGGGAATCTCAGCTCCAGGTTCCCAACACGGACAAGGAGCCTACCGATACGGACGCCGAAGCCGACGCCGAGGCCGAGGGTGAGATCGAGACTCCCCGTCCGAGGAGAGTACGTCGCAAGAAGCGCAGCACGGAACAACTGGCGCGGCGGTCGTCCGAGCGGTTGGCCAAGTCTGCGGAGCGCCTGGCGCAATCTTCTGCGGAACGGCTCGCTCCTCCAACTGTGGAAGGGGAAAACCTGGCACCACCAGGCGGCTCGCGTACACCCACAGCCTCCTCACCGCTCCGGGCACCCCGCACTCCGTCGCGGACGGCGCTGGCCCCGAGCCTCGCGATACCCGCCACGGTGGCAGGTGGCACATCTCCAGTCGAGAGCGCGGGTGGCCTGCTCGAGAGACTGGCAGAGGACGGGCATGGGCTGCGGAGCCTGAGTTTGAGAGGGAGTACTAGGACTGCGAAGCGGTGGCTCTAGCTGCTTGAGGGGGAGGATGAGGAAGGGCTGGAAGGATGAGGCAGGAGGCAGGAGGCAGTAGATCAGTTGCATGTTTTGGGCGCTGAGGTTCATGTAATGCTAGTATACCATTGCATGATGTATTGCTACAGGCGACGGGATGATGCATGGGGATGCAGTTGTGAAGTGAAATGCAAGAGAATGGGCCACGGGGCTATGCAAAGTAGTAATGTCGAGGGCGCCAAGGTGGCGAGACTTCGTGTCGTCGCAGGCAGGAGGAGGCTCTGGAGATTCTCGGCTCCTGGCGATGGCAAATGGTTGCTGATGGGAGTAACAGGCTTGCGTTGGGCAGCGAGGCGGGTGGTGTCGCAAAGACGACTAGAGCGCGGCCTTGCGCGCCTTGGCAGCCTTGCGCTTCTCCCGCCTCAACGCAGCCTTGCTCTGGGGCTGGGGCTGGGATGTGTCGCTCGTCTCGGATGTGAGGATGGAGCCGGCCACCGAGGCAACCGAGGCAGTGTTGGTCTTTGGCGAGCTCGGTGACGTCTTGTCCGCTGGCGATCCAGGCCCCGACATCGACGACGGCGCGCTCTTGCCCACAACACGCATAGTCGCGCTACCCGTACTGAGACTGGCAGCGAGCGCCGCAGCCTCGTTCACAGTATCATCCACCTCCACCATCTTCTCCTTGACGACAGCCTTCTTGGCCTCAACCGGCGCATCGTACCCCGGAATCGGGTTCTTGAGAATAAGCAGAGGGTGCACGGCGGCTTTGGACTTGAACGCATCGGCTGTCTTGCGTTTCTTGCTCACCACTGCGCGGGACCGGCTCTCGTCGTCGCCATCGTCTCTCCCACCCAAACTTGAAGGGGTCGGGGTCGGTGTCCCCTCCTCCGCTTTGCGCTTCAACGCCTTTTTGATAATATCTCCTCCCGCCCGAGAAACCTGCGCCGCCCGCCTCGCCTCGGGGTCTTGGGCGTCGGGGTGGCCTAGTCCTAACCGGTCGGCACCTCTGAGGGAACCGAACGCGCGCGCCGAGGCCCATTCGGCCTCTTTCTCCTTCTCTGTCCGGGTAACTCCAAATGAGGTGGGAAGCCACCCGTCCACGTCGGCGTGGAACACGTTTGCCGCCAACGTAAGCGCTTCGGGAGTCGGGAGGGCCATGCTGTCGTCCTTGCTCTCTGGTTGCTCTTGCTTTAGTGATGCAAATGTTGACAACTTCAACTTGGGGTGGAGGTGGAGGTGCCACACCCGAATCTCCGCCCCTATCCGTTCCCCCCTCCAGCTACTCCAGGGACGAGTCTTCGCCGCCGCGCCTAACCGCCGAGTTTTCCACCCCTCTGGCCTCTCAATACATCATCCACCCCGGTCGCCATGTCCATCCCGATCCCGAACGCATCTGCGTCTGACAAGCACGTCCACGCCGAGCCGCCGTCGTGGCTCGGCTCGATGGGTGGTCTTTTCGAGCCGGTTGCCGCGCCGCTCGCTAGCACTTTTGAGCGCTTCCATAATTGGAAGGAGTACATGGGTCTCAGCCAGCCCGGGACGGTTGAGAACCTCACGCGGGATGTGACGAGTAAGTCGGCCACGGCCGCCAGTAGAGCGAGCGCGCGCGGCGAGGTGCAGGCGGCCGGCTATACCTGCTCCGATTGAAGGAAGGGAATGAGGAGGAGCGATGCACTCGCGATGACGAAGCCCTCCTCACTCCTTCCCCCTTCCCCCTAAGGCGCCGCCGCTCTGCGCTCGCCTTCGGCCCGCGGGCTCGCTGGCTCAGACTAACCCCAGACACCCACATGTCCAACTACTTCTTCGAGGGCGCGCGCGCCGACCTGTCCAAGGTCGTTTCCCCCAACCCCGCCTTCCAGATCACGCACAGCTTTACCCTCGGCGCGCAGAAGTCGTCGTACATGCTGGGCGCTCTGTTTGCCGACCAGAACACGTTCCTCCACGGCCAGTGGGACCCGTCCACCGGCGGCGTCAACATGCGCGCCAACCAGACTTGGAGCTCGACCGACGTGACCAAAATCCAGGGCCAGGTGAGTGCCGAGGCCAAGCGGCGCGAGGAGTGGGAGGGCAGAAAGAGGGGTAGAGGAGAGTGCGAGATTGAGAAATGGAAGAGATGTAGACAGCTGAGGAGTGGAGAGGGCGCCAAGAAGACGCCGGAACCGGTGAAAAAGCCGGTCCGGGGTGATTCACTGAGCGATCCGGTCTCCGCTCCCAGGACCGAACGGCGAGCGAGACTGCTTCGTCGGAGCTCCTGCGCGGGTCCCTATTCCACTGAGAGAGTGGATACAGCGCCCAGACAGGCGTCAGGCTCATAATCACGACTCTAACACCTGCCCTCCTCCCATCTAGGCTACCTCAGCCTTGGTTGCGCTCGCCGCACCGCGCTTATCCCAGCTTTCCTCCACCCCTGGCCAGACCATGTTCCAGATGGAGCACAACCACCTCGGCCCCCACTACTCGCTCAACCTCAAGACGATCAACCCCTCGCCCCTCGACGGCACTGGCCTCCACTTTGTGTCGCTCCTCCACTCGTTCACCCCCCGCCTCTCGCTCGGCTTTGAGACCATCATCCAGAAGACGGGCCCGAACGAGCTCATCCCCGCCACATCGTACCTCCTCAAGTACTCGTCCGTGGCCCAGCCAAAGCCCACCACTCAGGACGTGCTTCCCCCCTCGGCCCCCGCCGCGCCCGGTACCCCCTTCGTCCCCACCTGGACCGCGACTGCCCAGCTCCAGCCCTCGGGCAACATCCAGACGACGTACTACCAGAAGCTGAGCGACAAGGTTGACGTCGCCCTCGACCTCCAGACCATGATCCAGCCTCAGTCGTTCATGGGCCCCGCTAAGCGTGAGGCCCTCACCACCCTCGGCGCAAAGTACGAGTTCCGCATGGCGACGTTCCGCGGCCAGATCGACAGCAACGGCAAGGTCGGCATGCTCCTCGAGCAGCGCTTCACCCCCGCGTTTGCGTTCCTCGTCGGCGGCGAGATCGACCACGCCAAGAACTCGAGCCGCTTCGGCGTCGGAGTCATGATCGAGTCGAGCACCATGTCACCCGAGGAGATGCAGGCTGCCGGCATGCTCCCCCCTCAGTAAGCGCTTGAGCTTAATGGTGGTGCAGGGTTGGGGACGGCAATGAGCCGGACGGGCTCAGTTGCTGGCGCAATCCTGAGAGAAGTAGGAAAGCGAAGATGGCGATGGCGGTGGATGAGTGCGCATACGGCGCGGCGCTGCGGCGCAACGGAGAATACCCGAGGTCGAGGAGGACTCACCCGGACGCGTTAGAGGATGGACGCACGCACGCATGCCGCACAGACGGACATGCTTGTACTAGGCATTGATGCACTATTCTGCACTAGCGTGGATGCAGCGAGCGAGGGGCTTGTGATATGGTCACAGTGGGCAGTGTGGGTTCCACGGATGACGGCAACAGAACGAATGATGTTGGATGGGTCCATCACGCCTTTGAGCCTGAGGACAGGCGTTGAGTGACATGCAGGAGGATACAATGTAAAATACTGGTTGGCAGTGATCTCACGCCATTGACAGGTCTATTCCCTTCGCCTCTTTTCCTTCACTCTGCTCCTGTTCTTATCCTTCCCTCCGTCCACTCTCTCGGCCCTGTCCGTCCTATCGCTCTCTCTCCGGCTGCTTTTCGTCGCGTCTCTCTCTCCATTACTGGACCCTTCTTCCCTACGCCCACGGCTCGCGTTGGCACTGGTGAGAGCAGCCCCACGCACCTCAGCGAGCCGCATGAGCCGCCGCAACCCCTCGACCTGCTCGGGCGTCACGCCGCCCCGACTGGCCGTCTCGACAATCTTGTTGACCACGACCTTGAGCTCGTCTGGCGTGCTTACTCCGAGCGCTTTCATCGCGTCAGCATACAGCTGGTCCTCCGGGACAGGCACATCTTCAATCGGCAGGAAGAGGTCCTCCTCCTCGTCTGGTGGCGTCGGTGTTGGAGCGGGCCGCTTCTTGCCCGTGCCCTTCCCCCTCCCCTTGCCTTTCTCGTATTCGTCGTCGTCGTCGTCGTCCGAGTCACTCTCGCTCTCGCCCTTCGGCGACGTGGGAGGCACGAAGTCGCCGTCGTTTGCGTCCTCTGCCAGATCGTCCAGCGTGAAGAGCGCCGACAGCGAGATGGCGTCGTCGTCCGGCCGCCACGTGTATGCGGGAAAGTTGAGAGCGTCGAGCGCCGCTTGTATGTCCGGGTCTATTGCGATGGGGCCGGCGCCCGGGGTGGTGTGCAGCGGCGTGCTGAGGTCACCGATCGCGCTTGTGGGATTGAGCGGGGTGACATGGGCCATAGGGTGGGGAGCGAGGTTGGGGAGAGCGGCGTTGGCTAACGCCTCCAGACCAGCATACACAGGGGGGTATGCCTGCGGGATCACGAACGCAGGTGACGACTGGTCGATGGACACAGCCGGGGAGGCGTGGTTGCGGTCCTGGTTCCGTGACACCTGTTCGTTCCTGTAGTCGCGCCAGGACCGCGACGGCCCCGGAACAGAGGGCAACGGGATGCGGTGGGCCTGTAGCGTTGCCTGGAGCTCACGCACCCTGGCGTCAGCTTGGCATTGTATGTATAAAAGCCGACTCACTGTGCCTCGAGCTCGTGGCATCTATCCTCCAGCATGCGACACTCACGCGTCTTCTCCTCGAGCAGCTCCAAGTTCTCGTCGGCCTCCTCCCTGCGTCGTTTGCGCGATTGGTGTGCTGGCGTCAGCTCCTGCATATGGCCAAGCTCACCAGCATCCTTGTTCCGCTGGCGGAGACGCCGTGCCCGCTCTTCGGGGTCAAGCCTGGGCCGGCCACGCTTGCGCGGCCCGGTCGGATCTGGAGGCTTGGGAGTCTCGCCTTCTTGTGGTGTCGCTGCCTCGTCGGTCTCGTCGGCCTTCTGCGGTGTCGGTGGCGGGCGCGAAATGCGCCCGCTGCGCGTCTGCACGGGCGAGCCGGGCGGCCCCATCATCTGGTTCATTAGGGCGTGGAAGTCCTCCCCGCCATAGAGTTGAGGCGGGGGTGTCTGGTGTCAGCCAGCCCCAGGAAGGTCTTACTGTACCCATGGTGTAGAGTAATGATGGAGTGATGGAGTGTGCAATGTCCAGTTAGGGATTCTGGCCTCGGTGTCCGTTCAAGAACGCGCCACATTGCGCACAAACATTCATCACGTGGGTAAGCGGAAGTAAATGCCTCCACCACCAAAGCCAACCCATACTATTAACCGGCAATCTCGGCGCTATGGACCGGCACGCGTTCTCATACCCATCTGATTCTTGCCGTTCTTGTCCTGCGTCTTTGATCTCTGGTGGTCTTTGAATGTCTAGCTCCTTGAACGCGTTCCCAAGTCCGTTACGCGAGGTGCAGGCGTCTTGAACTACGATCAAGCGCGGATCGGTTACGGGTAAATGATAGGCGGCATGATGACCCGGCCCAGCTTGCGTATGCCATCCCGATGCATACATAACCGACCGACACTCTTCCCATATCCAGTTCGATTCATGTTCCGTGCAACACCTGTCGCTCGTCTCACACACCTTCGCACAATGTCGAACCCCGCCATTCCCGCCAGTCTGCGTGCCTACGTGATCAAAGGCCACAAAGCGCCTGGTCCGAACGACCCCGGCGCCCCAAAGGGCGGCGACATAACTCCCGGAGCATGGCACGCCTTCAAAGGCAAGTGGGAGCCCGTCGCCCCCTCCAAAGGGTCTACTAGTGGCCCGCTCAAGCTCGTCACCTGGAACGTGGACGGGTGGGGTGCGTCCGCCGAGGGGCGGCTCGACGCCATTCTTGCGTGTATCTTCGCACGCTCTCCGGATCTAATCCTACTGCAGGAACTGAGCCCTACGAATACAGAGCACCTCCTCGCCCATCCCACCATTCGGACAGAGTGGTATTGCACGCGCTCGCGTGCGCCCAGCGAGATCATCACTCAGGCTACGCTAGCACGCCGTTCCCGGTTCCAAGACGCTCTGGGAGAGGTCCACACCCTCTCCCTTCCGTCCCGGTATGGGCGGGACATTATCGTCGCCGACGTCCGCGTTGACAGAGGTGTGGTGCGGTGCATGAATGTCCACCTCGACAGTCTCGCTCACGACCCGTCCTTCCGGCCCGGACAGGTCCGCATGGCGGCTGAGAGTATCGCTGCGGCGGGTGGGCAGGGGTTCGCTGCTGGCGACTGGAACTCTGTACTCCCTATCGATGCTGGGCTTTGTCGTGAGAATGACCTCATTGACTCGTGGGAGGTTACGCGTAAAGGCGAGGACGGCTTTACCTGGAACTGGGACGGGAGGAGCAAGGAGCCGTTCCCGCCGAACCGCCTCGACAAGATCGCGCTTGCTGGGATGGCTTGCAGAGATATCCGTGTCCTCGAGCCGGGATCGCTCGAGAGCGGGGTGGACTGGAGCGACCACTGCGGGCTGTATGCGGAGCTTGTGGTTACGGGGGCGAAGTTGTAGTATGGCAGAGCTGGCAAAAAATGAAACAATGTTGTTGCCATGTGCAGCGAGATCTGGGCTGGCAATACGTATGCGACAAGTGATGTCGTCGCTGGGATGCAGCAAACATGTCTCCGTCTCCGCCTCGCTGACTGTATTGTACAAGCCAGTCGCGAGTTGAGGGCCTCACTTCCCCCTCGATGCGAGTTGATCCTGGTCAGTGCCACCACACAGTCCTCCTTTCACCTATTCCACCTATTCCTTCACTCGGCTCACACCTCCCATCTCCCTCCCAGTAGGGAAATGCTATACATCCGACCAACATACACCTCTAAACCCTTAGGCGTCGACGACCTCACGGAGACGACGGATGGTCGAGCGGACAGTCGAGGCCGAGGGGGTCGAGAGGACGTAAGCGCCGCCGGCGTACTGCTTGGAGCAGCCCTTGCACTTCCAGATGCCGACAGCCGAGCGCTTGACGGCGTTCTTGCCGCACGAGGGGCACGCGTAGCGCGAGTGCTGCGTGATCTCCATCTTCTTGACGCTATTGTTAGACCAATGCGTTGGTGGAGGACTCACGTCTTACGGAGCGAAGCACCGTAACGAGTACCGTACTTGCCGGTGACGCCGACCTTCTTAGTGCGCTTGGTCTGGGGTTAGTGTGGGTTCTCTAATCTTCTCGCGGCGGCTTGACAGGCATCGGGTCGGGCAATCGGAAGGCTGGCAGAGCGGTTGAGAAGGAGCCGGATGAGGAGACGTCGAGAGGGGAGGAGGCAGCAGTGCAAGAATCTGCGTCTGGCACCAATGCCAGTTGCGCATCCGCAAATCCAAACGCGCCAACGGACCGAGAAGGAGCGTAACGGCGCAGAGAGCACGCGCACTCGTCCCCCTACACCAATGTCCTCGATCCGCCCCCTCTTTCCATTCCATTCTTCCACCCCCACCCACGACCAGACGATGGCGTTCCTCCCTCCCTCTGTCGATTCGAACGCTCTCGTGCACCGCGCGCGCTGCCGTTTCCGATGCCGTCGTCGATGCCGATGCCGCGAGAGTGGTGTAGGAGTAGGCTCACCATTTTTGGTGTCGGGTGTTGATGGATGAGGAGGACCTGCCTTGATTCCTGCAGCCAAGTCAGCCCCGCACCCAGGGCTGCCAACACCTTTGGTACGGAGATGTCCATCCAACTCCGGGTGCATGAATTTTAGGGCCGAAATATTAAAACCGACCTCAATTTCACGATTAATCTGTCAAGGGTTATTCATACCCCCCATATAAGCTGTTAATGCTGCTGATAACAATATGGGCCCACGTGTGATGGGAGATTTCCAGTGGAGTGCATGGAGTGGAAATGTCCAACCCCCCCTCAGAGGGTATGAGGTGCTTTGGTTACCATATTACCATGACGTGAGGGTTCAACCACCTAGTTGGGTGAGCAAGGAGAGTTGAGTCCGGTGAGATCCTTAACCTTCATACCCCGATCATGTGGTGTAGTATAGAATTATCCACTAACCTCTTCCATTCAATCCAACATCCTTAGTCGCCATCATGTCAAGCCCCTCCCACTCAAAGGCAGCTCCCCTCACCATGCCTACTCGCCAAAACCTGGACCGACTGTCCGAGTCGTCCATCGGCGACTGGGAGCGCGGCCGTTCCTCTCACAACGCCCGCAGCCCCACCCAGCCCTCCACCCTGGAAACCCACATGAAGAGCATGACCCTCAACAAGACCCCAGCCGCCCCGTCCTCGGGCGCGACACCGAAGCCTCCCGCGCCCTCCTCGATCGCTAGTGCGGGCAGCGCGAGCAGCGCATCGGCGGCGGCACGCACCAACCTCTTCCCGCGCCAGGCGCGCGAAGGTTACGGATTCCGGCCGGCTTCGGGCGCCTCCACCCCTATCCCGCTCACCTCTCCTCCGGTGGGCCGCGAGAACGGCGAGACTGAGGACGCAGTGGACGTACTCGATACGCAGTTCAACGACGACGTTCGCCGCGCACTCCAGCAGCCCGCATCGCTGGCTGTTGGCGCGAATGCACTCGTTCCTGACGGCGGGATTGCTGACGCTGAGGGTCTGGGATGGCCTGGTACGTTACTTTTGTGGGGTTCCAGTGGGCTGACGAAATTCAGCTAAGCGCACGCATCTCCGCCTCCACTCGACGCCGGAGGAGAAGGCAGCCAATCTTGAAGTCCTGGCCGGCGCCCTGCGCACGGTTCTCGAGTGTATCGGTGAGGATCCAGACCGCGAGGGCCTGCAGCGTACCCCTGAGCGCTACGCCAAGGCCCTTATGTGGATGACCAAGGGTTACGAGGAGAGGCTGGTTGACGTGATCAATGACGCAGTCTTCGCCGAGGACCACGAAGAGATGGTCATTGTGCGCGACATTGACGTCTTCTCGCTTTGTGAGCACCACCTTGTCCCATTCACCGGCAAGATCAGCATCGGCTACATCCCTAGCAAGCTGGTGCTTGGGCTTAGCAAGCTTGCCCGCATCGCCGAGACCTTCTCCCGCCGCCTCCAGGTCCAGGAGCGTCTCACTCGCCAGGTCGCCCTCGCGATCATGGAGGCCATCCGTCCCCGTGGCGTCGCCGTTGTCATGGAGGCTACGTGAGTCACCCGAGACGCACTGCTGACTTCAGGCACATGTGCATGTCGATGCGTGGTGTTCAGAAGCCCGGCGCGACGACCGTCACGTCGACCATGCTCGGGTGCTTCCGTACGCAGCAGAAGACGCGCGAGGAGTTCCTCACCCTCATCCGCACTCCTAGCATGACGAGGCATTAAGGTCGAGGGGGGCGTCAGTGGCGCGGGGCGACAGTCACGCGCTCATCTGCACCCTGTCGCATTCAACATTACGCAACTCTTAGTCTTCTTCTTGCGGGTAGTGGCGGCACTGCCGCTTTGGTGTACACTCATCTGTACGATGTATCTTGCTGTATGACTTGCTGTTGCGTGTGCATATTGGTGACCTCTGGGCCGGTCGGAGCCAGCTGGTGGCGAGCATTCCTAAGCTCAGATCCACAAAGAAGTTGGATGAGACGGCGGTTTCCGTGCCTAGGACGTCATAACCTACCATACCTTGCTCGAGTTAGATTGAGACAATACACTTATCAATCCATCAAACCATCTCTTTCATCCTTTCAAAACATCAGCCATGCGCTCAGAGCTGTAAGCTGGCATAATCACCCCATTCGAGCTGACACCAGATTCGCTGCAGCACTCCTCGGCTGCGCGACTGTGCTCCTCGGACGAGTCATGGGACGGCGCGATGGCGTCGCCCTCATTCTGGCAGTGTTACTCGGCGCGTTCCTGGCGGTCTTGGAAACGGTGAGCTCTTGAACACTTCTCCTAGCTGACATCAGTGTATATCCATATCAGCAGGCCTTGACCGAGTGGCCATTCTCCGCGCAGTCTTCGGTGGTTGCGCGCGCGCGCTCACTGTCGCACTCACCCACATCGCCGTTGGCCGCACCTTCCTCCTTCCCTTCTCTCCCAACCTCGAGCCGGAACCGCCTACCGGAACGCGATTACTCCCTTCCGCGAACGTCGCAACCCTCGAGCGTCAGCCCTTCGCTGCCGGGGTATGTCTCGCCTTCCTCGCAGGAGGGGTACACTTAATCCTCGGCGTGCCCCAACATGCCGCGCTGGGCGTGGTGCTCGTGACTACAGCGCCTTTCCTCGCCGCCCTCGTGCTAGCCGGGGCGCGTGTGGCTAAACCAGACGCGATTGTACTGGCCATGACAACACCCATGCTCCTCGTGTGAGTCAGCTGGAGTCTTTTTCCAGTCAGCTGAATCTAACCACAGTGCCTCCTCCCTTGCCCGCGACGCGCAGCTCATCGACTGGACTCTGGCCGGGATCAACAAGCAGTTACCTGGTCTCCCGGCTGACGCTGTCGCGCGCGACATCCTCTGTGCACTCGCCACCACGCTCCTCCTCCACCTGGTCGCACATATCCACGTCCTCCTCGTCCTTAGTCCCACACTCCCACCAGCACCGCCCGCGAGCCTGTCCGGCCACCTGAGATTACTAGTACGCGTTGTCGCGAACCCGCCAGAGCTGGACAAGCGCGTCCTCCTCTTACTGCAAGACGCTCCACCACTCCCACGCGCATTCCGCCTAGCCGCCCTGGCTGCGCCGCGCGAGCTGCGCATCGCACTAACGGCCGTAAACTGGTGGTACACCACCACCGCGTCCCTGGCACGTGCTGTTCCCGAGATGGACGACGTGGAGAAGATCTTGTCTTCACGCCGGCGCGCACTGGGCGCTCTCCGCCTACATGTCTTGTCCTGCTATCAAAGCAAGAAGCAGCTGGAGCTTGCCTTTGTACTCTGCACCGTGCCGCTCGAGGCAGCTCAGCAAGCGCCTTACTACCTCTTCGCGGCCCTCGTTCCCCGCATTGCGCCCCCCTGGCCGTTCCTCGAGATCCTGACTGCCCTACATATCGACGCGACCTTCCTCCCGGTCCCGGCACTCACGGAGTCCCACGACCTTTCGGCGCACCTCCCACTCGATACCCCCGGCAAACTAGAGGCATACGCATCCGCTCTCGGTGGCGGGCTTGCCGCCGCCGCCTGCTACCTCGCGTGGAGCATCCTTGACTCGTCGCCCACGCCACTTCAGCCCACTCGCTCATATACCTGGTCGCAGAGCGTTCACCCGGAAGTCACGCCCTCAGGGGATACGCCCGGCCTTTCACCAGGAGCCCCCGTCCGCACCCTTCTAGCCGCGCACACCATCCTCTCTGCCCGTATCATGGGGCGAGGGATGCTCCTCGTCTCCCTCGCTGCGTCCGCAAGCGACGACTGCGCCCGGGGCCACGTCTACCTCCCGCTATGCGTATTCAAGGCGCACACCGAGCTTGCGGACCTGCTACATGGCGGCGGTGCGCCGCTACACGTCTTCGTACCGATACTGAGAATGGCGGAACGCGCACGCGAAGACTCGGAGAGCAGCATAAGTGGCCTTCCCAAGAGTGCCCGAAGTGCTATCCGCGCCGCCATCGCAGCCGCGTACGTCCCTGCCTGCTGTCTCTGGGAAGGAGCTGGCGAGACGGGCAAGATCTGCACGTGTAACCGCAACCGTGCAGTCGTGCAGGCCATCTGGGGTTCATGATCGCACACGTATCGGAGTCGCATCAACGTTCGTACTTTGCATATAGAGGTTCAGCACAAGCCACATCATTCTTCTCCATAACATGCCAACAGCATGTCATATCGTCGTTGCAGCTGCCCCTGGGACGATAGTATGAAGCAGCGAGCAGACTCGTGCAACACTACAACTTCATTTCTCCTGTTGGCATACTTCACTCAGGCCGCCCTTGGAGCTGTCGGTCGCCATGCTAGAGCCTGTTCGATCTTTCAGCCCTGTAAAACAAGCTCAGTGTTCCTCCTACTGTGTTCAGCAAGTCGTTAACAATCTACCCATGGAGGGACGGGAAAGCGTAGCGCGGGATGCTTGAGTCCAAACTCGTCCTGTCTTCTGACTGGAGCGCGACAAGCGCGACCACATCAACAGGGAAGCTCGCGCTGAGGCCTGGATTGCCCAGGCGGGCCATACGCTCGGCCCATCTTGTAATGACGGATGGTCCGTTCGCCTGCTGACTCTGAACGAACGACATCCTGTGGGCGTCCGATGTCGTCTGTCACTCATAAACACAACATAAGCTGTTGAGCTGTACATTGATACAATGTCACCACTGCGGTCAGCTATTCCACACAAACGTAAGCTCACATAGTTTTCGTCACGAAACGCAACTACGGCTGCCTGTCCTCGTTCCTTCCGCCGCGCCTTCTCCGCTGCCCACTTCTCAAACCTGCCGTTAGCTTCATGTTACACATTTTAGCTAACGCACCACTTCCGCATCGCCTGCCGGCTGCGCTCCGAGTGGACGTTGACCGTCGCGATGATCTTGGCATCGCCTGGGGTGCTTAATGAGAAACAAGTGAGCTCGAAGAAGCTCGAGTGTTCGGAGTAGGGTACGCCTGCTCTCAGCGGGTGCATGACCTTCATGTACCCACCAAATATCATGAACTGCCGCGAGGATCCACGGATGGGTTGCAGTGACACGTCGCTGAACCCGCGCGCCTGGTCGCGCTTGATCACGAAGTCGACATCTGGCACGGTGTTCGCGCCCGCAGGTGCGCGGAATGTCCATCCTGTTGGCCTGAAGCCGAGGACGCGCTCAAAGTGTGGTTGCAGCATCTCGAGATACGACTGAGCTCGTTCCCGTTGGACGTTCCAGAGCGGCACGATGTGGACCTGGCACTGGAGTCAGCTTCTCGCTGCAGCTGCGTCAACGCCATCAGCTGTCCGCATTGTTGAGCCAGACACACCTCTCGAGGATCGTCGCCCATCATCGCGTGTAGCTCGGGGTCGTCCTGAGCTCCGATGATACTTCGTTTACGCTCATCCGCATAGATCTTGGAGTCGAGTGCACGCGCGATTGCTGCAGTTAGCGGGTGACTCAACGACCACACCCACCCTTGACGATGCGCTCCTTGCCGATCGAGTACGTCCCGACGAGGACGAGCACGCGGCCCTTGGGATTAGATTCCTGCCCCTCCTTGCTGGGATGCTTCTTCAGCCATCCCTCCATCATGGAGACGGAGCGCTCGAGGATATCGTAGGCCATGGCTGCCGGGTGAGGGTTGACATCGGGCTTGATGTCAGGCTTAACGTCAGGCTCCGAGTTGAGTTTGAGATCTTCCTGGTCAATATCTGGGTCGACGTCCCCCATAACGTCGTAATCTGGAGGGTATTCCTCCTCGGGACATTCCTCGTCGATATCCGGCTGGATGTGTTCGACCTCGATTTCCGGTTTGATGTTCTCCTCGTGCGGCAGCATCTCCAGCTCGCCTGGAATCTCAGCCTCCAAGCCCGGGTCGCCGGCGGCCTCAGCCGCCTCGATTTTGGGCTTGATGTCGACGTCCTCAAACGCTATCTTCTTCGCGAGTTCGGCGCAAGCCTCAATGACGAGCGGCTGGGGAGGAAAGCAGTACTGTGGGTTGAGGTAGGTCGTGTCCAGGTAAATCGTGTCCAGCGGGGCTCGTGCAACGGCGGGATGAAGAACGTGCTTCGGGCATCTGCGGTCAACTTCCCGGAGTTCATGTTAAGCTCACGCTCGAAAGTCGCCACAATGGAGGTATCGGAATATGCGCTTGGTTCCGACAAATGGAGAGCGAAACGACGAGTCGCCAGCGTGCGCGGTTTGGCGGCCCTCGAAGAGGAAGATGGACGAGCCGGGGCCTGGCGTCAGCTTGTAGGGAACACAGTGGAGCTGTCGTACAGTGATTAGCCTCGATGAGAGTCACCGTCACCCCGCCTGTGTTAGGGATGGTGAAACGCTCGTTGTCCGGAATGCCGTGCTGCTGTCAGCTGTGATTAGAAGCTTTCAGCTGGACTCACGACCCACTGTGGCTCCACGCCAAGCATGAGCACAACGAGATTCGCTGTCGTCTCGGAGCAGTAGATCGGTCCGTTCCGCCAGTACTTGGAGAGGTTGGTATAGTGGTCGGAGTGGTTGTGCGTGAGAAAGTAGGCGTTCACGCCAGGGATGGCACCGTAGCAGAACGCGTCGACCGCGATGGGCATGCCGGTGAGGATCTGGAATCAGCTCGTCCCAATGGGCACAGCTGACCTTGTAGAACGGTGCGGGTCGTCGACGTCCAGGCACATTCTTGGGCTGGTCGACCTCGTCCCACGTCTCCTTGTTCTTGTTGCCAGACATGAGGACGGAGAAGGCGTTCGCTTTGCCTGGAGGTGGGAGTTCCGTACGGAGTGAGTGAGTGACGCTCGTGATCGGTCTGGGGGTCTTATCGCGTTCCTTGCCCTTCGCTTTGGGAGAAAGGATTCTTGGCGGCGAGACCTTCCTCGGCGATGGTTCGGGAGAAAGAAGGACCACTTCTGGTGAGGAGGCCGGGGAAGTTTGGGTAAGTGGATCCTTGGCAGGTTTAGATGGGTCTGCTTTGGGTCGGCCTGTCTTCGGGGGACCAGACTTGGGTGGGTCGCCGTCGGCATCAATACATGCATTGACATGCGCCTCGGCGGACTGTGGTTAGCAAGTTTCGGGACTTTGACAGCTCACAGCTCTGTCGCGCGGCAACCGCATTCCGCACATCATGCACTCGGAGATGAGCACCTCCTCCGCCTCATCCTCCTCGGAGCTCCTGCACAGTCGCTCGACCTCATTGGGCAAGGAACGTGGCTGTTTGCGTGCCGGCTCGTCCTCGTCGCTGATGACCACTGGGTCTGCCGCTGACCCCACGTCCGCCTTCCTCTTCCCCTTCCGGACCTCAGAGCTACCGGTACCCCCAGCGCGTCCGAAGAAATCGAAAAGGCTGCCGTTCTTTGACGTTGATAATGGAGGTTTCTTGCGCGGCGCCATGGTGAATGGACATTGTCAAAGGTCATGTTGCGACGCGGATCGCGAGGTGGAGGCACAACACTCCAAGTCCAGTCACCCTTTGCGTCATCGGATATTCCGCAGACGAAAACGTGTCGGAACTGGCCGAGAAGTGACTTCTTGGCATCATCCAGATTACAACTACAGGATATTTTGGTTGCAAGGACTGACATAGCCCTCTCTTGAGTGCGTGAGAAGAGAGCTGACACAAATTACATGTCTCGAACGTCTCGACGACGGGGAGAAGCAAGAATGGCTCGTCTGCCGGGTCGTCTGTTGTGACACACACAGCATTGATGCCAAAGCGGTACCAGTACAGAATATGGTTCCATTAATAGATACGCATCAGCGAGCATGGGAACGGCGTCGACATCTTGACAGTCGAACTACATGGTAACCATGCCATCCTCCGAAGATGTCGGACTCGTCGACCGCAGCACACACCAACAGTTGTCTCAACGCTCACACCAACAGTTGCCTTAAGAACACAAACAGGGCAGCTAGTTCTCACTCACCCCCCCCCCCCCTCCCCCTCCAAACTAACATTCTCATCCCTAACAATGACAATCGCACACCTCGTCACCGAGATCGCGCTCCACGTCGGCGGCGACGCCATCGCAAACAAGATGACAGTGACCTCCGACACCCCGACTGGCGTCAACGTCGCCCTCGTTCTCCCTCAGGAGGGGTGGCATCCCGACTCACCGTTTGTGCGTGCCTATGCTCCCCTCCTCGCCCACCGGAACATCAGTCCCGAGGCCTTTGCGCGGTCATTGGACGGGGTGAATGAGGCACTCATCACCTCGCCGTCGGCTAGGGTTGGTCAGATCGGAAGGATTGCCACCATCTTGGTGTACGTTCCCGATTCGTCCTCATTCCTCACCTTCCTCACCTTCCTCACCTTCCTCACCTTCATCCTCAATTCAACCTGTACTCACCACAGACCCCCCCTCGCCTTGATGGGGGCCGTCGCTGGCGCAGCAACGGCCGTCCAGGGTGCCCATGACCGTTCCTCCGCCGTCGCAGCCGCTCTGGAGAGCGCCAACGCCACCGTCTTCCATCCCGTGGGCCTCAACGCCTCGTAAGAACCCCCCAGGATGGGCTAACCATTGAATCCTGGACACGGCACAGCTACACAACCTCCTCGGCCTTCCTCCTCCTAGTGCCGAGGCCCTCCGGCTTGAGGAAGAGGGGTTTAATTCTGATGACAACCTGGAGAAGGAGAATAAGAAGTACAGGGAGAAAAAGGGGAAACATAAGAAGAGAAAGTTGAGCAAGCAGCTCCCGCGGGGCCTTGACCGCCTCAAGCCGTACTCTACCAGAATTATTCCCGTCATCCCCCTCCCGCACGTCAACTACACCTACAAAGGGTCCAGCGACGGGATGGCGAACTGGGGTGCCAAGGGACAGGCTAAGAAGACGGCGGAGAATGAGCGGCGCGGATGTAAGGCCCTCGCGAGGGGCAAGACTAAGGTTGTGAACAAGCTTCTTGGCAAGTCGATCTGGGTAAGTCGACGTGAGGTGGAGCTGATCCAGTTCGTCGTCGTGTGATTGAGACGTGGTCGTGAGAAGCGGGCGAGGTTGAAATACCTGGGCGTGGTCGATAAATGGCGGTAAATGGAGCCCATGTGTATTTATGAGGTAGATGGCGGTGGCGCCCTTTGCATTCCGTACAGTACATGTACATGTCATGGATCCACCAACTCATTAAGAACTGGCGCTCTTGGCTCTTCACATTACCCACTCCCACTCACCATGAACATCCTAACAGGCATGACCCTCCGCGCGAGCGGCGGCGTAATCGCAGGTAAGCAAACCGTTACCACTGGCGCGACCTCCTACTCGTCTATGCCCCTAGTCCTCCCTCAAGAACGATGGCACTCAGACGCGCCCTTTGTCCGGTCGTCATCCAAAGCCATTCCCCTTCATCCCGTGGATATGGCCCGCGCCATCGACTGCGTCAACCAAGCACTAGTGACCTCACCCCAGATGACGGCAGTCAAGATTGGCAGCATAGCCGCCGGACTCCTCGTGTAAGTCAACAATAGGCGAGAATTGACAAAGTCCCGGCCTGGGAACCGTCACTGCGGCGGCGGTCGGTACGGCCGCTCACATTGGGGGCGCGAGAGATCGCGTTAAAGCTGTCAAGGACGCACTTGAGAGTGCCAACCTCATTTTCGCGGTTGCAGGTCTACGCGCTTCGTAAGTACCTGAGCGAGGGAGCTCACAAAGAATTCTGAGCACGGCACAACTACACGAGGTCCTTGGCATGCCTCCCCCGAATGCGGAGGAGCTACTCGCGTGCTTGGATGAGGACTCGTATCCCGACGAGGAGAAGAGGGACGAGCCGCCTGCGTACGAAGAGGTGGAGGGCAGCACCAAGGACAGGCACGAGGGCAATGACAATCAGGATAAGGATAACGAGAAGAGCAGGCCCCTCCCACTCGGCCTGGACCGCCTGCGGCCTTACGCAGGCCGCGTGCTCCCAGTCGACGTCTACCTCGGGCCCGCGAAGTATACCCACGAAGGGCGGACCGACGGACTGAGTACCCTGGCGGCACATGGCCAGAACGCGATGAGTAGTTGGAACGAGCGGCGCGGCGCACGGTCCAAGAGTGGGAGGAAACGCACGAAGCTCGTCGACGAGGCTATTTGGGTGAGTCGGGTGTGGGTGCGCTAATCCCAGTTCGTCGTTGCGTTCGCTGCGTGATTCTGTGTGTCTGCTATCAGCGGTAGGATCTGGTCAGTAGTGAAGGAGATCGATGACAGTGCCGTAAAGTCGTAAAGCTGCGGAACTCGGAAGTATCCGGCGACGCAAATCCGCCCGATCCACCCTTAAGAGCTAACAAACATAACATAAACCTTGCTCGCGCGCAGACCTAAGCAGTGTAGTTGGGGAAGCACGCCACAAAGCCCTGCTTGGAGTGTTTGGAGTCGACGTGTTGGTCGAGCCTGGTGTCAGTGGCTGGTCTCGAATCTTTTCAGCCATCCACCAGGTGAATCCGCCTTCCCTCCACCTTCCCACCTTCCCTCTTCCCCTCTCCGCTGGCCGCGCTCGTTTACTCACATGGGCTTCTTGGCTGTGCTCTGGAACGCCTGCTTGCAGATGTTGCACTGGATCGACATGGCCGCCGCGTTCGACTTGAGCTGCGACGAGGGGCCCTTGCCCGCCTTAGCCGCGTTACGCTCACGCGCCTGTTGAGACTTTGCACCCTGGTGTGAGCTAGCTCTTACCTCTCGCTTTTCGCAGCTCGAATGAATTCGAGGTGCTGGCTGGGACACTGTACTCACGTTTCCGCCACCCATTATGATAGATTGAGATATTGTGTGGTTCCAGAAAAAGTTGAGGCGATCGAGCAATCCTTTTGAGGCGGAAACGGCACCTTTGACAATCCAGGCACACAACGTGGCCCAGGGCATTAACGGGCCAAGCCAAAGCCAAGGACACCACAGCGTCACTCGTCATGTCAGTTGTCAACGTCGTCCAACGCGCCAACTAACGCGCCAACTCCCATGTCAGACCTCAGCACAGAGGACCGCATCAAGCTCGCAGTCTCGTTCATCGAGCAAAGCCCTCCGGGCGAAGTCAAGTACGTTCCCCTCCAAATAGTAGCTGACTTTAGCGATGTAGTGAATGGTACGCCCTATTGTGATTGAGCTCACCTAGCCATCCGTACCATCATTGGAGACGATGATGCGCTCATGCCTCACGCGGTACCCGCTTTACGCGCGTACAACCTCGCGCAGCTTCAGGTCGTCAACCACCCCGCCGACGAGGGCGTCGACGCTCACTCCGTTAGTCCACCGCCTATATCTCTAATACCAGTCCCTCCTCTCAGACGCAACTCTCGTTCCCAACACCTCTCCCGAGCGGTTCTACGACCACCTCGCAGCCCGCACATTTATGTTTGACCACGTAACCCTCCTTCCTGGCGAATATCAGCCCATCACCCTCCCCGAAGCGGACGAGGCTTTCCGCGCAGCCCTCGCCGACTCGCTGGGCAACTATGCGCGTAACCACTTTCCCTCGGGGCACGCCTCCGTGTCGACCGACCAGATTCCCCTGCCCGTCATCCAACCCGAGAGCGAGCAGCCGGGCCACAAGGAGGAGGAGCCGACCCCGCTCGTGGCCCGTATCCCTCTTCCCGAGGACGAGGTGGACGCCGAGGGCGGGATGCAGGTCCTCGAGCAGGAGGTTGAAGCTGTGAGCCGCACGGACGAGATGGAGGAGATGGAGGATGAGGGGGTAGTGTCGGAGCGCGACATTCCCGGTCGCGTCGAGGATAACCCTACCCCGGTGGACGGACCGCGCGTTCCCCGTACCCAGGATGAGGTTGATGCCGAAGGCGGAATGGAGGCGCTCGATGAGGAGATCGACGAGGTTTGCGCCGAGGAAGCCAAACGCGATGAGAAGGAGACGGAGAAGGAGACGGAGCAAGCCCTCACTGCTGACGATGCTGAGGACGCACGCGAGACCGACGAGGCCTCGCCGGCAGCCGAGAGCTCACCCGTCCCCCCGGCGCCTGTCCACACTCCTCTTGAGAACCCCACTTTCACCCTCGAGATCGTCGGCAACCGCTTCAACCCGTCCAACTTCTGGACAGGACGATGGCGCACCCGCTGGGTCGTTGATCGCGTGGCGAAGTCCGTCTCCGGTACTATCCGCGTCGACGTGCATTACTACGAACAGGGCAACGTGCAGCTTACGACGGAGCATCGCGCCTCGTTTGTACTTCCCGAGGGCGAGGACGCCGCGCTCGCCAGTGCAATTGTTAGCAGCATCGCGCGCATCGAGACCGAGTACCAGCTTGAACTTGGAGACGTGTACAGCGGCCTCGGAGACAAGGCGTTCCGTGCACTGCGCCGTGCGCTGCCGGTCACCCGCCAGCGGGTCGACTGGGACAAGGTGAGCGGGTACTCGATCGGCAGCGACCTCTCCAAGGCATTTGCTTAGTTGTAATCACAATGCATCATGTACATACGGGTATAGGCTCCTGTTATGCAGCAATTGTATACAGTTTGCGGGTTTAGAGGTCGGCGGCTCCCTTTCGGAAATGGACCATCCTCGCCGTGACTTGGTGGCGCGTCATGATGTGCGCAAGGATGTCGGCGTTGGAGGTGGCCGTAATCGGGAAGACCTTCGCTTCATCCTTGGACAAGATAATGCCTTCCTTCTTCATCCTCGACCGATACTCTAGTCTGACGTCAGCTGGTGGAATCAAGGACGACGTACTGGCAAAAGACGCACACACGTGTCCCGTCGTCCTGGACTGGAACGTGCCAATTGAGACGAGGCCGATACCATGCCTCCAACTCTGCGTCCGATGGGTCGTTCGCCGTGCGGTCCGAAGGGCCAGTCGACGCGCGGCGACGCTGAGCCCCATGTGACCCCTCAGCAGCGTCGGACGGACGAGAACGCTTGAAGCCAGTGACCGGCGTAGCGAGTGGTAACCCTGCCTGTGACCCTTCCGGACGAACAGGCGCGCCAGACGGACGGGTTCGGTGGCTACCAGAAGCGCGGGCGATACTAGCGGCGTCGGACGGACGTGCGCGGTGTGCACGGTTGATACCATAAACGGCGCGGGGAGCCCGCGGTGCGGCTTCCTCGACCTCGACCTTGACCACTTCCGAGGCGCCAAGACGGTCTTGAGCGGCAGTGAAGAAACTTCGGATGTATGACACATCGTCATGGGTGGCGACAAGAGTCACACTGAGACCGTACCGAAGAGCGAGCTTTCCCGCTTTTGAACGCAGTCGACTGATACTGTCGACAGTCTTCTCGGCGGCGCGAAGCTGCTCACGGAGGTCGTGAACCTCACGGCGCAGCTCCTCCTGGGCCTCGTGGGTCCTCTTGAGCTCCTCCACCTCGGCCTTGTGGCTCCGCTTGAGCTCGGCGACTTCGCGCCGCAGCTCCTCTGCTTCGGCATTCTTGTTGTTCAGATTGGTCGCCTCGGTCTCCTGGGTCGCCTTGAGTCGGTGAACCTCAAGGTTCAGAACCTTCGCCTGTTCCAATTCTCGTCGGACGGTTACGATTTCCGCCTCGGCAAGCCTTACGCGGCCGAGCTCCGCAGCCTTCGCCTCTTCGAGCTCAATACGGACCGTTGCGAAGTTCGTCAGGGCAAGCTTCGCCTCTTCGAGCTCACACCGGACGCCTGTGAGTTTCGTCTTGGCGGCCTTCAGAATCCTCTCCTTCTCCAGGGCCACGGCTACGCCCAGAGCATAGGCGGTCTTGAGTTCGTCAAGCTCACGCCGCAGTCCATCCCCCTCGACAGACTTGTCACGCAAGTTGGCCTCATCCGTACTCCGAATGGCCTTGAGCTCGTACAGCTCGCGGCGCAGAACCTCTGTCTCGTTACATCTGTCGCGCAGCTGGTTCGCGATCTTTGTCTTCTCGCGCAAGACAGAATCGACCTTGGCCTGGGAGCTCCTAGCTTCCTCTACCTTGACCTTCGCGATCTTCGTGTTGGCGTCGTTCTCAAGCTGCTTCATCTTCTCTATATTCTTCTTGAGGCGCCCCTCCAGCTTGTCGCGCTCCCTGTCAAGGGTGGCGTTCGTGTTCTTAATCAAGACGTTAGCCTCTTCGGCAGTGTCGAGCCTGGCCTGCAGCTCAGCGACCCTCTCTGTCTCGCTCCTGTAGTTGAAGGCGAGCTTCTCCAGATCAGACCGGTACTCGTCGACTGATGTTGCCTGCTCTTTGACTGCGCGCTCGGCCTCAGCCAGCTGTTGCTTCAACCTCCTCGACAGCTTGTGGTAAACACTGGTAAAGGAGACCAGGGCGCTGGCCAGAGCTTGGGAAGCTATTTGACATTCTTGCGGCACTTGCAGCAGCTGATGCTGGGTCTCTTGCAGCTGCGGCCCTGCCGGTAGATGGATGGATTGCTCGGAGCCGCTGGGTTGCGCAGTCTGCTTCTGCTGGACCGGTGATGGCGCCGCCGGAGGTTGCACAACCTGTGGATGGGCCATTGGCGGAGCCGTGAGGACGGCCGGCGCGATGTCCGACCCGCGCGACACGGCGAGGACGCCGTTATTGCTCATTCCAGCCGGGGAGCCATCTACGTCCATAGGTTCGCCAATTCGAGGGCGGGTGACGAGTCCGTCGGCTCCTTGGCGTGCGCTGGTGGTGTAGGCGCGACAGTTTGTGTAGGCCCCGGTGCCGCGGGGACCGCTGAAGATTTGGTTGATGGTATCTGTGGCGCTGGTGATGTCACGGTCGGTGGCATAGTCGGAATGGACGTGGTGGCGAGGAAAGCCGGTACCCTAGCCGACACAGGTGCTTTGGCTCTGCGGCCTCAGCCTCACTCGCTTGGCTCACCTACTCCTGTACTCGCTTAAGCATGTTAGGGGTGGGAGCTGCCGAGGATGCGGTTGAGGATTTCGCGGAGGTAGCCGCTGCACTTGTATTTGTGGCGGCCTCGGTAGCGGTTGCAGCAGTGAGGGGAATGGCGGCCGGCTGAGGCGAAGCAGCAGGTTGAGGAGGGGGTTTTGTAGTAGGAGGGGGTTTGTGGCAGGAGGAGGTTTTGTAGCCACAGGTGCGGAGCTCGGCGGGGTGGCGGTAGTGCTCGCAGCGTCGCCGTTGTCAGAGCGCTGAATGGCAGCTGCACTAACTAGAGGCTGGATTGGTGCACTAGAGGAAGGTTGGGTTGACACGTTGGAGGGCTGGGCATGCGCACGGGTCCCCGGCGTTGCCAAGTTTGGACCTCGATGATCTGGGAGAGGCTGCTGAGGTATCTGCCGTGCGATGGAGAGTTTAGTAGGCGAAGACATGGCCTTGGGTGAGCTGGATAAAGAGGTAGCAGTGAAAGGGGAAGAGCAGGTCTAGAGACGGGTCAAAGGAGGGAAGGTGACGTACTGACGTTCTCGTGTCGCCTTGTGGGTGACTCTGCTTTTGACAAGTAAGAGGTGGATGGGTATAAGGGTTTGTAACAAGGAAGTCAAAGGTGACGGACGAGGTAGTCACGATGGTGAGGTTGAGCTCGATGATGAGTATGTTGGAAAGATAATGTAAATGAGTACTGATTGTACCCAGTTGCTTCTGAGCTTCTGACGCCCTTACCACAGAGCCAAATACGGCCATGAGACTTCCACATTCCTCTGTGAAGACAGACATTATTATCAAGTTGAATTACATGCGTACAAACATAACGTAAAAAGCATGATACCCAATCTACAGCCTCTAGACATTATGTATCACTGATGGGAGATAAACTCGTCCGCGATGGGCTAGCGGGAAGCTCACCACTGCCGACGAGGTAGAAGACGACGAGCATGGAAATGATCGCACCTACTATCGCCCATGCGAGGTAACCTCGCCCAAGAGCCCACGCCCACAGACGTTGTAGGCGGATGAAGTATGAAAGCACGGTGAGGAACGCACGCGCGAGAAAGTCGGTGACCATGTCGAAACCCGGGAGGACCAGGACTGTCTCGAGAAGCCCGCCGCTGACCAGCTGCGACTTGTTGCGTCTCTGGCGATAGGCCTCTTCGATCTTCTTGTTCGCGTCCTTTACCCAGTTGAGTACCGCGTCCTTCTGCGTAATGAAGCCGTTGATCGTCGCGACCTTCTCTTGGATCTGGCGCGTGGCTGAAGCACGTTTCTCCTCCATGTCGTGCAACGTCGTCTCGGCTTTCTGGCACGACAGCTCGACGCGGCGGAAGGGGTTGATCAGCACGCCCAAAGTCGGGTCCAGCGTAGATCGCTTCGGCCAGGCCTGCAATCCATAGGCAAAGGACGGGAGACCTTGAGACGCAGCGGTAGAGGGCCCTGGGCGCAGGTGTGTGCGGATGGGCGAGCGGGGAGACACCCACCTGTTGCGGTCCGAGACATTCATGTCGGATTCCACGGCCAGTGGACTAAGTTGGTCCGCCGTCTCGTCGTCCGACGCCCGGCACTCGGAGCGGCTCAGGTCCTCGAGGCCCTCGAACCGCACATCGACGTCCGCCGCCGTGCTGAACACTCCGCTGACGTCGTCGAGCTGGCCAAGGAAGTGCGTGATGGCGTTGTCCATGTCCGCCTCTGCCCTCTCGACTTCCACCAACTGCTGCTGCGCCTCCAGCAGGTTTCTTGGATCAGACGTGTGAGCGATGGGTACATACCTCTGGTGCTGTACGTAGATCTCGCTCTCGATCACTCTCCTTTCCTCCTCGGCCTGGAGTTCAAGCTCGGCCCGCTTGGTCTTGACCGCCGTGCTGTGCTCACGAGCCAGAGCTTGCTTGTTATCGCCAGGCTGCTCCGCTCGTGCGAACGACCGGTTCACGTCGTCGACTGTCGTTATCACGCGCCGAGGGGCCTTGTCGAACCCTCGAGGGATGCGTCTGGGGAACCGTCGGCGAAACGGGTGGGCGTCTTCGTCCGATGTGACCACCCAGTCACCGTTGTCATAGCGCTCGTGAGAGCGTCGCAGACCTAACAGACCACGGCTGTCTCGCAGAGAGTGGGCATTCGTCAGTTGGTGCTGACCGTTGGCCGAACTGTTCACAGTCCATGACGGTGCTGTTGCGCCGCGACGTTCGTCCTCGTTGTCTGTCATGACGGGGCCGGTGGTCATGGCATTAACGAGGTTGCTCTTCACCCCCCGGCCGAGCGCGCGGAGCGTCTGAATCGGTCGGGGGGGCTGGGGCAGTCCGCTGGTGCTGTGATGGCTGCGGTGCATCCCCCGACGGCTCGCCATCCCGCCTGGAGAAGGCTCGAGAGACGCTCTTCTTGACAGGTCATCTGCGACCGAGTCGGTGGCGTCATCGGCGAACTCAATCGGCTGAGTGAGAGAAGGGGTTGACGGCGATACAAGGTGCGCGGGTACGATTGACGCGTCGTTCTCGTGGCCCATGGCTGACTCCGTCGAAGGCATGGAGAGCTGGGCTTCGGACCCGATGGAGAACGACTGGGCTCTCTCGCGCGGAATGGGTTCAGGAGGAGGGATGTTCGGAGGGATGAAGAAATCAACACGGCCCCCAGATTCGTTGTATCCCTGGATGTCGTCGAGTGTGTACTGCCAGTTTCTGCCAGTATGCTGCTCAGGCTTCGAGGTGGCTGAAGCAATGGAGTGAGGTGGGAGAGGATACAGACTTCCTATATGTCTTGGAGAGAGCGAGCGCATGGCCTCTGATGCGGGGGAAACGGGGCCAGAATGTCCACCGGGCCATAGCAGAGGTGAAGCGAGATGCGAAGAGTCGACGTTTTCGCGCATCCACTTCTCGCGTGCCTGCTTCTGGGCTTGGTTCTTTTGTTTCCAGCGCAGGACGGCCAGGAGGTTGAGCTTTGGTGGGTTCTCGAGTCCCTGATCGATGAGTGCATAGTACCCATCGAGGTGCACGGCTGCACGCTGGGCGCGTCGCTGCGAAACGGGATGCGCGTTGACCAGCAGTAAGGCCTTGTACCTTTGTTCTTCGGTCAGCGATGCCCAGGCAACTTTGCTCACCCTCCATCTGCTCTTCCTCGCGGCGTGCGAGCTCAGCCCGGCGCATCTCCGCGTCGCGATCACGTGTCCGGTCGTCCGACTCGGCGCGCTTCTTAGTCGGCGGCTGTGTGGCTTGCAAAAGTGTTAGTGTGGGAGGTGGCGGTGGCGAGATGTCACGCTTCCTTCCGCGTAGGCCAAATAGCCCGCTGATCCGCCGACGCGCTTTTGGGTCGTGCGTCCGGTCGTCCACTATCGGACTGAGTGACGCAAGCATGGGCGTCGCCTCGCCACCGTTGTTGGGGGTCGCTGTCGCGGTGCGGTCTACGTCAACACGCGTGTCAGTAACTTCGCCCGTGTCCTCGGGTACCAGTTCTTGATCTTCGATGTCGTCGTCGTCTTCTGGAAGGACAGCTGGTACGTGGTGGGTGAAGGGGATATGGCCACCGTCGCTGTCGAGCGTGGCGGTGGAGAGGGCGCGTCGGCGGGTGTGATGGGGAGTGACGATGCGTAGGGGCGTTCCAGCCGCGGCGCTAGTGCCGACACTCGAGCTGATGGAAAGGGAGCGGTCACGGCCAGCCCAGTCGCCGTTAGTGAGGGCCGGAGGGGCAGTGACGAGGTAAGGACGGGAGAGTGGTGGAGGAGTGATGCCAAAGGAAGGAGGGTTTGGTGGGAGGAAGGTGGATGAGGAAGTGGTTTGAGGGGTGGATGTTGGTTGTGACTGTGACGGCGGGAGTTGGGGTGGATCGATCGAGGTGAATGAAGATTGTCGACGAGGGTGTTTGGCCATGCGAGCCTTTGCAGAGCTGAAGTCGTCGTCACCACCTAGCAAGTTCTCAATCTGGTCAGCAGACAAGACTATGGGGCGTTGTGGCCCGTGGCCCCACTTTGTGACGAGTGAGTTGCCCCGTTGCTGTTGTTCCATTTTCCGCTGCTCATCTCGTTCCCGGTCGTTCTCTTCGGCTCCTCCGCTCGGCTCCCGCGAACGCCCTCCGCCACTGACGCTGCGAGAGATGCGCGAAGGTATTTGTGAGAACAACATGGCTTCGCTGGGAGCACGCGACATTGAGTCTGTCGGGGTTCGACCGCCGGCAGGAGAGCGAAGGGGTGAACCGGTGACGATGGGCCGGATGAAACGGGAAGTGCGGCGAGAAGAGGCCGGGGGAGTAGAGGGTGACCAGGATTCGTGAGGGCGTGGCGAAACCAGGAGGGACTGTGCGCGACGTCGCCCTCTTGTAGGTGCTGTCAAATGAGGAGCCGAGTGATGGTTGAGCAGCCCAGAGCCTCGCAAGTGCCTCGGACTAGGCATTGCGCCGCCTGGTTCTGGGCCTTCCTTTGCTTCGCCCTTTGAGTCGTCGTCCGTGCTGCTCTCATACCCACCTGTGAGGATTGAGGGGCGGCGGGTGCTCGCGGCGGTGCTGGCGATCGACATGTGCCGCTTCTGAGGAGGAAGCGCTTCCGAACGGACTCGACGATCAATGTTTGACATTCGTCTCGCGATGCGCGGCGCAGGCAGACCAAGTCGGCTAGGCGAAGGTGGAGCAAGCGAACTCGGACCAGCGGCGGGCGAAGCTACGTCCTCAAATCGTTCAGAAGGCCCAACTCGCGGTGACTCAGGAAAAGGAGAAGAAGCAGCGTCTGTGACAACGACTCCTTTAGGGACTGACAGCGTCCCAACGTGGAGGACGCGTACAGGCGTAAAGCGCTTAGTCCTCTCAGAGGGTTGAGGGACGTCCAACTCCTGGGCCTCTGTCCGTGCGTGGCCACCTCCCGCACCATTTCCGTTCAACCCTGCCGAGTCTGCAGAGCCATTCCCGTGGAGTGGCACGACCGCGATGGGCGGGGACCGGGGAGATGGGGCGGGTTGCGGCGGCATTGTGACGGGTGGGGGAATGGACGAATTGACGGGTATCGCACCGAGCACCTCGGTGGCGACGGCTGGTGGCCCTGGAATAGCTATCGCAGCCCGCTCGTCGACCATGGAGTTGTTTCCTATGTGGACATTTGTGAGGGAGGAGGAGGCGCAAGGCGCTGCAAGTAACGGTGAGAGAGTGCGGGGTAACGTTTGGGAAAGGTTGGCAGGAGGAAGAGTCTCGGGCAGAATGTGTCAAGTCGATGTCGTCAAGGAGATGCAAGATGGAGGAAGGGAACGAGTGTGATGACGAGTAGTAGTAGTATTAGTAGTAGATGTTTGTTTGAAAGGTAACGATGGGGAGTGTGTGATGGGATCTTTTGAGTAATAAAGTGATTATGAGCACGTAGCCTAGTAAGCCCATCGTGTGCCATGGACAAGGGCAAGTGGGGTGTCAAGGTGGAGGTCAGTCACCCTTCACTAACACATCACTCTCAAGGCAAAGGCGTCACATTAGTCTCCCAACTCAGGCACCCTATTGAGAGTTCGATCAGAAGTTCAAAACAGGGAGAGGCTTGGGGCGTTACTACATGGTCTTGGGGGCAGAGGGTTAGGGGGGGGGCATCAATAGCAGTCAGATGCACCACAGCCAACTAGTTCTTACTTCAAATCTCCAACAACCGTTGCCCACTTGTCCTGAAGATGCTCAAGATGGACCGTTGCTTACAAATCAAACTTGCAGGTGCCTCTCGTCGCTTGGTTCATTTGTTCCTTGGTTCCTCGGGCCGAGACTTGACTTGACCTGATCGCCAAGTCAAGACTCCTCTGTTCCGCCATACCGCTACCACTACCACATGTCACGCATGTGGCGCTGTGGCGGGCCTGGCCGGCACCTAACTAGTCGGCTGAATTGTTTCAAACCTCACTACTCCTAGTATCTTACATCGGTTATGAACAGCACGTACTGTAGCCCCCAATAAACCAACTGCATATGTCGTATCATTACAAACCCGCTTTACTTTGCGAGCGCCTGCTCGACCTCCCAGAATGCCTGGATCGCTGCGTCGGCCTTGAGCGCCTTGCCGGCCTCCTCACTCGTCTCGAGGATGGGGCGGCGGACGCGCGCACACGGAACCCCAGAGTGCTGCTTGAGCCACCACTTGGTACCGGCGATGCCGGCGCGAGCGAACGCCGCGTCGGCCCCAGCACAGAGGTCCTGGAGGTGAAGAGCCTCCTGCTTCTCTTCCTTGGTGATCTCGTCGTTCTGCTCCTTGAGGGCAAGGGTCATCAGCTTGACAATGGACCGGGGGTAGATGTTGGCCAAGCCCATGATGGCGCCGTGGGCACGGCCTGCGCCGACAGTGGGGAGGAGGAAGTCGGCAAAGCCACCGAGGGTCACGAACTCGGGGGCAACGGCGGCAGCGCGGGGGAATTTGGATAGGACAGAGGGCTGAGTGCCGCCAGCGATGCGGGTGAGCTTGCCGACCGCGCCGCAGGTGAGCTTGACACCACAGATGTTGGGGTTCTCGCGCGCAATCTCGACCACAGTGTCGCTGTCAATGTCGAGGCCGCCAGCTGCGCCGGGGTAGTTGTAGATCATGACAGGGATGGGAGAGGCCGTGGAGACGTCGGCGAAGAACTGCTTGATGGCAGCCTTGGAGAGGGCGCCGGCAAAGTATCCGGGGGGGATGACGATGGCGACGTCGGCACCGGCGTCTGCGGCCGACTTGCAGAGGGCGATGGTCGCGCGGGTCGAGTTGCCGCCGCTGCTGTTAGCGCGTGTTCTGGGAGATGGAGTTGGAGCAGCATTTGCCGCCCTCTCAAGGTGGCCAGACTTCGGTGAACTAGTCGCCAGAGGTCTGGATCCCTACGAGAGCCAGCAGCGTCGGTACCCATACCACCCACACCATCTTACGCCTGAAATCAACTCACGTCCCACCAATAATGACAGTGTCATGCAGCCCCGCGGCATCGAGCGCCTCACGAGCCGCGCGGATGAGGGTCGTGCGCTCCTCGGCAGTGAGGTGGTGCGCCTCACCCATGCTCCCGTTAACGACGGGCTGCATGCCGACCAGCGCGAGCGCGACGACGTGGGACTGGAAGGTGGGGATGTCTGGGGTTAGCGGAGGGATGGGGGGGGGTGGGAGGAAGGAGGGCCGGGAGAGGGAGAGGCCGCGGTCCAGGGTTGGCGCCGAGGAAGACGACGAATGTCGAATCCACGACCACCACAACTCATCCCTTGTGCACTCATCAACTCTCCCCCTGCGTCTCCCCTCTTTACCTCTCTACTCTCTTCCGGTCCAGAACAACTCCGTCCAGACACAGACAAACTCACCAAGCTCCTCGTTGTCGTTCATAAACGCCGGGATCGGCGCCCAAACTCCTGCGCGGAGCACGCGCTGGTGCTGTCCGTTTCCGTTAGTTGCGACCATTGTGTATGCGATGATAGAGAAGGAGAAATGGAGCTGATGCGAATGGAGGGAGATACAGAGGTGGTAAAAGGCCTGTCATGGCGAGGGGTATATGCGCTCCACCGGGATCCGGGCCGGGGTCCGGGACGGCGGCAATTCCGGGCCGCTGCCGGGCCTCCTGGCGGTGACTTTTCCCTAAGCATGGGTCAGCAGGCCAGAGGCAAGTCTTTGTACCGATGCTCTTCGGGGACGATGCACCGAGACGGATAGCCAGGTTGTCAGTGTTCCGACATACATCCGATCACTGACACCCGCTCCAGAGGTCCGCCACTCGGCTCCCCACGGCATCTTGCTTTTCGTCAGGCGTCTGTTTGTTCCGTCCTTGCTTTCCACGACATGGCATACTGTTGTACATCTATTGCAGCACGTCTACACTCGTGGGCGACACAGGTCTCGTTGACGCCCTTGCCATCCACAACCACGGCATTTTTCCGCCTCTCTCTCACGCCATCTCGTTGTAAATCTTGATGGTCTTGTCCGCGCCACCCGTGATCAGACGCGTGCCCGTCTGGTCGAAAGCCGAGCAGAAGACGCCCTGGTGTCAGCTCGCCCAACACTTCCCAGCGGCGCGCGCCGTTGCGCGCGACTCACCGCCTCGGCATCCAGCGAACCCGGCTGCGGAATGTCCTGGAGGTGCTGGAATGGAAGGCCCGTTGCATAGTCCCACATCGTGAGCGTTCCGTTATCGCCGCCGGAGAAGAGCACGCCCTCGTCGTTGACAGCGAGCGTGTTGATGATTGCGTCGTGTCCAGTAAAGTTGTGCACAAACGAGCCCTCGGGACACTTCCACTTTTTGATGCTAGCGTTAGATGAGACAAGCTATAGACGTACTTGCTGCTCCCGCTCGAACCGGTTGCGAACGAGTACTCAGACGGGTGGAGGGTGACGGCGCGAACAGCCTTCTTGTGGTGCGTGAGCGTCGTCATGCTCTTCCCCGCGGCCAGGTCCCACAACCGCACAGTGCTGTCCATCGATCCCGAGATGATCTGCGGGTCGCTCGCCTGGCACTTTAAGCTTGCGACTGTGGATTTGTGCCCCGTGAGCGTGAAGATGTTTGCACGCGAACGCATATCCCACACGCGAACACTTGCGTCGCGACCACCCGTCGCGAGAATGTCTAGCGTCGGGTGCACGTCGAGGGTGTACACGCCGGAAAAGTGGCCGTGGTAGTGCCGGATGACCTTGTTCGTCTCGAGATCCCAGCACTTGACCATCTTGTCCTCACCGCATGAGAACAGGTACGGGTGCCGGTCGGACACGGCGAGGCCGCGGATCGTCGAGATGTGGCCTGTGAGCGAGAGCTTGAGCTCGCCGCTGGCCAGGTCCCAGATCTGGCATCAGCACCTTCAGTCTTGCTTTGGCTTACCTTGATAACACGATCGCCGGCACCCGTCGCAAACCACTTGTTCCCGGGATCGACTGCCACCGCCCGCACCCATCCCATATGTCCCGAGATGACCTTTGACAACTTCCACTGCGGATGGTACACGGGCTTGACCTCGCGCGCCTCCTTCTTGCGCATGAGAGCCTGCGAGAGGCGGGACGACGCGGCGCCTCCCTCGGCACCGAAGCCCTGCTGGTGCCGGAACTTGACCAGGGACCGAGGCGCCGCCTCGCCACCGGCAGCACCAGCACCACCGTCCGCGGACGATGCTTCTGGGCCCGCAATGAGCTTGACGCCGGGTCCCGCAGTGGCAGGACCAGCGGGTTGCACGGGCTTCTTCGGTCCCGCGCCCGCACCCGCCAGAACTGCAGGGAGTGTCTGCACGTCCCGGTACTCTGTTGCGAGCTTGGTCGCGAGCTTGGCTTTCGCTGCGCGCTCGAGGCCGTCGTCGAGGTTGTACGGCCCGTAGACTAGACGAGTGCGCTTGGCACCACGCTTGACCAGGTCCGAGAGGGGTGGGAGAGCACCCAGGCTGGATGGTCCGGCTTCTGGCTGCGCAGTATCGGTCATTGCGGGGTCCTTGGGTATCCTTGGGTATCCGTTGCGTGGATGACGAAGTGATGGAGTGGACCTTGTTGATGCAAGGTTGGTGGCCAAAGTCGAGGTGAGTCGCGTGGAATATTCGGCAACATTTTCGGGTTATCTCCCAGGTGGAGGTCGTCCACCGCTACCACCACACCACCCTGGTGGCTCACTCTCTCTTCCAATCCTATTCTTGTTGCTACATCCCAATGCATGATATCAGTGCGCGGGTAGTACATACACCATCGTAGAGTCTGCTCTTTTGGAATTATTCGTACTGCTGCGGCCTCCCAAGGTCCTCCACATCCCCGTCATCCGCCTCTCCAGTGACTCCAGGGCATCTGCGTCCCCACCCTCCTCACAGACGGCTTGGCTCAGACTTGATTTGCTCGTCCTCGCTTGGTTCGTGAAGAACAGGAAATCCGCCGTCGCTCGGCGCGGGCTCGCGCCTACGCCTCCATTTTCCCCCGCTGTGCCTTCCACCACTGTCCAAACTGGTTCGCTAAGTCCGTAATTGGGCCCTCGCCGTTGAACACACGTGCGTTCTCGAGCATGAGCTCGAAATCATCGTCGACCTGCCGCGCCTGCTGGTATTTGCCGCGCTCGAGGTTCGCGCGGATTAAGCTGAGATCCCGCGCCTCCTCCTGCGGAATTATCTCAAAGTACTGCGGAATGCCGAGCTTGACAGGGTCGACGGGCTCGCGGAAGATGAACGACACTTGCTCCTTGAACGCACGGTTGAGTGTCGTAAGCATCACCTTGCGTTCATCCGGCGTCATGCGGGGGTTGACTGCGCGCGCCCACTCTTTCCAGAACAGCTCCTCGTTCTTCGCTGCCATGTCCGTGATCGGGCCAGGGGGATTGAACTGCCGGCAACTGACGTTAGCGAAAGGTATATGGAAGGGGTAAGACGACGTACTTCGCGAAGATCAACTCGATCTCCTTGGCCATATCTCCCATCGTGCGGTACCTCTTCCCATCGATCTTCTTCATGATCGACTGGTAGTCCGAAGGATGCTTGATCTCCTCGTAGTAGGTTGGGCAGCCGTCAAGCACAGGGTCAACGGGTCTAAGGAACTGCTGTCAGCTGAGGCAATCCAGAAAAGAGCTCACGTATAAAGCCGCAGGGTCCTTGATGAGCACCTGTGCCATGGCCTTGGCGCGCTTCTGCCTGAACGGCGTAGTGTTCCCCACCGTCGGGGCCAGGTCCGCGGGAGGCTTAGGCCACTGTACCGGTAACGGCAGGTACGCCATACTTGCGACAGGCGCGGGATGGACAGGAGACACGCGGGTCGGCGCCGGTGCAGCAGTGGTACGCGCCACAACTGGCTGCGCGGGCACGGGCCCTGACATTAACGAGTCGATTGGCGGAGGAGGAGAGAAGACGGGCACGCCGGGGGGCCGTGCAGGCGAGAGCGTCCGCTCCCGTGGCTTCTCTTTGGCCTTCTTCTCGGGCTTCTTGAGCGCCTCGCGGAACTCTGCAGTTGCATTCGGCGCCCGGGAGCTTTCGCCCCGCTTGCCATCCGAGCTGCGCGGCTTATAGGCGTCGATGCGCGGCTTGGAGGGCTCGCCAGCCCGCTTCCCGTCCCACTGGGGGCTTCGTTCCCGCTCCTTGCTTTTGCCCTCTGCAACCTTGTGCCTCGCGCTCTCAACAGACGGCTTCGACGAGCTGGCGATGGCGACAGTGACCTTGAGGCCGCTCGAGCCTGGCTTTGTCTTGTCACCCTTGTCACGGGGGACAAACGCAGGGCTCTGGCCGCGGGGCACGAACGCAGGGCTCTTGTCGCGAGGCACGAACGCAGGACTGCCAGCCATTGAGGCGGGACCGGACGATGAGCCACCAGACGATGGCGCCTTGGGCTTGGCGCTCAACTTTATCTTCTTCGTGGGCGGAGGAGAGTTACCAAGCAAGTCCTCCAACTCGTCGTCTGGCGAGGAGCGCTGGCGCGACTTGGGCTGTTTGGGGGGCTTTGACGGCCCAGGTGCGGTGCCCTCCAGCAAGTCGAGCTCGGCGCCCAGGAGGTCGTCAACCATCGACACCTTCTTCTTCTTCGCCGGCTTCTCCTTCTCCTTCGGAGGTGGAGGTGCTGCCTTCTTCGGGACGGGAGGCGGCGCCATCTGTGCAGGGCCAGTGACAATCGTTACCGTCTTTGGCTGCTTCAACTTGATCTTCGGGCCGTTGGCTCCCGGTACTGGCGGTGGCGGCATGAGCTGGGGTACCCCTGCAGGTGGCGGCCTCGGTGAGGCAGGTCCCGAGTCGATACCGCTGGAAGCGTTCAGCGTTCTCTCCGTCTTCTTCCACACTAATGTCAGCAACAGCCACTCCGGCATAACTTACGTCGATCGAACATGACCTCGAACGCTTCGCCAGCCTTGCGGACCGGCGAGCCAACAGGGTTGTACAGGTAGCAGTTCGAGACAATAAGACGGATGTCGTTCTCAAACTCCTTGCGTGTCGCGTACTGACCGCCCTCGAACTTGGCACTGGCACTCATCAAGTCCATGGGACGTTTGATGATCGAGGTGTAATCTGGGGCGTGGTCGCGTACGGGGTCAACCGGATGCCGGAAGAATAGTGAGCGCTTGTCGGCCTGCAGCTTGCCCATGACGTGGGTAACGGCCTTAAAGTCGTCGTCAGACAGGCCGGCCGTCTGCGCCTTGGGAACGTTCTTCTTCTTCTTCTTCTTGTCCTTTGGCGGACCAGAGTTGTTGAGAACAAGCTTTATAGGCGCAGCTGCCGCTGCAGGAGGGCTTGGCGCATCGGCGGGAGGGGCCCGCGGGAAGCCGTAGTCCGAGGTGTCACTCGCAGGACCAGTACCGCGCGGGTCGACTGGCGTGGAGGGAGTCATGCTAAAGCGGATTTTGGGGGCGGCCGCTGCAGGCGTTTCTGTGACAGGCGTCTGAAGCTTGATTATCGCTCCCGGCTTGGGTTCCGCCGTCGTGAGACTTATAATCTCGGCAGCCTTGATCAGCGCGAAGAGGATCTCGCGGTCCGTCCCAGTGAACGAGCTCGTCAGCGCTTCCAGCAGTTCATGTCGCAGTTCGGGCTTGGAGTTGAACTCCTTGCGGACAGCCTTCACGATCTTGGCCTGTTCCTGGTCTCGCTCCTTCTCACGCTGCTCCAAATTGTCCGTGACCTCGACAATGCCGCCCGGAGTGACGCTCATGTGCACCTCGCCGACGGCGAGCGTCATGAGGATCGACTCGGAGAAGGCACGCGCGACATGCCTGCGCACGGTGAGCGAGTAGTCGTGCCGGATCACGTGGAAGAGGTACTGCGCTAGCGGCTGACTGCGGCCCGGCGACTTGCACAGAAGAAGGCAATCGAACGCCATGAGGCGTAGCGGCTCGTAGTTGCCCTCACTGAGAGAATTAGCGACCATCGTGGTTGTAACTCACCGAGTGTAGTGTAAGAACATGCGGGGGTCGTTGGTCCTCTGCCCAACCAGTATGGACTTCATCTGCGCCTGCAGTCCGGCCAGTGTCACGACGTTGTGGTAGCTGGGTACAAGGCGGTCCACTGTAATCGCTCTCTCGTTGGCGTCCATGGCATCACGCAACAACTGTGCGTCGATCTCCTTGTCGTGATCCGTCAGATTCGTAGCAGCGTTGGTGCCAGCAGAGAACGCAGAGCCGATCGCGCTGATCACCGTGGCGACATAGTGCGAGTCCGAGTACTCGTTCAAGCTGTTATCGTTCTGCTGCAGCAGTTCGAGGAGGAGTCGCCTTACATGCCGCCAGACTGTGCGGGGTTGGTGATCTCGCATCTCACACATCGCAGTGATCATGCACTTCTTCAGGAAGTACTGGGCGAAGTTGGAGAAGTCGTTCGGGAGAGGGTAAACTGGAGCCAACGTCGGATCCTCTTCGTCTGTCGGTTGACAATAGAACGTGTGGAACAGCTTCATGAGACAGAAGCCACCCATGTAGTCCGCCTCAGCAGTGTTGTACTGCGGTCAGTCTTGCAATGGCAACAGATTAGGAGACTCACGGCAGCAAGAGCACGCGCTGCCTCCATGCGCACGCGGTAGAAGTAATTTTCCACCAATACTGTGCGCGCAAGCTCACTGGCGATCACTGGTGACGAGGCGTGTGACATTGACTGGATCGCCTGGTCGGATTAGCACTCCCTCGAACATCGTAACCCACCTGCAGCTGTGCGACGACATCCCGGTCCCCCTGGAGCTGGGAAATCCAGAACCAAGGCTTCTCGTGGATCTCAAACTTGGCGAGCCATTCCAAGTCCGGGTCGACCCGGATCCACTCGTACCCGCCTCCCTCGCCCAACATGGTCTGCGCCTCCTCCTCGCTCCAGTCGTGCACGCGCCACCTGCGTTGCTCTTCCTCGTCCTCCCACGGAGGGTACGCGAAGACCTCGCCGCGGTCCAGGTCACGCAGCTCGGCCTCCTGGTCCTCGTCGTTGTCGTCCGCTTGAGCGAGCGCGTCCTGCAACTTGGAGAAACGCGCAGCAACGTGCCCACTTCGCCTTGTACGTTTGTACTTGGTGTTGAAGGGCAGGGGGAAGGTCTTCTTGTTCGTCTTCAGGTCGACGAGATGCTCGAACGGCGCGCCGTCCGCTTCGTGGATGCGCACGGTCAAACTCCCCTCGAAGAAGGGTGTTGGCCGCCTGCTTGTGAGCATCTTTTCCTTGCCCTTCGAATCCAACGCGTCCGCGGCCGCCAGCGCGGGTTGGCTCTGCTCGACTGTAAACTCGACGAGGAACTTCTTGCGAATGAAGTTGGTCCGGATCGAGATGACCGGGCAGCCGCTCCCGTAGACCCACTGGTCCGCGAAGGTGAGCAGGTCCATGCCGCTGACTTTGCGGCACAACCGGAAGAAGTATGATGTGGAGAGCATGTTGTTTGGTAACTCGTCCGACAGCGAGGCGAGGAAGATGCGGGGGATGACGCGCGACAGGCCTAAGTTCGTGCCCGACTTGGCGATGTGGCGGTCGAGGATGTAGAGGACAAGCGGCGCTTTGAGGCTCATGAAGGTAGACTGCTGCGCGGAGGGAGGGTCAATGGCACCAGGCATACACAGAGGCAGCTGGTCACCCTGGTCCTCGATCGCGCAGCGGTCCATGTCCTTCTTCAACCGGAATCTGTACTCGTTGTTGCCGAGAAGGTGCCGAATGAAAAGGGAGTGGAGATACAGTGCGAGACCGGTGATGAGCCAGGTATCCGAGAGCGTACGCTGGATGATGTTGACACCAACCCATTGTTGGATGAGCGCGAGTGAGAGATGCTGCCGCGTTTCGATCGCCTGGTCAATAACGTTTGCCGGGTGGAGAAGGTCAGACGAAAAGACGCCCATCGTGACTGCCGCCGAACTCTGCGCACGCGGGTTCGAAACGAACACCATCTTGTACGCCGAAAAAGGGAATGAGCCAAACTCGGAGCCGTAGAAGCACATCGCTCTGGGGAGGAAGGACGTCGACGTTGAGAGCTCGTCGAGCTGCCCAGGCAAGCAAAACCCGAGAATCGGCTTCTGCGACTCGCTCCCAGTGAGCCCCTGGATGACGGGAACCTGGAGCATCTCGAACGGGCCGGCCGCAAACGTAATGTGCTGCACGGACGCGGGCGTGGTCTGTATATAGTAGAAGATGACCTTATGCGGGTCGTGCGGGTGGGTCGACTGATATCAGCTGCGAGGGCCCACTCCAGTGCTTACCTGTGCTTCCAGCTCGCCGCTGGCTACGACCAGGGTGGGGAAAGCATCGTTGTCACCACGCGGCTCCCCGCCCTCGATGTAGCGCGGCACGATGAACTCGAGCTCCCACGTACAGCGCTCCCACAAGCTGTCGACACACGGTGTCCATATCCGCGCGGCGTCAGACGTAGTGGGCGAGAGAAACATGTGAGGAATTTGCTACTGTCAGCGCCACGAACTGATTTGACTCACCGACTCGTCGCCGCCATCACCGGGGCGCCGAAAAACGATGCCCTCCGTTACCTCGCCGCCAACGACCAGGCTGTAGTCGATCTGGATCTGGATTGGGGCCAACTTGACAGTGACACCCTCGCTCTGCGGCCCCTCAACGAGCCGAACCCATCCGTGTGACACAGAAATGGCGAGCTCGCCCTCTTCCTTCTCGCCGAGCGCAGCCCACGTCTTGCGCTTGATCTCCTGATGGCTCTTGAGGTCGATCGGTGGTTCGCGCACTGGCAACGGTTGGAACGGGTTTACGACGTTGAACGTCGCTGGAGTGGGGAGGAGCGGGTCTGCCTCGGTCGGGCTCGAGAGGGTTACGGCGCCAATGTGGAGGAGCGGCGACGCGTGCAGGAACACAGTGCGCAATTGGGGGTTGGTCGGCTGGATCGTGAGGTGCGCAGTGCACTGCTGTCAGCTGGCCATCAAGACGACGTACGTGAAGCGCTCCGGCAAAGTCGACCTCAATGACATTGCGCTGATGCTGCGTAAAGAGTCAGTAAGGAAGGTGTGTGTTAGACGTATAATGTGAAGCCCCGGCCGCCGTCGTCGGCCATCTTGCTCGCTCCCGCTCCTCGGCGGGTAAATGAATTCGTGCGCGCGAGATCCCGGCGTACAGTCGGTTCGTGGTGGTTCGATCGTGAGAGGAGGGTGTTGTGTCGTGGATGCGTGGATGGAAGGGGTTGATGGAGATGGTTAGCGTGAGTGTTGACTTGGAATGCGACCAAGAGTGAGCGACAACATCCCAAGTTGAGTTGGGTGGCAATCGGGCGGGATCAATTACACTATGGCGTGCCTAAAGGGTTCCCCTGCTAAATAGGCTCATATGGGCGTATGTTGGGCCCCGCATACATGTTGATCCAACCACTTCTCCACCAGTGCACAGACATTGGCGCCTGTTCCCCTCTTCCGTCCATTGTTACTCTTCTCTGCTGAATAACCATGTCCGACGACCAGCAATACTACGCACAGCTCCTCGAGTTCGCATACGGCGTCGTGGAGCAGGTCAGCTGCGGTTGCTGCGGCCAGCTGACATCAGGCGTCCAAGCTCATCCTCGAAGGTGCCGCTGCGCGCTGGAAGCTCGCTGGGGACGAGTACGAGGTCAAGAAGAACCCCGTCGACGTGTGTCGACTACGTTGGTTCCGTGCAGTAGCTGACATCAGCTGGTCACGGAGACGGACCAGGCGGTGGAGGAGTTCATCAAGAGCGCCATCGCGGAACGCTACCCTGACCACAAGTTGTGAGCTTTGTCGAGCCTCGCAGCTGACACAAGCATCGGCGAGGAGTCGAGCGAGGGGAAGGACAAGCCAGTATTGACGGACGCGTATACATGGATTGTGGACCCGATTGATGTGAGCTGGTATGATAATGACGAGCTGACAGCAGGGCACGATGAAGTGAGTCACCTTCCTTCTACACTGACATCAGCTTTATCCATGCCAAGTGAGCTCCCATGCTGATAGAGCTGACCCAGTCCCAACGTCGGCTGTTCGATAGGTGTCACGCACAACTCACGCCCCGTCGTCGGCGTGATCGCGTTGCCGTTCCTCGGACGCATCGTGAGCCCAATCATACCCGTGGGCTGACAGCAGTACTCCGCCCGCGAGGGCGGCGGCGCGTTCATGAACCGCACGATCCCCCTTCCGCTGACGGGTGGCATCCCGCAGCCGCTCACGCAGCTGAGTCATTGCATGATCGCGGCTGAGTGTACGTCCAGCTAAACTCCCTTGAAGAAGCTGACCGCAGGGGGCTCTGACCGCCGTCCGGACACTATCGACGTCAAGCTGCCCAATTTCCGGCGGTTGAATGGTGACCCGAACAAGGGGATCTTGGACGGCGTCATGGTGCACGCGCTAAGGAGTGCGTCAGTTAGCACTGGGAGCTGACGACAGCGACTGGCGCCACGACGATCAACCTCGCCCATGTCGCGGCGGGCGAGTTGGACATGAGCTGGTTAGTTGTCTGCCAGCTTCGGTAACTAACCCCAGGGACGCTGGGTGCTGGGCCTGGGACGTGACGGTAAGTCATCTCATCTTTGCAAATCCCGAGCTGACGCCAGGCCGCCGCCATCATCCTCAAGGAAACAGGTGCCTTCCTCCAAGGTGGGAAGGAGGAATTTGCACGCGATGCACCTATCGGCGACGTGCTCATGTGCCGACGATACGTGGCCGTGCGTGCTGTCGCGCCGACCGCGACGGAGAGTGCAGAGGAGATTCAGCGACGCCTCTCGTGCGAGTTGTACAGTGTCGTCGACGAGTGGACGACGCCCAGCATGCTGTAGTAGAATACATGGTATCTCCTCAGTCCAATCTACAGGAAGTCCGCCGCCGCTTTGCGCTTCTGCCCCGTCTCGCCCTCCGTATACCTGTACTTCGGGAGCTGCGCACGAAGCTCGGCCTGGTGTCAGCTTTAGAGGACCATCAATGCTCACCGGAGTGTGGTCGTTGTCTGGCCAGAACACGCCGTCTTTTGGGTTGACGGTCGTCGGCTGGGCGGACTGGGTCTGGGGAACAAAGGTTGGTGGTGGTGCGCCAGTGGGTCGGGGAGGGAACGGCGGGGCCGGCCCCCCTGGATGCATACCCACACCGGGAGGGGGGAACGGTGGTGGCGCGCCGGACATGAATGGTGGGCGTCCCGGGAAGGGGGGTGGACTGGTGTGAGCTGGTTTCTCGCGCCATCTTTCGGCTGCATATCTCGCTTTGTGTCACAGCCAAGGTACTCACGCTCCGTGGGGGAAAGTTGGCATGCCAGGAGGGGGAAATGGAGGGGGAACGACAGGAGGAGGTGCGCCGGCGTTCTTGTTGGCCAAGCGGCGCGCAGCCATGAGCGCCTTGTGTTGCGCAAGCGCCATCATCAGGTCCGCCTCGGGGATGACAGTGTACTGGTGCCTGGGACGCTTGCGCTCCGCCTGCTGAACCAGAGCCGCAGCACCAGCCTCCTGCTCCTTGCGCGCCTTCCACTCGGCCAGCGCGTTCGTCGGCACACCCTCCATCCCGAAGATCTCGATGTCGTACCCATCACGCCCGGGAAGGGTGTTGGTGAGCGGTTCGGGCTCGGACTTGTGCACCTGCTGCGAGTGGACCATAAGACCTCCGGCCGTATTGAGCTTGCGGGGACACAGCTGACACTTGAAGTGCTTCGACTTCTGGTGTTGCAGCAGAACTGGGGTTAGTCATCGGTGGAGGAAGGTGAAGGAGGCGCGCACCCTTGTCATCCTCAAACTCGCGCTCGCAGTACCAGCACCACGGCTTGAGTACCTGGTGTCAGCTTCACCGTTGATGCAGCAGCTTACAAAGACCTGCGTCCTCTTCTTCTTTCCCATATTAACGGATGGTGTTGTTGATGGCGCTGTATCTCGAAGTTCAATGTTGGATGGCAGGTAGTGACGCCCCCCAGTCAGTCAAGCACGCGGCAATATCCGGCGGCTATTTTTTCATCCATTAATCCCAACGCGGAGGACGGCGGAAAGTCGAGCTTAGAGATTGCTCTTTGCGCCTCGCGGCGATCTCACACTCCGAAACACATCACCGCCATCATGAACCCGCGCGCCCTGTTGCGCACCTCTGTCGCCTCGTCGTCGCGCGCGTTCAGCACGACCGCGCGCGCGGCGTCGCACGTCGGTTCGCGCCCCATCCCAATCCCGGCCAAGGTCGAGATCCAGTACCCGACCTCCAGCATCGACCCCGAGCTGCCGATGGCGTCCGAGGCCGGCCAGCGCTTCGTCGAGGTCAAGGGTCCGCGTGGAGCCTTGACCGTCCCCATCCTCCCGCCCATCATCCTCGACCCTCCCGCTGCCGGACAACCGCTCGAAGTGCGCGTGCACGACGAGGAGGCCAAGTCGCACCGCTCGTTGTGGGGCCTCACGCGTGGACTGCTGAACAACGCCGTCAAGGGCGTGTCAGAGGGATACACTGTAGAGCTGCGTTTGGTCGGTGTTGGATATCGTGCCGCCGTCGAACCCATCCCCAAGGTGTTCCGCGACATCCAGGCTTCTATTCCCCGTGTGGCCAAGCCCGCCAGCCCCGGCGCACCCCCCTACGTCCTCCCCCCCCTGCCGAAGGACCGGCTCAACATCAAGCTTGGGTTCGCGCATCCCGTACTGATTGACATTCCCGTCGACATCAAGGTCACCACGCCGGCGCCGACCAAGATCGTCCTCGAGGGCATTGACAACCAGAAGCTTGGGAGGTTCGCCGCGAAGATCCGCCGGTGGCGCAAGCCCGAGCCTTACCGTGGCAAGGTGAGTGAACGCGAGCATGCGGGGCGTGCACGAGAGCGTGGAGGAAAGGAGAGGAGAGAGAGAGCATGCAGCTCACACGCAGGGTATCTTTATCGGCGACGAGACAATCAAGCTCAAGGAGATCAAGAAGAAGTAGACACCTCGCATTGCATGTATACCTGCCCGTTCCACGTCAGTAGCATTGATTACTCGGCCTGGTCCTCCCGCACGAACGCCCCACGCCCGTAGACAAACAACGTCATCAATCTATAGCGTAACAATATTAACCGCGAATCTTGGACCACAGGACGAGGATGATCAGGAGCACGAGCACTGCAATAATCGCGCCGGTGACTACCTTCTGCTGGTACATCCTGGTATCAGTGTGTGTTTGGTGAGGCGGGCGGTGCGGGTGGCAGCTGCATGGTCTAAGAATGAAACTGCCTTGACAGGTTGCGTTTCTTCTTGCGCAGCCCATTCGACGACTCGGCCAACCTCAACTCACTTGTATATCATCTTCTTGAGCGTTCCTGCGGCACGGTCGATGCTCGCGTCGGCGCCAGTCAACGTGTCGCGTGTGTGCTCGATCTGCTCCCGCTGCCCACGGAGGTTACGCAGAATATCGGCACCGACGTCCTCCGTCTCGAGTGCGACGCGGTGTGCGTTGTCGAGTCGCTGGCTGCTTGTGGAGAGCATCTCCGTACCTGCTAGGAGACGGGTACGCGCACTGAACGCGCTCGGGTCGTCGTCAGTGTACGGGTCATCGCTCCATCCACCTGCGCCAGCGAGTAGCTCCTCGCGCTGCGTCGACGCGCGGAGGTCGCGCTGACATCAGCTACCCATCCAAACAGAGGAAAGACGGACCACCTGCTTCGTGACCTTGTCGACCGACGCCTTGCTCGTGGCTAGCCGCTCCTGGAAGGTCTTGCGGATGCTAACGGGCATCGAGGGGATCTCGAGTTCCATCTGCGAGATCTGGGGTCAGCCACCACGTGGGCTGGGACGCACGATCTCCTCGGCCTCGTCGAGGTCATCAGAGACCTTCTTCAGCGCCGCCTTACGCGGTTCTGTGGTCAGCTTCACCGGGTGGCTAAGCAGGCGGTACTCACCACCACGGAGGGTCTGGACATCGCCATCGAGCTTGCCCTTGAGGCCAGCGACGAGCTGCTTGAGATCGTCGTCGTAGTTTTCGAAGAGGGCGCTGATGATCAGTTGAGCTCAATGGATGCAGCGTACGTTGGCGAGTTGTCCATGCTGTGTGATGTTGGGATCAGAACATGTGCTCAATGGTGATGGTGATGACAACAGGTTGGGTGGCGGTAACACTAGCTTGTTATGTGGAGGGATGATATAAGAGTGGAGGGTGGCTGTGATGACACGGTGGGTCATGATTCGACTTAGTGTAGGGAAGGAAGGCACAACAACAGTCTGATTGCTAGGCTACTGTAGCATCACATCTCACACATCTTACATTTCATTCTACACTCTACATCAACCACTCCTCCCTCGTCACCTTGAACGATACCAAGCCCCTAGACGGTCACTTCGACTGCTCATACCCTATCTTCCACCCCACCCCCTCCTCCCCGTGTCCGACGTTCAAGACCGCATAAACAACCGCCTTACGCGATGAACTTCTTCAACCGCACCAAGACACGCACACCGCAGGAGAGTGCGCGCTTGCTCCGCGACTACCTCCTGCGATTAGACGCGCCAGGCTCGCCAGAGACCAAGCGGAAAGTGCGTTCCAGCTCGACAGGACTGACGGCAGGTTGCGGAGGAGTGCTCGAAGCTGATCGCGACTGTCAAGGCGTGCCTGCTAGGCGAGGGCGACGTTGACGCATCTCCCGAGAGCCAGACGGCTGTCACGAACGAGGTGTACAACCAGGACCTGCTGGCACTGCTCGTGATGCACCTGCGGCAGCTCGAGTTTGAGGCAAGTAGCAGCTTGTCCAGGCAATCGATATCAGCTGACGGCAGGCCCGCAAGGACGTAGGGCACATCTATAGCTCCCTGTTGCGACGTACCCTCGGGACCCGCCTGCCGACCGTCGATCACATCGCACACAAGCCCGCCATCCTCTTCAACGCGCTCCATGGGTGAGCTGACAAACATTGGGCACAACTGATAGCAGATACGCCGACCCAGAGGTGGCGCTGAACACGGGCATGATCCTCAAGGAGATGCTGCGGTACGAGGCACTCGCCAAGATCTTACTCTACTCTGAAGAGTACGTGTACAGCTGGGGCGAAGCTAACTCAGATTCTACACCTTCCCAAAGTACATCGAGGACACGACGTTTGGCATCTCGTGTGATGCGTTTGCAAACATGAAGGTGGGTGTTGGGTGCATAAGCCGGATGACGTCTGATGTGATGTGTAGAGCGAGGCCAGGGTGTGCGGTGGTGGGAGGCGGAGGTCGTCCACTCCTGGTCGCCAACCGCTACAGTTGATCCTCTTTCCACAGCTGACCCCAGGACACCCTCACAAAGCACAAGCAGATGGTGGCTGCCTACCTCGAGGCCAACTACGACCGTTTCTTCACCATGTACAACACGCTCATCATGTCGAGCAATTACGTGACCAAGCGGCAGTCGCTCAAGCTGCTGGGCGAGATCCTCCTGGACCGCGCCAACTACAGCATCATGACGCGCTACATCGCATCCGAGGCCAATCTGAAGCTCATGATGAACTTCCTCCGCGACCGCAGCCGCAACATCCAGTTCGAGGCGTTCCACGTGTTCAAGGTGTTCGTCGCCAACCCGAACAAGCCACCAGAGATTGCGAGAATCCTGCGGCGGAACAAGGAGCGGTTGCTTGTCTTCCTGCGCGAGTTCCACAACGACAAGGACGGTGAGTGCGGTGACGGTGCTTGTCGGGGCGAAATGATGGTGGCCCCAGAGGGCCCCGCTGCAGCGAAGGGCTTGACTTTGGCGACAAGTGCGGACGAGAGGTGGTTCGCGTATGCCCCGCCCTAGCTGCAGCCCTTGAGCGCCGATCCAGGTGTAATAGAGGGGTGCCGCAGTCGCCGACGTCGTCGTCCCTGGATTGACTAGCGGGGTCGACGCCAAATCCGTGAACAGCCAAGTTGTCCTCGCACACTCCGAGGAACCGCTTGGCAGTTATGAGGACATGTATGCTGCTAGCCCAGCAAACGGTTCACCCAAAAATGGCGCATCACATGCAGTTGCTGACAGCAGACGACCAGTTCACAGACGAGAAGCAGTTCCTGATTGCACAGAGTGAGTTCTGCCGGCGAAGCGGAAGCGACCTAACACACAGTCGAGCGGTTGCAATGATCGCTATCGCGGCTTAGCGTCGGTAACTTACAGAGCCCCGTCGGGGTGTATGTAGGTTCTGCCGGTAACAGTATCATCACGTCTTCGGATTACTCCACTCTTTGGCTGTCCAAACAGGACGGCTTTCACTGTCTCTTAACATTACACCCCCACGTACACATATATTCTTCATGGCATAACATATTGACGGGCTTGCGGCCGCCCATTGTGCCAATGGTGTTTGGATCACCCGGCCAGGCCCACTAGGAAGTGACCCAACTGGTGGGAATGCTAGCTTACTCCGTATATCCGCGTATACGCTTAGAGATCTAGAGCGTGGCTTATCTCTTGGCTCTTTTGGCACCATGTAAGCGGACACGGGTGTGCCAATTCTGTCGTTCTAACAATGCACTCAACTTGCACTGGGATAGGATGCAAGTTTATTTAGGTGAGCTACTGATGCGATCCATGTGCAATCGATCGTACACCTGATGACGCGGGAAGCTCTCAGCCGCGGCCCCGTTCTAAGTTGAACCACTTTGGTTCGGAGTAGGCCGAGGAACGGCAACGAGTGTTAACAACTGTGCTAATTGTACTAGCGTCAGCCAGGGAAAATGTGCCACAAGAAGGTTGGGTCGCTCTTTGAGGGGATTTCGGCTTCTAACATCGGCTGATGAACCAAAGGGGTTACCCACGTATACCCATCACGTATACCCGCCAAAAGGATCACCCCCAAGGGGCCACTCTACACTTTAAGGGATTATGAGAGACGATTATCAGCTAAGGATATTAAAAAAGGTACAAGTTCCTCACCTTGTTATTCAATTTGTTCAAATATACAAATATACAAATATACAAATCCCAATGCAGACAAGAAATTCAAAAGCCACCTTAAACCCGAATACTTAAAAACGGAGGATGACAGTGACACTTTCGGTTTTTGCGGGAGCGGATACCGATACCCCTCATTCTGATACTCTGTTCCTACTTTTTGTAAAGTGTAACTAGAGTAATGATTGGATCATGGAATCACACCTCCTCCCCACACAGTGTGGAGACCCCCCTCCCCCCTTCCCCCTCTTTATATAGTCTCCAAAGTTAAATCATTAACATCCAATAAGCAACAACGAAACAACGTTTGAACAAGTTTATTGCTTCTGATCCGTTACCCATTTAGTCATATCGATCAACCCCCCATTGGCCCCATTTCTTATTCAAGTTACCGGCATCCTACAAAGTTCTCACAAACTCCCACAGCCAATACGCCCACGCCCACGCCCACGCCCACGCCCACCTTGCCTTCCCCCCTCCCCACTCCAACTAACTTGTGATCATTACCTATCAAAGTACAAACGCCACCGACGCCCCACCCCTCCACCTCTTTAACATCCCTCCACTTGATATTGTACCATCAGCATCACCCCAATCTCAATCCCAATCCTCATTCGAAATGTCAGTCGCCATCTCCGTGGCAACCTCACCTTCGCGGTCCCCCGACTCGATCCTGCGTCCATGCTCCTCGGTCGTCCAACCATCCAAAGACGCAGCCGGTAACAGGCAACTAGGTTGGCTGGCCGCTCCACCACGGGAACTATGTTACCCCCGTCCAGCCCCCGTCATTGTGGAGCAAGTGCAAGCACCGATATTGACCGCCTCAGCCCACTCTCCAACTGATGAGACCGAGACAGTTCCGCCCCTCTCTCCAAGCGTATCGCAAGACTCGGTCGCCGAATCCAACCCCTCCATCCCTGAATCGTTGGCTGGCGACGAAACTCCCCGGTCGGCCGCATCGCCATCCATCCGCTTCAGTGTCCTTCCCGAACGCCCACCAGAGCTACGCCGCCGTAATTCCATCTCACTCGGTGTACTAGCGCGCAAATCAATGCTTCATGCCCAGGGAACAGTTCCGAACCGGGGACAGGGACAAGGACAAGGGATCAAACGCCTCGTCATGACTGACGAAGAGTGGGAGGCTTACCAGCGTCAATTTGCTGCCAAGAACCAGTGAGTTACTAAGCATCCTCATCTTCAAGGGGTCTCCGGGGCTTCAGGGGAGGTCAACAGGTCAACAAGCGGGCCCCGTTCCTCATTCCCCTTCATCCAAGACATTTTCGGACAAAATATAATCCGTCTCGGCGACATGATGGTCTGTGCGCTCAATAACATGGAGCGCACAAACAGTACGCGTCGGGGATACGATCCGAAGTTGGATGAGAGTGTGGGGGAGGGTGATTGGGTCTGGTTCGCATCCTCCGTGCCTTGTCACCCATTGTTCCCATGCAATGACAATGAGGCTGACTTTAGAATTCCCCAAGCGGTCGACCTTGGCGCTGTGATGAAATCAGGCGCCAGGACCTTCTTCACCAAGCTCCGCCGGTCCAACTCCGCTGCGTCGACCAGTTCAAATGGGTCGGCAACATCGCGCAGCCGCTCCGACTCGTCCTCCTCTTCGAGGGGTGGGTCTCACCACATCCTCGCCGTCCCCGCCGTCCCCGAGGTCCCCGAGATCCCCGAAGAGGAGGAAGGTGATGAGACTCCCCGCACTGGACGCTCACCCTCGCCAACACACATGAAGCGGGTCGATGCCAACGTTTTTGAGGAGACGGACAGGGACAATTCTCTACACTTGTCGACTGACGATGCCGAGTACGAGCATTTGCAGCACTCGAACACTGAGGCTGCGCTCGGGTTCGATCTCACCCAATACCCCAGTAATGCGCGGCCGGCATTCCAGCGAAGCGTGTCTGAAGCCTAGTTGGGTAAGAGCCATGGCCACGATCACCTGGACGCGAGATTGGTGTGGTGGGGATGTTAGATCTCTGGTATTGGATCTGTGGATCTGTTCTGTTAAAATGCGCTTGGCGCAGTGTATTCTTGTAGTTTATGGATGTGTTACCATATGGCCGTGTGCGTGAGTTTATTGATTGTTGCGACGACACGCTATGTGCCTTTGTAGCTGTCCGGCAAGATCTAGTCGGGGATCGACTCTGCGACACAGTTCATGCTTAACACTGCATGAACAATGCACAATTGCACAACCATTCGATAAAGTCTACACTACAACTCTAGAATCTACAACAGCGCGACACCAGGCTGCGCCTCCTCATCCTGGATACCCATGGCGCGCTGTGCCTCGCGCTCCTCATCCCAGTCAATACCCTCAGTCCGCTCCGCCACGCGGGCATAATACTTGCGCGCGTGGCGCGAGATGCCGTCCGGCAGCATGAGGGGCCGTGACTCCCCGTCCGGTTCGTCTCCAGCGACGTTCATCTCCGCAACAACTGAACGCATGGTACGCTCGCGAGCTCGGATTTCTCGCGCACGCCGAGCCTCAAATGCCGGCACGAGGGTTAGGAACCATAAATACACAGGTAGAAGGACGTGTGTGACCAGTACACTGGGGTTGGCGTCGGGGGTCCGGCGGAGGGTATTGCCATTGTCATTCTCGGGGAGACGGAGCTGGATGGCGTCCACGTCAAGATGGAGGAGAGGTAGGGCTGCGTTGAGCTGCTGTACGCTCGTGCCGCGCGCGTCGTCCGTTTCGGCCGTTTCAGTGGCCATGAGCGCCGGGTCGAGCGGGTTGTTCTCTGGGCGCTCATCGCGCGCCTCGCCCCGCGCCACAGCCTCCAGATGCGCGCGGTTGGCCTCGGGGTCGGCGAGACGCGCTTGAGCGTCTGCGCGGCGCTGGGCGCGGCGCTCGCGAACACGTGCTTCACGCGTCTCGGTGGACCACTGGTTATAGCCGTCAACGCACCACCATCCGAACGCTGCGCCGGCGAGGAGCCACAGTCTCTGGTCTGACCATCCCATGCCCCTGGTGAGCATCCAGACGATTGTAGCTAGGCGCGCCGCCGACCAGAACTGGTGCTGCAGTAGGGCGAACGAGATGCGCGGCACGCGCAGCGTCACACTTCGCTGTGCGTGGCGCACCGTAATTCCCCGAGGTGGAGTTGTCGTGATTGTCGGTGTCGGAATAGAGACAGATTCAGGCGGTTGTGTGGTTGAAAGAGCGGCGGAAAGGGGGGAAAGGAGCGTGGTGGCCCGCAGATACTGCAGGAGCTGGATGAGTTGGATTGGTACCATGTCGGCGAGCGGGGGAAGGTGGAGGGAGTAAATCGTGTGGTCGAGCGCGACGTCGGCTGTTTCGCCGGCTGAAGCGAACTCTCGCCCTGTACCCGTCTTCCAGAGGATGCGGATTTCAGCAGTCACAGTGTCCCGACCAAGCGCCTTCCACATGCTCTGGAGGGCGGGCCAGTCGCTCGCGTCGGCGGCGAACGCAGCCTCCCAACCGACCCAGCTGCCCGACTCGGCATACGGCCGAATGACAGAGACGACGGCCGCCTTAGCCGTATCACGCGACACGGTGGGGGCCGGGTAAGTCTTGGCCCATTCGAGTGCCTCCGCTCCAATAAGGGCGCAGAGGTGCTCGCGCGTCGCGAAGAGAAGGTAGTGGACGCAGTCGGCCAGCGCAGCCGTATCCGGCGACGATCGTGTTGGCGAAGATGTCTTTGTCTCTGTTGGGGTTGCCTGGATCGGAGGAGGGAGGGTGATGTGAGTAGGTCGGCGGGCAATAGGGCGCGCGACGAGGTGCAGAGTCGGCGCAGCATCAGTCAGCACCGTGCCGAGCGCGTCTTGGTCGCGCAAGATCCGTCCGCGCCACACTAAACGCAGACCATCCCGCTCCCAACGTCCATACCCCGCCAGCCCAGACGCAATGGCATCCTTGGCCTCGGCGACGGTCATGGACTGCGGCGCGTCCCACGCGTGGTTGTGGTGCTGACCTTGGTCGGCGAACGGTGTCTGGATGTGGATGCGGAGAGTTGCGCGAGAAGGGAGAGAGCGCGGTCGTAGGCCGTCTGTCGGAGCTGCGCGGGGAGATGGTAGGGGAGGGGACGCGGGGCGCGTGGGGTCTCGCGGGTCGGTATTCATGGTGGTGGGTGGGTTGGGAGGTTGGAAGAGTTGGATCACTCACTATGTCAAGGCCAAGTGGTAATCGCCAAGTCGTGGAGCTTTACGTAAATTCATAGCGTGTCATTGCCACCGATGCGTCAGAGACGCTGGAAGCTATCGCCAAGGCTTCTTTGCACTGCACTGCACTGCACTGCATTGCGCATCTGCATCTGCATCTTTTCCCTCTGCCGCATTTGTCCCCTCCCAATCACAGCCACGAAGACTACAGTTCTAAAGTCTGTAAAGTCTTTGAGTTTGCTGGTGGACGAAGAACGGAGATGAGTAGCGAGGCCAGTGGCGACTCGGCCAAAGACGGTGACGCCTTCGCCACCCAATCTCCCTTTCCCACGTGGCACTTTCCATAAATGACATTCTGCTCCCGTCTTGAACCACACAAACAAACAATCCAACACGAGACTGACTTGTTTCACCACACCATGCCCGACGACGACAAGAAGACGCGGCACGTCTCGTCGCTCAACGCCAAGCTCCTGGCACATGGGTACGCTAAGCGGCCTCTCAGGCTCGACCGCTTGAGTGACAGCGAGCAAGTACATGTGGCGAATGTGATCACTGAGCTTCTTGGCTCGTCTGTTGTGCGTCCCCTCCTCTACTCCAACACCCACTGATACCAGACCAACCTCTCTCTGATCGAGGAGCTGAACGGCCGCCTAAGGAGCACGGAATACGAGCGCGACAGGCTATACAAGTCGTCTGAACGCTTCGAGACCCGCTGTGCGCGCCTCGAATCCGAGATTTCGGCCTCCAAGGCACGCGAAAGCTCCATTGCCCGCAATTTGGCAGAAGAGGAAGAACGATGCCGCTGCCTGAGAGACGAGACGGCACGCGCTCGTAAAGCCGTAGAAGGGATCCGCCTCGCAGCCGCTCAAGAAGCCAAACGCGCCCAGCTCAAGACGGACAAACTACGCGACCACCTGTCCAAGCCCCCACCTACGTTCGAACTCCTGAACCCCGTTGCGCGCGGTGCGTCCGCTCCGGCCCCCGGTGCACTTCCACTCCTAGAGGCCGGGTTGAGGGACCTCTCAGACCTGCGCACCAGTTTGCAAGAGGAAGCCGAGGCGTTTAGGCACGTCTGTGTTTCGACCGCAAACGGGCTGAACGAAGCCCTCGCCGCCTCTCAAGGTCGCGAATCTCGGGTTATCCTCCCAACAGAATTCTTCGATCGTGGATGGACATCACACCCCGCCATTGCGGATGCCAAGCTCCGCGCCCTCGTCGGCGACGTACGAGCAAACCTCACCTCTCCTGTTATTCAGGTGGCAGAGGACGAGACGGAATTAGCTGAGCGGGCAAGGGCTGAGCGCGAGCGCCTGAAAGCTGAGGCGGACCTTAGGGATCGCGTCAAGGACCTCGAGGTTGAGATTGCGATCGTGCGCGGACGGGAGGAGGAGGCGCGTCGGGTTGCCGACGAGGTCGCGAAACTCAGCGTACATGCTACCGTTCCCTCGACTACCGACTTTGAGGATGCCCGCCTGCGCGAAGAACTCGTTAGGCAGAAACGCGTACTGGATGCTGAGCGGCATCAGCTCCGCGACGAGGGTGTTCGTCTCCACGAAGAACGAATGGTGTTGGAGGCTGAGCGTGCGCAAGTTGCTGAAGCGCGGGCTGCCGAGGCGCGAGCGAAAGAAGAGCGCGAAGCAGCCGAAGCCGAGGAGGCAGCTACTGCCCTAGCGGCGTTGGAACTGGACACCATCTCGGCCTCCTCCTCATCGTCATCCTTAGCTGGCAAAGCATCTTCCGCCAACCACACCCTCCATCCCAATCCCACCCACCTCACTACCAAACCTGCCATCTGCCCCCCAGTCACCCCCCGAAAACACGCACCCGCCCGTCCCTCGCCTCTCTCCCCACACGCCGCCGGCGCTTTAAAGAAACAGGCAGTGGTATCCCCCAAGAAACCGAAAATGCACATGAAGAAACGACCGAGCCTCGCCCGCGCCGTCATGGACCGACAGCACCGGCGGAGCGCCGAGATCGACAGTCCCCGCAAGGTCAGCGTGGGCGGAAAGAGGAGCGTGAGCTTTGGCTCGAGCTCGGACCACAGCCTCGTCTTAGGCGAAGGCGGTAAGCGTGGGAACGCAAGTGGGGAGATCAAGCGCGCGAACGCCAGTGGAGAAATCAAGCGCAAGTCGTCCAGCCTCACTGCTGGGACGGCAGCGTCGCTTGCGCGCAGCGCCAAGAAACCTCAAGGCGCGTTGAGGAGCCAACCGAACAAGGCTGGGGCGTGGCGATAGTCGTTTGGAGATTGTATAGTATCATGTGATTACGAGACTGTGCAACCGCGGCTTTGTGGTCTCCGTTTGTCAATTGATTGGAATAACCGAAGTTGTTTTGCCCAACCCCCATCGTCCGTCCCCTTCCACCACGGATTGCTCTCCAGCGGCACATGCCGACCCGAATCGAGCGGCACACGCATCTGTAGACGTTCCAATGTTGCTCCTACAGCATCTGGAATGCGTCGGCCTCGCCAAGGATCCCGTCGGGGAGCTCAAGGTGCACCGGGTACTCCTTGCTTGCGCCGGCCGCCCCGAGATCGGGAGCAACGGCGTCAAGCTGGCGGAGCACAGGAAGTACCTGCCACTCAGGCTCCGCGAGTGGGTCAGGGAACGCAAGATGGAGGAGGCAGACATTGCTTAGCTTGTAGCATTAAAGTACATTATTGGGTCCAATTGCTTGTCGAGCAAACAGTAAGGGCCAGAAATACTCTATAGCGGGTTACTAGGCAGATGGAAGAGCGAAAGTGTAAAGTACTGAACTGGCATCAAGCTACTCAACCTTGGGCCTGTCGAGCGGCGGGATCTCGGGTACGTCTGGGGTGTTGGTGCCCGGGAGAATGAGGGGCGAGTTGGCCAGCGCGTCGAGGCGGTCCTCAACCGGCATGTTCTCATCGGCGGCCGGCGTAGACGGGTTGCTCGGCGTGCGGCCAGAGCTGTTGGAGGATGTCGCGCTCATCGCGTCCATCTCCTTGCGGAGCTTCTCGAGCTCGCGTGCAAACTTGCGCCCGAACACCTCGACGTAGAACGACGCGCCGTTCCACGTGCTCACAATGAAGAGCACCGAGAGGCAGATGTAGGTCGCCATCTCGTTGTGCAAGAACAGCACAGACGCGGGGATCATGAAGACGATCGAGTAGACTGGTGTGAGCCTGATGACGCAAGGATAACTCACTCAGCTGCCCAAAGATGAACCACGTCTCGCGATGCCCTTCTGGGATACCGCGCAACGCGCGGCCGATGGGGTTGTGTTTGTCATGCAGAAGGCTGTGTGAGCTGTACCGACACAACCAGAGCTCACTAGTGGAACGAGTTCTCGCGCTGACCGCTGGCGATCTTCTCGTGGCGGTCGACGGAGATGAACTTCTGTCAGCTCATCCTACCGAGAGGTCAGCTCACCTTCCAGTACGTCAGCTGCCACAGGCAGTACGGGACGGCGGACAGCGCGATGCGCTGGATCCAACCGTAGTCGTCAACGTGTACGATGCCGGGATACCGTTCACCTGCATCGGGATAACGGAATCTGTCGTGAGCTCAGTGTCCAAGTTACAGCTTACAGAATGATGCCAAACACTAAAGGAGGGTAACTGGCTTCAGCTCACGAGTACAGAACAGCTCACATGTGGATGAACAAGCTGGTGACCTTGTCGATGGAGTGGAAAACGAGCGAGTTGCGCCACGTGATGATGGCGCTAGCGAGCGGGCCTGCTGTCAGTTGAAGTCAAGCGCGGAACTCACCCATGGTGAGGCAGTAGCAGCAGATGAACAGGACGGTGGAGGAGGGGAAGAACCAGAGCCAGGTCATGTCGAGGATGTTGACAAAGTAGCACAGGCTATGTGAGCTCGGCGAACGAAAAGGAGCTCACTCGAAGAGGAAGTAGTGGAAGTGTTGCTTCTTGTAGCTGTACACGCGCCATGCAAGGTAGATGATAGCTTGGACGGTGTACACGACGGGAAACCAGGTTGGCGCGAGGCCCCATAGGAGGCATGTGCCGGCGAGGGTGCAGACGCCGAGGACGAAGGCTGGGTTAGCGGAGAGGGAGGGGTGAGGGAGGGGAAGGGGGAGATGTGAAGAGCGGGGACTCACATAACTTCTCGCGGGTGCGGACAACCGAGTCGCTAGCCCAGCTCGCTGAGAGACGATTAACTCTGTCCGCAACCTTGACCTTGAACCGTGACAGTTCGCGCTCCACATCATGTTTATGCGGCAAATGGCGCTTCGTGAGAGTATGATGCCCGCTATCGTCGCTATCATCAAGCACGACCATGGACCCCTTGGGTGTACGCAGACCCTTTGGGACGAGCTCGGCCGCACGCCTCTTGATTTTGCGGGATGATTCCTTGAGCCGCCGTTCCCAGAGGTCGAGGCGCGAGTCTGGATCAGTTCAGCTCATCCCGGGAGAGTACCGAAGAAGGTCTCGATTACGTCTGGAGTCAGCTTTGGATTAGGGGTGAGGGGGACGTACCGAGTAGAACTAGGCCCTCGGACCAGTTCTCGCCGACGCGGTCGACGCCGCGGCTTGCGATACCGCTTAGGGAGGATGTGGAGCGGGAGAGGGGGGGAGCGGTCGGTGTCGCGGAGCGAGGGGGGATGTCAAAGTCCGTTTCTTGCATCATTAATGATGGTGGGTGGTGAGACGATGGAGAGATGGAGAGATGGAGAGATGAATGAATGTTGAGGTGCGTGACATGCGATTGTGGGGGGTGACGCCTCACCGCGCCATGCCGTCACCAAGCAATTCAACAATCCATTCTAACCTTGGGACCTGGGCAACGGCTGCCAACTGCCCGAGGCCATCGCATCCAAACAGCAGAGTGGTAAAGCTCATGCATAGACTATAGTACAAACAAAAAGAGGAATACAATGCTCAGCGCTTGTCCCTGCTGTCACCGCCGTGGTCGAGCACCTGCATCGACGACATGGGGATGATGTACATACCCACCGGAGTTTCTTCGAGCGACATCGCGATGCGAGATGGAGATATCATCGTGCTCGGCGCAATGAAGCTACCTACCGTCGACGGGTTCGCTTTCGATCCGAATGGGTTGCTGGTGTCAGAGACCGATCCACCACCTCTTGGAAAAGTACCCTGTCTCGCTCAATGAGCGCCAGTGGTCGACCGCAGAGGACTGGTGCGGAATCTTGTTCAGGCCCTCGGCGCGCGGGCCGAGGTTGATGCGGCCCGGTTCCGTCGTCGCCAGCCCTGGGATGGGGAGCAAGAAGCGGTCAGGATCGATGGGCACAGCCTCGCCCCAGCCAGGCCGGAACGACTGAAAGTTGCCCGTGACCTGCACGTCAGTCTTGCCCTTGTCCTTGTCCCCGTCTTTGTCCGTAGACAAGACCGTGTCCACGACCATCTCGTCCTCCCACTTCCGCTGGGCTGCCTCCGCTTCCTCGAACGCGCGCGCCGGGGTTCCAGCCTTGGCGATCGCGCTCATTAACGTCGTCGGGTCGGGGATCGGATGCCGTATCACCGGGCCACTCATGTATGCGGGCTGGTACCCCGACACAGCGGGGCCCGAAGATGGGTCGCGGATACGCTCGGCGGCGGCCTGCGCCTGACGCATCTGGTGAAGCGCGGCCATGTCCTGGATGGCATTCACGATATCGCGCCAGTCCGTCATCTCGCCGCGGTGTTCGTTCTTGCCCGTCCCTTGTGGACCGAGGACGATGAATCCGGACGCGCGGGCAGTGATGGTGTGCTTCTGTGTGAATCCATTGGCGTGCATCTCGGGAGTCATGGCTGGACAGAGGAGGATGGGTGTAATGGAAGGGAGTGAACGAAGGAGTGCGAGCTGCTGTCAGCCACATCGTACGGGAAACGAGACATACCCCGAGATTGTCAGAGAAGCCATTGACGGTCTTGGCTAGCATATCGGCGCTGCAAGGCACGATCACTACGAGGTCGGCCCACCGTGCCAGCTCGGACGCCAGCACCGGGTCGCCGGGCTTGCTCCACGCCTCTGCCTCGTCCGTGTCTGTCCATCGGCGCACGCCCCAGTCGAAAGCCCCATCATCGTGAATGTTCCATGCGGCCTTTACGGCGTCGTCGAGCGCTCGCTGATCGTAGTACCGTAACGATTGGAGAGTGGCCACAACCTGCAGGTCGAAGGAGGGGTCCTGTCGTCAGATATCCTCCATCCTTAGCAAGGCGTACTCTACACAACGAGCCCACGAGGCTGGGCATTGCCGCGCTCGCGGGACTGTCGGACGACACCAGGACGACGCGAAACTTGCCATCGTAGTCTTTCGGTCGGTGGTCTGACGCCCGGAAGGGCGCACTCGCCTTGATCGGCGGGCGGATTTGGATTCGAGGTGGGTAATAGGTGTATGGCGCCGCCATGGTAAGGTGGGAGAAGGCTCCTATGGGTGGCGGGGGGTTGTTCATGACATTTGTGTAAAGACTGAATGGATGGAGTGTTGGAGAGAATCAAGACGAGTCAGAGTAGCAAGCCGGTTCCGCTCGGCTCTGCACCTTTGACGGCCTTATCTGCGTATCCGCATGACTACTCCGGCAGACGACATACAGCTTCCGCATCTACTCCAATTACCCTCCGCCCCACTTCCGCATCACGCCAGAATGATCAGTGCCATGCAATGCTATGTGTCCTACAACTCCTATGGCCGCCTGTCCTGCGTGCGCTGAGGGTTCATGAGACGCGCGCGGCGCTTGGGCTTCATGCGCGGTGCGACCTGCTGGAACCACTCCCAAGTGAGCGACTGGAGAGGCCCGTCGGCGTCGTACGGCGTCGGGATTTCAGAGTAGCCTGGCCGCGAGGTAGGGTGGCGCACGTAGACTGCCGAGCAGGTGAGGAACGACGGCATAATGTATGCCGGCACAAAGATGTGCGGAGACGCGTATTCGGGGAGGTAGAAGAAAGTACCCTTGTTCTCATCGGCGGAGATGGCGGCGCGCTTCTCGGCCTTGACCTCCTTGAACTTGTTCTCGGTCGTCTCAGCCTCGGCCTCGGCTTCACCCTCAACGGCCGCCTCGCTCTCCGCCGCCGCTTCAGCGCCCTCCCCAGACTCTGCAGAGGCGCCTTCCTCGGCTCCCTCCGCAGCCTCGATCTCAGCAGCAACGGCCGCACCAGCGTCCTTAACCGCCCGCGCCTGTGCCTTTGCGTCGGCCTCGGTGACGTTTTTCCTAAACCGTGGCTTCTGCTCGTGGTCAATCTTCCTCAGCATCGGGATCGCGGAGGGGTTGATCGAGAAAATGTCCCCAGGCTTGAGCTGGACGTTGGCGTTACGAATCTAGAATCAGCACCGTCTCGATATCTCTCGCCCTCTCGCAGGAACTCACAACATAGCCGTTGACCTTGACGTGCCCCTGGGTAATGTATGAGCGTGCCTGCCACACAGAGGTCGCAAAGCAAGAGCGGAAGATGAGGACATCCAGTCGCCGCTCGACTTCGGACCACATGAGCGAACCGACTGGGGAACGCGCCGCCTCAGCCGTCTCAGCCATGAGCTTCTCGGCAATCGTGCGTCCTCCAGCCTTCTCCTTGCCCTCGACCCACTTGGCCAGGTCGTTTGTCCGCTTGACCTCGTCGCCGTGTCGCACCGTCGGCAGAATCTCGGGCAGGAACCAACGCTGGAACTTCTTCGTCCCCATGTGCTCGGCGTGGTAGCCCTGCATGAGCCGCTTCGCTGTCCAACGTTGCTGGAAGATGGTCTTGGTCGAACGGTTGAACTGCGTTTCGCGGTAGAGCGGTGACTCGGCATTGGTACGGAGCCAGATGTTGAAGAGGTTCTCGCGGTCCCACGACTGATATTAGCAGGGTCTGTAGATGTCGCGCACCAGACGCGGGATGTTGCGGGCCAGGCTCATCGGCCCGCGCTTGTGGATCGGGCGGACTGGCATGGTTGTGTTGACGCCGGTGGACGGTGTGTTGTCGCTGTCAAGGCTTGGGTTCGGGCTGGAGTGAGATGATCGCAAAAGTCGGATGGGGTGGACAGAATCCAGGTCCCAATCAAACCACGTGGATGGAAATTCAACTGTGGCACCTTGATCACTCGGTTGTGCCTGGCCTCCACTTGCATCGACTCTGGAACAACAACTTGTTGAGAATACTCACACTCTCTCAACGACATCTATATGTCTACATGCATCAGCTCGAGAGTAGGGGCAATCGACATCTATAGACTTGGACGCGTTGGTTAGCGGAACTTCCTTTACGAGCCTTCAAAGTGGTTGCAGCGCATTGAAGCAGTACGGAGCATCTTCGGAAGATATGATGGGAACCATACATCCGGTTCGGCTGGGAACATCCCATCTCTCACTGGCATCACAAAGCCAGCTCTCATCAGCCATCTCACATCATTCCGCTGATTCCGCTCCACTCCTCCACTGACCGCGAACGTCGCGCAGCCCTTCGCGTCCAAGAGTGTGATTGACTCTTCTCGACCCCTTGCGAACCTCACCAATACCGCGCTGAGGCCGCCAGTTATTCGCCGGCAGTCACCATGTCTGACCAAGCCGAGTCGTCACGCACAGCGCACAAGGACTCCCCACCCGCCAAGAAACAAAAGTTCTCGCGCTCACGCACGGCGTGCTTCCAGGTACATCTCCTCTATCTCCTGCAACTAATGACAGTGCCGACACCGCAAGTCGAAATGCGGAGCGCAACCACCAGATCCATGCCCCAACTGCATCGAAGCCGAACTCCCATGTACCTGGCCGACCGAGGATGGACGTTCCTCAAAAGCCCGTCTACAGCGGTACAGGAACCAGCAGCTGGGCGTTGACAAGCCCCCAGAATTGGCCGAGGGGTGGTTGGATCGCCTGCTGGCTGGCAGCGCTTTGGGACATGGCATGACGCCAGGTATGACGCTGACAGAGCTCCCATTTATGAGCCCGGCGCCAATATTGCCCATGATCCCACAAGTTGGGAATACGCCGGTCGATCCCGCGCAGTTTGTGTGGGCCGTCAGTTCGCGCCTCCCGACTGTGGAAGATGCGTCGCCAGTCGATGGGTCGTCTGGCCCGTCGCCAAGGCGCAAGCCAGATCGTCTAGTCAAGGTATCGTGGTGGCGGCCACATGGGGTATGTTTGAATGTAAAAGTGGCTGATGGCAGAAAACGGCCATTGCGCCGGGATTGAAGCGATACACCCTCAAAGTACGGGTGCATACACCACAGGAGAGTTGGGAGAAGGGCTCGCCTTCCGTGACGGTCAGCACTGGCAGTGGGGAGGTGACGCAAGAATTGATCGGACCGGACGGCGCCCCGAGTGCCCCAATCATGCGGCACCTGCTCGAGGTGTTCGCGACGCACTTTGGGTGTCAATTCCCCTTCGTGGACCGCGCCGACCTCGAAGCCAAGCTGGAAGCGCGTACCGCGTCCGTCTTCCTTCTCCTTTCCATCGCGGCGATCGCAGCGCGGTTTAGCTCCCACCCAGCCATTGCGCGTCCCGACCTCCAGCCATATGAGTACGGCAATGTTTTCTACACCCGCGCAAAAGCTATGTTGGGAAGCATGTTGGGGATCCCTTCGCGTGAGGCAGTCGCATCATTCGTGTTGCTCGCCCATATGGGCTTCGCGGTCGACTCGGAGAGCGAGGTGTGGATGATGACTGGCCTGGCGGTCCGCATGGCGATCGACGCCGGCCTCCATGTCGTGAGTCCAATCTAGGGTAAGCTGATGTAGAACCCGCCTCCCGACTCGGCGATGAGTGCCGAGGATCGCCGGCTCAACCGACTCGTATTCACCAGCGTCCTACTCATGGACTATGCCCTTGCATTCGGGGTAGGACGGCAGACGACCTTCCGGCCCGAGGATATCTCGCAGACCCTTCCTACAGCGGAAGATCTCAGTCCGGGTGGCGAGAACGGACCGCCCTCGCCATTCCCTTTCGCAGCGCGCATGATGCTCTTGTACGGGCCCCTCATCAACAGCCTCAACCGCGTGCGCGGCGGAGATAGAGATTACCTCGCCGCCCGGGCTGCGTGTATTAGCGAATACTCGGCCCTCCCGCCCGACATGCAGTGGAACGTGGCAAAGTAAGCCTATGTTCTGCTAAGAAATGGCTGACCCAAGTCTCCAGCGCCATGCCCGCGCATACCAGGGCAGTATCTTCCTTCACCTCCATCTGTGGATGCACATCATCCTCGCGTCAGAGTTCTTGACCGGCACGAAAGGCTCGTCGAGTCTATGGCGTAACTCTGTCCGTACGATTGGCGACATATTGGTCTTGTCGGACATTATCGACCCACACGCCTACTTTGCTCTCCCATTTACCAACCAGGCATGGTTCGTGGCGGGATGCTGCTACGTCAAGGAGATTGAGATGTCGGCGTCCTGTGCTCCTTCTCCTGCTTCTCCCGATCATCCGGGGTTGGAGAGTCAAGGGCTTGAAGAGGGCTCGGAATCGGGAAGCGAATCAGCCCCGCCAATGGACATGTCGCGCGCACTCCTCGCCTCGGTCGCCACTACCAATATCAACACTCTCAAGGGGGGACTGGAGAAACTTGCTCGGTACTGGTACGGCGCCGAGTGGATCGCGGGGACCCTCCAGCAGCGCATTGAGGGGATGCACGATGTCGATCTCGGGGTCGTGAGAGAGAATTTTGCCAGTTACGTCTCTATGCCCGATGCGGGGGCTGCGATTGGCGAGGGCCAAAGTAATCAAGTGGACATCGGACTCGACTTTCTCGCTCTCCCATTTGATCTCGCGGAGAGTGGGGCGACGGAGACGGATGTGCCGATCCCGCTGTTCCCTTATGCTGTGAGCTAGGCAGTTGGGAGAGCATCGAAAGCGGGAGAGAGGCAGGACGAGTGGGCGAGTGATAGAGCAGGCTAATGCATTCTCGTACATTAGTGGCCTTGATCGTGTCGCACTTTCGCGTGTGATCAGCCTTATACTTACGGTCCTAACGCGCGTCGTTTTGAGAAAGATATATAAGTCACACTTCTCCGGGGCAGCTACATTCAGGTTACCTGATTCGCAGCTGCAATAGTGAGATCCAGTTAACGCCAGACGATCAGTCAATAATGTCCTCAACCCTGGGGATCTGGTGAGATTTACGTCAGCAGGCGAGGACAGCATGGCCCGATATGTAAGCATCAGTCCTCCTTGAAAATGAGCATGAGCAGTGTCCTGGCATGACATTTACTTCTCCTCCTTCGCCTCGGTGTCCTTGGCCTCCTCGATAGGCGGCGCAAGACCCTCCTTGACGAGCAGCTCTTCGAGCTCGCCCGACTGGTGCACTGTCATCAGCTCTGTTAGGTTTTAGACATACTGGAAACCATAATGTCGCAGCCGCCCACGAACTCGCCCTTGACGTAGACCTGGGGGATGGTGGGCCAGTCACTGGGGTCAGCGTCTCTTCTCCGCTTCAGCTCTCTGCTTCTCCATCTCCGCTTCTCCGCCTCTGCTTCTTGGCCTCTCCAACTCTCAGCCTCGGCCTCGGCTTTTCGACCCCAATCTCTCCGCGTCTCAGCCTCAACCTCTCCGCCTCTCTGTTCTCGGCTTCGGCTCGGCCACCGCTGCGAGGCGGCCGCGAGACCCACCTGTACTCCTTGATGCCCTCGCGCAGCTCGGGGTCCTCGAGGCAGTTGAAGGCCAGGACCTTCTCACGGGGCACACCCTGGACGTCGAGGATCTGGACGACGGCGCGGGAGAAGCCGCACTGAGGCGCGTCGGGTGTACCCTTCATGAACACGACGAGGGGGTTCTCCTGGACGGCCTGGGGTTAGCATGTGACGAGAGAGCTCCTGTGTGACTTTGCTCAGCTGGCCGGAACAGATGCTGGCTGGGCGAATGCGATGGAGTAGGTCGACCGCGAGAGAATCTCCTCCGCCACTCATCTTCCAGCTGGCGTTCAACCCTCTCCCAGCTGGTTTGAGATCCTCCAGCTGGGACAGAGCTGGGATGTCCGGCCACACTGCGTCCCTCGCCTCACCGAAGGACAGCTGACTCACATGGTCGATGAGTTTCCTCGCCTGGTCCGAGAGGAGACGACGCTGCGCAATAGCCGCAGAGACGCGCGCAACAGGCGTAGCGGGGAGGGTACGCTGCTGTCAGCTCAACCTATACTGTTTCGTACAAGTGTACGAAGACCGGCGCGGGCAAACATGGTGGATTGAGTAGTGGCAAAGTTGGCAACCTTCCGAAGTTGGAAGGTCGATGACATTCCAAAGCCGAAGGCCCGTATTGGTCCCGCTCGTTGGGCTTCCGCTCGGCATCCGTCACCACCTCGGATCAACATTGCATACGGGCACGCATGCATGAGGGATGGGCATTCTGGCGCGCACCGTCCTTGTGATACCGAGGGTGGGCGTGGGCGCGGGCACGGGCGTGATAGGGCTATGGCGCATGTCTTCAACTGCCCGACCTCCACTTTCCTCATCTGCATCTGCAACATCTGCGACATCGAGATCCGAACGCAAAGCCCAACTGCAAGCCAAGCGCGACATGTCCCTCACTCCCGTGTTTCGGTATATCAACGCCGAGGTGGGTCTGAGCTGGCCGAGCTGATGGAAGGAAATGGCGGCCATCATCAAGGCCAGCCCCGATGGCGTGGGGAAGGAGTGGGCCGTCGTCGATGTGCGCGATGATGACTTTGCTGTGAGTCAGGGACGGAGTGAGGGGAGGCGGGAGGGGGGGGGGTTGAATTGATTGGGCAAGGCAAGGAGAAGCCAGGCAGTCGAGGAGCAGGCGGTGACGAAGGGGAATGCTTTGGAAGAGAGGACGTGCTCGACCCAGTTATAGATGCAGGGAGGGAAGGGTACCCATGGCTGGCTGGAAGAGCATAGCTGACGCCAGGGCGGCAACATCGTTGGCGCTCTCAATTACCCCAGTGACACGCTGTTGGCCAAGCTCGACGAGCTCGTCAAGCTCATGGAAGGAGGTGGGTCCGCTCAGCTCACCACCGCTTTACAGAGCTGACAACAGTACCAAAAGTCGTCTTCCGTGAGTCCCAGCTCCAGAGGAGCTCTCTCCCTCGTCGGCCAGGCTGTTGAGTACCATGGCGGTCTCGGCGATCCTCGGACGCAGCGACGGCATGTTGACACGCAGACTGCGCCCTCTCCCAGGTTCGGTGAGTCACCCAGCCAGCAGCACCCCCCCTTCCTCCTTCCACCACCAACCAACCCAGACCCCCACCCACCCGCTAACATCAGCGGTCCCAAGGCTGCAAGGCGGTACGCCGAGGCCCGCTCTCTGCTGCTCAAAGACGCGCCGGCGCAGGACATCCTAGTCCTCCGTGAGGGTTTCTCCGGCTTCCAGTCACGGTACCGCGTATGTTGTACCCCCCATCGGCTCTGACGGCAGAACGACAAGCAGCTCGTGGAAAAGTTCAACAAGTACTACCACGACTAGGCGTGGGTCATGGACCATGTGCCGGGTCGTTGGCCGCTGGCCACCGTTGTATGCATCATGTTCCGGTGCCCGGTACATCTGCAGAAGTTGATATGCCGGGCTAACAGCCTGTCAGCTTGTTTTGGCCCTGTAAAGTAGGAGATGGATATCCGCTTGCAGCCTGCAGCCTTGAGGATGACGTGACATTCGCGACTGAATGACGCAAGGTCCGCTGCGGACAAGTATAAGAAGCGCGGTTCCCACAGACTTTAGTTGTTCTTCATCCTCTATACTGTATATACACACAATGTCGAGCGGAAAGACTATCGAGCTGTGAGTATGAGCGTCCCAAGCAAGCGAGTCGCTGTCTACGGCCACTACCCTGGCCACTCTCCCGGCCACTGTCACAGCTGCAATTCATTTAACACCACACCCGCTGACATGCAGTAAAAACACGGCTCAGCCCGGCCTCAAGATCCCCCAGATCGGCTTCGGCACCTGGCAGTCAGCACCCGGCGAGGTCGAGAAGGCGTGAGTGCTAGCGACCTGTAACGCTGGACGCGGCTGACATCAGCGTCGCTGAGGCCCTCAAGGCTGGGTACAGGCACATTGACGCCGCTCTCATCTACCAGAACCAGCCCGAGGTTGGGGGGGGCATCAAGAATGCCGGCGTCCCTCGCGAAGAGATTTTCATCACCTCCAAGCTCTGGAACAACAGCCACCGCCCGGAGCTGATCGAGGCCGACCTCGACCGCACGCTCAAAGAGCTCGGCACCGACTACCTCGACCTGTACCTCATTCACTGGCCCGTCCCCTTCAAGCCCGGCAAGGATCTTTTCCCCAAGGAAGACGGCAAGCTGGCTGTCGACTGGGACGCACCCTCGATCTCGGAGACGTGGAAGGAGGTTGTGCGCATCTTCAAGGAAACTAACAAGGTGCGCGCCGTCGGCGTGTCCAACTTCACCATCTCGCAACTCGAGCAGATCATCAAGTCCACTGGCGCAGTGCCCTCTATGAACCAGATCGAGGTCAACCCCAACATCATCCAGGACGACCTGTACAAGTACTGCGCGGACAAGGGCATCACCATCACGGCGTACTCGCCTCTCGGTAACAACGTGACTGGCAAGGCGCGCGCCGTTGACGCCGACGTCGTTAAGAATGCTGCCAAGCGCGTCGGCCGCGATGTCGGCCAGGTCCTCATCGCCTGGACGGCCAAACAGGGCTTTGTCGTCATTCCCAAGTCTGTTACGCCGTCGCGTATCGCGTCCAATTTCCAGACTTTTGAGCTTGGCGACAACGAGTTCCAGGAGATTAGCGCATGGGGCCACAAGAACCGCGTTCGCTCCAACACCCCCTGCGAGTACAACCCTCCGTGAGTGATGTGTGTAGCGTGGCTGACGTGCAGTTGGCCAATCGACGTGTTTGGGGAGGCAGTTGAGCAGCAGTACAAGAAGGTGTGGTAGATGGGCATTGAGTTAGGAGTGATGCATTGAGGTGCTTTAGAGTGTGATGAATGCGGCATGATGAGGATGGGGCATATATGATCTTTAGCGGAGGCCGATGACATGATGACATGTGATGTGGATTTGAGGGGGGCTGGAAACTAGTTGCTGGTTGAACTTGGTGGGGTTTCGGCTCAATGTTCAGTTTCTAAAAACATTCCCTAATATAACATTCATCCATCAACCATCAACAATCAACAACATTTCATTCCCCATTCCCCATCTCATCCCATCGAGCACTCTACTCCTTCCCTCCTGATACCATGGCCTCAGCACCATCGACAACCTTCCGCCGAAGGAAGAGCAGCTCGTCCCAGACCCTCGCGCACATGGACCACAGCCCCGCCCTGTCCCCAGGCTTCATCATCCGCCGGCTAGTAAAGCACGGCAAGTACGTGGCAGCTGGAGCAGCGGGTATCTGGTGGCTCGACCTCGTGACAGCCGTCGAGAACCTCCTCGAGAGCCCGGACTCGTGGGCAAGGTGCGTATTGCTTATTGACAGGGCCGGTCTCGCTTGCCCGCGCCCTACATCCGCCGGGCGCCGAAGTCCTGACCCCAGACGTATGCTCGTTGCCGCTGGCGGCCTGCACGCCCTCACCCTCACCATCTTCTTGTACCTCGTCGTCTTCCTCCCCTGGCTGCGAGGGTATATGCCCAATGTGTGTTCCATGCCAACCAAGCTGACACCCAGTACCCTAAATGGCAACAATCGCGGCGGCTGCGCGTCATCTTCCCCGTGAGTCTCACTCTCGATGCAGATTCCACGCCATTTGGGAAGACGCCGTGCGCTGAATGCGCTGACGTCAGGTCCTCACAACCTCCATCCTCTTTGGATGGTCGTTTCTCGTGTTCGCGCTCAACAAGACGACGCACCCTGCGCCGCGGAGCTCGATCCACGAGCGTATCCGCGGCGCGCTCGATGTGCAGCACAGAGACGGTCTCGGCCTGTTCTCGTCCATGGCCGGAGGTGAGTCGATACCCCATTACCTAATTTGCCGATCGCAACCCCGATCACTTTTGAGTACCAAACTAACGCTAGCCACGGCCATCTTCTCATTGACGTTTGGCCTGCTGGGCTTGATCCCCTCGCCGCGCATGTCGGCTCGCGTTCGCAAGGTCAACTAGAAGTAGACTGGACAACTGGAGCACGTTTGGGAGAGGGGACCTGGACCTCATAGACGGCCAGCCAAGCCAAAGTAATAGTCATAGTACCCTGTTGTAGTATGCTTGCAACGGATCAGTGAGACCTTGGATAGGCGACATGCCGACATGTTTCTCCCTCGTAAGCGCGACTGAGGCATTGGATGGTTGAAACGGGCTATGCAACGATGAGACGCGTATTCACCGCATCGCCCCGCCACTGACGCCACCGACCGCGGAACACTACAGTACGAGCATTAGGGAATTTGGGTCATCCGCACACGTCGACTTGACATTCACTCCATTACTCCATTACTCCATCACTCCATCGCTACTCAACCTACACCATGGCCATCAACTGGACATGGGTCTGGGTATCCATAACCACCTCTCTCATCGCCTTCATCTCCTACACGTCCCAAATATGGGTCTTTTGGCCATGGTACGGCCGCGAATGGAGCTTGGACTTTCTCAAAATCATGATTCCATTCAAGTAAGTCCAGTCCTGTACTGATTCAAGCTAACAAGAGCCTATGCGTTGCAATGGTATGGTGGAACTACCGCCTCTGTGTAATCACGTCACCAGGCCACGTTCCAGCTGGCTGGCGACCCGACGCGAGCGGAGAAGGCATCGAAGTCAAGAGAGGCAACTATGCGCCCCGGTACTGCAAGATGTGCGATCACTTCAAACCGCCGCGCGCGCATCATTGCCGACAGTGCAAGACTTGTGTCTTGAAGGTATAACAGTATTAGGATGGACTGACGGAAGCTCGATCACCACTGTCCTTGGATCGCTAACTGTACGTCTCCTCCAACCCCCTCCCCCTCCCTCCAAACCCCCCCTCCCTCCAACCCCCTCCCTCCCCCCCCTCCGTCCCAGCTAACCCCAGGCGTGGGGTTCTATAACCACGGCCACTTTATTCGATTCCTCCTCTGGGTCGATATCGCTACGACGTTCCACCTCGTCCTCATGGCTGGAAAGGTGTACGAGTTCATTAAGGAGCCTTGGGTGAGTCATCACCACCGCCTTGCCCCTTTCTCCCCCACCCACCACCACTCTTCGGCACCCCGCACTCCCCTTCCCCACCCCTCTTGCTCCGACAAACCCTCCTCCTGCCCATTCCTCTCTCCCGCTCACACCAGATGGAGCCCACCCTCACGGAACTCCTCATGATGGTGTTCAACTTCGCAGCGTGTGTCCCGGTCTGGCTCTGCGTCGGCATGTTCTCAATCTACCACATCTGGCTAGTTTCGAGCAATACAACAACCATCGAGCGCTGGGAGAAGGACAAGGTATCGACCCTCGTGCGAAGGGGCAAGATCACCGCCATCCGCTTCCCCTATAACGTCGGCTTCATGGGCAACATGCGCTCGGTCCTGGGTCCCCGGTGGTATACGTGGCTGTGGCCGCAACAAATGCAGGGCACGGGGTTGAGCTATGCAGTCAACCCCGAGGCGGGCGGTGAGTCGATTGCCGAGTGGGCGGACGTGGTTGCGCGTGACCGAGCCTACGATCGCGGGTACCCGCTCTCTGGTGGTCCGGTGGGGCCAGGATCGTCGTCGGTCCACGCACTGCAGGCGCGGCTGCGTGGTCACCTACAGGGCCACCATGAGGACGGAGACGCAGGTGATGTTGTCTAGGTGAGCTCCACGCGCGTCCACTCTGACGCCAGGCTGACTCCAGAATCGAGTGTACAGTACATGTGGCCGCCTCGAGAGCAGCATTCCGAGCCCATCCCGCTGCCCATGGGTTCACCGTTTGTGTACGGCGACGGCTTCAATCCCGCCCTGAGGGCGAGCAGTGGTGCCAGAAGGGCGAGGGATGGGTGCGCGACGTACACGGCGCCATGGGAGACTGCGGTTGATGAGGACGGGAACGCGATTGACGACGAGAGCGACGGCACGTCGTCGACACCAGAGTTCTACCTGAGCGATTATGATGACGAGGACGAGCCGCTCGCGTACACGTCGGCGCGCGTGCGGCGTGGCAGCGAGGGGTGGGAGGTGCGGCCGGCTGGCGGTGGGGGTGGCGGTTCGGCCGGGTGGAACGCGGGTGTTGCCCAACTCGACGCGCTGGCGCAGGCCCACACCGACGCGCAGTATCCCTGGCAGCGGCCGGGGCGGTACAACGTATACTCTGATGAGGTATAGAGATCTAGATATTCATGTTGCTACGATTTTACTACTGCGGGCCATTGTACGAGTCGGCGTTCTGGATAAGGGCGTGGATCCAGTCGACGGTCCGGTGGTGCTCTGCCGCCTCGAACCGCTCGTCAACGGTATGGATGTTGGCCATGCTGTCCATGCTGGCGCCCATGAAGCGGTAAACGTGTTTGGTGAGGTTGTAGTACATCTTGCAGTCGGTATTACCAGTAGTAGCGAACGGGGCGATCACGAGGTCCTCGCCCATTGCCGCGCGAACAGTACCAGCAAAGAGATCCCAGACTCCTCCGCTTGTAGGGGTATTGGGTGCGGGTTCGAGTGGAGCTCCAAAGACTTCGAGGGTAACAAAGCGCCCCGAGGCGGGGTTAGCCTCGCCGCTCCAGGCGCGGAACTCTAAGTGGTGTTTCTTGGCAATCTTGGCGGCAATACGCTCAACATGGTCTTTGGTACTCTTGAGGCTCTCTGAAAAGTCGATACGGAAGTTGACGTATGCCTCAACAAGTTCGGGGAGGGCATTGACCTTGACTCCGCCTCGAATGACATCGACGGCAGTTGTTGTTGAAACAAGGGCGCGCTCCATAGCTCCGGCCTTTGCAAACCCTGCGGCCAATTTCCCCCATCCCTTTCGACTCTTGAGCAGTTTCTTCCACTCCTTAGGTGCGTCTGGAGCTTGAGCGACACATGCAAAACCTTGAAGAAGGGGAGAGTCGGGTGTGAGTTTAGTCTTGAACGGCTCAGCTTCGAGACCGTTAATAATCTGGCTCATAATTCCAATCCCCGTATGAGGCGGGGCGACCGAAGAGTGTCCGCCTTCTGTTCCGACACGCATCACAATGTCGAGATATCCCTTCTCGCCTGTTCCTGGAAGAGCGAATTGTCCACCGAACAAGTTTCCTAACCCGGACCCCTCGTCGACGACCATGAGAAGTCCGTTGGGGCCGTATCGTTTTTCAAGGAAGGGGGCAATTTGGCCTTGTCCACGGCGAGCATGGACTTCCTCCTCATCGAATCCGTGGGTGATTATCACTGTACGGCGAGGCGTGTATCCCGAATTAAGGAGATGGGTGATGGCTTCCCATTGGGACACTAGGAGAGATTTATCGTCCACCGACCCGCGACCAAATACCCATCCGTCAGCTAGGTCGCCGCTGAAAGGACCGTGTGTCCATCGGTCATAAGTGTTATTTGGGACGGGGACGACATCGTAATGGGCCATTCTTGGATTAGAGTCTATCCGAAATATTGATAGGGCTTACAGGAGAAGAGGCTTTAAAGTCTTATCGGATCCTTCGAAAGTCGCCACGATTCCAAGAGCTAGGTATTAGCCCCATCTAGAATGGACATACTATTAATTAACTCGACGTTGGCTGCTTTCCACGCCACGGGAAAAGCCATTTCGAGCCAGTCGATAAAATCGTAAAATGGTGCCCAGCGGGGATCCTCTCCAGGCTCGCCATTATCGTCGTAGGTCTGTGTCGGGATACGGACGGCCGCACGGAATAGTTCGATTGATTCAGCGCGCGATTCATCATCCCACTCAATAGTCGAGGGGGGATGGAGGGGGGCGGGTTGGGCCGGACAGTGGGCTTCAACCTCCACCTCAGACTTCAAGTACAAATGCGGGCAACGGGGGGTTAACGATATGATGGCAAGGGCGAGTAGACAGGCTAAAGTTATACGGACAGGGGACCATCCGCGACGGACGGGGGTCGAGGCTGGTTGTGGAAGATGCTTTTCCATGATGGATGGGAAACGGCTGAGTTGTGCTGATGTCGGTTTATAGTTTATATCAGAGTGGGCAGTAGTTTGCGGATAGCGGATATATAGGAGTAGGAAGAGTACGTTATCGGATATGGCCGATAGGGGAGGATGGTTCTGGCCTGCCGATTTCAAGGGATCTTGAGCTGAATCGCGGGTTAAAGTGGTGGGCTAGTCTAGAATAGCTAGAATGGTAAGATGTATGTACAAGTGGGTGAGTCATTAAAGTGCGGGGGGACAGGGTTAGTGTGGAGTGTGGGGTGTGGATTGTTGCGAGGTACAGTGGAGGTTAACCATCGCACCCCTAGTGGCACCGCCACCGTACTTCCTCCTCCTCTACTCTTCTACTTGTACAACTTGTTGAACCTCTCATCAATAAAAGATACATAGAGGCAATCGGCCTCCTAATGACCACCTCCACTTCCACTTCCCCCTCCACCGCCAATCCCGATCTTTCCCTCCACATGTTACATGTTTCTCTTCCGGAACACGATCAGCATCCTCCCCCTCTTCTTCTAATGCGCCCTCTGTACTCCAAGCCCAAAAGAAACCCCAACGACAGGATTCGAACCTGCAATCCCAAGAGGGAGATAGATGCTGTACCCTTCCGAAGAAGAGGCATAACTCTACCGCGATAACCAGCTTACGCGACGTTGGGCTGCTCCAAGGTTTCTCCAGCCCCTCTTATACTTATGCCGATCGTTTTAGTTGATTCCGCTCCATCAATTCCTCAAGTCTATGGCACCAAAACTATAGATCAGAGAGGACATGTTGGGTAAATCTCAACTAGTTGCGTTTTTATGTTGTATCTGTTCACACAACATCTTGGGTGCTCGGAGGATAGGTGATGCCATCGTGTTTTCACTCCATCACGCCTCAGTTGTCAATGACATCGTCGTCGTCATGATCGGCGCCGTACTCGATGGAGCATGATCGGCGCTCGACTCAATATCAATGCCTACATGACCGCTTGCTATTTTGTAACCTGTCTCAAACTGGGTTGGTACAGTATTGAGCTATTTCGATGTCGGGGAGTGGCGGAACGCTCCACCCCTCAATCCTATAAAACTAGGGCGTACTTTGCGATAGTGGGTAATGCAGCAGGTAGGATTGTCGCCGGTGATGATGCGGACAGGAAAGACATATCGAGGGCGTCAGTACAGTGTCAGTGTCCACGCATCGTATCAGTTTCTTGCTTTCGGCGAGGTGTAATTGGCCCCAGAACAACTGACGTTGGATGACAAGGCTTTCGATTATCGTCACCAGGCTTCCAAGTATGCCCGTTCCCGGCCACTGGACCGAACTGCTCTCTGTGCACTGCCACCAGGACACGTGCAATGTTGAGGTCTGCATACCTGATAGTTGTATTCGGGCTTGACACTCCGACACTCCTGTCTTCACTACTCAGAGTTGTCGGTTGGGCGAGCCAATGATAATATCGAGATCTATACACATCACCTACGCTTATCACCCACTAGCACCTTTACAGGAATGCTAAGACTAAGGACTCTATTCGCACTCTCCTCAGTTTCGAGTCGATGCAAAGACCAATATGTCCGCGCTTGATTTTGCCACCCATCAATACCCGTAAACTATGCATTCCAGTCCTTTGTCTGCCTGTCCTACGGCCTTGACCTTGTCTTCCCCTCCCTGACTCGGCTTACCGGCGTGACGCTTGACTCGAGCGCAATGGTTCCAACCTCTCCACTCACCACCAGCCACACACCCAATTCGCCACCCGGAACCAGAACCACGTGCGTCGCCGCCGGTGGTTCGCGGGGCCACTCACCACTCGAGTCAACCACACACACCCTCCTCCTCCTCCAGTCACTACTTAAACACAACACTAAACATAACACAATCATCACATCACATTCCCAAAGAAACATGACAACACTTCGCTCGTTCCAGGCGGAAATCGAGCACTTCTCCCACGAGAAACAGAAGGCCGCTATCGTACAGGCGCGTGAAGCTCACCTCGTCGAAGTGGCCAAACACCACAAGAAGGACAAGGACCACATCAAGGACAAGGACAAGGACGAGGAAAAGAAGGACGAGGAGCCAAAGGAGGAAGTCGAGGACGGCGAGAGGATAGAGGTAAGTCTCTACTAGTGGACTAAGCAGAACTAACCCAGACCCTCCTGGTCGATGGCGACGATGAGCGGGCCAAGGCACACCTCGCTAGCGCGTTGTTGCGGGCCCACGGCGAGATCATAATTGCTCTCGAAGCCAACAGTGACCAGATCACCGGGGCCGCCGAGCGATTGAGGAGAATAGCCGAATCGCTCAAAGCCATTGTCACCGACCTCTACCTCGAATCCGGGGCGGCATGCTGGCTCGTTAGGTTGCAGCCCGCCGGCGTGGAGGAAGTGAGCGAAGTACGAGTGGCGGTGGTTGGCAACGTCGATGCCGGAAAGAGTACCACTCTCGGAGTGCTGACTCGTGGCGGACTGGATGATGGGCGTGGACGGGCGCGATTGGCTTTATTCCGTCACCCGCACGAGGTCGAGACCGGCCGAACTAGCTCTGTGGGAGGCGAGATTTTAGGCTTTACCGCCACCGGCGACCCCATCTTCCCCACTGCGCATGCGCCCGCCGACGCTACTTCTGCCAAGCGCGAGAAGTTAAGCTGGGAGGAGATTTGCAAGCGCGCCGCAAAGGTTGCGTCGTTTATTGATCTTGCGGGACACGAACGATACTTCAAGACTACGCTTTATGGTTTGAGCGGGTGTGCGCCCGACTATGTCATGCTCATGGTTGGCGGCAATGCCGGGTTAATCGGCATGTCAAAGGAGCACCTTGGTGTTGCGCTCGCCCTCAACGTCCCCATCGCCGTGTGTGTGACCAAGGTGAGTAACTAGACTCGACTGAGACAAATGTGCCCAGAACAAGCCCGCTCACTCCAGATTGATATGACGCCACCAAACATCCTCGAGCAGACGGTCAACATGCTCGTCAAGGTCCTCAAGAGTCCCGGGTGTCGCCGAGTGCCCGTCTTCGTCGAGACCAAGCGCCAGGCAGTCGACTGCGCGCGTAACCTCTCCAAACCCCTCACCCAGGGTGGAAAGTGTGTTCCCTTGCCTTTGTCTCTAACATCAGATCCGACTACAAGCTCTGCCCGATCTTCATGGTGTCGAATGTGACGGGCCACAACCTGCCCAACCTGCGCACGTTCCTCAACTGCCTTCCCAGCTCGCAGATGGACGACAAGTACGTCGTGGACGCGCCGCTCGAATTCCACATTTCGGACGTCTTCAGCGTTCCCTTTGTGGGCACAGTCGTCTCGGGCGTCGTAACTGCTGGAGTCGTCCGTGCGAACGATGCCGTCCTCCTTGGTCCCGACAGCTTGGGCCACTTTATCCCAACAACAGTCAAGACGATTGAGCGCAAGCGTGCTCGCGTAGACAGTGCCGAGGCTGGCCAGAGCGTTGCGTAAGGCGCCCCCCCATCTCTTAAACTGATATAGATTGGCGCTGAAGCGAATACGTCGCCCCCAAGTACGTAAGGGTATGGTCTTAGTTGCAAAAAGCGAGACGCCACCTAAAGCCGTCATGCGGTTCGAGGGCATGGTCATGGTCCTACACCACAGCAGTACCATCCAGCCGAAATACACTGCCATGCTACACTGCGGGGCGATTCGGCAGGCTGTGCGGATTGTCAGCCTCGACCACCCCAGCGGACTGATTCGCACCGGCGATAGGAGCAAGGTCGTATTCGAATTCCTCGGACACGCAGAATACATCAAGGAGGGTCAGCTCATTTTGCTCCGTGAAGCCAAGACCAAGGTCTTGGGGGTTGTGACTAGGGTTCTGCCCTAGGTGGCTCATGGGGCCAAGGTGTGTGTCGACTGCTTTGTGACGAGTAGAGTTGGAGAGTTGTAGGGAGAAAAACGTAAGAGTGTGACCATGTTTTATGTATTCAAGTTGTCTCTTGTACCGTCTCAAGACTTGGTAATGCTTCAAGTTGGCGTCTGGGTGTAAGGAATATGAACAGCGCTGTAGGAGTGTAATGTTAGAAGGACGTACACAGCGCTGTTCAGATTTGAGGCAGGGACGATACTGTCTACGGTGAGGCCAGTTCGTTGGGTGGTGATCAAGACTCCTCGCTGCTTTATGGAGGACATAGCATTGTTCATACAGATGTGTGAACGGTGCTGTGAGTGCCCATCTTGGGAGCAGTCCCACAGCATTGTTCACTGCCACAACTACCACACTCCAGCCTGCATGACGTGCCAGGACGCGGGAGTGCGTAGTCAAACACCTTTGTTCAGTCGCCTGAATCGCTTTGACTAACTCATCCTCAGGCTGCCAAGCACCGACTGCCGGGACAACCCGCCGTGCCTCGATGTGGCACCGTCATCAATGCCGTACAAGCCGTCAATTCCTTAAACTCGGTGCCTGCCGATCACGCGTCTCCTCCATCCCCCACTTCTTCACGTTCTCCAGTATGCATCTTGAATGACACGGTATAGCATGTGCGGGTATTGGGATGGACCAGATCCACCCGTCAGGCACGCATTATCTCTAGCTCTAATGCCCCAGGTTCTACGATGGGCCTACTGCTCCGACGGCTCGACCTCGGCGGCGGTGGCGTGGGCCTCGGCAGCAGCAATGGCGACAGCAACAGGGTCGTTCTCGCTGTTGGCACGGGGCGAGGTCTCACGTCTGCCCTGCGAACGCGGCTGGCGCGGAGGGTAGCCGCAGCGGTCCTTGCCGTGCGCGATGCGGAGAGAGGCATAGTCGTCCTTCTGTTTGATGGCCACAATGGCCTTCTGCGCCGCCTCGATCGACGTAAAGTTGATATACGCAGCGTGCTTCTCTTTGAAGAAGTTGATGAGCTCAATGTCGCCGTACTCGCCAAAGTCTTCGCGGAGCTTGTCCGCGTTGAAGACCTCAAAGTCGGTGATCTGGCCAATGTAGACGTTGCGGCTTGCACCCTGCTGCACGTCGGCGAGCAGCTTGGGAGACACGGGCATGAGAGCCTTGCCCCAGCCAATGCGGAGACGGCGGCCGGCAATTGTGATGGGGTTCTGTTCGCTGTGGCGGTAGAACGAGAGCGCAGCGGCAGGGTCGACAAACATGACAAACGCGCACTTCTTGTCCGGGAGGACCTTGATAGACTCAAGGACACCGCCACGGATGTTGTTGCACAGCTCCTCGACCGAGGTCTCACCGCTGATGTTGCCGAGGTAGATCGAGCGGTTGTTCATCTGTGACGGGTCGACGTAGCCAGCACCGCCGCCAGTGGTGGTGAAGCCGTTGACACCGGGCGAGCTGAACCCATTCTGGTCAAAGCCACCGGATGGGTTGTAACCAAAGCCGTAGTTGAATGGCGCGGCAACGAGCTGGCCAGAGTGGGCCTGTACGGCCGCAGTCGCCTGGGCCACAGCCTGGCGAACAGCAGCCTGCTGTGCGCGTGGGACGTAGGCACAGCGGTCCTTGCCGTAGCCGACGCGCTTGGCCTTGTATGCGGGCTCACGGGGGAGGCTGTTGACAACCTTCATGGCGACCGAGATCGAAAGGAAGTGGATAAACGCAATGTTCTTGTCGCGCACAATCTTGATCTGGTCAATGTCACCGAAGCGCGCCAAGTCGTCGCGGAGCGTCTGCTCAGTGTCCTCGTCCGTCAGGTTGCCAATGAAAACATTGCGCGTTGCCTGGTTGTAGTTGACAGCGATGGCAACGGGCGTCGGAAGGTTGGACTCGCGACCCCACCCGATGCGCAGCTCCTGTCCCCGCAAGGCGAGCTTCTTGACTGCAGCGTCGGCGTAGAATGCCGCGGCCGTCGAACCGTCGAGGAACGAGATGAAGACACAGCTCTTGTCCGAGAGAATCTTGACAGACTCAATGGGGCCAAAGCGGACGAGGTTGAGGAGCTCGTCGGCAGACGCGTCGTCAGGAATGTTGCCAATGTACACAGTGCGGCCAGTCAGGTTGCCAGCGGCAGCGGCAGCCGCTGCAGCAGCCGCGGGACCGTAGTTGCCAGTCATGCGGCCGGGAGGGAAGCCATAATTAGACTGCTGCTGTGGCGTCAGCGTGACACCGCCTCACACACGCACCACCATGGGGAAGTAACCGGGCACACCGTACGCAGAGGCGGCGGCGGCGTTGGACGACACGGTTCCACTCGGCATCCCAAGGTTCGAGTTTACAGGCATGCCCATGAGGCTGCCGTACCCTGACTGTCCAAAGCCTGAGGCCGAACCGGCGATGATCCCGTTGACCATGTATTGACGCGCCGCATCGCCCCCAAAGTCGGGCGAGTGGCCGCCCATGCTGCCGTCAGGGGTCGGGATCTGTAAGCCACCGTCAAGAATCGGCTGAGGGAACGACCGCTATTGTCAGCACGCCACCACACACACACACAAACGCACCATCGCATTAATATCCAGCGAGCCGAGCGCGCCTGTCAACGACGCGACGTAGTCTGCGGGGTAGCCGCTCATCGAGCTGGCGCTAATGTGGCCGGAGAGACGGCCATAGGTAGGGTCCATGCGCGTTGCGGATAATGGCGACTGATCACCAGGGCGGTTCACCGTGTAATCGGTCATACTAGTCGATCTTTAGGATGGAGAAGGGTGGAGAATGAGAGTAAAATGGCGAGTCACGGGTAAAGACTCGAGCCGCAAAGATCCAAGGGGGGAAGGTGTAGTCGACAAGTGGAGATGGCCAATCTTGCGTGAGGAAGGTATAAGCGTGACACGGGGTGGGTGTGTCTAGATCGAGCACGCGAACAAAGGTGTGGGGCGAAACGGTGCTGCTGACGAGCTTGCGCGGCGAATGCAACTGGAATAGTCTGTTGGGTCGTGATGCATGGTGCAAAGAGAGTGGGTAATGAGAATCGAGTGGTGATGGATTAGCGGAAAGGGATGGGCGATGGTGGCGTGGAAGGGTCGGGAAGTGCGCGCATCGCGTCGAGACGGATTGCGAGGGGATATCAGCACGCTTGTCGCTTGGAGATGGGGATTACGCACAGAGAGATGGGCGAAGCTAGACTATATGTATGCAAGCGATCACGAGGCACTAAGGACCAAAGACGAGACGACGCGAACGCGATTAATGGGGGCCGGGGAGCGTGGTGATGTAGGGGTGTGATGGGCGTGGTGTAGAAGCGAAGGGGTCGTGAACGTGGGGGGCGCGCGTGTCAGTGCTGCGAAACGAAGATGGGTGGTCAAGAGAAGAGGAGAGAGGAGATGAAAGGGGAGGAGAGAATGGGGAGAGGGATGAATGCGAGATGACAGATGTCGTGCATGCAGTGCATGCGTGATGAGTCGGAGGGGGGGGGGGAGAGAGAGGGGCAAAGGGAGAGGCGAGGGTAGCGTGGGTAGGGTGGAGGGGGAGGGGGAAGGTTGTTGGAGGTCGGTGCGTTAGGCTAGCCTCACCTGATGCCTGAGGTTTGCTAACTTTGTAAGAGGATGAGAATGGGGATGGGGGGTATGGGATTATGGGGGACAAAGGAATGTCTTGCTATAGAGCCAGGCGACAAAGAAGACAAGAGCAATAAGGGCGAGATGTTGTGTAGATGAACGACGAAGAGTATGAAGAGGGTGAAGAGGAAGAGGAAGAGGTTGAACGTGATGAAAGAAAGAGAGTGACTTGATTGAGAATGATTTGAAGAGAGTAAAGAGATAGATAGAGAGATAGAATAAGAGATGCCAATGCTACCTCATGCGGATCATGTCTATAATAATAATAGTAATGGTGAGTAGGATGAGTTTGGTGGCGGCAAAGGGAGAGACGGTTTAATGGCCCTCCTTAACCCCCTGACGCGTCGACCTTGTCCCTTTTGGGTGTAGACCTTGGTTATACCCTACTATACGTCGCGTCCAATGTAACTAACCCTGTCCTATACTGTCCCGTATCCATCCATACATCTCACACATCCCGCCTTCCCTTCTTACTGTGCCCTCCCACTTTGCTACTTAAACCAGTGCCGGTAATGTACCTCTATACCAAAAACCAATCCAAGCCATGTTGATACATTTGATCATTCATACACTGAGATATTGCATGGTGTAGACTGACCGCTCCGGTTACACTCATAAGCTCGTAAAAGCAATTGGGATAAGTGAATATACATGCATCTCGTCACTCATTCGAGTGGCTCGAGGACACAGCCGAGTTCTATTTCGACCAGCTAGAATTATCCTTTGGATCCTCTGTCAATTCACCCATCGTTCCATTCCCTAGGTTGTACAGCCCGTACGCACAGACTCACCTATTCGGCTGTTAAAGGCGACAGACTGACCAAGTTAGGAAACATAACGGAAGACTCGGTCGCACGGCGCGCCAAGCCGCCTACTCTCTTCTCACAGATCGCCAGTAACCCACCACGCGACCACGCAACCACACAACCGCCATCAACCCATTGCATGTGCATGTGGCGGATGGAGGCTATTGAAGTGGCAGATGGCAGAGGTGGTGCGTGCTGGTGCTGGTGCTGATCCTGGTGCTGGTGCTGGCTGGTACTGGCTATCTGGATATCGTCTGCCTGCCACACGATCAAATTCGTGCCTCTTGACTCACTCTGGATGAGTTTCTGGACAGGCTTGGCGAGTTACACTCAGACGTACCTTGGCCATGCAGTCCAACTCTGGAGCTGGAATTCAATAACTGCTGCTACTTGCCCGGCCCGTCCTGCTCCGACTGCCCCGTTCCGTACATGTATGATCTACTGGCCCCGCGACGGGAACACTCCGCAGTGTCCTCCTCACCCCGGCCTGAAAGCTTCAGTCACCCTGAGCCGCCACCATCTCCATGTGTCTCCATCACTTCAGCCTTTGCCCATCACGTTGGTCCTATCGCAACCCACTTGGTCCTCATTTCACCTCGCCAACACGTCTCTGCAGCTAGCTCCCAATCGCCGTTAAGCTCCGCGCCTCGTGTCATTCGTCCTGTTCCAGCGGCCCACTGACGACCGTCTGCTCCTCCTCAGCCCACCATCACACGCCGCCCACACAAGATCCTTCAGAGCTCACTCGGGCTCGCGCCGTGTCGATACGTATACATGCCAATGCACCCTCTACCCGCTAAAGACTCCTTTAGACCGAGGCAAGGATCTCGGGCTCGACGAAGTCGCCGCCCTTGATGACCTTGGAGCCGGAAGCGTCGGCAGCCTCGCCGTGCGCCTCAATGAGCTTGGACATGTCGAGCTTGGGCGCCTTGACAATCTTGCACTTGCGAATGTAGACGTTGTGCAGGGGGTAGATGCCCTTCGAGGCCTTCTCAATCTCGCGGCCAATCGACTCGGGAACAAACTTCTGCACGAGCTCCTTGAGGTCGGAACCCTCGGCCTCGCGGCGGATAATCTCAACCATCTTGGCGCGGATCTCACGGATCTGCGACGACTGAGCGTAGGTGGTCTTCTTAACCTGGTTGCGGTTGCGCTGGGTGAAGCCAATCGCAAAGAGGCGAAGAATGTAGCCGTCGGTGGTCTTGACGTCGACCGAAGCCTCAATCAGAGTCTGCCACTTGCGCACAAGCGAGCGGAGCTTGTCGGTCGTGAAGTCCATGCCGTAGAACGAGGTGAGGCAGTTCTTGCCCTAAACGTTAGAAAGAAATTCAAAATTTCAAACAAGCCAACTAACCGAGACATCCTCAACACGCAGCTTGATCTTGCGGAACGACTGGTCCTGGTCGTTGTTAAGGTCGGCAAGCGAGAGCTCGAGAATACGGCCCTTGAGCGAATCGTTGGCGTTGCCTGCATGTTAGTCCCTGCTCCGTTTCCAAAACATACGGAGACCCTGCGAGCGGTTCACAAGAGTCTTGCCGGCATTGCGGTTCTCGAAGAACGAGGGGGCCTTGATGTCGTACCAGTCTGTCCGTAAGCGCCGCTCTTGCGCACAAAGTGTCTACGCACCCTTGCGGGTGAAGGGGTCGACGACCTTTTTCTTGATGCCCTTCTTTCCCTTGGACAGGCGCTTGTTCTTTCCAACCGCCATTTTCTGTGGAGCAAACGCGTGCAAACGGCAGAGAACACGAATACGCAGCAGGAGGCGCGAGCGAGAGAATGCAAGGATCGAGTGGGTGCAAGTGTGGGTGCAAGTGTGAAGGCGAGTGGGGGGGACGCGGACAACGGAGATTGACGAGGGAAGACGTCGAGGGGAAGCGCGGAATCGAGACGCGGATCGAGATCGAGAACAAGAGAGCGGGCGTCAGCACCTATGCACCAGTGCACGTCGTCGTCGTCGCTGTCGGGTGTCATGACTCACAAGTTGTGTGTTGAGGGTTAGTCTGGTCGACGACGCAGGATTCAACACCTAGCCTGGGGGCCGGGCTCCAGCAGCGGACTTGCAGCATTGAATTGATCCCGGATTGAGTCGGCGCTAAGCCACGCGACAGTGACATCGGCGGCAGATTTGGACAGTTGCGATCTTTTAACTCAACGATTTGATTCCGACTTTGAGCTGGCACGTGACTCCGCCTTTTACCTTGAATCGCCACCCAACTGACTGCACTTGCCCTTGACAAACACGTCAGGAATTGGCGCGATGAGTGGGGAGGGGCTTCTTCGCTAACCTCGACACCCTCGACACCCTCGCGCATGACTGCGTCATCATCGACCGGCCTCGTGGCACAACCACTCAAGATACTCAGCTACTCAGACGCCATCTATCCCGTCGATTACGGATATTCCAAAACCACATCTGGCAATGGGGAGGGCATTGACGTTTTCCGCGGCTCGCGTCAGGGAACGGCATCGTCGCCATCTTCCTCACTGCCGACGTGGTCAAGCGCGATTCTGAGATCAAAGTCGTCATGGACTGCTCGGACTTTCTCAACGTCGTCCTTTGCATTGGAGGTCTGGTTGTTCAGCGTCCATCTGGGTGGGGTGGTCATAGTCATGAGGCGGCTGAAGGCCCTAGGCGAATGCGAGGAGCTGTGGCTTGTCATTGCTGGACAACTCACACCCAAGTTGTACCTGCTGTACTACGATGTTACGAACGGGAATGTCTGCATAACCGTACCTCCTTCTCAAATGACTCGCGAGCCGCCATCGCGCTATCGCTATCTACACTCCCCTCTGCTGCGGCTATGTCTACGGCTAGGTAAGATATGGGGACGCGTGGTGCGTCGAGGTTTTACGCCAGGAGCGCCTTGTACACAACGTCGAGACGACGACCGCAGGGCGAGTGTCTGAGCTGGGGCATGAGGGGAACGATGATCGAAAGGAGCTGGTCGCGATGATCGGGTTCGGCCTCGTTGAGCGCAGTCTGCACCGTAAAGTTGCCAAAGCCGTCACGGAGCAACGTGCCAATGCGACTCTCGCCCTCGTCGATAGAGTCACCCATCATCTCGGCGATAATGGTGCGTTTGCCTTCGCGGTTACTCGTGCGAATCGCGCGCTCGACGACGTTGGATGCAAACTTGTGGCGACTCAGCTCGAAGATGCGGCCCTTCATCTCGCCGACCACACGGTCGCGGTCGGCCTCGCGCCCGGGGGCGTCTGTGAGGACGCTCTGGACGACGTAGTCTGCAATGAGCACTGGCTGATTTCAGTAGGACTCACTTCCAAACTGGTCGATCATCAGCTTGAGACTGCAGCTGTTCATCTCGTCAAGCAGGGGACGGATCTTGACCGGGTCAAGAACCTCGAACGACTTCTGAAGTACACGGCAGCCGAATGGGTGGGCCGAGAGCTCCTGGACGTGGCCGATGAACGCGTCCGTGACCTCCTTGGGCGGGTCGAGCGAAATGAGTCGCTGGATTACATGGTTGGCATTGGACGACTTGACGCACTCGATGATGTGACCCTCGAGCTCGGCGACGAGCTTCTCACGCTGCTCAAGGAGCAGGTGCTCGAGGGCCTTCTGCATGACCTGCGGTCAGCTGCCATTGACCAAACTTCAGCTCACCCGGCAGCCGTACATCTGCATGGACAGCTGGAGCACGTGTCCTTCCATCTTCTTGGCAAGGGCGGCCTTCTGCTGCTGGTCGCCGTGCTCGAAGAGCTTCTGAATGACATAGTTACCGAACACGTCCGTCATGAGCTGGTACGCGTTGGGCATGATCTCGTCAAAGACCTTAGCGCGCTCCTCTGGAGATGCCGTCTCGAGCTTGTTCTGGATGAAGCGCGATCCGTGCTGGTCACCGGCGAACTCGCAAATGCTGCCGTAGATCTCCTTTGCGTCAGTCAAAAGTGCACGGTCCATGCTCACGGAAAACTCCATGCGCGAGTTCTTGCGCTGGCGAAAGTCCTCGAGGCGCTGACTGCGGACAATGCCTGGGTCTTCAATGTGAGCATGACGCCCACGCTTGCCATTGGGCACAAAGCCGCCAAAGTGGATGGGCGTGGGCGAGTAGGCGGCGCCATACGTCGCGGGGAAGGGGTAAGCCTGGCCGCCTGGTCCAGTGAGTGCTGGAGTAAGCGGCGTCTGCAAGCCATATGGGTTGGTGTACGACGCCGCCAGTGAAGCAAAAGTCGCCGCCTGCGGATCGGGGAACCCCGCGAGCTGGGACGCAAGGTGCGAGTGCTGGCCCGAGTTATTGCGGCGCGGACCGCCAGAGCCCATGCGGTTGTTGCGCTGACGTGAGTTGCTAGGGGTCATGGCAACAGACGAGGCCATGCCGCCAAGTCCGCGCTCGGGAGTGTGGGGCGCCGCCCAGAACCCCGCCCGCTGGCCGTAGAAGTACTGCTGCTGCTGCTGCTGTGCCGCGGTGAGATCCTGGAGGTCGCGGAGCTGCTGGGCCATGTGAGGCGGGCGGTAGGTGACGTGGTTTCCGCGCGCGCCGACAAGGCCGGGCTGCTGCTGCTGATACGACGTGGCGGTGGGTGCACGAGTGTCACCGTGGTGGGGGTAGCCCTCCGACGGAGAGGGGTAGGGGTCGTAGGTCATACCTGCGGCTTGCGACGGGATAGGAGTGCCGAGCTCGTAGGGGAAGTGCTGTGGGGAGAAAGTGGCAGGGTCGAGCGAGTTCCCACTGGCGGCAACTGCGTAGTAGAGGAACTGTGCGTTGGCGTCGTAGGGCGCAAAGGCCGGGCGCGGAGGTGTGTGCACGTTGTAGGCAGGAGGGTTGCTTCCGCCAGCTGTGCGAGTAGGGCCGTTGTAGTCGTCCACAGCGAGATTGGAAAGATGAGCAGCAAGGTCAGCTTCGGGTGTGGGGGAAGAGGTCGTCCAGGTGTTGGTGCTGCCCGACATGGCGTTGTTGAGCTGGTTTGCGAAATGGGTTGGGCAGAAGGGAGCGTAATGACGTTGAAACCTCGTGTCAGAACAAGGTCGCTTTGAGCAAGTGGGGCACAACTATGGGGTTGAGAAACTGTGGGGAAGATGTGTGTGGAAGATGTGTGTGGCGTGTGGTGACAGGGACGTTGGCCAAGTGGTTCGTTGGCTCAGGTGTGGTGCGTAGATGACAGGTCTTGGTGTGCGTGTTGGTTATGTGTCGTGGATGTGCGCGTGATTGCAGACTTGTGCCACCAAAGTTGCTGGATGAGGGGATGGAAAGATGTTAGAAATAGGGGGATTGGGATGGAATCAAGAGGACGTGGAAGTTTGCAGATATCCTTCTTGTGGGCGTGTGTCCCCGGTGAAAAAGCGTTGCGTCCTGGGAGGGGGTGGTCAACACGAAGCGTTCAAGTGGGTTGCTGTAGGGAGTATTGGAGCGAGGAACGGGTGATTGAGTGTGGACACGGTGTAAGCAAGGATGATTGTAAAGTGTGTCTACAGTACAAGGACCAGATATCAGAGAGAAGAAGAGGTTGGAAAGAGTGAGAGGTAGAAGGTGATGAAGGAAAATAAGGTAAGAGAGAAAGAAGGAGAAAGGATGATCAAGTGGGGGTTGTGGGTTGCAGTGTGGGAGGAATGTGCGCCGTCTAAGGGAGTGAGGGCGAGGGGAGGAGGGGTGGCACGCTGGATGGTGATGATTCTCAGACAAGTGTGGTTGTAGTAACAGATCGAATCAAGGACACACACACACCCACAGAGTGAGAGAGTGAGAGAGAGAGAGAGAGAGAGAGAGAGAGAGAGAGAGAGAGAGAGAGAGAGAGTAGTGAGGTCTTGCGCTCAAAGGCTCGAAAGGTGGGTGCGTTCACTGTTGGACCCCTTGCTCATCGTCGTCGCGGACCTGCTGCGGAAGAAAATAGTCGAGTGTGACAGCTTGGAGCGACCGACAGTGAGGGCGTAGTCAAGAGGTGCAAAGAGGTGCAAAGAGGTGCAAAGAGGCGCAAACAGCACTGGGCCCTTGTTGCCTTTGGTTCCTCGCCTCTACTAGCTTTCGCACCTTTACGCCCAAAGCCTTGTCTCTGTCTTGCACCTCAGACACACACTGCAACACTTGGGTCTCGGAGCATGACATGTACACTGCTCGACCATGCTCGACGTGCTCGACATGCTCGACGTAGTGGTCTGTGCGTGTGACACATCCACAGATCCACAACCAGAGTAGTTGGGGGGGGGGAGAGGAAGTTTGGTATTCCGACCAGTGACCTCAGTACCACAATACCGCAAATAGCGCGTACGCGTTAACCGGGGCACCGGACGCCTGTTTCCGCTCCCTTCTCTCAGGCTCTTAACCATCTTCCGCTTTCTCCATTGGCACGTGCCACCCAGGCCACCTAGGCAACCTAGGCAACCTTTTGGCCCTGCCCCTACACCTCCAACGCAACAACATAGCGAGTCTCATCCCCGTCAACCCGAGCAAGGTCCCGCGGATCTCCCGCCCATCACGAGGCCCTAGCTTGCTCGCTGCTGGTTACCAAGCACTAGCACTAGCACTAGCACCCGATCCTTGATTCTGGATCACAATCACAAAGGCCATGCAGGCCAGGGGAATGCTTGCCAAAGTGTCAAGTTGGATCGCTGCAAACAGACCCGCAAGTCAAAACCCAAAGCCAACCGACGTAGACAAGGAACAAGAGGAAAGGTAGTAGAAGCAAGGACTCACTGGTGCGAGATGAGAGATGAGAGTCTTCAAGGCGTAGAGGCGTAAAAGACAAATGGACGGTTTGCGTGTGATTGTCGTGTACCGTGGGTTCTTGACAGCCTAGAGTGCGTTGGCGTGTTGATTCTTCACAGTCGTACAGTCGCCGCTGGCGTTTTGGAGGATGGAAAGTGGAGAGGGAGAGGTATCAAGAATGCAGTGCTGGATATCTGGATGACCGTGTTGCGTGGGTACCTTGGTACCGTGCCGAGGCCCCAATGCGGGCCCTGCTCATGATACCTTGGTAAGGTGGTACCGTGGTGTCGAGGGAGCCTGTTGGTGGCAATTCGTTGAGGGGAGGGGGGTGGGACCGGGGGACGGGGGATGGAGCCCTTGTGCACGGTGCGCCATGCGCGTGTTTCGTCTACTCGTCTTTTAGTACAAGTATTTTGAATGTGAAGATGGATGGATCAGTGTGATGTACAGGTTCTGCTGATCAGCAAATCCATGCTCGACGTACTCACAGTTTCAGTCATAACTAGTAGCGGGTCAGCGGGTCAGCGGGTCAGCGGGGGAAGGGGGAAGGGGTTGGGGGAGCGGTAGGGGAGGGGTGAGTTGAGGGCGCAAGGGCAGGTGACGAGGGAGGGAAGGTGACAAAGGCCGAGGAAGGGGCCAAGCCACGGCGCGGTATCCAGCCCCAGCATGGCTGATGGTTCATGCTCATGCTCATACCCCATGTTCAAATCAAACGATGAGAATGGGCGTCATTGGCGTCGATAAGGCGCAAACATGTGGGCCAATAGTGCATTGGGATGACCACGGTGGAGGGGCGGAGTAGTGGAGTGATTCCAAGCTGGTCTTGATTGCTTGGATGACCTGCATGGGTTTAGCGTTAGGTCTGTGAAACGTGGCGGGCGTTGCGGGCAGTTTGATAGTTGAATCAAACTGAATGATGAATGAGGGTCTGTGCGTAACACAAACGTCGACTTTGCCAGATTCCACTTTACCTCCATAACCTCCATCTAACACATAACCCAGGGAAGTCGCGTCCGCCACTTACAGGCACCATACCACAACCAGTTCCCACCTACAGTACAATCTTGTCAAAATCCATCCCCATGTCTGCAGGCTCTGCATCTCTGCATACGATACAACACCTCTCTATTTACACGCCATAGATGGCGAGCTCCTTCATCTCAGCAAGAACATTCTCCACCTGCACGTCGAGCTGTCCGTTCGCATAGTCGTCGCGGATGTTCTCGTTAAAGTACCTCTGCACGCTAGAGAGCTTGTCATAGCCCTCCTCGGCGAAGCGGAGCTGGCAGCGAACCATCGACTCGAAGGATGGGTCCAGGTAGGCTGTGGTTAGTCGCGGATCTGAGGAGGGAGACCGTCGCCAAGACACAGACAGGCCCTGCAGGTAGGCCAGCCGTTTCGAGCAACGTCGACTACAGCACAGGGTCTGTGCCTCGGCGCCAATACTCACGGATACGCAGCTCGACGAGCTGGGGAAGCTCAGTGATCAGCTGGTCGTTGAGCATCCTGTAAATCTCTTCCGCCTCGTCGTGCTCGGCCTGCGCGCGGGGTAACTTGGCAGTGTCGTCCGCCGGCTTCTCGACCATCTTGCGGACCTTTGACCGCGTCGAGTCGTAGTCGAGCATCTTGTGATTCCGCTTCTCAATAGCGGCGTTCACATTGGTGAAGTACTGGTTGAGCTTGCCAACGGGTTCGAGAACGGTTGCGCGGAATGGCGCGTCCTGGGATTAGCGCTATATCTCCCGAAACTCACAAGATCACGGGCGACCATCGCGTCGAGCTCGTCAACGGCCGCCTTGTACGAGTGTCCGGCCATTGCGCCCTGATGTCAGCTCGGTAGATTCACCAGCTCACGTCACTCGCGCGGTCGGCGGTGTAGAACAGTGACACGGTCTCGGCAATGCGGCCCTGCGCCGACGCCATCGCTGCTGTCAGCCAAGCCCTCAGTTGTCCCTCAGTTGTTGTAGCCGACGTACTGCGCATCGCGTCTAAGTAAGTCTTGGCGTCCTTCTGGAGGTTCTTGGACTCCTTCTCCATGCTATGTGTTAGTGACTACTGCGGGCGGTGTTGCGTTGCTGCGCATTCCCAATCCACACGTACGTGCGATAGCGGCCCTCCTGCTCATTAAAATCTGGGTCCATGGTGCGCTCAACCTGACCCGTCTTCTGCATGATCTGCGTGCCCGCGCGCGACGCGGCCTTCTTGATCCTGTGGTTAGCGGTTGTGAATCAGACAGGAGGCACAGCCTGCGGCTTGGCTTGCCATGGGGGTCTGAACGTACCCGACCCTGGTGTTAGCTCTGTTGTGAGTTAGAGTACATACCAGGACATGATTAGAGGTGAACCGAGTGGTAGGAGTGAGAATGAGAGGTAGGTGGTTGATGATGATGAAGAGGGAAGATGGATGCCAAGAGGCAATGCGTGGTCGTCAACCATCCGGCCACCCCCTCCCCGACCCCCCTCCAGCCTAACTAACCATAGGTATAGTAATGACGACTTGTAGCCACCAAGGCCGCCGGGGGTGCTAACGGAACCAAACCCCATTCTAATCGGTAGATCATTAGCCTAGCATTCCTATTTCCTATTTCAAGCTTCAGGGTTGGGTTGGTCGAATGACGCTTCACCCCCTGAACGACTCTTTACTCTGCGCATTCTACAAACTCGAATCTCACAAACACTCTGACTCACTCACTACCCAACCCATATCCTCACATCATCATGTCCAGGCATCGCTTTGTGCGCAACATGGACCTCGGCGGTACGTTCTGACCTCCGACTCCGCTCACACGTAGTCGAGCTCGCCGATGAGCACCCGGATGACTACGACGATGAGGGTGGCTACTCTGGCGAAGGTGGCTACACCTCCGATGAGCCCGACGACGGCATGGACCCCGAGGAGCGTGGTGAGTGGAACACTTCAGCTACCCAGCTCTGTGACTAGCTAACAGACAGCGCAGATGGAGTCTACCTTGCCGCTCGTCAAGGAGAAGCTCAAGGACATCAAGCCCCCAATAACCGAGGCCGCAATCAAGGACTCGCTCTGGCACTACTGGTTCGACGCAGACAAGGCCGCGTCCTGGCTCCGGAAAGACTGGGAGAAGAAAGGTGAGTTCGACGTGCTGAGCGAGTGCGCACAAGCCCGACCCGCGAGCAAGACTGAGCGAGGCCCAGGCGACCCGCCTGCTTTCCTCGTCCCGACGCCCGACCAGCAACCACGGCCTCGACCAAGTGCCCGACTAGCACAGGAAATCGTGGCTCCAAAGCCCGAACCTGTGACGGTGCTCCTCACGCCACTGCAGCGACTCAAGCTTCAGCGCGAGAAGCGCAACGCGGCCTCTGAGACCTCAAGCCCGTCGACTGCATCTGCGCTACCAAGCGCCAAGCCCAGCACCACCGTTTCACCGGCGCCCACCCCACCTCTAGACGAGGCCCGGCCGAAATCGAAGCTGGCGCTCCTAGCCCAGAAGCGGCGCGAGAATGCTTCAAAGGAGTCGGCAACGCCATCGAGCACTACCCCGGCGGCTTCATCGACTGATCCAACCCCTCCACCTGCCGATGCGCCCACGAAGCCCATATCCAAACTGGCTCAGAAGATGGCCGCAGCGCGTGCCGCCCGGGCAGATGCCCCTAAGGCTACTGCGGAGGCTTCAGTCGGAGAGACATCAGCGATCGACTTCCCATCAACTGCCGTGGCGGCCGAGCCTGCGGATGAGGAGTGGAAATTGCTGCCCAAAGCCAAGGTCGCACAGGCGAGATCATCGCCGTCCGTCTTCTTCAGTCTCTTAACTACGCGCAAGCAGACTGCGGTTCCGGACCCTCCCTCGCTAGCCAATATGCACATCGCCGTGCGTGGCGATCTAGCGGCTGCGGCGAAGCGCGTGCGCGAAGCCTTCGGCCCGGGTGTTGAAAGTCCCGACGATGTCGTTCTGCGTGCGCGTGACGGCCAAGCTGGCGCTGGAGACGGCGAGGCGACGGAGACCAAGTCTGCCGTGCGCGCCACCAAGGTCGAGCAGCCTGCTCCCGAGCCTGTCTCTGAGGCTGCAGCGGCCATGGCCAAGCCAAAGGATGAGGACGTGCCGGGCCCCGAGTCTGCGGCCAAGGGCACCAAGCCAACCACGAAGCATTCGAAACCTCCCAAGGCGTCCGAGAAGCCACCAGCGGCAAGGGGCAGCAGGAGTCAGCCAAAGGCGGCACCCAAGTCCAAAGCAGAGACAAAGCCCAAGGCAGAGCCAAAGCCCAAGGTAGAGTCAAAACCCAAGGCAGACCCAAAGCCTAGGATTCCGAGTCCGACCAAGACCACCCAGTCGTCACAGTCGTCAGAGCAGGGCAAGAGCCACAAACCGCCACCTAGGGCACCACGGAACAAGCCTAAAGCAGGCGGCGGCGGCCAATAGGGCGCGTAGCGTCGACACGAGATGCACTCGGCTTATGCGCACTCGCTCCTCAATACCATCGTCGACTAACGCTTACATTACCAGTTGCCAAGGCTGCCGTGCCTGCAGCCGCCCGCTCCAAGTCGCTTCCTGCCAAGCAGCGTGTTATGTCCTCGACCCCTGGGACGCCGAGCCGTTCAACATCGAATGCTCCTTCCAGCCGCGCACCCAGCTCCAAGGCGAGCTCCAAGCCGGGATCTAACGTCAGCACGCCGCGCAGGGGCACGGGTACGCCGCTCTCGCTCGCTGCATCGGACTTGGCAGGGCTTGGACTGGAGGATAGCGTTGACGAGGAGTTCTTACGCCGTGAGGCGGAGAAGTATCGCGAGGTGCCGGTGCCTACACTCAAGCAGGAAGAATTGGTCGCCAAGGTCAAGGAGGATGAGGAGAAGACTGGCAAGAAGAACATTTCGCTCGTCGTTGTTGGTGAGCTAGAAACCAATGCCCAAGCTAACGACAGGCCACGTCGATGCCGGCAAGTCGACCCTCATGGGACGGCTGCTGTACGACCTTGGAGAGATGAGCGAGAAGGAGAAGACGGCGAACGAGCGCGGTTCTCTGCGGGTGGGCAAGAGCAGCTTTGCGTTCGCGTGGGGTCTCGACGCGCTTGGCGACGAGCGCGACCGCGGCGTGACCATCGACATTGCGACGGAGCACTTTGAAACCCCTCACCGTAACGTGACGCTGCTCGACGCCCCGGGACACAGGGACTTTATCCCCGCTATGATCAGTGGTGCGGCGCAGGCCGACGTTGCTTTGCTTGTGATCGACGCGAGCCCGAACGCGTTCGAGGCTGGCTTTGAGCGCGGTGGCCAGACACGCGAACATGCGTGGCTGGTCCGCTCGCTCGGTGTCAAGGAAATCATTGTGGGCGTGAACAAGATGGACGTTGTCGACTGGGACCAGTACCGGTACGAGGACATTGTGGCTGGCCTCAAGCCGTTCCTCGCGGCCGCAGGCTTTGCGGGCGCGCGGACGACCTTCCTCCCTCTGGCTGCGATGAAGGGTACCAACATCCTCAACGACACGCTCCCCGAGGACGCGGACTGGTACAAGGGTCCATCGCTGATGGCGGCGCTGGACCGCGTCGCCGTCCCCGAGCGGCCGTATTCTGCGCCCCTCCGCATCCCCATCTCGAACGTGTTCAAGGGCCAGACGGCGATCGCGTCCGGCGTCGCATGCCAGGGCCGCCTCGCTTCGGGTGTAGTACAAGTTGGCGACCAAGTGCGCGTAGTTCCCGGAGACGTGGTAGCGAGTATCCGCACAATCGAGGTAGACGACGACAGTGCTCCCTTCGCGGTAGCAGGCCAAAACGTAACTCTCTACCTGGCCGGCGTGGACGCGAAGCAGTTAAGCATCGGCGCGGTCCTCTGTCCCGTCTCGTACCCGATCCGTATGGTGAGCCGGTTCCAGTCCCAGATTCTCGTATTCGACGTAACGACCCCCATTATCATGGGCACGGCCGTCGAGCTATTCCACCATTCCGTCAACGTGCCGGCCAACATCACCCGTCTTATTGCGACCACGGATAGGACTGGCAACGTGGTCAAGAACAACCCACGTGTTTTGCAGAAGGGCACGACGGCTGTTGTGGAACTCACGCTGCGTGCGCCGACGGGGAGTAGTCGGCCGGCTATTATTCCGCTCGAGACGGGCAAGGAGAATAAGGAGATGGGGAGGGTGTTGCTCCGTCGCGGGGGGGAGACTATTGCCGCTGGCGTCGTGACCGAGCTGCTCTGATGTATGGTTGCTGGGATAGGGGTGTGAGGGGTGGTTCAAATGCAGTGTTCTATTAAAGTGACAGTAATTGAAAGCCTGTAGAGATGTCGGCGCGTACCAAATCGGCCACCTTGAGCCGTGTATCCATGCCCAATCTCCATTGTCCACCACATAAGTCTTAGAGCAGTAGTACAACCTGCCCTGGAGCTCAACCCACATCTTATCGAATATCCAATTACGTGCCACACTAACACCAACGCGATTGTTGACACACACCATCATCTACACGTATTCATGCCACTATGACATCCCCGACCAGCAGAGTATGTTCTTGTCTTGATTCTATCGGTATCCACATATGCTTGGTAAGTATCGTATTCAAATTCTTGCTCGCGACTGGTTGATATTCACATCAATACTTGCGACCGCGCGACTGGCATCCTTGAAGGCTACAACCTTGCCTCACACTGTGCTTGCTTGGTCCTTGGTCCTTGTTTGTGGCTGCTTGGTACTTACTCTCTGACTGGCATGACACTCAACCCGACAATGACACTCAACCCGACACCCTTCCACTCACCTGCAAGTCTTTTACTTCTTGTTACCACCGCCACTCTGCAAGTCTTTTACTTCTTGCTACCACCGCCACTCTGCAAGTCTTTTACTTCTTGCTACCACCTCCACTCCTCACCTCGCCCGCGTAAACCGGCATCCGCCGCTCGCGCAAAAACGCATGGGCATTCCACTCGAGGTCGAAAGTGAGTTCGAACCGTCCCGCGGCCTCCCCCGCCCCTTCCTCCCTAAGCCTCTGGCGAACAAACTCGGTCGCCTTGTCACTAGTATACCCCAGAGGAACACCTAACCCCGTCGCCAAGTCGCGTCCACAAATAACCGTCAACTTTCCCCTCATTGAAACGAGATATTTCCCCAGCTTCTTTAGCACTGGACCCCGACTTCCATTATGATCAAGCACAATCGTCAAGTCGGGATACCAAACCCGACCCTCTTCGAGGTTCTGGAGACAGTCGAGTAAATTACTCGTGTAGGGGTGCCAGATGACGCGGTCAGAGTTGGCTTGACCGGGTTGAATGTCGGGTGGGATGACGTGGAGGACAGTACGGCGGGCGGGGGGAGTGACTTTGAACCGTTCGGCGCGGACTAGGGTGATTTGGGTGTTGTCGAGTGCAGAACGGAGGAGAGGGAGGGGGATATATCGAGGAGGATAAGAGAGGACTTTGAGGACGTCCAAGACGGTGATTTTGGGGATGATTGGCATGTCCCACTCAATTGGTAAACGATAAAATGGGGAATTGGGTGTTGTGAGGACGGCTACTTGTTTGACTGCCAAGATTGCTACGTGGTCAAACAAGATGTTGTCGACAGTTTCCTTCATGTCCCGACAAGTTGCGCGGAGAGCGAGACGGGTATTATGGTCGATAAAAGAGATGATTAGGCCCATAATCTTCTTCTCGGACGCCGCAGTGGTGTTGGGCTTGGGTTTGGGTTTGGGTTTGGGTTTGGGTTTCAGAGAGGCAGTGATCTCATCTAGTTCTTCTGGGGTTAAGGTGACGCCGTTAGCGACGATCAAGCCGTTTCTGTAATATACGGGGATTTGGACGGGGTTGGGGCCAAGAGTATGGATGAATGTGAAGGCTTCGAGGGCGGGAGGGAGTGGGGGAGGGGGAGGGGGAGGGGGAGGGGGTGGAGGTGGGGGTGGGAAGAGGGTGCACATGTCCGAGAGGAGCTGTTGGGTATGTACCTCGACGTGTGCTGGGATATGTGGGATAGCGAAGCTTTGCATGGGCTGGTGGTCGAGGTTGAAGTTGGGCTGGTGGTGGTGAAGTGGGTCAGAAACTCGCACGACCTTGGCCTTGGTCTCCCTCCGCTGGGTAGCAATTCGAACCTTACGAGGGGGAACGAAGAGCGTTTCAAGTGGCGGGAGATACGACTTGACGGGTTCCTGGTTCTCGATACGGTATTCCTCTTCCTCGTCCTCTTCTTCACGCGCCCGCTTCAGGGATGGCAGGCGGTTGCTTGACGTATATTGCTCAGAGGGGCCGGGGGCGAGTGCCCAGCTCGGGGGGTTGAGGAGGGGGGAGAAGAGGTCGGGGATGTCTGTTGGTTGGGGGTGCATCTTGGGAGATGGGGGGGGGGAAGAAGGGGGGGGGGGGGGAGGGGAATGGAGAACGGGAAGGGGAGGGGAAGGGGAGGACGGCGAGCAGTTGGAGAGATTGTAGGGGCTTTTGTATGCATTTCATGATGTGAGGAGGACATGGGTGTGAGATGTACTGGAGATGCACTTGATCAGCTCGCACCGTTTGAGTTGGTTGTGAAGTCATCATAATGACATGGTCAGTGGTATAGGGAATCAGTGGCAGTGGCAGTATGGACACAATGCGCATGTAGATCAAGATAAGAGTTCACTGAGGAGACAATGGGCGCTAGTACTCGCTCTGAACTGACTAGCTGAGATGCGCGTATTGACGTGTTGACGTGTTGACGTGTTGATGGTCAAGATGATAATGGACATGATGGTGTTGTAACCGCCAAGTGATGGGGGTGTACCTGACTCGCTCCGACTCGCCCCAGCCGACTCGTCCCATTTTGACACCACCACTACACCATCCCAATCAACAACCACAACGCCGCTCCACGTCGTCCACGTCGTCGTTATCCTCGTCCGAGGCGCCACGTCGTCTCTCTCCTCCCCATTCCCTTCCTATTCGAACAACTTTTCCCCCGCCTACACCCATACACCCCAAAGCCAAACCACACCCCCGCCCCACCCCTCCTCTTTGATGGATGCATGCCGGTTTTCTATGGCTAAAGCCGCTTACATCAACGACTGCTCGCCTGCTGTCAGCCCTTTCTCTTTGCATGAACAAACCGTAGATCTCGCGGTATCCCGGCACAGTCCAGCGGCCCTTCTTGACAGCGGTCTCGACGGCCTTGGTGACCTCCGGGGCGGCGTGGCCGACCTCGAGGGTGGTGAGGTCCTCGAACGGACGCGCGTCCTTGATGTTGCTGAGGGTAGCGCGGAGGCTCTCCTCCTCGGCCGAGACCTTGGAGACGGTGGCCTTGGCGGCGTCGACGGCCTTCTTCTCAAACGCGCCGACAATGTCGTCAAACTTCTTGACGTCGTAGTCGGCCGGCTTGAAGTCGGCGAGGATCTTGGACGCCTGGTCGACGGCACGCTGGTCCTTGAGCACGCTCTTGTAGTGGGCCAGGTCAATCTCGGGGATCGAGGCCTTGAGGGCCGCCTGCTTGTTCGACGCCGCGGTGTTGCGCGCACGGAAGGCCTGGAGCTGCGCGAGGGTCTCTGGATGTCAGCGAGTGCCGAGCGCAGCGAGGCGCGGGGTTGGGCAAGGGGGTTAGGCAAGATTAGCCGAGGCGCGTAGGAGCCAAGCTATCATACGCCTGCGCGAGATGCAACCCCGGCTTAAATTGACGCACCCTTGTTGAGGCCAAGCGAGTTGTAGATCTTGGCCCAGTCGACGTTGGCCGAGGCACTGCGGGCGGCGGCGGACATGATCTGCGGTTAGGTTTTGTGACGGGAGAGCGCGCGCGCAAGCTGGCGAGGGAAGTTGGTGGGGAAGGGGTGAGAGGATGGGGAAGGAAGAGAGTTGTAGCGCAGCGTCGGGTCAGGATGCTCGCGGTCTTGTCGACGGCAGTATCGAGTGATGGGGGACGGCAGGAGGGGGACGGGGAGAGGGGTGCGGAGAGCTCGCGGCGGTAAAGACGCTGGACGCACTTTAGAAGAGTGGTGGGGTGGTGAGTTCGACTGCGATGTCGACGAAAGCTGGCCAAGTGCTAGCGGATGGAGGTGGTTGGGGCAGGAGGGGGGGGTAGGCAGGCAAGCAGCTAAGCAGGGCGGGTGCAGGGCGGCCGAGTGAGAGGGCTCCTCTCTCAGCCAGCCAGTGGGTGAAGGGCAGGGTGAGAGGGGCCGGAGCTGCTCGGGCGGACGGAGATTTCTCCGGGAGAGGCCGAGTGTGGCGGCCGTGCCTGGCACAAGCTGCCAGCTGGGCACACTCCACTTCAGACAGACTGATGAAACGAATGGAGCATGCATGTAGCTTGCAGCTTGCAGCTTGGAGCATATGAACAGTGGGATACAGGTGTATAAGCTTGTGTCTGGAAGGCTGATCAGCTTCCATGAGCGCATGCGTTATGCGGCCCCATGTCTTCTTGTGGAGGGGCCAAGTAGTCCTTGTGCTCCCCGTGGTACTTGGCACCACAGTCATGATGCACATTGTACTGTGGATTGGTGCGCGGGATATGTGCCCGTCGCACCCCCACAGCCTTGTCTACTCTCAAGGCAGGAGCAACTGATACGAGAAGGAGATCGGCTTGTACATGTACACAAGTCAAGCGCAATGAATCACTTTCAGAGTTCCAGGAGGGCTTGTTGAACAATCAGGTTAGCCTAACCCAGATGTAAGCAGGACATGGCTGCTTGTACGTTGGGCGCGGGGTGTGGTTGAGGGCGGTGGAAGTGCACAGGAGAAGGTGGAGGAGATCGTGAGCAGACGTGAGTGTGTTTGTGTACATGTACAATGTATGCGTGAGAGTTAGATTGATGGCCTGCGCCTCGTAACTCGTGAGCCTAGTTGCCACAGTTCAACTCGCCACCATCGCCATCATCTCCGCCATCACAATCTCCATCTCACCATCATTGTGTTTGTTGACATCACAATTCCTCTCACAAATCGCCACCCAACCCTTATCGCCGAACAACGCCGACCGTGGCACTTTGAGCATACCTCCACCGCCGATCCACAACACTCAACTTTACATCACATTCACTCATAATGGCAGAACGCGACTCACCGCGCATCGAGGAGACCGACGTCGACGAGGAGCTGCAGCGCATGCAGGCCGAGTTGGCCAAGTTTGAGGATGAGAAGAGTCAGGTATGTGTGTCTCTGGAAGGCTCTGCGAGTCTGCGCAGCGGACGAGTTGCGTCTAGCTGTTTGGTGGGGAAGGTAGAAGTAGACCCTGACGCCAGCTCGAGAAGGGAGAGAAGGAGGACAAGGACGACGAGGAGATGGAGGACGAGTCTCCGGCCGCCGTCGACGCGCGTAGCGTGTATATCGGTAACGTTGATTATGGCGCGACGCCAGAGGAAATCCAGGCGCACTTCCAGGCGTGTGGAACTATTAATCGGGTTACGATCCTGTGCGATAAGTTTACGGGCCATCCCAAGGGGTGAGTGTGGTTTGGGATGGGGGGAGGGGGGGAGGGGAGGAGGGGGAGGGGAGGGCCGGAGGGGAGGTAGGAAAGGGGGGATGAGGAGTATGCGGTGAATGATAGGGGGAAGGAGGAGAGGAGGGATGAGGAGGTGGTGGTGGGGAGGTGGTGGGTGGGGGGCCAGGTAGATGGGGAAGGCGCCGGCCACGGCCTGAGTATATCTCGAACCCACCCATCAGCCATCACGTCTGTCTGCACTCAACCTCCCTTGTTGTTCAATTCCGTCTCAGCGACACGCGCTCACACCAGCTTCGCCTACGTCGAGTTCGCCGACCCCACGATCGTGCAGAACGCGCTTGTGCTCAACGAGTCGTCGTTCCGCGACCGCATCATCAGCGTCAAGGAGAAGCGCACCAACGTCCCGGGCATGGGTGCTCGTGGGCGCGGTCGTGGTCGGGGACGGGGCCGCGGGTTCCGTGGCCGCGGAAGGTGAGCTTTCGTTATCGCAGTAATCTGACAGCAGGGGAGGCCGTGGTCGTGGGCAGTGGTAGATAGTAGATATATGTCGATGTCACCTGTAATCCTAGCTTCTTGTGCCTCGCTCTCTCTCGAGTCGCCATGTCGCCCTCGCTCAAATGCTACTGTCGCTTCATCCTACACTCTACCTATATACATCTATGCCGCGAGCGCATGCGTAACGCCATTGAGTCCCACGCCCGCCTCGAGCCCCGCAACGCCGTTGGCCGTCTGGCCCACCGCGTCGGTCCAGTGCCCAAACTGCTCGCCGAGCGTGTCGAGCTGACTGCCCTCGAGCACGCGAGGCTGGACCCACACGAGGTCGACCGTGCCGGCGACCTGGTCCAGCGAGCCGCGAATAAGACCCAGAGAAAGCGCCTTCATAATCAGGTGCTCGACCTCGTGGACGGGCAGGCGCGTCGCCTCGCCAATCTGCTCAAACGTCATGAGGCGCGTCTTGCCATCACGCGGACGCTCAAACGCAGCCTGGATCAGAGCCATCAGGCAGATCTTCTGGCGCAGGAACGCGCGGCTCCCCTCGAGAATAGGCTCCGCACCAAAGTGGTTCGACAGGCTGTCAAACTTGCCAATCGCGCCGGCGTTGAACGAAGAAATGAGCTCCTTGATCCACGTGTAGTCGCCGTCCAGCGTCTGCAGGATCGGGTGTTGTAACTGGTGTCAGCTAGGTACACGCTACGGAGCTGAGAAGTGGGAGATCCGAGAGCCAAAAGCCGAGAGTGCTCGCTGTGCTCGCACTTACCAGTTCGCCAAAGTTGTAGATCGTGTCACCGAGGAGCGCGGCAATGCACAGGTCGTGTGCGCGCGCCCGGCGGTCCTCGTCGCTCAGCTCCTTCTCATCCACGCAAGCGAGGTACAGCAGTGCGTTCTTGTAGTACGGTCCATAGTCGGCCTTGACCTTGTAGTAGTCGGCCGCGACGCCATAGTATCCCGCGTAGACGAGTGGCTCGACGCTGTCCTGTTCGTTGAGGAGCTTCTCGCATTCGTCGAGATGCTTCTTGCAGCCCGACAGGTCGCCGAGCAGGAGCTGGGCGTACGCGAGCGCGCTCAGCGAAAGCACGAACGCCTCGGGAACAGGGCGAGCAGGCGCAGGCTGTGCAGGCGCCTCATCAGTTGCCTCGACGGGGTACGGCGAGCCAAGGCGGGAGTGCACGTTCTCTAGGAACTGGAGAGTGAGCTCTGGCTCAGCGTACTCGCGCCCGACGCGGCGCGCAATCTCAACCAGACGGAGAGCGTTGATCTTGCCCTCGATGCTGGTGATGAACTTGTCGAACAGCTCGATCTGGGCAGGTCCCGATCCGGGAAGAGCAACAAACTTGAGCAGCGCGACGGTCAGGTTATGCCACAGCCTGGGGTCAGTGATATTAAGGAGCGACGTACTTCTTCTCGTATGCCGTGCGGATCTCTGTCCATGCCGGCTGGAGGGAGGGGGGAGCAGCAGCTTCCTGCTGCTCGAGGAAGGCGAGGGGGTGAGCCGCGGCCGAGGACGTAGGCTGGTCGACGTCCATTGCTATTATGGTGATGTATAACTAGTTGACAGTTCGTCAGCGTCATGTTACATGCCACTCAACGCGTAACCGCGATCAGACCCATCATCACGTGGGATACATTTACTTCCGTGAAATCAAAATGACACGTGTCAATGACTTTGAGACGACGATCTCACTGTTCTCTCCTCCCCGACTTTTCGGCGCGTACACCATACACACCGATCGAGACCAAGTCCAACCACCATGCCGCCCCGACCATCCCTCGCCGCGCTGAGGGGGTACGCCACGGCGGCCGCGCCCAAGGCCTCCGGTGCTAGCAAGACTGCCGCGCCCGCGCCCGTCTTTATCTCGCCCAGCGCCGAAGCAAACGCCCCCCGCATCTACACGGAGCGCAAGGCGTTCTTGTACGACTACTACGCGCACCTGATGAAGAGGTCCCAGCTCGTCCTCCTCTTCAAGCACGAGAACCTCACCGTCCCGATGTCTGGAAATCTGCGCTTCGCCATCTCCAAGATCCCGGTGCCCCGGCCCGCGTCGCTGCCTCAAGAACAAGAGCTCGAGAAGGCGACCCTCACCATTACGCGTACCGGTATTCTCGCGCCTGTCGTGCGCGCCGTCCAGCCAGCGGCTGACTTGTCGCCTCTCCTCGAGGGGCCTACTGCCGTGATCACCTGCCCATCTCTCTCGCCCAAGTACGTCAAGACTATGCTTACGGCGATTGAGCGCGTCGTCAAGGCCAGCCAGAAGGACGAGGACCCAAAGAAGGGGCCGGTCGCCCAGCCCGCTTTCACGCTCCTCGCTGGCGTCCTCGAGGGCAAGACTCTGCTCAACCCTGCCCAGGTCGCCGAGGCCGCAAAACTCCCAGAGCTCGACCAGCTGCGCGCCCAGCTCGTTGGCCTCCTGGAGATGCCGCAGCGCCAGCTCCTCGGCGTCGTTCAGCAGGCAGGCGGCGGTTCGCTTGTCCGCACTCTCCAGGGCCTCGAGGAGACCCTCAAGGAGAAGGAGGGCGGCGCCGCTCCCTCCCCATAGTCATCCCTCTTGGGCTTAGCATCTCCCATCTCCGCATGTAACGCATATCATCCATCACAAAGAGATACAAACCCCGCAGGCGGGCATCTACAAACGATACACCTAGGCTGACGGACGCGTCGGGCGCGTCGCGATAGGGGCCGACGACGACAGGTCAGACAGGTCCACCTGTGGGTGTACCATGTAGAAGATCTGGTCCGACGGTAGTGACTCGCCACTTTCCTCGATCTCGCCCGACGGCCGCAATCCCTCACCCTCACCGTGCATCTCGAGAAGGTAGTTATCCTGCTGTCAGCTCCCGTCTAAGTTCAACACTTCACCTTCGCCAACCGCGTGAGAGCCTTGGAGATGAGCGTGTGCTCGTACTCGGCCTCTTCCTCGTCTTCCAAGAACTCTTCCTTCTGCTCGAGGTACCACGCGATGAGGTCCTCGCGCTCGACACCCTTGCCTGTTGTCCTCTCGATGTCAGACAGGTGCAAGACGCAGAGGTTCATGATCTCCATGTACTTGTCGTCTGGTGTCAGCTAAGATACTCCCAGTTCAACTCACAAGTAATCCGGATGCGCCTCTGGGCAGGAGCAGGGGTGCCGTTGCTGGCCGTCGCGGCCTGGTGGCTCGACTCGGCAGCCTCCAGTGCGGCAATCTGCGCCGCATCCTCGTCCTCATCCATGGCTTCGTCGCCGCCGGACGGGCCGGGAGTCGGTCCATGGCCGTTCGCGCCGTTGCCGTTCATCTCGACATCATCGTCATCGTCAAGGTCGAGGTCGTCCTGCTCGACGTGGATGATCGACTGGCGGAGAAGCGAGTACGCCTCCTTCACAATGTTCGGGGTGATAATCTGCTGGCAGGTGGCCCGCGCAATCGCCTCCGACAGACGGATCATCGACTCGAGCTGACGCACAGTGACACGGAAGTTGGACTTGCCTGGGCCGCCCTCGTCCTGGCGCAGCTGGCGGTACTTCTCAACAAGTACCTGCGACGCCGCGGGAGAGATTTTGGGCTTGAATGTGCGCGCGTAACGGATGTAGCGCTGGAGCGTCTCGGTCGAGAACTCGGGCTTGATCGCTGCGTCGCGCATGCGGTGGACGTTCACAATGTGCTGTGCGAGACGAAGATCAACCTGTTCGTTGCACTCATCGAGCACGACGAAAAAGAGGTCAAAACGCGACATGATGGGTGCCGACATGGCAACGTTGGCGCGCAGCGACTGCTTACGGTTGTATCGTCCGCCGATGGGGTTGGCGGCAGCCAAAATCGAGGTGCGCGCGTTGAGTGTCGCCTGGATGCCTGCCTTGGCGATCGAGATAGTCTGCTGCTCCATGGCCTCGTGAATGGCAACCTGGTCCGCAATGTCCATCTTGTCAAACTCGTCGATAGCACAGATGCCATTGTCCGCGAGCATGAGGGCGCCTGCCTCAATGGTGAACTCGCCCGTCTCCTCGTCCTTGACGACAGCGGCCGTAAGACCGGCAGCCGACGATGCCTTGCCTGAGGTGTACACGGCTCGAGGGAGGAAGCTGCACACGTACTTGAGGAACTGCGACTTGGAGGTAGACGGGTCGCCGACGATGCACACGTTGATGTCGCCGCGCAGGTTGATGCCCTCGGACGTCTGCTTGTGCACACCACCCATGAGCTGGAGAAGGAGGCCGCGCTTAACAATGTCGTGGCCATACACAGTGGGAGCAATCGACTTGACCAAGGCCTGGTAGATGTCCGGACGTTGACGCATCTCTGTCAGTTGCTCCAACTCCGGCGGCGTAAGGGTGGCCAAGAACGCCTCTCGGTCGTCGTTGTCGACATCAGCGCGAATGTCGCCAGCAGTCCCAGACTGGTCGCTGTTCATGACACTGCAAGCTAGGAAGGCCGTCTTGTACAGCAGGTCACGCACGCCTAGAGTCTTAAGCCCAGTGACGCCCTGGCTGGCCACGCCGCCGTCGACGCGCCCGTTCTGGTTTTCGCGCATCATCTCGTTGGTCACGCCTGGGATGCCGAGCTGCGACACGTCGGGGACGACGATAAACGTGCCTGTAAAGGTGCACTTGTCACCAGCCTTGGCACGCTCAACCTCCTCTGCGCGGAGGATGACGTCGAGGCTGGGGTCAGCGACGAGTTGCTAGTGCACTCACGACCGGGGCATACTGCCGGTGGGGATCTCGTTGGCGTTCTCCTGAATGCGCGCCTTTTGCCAGTCGGCAAACTTGGACATCTCCAGGTTGAGCTGCCACGACTTGCGGTTCTGACACGTTGGGTTCGTGCACATCAGGGGCTCCGTGTACTTGAATTGCTGGTCGACGTTGTGCACAAGCGTGCCACACTCTTCGCACTTGAACGTCCCCGAGACAAGCTCAGGTCGCACCTCAGACGTGCGTGTGACGGTGCCCGAGATACTCATGAGCTTTCCCACACTCTCCATGCGCAGTTGCCGGATGCCAGACGTGAGAGGCATGTTGTGGAAAGCGACTGAGAAGTCTTTGTAGTTGGGGTTGGCAAACGAGTTGCTCGGGTTGTTGACCATCGTTGCAGACTTGAACACATACTCCTCGCAATACAACTTGACCAGGTTCTGCACAGCTCGTTTGATGAACGGCAAGAAACGGGAGTACTGCATGGAGATGGCTCCCGCGAGCGTCTCCTCGCGCTCCAAGAGGTGCCGCCAGTCGACGTAGAGCGTTGCCCACTTGAGCTCCTGCATCTGGACAATCTGCCCGATATAGGGCTTGTCCTCGGGGATCTGCTTTGGTTCAGTGCCACCGATTGACGACGGAGTTGGGGGGAATTCTACGCCGGTCGTGTAACTGAGGTGAGCTGCGACTTAACTCGAGGAGCTCACTTCTCAAGGAAACTCTCAAACTGTCGCTGTACCCTCACGCCTACCTCGTCGACCACAAGCGGGATATTGGAGCGGTCTTCGAAGCGGGGGCGGGGCTGGGTGCGCTTTGTCTCGCCTGTCTCGTCGACCATGTCCAACTCGCGGGTGGGCCTTCGCCCTTCGGCGGTGGCACCCAACCCGTGGACATCCTGGTAGTTGAGGGGATCGATGGGGCGCGACCCGCCAAAGGAAGAGGAAGGGACAGGAGTGCGGCCGGGTGTGCCGTCTGGTCCCAATGATGAAGGGAAATGACTTGGAGGTGCCGGTGAGGTGGCCATTGTGAGTGAAGAGTATGGAAATGAGATGAGCAGGGGGGTTATACCGAGGTGGTTGAAGGTTAAGACGCGTTAATTGTTGTTCTCCAATCAGCAACCAGATTCATCTTGACATCAGACGCGTCAAGCGCGTCCAACGGTATCAGACTCGCGTGGTCAAAATGACGGGGGTATTAGGCAGAGTTCCTATTGTGATTCCTAATGCAAGTCATTGTAACCTAGAGTGACGCACGTGGTAATATGTTGGTGTTGCGTCATAGTTCCTATTAGGCCATAGCGTGATCGGGTGGTGGCCAGATAGAGGCGGTCACCGACTGGTCACCTCGCCACTTCAAGTCATCACGCGTTCCCATCGCTTTCACATCACATCGTACTCTATCCCTAACATTATAGAGTACACTTATCATGGCAGAGCCGCGGCCATCTACCGACCAGGGTATGTCCTCCGACAGCAGCCCCGCTCTGACCAGCAGAGGACGCGCCCCTCCTCCAACGTGAGGACGGCGACGAGCGCGAGAACACCAACGGCGGTGCGAGCGTGCTAGACCCGACTCAGCTCAACAACCGCGAGAAGGTCCTCGCGATCCTTGTCCTAGTCCTCCTCGCCATTGCAGGCACCTTCATCGGCCTCTTTACCAGCACCGAAGTCGCCCTCAAGAAGGAGCGCGCCCACCCTCCAACCGTCACCACCACCGTTACCAGAGACCTCCCCGCGCCGACTGGCAAGCCACCCAAGCCTGTGTGCACCACGTCCGAGTGTGTGATAGCTGCAGCGGAAATTATTCGGTCCATTGACGTGTCGGCCGACCCGTGTGACGACTTCTACACTTTCGCCAATGGTGGCTGGCTCGAGGCGAACAGCATCCCAGCCGACCGTGGGATCTACGGACAGTTCCACTCCGTGGCGGACCGCAACAAGAAGACGCTCCTCAAGATTATCGACTCCATTCACCTTGAGGGCGCGGGATTCGACGCCGAAACTGACAACCTCCGCAAGCTCAAGGACACATACACCTCCTGCATTGACGTCGACAAGCTTGACGAGCGCGGCGTGGAGCCTCTCCTCCCACTCGTCAAGGAGGTTATCGGTGCCATAGGGTCCTTCGACGTGAACCCCATGCCCGATTCCGAATCGCTTGTCGATGAGGCTTTCTGGGCTGGCTCCTACACCCCCAACTACGAAGTGCCCGAGTGGCTGCGTGCGACGGCCTTAACGCGCAAGGATATTGCCCACCACCTCCGAAATGCTGGCAAGGTTGAGGTGGCGGCTCAGCCCGCTGCTCTCGAGTTCGACGAGACCGTGGTCGAGCCTGATCGCAAGCAGAAGATAACCAAGGCACTCGCTTTCCTGCACGCCCGCGGGGTCGACACCCTCCTCAATTTCATCATCGAGGGTGACGCAGGAGGCGACAACTCGCAGATCCAGTCGCTGTATTTCTACCAGTCGTTCGGCGGCCTTCCGTCGAAAGAATACTACAAGGAGAAGCCCATCCTTGACCTGTATCAGTCTGTCATCTCCGGCGTGCTCAAGAGCGTCGCGGAAGAGTCGCTCGCAAGCAACGAGAAGCGCGACCTCCTTAAAGACATCCTCCAGGAGGCAGCTGAGGAGGGCTGGCCTTGGCCGTGGCCGGGAGGCGACAAGGACGACCCGGTGAAAACCGAGCCCCTCGACAAGCGCATGGACAAGCTCGCGGTCAAGGTCGTCGACTTTGAGCGCAAGATTGCCATGGCCGGCGCAGACCCCGAGTACCTCTTCAACCCGAGCTTCTCGTACAACCCATATACCGCCAAGGACGTCCAGAAGGCTCTTCCCTTCCTGGACCTTGGCGCGTACCTCTCGGCGATGGCCCCCCGCAAGTTCCCGTCTAAGATTGTCGTCTCGCACCCACCGTACCTCAAGAAGATCACCAAGCTGGTTGAGGAGGTACCCGACCACGTCCTGAGCGCCTACTTTGTGTCCAAGCTAGCGATGACGTACGGAGGAGCCCTTGGACCGAAGACGGAGATCCGCAAGCAGGTTAAGACTCTCAGCAACGTCCTCTCTGGCGTCAAACCCGGCACTGAGGAGAACCGGCAGGACATCTGCCTCGGCGCTGTTGACGGAATCGTTGGCTTCATTGCTGGCCGCGAGTTTGTTCAGGCCGCCTTCTCTCCCGAAGCCAAAGCCGACGGCGAGCACATCATCAACTCGATCATCCAGGCGTTCTATGACAAGCTTCCGCGCATCATGTGGATGGACGAGAAGTCAGCGATGGCGGCCCAGAAGAAGGCGAGGGCTATCATTCCTAAGGTCGGCTACCCCCTCAGCCCAAACACGACCGACCCCAACTCAATCCGCAACTGGTACCAATACGTCCCGATTGTCGCCGACGACTACTTCGGCAACGTGCTCGGCAGCGAGATCATGGACAACCGCCGCGCATGGCTCACCCTCGGCCGTGAGCGCAACCGCAACACGTGGGAGATGTACCCACAGACCGTGAACGCGTATTACTCGCCGCCTGACGGCGAGATTGTCTTCCCAGCGGGCATCCTCCAGCCGCCCTTCTACTCGTACGACTGGCCCTCACACCTCAAGTACGGCGCGTTCGGCGCGGTGGCAGCACATGAGCTCACGCACGCATTCGACAACTCTGGCGCACAGTACGACGAGCAGGGGCGTCTGCGTGACTGGTGGACGAACAAGACCATCAAGGCGTTTGAAGAGCGCGCGCAGTGCGTCTCGCGTCAGTACTCCAAGTACTTTGTCCTTGACGACAACGAGAACAAGGTGTACGTCAACGGTAACCTCACGAACGGCGAGGACATTGCCGATTCGGGCCTCGCACAGGCGTATGCCGCGTGGAAAGCCGACTCGAAGGACGCCGAGCAGCTTCCCGGCCTGGACTACACACCCGAGCAGCTGTTCTTCATTGCGTTCGGGCGTATCTGGGCCACCCTCACGCGCCCTGCAACGGCCGTTGCGCGCGTGCGTACCGATCCCCACTCGCCGCCGTACTGGCGCGTGATTGGGACGCTTCGGGACAACGACGCATTCCACAAGGCGTTCAACTGCAAGCCGGGCTCGCCGATGAACCCGCCCAAGAGCGAGCAGTGCTCGCTGTGGTAGAAGCTGAAATCAGGAAGAAGACGGACACAAGCATCTACAAGCATCTATGCATAGTCTAGCTGCACAGGGTAACGCATTATACGTGGCAACAACAAGAATACAAGCAGTGTGCTTACAAGTCGAAGCGGCTCTCGAGCTGGGCGGTCGCGCTGGGGCGCGCCATCCAGCGGCCCATTGGAGTGTATGTGATGTGCGAGAGGACGTCGGTGACCTCGTTGCGCGTGCTGCCCTCAATGTAAGGTGCGAGGTGGCGAGCGATCTGGGCGGGTATGTCGCGATCCTCATGGTCAACCTCGGGTATCTTGAGGACGCACTCGATGCCAACGATCTCGAGGAAGTATCCGCCCACCATGACGTTCTGCGCCAGCGCATACAGAAGCTGGCCATACTCAACGATTGCCTCAGGGCTGCCCTCGCACAATCCCACAACCACCACCGCCTCCTTCAAGGAGCGTGGCATCTCGCTCAGTCCCATCGCCACGAGGACTGTGCCAAGCGCGCCCTCGGCGGCGTCGGGGTGCATAGTCCCCCCGGCGTGGAGGACTGTACGCTGTGTGCTGGGCGGGAACATGGAAGGCCCAAGGCGGAAGAGGTATGTGTTCCACGGGATGGCGAAGTCGACGAACGTGTGCGCGCGAGGGAGGATGCAGCGAGGCACGCGGGATCCTGCGTTACGCACGATCTCGAGCTGGGCCCGACCTTTCTCAAGCCGCCAGAGTAGGGGCTGGAGGGCGTCTCCGCGAGGAGCATCGTCTCGCGGTAAGTCGAGGACGCGGGTGAGGGAGAGGTTGTCGTGCAAAGCGCTTGGCGGACCGACGGGCAGTCTCGAATAGACGGGCGTGGGAGTGAGGGGTCGAGAGGCGGGTGGCGTGGGCCCGAGCGAGGACGAGAGGCCAGGCATCTCAGGCGACGAAGCCAGGTTGGCGGTGGCGCGCTCCATCGCACCTGGGATTGGGATTGGCTGGGTGGCAGTCGAGGTGAAGGGAGCCGGCGAGGCCGACCGCGAGGGGGTGGGCGAGGCCATCGTGCACAGCGAGCCTGAGAGGTATGGCCACCTGCCAGTCTCGACGCGTGGGAGGAGGGCGACCCGCGTGAAGAGGCGTTCGTCGGCGCGCTGCTTGTACTCCTTGCTGGAGGCGCGGAATGCGAGGAGCGTTTCGTACGGTGCGTTGTCGAGGATACCCTCAACGAGGTGGGGAAAGAAGGCGGCATCGAGCATTATGGTGGATTGTGGGTCTGGTGGCGTTGATGGTGAAGGCGATGATGGCGGCGAAGGTAGTGGTGGGCAGGGGTGAGGTGAGTGAGTAATATAGTGAGGAAGTGAGCTGGAAAGTGGCGCCAGACTGAACCATCTCATATGCGTTGCGCGCATGACCTGTAAACCACCAGAGGACTGAGGAGACAACAGTCATGCGGTCATGCCGCGGGGTTCGTAATCAAGCTTGTCGGCGGAGGCACGCCGCTTCCGGCAGAGCTTCGGCAACCGGTGCAGAACAGATCTGGCTCCAAACCGAGCCAGGTGTTGATGGCGTCTTCGCTAATCGTACAGTGTGTCAGCGTTCTCGCAGCCCTCGCAGCCCTCACATGCCCTATCGGTCGGGTCGTTGCCGCTCGGGTCCTCAAGCAACAATAAGCACAATGACAGTGGTACGTGTCTACCTTAGATCTTAGCGGGCACACAAAGGACACGTGTTCCGCTCCTCGTCTAGTTCAGTTCTTGGGATCCGAATTAAGTTTCGAGTGGAGCGCGGGATGCGGAATGCGCAGACGCCATGATCGCAAGTACCGCCTCCGCCTCCGCCACCCGCCACCCTCTCATCCACGCTCTCGTCCTCTCTGGCCCAGGCCTCATCTCCTGACCTCTGCTCATAAAGTTACGCAACGCCACAGCGCCGTCGGTGGGCCAAGTGCGTCAAGTGGAGCAGAGATGAGAGGCGACGTCATGGCGATTGCCCTGGCAATAGTGGCGATAGCGCGGAATAATCGGGGAATTACCCGACCAAGATAACGTGACCGATCATAACTGATAACGTGACAATTTTTTTGTGAGGCCATGGCTCGTGCGTCACAGCGACGCGTCACAGGGGTATACGATGGAGACGAGGTGAGATGGCGTCTGGCGTAGTGGAGCTTGCTTCTATAAAGGAGATCTGGCGGACCTACAGCGTGGAGCGTGGCGGGGTTCCTTACCGAGATGTTGTTAAATACCAGGGTTCGTCGATTCCGCTCCACCCACCATCTTGCAACTTTTTCAAACGCCTACTTCCACTGACATTGACATGTACAAGGATAGACAAGTCTTGCGCCAGGCACGCGCTACTGACAAAGCCCCAATCCCAATCCACTTCTACTAATTTTGGTCCATCCAAAGTCCAAACTGGGTCCAAGTCACGCGCGTCATCATACATTTGTTGAAATGAGGTATGAAGAGAATGCAGAGACGTAGATACGGAACTACGGGCTTTATTGAAAACTATAGCGCACGGGCCTACTGGTCATCCGGGCCTACGGGTCATCCAACAACATTCATTCATTCTCACTCTGTCCTACTGAAAGGATCTAGCACCGCGGGACACCTGGAATCCACTTGTACCCCGTCTTGGTGTAGTAGTCGCTGACGTAACAGTCAGGCGCCCAGCTGCGGTCGATCTTGTTCCACACCGCGTTGCCGCTGATGGTCTCGCCAAGCTGCTGGCACTTGATCTTGATTGCCTGGCCACGGGAGAAGGTCGTGGTGACGCCCTGCGCCGTGCTTGCACCTTTGCGGCACTTGAGGGTGACACCAGATGGGGGGTTGGCCGTGCCGGTGAAGGAGCCGCGGGCGAGGAGGGTGGCGGGCTCGGCCTCTGCCTCGCGGGCGTTGACGGAGGCGTCGGTGCGCTCAGTCACATCGAGAGGAGTCGCGGCGACAAAGGCGAGGAGTGTGAGAGCGAGGGCGAACTTCATCTGTGGGTTAGCAAGGGCGGGGATGGAACTCACTTTAAGTTGTGGCTGAGTTGAGTGGGTTGCTGATACGCCGCATGAGCTCCTATTTATATCTCGGGCATCGAGGAGGAGTTCGCTTACCTACGCGCTCGACGCGACTAATACAGCCTCTCGTATGTTTTGCGCCCACGCAGGCCTTGACAACGAGCAGAGCACACTGGTCTGTGCTCTGCTCAACCAGTGTGCTCTGCTCAACTGCGTTCGAGGTGTATCTTAGGCGCTCAAGATATCCGGTTAAGAGTGACAAAGTAAAGTTCTGGCGGAACTGGAACTGGGGTCTCCTCAACTTTACGATATACTTTGTTCGTTTCCCCATTTCGAAACAAATGTTCCTGGGCCAGATCCTTTGACTTGAGACTTTGTTCCAATTCGAAAGATCGAGACGCGTTGGTCTCAATCAGAGTCGACGTGTCGAACAAAAAGAGGAACAAGTGATCAGACGCGATTTAACGTTCTCTCAGGATAACGAGGTGCCTGACATTCTTGTGAGCGCTTTGGTGAGGTGTTAAGATAATAAGGCCTGGAACTTGGTCCTGACTTTTGATGGGATTCTCATCAACAACTGCGGGTGCGTTTGAGTCTGTGGGATAATGCACATAACCTACAACCCTCAAAGTATCAACATTTGAGGCGTGGCCAGGGTTGGTCGCGAACGGTCACACTGACCTGTAAGTCTTATTCGACTACACTCCAAGACCTGCCACGTCGCCAAGCTTACCCACTACCACGCGCCTCTTTTCGAGTTGAGTTGTCAAAAAGCATCCCACTCCCACGAAGTTAAATCTTACAACGCAGTCTCTGATCTCGGGTACATGACCGCCGCTGGACGGACGTAGCCGCAGGCCGGCAATTAGCAATCACCTAATGACTATCTCGTGTAATGTCAGATAGCCCGAGTCCAGCCCAACTCTAGTCGTTGAAACGACAGCTCGTTCCGAGTCACAGCCTGGGTACATATTCCGACAGAAGATTGGATGATTAGAGACATGGTGAAATTAGAGCCGGTTTGTTAGATCCGATTATGTAAATTAAGCTTCTCGTTCCCGTCCCGTTGGGCCTGGATGTGTGCCTCAACATTATTCTGGTGGGAATTCGCTAATTCGTCAAAATGTAGACGCGTCTCATATGGCAAAGCGACCAAACCAGAATGGCGCGAGTGGCTGGATATTGATGGGGTAGTCGAGTGTTGGCATTAACCGTAGTTGCGTAACCTTTTCCGTCGAAAAGTCAAGGTCGCTCAGTGTGGCCTCAACATACAGCGTCAGGTTGAATTACATTTCCAACACAGCGTCTTCTTCTGTCCGCGCCCTCCATTCCGCCAGCGAGACCAACCGCAGTTTCCACTCCTTGCACGCATACGCCCTCGCCTCGAGCACCAACTTGTCCACGCTACCTGGATGCACCATTTCGAGACCCACAAGCGTGACTTCCGCCTGGTCGAGAATTCTCGCCAGGAGCTTTGGGCCGTCTGTGAAGCTGAGGGCGACTTCCCATTCGGGGAGCTGGTCCCAGCGCGAGTTGAAGACTAGGACAAGTTGGGGAATTGGGAGGTGGCGTAGAGCCAAAAGTGCGGCCGGGAACGTCGTGTTGCAATGTAGTACAACTCTCGAGGCGGGGATAGGCGTGTTTGCATATCGTAAGAGAGAGTGGGAGGGTAGAACGGGGTGAGGTGTGTACCACATCCAGTCGATATGGGTGTGGGAAGTGAGGGCGAGGCGGTATGTACCGAGTTGCCGAACAATATGTGGGTGTAGAGCAGGGAGGAGGACGGAGAGGGGCCCATCTGGATTGGTGTTGGTGTTGGTGTTGGTGTCAGGGTCGCGCACGTCAAGGATCCAGATGAGATTGAGGCGCGACGTTGGCAGTGCCGACGGGAGGTGAGGGAGTCGGTCGCCATTGGGCGCTCGTAGCGCCACTGTATCTGGAGAGCAGTGGAGAGCAGCGTGGCGGTACAGCCGTGCGTCGGCACTGTCACGGAGGCCGTGGCTGGCCCCGCGAAGAGATAGGAGGGCGTCCCGACTGGCGTACGCCAGCACGCTATCGAGGATGTGGGGGTATGCACTTGCGTCGAGAGTCATGGCTGGTGTCAATGTATCAGCGTTAGTTGGCCTATTATAGCCAATCAGTTGTCGTCAATGTTCACCTCCCCTCCCAAGATAGCCAGTCAATACCCTGTCAATCATAAAGTACGCTGATGACATACCGTTCTGATGGAATGATATCTGCATCGCCTCGCGTCCACTTCGCATGCCCCGTGCTGTCTGTTTTTAGTATCCGACCTCCTCCCGATATCACACCAGATCCATCTCAGAGTGCCTGGTACCATTTAAGGAGGCGCGCCGCCCCATCTTCCCACTGCACGTCATTCTGGAGGTGGTGTCCTGCTCCCTCCACCAGTTCCATCTCGACGTCCTCGCTCTCGGCGCGGTAATACGCCGTCGTTGCGCGTGTGACATCTGGAGTCATGAGCGCGTCCTGCTCGCCAGCCATGACCATGACTTTACGCGACGAGACGTTGGCGAGGATCTGGGCTGCGCGAGCGAACGGCCTCATCATGGACAGCGGCCACCAAAAGCTCTCGAAGCGGTTCAATCTATGCTGGAATGCGGGGACGCGTTCAGCCGGGAAAGATGAGCCGAAGAATGCTGCCTGGGTTAAGGAGGGGTCTGAGAGGGGCGAGTTGGGGTGCCAGAGGTGGAAGATCATGCGGAAGGAGAACCATGGGTCGATCCGCGCCCAATTCATATACACGCCCATTCTGGAGTTAGATCTCTAGCTCTGGAGCAAACTCACGATCCAAAGGCGGGCACGGCACCTAGGAGGGCGAGCCCGCGGGCTCGTACTTTCCCAGCGGCCAGGACGGCCTGTGAGAGACCGCCGCCACTCGAGTGACCGACTAACACGACCTCGCCGCCCGTACGTTTCTCGACCCAGTTGACGGCGGTCACGAGGTCGTTTTCCAAGTCGCCGCGCGTCGTCCCATACACCATACGTAGGAAGTGGGGACACCTGATGTCAGATTATATTTATTATAGCATCACTTACCATGAATCACCATGGCCCCTAAGAGAGATGGCATAACACCGCACCCCGCGTTCTTTGAGATAGGTCATGTATTCTGTCCAAACCCATGCGCCGCCCATCCCACCATGACAGAAGACGATTGCTGGCCCGGTCGCATTATCTGGTTCGGCAGCGAGGAGCTCGAGTGGGCCCCGAGGCGTCTCAAGCCAGTATCGGTGTAATCCGGGTGGCACGGGTTCGGCGGGCTGCGCGGAGCGCAGGAAGAAGAGATATTTGTAGCTGAATGTTAAGCCGAACATGTTGATGAAGAGATGGATGGTGAGGTGTTGTTGATAACCGGTTGTTAGCTCACCGGATTGTACTTCCAGAAGTCCGGGTTGGTCCGAGCGGTGGCGTTGCTGTGCTACAATGTGCAACCATGTCTTTTGTTCAACGCCACATGATCTCTCAAAGTAGAGCTTGGCATTTCTGATGACACTGCTGAAGTGTTACTGCATACATCTACAGAGCCGAGAGAGAGACCCAGATCCAGATCCAGATTCAGATCTACAACCCCTCTCCTGCCCAGCCCAATCGCGAGCCAAGATTCAAGATGGCATCTGCTAGCTACGGCAGAACCTCCAGCTCGCCCTTGGCCGTCCGCCACCCCAAGCCCGTGAGCTGCGCTCTCCCATCCACGAGCTCGCAAGTCATACCTCCACCACGCTTGCTCAGCTGCCGGGCGTCGAGCTCGGTCGCGCCCTCCTTGACAGCCTTGATGGAAGGCTTCCCACTCCCATCGCCGAGGTAGTACGCCGTCAGAGCCGCGTGAGCCGCCCCCGTAACGGGATCCTCGGGAATACCGAGACCCGGAGCGAAGACACGCGAGTTGATCACCGCACCGCTTCCCGAAGATCCAGACACCTGGGTGATAATGAAGAGGTTGGGGTAAGCCGGGAGCTGGGGTCAGCTCGATCAGACGGGGTTGAGCTGTGCCGACTTACAAGCTTGGTCGTGTCTACCTTGAGCGCCTCGATGTCGACAGACGAGGGTACCTCGACAATAGCACCGAACTCAAAGTGGGCGACGCGCACTACCTCCCCTACCCCCGAAGACGACTTCAGGGCGGCCCGTGCATCCGCTTCCTCACGCTCAGTGGCCGGACCAAGTTCAGTGGGAAGGGGGAGGGAGATGGCCACCCTCGTCGCCTTACCGCGCTCAAGTGCGCGCGCGGTGAGGCTCCCACGCCAGCGCGTCTCGAATTCCACCTCATCAGCGTTGGGGTGCAGGTGGAAGAGCACGGTGGCCGCCGCTAGGGTCGCGTGTCCGCAGAGCGGCACTTCCTATCGTTAGCCCAGTCTTAGGGCAACGCACGACTTCGGGAGTGAACCACCTCAGACCGTAGCGCGGAACCTTAGCCTCTGTATCCTTGGGAACGAGGAACGCTGTCTCGGCCAGGTTGAAGTCGGCACTGAGGGCGCGGTAGTACTCGTCATCGACCGCGCGTGGGTCGCCCGCTGGGAAGATGACGACCGCGGCCTGGTTCCCAGCGCGAGGGGTGGGCGCGAAGGCGTTTACGGTATAGAACGGGACAGGAGTTGTCATGATAGCTTAATGGAGATACCAGAGCACCAGAGCTGTGAGGATATATAAATAGTTGGAGCGGAGGGTGTCGATGATTCCGACTCGTATTTATGTCAACGCGGAAGTGTGGAATGTGGAGGTCGCGGGTGGAGGTTGTGGAGGTTGTGGGTGGAGGGTGACTAAGTATGTCGTGGAGGTCTCGCTGAGCAAGCTGGATAGTGTTGAGAGAAGGAGAGGGCGCTTGATATTGTGGAGCTACATTGTAGACTGGTGTAGCTGGAAGCGATGTGAGTTGAGTATCACATTGGCGTTGGGATGGGACCGCGGATGACTCGGAAGAGGTGGGCGCTGACAAATATTCGAAATCGACCGATGCTCACACCCGCTCAAGATTGCATGACCCCTCCCGTCATCCCCATTTTGTGTGGATATCAACCAGTTGAGACATGCCACCGGCTGTTCTAACGATCTTCACAGCTCGTCTCTCCGCCAAGATCAAAGAGCCAAATATCGGGCCTGCGGTTCGAATACTGAAGAGGTCTGGATTTCGGCTGTCGACAACTAGAGCTGTCCGCTCTTGTTTGGGACCAGTCAGAACAACACACATGTGTAACGAACAGAGCTTCAGGATAGCTGATGCAGCTGTGTGGGAGTAGGTGCAAGGGGACGCTCACAGTCCCCGTCTGCTCACTCGAGTCTGCACCCGTCCCAGCCTCAGATCTTGGTGACGCTCGGGGCCAAGATGACGCTCCTCGCTACGTCTGCAATGTTCAAGTCCAGCAGTCGCGAATGCGAGCCGGCTAGCAACACGGGAGAGCCCACTCAAGTTCCGTAAGAGGTCTTATCGTCAGCCTCAATGCGCGTCCCGTGTCGTCAGTACCGTTAACCAAACCAGCCATCCCCCCGAGCCCAATACAATACATGTCTACTTCCCCAACATGATCATGACAGCCATGATGACACACGCGAGCGAGACGTACGGCGACAGGCGCTCGCCTATCCGCGCACACTTCCAGAACAGGCCGAGGAAGCTGGTGTCAGCTTCAGTCTAGAGGTGTCGCCAGCTGGGGTTGATCCAATCAACTAACCCTTCTCTTTCGCGGTCGACGATACTTGGCGCCGCGCCGCGGACGTAGGTGCACGTGCAGACGAGGAGAAGGAAGACGAGGAGCAGCGACTGGAAGTTGAACAGCGCGGACTGGTGTGAGCTTCACCAGGCACACTAGCTCACCATGATGGCGTCGTGCGCGTGGTCCGCCTTGTCGTTGGAATGCGCGAGGCTTTAGATGTTTTTAATGAGAGCGTTGGGAGATAATGGGATGAGTTGTCGCACTTCGACATTGCCTGGGTGGCAAACGTGGAGCACCACGTGGGATTTGGTTCCGCGGATGACGCGCGAGGTGGCCTCCACTTGCGAGGCTCAGTGTTTTGGCGATGAAGCCATCTATCTTACCTTCCTAGTCATCCTCTCTTCAGCATCAACACATTCCCCTCGTCTTTCACTCAGTCAGACGATGCCGCCAAAGTCGGCTGGTAGATCGCCAAGAAAGGCGCCCAAGAAAATGGGCAGCCTCAACTCTGTGAGCTATCTCACTGTCCATTAGCTGACACCAGTTCCAGCCGACCCTCAACTTCCCCAAGTTATCCGAGAGCGTGCCAGCCCGCGTTGCACCCAGAAAAGAGGAAGATGCGCGCCGAATGCCACCGCCTCCTCTTCCCAAAACTCGCTCTGTACCACTGCTCAGGGATAATGGCAAGACGAAGCGAGACGATGCGATGGACGAGGACGTGATCGAGCTCATCGACAGTGACGATGACGATCCAAGGAAGCGGCCATTAGGTTAGCTCTTTGGCGATCGATGGAGCTGATGTCAGTGAATGAAGATAAACGGAAGCCCGTAGCCATGTGGTCGGAGTTGTACAAGCCGGTCTTACAGGTGCATGGGAAGAAGGAAGGAAGGGGAAGGACTGACACCAGAGCGAACTCGCCCCAGGGAAGGCACGGGTTGAGAGCGTACGCGACTGGCTGTACCAAGCAATCCATGGGATACCTGAGGCTGCCGCGCTCAAAGGCGATCGACCGAGTCAGATGCTGCGTGATCGTGTACGGAAGTATCGGGTACGTCAGCTCGTAAAGCCCATACATAGCTGACCGCCAGCGGATTCTGCTCGTCACCGGGCCAGCAGGTATCGGGAAGACTACGACTGTGCAACTACTCGCACGCTCATTGGGCGTTGACCTTGTTGAGTGGACCGACAGCGTGGACGAGCGAGGGCTTGGAGGATATGGTGGGCTTCCATCGGAACAAGCTGACGGCAGACGTCGAGTCCGGCCTCAACAAGCTCACTTCCTTCCTCTCGCGCAATTCGTATGCACCATTGCCGACTACTGGACTCTCCCGACCACCACGACCACGCGTGCTCCTCATGACGTCGTTGCCGAACCTCTCCCATTATCCGACACGAGAAGGTTTCCACACCGCCCTCCTCCAGTTCTGCAAGAGCTTCACCTCGACGACATGCCCACTCGTCATCGTCCACAGCGACGCCGGAGCTGGGGGACGAGCTGAAGAGAGCTGGCGCGAGCGTGACCGAGGCGGACTAGAGAGCGCGGCGGACCTCGTGGGGAGGGAGGTTATGGGCACCGCATGGTGTGCTGAGATTGAGTGAGTAGCCTTGCCGACAGAATCTGACACCAGATTCCTCCCACTAGCGCCGACGTTTCTCAAGAAAGCACTCAGCCGCGTACTAGAGCTCGCGATTGAGGACCCGTCACAACGCCCAGCTCCGGCAGCAGTGCAGCTCATCGGGCTCACATGTAATGGCGACCTCCGGTCGGCCATCAATTCCTTACAGCTGCTGTGTACAGGCCGAACATTGCAGACCCTCAAGAAGCGCAAGACTGTCAAGCAAGAGAAGCGCGGACGAGCAACAGGCAAAGGCAGCCGGGGCGGTCGTGGCGCCAAAGTCGACGTCAGCGAGGAAATCCGCGCCGCGTGAGCTCTTGACGCTTAGCCTAGCTGACAGCAGCCTAGACTCAGTGACGCGACAGGAGCAGTCGCTTAACCTGTTTCATGCTCTGGGCAAGGTGTTGTACAACAAGCGTGCGATTAGTTGGTCTGATCACCTGCTGACATACAGGTGTGGGAGATCCCAACTGGGAGAAAGAGGATGAGGAGGCAAAGCAAGCTGTTGAGAACCTCCGACCGCCGGATCCACTTCCGGACCACCTGTTTGAGTTCGAGCGTCGCGCATCGATGGTGCAGATGAATGTGAGTTGAACCATGCACCGTAAGAGCTGACGTTAGGCATTCGTCCCCACCATCCCCGTCGACGCGTCTACCTTCGCACTTTGGATTCACCAGAACGTGCCTAGCTTTTGCACAGAGATCGAGGAGCTCTCGGCAATCTTAGATGACTTCTGTGTTGCCGATCTCATGCGGACTGAGGACGATATTGTAAGCCGTCGTTTGCTTAAGATCTAATTGACAATCAGTGGCAGTCCAGCCCACAAGCTATCTCGTATGCTCTGCAAATGACTGTGAGAGGAACATTGATGGGTCTTCCATCGCCCGTACCACGGTGAGTGGCTGACCTTTGACTTATGAACTCATGACAGGTCCAACCAGAAGGTTACCAAACCGCAGTTCTTCGAGACCTTCCGTAACGAGCGCGACAACGGCAAGAGGTTGGACGAGGCCGCAGCCCACATGGCCAAGAAGATCGTCGCGTCCAGCACGGCTGTAGCCGACGGGATTCTGGATCCTGAGCAAGCGCCCGTGTGGGGTGGCTTGCTTCCCAAAGTCACTCTAGCGTGCGAGGTGATCCCAGAAGCTATCAAGATCCAAGCGTTTGGCAGGCGTGAGTGCTCTGACCACGTCGTCACTGACGTTCAGGACCGCTACTTCCGCGCTCGGTGCAACAACTGACGATGCCACCGTACGCATCATACAGCTCTGCAGATGGGGAAACGCTATCTGAGCGCGACGTGACTGGTGGTGAGGAGTACGGGACTGAAGTTGCTGGGGTGGACGGCATGGGTGTACCTGATGGCCAAGGGTGGGAAGTATGGGATGACGAGATGGCCGAGGAAGACGAGGCAGAAGACGAGGCGTTGAAAGAGGACGACATTGAAGACTGGTCTGACTAGAGTGAGTCGTGTGGAGTTGTTGTATCCAATAGTCATCGAGTGCCCATGCGAGAGATGCATCTGTAGCTTTGTAGCACATGTGTCATAAATATAACATGAGCACATGGTCCCATATGGTTGCAATCGAAACCAAACGCGATCCCATGCGTGTCCATGTTGGCACTCGTCTCGATCGTCTTCGGAGCTTGGATTGTTTCACGCGACTGCGCGCCGAGATCTGATTCCGTCACCGCGTGGAGGTGACGACACCGAAACGCCTTTGGCCGTGCCCTTCCTCCGTGACGCCCATCACACAAACTAAACTGACATACCAACTTCCTTTCCCTCCACCTCCCACTTTCCACCCCCAGGTAGATCGTACTCAAAGTCGACTGCCTTTCCTTCTTCTTCTCTTCACATGATCTATCCCACCTCGAGACTTTTATCATTAAACTCGAGGTTAATACTCAAATCCTCCTCTCGCATCGTATCATCTGTTATCCCTCGCGCACCCACTCTTGTAAGCTCCTCATCTCCTCCCCGCTACGTCACCCTTCCACCCTTCCCTCTTCCCTCTTCCCCGCCTCCACATCCCTAACTAACGCCAGCGCGCTCTCTCCACTCTCCCCGCTCGCCCAACTGCGCCCGCCACTCGTACCCTCTCCGCACGCCGCACCGCGTGCTTCTGCTGCTCCCTCTCCGCCCCCATGTCCGACGGCATCTCCGGCGGCGCTGCCGCCTCGACGGGCAAGTCGACCGACTACCGTCTCCCCACCAATGTCGCGCCGACGCACTATGAGGTCGCGATCCTGACGGACCTGGGCCACAACGCCTTCGCCGGCGAGGCCCTCATCCACCTCGACGTCACTGAGGACACCTCGGACATTGTGTTCAACATCCACCCCGACCTCAAGGTCACGCACGTGGCTGTCGGTACGACTGAGGCCAAGTCGTCGGCCGCCGTCAACATCGCCACCTCGAACCTGTCCATCGACGAGGACCAGGAGCGCGGCACCCTGTCCCTCAAGGACATGCCTGGCGGCAGTGTCAAGGCCGGTTCCAAGGTGCGCCTCTTCATGCGCTGGGAGGCCGAGCTCGGCGACAACATGGTCGGGTACTACCGCTCGGAGGCCGAGGCCGACGACAGCGGGAAGAAGCAGACGTGAGATTTACAAGTAATCGAGCTTACCCCAGATACGCGCTTACCCAGTTCGAGCCGACTGCGTGCCGCCGCACGTTCCCGTCGTGGGACGAGCCGCTGCTCAAGGCCAAGTTTACGCTTAGCATGATCGCGCGTGAGAAGGAGACCGTGCTCGCCAACATGCCTGTTGCTTCGACCAAGCCGTGGAAGCCCGCGTCCAACGTGACCGCTGAGTTGGTGCTCAACGACAACTACGAGCTCGGCTCGCTCCTCACCCGCTCGTACGCCCAGGGCAAGACGGAGGGCAAGACTGAGGGCAAGACGGAGGGCGCCGCCGCTTCCAAGACGGAAGGCAAGACAGAAGGCAAGACAGAAGGCAAGACGGAGGGCAAGACGGAGGGCAAGACGGAAGGCAAGACTGAGGGCAAGACTGAGGGCAAGACTGAGGGCAAGACTGAGGGCAAGACTGAGGGCAAGACTGAGGGCAAGACTGAGGGCAAGACTGAGGGCAAGACTGAGGGCAAGACTGAGGGCAAGACTGAGGGCAAGACTGAGGGCAAGACTGAGGCTTCAGCGTCGTCGGGCAACTGGACCATCACCAAGTTCGAGACCACGCCCCTCGTGTCGACCTACCTCGTCGCGTTCGCGTGCGGCGAGTTTGCTTCGCTCGAGAGCGAGCACAAGTCGAAGCTCACCGGTCAGACTGTCCCGCTCAAGATTTATGCCACCCCCAACGTCATCAAGCAGGCCCAGTTCGGCCTTGACATCAAGAAGTGGGCGCTCCCCGTCTACGAGGAGATCTTCGACATTGCTTACCCCCTCCCCAAGCTCGACACCCTCGTTGCGCACGACTTCGACGCCGGTGCGATGGAGAACTGGGGCCTCATCACCGGCCGTACAACCGCGTATCTCTACGACCCGGAGAAGTCGTCGCTGTCAGCCAAGAAGCGGGTGGCTACTGTCCAGTGCCACGAGCTGGCCCACATGTGGTTCGGCGACATTGTCACCATGAAGTGGTGGGACAACTTGTGGCTCAACGAGGCGTTCGCGACGCTCATGGGCGAGTTGGTCATCCCCGACCGCATCTGGCCCGAGTGGAAGGTCCGCGCCGAGTTCCTCAACTCGCACTTGAACTCTGCACTTGCTCTCGACTCGCAGCGCTCTTCGCACCCCATTGAGGTCGAGTGCCCAGACGCCAACAAGATCAACCAGATCTTCGACTCGATCTCGTACTCGAAGGGTGCCTCGGTCCTGCGCATGTGCATGAGCGTCGTCGGTGAGGAGAAGTTCCTCAAGGGTGTCTCGATCTACCTCAAGAAGCACCTCTACGGCAACGCCGAGACCAAGGACCTCTGGGCCGGCATCTCTGAGGCGTCGGGACTCGATGTCGCCACGATCATGGCCAACTGGACTCTGAAGATCGGTTTCCCCGTCCTCACTGTCGAGGAGCAGGGCGACGGCAAGATCAGGGTCACCCAGAACCGCTTCCTCTCGACCGGCGACGTCAAGCCCGAGGAAGACGAGACCATCTGGTGGACTCCTCTCGAGATCAAGACGTTCAAGGATTGTAAGGCCGAGATCGACCACTCGGCTGTCCTCGATGCGCGCTCGGGCACCTACAACCTCAAGAACTCGGACGAGTTCAAGCTCAACGGCGACACTGTCGGTGTATATCGCGTCAACTACTCGCCGGAGCGCCTCTCCAAGCTCGGCAAGCAGGCCACCAACTTCTCGGTCGAGGACCGTGTGGGCCTTATCTCGGACGCCGCCACTCTGGCCCGCGCTGGTTACGGCAAGACGTCGGGCTCGCTCAACCTCATCAACGAGCTCGTTGCGTTTGAGACCGAGAACCTCCCGCTCGCCCAGATTGGAGGTGCTCTTGGCAAGATCAGCCAGGCCTGGTGGGAGCAGCCGGAGGACGTGCGGCAGGCCATCAAGGCGCTCCGCAGGAAGGTGTTCAAGCCTGTTGTCCAGCGTCTCGGCTATGAGGACGGCGCAGACGACTCGCCTGACACCAAGGAATTGCGCGCTCTCGCTGTCAGCACGTGCGCGGTTGCCGAGGACGCCGAGGTGCTCGCCGAGCTTAGGTCGCGCTTCGAGCCCTTCTTGAAGAACAACGATGACTCGAAGATCCCCGCGGACCTCCAAAGGGCCGTCTTTGAGAGCGCTGTTCGCAATGGCGGCGAGGCCGAGTACAACAAGATCCGCGCCGTGTACGACAAGCCGCCCAACCCGTCGACTCAGGTCGACGCCATGTGGGCCCTGTGCGCGGCCAAGGACAAGGCTCTCCTTGACCGTACCTCCACCATGCTCAACGATGGCTCGATCAAGCTGCAGAACATCTACATCTTCTACGCGGCGCTTGCATCGAACCCTGAGACGCGTCACCGTGTGGCCGGCTTCTTCATGGACAACTTCAAGTCGGTGAGTGCAACGTGTTGGAGTTGGTTGTTGCAAGGGGTAGCGGAATGAGGGTGGTGGTGGGTCTAGGGGTCGCCGCGCTCGGACTTTTAATGACGACGTGGCCACATTCACCGCCAGGGATGTGTCGAGTGGAGATTGACACACAATGTCGTTGAGCCACCACACACATGTGTTCACACACACGAGGAGCCGCATGCTGACCTCTAGCTCGACGACAAGTTTAGCGCCTCGTTCGGCTTGTCGCACCTGATCAAGTTCTCGCTCCAGTACCTCACGACTAAGGAGGATCTTTCCAAGATCCAGGCATTCTTCAAGGACAAGGACACGCGTCGCTTCAAGCTCACCATCGAGCAGGTGTACGATTCTATCCAGGCAAGCATCAACTGGCTCGAGCGCGACCAGGAGGATGTCAACCAGGTACGTGTGGATGTGTGACATTGCCCGGTGGACGCGCAAAGCCCGCTTGCTCCTGTTGGAACAGTGCGCTGAGGAAGCGTCATTGTCCGAGTAAAGAGTCGTGACAGATTGGTAAGAGTGAATGCTGACGACCCTCTTAGTGGCTCAAGTTGAACAAGTTCCTGTAACGGTGCGAGGATATCAGGGGTCGATTCAGTTGAAAAAGGACAAAAAAGGAAAGAAGACGGATGCAGTTTGGGGTTACGACCTTTTAGTTTACCTGCAAGTTACCTGGAACCTCGAGTTGGTTATCTGACAATCTGACAAATTACAAGTTGCCCTCGTTCGCAATGGATGCGGTAACCCCACAACCGATAACCCCAACACTTGCGGGGGTGGCGTCGGAGGATGAGGGATCGAGCCGATGGGGGGGTTGAAACGCTCGGGTCCCGGTCTTGAGATCCTATAGATCCTAGGGTGGTCGGAGCGGGGTACGGGGTAAGAGGGTTGTGCGGACGATCGCATTGTGTTGTGTTATCCCGTAGAAGCGACGCATCAAGATCGGGGGTCATCGGAAGTTGGGAGCCGTGAGCCGTGAGTCGCAGGGAGCCGCAATGGGCACGCAGCAAGCTAGAGGTACGTTTGTCACAGGCTTTACAGGCGTTGGTTCTCTTACCTCGCTCGGACCAAACCAGACGCCACACCGTGTTTGGTATACTGATGATGTCTGGCATTCTTCGTTCTGAATTCTGCATTCTGTCATTCTGGTATGACTGAAATATGGGGCGAGCGCACGGGTGTGGGACCCAGCACTAAACGCCAGACCCTACAACCCCAGAATCTAGCATCTAGCTAGCTTGAGTGATCGTTCCACGCCACCATACATATTGCTCACACTACCCATTCCTCATCATCGCACTCATGATCGCCATACAGCAGCCAACCTCTCCACCGCGCAACCACACGGTACCTCTTCGCGCGACTTCACCTCGTCCATCTCGTCCATCTCGTCCATCCCGCTCCGCCTCCCGCCCCACCTCCCCCCTTCCACTTCCCCTTCCCCCCATCTCCGTCATTTCGTCCTCACCATCGCCCTCGTCCTCGAGCGAGCCCGAGCGCTCGCGCGCTGAACGCTCTCTCCTGACGCTTCTTGAGCGCTCGGCAGGGAGCCAATCCCCCCCTTCGTCACCGCCGCGCCGCGACACAGCCCGCGACAGCCTGCTCTTCGATGTTGACCTGGCATCTCTAGTCGAGAGGAGTATAGCTCTCCAGTCGTCTCCACCTCGGAGTCGGAGGGCGCCGTCGCCATCGCCCCGTCGTGTTCCACGATCAAGGCCACACTTCTCCACATCGCCATCCAGCGCTTCCCCAGCATTGACGGATAGCGACTCGGACTGTCCTTCCGACTGCGGGTGCGAGCAACACGCGTCAAGTGTCCCCACGGGAGGATGTATGGTCATGGCGGGCCGACCACGCCGCTCAACATTACCAGAGAGAATGCGGCCAGACATTCCGGTCGGAAAGGTAAAGGCTCAAACATATCCACAGCCCAACCCCCAAGCCCAACCCAACCACCCGCCCTCCCCATCCCCTCGCCGCGTCCAAGTCCACCCCGCAACCCCGATGGCCGCCCCACAACCCCGTCGCCCCGGTCCCCAATGGCGACCGGTAAAACGCGCCCCCTCTCCCGCCCACCCCCCTCGCGCCAGCCAAGCCGCCTTACACGCCGCCATGCGCTCCTCGCCCCGCCCCACCACCCCCTCTTCTCGCGACAGAGGCTCCCCCCGTACATCGACGACCAACGTAAACGTGACGACGCTGGTCCGCCCATCCCACTCGAGAACCGGATCTGCCGGCCACCTCCCTCCTCTATCTGGCCGCCCGCCTCCAGTCCACGCCCCCCCTTCCTCTCAGGCAGGCAGCGTGACTCAGGCACAGGGAGGTAGCGTGAGAGGAGGTCGCCCGCCGGCGCTGGACACGGACGCGTCTCGCTCATGGCCTGCGACTGCTGCTGGACCATTACTCTCCCCCCCTCCGCTAGAGGCGGAGGCGTTCGATGTGGAGCGTGCGGCCAGGCGTCTGCGCGCGACTGAAGGAAGGGTAAACTTTGATGAAATTGTTCCTCCGCCACAGGAGGAGAGACCGCGACTGGGAGGACGGCGGTGGAGCTTGTGGTAGATTTTACGATTACGATTACGATTACGATAGTTATGGATGTATGTACTGTACTTGCGAGAGTACATTCAATGTAGTGTCGCTTACTGAGTGGAGCGAGTGGCCATCTGTCTTTGACAGAACAGCGAGTCAGTCATCTGTCATCTGCCTCAGTGCACAGCATCTCCCACGTCTTGTCCCATCTCCATCTCCTTCTCCATCTCCTCTGCCATCCCGCGTGTCCACTTGCATTCCGCAAACCAGCTTGATCCGATACGATATCGGCCTATTCAGAGACTTCTTCCCGGCCCGTCGCCCCATCACCTCCCCCGTGCCATCCCGGATCACCGACGCAGAGATACCAAATGCTCTTTGTGCCAAATACCAACGCCCCATTGGTGACGTTGCGTGACGCTGATTTTCGGTGGTGGGTTACAGTACGTTCAAGTGGCGTGAGGGTGATGGCTTTACGCCGAGATCAGCCGCGGGCCAAAGACCGAGGGCGGGGCGGAAGTAGGAGGCGCGAGCGTGGGAGCCTGAGAACGTGGCGCAAACTGAAAGTGAATGGTACCCCAACGAATAACGGTAATGACATTCACACGAGGAACAAAGGTAGCTCTGTATAGGATAAATGCAGAAACTATGAGCGGGTAAAAGTTAAACAAGCAGAGGGCGCTTGTCGTGGCAGGTGGCAGAGGTGGTACATCAGCGGGACTGGCGGATGTTCCCGAGGTGGGGCCAGAGGTGGGTCATAGACCGAGGCGGCAGTATCAGTAGAGGAGCTCGCACCCGTCGGGCTGGTAGCGTGCACGTTACGACGGCGACGCGGAGCACTTTTGGCGCCCTATCGCTGTTCCCCAGCCATAGGGCGCAGGCAGACGTCTCTCGCGGCGATGCATGAGTGGTAGATAGGCCTCTGACGCATAGCTAAAGGCAATGTACTTCCAGTTCAACCGTAGCATAAGGCTTTGTTGCTCGGCTTGTCTTTGTCAATCTACGTTTCGAGATCAAGAGAAACCGCTTATATACATGCGACTAGAGCACTCTGCCTGCCTCGACTGGCATCGTCGGGCTGGACAGATCGACGAAGCGAGCCTTCTTGCGCGACAGTAGGTCCCCGACTACGCGACGTCCAACCTCAACGGGCGTACGTCGCGTTCTTACTGGTGTACGTTGTCGTCCGGGAAATGGCTCGAAACCGCCAAAGTGACACAGAGGCGTAGGGCGCAAGGCCTCGTTCGCATTGGCCGGAAGCACGACGCCCGACCTGGATGTCGACCGCACTCTCTTGGGGGCGTGTTTCGAGCCATAGACCAACCGTATCTCACCAAACTAGGTCGCGACAAGAGCTGCCAAGAAACGGCGGAACCGGGCGCGTGTGTGGGCGTTGGCGCTGGCGCTGGCGACAAAGCTTCACAACCAGACTTCCGCCAGCCGCAGAGCGAGGAGGTGTCGCGCCTTAGTAGCGAGGGATGATCCACTCGCATCGAGAGCAGTGACGAGTGCCGCGAGGGCGGTGAACACCAGGGCGAGCTGGAGCGTCATGTCGTCTTCCATCGGGATGTAGGTGATGTCTGGGACTGGGTCTGGGTTACTGGGAGTGGATATGATACGGGCGTTGGAGAGTTGTGAGAAAGACTTGAAACTGAGAGGAGAGAGGATTCAACGCATCCGTGTTTCCACGAACGGGAGGACCGAGCAGGGCGTCTGCGCGTCAGAGGCTACTCCGATTGTGCTCGGATCCAAGGTAAAGTGTAAAAGCCAAAGCGCCAAAGGGACAGCTTTACCAGGAAGGGGTCGAGGCGGTACAGCTGACCTGCTGACTCGTGCTGCTCTCTTTAAGTTGTCCCAACTTGAACTTTGTGGAATGCAAGGACTGGTTAACTACTCATCACCCAGCTGACATGGATCACGTGAGGTTGGTGCCTTTACATCGCTTGTCTTGGCAGATCACTTTTGTCAATATTACATACCTTCCAAATGCCGGCAACGTTAGGGCGATGCTTATCACTGCCTCACATTACGACACGCCCACTCTACAGATCTGAACAGTCACTATCCCGCCCACAACAGATCATCTGTCTGACGAACAGGAGACCTGATCAACACCGCTCTTTGAAATGACCAGATCCTGGATAACTCTAGAAGTACTCAAACTCTCTCTGAACTGAACTGGACGATACCCTTGGTCAACCGTGTCTCGACGGCGCCGTCGCGATCGAAGCCGTCACTGGCAACTGTAATCCGGTATGCCAGAAAGCCCACGCATTCCACCGGCTCTCGTCAACCCATACCTTGCTCTGGTTGCATTCTAACGGGTATCCGAACAGCGACGTCGATCGTTGCCCAAGACCTTTCCCCCCAAGACAGCTGCACCCTTGAAACGTTGATATCGTCGGTTCCGGACCGAAGCTGTCCCCGGCGTCCCCTTTGAAATGCACCTCTCAGCCAAGAACAACAGCTTGAACGGCACAAGATCAGAAGAGGCTAGGATGTATGCCTTGAGACAATCACTCCTCCCACTCGCGGATCAGTCGTTCGCATGATCACATGCAATAGTTGTGGATATATAAGGATTCATCAGGCTAACCGTCTCACCACCGCGACTCACGATGACTCTTCTCCTCCTCATCCTAGCAACAGTCTTGGCGTGCCTCGGCCGCGCAGATGAGTTCCCCGAGATCTCGCGCGAGGTCCTCCTCGGCGACCAGTCGGGATACTGGGCCTCGGCGCGGCATTTCGACATACAAGCCGAGCCACAGGTGCGCGAGTACAACTTTGACCTGTCGGTCGCGTACGCGCCCGTCGGCGGACTGGTCAAACGTACTCTCCTCGTCAACGGTATATCTCCTGGACCCCTCATCGAGACTAATGTCGGCGACAACATTGTCGTCCACGTCCACAACAGTATGCCGAACGCCACTGCCGTGCATTGGCACGGCCTGCGTCAGGTCAACACCAACTTTATGGACGGCGCGGCCGGATTCACCCAATGCGCCATTCCCCCAGGAGGCGCCTTTACGTATAACTTCACCGTTGTGGACTCGGGAACGTACTGGTGGCACTCGCATGTCGAGCTGCAATACTCGGACGGCCTGTTTGGCGGGTTCATCGCGCACGCCAAGGACGACGGTGCCAAGATGCCTCCATATGACGACGACCTCCTCCTCCTCATTGGAGACGTGTATAACACGCCCACGAACGCGCTCAGCTGGCGTTTCTTCAACGGCCTCTTCCGGCCGTACGCACTCACCGAACCAATGCCAGACGGCGGGCACATCAATGGTGTGAGCCAGGCGCGTTGTGCTTATGTCCCCACGAACGCCGATCCACCCCCTCCCGACCCGAACAAACCCCCACCCCCACCCCCTCTCATCCCCCTCCCGCCACCGGACCCGAACCGCCCCATCTTCAACGCCACAAACGAGTGCGGCAACTACCCGACAACGTATTGGAACGTCACTGCCGAGACTGACAAGACGTACCGCCTCCGCCTGGTCAACGTCGGTACACACAACGACATGATCTTCAGCATCGACGATCACGACCTCACCGTTATTGAGATCGACGCCACTCCCGTCGAGCCGTACCCGACCAAGCGCGTGCGCCTCGCTGTCGGGCAGCGCGCATCGGTCCTCATCCATACGGATAAGCCTGGCGCCCACTGGATCCGCAGCGTGCTCGGCCTCAACCAGATGACATACGTTGGTCCCGATGTGTCCAACACGACCCTCGCCGTGCTTCGCTATGGTTGTGGAACGAGTGATATGCCCTCCATCTCCGCCGATGAGGCCGCCAAGACCACCGGCGGCTTCGCGTACGGTGTCGGCGGCTCTGTCCAGCCCGGAGACCCCAACGAACCCAGCTGGTCAGACAAGGCGCCAACCGTCGGCCCTTTGACGATCTTTAAACCTGTCGGGGCGCCTCCAGCACCACCATCCACACAGACGGTATACACTGAGCTCGGTGTCAGTATCATGCCGCAGGGCCCGCGCATTACATTCAACAACAGGTCGTGGACGCCAATGGAGGGGGCGAGCGCCGCCATCTTCACCGTTCAACAAGGTCAGGAGATTGGGAACGACGCAGGCGACCACCGCGGCACACAGTTCAACCTTGTCAACACGGACCCCACCGCTGTCATCGACATCATCGTCCAGACTCCCTTCGGCGCTGCCCACCCCTTCCACCTCCACGGGCACAACATGTGGATCCTGGCACAGGGCATGGGCAAGTTTAACGGTACAACCAACCTCCTCCCAACTGACGGCGTCATGTATCGCGACGTAGTGGTTGTGCCCGCGAGCAAGACTGGCGCGCACCTCGTGTTGCGGATCAAGGCGGACAATCCGGGCGTGTGGCCGTTCCACTGCCACATGCAGTGGCATATGATGTTTGGTCTTCTGTTTACTTTTGAGAGCCTTCCGGATCAGATTAAGGCAATGGACATTCCGGGGCGCGAGTTGTGTAAGATGGGTTACTAGGTTAGTTATAGTTGGTAGGTTACAGCTGTTATAGTTAGTAAACGGATACTTTCAACTTCACCAGTTGAGCAAGCCTTTCATATGTTAGTTTGTTAGTCATGCTGATGGAGAAGTGGAGAGGTGATGAAGGACCGATGTCAAGCGGACATGGTGAAGAATGACCGAAGACCGAGACGTGCCGGGTCAGTGCCGACATCGCCGGTTACTCAACTCGCCGGTAATCTCATCCCAACACCGTCACTCACCACATTTAACATCACTCATAATCCACTTCCTCTCAGCTCAGCCCCCACATACACAACCATGGCGCAAATCGTGACCTATCCTCCGTACAACAAGCCGAGCGTTGCGCCAACGCCGTCGGTGCAGCCTCCACGCAACCTACTGGCCCTGCGCCGGCCTCCACCGTCCACTGCCCCTGCGGCTCCTCAACGGCCCGCCCTCGCCCCTCCGCCGGCGGGCTACACCCGTACCCTACACGCGGCGCCAGCAGCCTGGCCCAAGACGCTGACGGAGAGTGTTGGGTCGTTCTCGCGAAAGTCGGAGCCGTTTGGTCCCGTCCCCACCAAGGAGAGTAAGGAGGAGCGGTCGGCGCGCATTGTGCGCGAGAAGGATGCGAGCGTTATTCCCCGCCGAGACGCAACTTACTGGCCCATCGCGGAAGCTGAGGTGTCGTCCCAGCCATCGCAGTGGCTCGCCGTCGAGCGGTGGCACCGTAACGTACCGGCCAAAGATGGGATCACGCTTGTTGTCGCCCACGCCAACGGACTCCAGAAGGAGCTGTATTACCCAATGATGGCCAAGCTTCTCGAGCAGTCTGGACCCGGCGCGCTGTTTGGTTCTGGTACGTCGTTGCCCAACGTCGCGACGCCGGTGTTCAATGACGTCTGGTTCCTCGATGACGTGCACCACGGCGCTAGTGTCGACCTGAACGCCGGCAAGCTCGCCTCGATGTATGCGTGGGCCGACTGTGCGCGCGACTGTGCCAATTTCGTACAGCACGTCCTTCCAACTGCGAACGGAGGGTATCAGATGCAGTGGACTGATGCGACCACTGTTCCGCCCGTCATTGGTGTAGGCCACTCGATCGGCGGTAACGCAATGGTGCAGGCCTGCGACATGGTGCCGGACCGCTTCTCCGCCCTCCTCCTCATTGAGCCAATGGTGAGTAAACACTCCAACGAAACTGACGATAGTGCCAGCCAGCCATCGGTAACGTCCAGATCAAACTGGGCCATCCGATCGTTCAAGGCGCGCTGAGACGGCGGTCTGAATGGCCATCCGTCCAATCAGCCGCCGAGACCCGCACCAACGCAATGTTCAATACCTGGGACCAAGATGTCTTCGACGTGTACCTCAAGACATCGCTCGTCCCCACCGGAAATGGGGAGGAAGTCACCCTCGCCACGCCCAAGTGGGCCGAAGCCGCCGTCTTCTCCGACCCCGAGGGACCGCAGCGCGGATGGGACACCCTGTCCAAGCTCCGTTGTCCCGTCGGCTTCATCCTTGGCGAAAACCCAGCATGGCTCGGCGGGCCCCAGGTCGTGCCCGAGATTCCTTGGCGCGCGCCCCGTAGCCGTAATGAGCGGTTGATGAGTGGTTCACACCTTCTGCCACAGGAGGCTCCGGCGGATTGTGCGGATTCGATGTGGCGCTTCTTCACGACGCTAGCGGCTGGCAAGTGGGACGCGACGGGGAGCAAGCTCTAGGTAATGGGCAATAGAGGGATGCGCCTTCTATAAATAACGCGCTTGTAGAGATAAGGGTGGTATGTGGCACACTCGGCCATTCCGCGCGATCGAGAGCGAGGCCGTTGGTGCATGCTGATCTCTGCCTTGGACGCGTTAAGGATAAGAACGATGCGACACAACGGATGTTTCGCCACAGTCCTATCCCCTTCCGTACAGGCTGCTTCACCCCTACCCCCTAATCGTGTATCGACCGGTCGCTACCAAGCCCGGTAAAGAACGCCGAAATGGGACAGCAGACTGGCAGTCATAATAACACTTCGTTGAGCTTAAGATTAAAGTTCTGGGCACAGGTTCATAGATTTACGAGCGGGCATTGATTAGCTGAGTTGAGCTAGCATTTCTCAGTTGATGGTTGTGACGGCATCAACGTGCCTGGCCTCGGCATCGCGCGCGCCCTCACGCTCAGCCTCAGCAGCGACAGTCTGGTCCTCGAGCGCATCCTTGGGCATGAGGTCGTGTCGGAATAGCAGGGCGAAAGCCACTCCCGAAGCGGCGATCACAGCCGAGGTGAAGAAGAAACTGTTTCTAGAAGTCGTCCAATCGGCCAACGCCTCTCCCTGCTTTACAGAATCAGTATGCGCACCTAAGAACCCAGCCTGTGCGGCATTCCCAATCGCCGCCCCGATCTGGAAAAGGACCTGGACGAAACTTCCAGCGACTCCCGCAAAGTCCTTGGGAAACGTCTGGATCAGGACTGTGCTAGCGTCAGATGGATTTTTTTTGTTGGTATACTTCATGACGACGTAGATGACCATTGCGCCGATTGTGCCTATGATTTGACTTGGAAAGATATCTTTTAGATCAGTTTGAGCTTGTTGAAATCTTACAGCGCCAGTAATCTTTTCCATGCCAGCCTCCCGAGAAAGCCAAGAGGATTCCCGAACCGAAACAGAGCATACTGGAAATAGGCACCGAGTAATGAGGATTATGAAGGACTTTGGCTTGTTGAGTAACCACGCCGACGATACAGGCAGTAACGCCCATAGGAAGGATTTTGACGCCGGTGATGATGGCCGAGTCATGTAGAACGATTTGGAAATACGTCGCCATGCGGAGTTGGTAAGGCGCGTACCCTTCTGTCAGGCTGGATGGGATTGGACGTACAGAGGAATATGGTGAGGGCTGAGATGACGAGCGGGGCCATGTTTGGGAATCGCCACATGCCATGTGGGAGGAGGGCGAAGCCGACTGGTAGCCTATTCTCCCATAGAAGGAAGAGGGGGAGGAGAACGAGGGATATAACCAATGGCGTAATGAAGAGTGGGTGGTTCCATCCTTGACTCTCGACTTGAGTCCATGATAACATGAAAAGCACGAGGAGGGCCAGGAGGAGGTCGGCACCCAACACGTCCATTCGTTTCCATTTATCGACGCCTCGCAAGGACTTCACAACAGGCTGGACGTGTGGGATCATCCAAAAACTCAACACCGATAAAGGGATAATTACCATCGCCACACTATTTCAGCATAAATCATAAAATTGTAGAACTTACCATCGAAAATACCACCTCCACGAAGCGACGAGGAATCCGCCAGCTATAACGAACGCGACGGTATTGGCCAACGCCCCCGCCAACGAGAAATATACCAGGGCGCCCGCCTGTTCTTTCTTATCCTGATACATTTGGACTTTGGTTAGTCTTGACTTGGGGTTACTTACCGATCATATTCACGCTTGACGGGAGGGTGAAAACGGCAAAAACTGCACTGATTGAACGAAGGATAAGGAATGCGTATTTGTTAGTCATAAATGAAATGACGAGGTTAAGAATTCCACACCCAAGGAATCCAGAGGCAAATACTAGGTTGGGGGAGTAGAGGTCGGTCACACGGCCAGCGAAGAGGAGGAGAGAAGCGAACGGGATGGCATAAGCGTAAACGATCCAAATACTGTTAGCGATATCGAGGTCGAGGTCGGTGGCGATGGGCGCGGTCATGATAAATGCCGCACTTGTGCCTGCCACATCCATGAAAACGGCGAGGCACTGGGTTAGACTTAGTGTTGCAAGAAGAGACATACGAAACAGAAGAGGAGTAAGCCCTTCTTCCGCGAGGGGAGGGGAGCGAGGACGTTTGTGGGCGGGGGATCAACCTCGAGTTCCTCGACCTCCGAGATGGCTTTGGTTGCGCTTGGTTCTTTAGCGATCATGTTGTTGCGCTTGAGCTGATTCGCCGCGAAGACAGGCTTTTATCTGTTCACTTCATCCATCACCTCCCTCCACTGTCGACGTGGCAGCACTCCGCATTAGGCATACGTCCACCAGAGTACAGCGGTACGTGGAGCCTCGTGCCGCTGATGGGCGGGTGACAACCTTGTGTTAATGTTAATGTTTCCATTTTACATACCGTAATGACGTCCTCAAACCGAAATGGGATCCGAAGCCGCAACCTCGGAACCTCGCGTCACCCGAGTTCGAGTTCTTCCTCACGTTGAGATAACACTTCCACGTCGACAAGAGATGCACACTTGTGACGTGCGCATGGCTACATTCAACAGACGGAATTACTGCTGATTGAGGATGCCGGAATGCAAGTCTGACGTTTGTCAGGATCTTTTCGGGTCAGGGATCTCTGAGCTTGGGTATGTCTGTGCTCTGTGCTGTGTTGGGCCTCACATTCAACAGTTTGGCAACAGAGAGCTCCATTATGAAGAGGGGGGTTGAGCGGTAAGCACCGGCAAATGTGTAGCAGACAGGGCTGATCTACAGTTCTGCAGAGTACCAACTCAAGAAAGTTATGTACATGGCAACAGGGTAGTACAGAGCCGTGTTCTCTATGTGATATTGATGTGAGGCGGGTATATCTAAAAGGATTATAAACGCGGGACCCAAAAGTCTACTTTTGTGCTTGGCATTTTACTTCGGGAGCGGGCCGGGCCGGGCCGGGGCGGGGCGGGGAGGGGAGGGAAGATCTTTGATGCGCTGCGGTCAATACTGGCTCACTTCTTAGACTCACAGATTCAAACGAGCAAAACTGGTAACGCAACCGCAAGGAGTGGGAGGAGGTATAAAACCGCCGCTCGTCTTCCATTACTGGTGAAGCAGCGGTGGGATGAGGTTGGGAGTTTGGCCATGAGGATATCTGTATCTGTGGCCGTCGCGTTCGATGACAAGCGGCAGAACCAGATTTGAGCATTTGCCGAATTGGTAGGTGTGAGACCTGGACTACCGTTGGCTGAACGGCACTGAACAGCGGCTTCCTTTGTAAAGTTGGTGAAGAAGCAGCCGGCAGTAGGGTACCCGAAAGCCTGGAGGAGGGTCGAGTATTGGTCGTTGGAGAGCTTGAGTGAGTTGTCTGCCATGTTGGGATGAACACGACAGAGAGAGTGAGAGTGAGAGTGAGAAGAGATGCTTCAAGGTGAGAGTACTTGTCTAGAGTAATGCCTGATGGCGCCAGTGGTGGCTTTGGCGTTCATGGGGCATAGTTGCGGATCGTAGGAGAGTAAAGAAAGGTCACGGGCCGACAAAGGCGGACGTATAGCATACCATTCGTCACCTCGGGTTTTGCTCAAAACCTGAACCTGAACCGGCCCAGCCCGCTCCATTCACTCGGACGCCTGAATCCCTTTGGGGGTCAAAGGTGATGTGGTAATGAAGTAAGACGTTATGCCATTCGGGGACGAACCGAAAACTGAGTTTACATACCTGTCCTTTCAAGGGACAGTGTCGGCTCGGCCCAGGCCATTACGACCTCTCCCCGAGCAATTGGCTTTTGCTGGGGTGGGCATCTTGAATTTCGCGCGAGATTTGAGGGAGTTGCACTTTTACATACTGCTACTACTAAATCGACAACACAGCTCTTAGAGCTTGGAGGAGAAGGCGATGCTGGCACCGCCGTCAATGACGATACCTGTGCCGGTGCAGTGCGCGCCTGCGCGCGACGCAAAGTACAGAGCGAGGCCACCAATGTCCTCGGGCGTACCGACACGGCCGGTCGGCTGGCCGCTCTCAAGGACGTCGCGGTTGTTCTCAAGGCCGAACGCGGTCATGCGGCTTGGGAAGACACCTGGGCAGATAGCGTTGACAATGACGTGGTCCCTGGCGAGTGAGGCAGCGAGGACGCGCGTGAGGTGCAACGACGCAGCCTTGGACGGCTGGTACGAGTACGTGCCGTGGCCCTTTGCGGAGAGGGATCCTTCAGCGTGTGGCGAGATGGCGGCGGTCGAAGCAATGTTAATGACACTCGCCGGGTTGAGGTTGTCCTTTCCATTCTTGAGGAGGTCGAGTACACCGACAGTCAAGTAGAACTGAGACTTGACATTGAGGGCAAACACCTTATCCCATCCGCTGGCCTCTGGGAAATCTGCCATGGGGGCCCCCCAAGTCAAGCCAGAGTTGTTGACGAGAATGTCAAGGCGCTGTTCGCGTTTCTTGATTTCGGAGGCGAGGGCGTCGCACCCGGCCTTGGTGCCGACGTCAGCTTGGATTGGGAGGCACTGGCCACCAGAGTCCTTGCCGAGCTGCGAGAGCTGTGCAGCAACACGCTCAAGGTCGGCAAGCTTGCGCGACGCAATGTATACCTTGGCACCGTTACGGACGTAGGTGGCAGCAATCATCTTGCCGATGCCGGTCGCGCCGCCAGTCACGAGAGCGACCTTGCCGCGGAGGTTGAAGAGGGCGTCAACGCCAAGCTCGGGCATGACTTCGGGGGCGGCGTCCTTGGGCATTGTGGTGGTGTCTGGTGGGTTAAGAGGGAGAGCTTGGCGTCAGACGGGCGGGGGGGGAGAGGGGGGAGAGAGAGGGGCGCCAACCGCGCAGCATGGAGGTTCACCTCATGCCTCGCGATCCTCATGCCTCGCGATGCGATGAGGAGGCTGTAGGCTACTCACTGTGAAGTGTCAAGTGTGGACGGAACTGGGAAATGAATGATGAAGAGTGTGTGGATAGTAATGACAATGGTATAAAGTATGAGTAGAAGGATGAGTAGCCCACCACGTACTTTCGGTTATACGTCACAGTCAACCGGCAGTCAATCACCCGGTCAACGGTCAAGGCCGAAGCGACATTCTTCCAACTTGGGCCTTCGGAGCTTATGACTCCATGCGTTCGCCTTCAGATACAGCGTCATTATGCAGCGGAACAGCTAAGAGGGCCCCAATGACCTCAAATACCCACGGCACATAGTCAGAGGCATCCGTGGGCCAGAGAAGAGACTGCGTCGTGAGATGGGACTTGGTCTTGATGGCCGAGATGTCCGGTATCTCATTGATGAAGGCCCTTCCTGACTAAGCTTGCCAGATTTACTGCATCTCGCCTCGAGAACAGAAGAGACAATGCAGCGTCGAGAACAGAAGAGACAATGCATACCTCCGCAAACCAGACCTGCCTCTCACAAACTATACTCTGTTACTAATCCAAACTACCCCAACTTAAACTCTCAGATTGCCAGCTTAGACCGAACCCGAGTTGTCGGCGCAAGTCCAGGCGGCAGTACCGCCGTACTTTGCGTACGAGTCCTTGATGTCGACGATCGAACCGTAGGTGCCCGACACCATGAGGAACATACCAGCGACAATGACGAAAGTGCTCCACGCAACGCCGAGGTACCACTTGGTGGTGCGCTCGTCCTCGCGGTGGAGGTAGAGCCACATGAAGCCCATGGGCTGGAAGCACATGAGTGTGCCGAGGAGTGCGCCGACGAGGGAGACGAGGCCTCCGAAGACGGGGACAGCCGAGGCGATGATGTATGCGATGATAGTGCATGCAGCGACGCATCCGATCCACGTGGCCCAGTGGACAAAGCTGTTTGAGGTGAGGTGGTCCGAGCCGCGGAGGATGCGGACAAAGATCTGCTTGGCGGGGAGGTGGGTGACGAGGCAAACGGTTGCGACGAGGCCGGGGATGGCGAGACCGTAGCATACCTTCTTCATGAGGGTGCCTGCCGAGCCGAGGGCTGGCGAGGCGACGAATGCGCCACAGAAATAATAGACGACAATACCGATAGCGAGATAAACGCAAGTAATGATAGTTTGGCAAGTAACAAGGGAACGAGTGTAGTGGCGGGGTTCGCGCATCTCGGAAACAATCGAGAAGAACGCCGGAGTACCAGCGTACGAGAAAACGAGGGTACCAATAGCCGAGATGGCCGACGTGAAGCTGGGGTTACCGAAGAGCTTGATGTCGGGCTCCCAGTGGCCTTCCTTGGGCGCGGCGGAGGGACGGTCCTGAACGCCGACCGAGACGGTAAGGACGAGGATGGAGACGACGATCGAGGTGACTCCGACCCATGCGAGCCAAGAGATCTTTCCGAGAGTGCGAATGGACGCTAGGCCCATTGCGATGATGGCAGCGACAACCACAAAGACGGCAGTGCAAGCGCCGTGCGAGCTAACGGCATTAAGAGCCGTCGAGAGACCGAGCATGGCCGAGCCGCTCACAGCGATCCAAAAGAGAGTGTAGGCAAAGTTCATGACCTCGTAGCCGAAACGACCAAAGATACGCATCATGACGTCGGCAATATCATAAGTGTCGGGATGGGCGAGCTTCCACCTGCCGACAATGTAGTCGGACCAAGTAGTGATGGCGGCAATGGTGATGAGGCAGAGGACGCCGGGAATCATGCCCAGAGTGTCAAAGACGGCGGGCATAGAAAGTACACCCAGACCCATCTGAGTCTTCATCATGAGTACGGCGGTGCCGAGCCATCCAACCTAAATGTCAGCGAGCCCCACGAAAGATCTTACCGAGCGGTAGTTGGGCCCGTTGTCGGTAATGGCTCCAAACACCTCATCGGTGACGACACCGCGCTTCGAGCCCAGTACCTCGACATCGTAGTCGTGGTCCTCGGCAGAGTCGACGTCACGCACGTCCTTCTCGTTCTTGTAGTAGCCCATGGTTAGTTACTTTGTGACTTTCCGCGGAGAAGAGGGGCCTCTTCAATGTCGTCCGAGTCAGCCTTTAAAAAGTCTTCAAGTCTGGGGCGGAGAACAGCGCTCGCCCGTGGGGCCAAGGGCCGCGCCGGTCCGAACCACATCCTGCGCCACCAGTCCCTGTCGAGGAGAAAGGCGGAGTCGGGCACTGAGTCGAAAGAGGACTTGGAGTAGTTTCTCGTTGACTTTCGGATGTCGGATGTTCCGAAGCTTCAGGAAAAGATTAGAAAAGACCCTGATTTTACCTTCAGGTATCATCGCATCTCACATGCCTCATTTTTCCGAAACTTCGCTGACGTGAAATCTTAGCTCATACGCAGAAGAGCTAGACGAGGAGCCAGTGGAACTAGACGAAATGTAGAATGCTTAAAGTTCCACTTAGGCCGTGGGGTTGAGAAACGATTCTTACAACCTATCTAAAAATTGCGTACTTCGGCCGCCGCGTTTCGGCTTCGGATAGCCAAGTCCAAGAATCAGCTGTTCATGATACCTGGGTCAGTGGCGTTCCCTGGCGCTAGCTTCGCCAACACGCTGCCAGACTCTACCTCTGATTCGCCAGTCATCCTCCATTCCGCCGGCATATCGGGGCCTGCCAAGGCCAGTCGGTCGGGAAAACCTTCGGAAACATCTCCGCGGCTATGACGCGAATATGGCTGTTACAAGTGGCGAATGTTCCCCGGAATCTGGGACAGAATGTACACGGAAATGGAAATGGCTTTAAGTTGTGGAATGGCGCAATGGTGCTGGGGCCCTCTGGGGTGGGGTCGCCCAATGATTGTGCATGATTACAGTCTTATCGGGAGGCTGAGGCGAGCGAGATGGGTAGTCGAGGTCGGGCAGCTTCGGGCGCGTTGTAAACGAGCGAAACGACCGTCAGAACCCGATACTCCTCGGTGATGCATGGTGAGCCCGCGATTGAGGGCGGGTGAGGGCGAGTGAGGCCAGTAGAGCAGATCGAAGAACGCTGAAAGGTCATCTCCCTTCTGTCACAATATCCAATTCAACACTAGCCGTTGACCAGACACAGTTCATATGGAAGTGCAGTACACCATTCGACAACGAGGACGCAATGGGATGGGGGAAGCAATCCACGCCGGCGAACAGGGGTGGTGATACATTTGGTATCTGTCGCTTCAGTAAGGCCGTCCTCGGTTCTGGGCTGCTTTGATTTCCGCGGCTCAACAACTCCGGGAGATATACTTGAGATAGCGATACATATTCTATTGGGCGAAAGAGAGAGGGGTTGATCTGCATGGGCCTCCTCTAAGGAACGTTTTTAATTTGGGAACAAGATTCCGACAAATCCGCCACACATAATCGTCACTCCAGTATACACTAACACTGCACCAAAGTTTGTGTTACCGTACGCACCAGCTGCGCCGCGGAACACACCCGTGCGAAGGAGCTTGGTAGAGATTGGGCCGGATGTGAGGTTACCCACTCCGCGCAAAACGGCATACAGGGAGAAAATGTATGTGTTCATATGTGGGCCTCGGTCCTCTGTGTGTTAGATGTGTTTATTTGGAAAAACTCACTACATGTTCGGGTGATTAGTTTGGACCAGAGCGAGACAAAACTCAGTGCGCTAAATCCCCACAAGACACTAAATGCCACGAGGACGCCAGAGCTCGTGCCGAGACCCCAAAGAATAAAAACGGAGAGGGAAGCCAATAAGCAATTACCCAAAATTGTTACGCGGCCAGGGGCGCGGTCGGAAATCCAGCCCATGAGGATGTTGGAAGGTACCGACACGGCATTCATGATGGCGACGAGGGCGGTTCCGTCGGGGTTCTTCGCTCCGACCGTCTCGGCGAAAGCTGGCGTCAATCTCGACCTCTTCTAGATCTCAGAAAGCTCACTGGGAATCCACAGGGTGGGGTTGAAATTACCCAGACTTGTGAGGAGAAGGGCGGCCATGCCGACCCAGAATGCGCTCGTTTTGAGTACGCCCCAGTCAAAGCTGGGGTGGGGGAGGGCATGCGTTGCCCCTCGGGCTGGGAGTGGTACACGGCGCTTAATGAACATGAGTGCGATGGCGTTCATGATGAAGAATGCAAGACCGAGCGACACCATTGCAGCTCGGTATCCGAAGCGATTGAGGAGACCGCTCACCACAAGGGGGAAGATCGTACCGCCAACACCAGTACCTGCGAAGAGAATGCCCGAAGCCAATCCACGCCTCTCGATGAACCACTCGTACATGATCGTCGCGCAGGGGAGGTAAAGCGCTAAAAATCAGTCCGTGCGTATGTGGGAAGTGACATACCGCCTGCGAAAGGGTAGAGGCAGCCGATGGTTGCGACGAGGTGGGACGCCTTGGTCACGAATCCGGCCGCGATGATGGATGCGGACGCAACGAGCAGCCCGACAGCTTGGATCAACCGCCTCTGACGCGGGAACGTCGTGAATAACCTAACGTCAGCTCTTTCGGGGTAAGTACCCACGGGCCTAGTAGTGCTGTGCTCATAAACATCAAACCGGTCTGGAGCGTGGCTGCGAGTGTGAGTGTACTCTCGTCCTCTGGGAACATGTGGGTGTGCCAATACGCGTGCAAGACACCGACAGTGTACTGTTGTCAGCTCGTACTCGTCCCAATCTCCATACAGGCAAGCCCCAGACCCAGGTCTCGACGAGTGTGGCTGCCGCGAGAAACTGCCACGCATGTCGCCCCTTGTCAGGCGGGTGGAGGACTGGCGTGACGCGTTCCCCGCCATCACCGTCTCCCAATACTGCGTCGAGGTTGTGTAGTGACAGATCCTCCTGCGAGATTCCCGATGTTTGGGGCAGACTGGCACCGACGGTCGGCTCACCGCGGCCGCCAAATAGGTCAGGGTCGCTGTTGCGCTGCTTGTCGCGTCCGCCCGTGTAGGCTGGGCGGACGCGCTCGAGCTCTATGCTCTGTGTGTATGCGTATGTTTTTGTCTGCGACATGGTGGTGTGGAGACTGATCCACGGCGATGGCGATATGTAAGTTCATCAGGACTGCTCTGAAGATTTCGGCAGGTTCAACATGCTAGCTTTTGACTCGACCTCGGCAACACCCGAGAATCATGTTCCCTGTTTCAATGCTGTTAATCAGCAAAATGGCCCGAGCCGAGGTTTGCCGAGTCACATTTCTCAAATTGTTCAGTAAGTCACAGGCACGGATATCCAAGATGGGCGGATCTTAATCTTGGAGCATGTGGTGACCTCCTTGCATGGCAATGACTCGACTCGTCTTGGGTTATGGGAACAGCTACAGCGTGAACCGGTACTTAGCCTCGATCTGGACGCGGGTCGGGCCGTTCGGACCGAGGTCTTCGCCGCGATCGAGCCGCGCATTCTGGCGACGGAGATACCACCGCGTCAGGAATGTGAGGAGGATGACGAGCACACTGGCAGCGAGGTTGACACTAAATGCGAGGATATACCGCGGCGCCTTGTAGAGGTAACCTGGTGTTAGCATGTTATCATGACCGGGCGACATCTCACTGGTCCAGATGTTGGCGCTGTTGGCGAAACTGTTGATCATCGCGATTGCGATTGCACGTTTAATGTCTGGTCCTACGACGGATGTGCTGATCCACGACAACAGGACGATAGTTGCGCTGTAGAACGAGCCCGGCATGAGCATCATGGCAAAATAGCGGGCGGCGACATTGGTGGTTGCGAGCGCGATGATATTGGCGATAATGGTGACGCTCATCGCACAGACTGTGTGCCAGGTACGGTCGCGTCTCTTGTCCGAGCTCCAGCCCACAATGACCAAGCAAACAATGCACAGGATATATGGTGGGGCGGTGATGGACAATGTGACTGTGCGGCTGAATCCGAGCGAGTTGACCACACTGATATCAGCTGGCCCAACAAATAACTCACATGGGGAAGAAGTTGGTGACGGCAGCCGCGACCCAGCAACACCACAGAGTGAGGCCGAGGAGGTAGACTGCCGGCTGGAGTTAGAAGTTCTCTTTGGCCAACTCACGTCGGTGAGGGATAGCTTGAACGCGCGACGCGTGGTCATCTCACTTGTCCCGTCTTGTGTCCCCTTGTCCATTTCGAGGCGGTACAACACCTGGTCGCGTTCCTGGCGATCCAGCCAGCGCATTGTAGCCGGTTTGTTAGGCATATACAAAGCGAAGATAATGGCAAACCCAACGGTCATTACACCTTCTATAATGAAGAGCCATCGCCATCCTTGTAATCCATGTGCCCCATCCAGTTGAAGACACGCTAGGGCGAAGAGTCCACCGAACGCGTTCCCAATCTGTGACCCAGAGTATAAGATTGCAGTACGCAATGCGAGTTGTTTCCGAGTATAAAACAGCGAGAGGAGATAAACGGCTCCTGGGAAGAATGCCGCCTCAGTGAACCCCAACATTAGGCGACACACCACCAACCCCGTAAAACTCTGCACAGCGCCAGTACACGCTGAAACCGTACCCCACATGGCACACCAACAACAGATATAAACACTGGGCTTAGCCACTCGTCCCACCATCATATTTGAGGGGATCTGCAGTGAAACTTTTATCAGCGGCACATTAGGCGCGCACTCACTGTATCCGGCAAACAGGACCGCAACGCATGTTGCGAATTGGCTCTGGGTCATGTTTAGGTCGTCGGTGAGACCACCGATCTTGGCCGTGGAAACGTTCTGCCGGTCCTACTGTTAGTGCAAGAAGATATTAGTTGACGTACAAGGTAGTTGAGCACATATAATGCCATGAGAGTCGGCATGAGGAGGAGGTCGATCTTGCGCGTCGCGCGCCGGTCCACCGCGTCGAGCTCGGCCTCGCTCAGCCCCACCAGGGACTCGGGGTACTTTACAGCCAGGTGGCGGTCGACTCCGTCCGTGTCGACATGCGGGACTGTCTCGTCGAGGTTGGGGTTCTCAACATGCTTGATCGATGCCTTGTCCGAGTCAGAGTTGGGCATGACGGGTTTGGGTTGGGGGGGCTTGGGGTTGGGGGTGTTTGGGAGGGGGGGAGGGTGTGTTTAGGAAGAGGAGGGGGGCGAGGTTGGGCTAATGATACTGTGCGCAGTCTTAACCGTTACGCGCTGGAACAAGGACGTACCGCTCCCACTTGTACTGCTCCATAACTGCCGGCGTCGGGTACGAGCGGCTGTGTCTCCTGGTCACCTGGGAACAGTACTGGGCGCCCCATCTCTGCAAGCGCCCAGGTCCGATAGATGCGGTTGTACCTGGCTTCCTTCGGAGGACGAGAGGGGCGGGAGAGTTGTTGGGCGTTGATGAGGTGTAGTGTGTTGTTGATGTGGGCCGGCATCTCGGCAACTTGTCAACGTGATCAGCTGATCAACTTGTGCCCACATGTTACTGTAATCCCACACTAGCCGGTAAAAGGCGGTAATCTCGGTCGTCTTATACGCTATACGATACTAACATGGCCGCTTGCTAGCTACTTGGGATAACATTTATCTGCATCATTTCACGGGTGATCTGCCTCACTTGTCCGTGGGAGTGTTGGGAGTGAGGGCGATGGCAAACTCCGTCTTCTCAGCGATGAGGAGGAACTGATCCTGTGGTCGTGGCCCACATGCCGCGGTACCTAGGCCATTCTGTGCGTGGTCAATGTTGATCCAAACATTATCGCCCGGCACGAGGTCGACCGTATGTCTAGCAGCGGCGAGTTGACCACTTGTCCATCGCTTTACGCCGAGGTTGAAATCGCCGGCGATCGTCACGCCTCCCTTCGCACCAGACAGTGTGGCGCGGCGCACACCACCCCTGTTCCCATTCTCTTGCGGGTAAACATATGGAGTTTGCCATTCGTCAATGGAACTCTGGAATTTGCCGAGGCGTTGAGCACGGTATGAGTCGGGGTAGGCTTCGCCTGGTCCGAGACCGAACCAGTTCACGTTGTCGAGGTCGGACATGCCGAGGAGTAAACCGAGGCGGGGGAGAGGGGCAGAGAACTCGCCCTGTGGTGTGACGTCCGCGCTCACGGATAAAGTCTCCCCGGTAGAGGTGTAGGTGTAGACTGTGAGAAGGGCGCGACCCGTGTCGGCAGCTGCTACGCGCGTTCTCACGATAACGGAAGTGGATGTCAACTCGACAGTGTCGGTGCGGTGTTTCATGCGGTCGTATCCCGCCGCACGCCAGTGTTTGTCGTAATACACGTCGTTGTCAGTTGGCGCCCGCCAAATGTCTAGTTTGAGACACGTCACATTCTGGGTACCGAGTTGCGTCAGTTGGCCGTCCATGAGGCGGATACGAGCTGGACCAAGCGAAATCGTGCCGTTTTGTACTTTAGGTATGGCCGTCGCTTCCACGATAGGAATTGGCGGCTTGGCACCGAGGGGGATCTGGCCCCACGCAATCTCGTGTCCGGCCCTCGCCCAGGCTGTGTCTTTCTTGAGCCGCGCCGAGACAGTGTAAACAGCCTCAACCTTGCCATCAACTTTGAGATGCGGGAGGGAAACCGAACCCGTCTCGCCGGCCTGGATGGGGTCGATATCCAACGTGCCCTCCTCCACGAGCTGGCCGTCACTCTCGAGGCGCCAAGTGAACTCGAATGCAGATGTGTCGGCAAAGTCATGCCGGTTCAGGATTGACACTTGTCCACCTTTGCCCGTAATTTCGACCGGCTCAATGACTTTCTTGAACTCGATCAGGCCCGGAGATGGCTTGCGGTCCGGAAACAGTAGACCGTCACATACGAAATTGGCGTCGTGGATCTCTTCACCAAAGTCGCCGCCGTACGCATAGTACTCCCGACCATCCTTGGTGCGTTGTAGGATACCGTGGTCGATCCATTCCCAGATAAACCCGCCTTGCGTACGGGGATATTTGTGGAATACATCCTGGTACTCGCTGAGTCCACCGGGACCATTACCCATGGCGTGAGCATACTCGCACTGAATAAAGGGCATGGCGAGGCGCTTGGTATCCAGATCCTTGTCGTTGAGCTGTTCTTCAGAGAACAGCATACGGCCCATCCACTCGATCTCGTCTTCGGCCTTGTCTTCGCCCTTGCCGATTTTCTCGCAAAGCTCCTGGCTCGCATACATCCGCGAGAAGATGTCGACATACTGTCCGATCAGGTCGCGCTCATAGTGGATTGGTCGCGAGTCGCGCTTGCGAATGACCTCAGCCATGCGGCCGATGTTGGGTCCAAATCCTGCCTCGTTGCCGAGCGACCAGATAATCACCGACGGGTGGTTCTTGTCTCGCTCAAACATGCGTTCTGTGCGGTTGACCAAGTTCTCTGTCCACATGTCCTCTGCGGCGGGGCTGCCTTTCCACTTGACGTTCTCGAAGCCGTGGGTTTCAAAGTCGCCCTCGTCAATCACCCACAGTCCATACTCGTCGCACAGGCCGAGAAAGGCTGGGTGTGGCGGGTAGTGCGAGCAGCGCACGGCGTTGATGTTATGCGTCTTCATCAACACAATGTCCTGCCTCATCGTCTCGAGGTCGATCGTCCGTCCCATCTCAGGATGGAACTCGTGTCGGTTAACGCCGCGGAACAGGATACGCCTCCCATTGACTTTGAGCTGCGCATCCTCAATCTTGACGCTCCTGAATCCGATTTTGAAAGGAACAACTTCACCGTCGACCCCAGTGTCCAGCTCCGCCTCGTACAGGCGAGGAATCTCAGCGGACCAAGGCTCAATCTTGGGAATGTGAAGTGACTCGCCAGTTACAATGTTGATATTAAGCTCTGGAATCCGCACAGTTCCTCTTGGCGTGCATTCAACCATAAGCTTGCCGGATCCGTCCTTGTAGTCGGCATGGACAAAGTAGTCTTGAACGGCATTGGGTGGGCGGTGGATGAGGGTCACGTCGCGGAATATGCCAGGCATCCACCACTGGTCTTGGTCCTCGACATACGACGCTGCGCTCCACTGGTGTACCTGTACTGCGAGCGTGTTGTGCGCGAGCACAGGTGCGTCGAATTCGGTAGGCAAGCGTGATCCCGATGTTGTTCCCAATTCGGTACCATTTAGCCACACCTTAGCCCACGACTCGATGCCGTCAAACCGGAGAATCGTCTAATATCAGCGGCCAGATCTATATCATCTCACCTTTCCATTTGTCGGCCAGTCCGAAGGTAGGTCAAATTCGAGGCGGTACAATCCGGTGGGGTTCTCCGTGGGCACGAACGGTGGGTCGATCGGGAACGGATACCGGATATTCTGATATGCCGGCAGACCGTATTTGCCGTCCTGGAGCACCCAGGTGCTGGGGACGGCGATGGTGTCCCAGTCTCCATCGGCAAAGTGGGGTTTCTGGAACTCTGTAGTAGCGGGACTGCGCGCGGCCGTGGGCTCGAACGCAAACTTCCAATCACCGTTCAAGCTCTTGTGTGCGGCGTTGGATGGGGCGTACGCACGCGGTGGGAGCGCGCCACGCCATGGAGTCACGTCCTCGTGCTCGCCTGGATGGACAGTGAATTTGGTCATGGTGGATGGGATGTGCTTTGGGGTCGTGGTGGATGTGATCTGTTTTGAGGTCATGAAGGGTACGTCTTTTCAACCTCGAGGGGGAGCACGTTGGCCGACGTGCTGGTTCATGGCTATGTAACATGTCTCAGATGGTTGGCATTAAAGTACGATCTGAAATGGCAATGGTCAAGTTGAACGGGAATGTTAATGGGCCGAACGGGAATGTTTTGACGGCTTAACCCGACCCATCTCGGCCCGACACTCCGGCCCGATACTTTCATCTCTTGACTAGCCGTGCTTATTGTGCATTGGGTTTTAAAGCCATTGCTTAGCAAAGGATATCTTAAATGGGAAATGCGCCGACGCCAAATCTTCGTTGCCGAGGCAAACAATATCACCCAACACCGCTCACCACAGAGAAGTTGGACGGCACGTACCCCACTCACGTTTCGAGCTCGTCTCATCGTACGTGACCTTCGTCCCGGCCTTCGATATGCGCTTGAGATCACACTCCATCCCGTCCAAGCCCTGGGATTGCCGGCACCCGTGGACGTCGACCAGCGCCTTGTCGGTGCCCCGCGACGAGGAGGCGGAGACCCAGCGCGTCTCGTCGCCTGTGAACAGGCTTTCTGAAGCCCAATGGGGGCAGACTGTATCGTTCAAACTTCAAACAAGTCATGGTTGGAGGTGAGGTCACGTGACTCCAAGGAAAGAGTCTATACCTTGTGATCCGCAGCATGAAAGCGCAGAGAGCTTGAGTTGATAAGACGTGTTGCCACTTGAGAAGATGGGTCAAACCACGTGAAAAGGCAAAAAACACATTTCAGAGGCAATCAATTGAGGATGATCTAAATGATCCGCGTCCTAGATCGCCGGATCTACATGAACCCTGATGTTGGAATGGAGCGGCATCTTGGATCTTGGAGTCATAGTAACATAACGTTGTTGAGCGCTCTCTTGCAGCTCGTGATCAACTCATCAGCTGACAAGAATGGCGTCATGGGAGGCTGGTGGAGCACCGAGCGAGTCCGACTCGGATTCCGATTTTGCTTCCGCCGGCACGACCTCCACTAGTTGTCCAAGACGAGGCCAAAGTCTGTAGCGCAAAAACAATGCATTATGTACAACGCCACCGACGCTGGGTGGAGTGACCTATTGACTGGCCATAGGTGAATTTACCGTCTAGCACGGCGAGAACTCGTGCTCGCCTCCTCACCTCCTCGCCTCCACAGTGTTCTACTGCTTAATCTCGACCGTGTTCGAGTTGTCGGCACAGCCCCAAGGCTTGGAGCGGTTAGGGTCGTCGATGATGGCAACGATGGCTCCGTAGGTGCCGGCAGCGGTGAAGAAGATGGCGAGAGCGAAGAGGAAGCCGTTGACCGCAAGCATGAAAACATTGCGACGTCCAGTGAGGTTGAGCTTCCAGTTGTCGTGGTACCACATCCACGCGTAAGGAGCGATACAACTATTTGTGTCAGCATTGGAAACTGAAGAGGTGAAGAAGAAAGACTTACACCGAGGGACCGATAAGAGCACCAACAAGCGAGATAAGGTTGCCGAAAATGGGAATGGCTGAGCCAATGATGTAGGCAATGAGGGCGGAACCGATGACACACGAGTACCAAGTGATCCAGTGGATTTTGGTGCTGGATGCGAGGTGAGGGGTACCGGAGAGAATGCGGACAAAGAAGTACTTGGCAGCAAGGTGGAGGTAGATGCAGACGGTAGCGAGGAGGGCTGGGATGGCGATTCCGTAGGCGACCTTCTTCATAGTTGGGCCAGCCGAGCCGAGAGCGGGGTTGGCGACGTACTGTCCACAGAAGTAGTAGACGACAATGCCAATGGTAGCGTAAACGCAGTAGAGGAGGCCCATGGAGATACACATGGTGCGCTTGTAAGAGCGGGGGTCACGCATTTCCGAGATGATGCCAAAGTAAGTGGGAGTGGCGGCGAAAGCGAAGATGATCGAGTTGATCGCAGACATGGCGTTGGAGAACGGCGGGTTGTTGGTGACCTTGAGGTTCTTGGGCCAAGGACCAGTGGGATATTCCTTGGAAGCGAGGTAAGGACGTTCCTGGACACCAACGGCGATAGTGAGAGTGAGAATGGCCGCCATGATTGAAACGAGACCGATCCAACCGATCCATGAAATCTTGCCAAGAGTGCGGACCTGGGCAAGGAGGAAGCCACAGACGGCGGCGACGGCAATGAAGATGGCCGTGCAAGCGCCGTGGTGGGTGGCAGTTGAAGAGACGGCGTTGAGAGCGGTGGCGATGGCGAGAATACCTGACGCCGAAACGAAAATCATGAAAAGAACAAAGGCCAGACCGAAGTACTCGCGGCCGAAACGACCACCGACAACAAAGCCGGCATCGGCAATGGCGTACACTTCAGGGTGGTTCATCTTGAAGTCACCAATGATGCACGCGCAGTCTGGTTGTCAGCTAGTGGCTCGTAAGTGGCGCGGGACCGAGGCACATGACTTTTTGCGGTGGTCGTAAATGACCGCCACCGATGGCTCTGGCAGTGTTGCCAGTGCCTGAACACCTCCCCCACCTCGTTACGTGGGATGGTTCGTCATTGCTAACCGATTCCCAAGGTAACTCACACATAATGATGAGGTTGATCACAAGAAGCAAGATGACACCGGGCACCATGCCAACTTCCATGAAAACGAAAGGAATGGAAAGCACACCAAGACCGATATTGGCCTTGGTCATGAGAGCGAAAGCACCGAGAGGTCCGACCTTGATGTCAGTGGTGAACTCTTGTATTTGGGATACTAACAGCACGGTAGTTGGGGCCATCGTCACCCATGTCACCGAAGACTGCGTCTTGGACATGCTGAGACTGGCCAGCTGGGGCGATCTCCACAGCATAATTGTTATCCTTGCCAGCCTGAAGGCCACCATTAACCGAATGGCGCTTCTCAGCTTGGTCGATCGCGAGCTTTTCACTATCGTAGTGAGACATGTCGTGTTTGAGAAAGTTGCGGGGAAAGATGGGGCCAACTAACAGCCTCAGCTGGTCTTTTTGAATGAACAGGATAAGAGGCGGGGTCCAGGAATCATGTAGAGCGCTCCATCAGGTCCTTAGACCTACTCGTGACCTGGAGATCGGGGCCCGGCCAAGAGATTGCGGCACCGAGGGTGGAGGGTATCCAACCTGACTGGAAGGCGTTGCAACAGGAGATCGTCTGAGTTCCGGCAGGGTAACCAAAAGGTAGCCGCCGGGGTCTGATTGCGTCGGCCCAAACCCCCCCCACACATAGAGAGCGCTAAGTAAGGTTTAGTTGCGGGGCTGGTCTGTTTCTTTAGATGTGGGCTCCAATACGTTCATCTGTACTTCAGGGGATTGTGGGGCCAAGGCACGTGAATCCAGCACGACCTTTTGCATTTTACTACTAGATTCCTCGGCGGGAGAGCGCTCGAAACGAGATTCTGGCAAAGGCTGACTTTTGCTAACTTTTGAGACGTGAGTGGTTTTGCCTCATTTTTGCTTGCCGATTCAGCCCGTGCACTTTTCTTGTCAGGCACAATAAATAGTTATTTCTGTTTTCGGATCGGTCGGGAGTAGTTTTAAACCGACAGGTCGCCATCTCCTTACTCCCGCAGTATCCATTGTTCACTATAGTTGTTCATTGGTTAGCCTCTTAAAGATGACACGGTGCAAGCGGCGACTTGAAATTATCCTTGTTGGTGGGTTGATAAGGGCCGGATCATACAAAAGGGATAATTTGTCGTCATTGGCGTCTCACAAATTACGGTTCCCTTCTCAGGGTAATATTTGATCACTCCCCTCACTTTAAGTAGTAATCTCTGACCGTGCACCTTTTCTTGTGGCTGACATTTATACCTGACTTTTACCTATTACCCTGACTTTTGATCTTCTATCCAAGCCATCCCGGAACCTGCCAACCTGCCAACCTCCATCTACATCCGCCCATGTCGGGAAAGTTGGCTCATTACTCACCTACGTTTTCGATCAAAGCCAGGAGAGATTTACGATCTGTATGTGGCCCAGAGGAGGCGCTGCAGTGATGGTCCTTGAGCATTGCTTAGACTTGTACTTGCCTACTCCCGAGATACGTTGTAGCCGCTCACCCCAATATCCATGATAGTGACAAAAGCTTCAAAATGCGATCGCGATAGATTAGCTAGGCGCTATCAGCCGTTTCAGGTATTTTTGACGCGTCGACCATTCAAAGGTAGCCGCTGACTATTCTCGATAACCGAGCCATGTTCCCCTGTTTTACCTTGACCTTTCTTACCCTTGGACACACGCGGTTCTCGAGTTCCGAGGCATTGTACCAATTGAACAATGGTAACAGTTGGCCGCTGAAAGCCGTCCACTCCCGTCAAGGTAACGGATGTACAGTAGATGCTAACGGAATGGACACGTGTGCAACCGCCTCATTCCTCGAGAAGGAGGGGCGTGCTTTGACCCAGGAGGTGAATGGAGTCCGCGTACGCAGTTCTTTCCAATCCAGAGCTGGCCCCATTTAATCCCACCAATGGAGAACTCACACTGGTCGTGGCGCGGAGCACGTCTCCGGTGTCCCGTCAACGCGTCAGGGGATGGTGTGTTGGCCCCATCTTTCTTGGTCAAGGCTGATGTGAGACTAGTCAGCACAGGAATCTAGAATAAAGATATCTTCTGGGGTCTCCAAGGGACGTGTAATGGAGCGAGCACGTCAATATGCCTTTCCTTCGCTTTAACCCAGATACGTGTCGAGGTCCGACCCGGTTTCCTATGTGGGGGACAGTTGTTTGGAAATGAGCGAGGCGAGACTCATAGAGCGAATCGAGTCTCGCAGGAAGGCTCCGCTATTAAATACTGGAGCTGGAGCGCATCGTGGTCGCGCGTCGGCGAACTCTTCTGGGTGGGCTACACTGGCGAACCCTTTGTGGTTGGGTTTGTATGGGACCTCTGGCTCCGTCCTACGAAACCGTTTGATCAATGTGGCGCCCCGAACCTGGTGAGACGTCAACAGCCTTTCGTTTCGGGATGAAGATGAGGAGACGCAGAAAGTAGTGGATGTACTGAGAGCTGAGAGTTCTCCTTATACATATGGTGGCATCACACGTCACCGCGTGACAGCAATTGAGCACGTTGGTGAGAGGCCGAAATTAGCTCGTATTGGGATTGTGGGCTCCATCTTCCCCACAGTAGGGACTCCATGGGGCCACAAAGATTGACGTAAACACGTTGTTCTGGACCAGGTACATCTGCTGGGCAAGCATGTATCCATACACAAGCATCCGACGCGTTTATTGTTCCCCACATTTCCCCGTTACGCACACATGGCATTTCGCTAAGATCGGCGCGATGCCGTCCCCAGGATCTCGATCCGACCACCGACTTTTCCGTGAAAAGAGCGAGACTCGGTGGTAGACCGTTGAATACTTCGGCGTCGGCCCGAAATTAACCGAACACCAGGTCAACTCAAGATCTATCCACACCTATGGGGATGTCAATGACGTCGGGATACTTGTGCACTCAAACTATCACGGATACTGTAAGCGATGACTCCCGCTCAGATCCAGACAGATTCCACAGTTGGGTCCCCATTGAGACTGTGGGGAGTCACGTCATGCTTATCTCCCCACACTTTAGCTTGGATGACAGACAAAGCATGTAGCATTCCGCCAGATTTGGACTTTGGCGATCATGTAAACCTCGCTTGGGGATTGTTTTGCTGACGTCAGGCCAAACTTTCAAAATGAGCCTATATGGAGGTGGTGGAGCTAGTTCGGGAAGGAAATTGACACATGACTTTGATGATTGACCAATAGCGAGAGATATTCACAAAGAAGTAGTCTCAATACCCTGAGTCACGTTGGCATTTTACCACTTTGCCGCGGAGTAGCGAAGGCATGGGGCCGATGCTGCGGAGCGTGGGCAACAAGTAGTTTTGACAGCCTCCCGTGGAGCCCTGCCGGCAGGGGCATGTTGAGAGGTCGGGGCCTCAATCTCGGTAGACCGCCGAGATATTGTTGTGACTGGGGAAATGCGGGTGAGTTTAGTTCACTAAACCAGATAGGCACTAGTTGCCCGCCATCCAGTCCAGTTGTCGATCACTAACTCAGCAAGTGACACAACTATAAAGTGTGGTCGGGGTGGATCCAAGCTCTTTTCATCAGTTCTCGGTCGTGAGACATCACCAGAAACTCATCATGTCCAACGAGAAGCAACACATGGATGCGGCCGAGGCGCCCGACATCAACTTTGACCGTCGTCAGAGTAAGATGGACTTCAACCATCTCGAAAAGGTCAATACCAACGCGCCGGAATGGAACGACCTCCGCGACGATGCGATGCACGCCGAGGAGAAGGAGAAGAACATGACCCTCATGGAGGGTCTGCGCAATTATCCCAAGGCAGTCTTTTGGTCGGTCGCCATTTCTCTTTGCATTAGTGAGTTTTGTGTCGGTACAGAAAGAGCCGTGTACATGCCGCGGGAGTGGGCTAGTGCCAGCCAAAGTCATCGCTGACAACCAGTTATGGAGGGTTATGATACCCAGGTTCTCGGTAACGTTATTGGTCTTAACGAGTTCCGCATGAGGTTCGGTTTCGACACTGGTAATGCCGACCCCGAGAAACGTTACCAGCTCTCGGCAGCTTGGCAGACTGCTGTCCAACAGGCGCCTACCATCGGTTGCTTTTTCGGTATCTTCCTCTCATCGTGGGCCCAGGACAGGTGGGGATACCGCCGCACTATCCAGATCGCCCTCGTCTTCCTCACCGGTACCATTTTCATTGTCTTCTTTGCCAAGAATGTCGAGATGCTCTTCGTTGGTGAACTCCTCTGCGGTCTTCCGTGGGGAGCCTTCTCTTCGTCGGCAGTATCGTACGCATCGGACGTGGCGCCCATCCCCCTCCGTGGTTACCTCACCACCTACATCAACCTGTGCTGGATTATTGGCCAGATGATTGGTGCTGGCATTCTTCGCAAGGTCACCACTCTTCCCGGTCACAACGCCTACCGTATCCCTTTCGCCGTACAGTGGTTCTGGCCAATCCCTCTCTTTATCCTCGTCACTCTTGCTCCCGAATCGCCGTGGTTCCTCGTCCGTGCCGGCCGACTCGCAGAGGCCAAACGAGTGATTGAGCGTCTCTCGAAGAAAGGCGAGATGGTCGATTCAGACGCTACCGTCGCCATGATGGTTCGTACCAACCAACTTGAAATCGACCACGAGACTGGCTCAACTTATCTCGACTGTATCAAGGGTGTCGACCGCCGGCGTACTGAGATTGCCTGTGTCGTCTGGATTTGCCAACAACTTTGCGGTATGGTCTTCTGTGGTTCCCCCACCTACTTTTTCCTCCAGGCCGGTCTCAATGAAAGTAACGCATTCAGCCTTAACCTAGGCATCACCGGTATTGCTTTTGTCGGCACGGTTGCCTCGTGGTTCCTCCTCAGTGTCACTGGTCGTCGCCCACCTTTCGTCATTGGTATGGCTTGCATGTGTTCGCTCATGTGGGTCATTGGCGGTCTCACTTGGCCTGCGGACAAGGGCGGAGGTGGCGCTTGGGCCCAGGCCGGATTGGTCATGCTCTTCGTCTTCATCTACGACTTCACCATCGGACCCTTGACCTACTGCATTGTCGGTGAGGTTTCATCCACTCGTCTCCGCTCCAAGACTGTCGGCCTCGCACGTAACGCCTACAACATTATCGGTATCTGTTCAGGTATCCTTAACACGTACATGGTCAACGCGACTGAGTGGAACCTCCGTGGCAGAGCCGCCTTTGTCTGGGGCGGCACCTCGCTCATCTGCACGATCTGGTGCTTCTTCCGCCTCCCCGAGATGAAGGGCCGCTCGTACCGCGAGCTCGACCTCCTGTTCGAGCGCCGTATCCCTGCTCGCCAGTTCAAGCACACTGTCATCGACGAGTCCGCCGAGTCGTAATTGTAGTAGTGTAGGGGCGGTGAAGATTGAACGAGTTGGAAGTTGGGGTAGGTTCAGTGTCAGTAGTATTAGTTTCAGGATGCAAAGTAATCGTTTGGGCAGGTGCGAGCAACTTGGCAAAGTACAAAATATTACATCCTCCGCTTCGACATGGTTGATAGCACATTTTCGAGCGTCAACTCCATCTCTCTATCCATTCCATCTAGGTATGTGTATGCTGTAGCTGCGTGTAGAAGGCCATGTTGCACTGAAATCCGAAACGTCGAGGACACATATAAGTATGCCAACACCGCGAGATTGTACATGAATCCTACAGTCTAATCTTTGCCTAAGGGACATGTAGACCGAGCAGCCTCAAACCATCGGCTCGTTAGTTGGCCTGATAAATCTGGCAACTGTCTCTGTGCGTTGTGGCGCCGGTATATTAGTAACGAGCACACTGGCGTGGACTAGCCACGCACCAGAAGGCAAGTACTATACACCAGGCCCGGTGACGGACATGCGTTTCCCATGCGCCCTTTCAACTGGTGTGTTGGCCAGCACGTCGAGTGTCGGCTAAGGATCCAGCATGCCAAGGCATGCCCGTTTATGAGGTTGAGCCAGATTATCAAGGCAGATCCAGGCCTTGGCCAGGCTCAAATCACATGATGTTCGGTCATCCCCGACTTATGTCATACTCGAGAGAGTATGAATAATCACAATCGTAACATGCTTCCGCGAGGCGCACGATTTTGCTCATCTCACTCATCGCAAGCTACAGATCAACTAGGTGACATACGACAGCTCGACACGATCATTCTCCATGCAATAAGCCATTGCGCATACTCTCTCTCAACCCATATCTCATCATGGTAGCGTCGGAACGTACCCCCCTCCTCTCCTCGGCGGGGAGTAGCACTCTCGCCTCCCCAACTCCCGAAACCACAAAGTTTGGATCCTTTGTCCTCCCCCCTGTTCCCAATGCCAAGACCCTCCCCCCCGTCCCCGCCAAGATTACTGGAGATGGAACACCGGCGCCACTCCACCGCAGCCGACCCCTCAAGGAGACGATGACCCGCACCCGACTCGTCGTCATCCTGTAAGTCCCACCTCAACAATACTGAGATTAGCGCGGGCATCTGGTCTTCCAACTTTGCGTACGCACTGCAATCCACCGCTATCCCGACTCTGGCACCCACCATCGCCAGCTCGTTCCAACACGCCGAACTTGCCGCGTATCTCGGCAGCGTATTTACTCTGGCGAACACGGCCTTCATCCCAGTATATGGGGTGTTGATTGATGCGCTAGGGAGGCGATTTGCCATGCTTGCAGCGTGCGCATTCTATGGGGCTGGAAGTGCAGCATGTGCTATGGCGCCGGGGATGTGGTCCCTCGTCGCTGCGCGAGGATTAACCGGACTTGGAGGAGGGGGATTGTTGACTGTTTCAGCAGTGATTTGCACTGACCTCGTCGCATTGCATGAGCGCGGATTCTATCAAGGTATAGTTTAGATGGGCAATGTTGACATTAGGCTTAATGATGACTGTATTTGGAGTAGGCGCGGCGCTCGGAGGCCCGACAGCCGGTATCCTCGCCGATCGGTATGGTTGGCCTTTGGCGTTCTGGTCACAGCTCCCAGTCGTCTTGTTCTGCGCGACAATCGTCTTCGTATTCCTCCCCGAACCGCCCATTGCCCCAACCCATACATCGCTCCTTCACGGTCTCATCTCGCTCGACTGGGCCGGCGTTGTCCTCCTCTCAACCAGTACGGCATCACTGATTCTCGGCTTGAGCTTCCACACCTCGTACTTCCGCCCATGGTCTCACCCGTCCGTATATGGCCTCCTTATCGCATCGGCAATGCTGCTCGTAGCGTTCGTATGGACTGAAATGCGTGCAGAACGCCCTATCGTCCCCATGGGCCTGTTCAAGACGTCCCAATTACGTGCGATCTGGACCTCGGCCGTCCTCCTCATGATTGGGTCACAGGCCCTCCTCTTCCATGTCCCCACATACTTTGCCGTGTTGATGGACATGCCCGCCGCTGAGGCCGGATGGGTCCTCAGCGTTTGTTCGGGTATCGGATTAAGTACGGGCACCTTGTTTGCCGGACAGTAAGTCCCTTCTTCCCAATAGAAAAAAGCTGAAACTAGCCATATCCGCCGTGGTGGTCGATACACTTGGCTTGGGGTAATATCTCTCCTCCCGTCTATCTGGGGTGCATGGATCGCAGCAACCTGGCAACCCAACTGGCCTACATGGGGCTACTACGCTACGATCTTACCGCTTAACACTGGTTATGCAGTATACCTCTGCGTCTCTCTAAGTAAGTCGCTTTTTTTCTTCCACTGATAGTAGTCGCACTCATCTCATCGGTCGACTCGCGTGCAATGCCCAAAGCCACAGCGCTGCTATACACTGTGCGCTCGCTTGGCGCGACGCTCGGCGTCAGTCTAGGCGGCAGTATCCAGGTCGGCGCACTGGTGCGTGCGCTCAGGCAACGGTTCGGCGACATGGCTGGTGGCGAGGTGATCATCGACGCCGTCGTTCACTCCAAGGCCGCGATCAAAGACTTGCCGAAACGGTATGCCAAGATGGCGCTGGATGCGTACGCCGTCAGCTTACGGACGGTGTGGATTGCTAGTGGCTGCGTCGCCGTTGTGGCGGTCGTGTGTGCCTCGTTTATCCAGCAGAACGAGATCCACAAGGGCGACGAGCCACACGAGCCGCCCCGAGCAGAGCAGGACGAGTCGGCATGAAAGTGAAAGTGAAAGTGTACATCCGCTAGAAGTTAGATTGGAATGCAATGGCCGGATCAGTGGACGTCTGCTTGCCGGGGGTCTCGGGTTAGAGGTTAGAGGTTAGAGTGTTAGACAAGTAAATGAGAGCCGTGTTATGATCAATACTAAGTATTTCTGGGGCCGAGTAATCCGATGTTAGTTATCAAATCAGCGGTAAGTGATTTCCGCTTAAAAGTCCTTCCCTCGTACCATTACAAAGTCTAAAACTCAACCCACGCTAGACCCTGAAAACTCACCGCGCCCGGACCCTCAGGCCCCCCAAGACGCCGTCGACGTGAAAGTTACCAAGTTGCCATCACTCTCCATTACTCAAACATCATCTAACAATGTCCGACGTCAAGCAGTTCACTTACGCCGACCTCGAGGAGCACAAGTCTCGCAACTCGCTATGGATCACCATCCACAAGAAGGTGTACGACGTCACGGCGTTCTTGGACGAGGTGAGTGGGCAGAGCGATGGCGAGCTGGCCAGCTGAAGAGGTGGCGAAATGAAGAAGTGGAGATCCCTTATCAACACGTGTACAGCGCTAACACCAGCACCCGGGTGGTGACGAGGTATGTTTACGGTTCCCCCGCTCGAGCATTACGCAAAGCCAAGCCAAGCCATTAGGAGAAACTAACCCCAGGTCCTCCTCGAGGAGGCCGGGCGCGACGGCACCGAGGCGTTCGAGGACGTCGGGCACTCTGACGAGGCGCGCGACATGCTCCTCAAGATGTTCATTGGTAACCTCAGCCCTGCGGATGCGGTGAGTTGTTGCCGTGGATCTAGGAAGGCAGATTGAGGAAGAACGATGGCGCGGCTGGGGATGACCGCTCGCCAGCTAGTCTTTTCCTTGTGATGTGGAAATTGGAAGACGTCACGTCGGTGACAACCGTACCAAGACGGATCGTCGCTGTGCGACGTATAGGATCGCGGGGCCAGTTTTGCGGATCGTCGCCGAGTTTGGCGAGATGTTCTGCAACGGGGGGAGGCGAACGCCCAACGCCCAACACATCGACATAACTGACCTCAGGCCAAGAACACCACCACCGCCAACGGCAAGGCCCAGTCCGGCACCCCGGCTCCCAGCGCGTAAGTCCGAGTGCAGTGGGCCAGGAGCAGCTACAATCAGCGTCGCTGTTCATCTGTCTCGCCGCACCAATCGCTGTGTAGGCCGTTAAGCTACAGCTTGGACCAACCGCAGCGAAGCTCAGCCGCCATTTCCCATGACACGAGCTGACAGCAGCGCCCGCTTCCTCATGCCCATTATGGTCATCCTCGCGTGGTGGGTGTACCGCCAGTACTTTGCGTGAGCTATAGACCTGTTGTCATGATGTATTACGTCGTGTGTTGGCGGACAAGCTGCATCGTAACGCTACTGACGACGGCGACTGACGATGACATGATAACGATACAGATACAGATAGGTTGGGGACTGGAAGCCATGTCCCCATCCTCTACGACTCTGCACTCGCCGTCAGAGTCTAGATTCCGTTCCGAGCTGAACGCGGCGTGTTCGCCTAGCTCGTAAGTCGTAGGTGTATGGCATGGCCTTCTGGTCTGGGCCCGTAGTACGAAAAGTGAATTCGGACGACTGGAAGGGTACATTTCTGTAGGTGCTGAATCTCAGGTGTAGAGGCGTACACCAGAGGATGAAGTAAGCGTACAGCTCACCTCCTCGTACAGCCACGCCCGTCGGGTAAGCCGACGTTGACAGAGGTCAGGGTGAGCATGTTGGTCAACGTCCAGCGGATTGGTTTACCCGCGGCCCCCTCACGTTGCTCGGATGTCATAGACGAGATGAGCGCGCTGCTCATGCTGATATCGCCTATCTCGGCTCTCTGGTGTTATCTGTCATCATGTGATGGCGGTATTTCGGTTACGAAGGATTAACATGTTGCCTGGCTCCACACCATACCTTGTCCCGCTCTTTGTAGAATGTACAACGCCACACTCTTCCTACTCTGCATTTCAGCCGCATCTGCTTCAACCGCCCACTCCGCCCACATCTGCTACCCATTCAGCGCTCAGTCCATGCAAACTAGTCGTATCAGTGCATCCTGAATGAAGGGTATATAAGATCGTCTAGATGAACTGTACACACAAGCCCCCCGCGCCTATGCGGTCGGCACTGTCCCACTCCCTCTACGCAACCGGCTTCTGCTTGTAGGTGCGGCGGTAGAGACCGTCAATGCCCTCAAGGTAGTACGCGCCAGGCCACACGTTCTCAAGAGACCCCTTGGGCAGGTACTCGATGGCGTTGTGGTTGTCCTCGCGGAGCTTGAGGCCGTCCACGTAGCGCTGGCATGGCACGACCTCCATCGCGGCGAGGCGCTCCTTGAGTGCCATCTTCTGCTGGATGACCTCAGTGGAGCCGATGACGCGAAGAGCGAAGAACGACGCAGCACAGCCAGAGCCGAACGCGTACATGCCGATGCGCTTGCCAAGGATGTCCGTGGGCGCAACGTTGGCGAGCACGGAAGCGAGCGCACCATACAGCGACGCAGTGTACATGTTGCCGCAGCGCTTGACGCAGTCGGACCCGGGCAAGACGGCGTTCTTGTAGTGCTCGGCAGCGTGGCCGACAAACGTCTTCTCAACGACCTTGTCAGTGTACGTCTTAGTGGGGTGGATGTCCTTGATCTCAGCGGGGATGTTGGCAAACGACGCGTGCGACGGGTTGCGCAGGAAGTCATTGTAGAAAAGACGCGCGTGGCCCTTCTGGACGAGCTTGCCATAGGGCGAGTGCAGGCAGACGTAGTCGAACTGGGTCAGGTCGTTCTCGTTGTCGGCGTGCCCGTTCGTGTGTCCGTTGGCACCGGCAGCAGCCGCCTTCTTGGCAGCCCGAGCGCGCGACGCCGCAGCCTTCTCAATGTACGTGTTGTACGCGTTGTCGAGCGCGCCAAGGTACGCCTTGATGGTCCAGGGGCCATCGACAGTGGGCTGCCGTCAGCCAAGTCCATTTCTTCGCTGGGGGCAAACATGCACGAGTTAACCGCTTGTGCACGCGCGTCATCAGACACGCATGCGCACAAGCAAGCCACTCCGTGCGCCAGATACTCACGTACTCAGCCGACAGGTCGGGCTTGTAGAAGTCCCAGGTGTTGGCAATGTAGGTGCCGTGGACGGCTGCGGTCAGCCACATTCCGCACCACCCCCTGTCACGATCCGCACTCACGCTCAAAGACAATAGGAGCGTCAGGGCCGACGAGCATGGCGCACGCGCCCATGCCACCGACGGGGCGCGCAGAGCCCTCCTTGTAGATGGCAATGTCACCGCACATGACAATGGCGTTACGGCCGTCCCACGACTCTGATTGCATCCAGTTGATGCAGTTGAAGAGCGCGGCGGTCGAGCCGTAGCACGCGTTCTTCGAGTCGATGCCCTCAACGTCGTGGTTGCCGTGCTTGGCGAAGAGGTCCATGAGGAGGGTCTTGGTCGACTTGGACTTGTCAATGATGGTCTCAGTGCCGACGTCGAGGCGGCCGATCGACTTGGGGTCGATGTTGTACTTCTCAAGGAGGGACGAGACGACTGTGTGTGAGCTCAACGTCGCTTGCTCGGACACCACACGAGTTCCGGTCCCTGGTGCTACCTGGGGCCTACGGACCAGGTCAAGAGGTCAAGGACACCTGCGGTCCACCCCAGGTCAGGTTGTGAGCTCCTAGCCGGACGTAGAACAAAGTATGGTCCCACCCCAGATCCACCCGCGGCACACGGCCTTGACCAGCGCCACCGAGGCGAGGAAGGTCGCGACTCGCTTGGTCTCTGCGCCTGCGGCGAAACGGGCGCTACGCACGGCTTGCGCCAGGAGGCCGTGTCGCGTGATACAGCTCCGGACACGCCCCGGTCCAAGGTCTCACGCCCCATGGGCAGACGAGGCCGTCCGGCGCTCCTGCGCCAGACCTCCCACAGCTGCGCAGACGTGATGCAGCATCTCGGGAGCTGGGATGATGCACCTCCGCAGAAAGACAATCGTCCTTCCTCCACTCCGCAGCTCCAGTCATGGCGGCGATCCCCCACCATACCAGCCTTTGTCACCCCACCACGTAAAGAGTCGGCCTATCGACTTACCAGTCAGAGCAACCGAGTTGATGTCCTCACTGTCGCGTCAGCTCGCTGTCCCAAGTTGCTTGCCACTGGCTGGAGCTCGCTATCGCTTCGGTCCATGCGATCCGCAGCTACCTTCCTCATCTCGGGCACTCACACGTCGTCGGTGAAGGCCATGTACTTCTGGCCGAGGCCAATGGTGTACTTGCCCTTGGAGACGCCATCGAACTCCTCGAGGTCCTCCTCCGAGATGCAGCGCTTGGGGAAGTACATCTCGACGGCCTTGATGCCGACGTTCTGGGGGCGGGCGGGGATGTCAAATGCGGCGACCATTGTGGATGATGGGGTGTGGGGCAACAACAAAGAAACACAAGGGGGTTATTAAAGAAAAAGATAGAGTAGAGTACGGATGAGAAAGAGAGCGTATTTGCAGAGGAAGCAAGGTAAATTAAGTAAGCTAAAGGTGATGATACGATGTGCGGAGGACGAGGGAAGGGGGAAGGGGGGGGGTGGGTTTGGGTACCAGTTGCCAGTTGGGCCAAAGGTCAGTTGTCGGTCAAGTCCTTTCTCGTACGGTGGATTCAGATATTGCTCTGACCGCTTTGGCTCGGATTCCTCCTAGTTTCGGGGGAGACGCGCTTTTTTCCTCTCAGGGTAACTTGTGATGACCGGGAACGCGCACGCCACGCCACCCTCTCTGCCCTCTTCTCTAATGCCCTCTGCTCTAGAGCTCACTCGGACCTCTGTCTTTGCATGCCTGGCAACAAAAGTGCAAAGTCGAGGTCTAGGCGGATACTGGACACTGCAAGATCACCCGATCAGTTACACTGAACGCTCCAGTTTCCAACGTGGAGATCAATAATTTGAACACCAAGAGGACACTCGGGGTTATCGGAGGCTGATCAACAATCTTGTTCTAACCCCGCATTCTCTATAAATTTCAAGGCACAACTGCCTCCATGTTGAGCTTTTCTTTTGCCCCAACAACTAAAGCAGCGCTGGGCAGGGCCTGGCTCCCCGAGTGTAAACCCCCAACCACGTTTGTACAGTATTACTATACTACTACTCGTGGTGGTGTGAATTGTAGGAGGGATGGGTTGGGATGGTGCGATGAACAGTTGTCGTGCCATGTGTTGCCTGGCCACCTAATGGAGTGTGGCTTGTCAGTAAGGCTAGTCAGGATGATACAGGATGAGTGAGTGGCTTGAATGGCCTGATGGCCCGTGTGTCAGATTAGAAATGATCAGGCGGTCAAGCGGTCGGGTCGCAAGCCGACAAGCTCTAATGCCACGTCTCGTATAATGTTCGGGTAGAGCTAGAGGGCAAATAATCCCCCTGTCGCTTAGCTTTTACTGGTTGACAAGGTTGGCATTTTGGCCTTGTTCTCGTACGATTTTCATCTGGCTCGCATCATCCCTTATCATTCACCCTGATATACCTGGTATGGCCTGGTAAAGGGCCCACTCATGTCGGACAATCGCGCAATCTCCCTTTCTACAATTGAGTCACGTGGTTTTGCTTCCATTCTTTCATTTGATCACGTGATATATTGAAAACTAGGCCTCTCATGCCAAGGCTTGCAAAGTTACACAGGTCCATGCCTAATTGACACGTGGATGATTCGGTTCCGGACAAAGAATGTGAGTTGTATCATGACGTCAGTGGCGGGTGGGTTGGGTTTGGAAGGTTGGAGAGTGGAGTGAGTACTATTGGTGATAGGGTGTTGGAGAGGGAATGACCCAGTTGACTCTGCCAGCAGACAGCCGTCAGTAGCCAGGTCCACGTCCCAGTGTTGGATCCGATTTATACTACTTAAGCCTAGCTCCCCCGCCCAGACTGCTCTTCACTCTTCCACATCCACTAGACATTCTCTAGATCTCAACACTCTACTCCCAACACTCACACCTACTCTCACACACATCTACCAACCCCCGTCCACTCCCCCACCATGTCCAACGAGGTCCTCACTATTATCTGGCGCCCCCATGAGCACGCCGAGGAGTACCTGATCTTCGTCGACGACGAGAAGGAGTTCAAGGAGTGGCGCGAGCAGCCCGAGGGCGGCAAGTCGATTGCTCTCTCCCGCTTCATTGGCAACTTCTCCGTTGTGAGTAGGCCCCTACCCAGCCTAGTTTGCATTCTCCTCTGCTGACATGCAGTACAAGAGCAACACCGGAGGCGTCACCGGCGTCCTCCAGCCTATCTCGCGCATGGAGCTCGAGACCGCATTCTTCGGCGACGACAAGAAGGTCAAGGACAAGTCTGTCGAGTGAGTGGGCACGGGCCGTGACTGTTGTTCAGAACAAGTGCTGACGCGCAGGGCTGCCATCCAGTTGATCCTCCAGAACGGCCGCGAGCAGAAGCAACAATTCAAGGCCAGTGAGCGCTCCGACTTTAACACGTCGCGCGGTGGTGCCGGCGACAACCACCCAGGTACCCAGCGCCGCTAAGCACTACACATGACGACGAGGGAGGGGCCGGTTACGGACCGGTCAGCAGTCAACAAGCAACGAGATATGCAGCCATGCCATAGAACGAGACGGACCAGAGATCGGCGGACCGACAGAGCTCACTGACTGACCTTGCTTCCTGTGTTCCACCGCCTTCGATGGACCGGCCTGGCCGACCAACATGGGACTGACAACGAGGCAGACAACGACGAGACCGGAGTCAATGACGTCGCACACCGCTCGATACAGGGATAGAGGACGCGGCCCAGCGATTTGGTGACGTGCACCGCCTCTGATTGGCGGCGGCGTGATCGGTCGGCAATGGACTCGCCGGCGACCCTGACATGGGGGTGGTCGGTGGCGTTCAAGATGACCATTGCCCACCGGGCGACCGATTCTGCGCGATACTACCCCGATCCCATTGCAGTGACAGAGACCGTTGCAGCTTGTCGTTCAAACTGACGCGAGGACGCTAGGCGCGAGCAACTATCCATGTGGAATAGTAACCGTCCGAGCGGCGCGAGTACAATGCCTCTGGACGGCGCGTGCAGGCCGAGATTGGCGAGATATCGAGATATCGGGGGTCGGCGAGGCGAGGAGGGCACTGACGAGCACAGGCGGTCGAAATCCTACCCGACTCTTCTCCACCGAGCGCGATGTTCAGAGCGACAGTCCCGGGTCCTTCCAGCTCCTAAGCTCAAACAATGCCTATGCTACAAATGCTACACACTCCACCCATACCCATATCCGCGCGGAACCACCCCCACAGGCGGCGTCCAGGACTGCGCTGCCGGAAACTCTCGTCGCCGCTTCGCCCTTCGTTCCTCCTTCATCTCCTCCCTCTCCCTCTCCCCTTCCTCCTCGGTGCATCGGAGACGCACAGCAGGCACGGCAACACACTTGTGTTCCACCTCGTTCGTGTACGCCAGGAAGACCGGGGGTGTGGGCATTTCGGCGCGCCACTCGTCCGCCTGCGTAGGGAGGGATGGGAAAGTGGGTGCGTCGATCGCAGCCTCAGCTGCTAGGCGGTGTATACGGTCCTGCACATCCAGGGGTAGTGGTCGAACACGAGGGTTGGACGTGAGCTCGTAGCTTTCGACAGTTGAGAGCGAGATGGATACCAGTGGTCTGAAGAGGCGGAACGCTGATGTCAGCTGCAACACACGTGAACGAGCTCAGCTGCCGCCGAGGTCCCAAAGAGGAGGTCTGCTGGCACTGTGGCCGGATATGGAGAGGGAGACTCACATATTGGTCCTTCTTCTGCGTTCTTCTGAGTCGGCGTCGGGAGTGTCTCGCCCTTGGCGGCAGCTGCGGCGACCTTAAGTGCGCGTTCCCGTTCCTTCCGTCGCTTCTTCTTCGCGTTCTGGCGCTCCGCTTTGGTCAAGGGTCGGTTGGGATCTTCCTCCTCGTCATCTGAGAGCACTGCTACGGGACCTGGAGCAGGTGTCGAGATGGAAGAAGGAAGGGAGATACCGGGGAGGCGGGAGGTCATGAGAGTATCGTACGCAGCGAGGAGGGTCGGACTCGGCGCGTAAACCTCATCCTCACCCTCATCCTCATCCGGTACTAGGAGCTCGTCCATTGTTGCCCGCGGCCGGGAGGGAGACGGCGTAGACTCGGACGCTGACGAGCTACTTGACGCATACGAGCTACTTGACTCGCTCGAGCTGCTCGATGTGCTTGAACTCGACATGGTGGTGAACTGATAAGATGTGAGCAGATGACCCACCTCCACTCTGAAATCTCCATTGAAAGATTGCCACCCGGCTCCTAACCCCGAATTTCCGCCGCCACCCATTAACCAAGTCACCGCGACTTGTTGTGATCCTCCATCCATAACACCATGAGTTACAACAACATCGGCTTGTCGACTGCGCGCGGGAGGTGAGTGTAGAAGACGAGCAGGGTGGAATGGGGTTCTCCAGCTCTGGGGATTGAGTGAGCTGTAAGAGAGTGGCGTCAACTGCGAAGCTCATGCTCCATTGCGCACCAGCTGAGCCACTCTCCCACTCTCACTCTCCCTCTCTACCAATTACTCCGTCCCTGCGCTAACACCAGTGGGACCAACGGCTTTATCCAGCGCAATGCGTCGTCGCTGCAGATCCGGCAGGGCCCGCCGGGCGGTTCGGCTGCTGGATACAAGAACTACGAGGACTATCTGAACGAGATCGCCAAACCGCCTGTCCACCGGACGCCGGACGCTGGTATTCTCGAGCACGAGCGGAAGCGGCAAATTGAGATCAAATGCCTCGAATTGCGGGACAAGCTCGAAGACGACGAGTGAGTTAACCTTCCCTAACGCTTTCCTCCGTCCCTTCCTCTCTCATTCAATGACTCTATCCTTCCTTTCCTCGTCCCTCTGTCTCTTCGTCCGCTCTCTGCACCTTCCTACCCCACAGCGACGTCGCGACCCCTCATGGCTTCAGTCAATCCTATGGCTGCCGCCTACACGGTCGCGAACAGCAACGGCTAGAATAGGACCATGTGCCCTAGACGATGGGGCATTTAGGGAACGTCGAACCCACAGAATCAGCTTAACAGAGCTAATCCCAGTGTGGACGACGACGAAATCGAGGAGCAAGTCTCGGCCCTGCGCACCAAGTTGCAGGCCGCCGGTGCACCGATTTCCGGCAAGCGCGCGACGGACTCGCACTCTGTCGCTGCAGCCAAGGAGGCCGAAATGGGCCGCCTGAAGCGCGCGCTAAACATCCGCGCCGACTACGAGGAGGGCAAGGCGTTCCACCGCGAGACGGAGGAGGAGCGCGCCGAGCGTATCGCCGAGAAGCGCGCGCGCGAGGAGGAGCGTATCGAGGAAGCGCGGGAACGCGAGCGTGCAGAGGCCCGCCGCAAGAAGGAGTTTGAGAAGAAGGAGCGCCTCCGTCGCCGCGAGGAGTACTATGCCCGCCGCGACGTCGAGAAGAAGCGCCGCCGCGAAGAAGACCGCGACCGTGACCGCTCTCGTTCTCCGGTTCGCCGTAAGCGCGACGACTCGGACGACGACCGCTCCCCGCGCCGCCGCGAGCCGTCGACCCCACCACGCCGCGACGCTCTTGACGACTCACGCCCCCCCGCTTCTCGTCGCCCTGACTCGCGTGACGAGTCGCGTTCTCCCCCTCCCCGCCGCCATGAGTCGCGTGATGAATCGCGTTCTCCAGCTCCTCGTCGCCGTTACTCCCCTGAACGCTCGCGCTCCCCTCCTCCCCGCCGCGACGACTCGACCCCTCCCCGCCGTTCCCGTGACGACTCGCGATCCCCAACACCGCGCCGCGCGGACTCGCAGTCTCCGTCACCGTCTCCCCGGCGACGCCGCGATGACTCGGACACGCCGCCCCGCCGGCGTCAGTATTCGTCTGACTCGGACCGGGACTAGTGTGCTTGGAGAGTGTATGATGGAGAAGGTAGATAGGTGTGGCTCATTGTCAGCATATTTCGCAGTTTCATGTCATTGTGTGGCTCATCTGCGGCTCAATGCCGGTTGCGGACACCAAACGCTTACCGTGTGATAACTATTTCCGATCCATGACTCACTATTCTGACCACATGACTTCCCATCCCGCTAACTAAGAGCCCCGGACAACCGAGATTGCTTCCCACACCACACTATGTATCAACAAATGGGTATTCATGTCAAATGCAAGACTAAGTACAACGGTCGGCTTGCCAGAAGCCTACCCGCGCACGAGGCGGGACAGCACGCTACTGCGTGAGCTCGAAGTGCAGCGAAACAGGAAGGGGGATACCTACGCGAGCGCGCCGCGTTCAGCGCCCTTCTTGTCCTTGTCCTTGTCCTTGTCCTCGACGACGACGCCCTTCTTCCACGCGACGTAATCGTCATATGTGACGGCGACCTTGACACTCCCATACACCTTGGTGCTGATGCTGTTCCACACTTTATCGCCTACCGTGACGCGCCCCCGCCACCCAGCCTTCTGGATGAGGCTGAGTACCGCTTGCTCTTTACTCCAACCTTGTTCGGGGGCGACATCGGGGAGATAAGTTGCGGACAGGGTGCGGCCGGCAGTAGGATGCGGGAAGGTGACGTGGATACCGTGCGCGCCGAGATCCCAGGACAGAGGGGTAGCGACGGGGGTGAATGGGGTGAGGAGGCTCACGCCGCATCCCAGGGATGGAAGCTCTGTCGCGCGAATAGGCGAGAAGCGGTGGTCCTCGAGTGCGGCGACGAGGGCGTATTCCGCCAGACCCTTGTCGAGGCGCATAGGCGTAAAGTTGCCAATACATCCGCGGAGGGTTTTGCGCGGCTTGAGCGTGTTCCATGTTACGAAGAGGGCGCTGGGGTGAGCGCCCTTGACACACGATAGAAGAGAGGGGCCGACTCACTACTTGTCCTTCCCGTTTGCGAATGGTGGCGGGGCGGCATCATGTCGCTCAAGATGAGATGCGAGGACGTCGAACGCATACAATGCGTGGGCGCGGGTACAGATCTCGTCTGGTGGGCTGACGGGAGTTGCGGGGTTGGTGATGCCTGGTGTGGGCGTGTCTCTGTGGGACAGAGCCGGGGTTGGGAGGGAGGAGGAGCCTGATGCGGCCGAGCCAGAAGATGCGTCGGAGATGAAGCCGGGCATCGTGGTGTGATAAGGTGGGAGGTTTGAGGTGGGAGGTTTGAGGTGGGAGGGGGATGGTCTAGGTTGTTCTATTCAGAAATGTTGAGTGAGATGAGTGAAATGATGCGAGGTTGAGAGGGGAGAGGAGAGGAAGGGGAGAGAGGTGGTGGTGGGGATAGAGATGAGATGCGGGACGCGGGAGAGTGTTAGGATAGTGCGGTGGCGCCGTCGGTGGTTGGGGAGGTTGGTGAGAAGGGGGCGATGCGTCTGGGATCCGCAGGTAGAGAGAGATGGTCGAGGAGTCGAGAGTGAGTAGAAAGATGAGAGTAAGATAGTAAGATGTCGGAGGGTTCAAAGGTGCACACCGCGATCGTGCTTTGGTTGCACGACGCGGAGTGATGAGATTACAAAGACTGAGAGAGACAGTCAACTGAGAATGTATCACAGGTGACACATCTGACGAGGCGCGATCGTATTCGGATCCTCATCACGTGCTCTGCACGTGGTTGTGGAGGTGCTTGTGGGCTTGTTGGGTGGGGAGACGCGCCTCCTTTGTCTTGTCCTCCTCTCCTCTCTCTCTCCTCGCGCTTTACTGTATACTCTATCGTTCTCTTTCTGATCCGCTCTCATCTTCTGCAATCTATCCTCTCGGATCTTCCTTCCTCTTCCCCGGCGGCGGCGTGTTCACCATCTTTCGTAGCCATGTCGGACGCGCCAGACTCGAAGCGCCAGCTTCGGGACGCGCATGCCCGCGCCGCAGCTGAGCCTACTACCGCCGACATATATGGCCAGCGCCACGGTATCCCTGACGACGTACAGGCTGCGCTCCAGAACGTCGGTCGGCGGAACCGCATGAGTGAGTAGTCTCTCCACCAATGCTAAGCGCGTCATTGACAGCGCCCACTCCTCTGTCCTTCCTCTCCTCCCCCTTATTTCCCACCTTGTCCACTACCCTTCCTCCCAATCCATTCGCCATCCGCCCACCTCGCCTATCCCCCGTCTCCTGCTAATGCCCAGTGGTATCGCAGGGCCGCAGTCTGCAGCCGACCCAATCCCTCCCCGTCCTCCCCTCGACCTCAGCCATATTCCTCAGCGACCGCGACGCGCAAGCCCAAGCCCGCTTAATCGTCAAGGACGATCTCCGCCTCCGCGAGCTGCAACCATACTCGTCGACTCCGACCAACGCGCTCTCTCTTTCGCCACGCGCGCGTGCAGCCGAGCTCGCAGCGGACCAGCGCCTCCGCTTCAGCGCAGACGGCGAGGTGGTCGTCGAGCGGCGGCGTGGCCACAAACGCATGGGAGAGGGAGGGGAGGGGGACGAGCCCTCCGATGCCGACGCGGTCAACCACGCGTTCCCGCCTGCCCAAGTCGTTCCATCCCAGCCGCAGCCAGTTCAAGTGGACGACTTCCCACCCGTCTTTATCAACCCCACCTCTGTGCCCGAGCTGTCTAATGCCATGCCGCCACCTCCTGTTCCTATGCGCGCGTTTGCTGGCATGCCGCGCCGTCAACTGCGGCCGACTATGAGCGCGCCGATTGGACGCCTGGGAAGCGAGCAGGGCGGACTGCGTGGGTTCGGGATGCCTGTCGACGAGGATGACGGATTCGATGTTGATGATTGGGCTGCGGAGCACGAAAGCGGAGAGGATCTGGAGGGGTGGACTCTGAGTGAGCAGTTCTAGATTGTTGGATGTGTGTACAAATCTTGTGAAGCATATGGATCCAAGGTGTTGATCGTGACTGTGCACGGGCCGAGAACTGGCCTCAATAATGTCCGGGAGCGCAAGGATTAGATGCTTTCATGTGAGGGGCGCAGAGAGTGTCTCCTGCAAGGTCTTGGAACTTGGCGTTGGCGTGCTTGTGAGTGAGGGAGATGCGGACTCGTCTGATCACCTTGGGAAACCAGATATGACCTTGCGTCTCGTCGACATCACCTTCTCGCTCCGTCTCGTTTGGATGCCCGTGCTGAGGCAACGTAACAGACTGGTCACGGCTGAGTACAATACTCGGGCAAACAATGCATGCTGCACAGCATCCTCAAAAAAGCCGAACGCTATGGTAAGCTAGCATACATCCAGCTGCAGGCTACACGTGAAAAGTCGTAAGATCAAGGTAGGAAAAAGTCTTGCCGCCGTTTATGAGCGCCAGAAGCCGAATACGCGGCTAAAGACAGACGCAATGACGCCCTGCTGAGGCTGAGGCTGAGGCTGAGGCGCGTCCATGTCGACGTCCTCCGGGGGCGGCGAGCGACGGCCCGCAGGCCAAGTGCCAGGGGCGCGGCGAGCGTTGTCACTGTCACGCTGGCGCCGGAGGTTAAGGCTCGGCCCGTGGGGAGGCGCAGCTGGCCGCGGCGCGGGCTCGTCAAACACTGGCGCAATGACAGTGTCGCGGTCCGTGACCGAGTTATAGGGAGGCGGGGGCGCGGGCGAGCGCGGCTCGTAAGGGCCCGTGTAGTCGGGTGGGTTCGAGACGGCTCGCTCACGCTGCCTCTCAGTTGGGCGAGGAGGAGGTGGACGAATAGCGCGCGCAGGCGTGCGTACAATCTCGTAGAACGGGAACTCGTACCGCGGCGGAGGCGAACGAAGGCCCTCGACCGCAGTGGGGTTCGACGGGCCTGGCCTCGCGCCCGGACGTGTCTGCGTTGACGGACCGGCAACCGCCTCGGTCATCGGCTCTTCTGGTGGCGCGGTGGTCGCCCGACGGCGCTCGCGCGAGAGCATACGATCACGACGAGCAGGGCCGGCGGCAGCACGCGTGCCTGCGGAAGGGCCAGTGTGTTCATGGACGCGGCGGCGACGAAGACGCGGGGCTAACGTCTGGGAGTCACGGGTCATCGAAGGTTGCGACTCCTCCTCGATGACCTGGACGGGGCCGGGGTGCTCGAACGTGAGTAAGCCTTCGACGACCTCGGAGCTTGTCTGGAGGTTCGTCTCGTTCTGCTCTACATGCTCGGCTGGGCAGGCCGGAGGGACGAGGCTGAAGTCCGCAGCCAGGGCGCCCTCCGTGACGGGACTCGCGTGCGCGGCAAGGGTGAGGTCCGGTGTGGGGCCAGATACGGCGGCGTGCAAAGGTGCGATGGGTCCGACGGCCACGACTGGCTCCGCCGCGTCCATTTCAACGTCGGCGACCAGGACGTCGTCGATCCAGCCCTCCGCCTCTTCCTCGCGACGTGCGGCCTCGGCAGCTTGCTGTTCGGCCTCCTTGGCGGCGATGTGACTCATGTAGCGGACCTTTGCGCGCTCGTCCGCGCGAGCAGGATCGCGTCGCTCTTGGCGCCAGGCCTCGTGCTTGCGGTACTCGGGCTCGTACCAACTGAGCTCGATGGCACGCAGGATCGTACGCTGTGAGTTGCGCCCCGTGCTGCCGTCCACGGGTAAGTTGCGGCGCTTGCGGCCGGCGAGCTGCGAAGGACTGGCCAGGGAAACAACCGTCTCCACCGCCTCAGAGTCTAGCATCTCCATGTCGCTCAGAAGTTCGTCAACCGCAAGATCGTCTTGGTCTGGAGCCTCTGATGCTTGGCGTTTGTGCGTTGTCGTCATCGCGATCATCGGAGCTGGAGTGGTTAAGGTGACTTTGGTGCGCTGGTTGTGGCGCTGCAACAGGCCCCGACGGACGCGCTCAGTGATCTTGCGACACTTGATGAGGGGCTTGGGTTTCTTGCAGAGGTCGTCCTCCGGGTCCGCATCGTTCAGAATGAAGAATACGTTCCGGCGAGGACAGCGGAGAGCAACCGGACGACGCGCTAAGTGGAGTCGCCGACGGCGCTGGCAAGTAGGAGCGCGCTGAGGCTCTGACTCGCTTGCGTTCGCACCTATGTGATGCAGCTTCGGACGGCCGCGCACGGGCAAGTGGTCCGCCTTGGGGTGGTCGCGTTCATACCGTTTGCGCGTCTTGGACTTAGACACCAATTTCGTGGCGAGCTTGATGGGCCGCTTAACTGGCAACTTTTTACGTTCGGGCTTGGTAGGCGTTGGCTCCTCCTCGTGCTCCGAGTCGTCATCCTCAGACGCAGTGGCCAGCACAACATCCTCAACCAAGTCAATGGCACGAGGGGATGTCGACGGTACATGGACAGGCATCGGCGTGGAGGCCCCGCGGTCAAGAGTACGCGAAGGCTTGGAGGCCTTAAGACTCTTTGCGCCGCCCAATGCACGGGCCTTGGAAGGTCCAGGTGTAGGCGACGTCGGTGAACTCATCGCGCGCACGAGCTTGCGCGCCGGCGTGAGAAGGTTCTCGATGGCAGCCGGGGTTGACGGTGGAGGTGACAGCGAGCGAACGCGCTTGTTGCCGTGGCCAGCTACGCTCGCGTTCGTATAGACGCTGGTGCTGGCACCAGACGCGCCAAGGGCCTTCTCGCCAGGCGTCGGACTCATAGGCACCATCTTGAGGCCCTGTTGGGCGGCGAGCTTCTCGAGCGTCGCTCTGTCGATAGTATTGCCCTCATGAGCATCCCACGCGTCGTTGCTGGCGCGCCGCAACGTAGAGTCCAGTGCGGAACGCACTGCGTCGGCGCGGCGCTTCTTCGACTTGGCAAGAGCAAGGCGCGACATGGCCAGCTTCCGGGTGCGGGGAACAGGCGTGTCGATGTCGCTGGGCTCGGGGCTCGAAGGTACGGGGGAAGGTGACGAGTCGCGCCGGTCGGAGTTGAGTGCAGACGAGACTACGTGCTCCTTGTCGGGCTGAACTGGAGAGGTTTTCTGCTGTCAACATGCGGCAACGGGCAACGGGTGCAACACCTACGAGAGTACTCATTCCTTGGGTCATAATGTAGATTGACTCTGTGGGGCTCACGATACGGCCACGAGCCGATACGACCTGGGGTTAGTCAGGACAAGCGACACACCAGGTACAATGCTTGTCACTCATATGGGGGGTGCGAGCGTCGAAGAAGGCGCCCAATTGTTCGTGTTGGTCGCGCCCCTCCACTTCGCCCAACTCCCGCTCTTTGTCTAGCCTGGTCGCGCAGCAGAAAACAAAGCTGACTGAACCAGAGACTAACACACGACCATCACGAGCCACAGAGAAACTCACCCTGCTACGAGGCCGGTGTCCGAGACCAAGTGCGGCCTGCAGCTTGGTCGCTGTCTGGTAACGATGCGCGCGTCCACTGTAGATTCCGGACGTTCGGCCACGATCGACTGCCTTGCCCTTTCCCTTGAATGGTGCAGCCTCTTCTGGAGGGAAGGACGCTAGGCTATCCTCGATCTCGTCGTCCGACGCGCCGCTGTCAGACTCCGTGTCAGACGCGGTGGGGTCACGGTAGGCGAAGCGTTGGGGTGAGGACAGTGACATGACAGAGGGAAGGAGGCCGGAGGAAGATGAGGGGATGCCAAGCTTGTCTGGAGGGTACAACGCCGAGAGCGCGTAGGAGGACGCGGGAGCCTCACCGGCCACACCGCTCACGCGACGTGAAGGGGACGAGGATGGGGAATGCCGGCGCTTGGAAGCCGGCATTGTGACAGAAGACTATGGATGGATGGGTAGAAGACTGGATGGGAAGGACTGGGAGTAGGGAAGAGAGAATAATGGATGAATAGAAGAAAGAATGTAGAGGGAAGGTAACCTGTAACCTTTACAGTCGCTTGGTAGCAATGAGTTAGCCAGGGGGTGAAAGATGAACCACCACCCATACATTTCAGGAACGCATCTCCTAATGTGACTTGCAACCCTTACCATTCGCCACCCACTACAACCTTCAAGACAGGTATTCCATCGCCATCCACATCTATAGGCATCCATGTTCATACGGGTCAACAGAGAAAGGCTTCATCATATCGGTGGAGTATGCTCTGTGATCAAGGCTTTGAGATCAAGAGATCGTAGAGTGTATGATTTTCTGGGTGATATGAGAGGCCATTGTCGGAATGTGGGCGTGCCTGTGGTAGGGATATCCAAGGTTGACGTCAACGGCTTCTCTTTCCACATCGGGAAAAAACACCCCCACCCTGATACCGGCGTCAATGCGTCTGTGGCAGAACCACTCCGTATAACATTGTAACTGAGCTTGGACACTCGCGTCGTGGCTCCTGCGTATCAGAGCCTGTGCATGGCATATAGGCCGAAGAGCAAAGTCCTTTTTCGGCTCCCCATCTTCAAACACGTCCCCTCACATTCCCTCACTCTGCAGACATACCGCGGATCCTGAACGTGTGCACACAGCCGGGGTGGCGCCACACAAGGTGACTGGCCGGGACTTGATGAACAGGCAGCTGAGCTGATGGGGGGTTGGAAGATGAGGAGCGCAGTGGCAGTCACACGTCAAGTACTCGGAGCTTGGTGTGGAGAGCCGGACTTTGATGAGAAGGAGGTGGCTAACGGACCTGTCCATCAAAGCTTTCCCAAACCCCCCACACCCATCCACTTCCCCACCTGTCTTTATCATCTCACAGCCCTTCCAACCCCTGCCTATAATCAACATTGGCGGTTTCTGGTGAAACCCGCTGGACACAGGAGAGTACGCGATGCGCTCACAGACGAGGGGCGATGGTGGTTATTGTTGGAAATTGCATCGAGTAGTAGGTTGCAAACCTCCACTTGCCATGTGGTTTTGCTTCCGGTTGAGTACTGCGTACGGCATGGGCCTCGCCAAGCCGTTCATAACGGGCGAGAGCATGGCGACGCACCCCATGGTGATCACGGCGGTCCATGTCGACAACACCGGCCGACTGGTGCGCTACAAGGTTGAGAACCCGTTGAGCAAGACGACAGGAACCGACGGCTGGTTTATGATCTCGGCCGACTGGTTCGGCAAGTACGTCTACCAGGTGGTCGTGCTCCGCAGCTTTGTCGACGCAAGGTGAGTTAGCCCACCTTCCTCGAGCCGTGGGACCCCATGGACTCTGGCGTAGGCCGAGTCAGGAGGTTATGAAGATGGAGCACGAAACTTACATGCATGGCTTACTGCTCTACGGGCTTTGAAGTGTTGTTCCGGTCGCTTGGACGCGATGAGAAAGAATGCAGCGCGCCTGGCGATTGTTCTGAATACAATGGGACCACCCCACACTAGCAGAAATTGTCGTATGAGTAGATGTGGTCAAAGGGGTTCCGGGGGATTGAGGCCGGCAGCTGGGAGAAACGGTATGTTTGGGCCCGATTGCTGGGAGGGAGTATGTACGCACCCGCACCCGCAATCTGTGCAAAGTCGCCTTCGGTAATCCAGTTCCAGTGCTACGTGAGAAACTTAATGCCTCCTTTCAAGGCGTGGAACGTTTAGATTGTGGGGATGGCTCACGTAAATTTCCGGAGGTCTCCATGCGCTACGCGTTCCATTTGACGCGCACTTGAGATATCCGTGGTCTAGGCCTGTGTCGCGCAGGCAACGTCAGCCATTATCGCGCACAGTGTGGGTTGTTCGGATACTTGCTGTAAGCTGATTGTGTTGGGCACGCTGAAAGAGCAGGCTCTAGTCTAGTACAGTACCGCTAAAGCATGCTGCGGCAATCAGATGGCTCGAGTCTGGAGGATAAACTACTGCAGTTGCCATCATTGTCATGTCAACCGAGCAAGTGGTCACCATCAGGTCGTCTTGTCGTGAACCCGGCAATGGGGTGCAAAGTACTTTACTCCTGGATCTTGTTGCAGCACACTGACGGTGACGCTCGCTGGCTGTACCACATGATGTTTCGTTGTGGCCTCAGTTAAACTTGTCTATGAGACCGTCGCCTTTGTGATTGTGTGCACTACAAACTTTTCTGAACTTTAAGCAAGATCAACACGAAATGCTATTTCTGTTTGTCAAACTTTGCAATGTCACCGTAATGTCGAGAGATCTAAGCGTGTCTCGTAAGCTTGCTGATGCACGGATCTTTTCTCTCCGAGGATACCTAGGTGGTACGTGGGTACGTGCGTATCAGCTTGGTTTAAAGTCACGTGACTTGAGAAATCGCTCACTCTTGTTTGGTTGGTGGCGGTTTCCACAAATCGCGCACTCAAAGTTATTTGCTACTCATCTACATTTGACAATTCACTCTGATCGAGTTCTATCTCTAGCTTACTCACGGTACAATGTAACCGGAAAAAGCTCAACCCCAGAGGAGGACGCTAACACCCACAGATCTGGGCGCGACATTTTGCGCGCTTACAGGAGACCAGTAAGAAAAAATATTGCCACCCGGATAATAGTCCCTGGCCAGCAAAAGCCAGCAAAGCCAGCAAAGCTAGCAAAGCTCTGGTCTTACTGTCCAGCAGTACTACTACTTTTGAACACATTCCTTCAACTTGATTGCATTGCCTGGACGTTGTGTCGTAGCGAGTGTGCTTGCGGATAATCAACAGAGTGCTACGAGCGTCGGCTTAATCTGGATTCCCAATCCCTTTCTTCTTTATCCAGTGTGGCGCCCTTGTCGTTCAAGTTGCGTGATTTATTTGTTGGGCACCAATGCCTGCGTGGGTACCCCGAACACACCCCATCAGTACATCGACAACAAAGATTGGATCCCACACCGACGGAACCGGATAGCACACTTTGACTCAATGTGCGATCCGATGCCAGAGCCGAGACGACTATAAAGGAAACCGAACACTGGAACTGACAGTATTCTCTTGACAACAGCTCCATCCTTCCCTCTCCCCACTCTAACCATGTCCAATCACATTCCCTTATACGGGTCCAAGGAATCGGGGTCGTTCGAGTCGCTCCAGACCATCGAAGGCGGCACCGCCAACGTCCCCAAGCTGATGTCGAACCCGCCCACCACGCGCGCCGTGGGCATCCAGCTGCCCGAGCTTAACCGCCCGGAGACCCGTGTCCCGGTTGAATTCCGCACCCTCTCCATCCATGTTTACGACTCGCAGCGCTTCGACGCTAGCACCGGCCAGGCGCTGCCTGAGAAGGGCCGGCGCCGCTTCTGGCAGAAAAAGGCGGCAGCGGTAGACGGCGTTGTCCAGGAGGACGACGCCGCCTTCTTCGGCAAACTTGACTTGCACACAATCACGCCGCATGTCGCGTGTCAGCGCTTCAACGTCGCCCCGGACTTGGGCCTGGAGACGACCGCCGCAGTCCACCGCCTCCAGCGTAATGGCCCCAACGTGCTCATTCAGAGGAGGCCCCCGTACTGGCGCAAACTCGCACGTTACCTCTTTGGCGACTTTTGCTCTATTCTTTGGATCGGTGTTATTGTTTTCTTCATCTCGTGGAGGCCGCTCGGTAACCCGCCCGCGCCGTACAACCTCGCCCTCGCTATTGTAGTCATAATCGTTATTCTCTTCCAAGCGTTCTTCTCGGCTTTTCAGGACTGGTCGGCCCAGAAGATCATGGCCTCGATCCTTGACCTTGTCCCCGAATCGGCCGTCGTCCTCCGCGACGGTGCTGCCAAGTCGGTGCCCTCTAGCGACCTCGTCGTCGGCGACATTGTCCTCTTGTCCAACGGCCAAAAGGTCCCGGCCGACATTCGTATCCTCAAGGCCAGTCAGGACCTCAAGTTTGACCGAGCGGTTCTGACAGGTATGTCGCTTGTGGTTTACACCTAAACGTGCTAACCGTTTCAGGCGAGTCCGAGGAGATCACCGGAGCAGTCGACTCTGAAGAGCCCAACTTTCTCGAGGCCAAGAACATTGCGCTGCTCGGCACTCATGTGTGCAACGGCTCGGCGACTGGTGTCGTCGTGCTCACTGGCGCGCGCACCGTCATGGGCCGCATTAACAACCTGACCAACACTGGAGCCATCGAGCGCACCAACTTGCAGCGCGAGATCACGCGCTTTGTCAAGATCATCATTACGCTCACGGTCATTCTCATTACCATCATGCTCGTCACGTGGCTCGCATGGCTGCGTCGCGACCACTATGACTTTATCAACACGGTCGGCATTCTCACCAACCTCATGGCTCTCGTCGTCGCCTTCATCCCCGAAGGCATGCCGATCGCCGTCGCGTTCACGCTCTCACGCATCGCGACACAGATGCGCGACGCACGCATTCTGCCAAAGTCGCTTTCCACGGTCGAGACGCTCGGGTGCGTGTCAGTCGTGTGCTCAGACAAGACTGGTACACTCACGGAGAACCGAATGAGCGTAGCGTCCATCGGCTTTGTCGACGCCACGTTCCGTGCCAATGAGATCAAGCCAGAGTACCCGACGCTCAAGCAGCTGCGCAAGTGCATGACCCTCTGCAACGACGCAAAGTGGGACGAACAGGCGGACAGCGAGGTCTCGGACGATAACCCGTACACGACGTCGTCGACAAAGGAGTCGGCCAAGGACATGAAGGAGTCCAAAGACATCAAGGAGATCAAGGACAAGAACACCAAGGACAAGACCAAGGAGAAAGAAGCTGCTCCTCCCCAGCGCAAGATTATCGGCAACGCCACGGACGCTGCGCTCCTCCGCTTCACGGCGTCCCTCCCGGCCGCCACTCTCCTCTACACACGTGCTTACGACGTGCCCTTCAACTCGCGGAACAAGTTTGCCCTAAGCCTGATTCTCTCGACCAGCGGAAAGGTGTGTCTAGAATCAATCAATTGTTTAGTGCTAGTACTGACGACAGACCGCCGAGTTGCTCATCAAGGGTGCCCCAGACATTCTCATCGACCGCTGCACTTCGTATCTGTCCGCCACCGGCTCTGTCCTCCCGCTCGACGCGCCCGCCCGCGCCGTCCTCATCGGCACACAGGAGCAGTGGTCTCGTCAAGGCCAGCGCGTCATTCTCCTGGCATCGCGCGAAGTCCCCACCTCGCTCTGTGACTCTTCCGACCTCGAGCACGACGCGATCGAGGCCGCCGCCAACCTCACTGTCATCGGTCTTGTCGGTATCGTCGACCCGCCGCGCCCCGACACGGCACACACCGTTTCCGAAGTGCGCCGTTGCGGCGCCCGCTTCTTCATGGTTACTGGCGACTTTGCATTGACGGCCGCGGCGATCGCGCGCGACGTCGGCATCCTCACGGGCGAGGCTGACCCCGACCGCATCCCCGAATTTACCGCCAAGGACCGCTTTGCTCAGGCCGCCGAGATCAAAGCAGAGCGCCTCACGTATATCGAGTCGTCGCTGCTCGTAGAGGGCAAGGAGATCCCCGACTTGACCGAAGCCGACTGGGACGTCGTCGCAAAGTACGCCGAGGTCGTGTTTGCCCGTACCACGCCCGAACAGAAACTGCGTATCGTCACCGAACTCAAGGCCCGCGACTGCGTCGTCGCCGTAACTGGCGACGGTGTCAATGACGCGCCGGCGCTCAAGGCCGCCGACGTCGGTATCGCCATGGCGTCGGGTTCCGAAGTCGCCATGGAGGCCGCGCACCTCGTTCTCCTAGGCAACTTTAGCTCCATCCTCGATGGCCTCCGCCTCGGCCGTCTCGTATTCCAGAACCTGCAGAAGGCAATCAGTTACCTCCTTCCTGCCGGATCGTGAGTCGATGAGCGAATTACGGACTGACATCAGGTACTCGGAGGACTGGCCTGTCATCCTCAATGTCTTCTTTGGCGTGCCGCTCCCACTTTCATCATTCCTCATGATCATCATTTGCTGCTTTACAGGTAAATCTCCAAGCGAGCAAACACATGCTGACTTCAGACTTGGTATCGTGCTGCACACTCATCTTTGAGCAGGAGGAATACGACCTCCTCTCCCTTCCCCCTCGCGACCCCAAGCACTCACACCTCGTCAACGTCCCAATCTACCTCCAAAGTTACCTATTCATGGGAACCATGGAGATGATCACGGCCCACGCCATGTTCTTCTACTACATCTACTCGGCGGCTGGCATCCCTCCCTCGGGCATGTTCTTTGTATTTGCAAAGTACTCGGAGGGCTACCACGGCCACTCTCAGGCGGCGCTCAACAACTTCCTCAACACCGGCCAGTGCGTCTACTTTGTCACCCTCGTTATCCTCCAGGGCTTCAACCTCAACTCGGTCCGCAACAAGCGCAAGTCCATCTTCCAGCGTGGCCCTCAGCACAACTGGCGAGTACTCGTCGGCCCCCTCTTCTCCATCGCCATTGCCATCTTCGTCACCGAGGTGCCTGGCATCCAGAACCTCTTCGGCACCGCCTCGGTCCCTATCAAATTCTGGTTCATCCCCATCCCCCTCGGCGTCGGTATTCTCGCCATGGACGAGATCCGTAAGCTCGTCGTGCGCACCTGGCCCCGCGGACCCATCGCTCGCATCGCGTGGTAGACTGGCCGGCCCAGGCACAGATACGCATACAGGGTACAGTTCGTGATAGAAAATAATACGCGGACGAGTACTGTACATTACAATACATGCATGGGTTAGATCAACTTGTGTCAGTGAGTGCGGTGGTGTGGAGCACGGCCGTGGGCCGTGCCGCTCCGCCGTTCAATCAGTCGCATCTTACCGACACAGCGTGGCGCGTGTTGTACTGGGTAAATCAATCAACTGAAAGCGTCCACGCCTGCCCGTTCCCGTTACCTCGAGCCCGAATCTGGCTCCAAATCCAAGTTATCGTCGTTGTTGGAAACTGCCTGTAGTCGTAGCTGGCAAAACTCCACCACTCCACGTTGTTTTGCTTCCAGAATCGCACGAGCCGCCGCAGCACTCGCAGTACACCTACCTAGCCCGACCATCGCTCTATGCATTCCCACTTCAGCTCCCACTACGGGATCGCAGCGCTAGTGCCTGCTGTATCCCGCGCACCTCCAGAACGAAGCTGGCGGCTCACACTCCAGTAATCGTCCCTCACCATAGCTCAGTTGGTAGAGCGTCGGACTGTAATCCGTTACCACGCCGCGTCGAACTGACACGGCAGCCAATCCGCAGGTCCTGTGTTCGACTCACAGTGGTGAGATCCTTTTGTCTCGGCAGTCTCTGAGCTGTTTCAAGGGAGTGGGAGTGGGGCCTCGCATGTGAGGTGGGAGTGTTGCATGGTTGATCACGGTAACGGGAGATAGCAAGTGGCGGCAAGGCGTTTCGCTGGCGGCAACCTTACAGTGTCGAACCAGATGCCAGCTAGACGATTTGAGGGACACCGTTGCAGCTTCGCATGAGTTGACGACGCCGACGACCCAGTCATCCATCCCCTCGATGGGCGAGTCGCGCTCCACCCCACCTGCCCCGGTCAATGCTACAATGATACATTCTTGGCAACTATATTGATCCGAAACGGGCCCCAGTGGCCAGCGTCGCTGGCGTGCAATGAATATTCGGCTGAGAGAGATACGATAGGTTGGGAGGTGGTTCTGGGTACGTATGTGTAGGAGTGAGGTTCAAGGAACCGACTAAGTTGACAGGTACGTCAAGTCCATGGCCGGTGGGAAGAGCTTGTCGAAAACGTTGCTCTGCTCGAACGGTGGGAGTGGGGGGAGGCCGCCGTTGCCCGCAGCGCGTGAGCGTTCAGACTCGTCAGCGTAGATACCGCGCAACGACGCGACGATTGACGAGATGCCATAGAGGAAGCCGAGGTCTGGGTCAAGAGGGTTCTTCGGTGGGAAGCGAGCTAGGGCCAGTCCCGTCTCGTCGTCAATCATGGGGCAATAACCTTTGCCCAAGTTGGGCGGGTCGCGCACTCCCCGCGGGTACGGGTACTTGATGTCTTGTCCGGAGGTCGCATGCGCAAAGTCGACGATGCGGACGGTGACGTCGCCCTTGACGCGCTTGGAACGCTTCATGTCGTGGACATCTGCCGAGCGCGAGCGTCGGGTTGTTGCCGACATCGATGAGCGGCGTCGTGGTGCACCTTCGAACATTGACTCGTGGCGCTCATGTGCGGGACGAGCTTTGCGCGCATAGTGCTCTTGCACCTCGTGGTCGCCGTCGTAGATCAGCAGCAGCGAGCAGCCGTAGAAACGGAAGCCGTCGAGCGTAGCCAAGATCGCAGCGAGGCTGTACAGCTTCTGCATGAGAGGTGGGATGTGCTGAGCGAGGAGGTGGTCGCCGTCGTTGAGGAACAGGGCAAGCACGCGCGGGAACTCTTCCTTCTTGAGCTGCCGCCCGCGATACTTGTTCTTGGACACAAACGACTGGGTTGCGTTGGACCACACCTGTGATCGTCAGTCACACTGCGAATCCAGTATAACAGGCGCACACACACGCGACACTCACCTGCATGCCGCACATCCGAACACCAAGCGTCCGGCTGGTGGTCTGGTCGCATTTCTTCCGCTGGCTAATCTTCTTGAGTGGCGTTGCGTCATAGCCGTACTGTCGCGTTCCCATCTTGAGATCCAGTACACACGGCTTCTTGAGCTTGCCAGTGAGGTCCTCCATGAAGATGAACAGCTCTTGGCGAGTGATGTCATCGCCGTTCACGACGCTTGGGGCGATCGACGGCGAATAATCATCCTCCTGCAATCTGGACGGAGGCGCGGCACGCCCACCACCCGCCGACGAGGATCGGCGCACAGCGGTATTCGGGCGCCTTCCATTCGCTTGTGGCGCCTCTGGCTCGTCGTCGTCCATATGAAATAGGCCGCGCTCGGTGCTGTCCTCACGCTTGCCGTTGCTGGAGTTGTCGACGCCAGGCACGTTAGCCTCACTCCGCGTTCGGCGCATGGACCGAGAACCCGAACCCGACCGCTTTGGCTTGAACGCTGGGCCCCTCAGGGTGCCTCCGTCACGCTCGTCATCTGCATCCGCGTCGTCATGGTGCACAGGCCTGTAGAGGTTGCTCTTCTTCTTGAGGCGCTTGAAGATGGTAGAGAAGACGTGATCCTTGAGCTTGTTGTTGACGGTGGTGGAGCCGATGCCGCCAAAAGGCGGGTGCGGGGACGCAAAGCCATTGCCGTATCGGTCTAGGGAGGACCACATGTCAAGGCGATTGAGGGCAGGACTCGAATTGGCGTGGTGCAGCCGCTGGAGTGGGTGGACACTTGACGGCGATTGCATTGGCGTTCGGGGCTCCTCGCGCATGAGTCTTGCAGCGGGTAAGCCGTTCGGCGGCGAACCGAGGTCGCCAATGGAAAGCTTGCCGAACGACGAGGACGGGGAGAAGGAGGTTCGTGGCACAGACGCTGGAGAGCGCACGGACGAGGAGCGACGCGTGCGCGGGTCGTCTTCGTCTGCGCTAGGAAACCTCCTCCTACCGCGCCCGCGTTCAGCCAAAGACTGGCTGCCTGCCAAGCTACGGCACGATGGACCAGCTGACCTGAACAGCCAGTCTGGCACGACGTGTCGGTTGAAGTCGAGCTGGACCTCTGGCACCTCGATGTCGGAGACCGTCGCCTCTGATCGTCCTGTCTGCGAGCGAGGACAGGGTGTAGCAGGTAGCGAAACAGCCGGTGACAGAGTCAAGTCCCGCTCAGTCCCTGGCGTCTGCGATCCTTCAGTGTCTGCCTTCCGCCGATAGTTGACAAGCATGACGCCAAGGTAGCGAGGGACATAAGGCAACAGGCCCGGTGCGAGTCTTTCCATGTCCTCGTAGAACACGTTCTCGCGACCTACAAGAGGCTTGCAGATGGCGGCCCGCGTGAACTGGTAAATACTGCTGTGCCCGCCGACCTTGTGGCCGTATGGTTCGAGAGGAACGGCGAGCGGCTCCTCGTCGTCAGTGTCGGTCGCGCTTGCACTTTCAAAGTCGCCGCTGCCAGATGACGAAGTCGAGGTCCATCCGCTGTCATCATCAAACGAGTACGCCCGACCCCTGTCGATAGACTGCCGTGGGGATGGCACGCCCGTAGGCTCAGCAACAACTACCTTGTCATCGGATTTGCTTTCACGCCGCGAACGATGGTCCGCCGAAGGCCTGCATGGTGGTGGTGGCGACCCGAACACCTCTTCCTCCTCTGCGACTTCTTCGAGTGGAGGCGTACTGGAGACTTCTTCAAGGCCTAGCGACAGCTTGGACTCGGGTGCCCTGCTACCGCGCTCGCGCTCCGGGTCCTTCTGCTGGGACCGTGACTCTTTGAACAGGCCCATGCCAATGCTGCCCTTGCGAGTCTGCTTGAATGTCGCGCAAGTGTCCATGTCCTCCTTGGCTTCTGATAGCGCGCGCAGGGCAAGCTTGGGGAGGGCAACTTCCCCTCCGTTTGCCGCACCGCGTCGGATGACATCGTTGAGCCCTGTGTTCTCGAATTCGCCGTCGTCCGTGCGCATCCCCAATCGGACGCCAAAGCTGGAGGAATGCCCGGTCCCGGCCCGCCCATGGCCTTGCTGCAGGCTAAACTTAGAGTCGGTCGAATAATGTGGGAGGAAGAACTGGTTGCTGGCCGAGGCCACTGGGGGTGCATGCGTCACGGGGTCCGGGAGCGCCATGGAGGCTGCTCGTGGGCGGAAGAGTTGTTTACGCGACGCGAGAGCCCGCCCGCCCGAGGACCGCCTGCTAGACGAGATATGACGATCGCTTTCTCCAGCATCATCGGTATCGACGTCAAGGTCGCGCTGGTTGGGGCGCAGTGAAATGGTGACGCTCCCGACCTCATCATCATTGTTGGTTCGGTCCCGCCCTTGGCCGCTGACTTTGCTCTTGCCCTTGGATGATCGCGAGCGGAACGGCGATTGAAGGTCGGAAGAAGATGGGGTGTTGGTTGCGAGGAATGGAGCCTGGCCCATGCTCCGAGGGGAGGGTGGGTCGCGGGCTGGAGTCATGGCCTGCTCAGACACGGTGCACGACTGGGGAGATGAGTCAGCTGCAGGCTGCGACATGGATGTGAGATTGAGAGGAGGCAAGTGGTGAGGCGGGTTTCGGAGGAGACCGTTGGCGACCTGAGAGTATGTGGGGTGTGCGAGAAGAGGGAGCTTGAGCGGCCAAGGAGTACGTACAGAGGACGGCTGGGTGTGAGGGACGCATGCCTGTCGTCTAGGCGGCGATGTGGGTTAAAGGGATATCCAAGTAAATTTTGGAATGATGGACTTGGAGTGTTGATGGATGGACGAACGTGTGGTGGCCCACGTTTGTTGTGATGACCAGAGTGGAGTTGAGATCGGTCCAACAGTGGCTTGCGGGTTGAAACGGGAACAGGAGGGAAAGGGGGGTGTTGAGAGGGACTGGATAATGTGATGGTGTTAGGGGAATTGATAAGAGTGACGAGTTCCAGGTGATAGTGAGAGACTGAGTTGAAGAGTAAAATAAGAGTAATGAAGGAATGGTTAACTGAGAAGGTGTAAAGGTAGGTGTAGAGGAAGGTAAGTGTGATGCCGAAGTCGATGTCGATGAAGAGGAGCCAAGAGAGGTAACAAGGGGCAAGGGGCGGATGTGACGGAACAGGATCCCAGGCCGCTCAGGGCCCGGTCCCAACAGAACCGTTGACCCATTCATGAGCCATGAGCAAAGAGCTATGAGCCATTAGCCATTAGCCATTAGGGCTAGGTCATATGGTCATGGGTATCAAAGTCATACCACGGAGCCAAATATTCAATCAATACCTTACTCGCTTGGCTAATTGCCTAATTGCCTCATTACTACTCCCTGTTGCCCTGTACAAATCCTACCAGACACGTCCAAACCAGTATCGCTTGATCGCTTGACCTTTCAGTCCAAACAATACATCCAGTCCGATTATCTCGCAGGTCCCGTCCAAATAAATAAAAAGAGCTCAACGTAATGATATGACATACGCGGCCCCGTGGCCCGTGGTGTGGTTGAGGTGGCCAAGATGTGTCACTTGCTTCACTACCTGGTTCTGTTCGCCACGGAACTGAAAGCAACTCCGACGGCCGACGGAGTCTGGAGTCTGCATGTAAGGAAGGACGGCAGAACATTGAGCGGACACGGACAGCCTGTGCCTCTCTAGCTCTCGATCACAGATGAGTCACCCTAGCATGTGCTTCTTGGATCTTGGAGCCTCTCTCAACTGGCACTTCTCGCACTTTCAAGGGGGGGAAAGGGATTGACCGCCCCTTGCTACCCGCTTGTGGGACATGTCTTCCTTTCCATGCTTTCCAAGGCAGCCTAGGACGCGCGCAAGGTACTTTGTCGGATAATGGGATCAAACTCCTTCAACTTGTCTCGTCCTAGACACGCATTGGGGATAGTGTCAGCCGCAAGAGCCAGGGCATGTCATGACATATGCAGGAGAGAACACTCTACGTAGAGGTAACGCTTAGCGGCTGGGCCATGGGCCATTGAGTTGAGCAATTGAGAAACAGCGTGACCATGAGCAGCTAGCTGCCAAGCTGCCAATTGCTGTCAAATGAGCTTGGACCGTTGACGAGCGCTGATCAATCAACAATTAGTCCAAGCTCAGATTCAAAACTCGGCTTGTTTGCTTTTATGGCGGCCTTGACTGACGCAAGAGTGGATTGTGGAGCGTGTCAAAATGCGAGAGTCAGTGTCATTAATTACTGATAGTAGGACGAGGTGAGATTATCTTAGCATGAAACAAGCTGCTCGTGGATCATGATTGGATTGGATTGGGTTGGGAAAGCGTTCGTCACTTGAGCGATCGAGTTGTCCAGATTGCTGATCTTTTCCCCGGCTGCCCCGCAAAGTCGCATTAAGAGAATTAAGACGACGAGACGTCTTGAGATCGGGAGCGAATAAACATGTTGCAGCTCCAGATCTCCAGGGCCCATGGGCCCAGAGCCAAGGCAGTCGTTCACGTGTTTTCAGGTATTGACGTTTTGTCTCGGATCTCAATATCCCAATTCCGGGCATTGCAAGAACGAGCTCGTTTGGTATACAAGAACCTCGAATATAGGCTTGAGGCCACGTGTTACACATACCGTGCCTATTTGTTCCCTATTTTGCCGTTCGGGCTGATCTCTTGATCTCTTGACCTGATGCCTGATGGCTGATCATGGCTGACCTCTGCTGGCCTACTGAAAATGCCCACCTGACTGCATCGATCCACGTGGTAAAGTTGCTCGGGCCCCGCCGATCCAGTGACCGGCAAGTATACGTAGGCCCATAAGGTCCAACCAACTGACTAAATCAACTCGCCACCTAAGCTGCGCCAAGCGCTTTGGCCCTTTGCTGTGCTGCGCACCATTATAATATTCCATTATTAAGCCCCTACTAACCAATCCTAAATCAAACTACACTTAGTTACCAAGCACTGGCTCTCGTGACATTGTTACAGTCATTGTCGTTCCATTCTCCAATCTCCAATCTTCTCATACTCCTACTCCTACTCCCTCCCATTCCTACTTCTCCACATCACCATTTCCAGTCACCTTCATCCATTCCGCTCCTTTGAACAAAACGTCTTCCTCCTCACACGCCACCTCACACGTCATCCAACCGAGGCGGCCCAGCCGCCCCCTTCATTCCCATCGCTCGTCTCACTCTCATTCCATCCATCCAGGTAAGTGCCAAGAACCCACCGCCCACCTCTTCCACCCGAGCAGTCTCCCACGTGATGAGAGCCAGAAGTCCGCTACTGCCACGTCCAATTCTGGACACGGCGCAACATGTGCGCCGACTTCATGCACCACCCTCTGATCTTTGGACTCGTACACACCCACCCAGACGACGCGCAAGCCTCCGTGCTGCAATCCGACCTGGCTCTCCCGCAACCCTCGGACCTGCTGACACCAGCCCACAATGGCACCATACACTCCCATTCCCAGCGGACCGACCGGGTCGAACGCATCGTCACCACGCCGGCCATTGTCCTTCCGTTTGCACTCTCGGCGCCAGAGCTTGATGCCGGATCCGGACGAGATGGACCGCGCTTTCGATGGACCTGGTGACGACGAGGACGACGCTCATGAGGACCACGCTCTGCTGGGCAACAACTCGATACCGCAGCAGCCACAGCAGCAGCAGCAGCAGCAGCAGGCCCGATCTGGCACCCCGCCCATGCCCGGTGACTACGACTTCAACCGCGACTACGTGAGTCGCCCTGATCTCAGGTGTTGAACGGCGTATGCTGACATGCGATAGTTTCTTCCTCCTCTCGATTCCCCCCCTCCGTTCGAGCCATACTCGGCACAGAATCCTGCGCCCGGCAATAGCAACGGCATCTTACCATCAGAGCCCGTAGCGCGCCCTCAGCAAGCCCGTCACTTCCTTGGTGGTGTGCTACCTACAGCCTTCTTGCCCAGGAGGGAGGCGCCACACGCCGTGGGGGGTGGCCAGAGTGGTGTGTTTGCCAACCTCTCCGCGCGCCCCGGTGGCCATGCAATTGAGCGCCGTGAGGAGGGCGCCGAGTACGCCAACGAGGACGAGCTGAAAGACGCTCCGCCCTCGTACCAGACGGCATTGCGCGACGCCGTCCCGCCGTACTGGGACACGACCGTTGTTCTTCCATCGTCCGCTTCACCTTTTGGGCCTCTCCACTCGTCAATCAACGGCGACGAGATCCTCATCGACGGTATGCCTTCTGGCAACTTGTTCGGCTTCATCTGGAACCTCGTCGTCTCGGTCTCCTTCCAATGGGTCGGCTTCCTCCTCACATATGTTCTCCACACTACCCACGCGGCCAAGCACGGCGCGCGTGCTGGCCTGGGCATTACTATTGTTCGGTTTGGCCTGTCGCTTCGCGAGACGGGTATCGAGTACCAGGAGACGGACCGATATCCTGGCGACTTGGACAGAGACCCTATCACGGGCGAGTACAAGAACGACATACTCGCCGAGGAGCAGCTCAAGATGTACGGTTCGCAAAGATGGCCCATCCCAATTGCCGACATGTTCAACCCGGGCTCGAACGCGACAATTATCCTGCACAACCTCGACGAGGCAAAGGCATACGCATGGAAGTATAACCACTCGTTACTGGACCTGATGCGGCCACCAGCGAGGGACGTCGGTCGGTCATACGTTTGGTTCAGCTTCCTGCTCATGGTGTGCGGCTGGTTCCTGGTCCTGGCGTCGGTCGGCGGGTGGTGGCGCGTGAAGCGCTTCGAACGCAAGCTGTACCAGGCGCAGCGCGAGAGCGAAGCTGCGCAAGCGGCCGCTCGTGGCGAAGTCAACCTCGAGGAGGAGGAGGACGAGGACGAGTCCCCAGCCCAGCCTGGTCCGTACCAGCTGTCATACTACACCTCTGCGTTCACGCAAGCAGTGAATGGTGCGCGTGAGATTCAACAGGGCTTTTTCGGTGCACGAGGACGCCGGCTCAACCGCGGCGACACGCTATTCGGGCAGGACGAGAGTGAACGAGATCTACTCGAGGCGCAGGGATATGGTCTCGAACCGATGGCGCACAGTCGTTCAAGTGAGGACGATTTTGGGCGACAGAACCGCAGCGGCCTGTGGGGCAATCTGCGATAGAAGTTGTATACCAGTAGGACCTGATGTCGAGCCGGTGAACCCATAGACGTTCCCTGTAACTTGTTCTGCGAGGTGCTCATGCGTCCGCCACGCCTGTCTGTTTGGCCCCAGATCCATTTTCCGGTATTCACGGACAAGGTATTCCAGAGTGTGGGAAATGTGTCAGTTGGACTGACTGTGGCGCAGAACCTGACCACTAATTCTCCGGAAAAACAGGGGTTTCAAGCCGATGCGCCGACTTGTTGTTGGACACGAGCAATTGCGGAAGGATGAAAGGTGACATGTTGCAAGGCAGCGTCTGTTAATCTATGATCTCTAGTGATACAGTGTACACGTTGATCTGATAGTGTGCGTGGTGGCGATTGAATGTTAAGTCCTAATATAGGGTATATGTTTGGGTACTAATACGTGACGGTTTGATCGGTCCCAAGCCGTTTCAATTGCCGATCTGCCGAGCTACCCGCGGCCTGATAACAAACGAGTACTCATTTGGGCAACACTTGAGTTAGCCAGTCTATCGGTCAAAGGCACGTACCCATCCCGTCTTTATCCCCGTTTTCCTCGGAATCATAAATAACCTCCATCCCCATCCCCATATCCCACCCAACTCCAACGAGACACCACAAGCCCCACATAGCCACGACGCTACCCCCCAAAGCGATGGAAGTTGTACACCCGTATCCCAACTTCTTAGCGACTGCGAACGCCGGTGGCTGTCGGACGATCCATGAAACGACACAAGCGAACACGACGATTGTATCGTAAATGATGGCGATCCATCCCACAATGGTAGCCATCCATCCAAGAATGGCAGTCATCCATTCGACAATGGCTGTTTTTGGTCGTCCCACTCGTCTGCCAGTCATTAATTTGTTTAGTTTGGAGGGATGTAGAAGGATCCAAGCCGTCATGAAGATGAGGAAGAAGACGAAAGTACCGATGATGCCTACTATCAAAGAGGCGAGGAAGATGATGGAGATAAAAGTGAAGAGGGCAGTGAGGCGGGTACGTCGGATGTTCAAGAGGGCGAAAGATAGGATGGAGAGGGTGATGGCAGGAAGTAGGAATGGGACACTTGTAGGTCGGACGAGAGGAGCGTCCATGATGGATCCAGGTGTGGTTGAGTAAAGTGGACAAGTAGTTCAAGTCTCAAGTCGAGATACAATATACTGCCACGTACCATGACTTGCCTCACTCACACTTTACCTTTGGATTTTGATACGTGCCGTTCCTGTGTGGTCGGTATTCTGGATCTTTTGAGTGACTGACTGAAACAAGGCTGTGAAGCTACCTCTCTCCCTTCAGGGAAATGGTGCTGTGTCGCCACATTTCAGTCAAAGAGTTAACTTGGTAAGGAAACGCGCACGTATCAAAGGATCTACAGACATGTGTGTCGCGGCCTTAGACATCCTCGTTCAAAGTTGAAAGTACACATCTTGCCTTATTGCATTCTGTTACTTTACTCTTCCACTGATCAAGGCTGTCGGATACTTGTGCACCGCTTCCGTCACTCCGTCCCCAGGACCGGGGACAGTGCTTGGCATCGTATCGTCACCGGTTCCTGCCTTCTGCCTTCCTGCCTTTCGATTCTCCACCCACACCTGCTCGATGTGCCTGGTAAGTCCCATGCGTCCTCGTTTCCATGCAACATGTCCTTCTTGACGATGACCTCGCGACCTCGCCGCGTGGCTGTGGAAGATCGGGAATGTACAGTGTGTCCGAGTAGAAAGCCGATGCCTATGACAATTGTCGCGCCTCCGAGAACTCGGGGTACATTCGGCGGCGCAGACTCCGCAGTAACGCGCTATTTATGCAACGTCTGTAGGACGTGCATAGCCCGCATCGTCGCGAGCGCGGGACGCCAGCGGCTCCTGACTGAGATTGTCAGAGATCGTGCAGTAGCCTGCAAACAGCCGTGCAGACAAGTCCCTCTCGGATCTGCTCAAAGCTTGTCCTCCATTCAAACTCGCTGCAGCACAGTCTACATATGGATAAACAGTACACGACTCTCACTTGCGCCGTTTCGGGTCCACCTTGAATGCCTTGAGCTGCTCTGCGCTGTCGGCCTCAGCCTTACGGATCTTGTCCATGCACTTTCCAAGCGATTCAGCGAGGTACTGCGCGCGCTGGTGGACCGAGCTGCCAGTGCCAAACCATCCCGCCGTCGCGACATTGAGGCGGTCGCCGTCACTCGCGATGCTCTTGAGCTGCGCGAGCTCGGCCTCGTATCCCGCAATGTCCGCCTCGGCCTTCTTGATCACGGCGGCATTGTACTCAATCTGGCACATGGCGTGGAAGATGGGCTCGTCAACAAGTGATTTAAAGCTCTCCCGGAACACGGGCTTGCCGGGCTTAACCATTGCTGGGCAGGTGCGGCCGCCCGTGGACGCCGTGATGAAAATGAGACCGTGCTCCTCCATCGCCTTGAGACACGTGTCGGCGCCCTTGAAGGGGAACTCGGAGAGGAGCTGCGCGTAGCCCATCTCAGGGTTCCTGGCCAGCGAACTGACAACCTTCCATGCCTGCGCGCGGGTCCAGGGGAGCGCCTTGGCTTCGTCACTGTCGTCGCCAAAGGCCGTCTTGCGGATCTCAACGGCGTTGCGCAGCACAATGTCGTCGACGGCCGCGGTCAGGTTCTGTCCATTGCGCACCTTGTACACGAGCAACTCGAGGTCGACCATGCGTCCACCGAGCTTGGCCACGTCGGCCGTCTCCTCGGCTGTGAGCTCGACTGGGTGACCCTCAGTAGAGAGCTTCTCGCGCACAAACTCGAGGGCGTTGTAGTCGTCCGCGTCTGAGAGGTTGACCTGGTTGAGCGGCTTGGATGGCAGAGCAGCCGTGAGCGTCTTGCCCGCAACGCTGCCCTCGCCGACAACGATCACATGCGCCACTTTGTTCTCAATTAGCGACGCGCCCCACTCGGCTAAGACGCTCCACAGCTCGCCGCGTGCGGGCTTGAAGGCAAAGTTGCGCAGCACGACAACGGGAAGCGTCTTGATCAGCTCGGCGTCGCTGTCGACGTCCACATCGGGCCGGTCCGACTGCGTCGCCGCCTTGATCTCCTTGTCGAACGCAATGCTGGAGCCCGTTGGTGGGACGGCCTCGCCTGTAATCGGTGCAGTCGAGCCCAGCAACGGCGCCACGCCTGACACGTCGTTCTCGGTCATCTCCTCAATGCCGAACCCGAGTTCGCTGATGGGCCCGTTGCCGGCTACGCAGTCGAGGCGCCCATCGTGCCACGTCCCCTGCTCAACCATGCGCTGCCGTTTCTCGCGGTCGGCCGCGAGGCTGACTTTGTTGCGCTCGTGCTGCTCCGCGGCAACGCGGTCCTCTCTCGCGTGGCTCGACACCTCCTTGAGCGCATTGGCGACAATGTCAAGGATGTTGCGCATCTGCTGGTCGGCGGGAGTCGAGAAGCCCGACTTCTGCCCGATCAGACCGACCGACGCGAGGTCGATCAGCCCGTTGATGTTCTGCAGGAACGAGAACACGGGCCAGTACCCTGTCTGACCAGCAAGCCCATCCACCAGCGACGAATCCGACTTGGCCTTGCCGACCTCGCCGCAGTCGATGACGAGGCTCGGCTTCTTCGAGTCCTTGAGCACACGGTCAACAAGGTCGTGCTTGCCACTCCCAGGCGGACCAGTGACGACGATAAACGTGGACGGGAACTCGGTGAGCCAGTGCTCGACGTTGCGCTCGGCCTCGACTCTGTCGCGGAACGATGCACGTCCCAGGTCGTCAACGTTGCGCTTCCAACGCGACGCCCTGGACGGCCACAGCGTGTTCTTGACCGGCATCACAATGTTGTCTCTGACAAACTGCACCATCGGGTACTGCTGGAGGTTCCAAATGCCCTCGATGCGGGCCTTGACGAAGAACTCGCGGATCGGGTCAAAGAACGTGTAGCTGAACATGCCGATGAGGAACGCCAGGACTGGCAGCGCAATGCGCGGGTGGTTCGACACCCAGTCGCGGAAGTAGTGCGCCTTGAGCGGATGCTCAAAGTAGATTCTTAGACGAGAGAGCGGCGCATCGGGACTTCGGCCCTCATAGTCGGCCGACTTGGTCGGCGTGAGGAACCCATGTAGCGAATTATTGGCGTTGACAGCCGTCGAGACTCTTCTGAACATAACCAGTGCCGACCGCAGCTGGCCAGCAGGGACAGGAGTCGGCGGCGTAATGTTGAAGATGCGCCCGTATGGCCGGAATAGTGTGTACAGCACCTCCTGTGACACGTCGGGTCCATCAAACTCCACGCGTAGGCGCGCGCTCGGAAAGCGGTTCATGTCCTCGGTCCACTGCCGTCCGCGGACCATCCACACGCGCCCGGCACCAGCCGTGCGCTGCCACCCACGCAGCTCGGGGGATTGTCCGTCCGCGCCGCCCTTGGGCGGGGCGAGGTCGCCAGAGAAGAGGTAGTGGCCAGCCTCGTTTGAGCACGCCGACGCGCGGCGGTTCATTCCCCTCCCGTCCAGGAGCGACGACCACCACGGACCGATCCACGTCGGCCACCCCCCGTGCTTGTGAGCCGCCTCGACGAAGAGAGGGAGGAACAGGGCGGAGGCCGAGATCGGGTCGGGGATCGCCTCCTCGGGCGTGTGGAAGTCGTTGGCAAACGCCTTGCGTGGTAGCTGGTCCACCGCGGGTGTGACGTAAGAGAAGTGACAGAACACACCGCCGTCCTTGCGCGCCACTTCCCAGCTCTCAACCCGGAACGCGTGCCGCCCCTTCAGCTCGCTCGTGATGGTCACGAGGTTGGCCAGGAGCGCGTCCTCGAACCACGCGGCGACCCATGGCCGTGGGTCTAACGACCCGAGCCGGATCGGTAGGACCTGCGAGATAAAGATAGAGGAATGCTCGCGCTGCACCTGCCCTGCAGAGCCCTCGTCGAAGCCGTCAGGCACGTGGGCGTCGCTATGGGTGTGGTCAGCAGGGTGTTCGGTAGGGTCGACTGGTGCGTCCTTTGGCGGGTCGGCCGCAGGCGGAGGGTTCGACGGAGGAGGAGGAGGGTCGGACGGGGGAGGGGGAGTATTGGGTGGCGGGGGTGGAGTCGTGGGAGGCGGCGGCGGAGTACTCGCCGCGAAGCGAAGACCTGCGGTCGGGCGAAGGCCGCATTGCCGTGATGCTGCGAATGGCGCTAGGCGCGGCCGCAGGAAAGGCCGCACGCCGACACCCCTTAGTGGGTGTTTGACGGCAGGCAACATGACCCTCCGACTTGAAGAGTGAATGGAGGATAGAGGATGATGGTGCGAAAGAGAGGTGGCGAAGGAGTGCGAGAGCGGAAGTGACGAAATGTGGAGGTGATCGGCCCAGCCCAGGCATCACCCAGGCACTCCCTCCCGCTCGCTTTTCTCATTACGCGACGCGACCACGCGCTACCGTCATAGCCGCCACGCAAGCTCAATCACTTCACTGATTCATACACCGCACGACATGCGTACGCTTCTAGCTACTATACGCCTTTTTAATTACATCTTGGACTTGGGCACGCCAGCGTCGATAAGGGTGACGGCGGCGTTGGAGAGGGCGGGCGCGTCGCGCTCCTTGACCTTGGTCTGGAAGATGACCTTGTCGCCCTCCTTCCACATCTCAGTGACGAGAGTCTCGCCAGGAATGACCGTGCCGGCGAAGCGCACCTTGATGTCCTTGTACGGACCGAACGTCTTGTAGACATGGCGGCCGGCGAAGCCCATAGAGCAGAGGCCGTGAAGGATCGGCTTCTTGAAGCCGCCAATGATGGAGAACTGGGGGTCGATGTGGAGCGGGTTGTAGTCGCCCGAGAGGCGGTAGAGCGCAGCCTGGTCAACCGACGTCTTCTCCTCGACAACGGCGTCGGGCGCGCGGTTAGGCGCCGCGTTGGGGGCGGTGGCAGCGCCACGGTCCTTGGCTGCGCGCTTGCCGCCGAAGCCACCCGAGCCACGGATGAAGACTGTCGAGTGGTTCTCGTAGATGAGCTCGTCAGTCTTGGCGTCGCGAGACTCGATGACGGTGGTCACGGCCGCCGCCTTGCCCTTGTCGAGGACCTCAAAGAGGCGCGCCTTGTTGACAAGCTTGCCCGAGGTTGGGACCTTGCCCTTGATCGACAGGTACTGCTCGCCGTGGAGGAGTTTGCCCGGGTTGTAGTTGGGCAGGAAGTCGTAGTCGCCGAGGCCAGCAGTGAACTGCGGGATGACACCGAAAGTGGGGAGGGGCTGGAAGTCGGCGTCGTTCTCGTAGGTCCACTGGAGCTCATTGGCGTGAGCACCGATGCCGAGGTTGTAGAGCATAACGTCACGCTCGGTGAACTCGTACTCGATGCCCTTGGCCTCGGCACGCTTGGCCTTGACAATGGCCTCCGGGTCCTCGGGGTCGACGTAGTCCTTCTCCTCAGGGGCGAGGTTGGAGAAGTTCTCGAAGATCTGCATGCCGGACTCCTGGGTGTTGCGGGGGTGGGTAGCGTTCTCGTCAAAGGTGGTGATCTCCTTCCACTTGGCGGCAACCTGCTCGGGGGTGGGGACGCGGTTGTTGGGGAAGACCGCACCGTGGGTGCGCTGCCAGCGGAGAGCGGCGACCTGGCCACCGTAGGTCTCGATGACCTGGCCGGTGCCCTTCTGGTCCTTCGAGGTAAGGAAGGCGACGACAGGGGCGACGAAGTCGGGCGAGAAAGTCTTGACCATCTCCTCGGTCCAGATGGTGGCGGTCATGGCAGTACCAGCCGAGGGCGCGAGGATGTTGGTGAGGATGTTGTTCTTCTTGCCCTCAATGGCGAGCGAGCGGCCGAAACCGATCAGACCAGCCTTGGCCGAGGCGTAGTTGCCCTGGCCGTGAGCGCCAATGATGCCGTTGGGCGACGAGGTGACGAGAATGCGGCCGTACTTCTGCTCCTGGAAGATGGGCCAGACGGCCTTGCAGCAGCGGAAAGTGCCACGGAGGTGGACGGACATGACAGTGTCCCACTGCTCCTCGGTCATGTTGACGAACGCCTTGTCACGGAGGACACCGGCGTTGCAGACAAGGACCTGGACGCCACCAAAGTTGTCAAGGGCGACCTTGACAATCTTCTCGCCCTCCTCGGCCGAGCAGACAGCCGCGGCAGCCTTTGCACCGAGCTGCTGGCACTCCTTGACGACAGCCTCAGCGTTCTTGCCGCTGACGTCGTTGACGACGACGTTGGCGCCAAGCTTGGCGTAAAGGTGAGCGTAGGCGCGGCCGAGACCAGCACCCGCACCAGTGATGATGACAGTCTGGCCCTTGAACTCGACGGGGGGAGGCGGGCCCTGCTGGTTGGGCTTGAGGCTGGGCTGCTTCTCAATAACCGACATGAGGCCGCGGCCGGCAGCCTTGAGGTCGCCGGGGTATTCGACATCCTTGGAGAAGTCGGTGATGCTCTTCCACTCGTGGCGAATGGCAGTGGGAGTGAAGGTGTCGTCGGTCTTGAAGAGGTGACCCTTCGAACGTTCCCAGCGGAGCTCAGAGTAGAAGCCGCCGCCGACCTCGAAGATGCGGCCGCGGACATCAGGCCCGTTGCGAGCGGTGAGGACGCCGATGATGGGAGCGATAAAGTCAGGGTTGAGGCCCTTGAGCACCTCTGGGGGCATGACCGTCTCGGTCATGGCCGAAGCGGCAAGGGGAACGATCGTGTTTGCGCGGATGTCGTACTTGACACCCTCGATCGAGAGCGACTTGGAAAAGGCGACGAGCGCCATCTTGGCGGCCGAGTAGTTGGACTGGCCCATGTTGCCGTAGATACCGGCGGGCGACGAAGTGTTAACGACACGGCCAAACTTCTGCTGGCGGAAGAGGGGCCAGACAGCCTTGGTCATCGAAAACGCGCCCTTGAGGTGGACAGCGATGACGGCGTCCCACTGCGCGTCGTCCATCTTCTTGAACGACTTGTCGCGGAGGATACCTGCGTTGTTGATGAGGACGTGGACGGTACCGAAAGCCTGGACGGCCTGGTCCACAATCTTCTGGCCCTCGGTAACCGAGCCGACGGCAATAGCAGCCTGGCCACCGGCTGGGGGTCAGTACACTGCTCACGGACAGTCTCCAGAGCTAGACTCACCGGCCTTAATCTCGTTGACGACCTTCTGGGCCGACTCAGCCGAGACATCGTTAACGACGACCTTGGCGCCGCGGGCACCGAAGAAGTGCGAGTAGCTGGAGTGGGAAGGAAGGGTGAAAAGGTGGGACGGGAACGTGAAGATCAAAGGAAAGGGCGTCAGCAGCTGCTCCCGGTGTTCATTCCAGTCACTAGCTCGAGGCTGACTCGCCAGCCGCTATCGTACGACTTACCCAGCGCCAATGCCGCCGCCTGCGCCGGTGATGAGGACGACGAGGTCCTTGAAGTCGAGGGAAGCCATGTTGCCTGAGTTCAAAGGAAAGTCTGTTGTCAGCTGTGCACAATGTCTTGGGATGTCTCACTGACAATCTAGTTTTGATCCGAGGCAAGAGGATCTGATGAAAGAGAAGAGACAAGAAGAGAAAGCAAAGAGTTGCTAGTTAAGAGGATACTAGTGGATAAGAGGATACCTTGTAGTTGGGTAGGATGACACGGGGTGGGATACCATCCCCGGCTAATCCGGGTATCCGGCTCCCACGATCTTCGCCCAACACTGACCGCGTCCTTTACGTAACCCTTAGTTTGGGCTTAATTTGCCTTGGGCGGCCGATGATGCGGACCTCATTCCATCCTCATTCTCGGCGCGCCATGACACCACAAGCCTATCCAGATGCAGATGCAATTCGCTCAGTCCGCTGCCCAGCTCAAACGATCTCGCGATCTCAGTTCCGGTGACTTAAACCAGCCGGGTGAAAAAGAACCACGTCGGCGTACTGACCAGGTCGGCCTCTCGGCCGTGTGCGTTCCGCTCTTTGCACGCGGGTACGACGGTGAGTGGTTCCGCCCTCCACTCCATTCCAGCTCACCGCACACGCCGCAAAGTCGCACTTGGCCGTGACTGTCGACATTGAACGCCGCGTGTGGTGCTGACGGCGGACACCGGCGGTTGTCACCGACGCGTTTTGAGTAGAGAGTGAGGTGCGGCGAAGATGTAGAGGGAAGAGACCGCCTTGGGCGAGATCAATAAGGCACTCGGTTGGTTTGTCGCCAATGAGCGCCTCTGTGCTGACACGGCAGAATGTGGGCTTGTTGTAGATCAATTAACGCGACGCGGTCGGACCCCGAGAGTAAGCAAGTAGTTATACGGATCATCCCGTAGACATGTAGAGCAGCGTGAGGGTTGGAGTTGAGGTAGTCAGAGCGGATCCGACCTTTGATCCAAGCCGAGACATGTGGTAATGTACATGTGCCGTTGTCACTCACTTTGATGCCAGAACACTGCAGCCCCACTGCATTTCATGGCCTAATCCAGATGCTTCGTCGCTGAGCCAGGCCGTTACTGAGCTAGGCCGGCCGGTTGTACTGCCAACGAAGCCGGTATTAGGTTGAGGGCCTCGGCCTGGTTGCGATGACGTTGAACCATCCGCTACAGGCAACCCGTTCGAGTTCTGGTCGTAGTGAATGTCACTGCTCTTCCAGTCACATCAGGCCACGTATGTCACACATGAGCGCCACGTCTGATCTCATCCCCGTTCATGATACAGAAAAGATGGACTGAGACAAGTACGTGCTTGATTGCTTTATTGCATGCTTGATGTTAAACTGCCCTGAAAGTGCCAGAACTCTCGATAGCATTCCATCAAATGAAGATGTCGTCAGCTGATCACACTATCGAGTCGAATCCTCGCGTGCCCTCGCTTCCAGATATGCACAATCCCAATGGGTACTAGTACCCAGTCAGAACCTCTAACAACCATCATCTCCCCCGGCGCCGTCAACAACACACAGACACAGAACATGGTAGATGCAGCCAAGGCCAAGGAGGTGCAGCATGACAATATCGAGACGCTCCTATCGTGGCTGGGGACATTCAAGGGCTTCCACAACAAGCTCGCCCTAAAGGCTGCAGACGGTTCGTTGGGTTCGGGCCGAGCTGACAGCAGATGCCGGCCGTGGTCTCTTCGCATACAGCCAGTCTATTAGTGTATGTCGCCTTCCTTACATCGCTGACGAAAGTCTGGAGAGCCGATCTTGGTTATTCCCGCGGCGTCACTGCTCAACCCCCTCACCCTGGCCAAGTCGGCCTTGAATAGCATCCCAGCGCATCTCTTCCCGGCGCCTGCAACCGCATCACCACGCCGCTCGCCCAACGGTACTGCACCATTGACGACAACCCAGCTCCTCTCGCTACATCTCGCTCTCACGCGCGACCCACTCAAGCGTCACAAGTCTGAGTGGCAGGTGTTTATCGATACGCTCCCCGAGTTCCGCCCGCTCCACCCACTCACGTGGGTTGTGCCGGACACGGACAACAAGGCACCCGACGCATTCTGGCCCGCGCTCGAGCAGTGCCTCTCCGAGAGTGTGAGGATCAAGATCGAGGCTGTGCGCCTCCGCTACGAGGCGGACAGGAAGCTGCTGCGCAATGTGCTCGCCATTGAAGAGCCGTTCAAGGCACAGAACCTGGGCAGCCTAATCTCGGACGAGACACTGCTGTGGGCATGGCTCAACGTCAACACACGTACGGTTTCCACGCCGCTTGGGCTGGCCGAGCCGTCGTCGTCGAGGTGGACGGTGAACAACCACTCGTTTGTGCCACTCCTTGATATGATCAACCACACTTCGTTACCTGGTACCGAGTGCCCCAAACCCGAGCCCATGCCGAGCACCAGCGTCACCAAACGCGGCGCGCGCGCAGCCGCACGGCCAGGAAAGCAGCACCTTGTTCCAGGCAAGGTGGATGTTGTATTGTTCGCGCCGCACCGCGGTCTCGAGGATGGCGAGCAAGTGCTCTTCCTTTACGGGGCGCATTCCAACGCAACCCTCTTCGCCGAATACGGCTTCACGGAAATTGACCTCTGTGTTAGTCCTTTGACATGGCCCAACGACGACATCGATGTTGGACCATGGGTCGAGGTGCTGTGGAAGCAGGACGGGAACGACGCGAAGAAGGAGGCGCTCCAAGACGCCGGGATGTGGGATCACAACCGCCTGGCTGCGAACGGCGGTGAGCCGTGTCCCTCCGTGGGGCTCATGACGACGCTGTGCGTGCTCGCGTCGTCGGACGACGCCGTGTTCACGCCACACAACATGCACGCGCGCAATTTCTCGCGGCCGACCAAGATGGCCGCTCGGCGCATGCTCCAGCGAATCTGCGAAAGCGTGCTCGCCGACGCAGCCGACTGCATCGAGCAGCTCGACGAGGTCGCACCCTCGGCGGGCAAGGACCAGGAGAAGGTGTTCGCCGTCAGCGTCGTCCGCGGTCTGCTTCGTGAGGAGGAAGTTATCACACGCAGTATCCTTGAGACGTTGCAGGGTGGCAGCTCGATCCCGGGCTTCTAAGCCTGTCAAAGTTAAGACAATGTCGGAAGTCAAGCAGATTAGAAGGCAGATCAGCCATACACAACTCGAGTAATTAGAAAATCCAAATAGAACCGCCCACGAGCGTTGTAATGTAGTGAATAGGTGTAGCATGAAATCATGTCCTCTTGTGTAGTTGAATGTTTGTGGCGCGCGGCCGAGGTGACAACCTCGCATCGCGGCCCTGCATTCGGCCGCAAGGAGGCCGTGCAGACCGTGTTTGAACTGTATCCTCACTTTGTTCCTTTTTTGTGCCCAAGCGCGGCTTTGGATGAGTGACGTTACAGGCGGTTGTGATTGATGAAGGACCTTCTGGGTAAAAGGTCGATGGTGATCTAGGGCTTGGTGAATATGCAGGTGTTAAGCGGATTACGCCGCGTGCCCAACGCCTTGCGCCTCTCCGCCTCCTTCTGGGTATCCCCTCCCCCCCGATTTCCAGATAAGGCCCTGTCGCTTACGCCCTACGCCTGTCGATGGGGCGAACGTGCTTGGGTGCATGCATGGTGCAGAGAAGAGAAGAGGAGAAGGAAAAGGAAAAGGAGGAGAGGATAAGGTTGTGGTGTTGAAAGCTGGAGGGGTGGGCGAATGCCGCAAAAGGCCGAAAGTTGAGCCGGCTAAGTTGATGATGAAGACCGGACGAGGAGGCACGGCTTAGGCGGCTAACTAAGGAGGTAAAGGAAGGAAGGCAAGTGAACCCAATCACTCGGTCAAAGGTCACCGTCCGCCATTACCTTTCATTACCTCAACTCCAACAGTTTACATTCCCACATTCACTTCCACTCCTCAACTCGCTCAGCGCCCCTACTACCCCCCCCTTACATCTAATCTATCAACATGGGCGACTCTGCCATTCACGCTGTTGCGGGCGCCGTCGGCGGTGCCATCTCCATGACGCTCACTTACCCACTCGTCAACCTCTCCACTCGCGCGGCCGTCGCAACCAAGCACGAGGACATTAGCCTCAAGGACGCGATCACTCAGACCATCAAGAAGGAGGGTCTTTCGGGCCTCTACTCTGGTCTCGAGAGCTCGCTGTTCGGCATCGCCATCACCAACGGCATCTACTACGTGAGATCCTACCTGGTCTTGAAATCCTAACCCCAGCTCTTCTATGAAGAGACGCGCTCGCAGCTCATCAAGCGCCGCACGGTCAACACTGGCGAGGGACTGTCGACCCCGGAGGGTATCATTGCCGGACTGATTGCCGGCTCGATCACCACCACGCTCACCAACCCCATCTGGACGTTGCAGGCGTACCAGTCGACCAAGGTGACGACCGATGCCGACGGAAAGGTCGTCAAGCCTACGATGGGGTCGGCCGCCCGTGACATTATCAAGCAGAGCGGCATCAAGGGCCTGTGGCGTGGTCTTGGGCCGGCGCTGATCCTCGTCATCAACCCGGTGATCCAGGTCAGTATACTCCTAACACCAGATCTGACTTCAGTACACGACGTTTGAGCGCATGGTGACCCTGCTGCTCAACTACCGCGCCAAGAAGTCGGGCTCGGCCACCGTCGGCACCCGCTCGGCCCTGTCCGACTGGGACCTGTTTATGCTTGGCGCCATCTCCAAGCTCATCGCGACGGGCATCACCTACCCCTACCTCGTGGTCAAGAGCCGCCTCCAGGTCGCCAGCCACAAGTACAAGAGCTCGGTGACGGCCGTCCTCGAGATCCTCAAGACTGAGGGCCTCCGCGGCGTCTATGCCGGCCTCGGGCCCAAGCTCCTCCAGAGCGCGCTCACCGCCGCCTTTATGTTTGTGGCACAGCGCCGCCTGTACGAGGTCGTCAAGAACCTCATTGCCCAGATCCAGGCCCGCAAGGCCGTCCGGGCTTAGGGTTATGTCGGGCTTGGGGGTGTAACATGCAACTAGGACCAGCTGTGTGCGGTTGTGTGATGTGTGGGATTGTGTGATGTAGATTGGCGTGTGTTGGGGAATGTCAACAATGCAGTTCTGAGGGTGGTGGTGTGAGCGGCGTTGACAGCCGCGGCTGCTGTTCAATTAATTGTTAATTAGCGCGTGGTAATCGCGTCAAGTCATAGCCGGAGTTGAGGCCTATGCTCGGCTTGTGCATGCGGTTGTCGCTGGATCGCCGGACATGTTGGTCTGAGCGCTGGTTGCTCACGAATAGACAACTTGCGTTCACACGCACTGGTTTGGTTGAGCTGTCCAATCATGGCCCACCTTGCCACACCGACCTCCTCATCACGCCCACCAAGGCCACAAGCCCAGCCCCATCTTCCATCACCTGATCCAAGGTCGCCCATGGGCCCAGACGAAGCATGCGAAGCATTGTCCTTCTTTCCATCTTGATACCGCCAAACATTGTCATCGCAGCATTCCGCATGAGATATCTTATCGCGCCTTGCAACCCTGCTTCTTGGCAAATTGATCACCTATCTTCGTTTGGGTGCCATCGGCTCTTGCATATAGTACACGGTCATACAATCTTGCCTGTTTCTTCTCTTGTCGTTACGTCGCCTCTTGCCTCCTTACCCCTCCTCATCATCCTATCGCTTACCGCTTACGACTCCTCATACTCCTGCGACCCATCGCCAACCGGGTTGGTATGAATCCGGATCGTCTCCTCCACCAGACGCCAAAACCCCTCCTCACCAAGCATGTCATGCAAGTCCTTTGCCGCCTCGAGTCGGGCCACGACCACAGCCGTTCGGGCGTCGACATGACTCTCACCAGTTCCCCAGCTAGGCCGGTCTGCCACCTCGCGACCGAGCCGGAGCCAGTCGTATCCCGCCGACTCGGCGTCTGCTGCCGAAGAAGAGAAATCTGCCCAGGCGCGCATGAGCTGCGATCGCGCCTTGGCGCGGATCTTCTGCTCGAGCACGCTGCCGTCGGATTTTCTCGACCCGCTCGAGATGGGCGAAGTAATGTCATCGTCAGGCTTGGTGTCCAGTCCCTGCAGGAGGAGGGAGAGGGTGGCCGCCTGGTCTGGGGCAGAGATATTGGCATTGGGCGGTGTCACTGGCTCATCATGGTCGTGCTCGTGGTCCCCCGGCTCGTCGGTACCAGCCCCGTATTGGGCCCAGTAATTGTCCTCGTCGTCGTGGTGGTCTTCGTACATTTCAGCCTTTTGTGAGGGCGGCGTAAAACCAGCCCAATAGTCTTCCGGTGCATCCTCGTACCCAGCATATGAGACGTCTGAAGGATCACTACGCCAATCGAAAGCAGAATTGCCGAGTTTTGCGCCGGAATAAACCCATCCGCGACCCTTGTCGCCAGCTTCGTGTTGGAACGAGACTTCTACAGCATCGCCATGCTCGGGGGTAAGGAGGGTGTGTGCGATGGGCATTTCGCCGTCGTGTGCGTATTCCGTCTCTCTGATTGAAGGGGGGCTAAGGGCCAGAAGGCTGAGCGCGTCGGTCAAAGGGTGTGGACCGTCGCGAGAGGGGAGGGGGGTGAGATGGGCGTCTAGGTCGGAGTCGTCGGGGGGAAGGAAGGTTAGGCGCTGGAGAAAGGTGCGCGAGAGTAGTTCTTGTGGGAGTGGAAGAGTTGGTGGGAGGAGGTGGGCGAGAATGCGGTCTCGGATCTCTAGTGGGAGGGGGGGAGGCTCCATGGTTACTGTATATTAATATGATGGAGAAGACGGTGAGGAAGGAGGGAGAGTGAAGCGGCGGATTGTTCGTATGGTTTGCCCGGGGTTGTCGTAATCTCGGAAGGAGCCACGGGGGCTAGTGCGGCTCGGAGTGGGGCACCCTGGGGACGTGCCTCGGACTTGAACAAAACCCAATCACCCCGCTCATCAACCAGTGAGGGGCTCCTCTCGTCGTAGTGATGGAGGCGTCGCACGCCCTTGGGGCCCGACAAGTCCGTTGCTGCGTTGCAATGGCCCAGTTCTGACCCCGGTCTCATCGGGGACTAGCACACTACTGTAACAACACTACCACACTCTGGGCGCGCGCGTGTAGGTCTGACTGTGCCTCGGCGTTGGGCGCTTCCATCACTACCATACAGAATATTTAGATCACATAGGGAGGCGGCTTCGGCGCTGGAGCCGAAGTGTTCACGTGACATATGGAAATTCCGACTTGTGAGCCGGTTACACGACAGCCGCAGAGTAGTAGAGTGACGGAAGCAGATAGCGCACAGTGTTGATGCGAGTGCTGAGGAACACCACTGTACCGCTAGATGACTACGGTCAAGTGGTGCGGAATTGCTACACTCGAGCTGCGATTCATTGAGTTGAATGGTCCGATTCAAATTCAATGAATTGAATGTCGCACAACATTGCAGTGGTCGCGTTCGCCGAGATTGCTTGCTGTGACAGACTGCTGCGATGGGGAGTGTCAAGAGCGCAAGGGAGCAAGCGCCAGGCGTACAATCGTGGCGATTCCGCAAGTCCCGCCGTGGTGGGAGCCAAACATTACGCCGTCAAGCTGAACTACCACCCTTTCTCTGTGCGCGAGGCCTTCTTCGCCTTGTGTTTCTCCTTCATGACGCGGCGCTTGCGCACCTCAGACTTCTGGAGCTCCTTGACGCGTTCGCGTTGAGCGTCGCTCGTCTGGCCGCGCACGAGCCCGCGACCGGCATTTACGATCGTCGCGTGGAGGTTCCCAATGCAGATTGCGAGGTTTTGCGGGGCGCTACGCGAGGTCTGGGACGAGAGGAGCAGGGATGGGGCGTGGTAGTATGGCTGTGCGTCAGTGTCTTCTGTGGTTTTGCGCTTCTGTGCCTTTCCGACGGAGCGAATTGTGCCAAGTCACTTCACACATGTAGACTACACAATCTCTTTACTCTCACTCATCCCCATTTCTAACTACTCACCGACTGCTGGAGCGCGGGAACGAGGAATGGCGGTAGCCAAGTCCCTCGAGCACGGAAGACGTCGAAACGCACAACCGCCTTCGAGTTGGTCTTGTTAACGTGTTGGCCACCAGGACCTGACGAGCGCGCATACGAGACTTCGTATGAGGTTTTAGGGACGTCTTCGGGTACGAAATCGTCGAGCCAGTCGCGGGCGAGGGCGTGGTCCCCATCGTTAACCAGCTCTTTGAGGGCTAGGAGCTCATCTGAGGCGGGAGCCAGAGTGTATGGGGAGGTGGATAGGTGGCGGAGGTGTGGGAGGCGTGGGACCGTGACGCGTGCGAGAGCCAGCATGGTGGGATCTGGCTACGCCGAGAAGGTCGTGAGCATCCAGAGGAAGGTGGACTTTGAAAGTGGAGGTCTTCAACGGATCTGATCTGCCACACTCACGTGGAATAATAACTCCGAGTGAGGTATTTGCAAATTGAATTGGCAAATCAAATTCTCATTTTTGTGTGTGAGACTTTGAGTAAAGAGAGAGATGGTAGTTTGGGTGACGTAGGGTGGGGAGTGGGGGGTTTTTGAAAAGAGAGCGCTCGCCCTACTCCCCCTACTCCTCGACGTCATTCATGTTCCTTTTCGACCATCAACTCCGTCATCGACCACCCACCGGTTGACTCTTGTCCCACATCCTTCACATCGTCATCATCGCCATCCACCTCCACCAAACCTCTAGACGCGCGCAACGCCTCGATTGAGTCACCCTTCGACGCCGAGACACGAACACGAGACAGGCGCGTCAGTCAATCCCACCCCTCTGCCTTAGACGGTACCACCCCTTCTGCAACTCTTCACGGGAAGCGAGCAAATCATCCCTTTACTCGAGGCCTGATCTGTGCATACGACAACCGTACACCGACCAAAACCTCCCAGCTCTATCATTAACCTTTGCCATTACGGCCCTTATTCAAGGTATTACAAGTGAGTAAGCCAGAGGTGATTTTTCGCTCTGAGACTCCCAACTGTCAACAACCCACCGTCACGCGTCCGACACTCGTCATAGCCATACATTTCGTTCCTCGACCCCGACCTTGTCGCGTCCATCTCCATCCTCCTCCTCGTCCTTGTACATGCATGGAAAGATGCTGACCGTTGCAACACTCGCCACCCCGCTAAACCGTTGCACCCAACTCGCTTATTCATCTCACACCCGCCTTCCCCCCTCAATCACCGCACCTGCCCACCCCCAACTACCCCTTCACTTCCTACTCCGTACACTCCGGTCCGGTCCTTCCTCAACGCCGACTCGTCGTTGATAGATAGTACAAGGCCGAAACGCCCTGTGCATAGAGCTCTAGCAATCCGCCTTTGATCGGACATCTACCGCTCGTGTCTGAGAACATTGGCGCCTCGCCCGTCCCCCGACACACACACCTATTCCTCAGCTTCTTCACAGGGTAGTAGATCCAGCTTCTTGTTCATTTGTCACCGTAGGCTCTGTAGCTTCTAGAACACCCACACCCGTCCCCCTCAAAAATGGCTGCCGTCGCTCAAACCCCGGCGTCCGTGCCGACAGCGCCCGCTGTCTCTTGTAAGCCAACCGAGTGTGGCAATTTGGCTGACGGGATCAGTAGAACCTCCGTCCACCGATATCAAGGAGGAACCCACCGTCACCTCTGACGAAAAGGCGGCGGATTCCGACAAGGCCGTTGCTGGACCTGCCGACGGCAAGAACGAAGATGGAGATCAAAAGAGAGCACCGTCTTCAGAACAGGATGGTGATGGAGGTGGTGAGTACTGCACAGCACAGGTCCGAACTTTTTGTTGTACCAGAGAGTTTTATTCGAGTTTCGGTGGTGTCGTCACCATGACAGATGATGAGGTCATAGCCTCCCACAGAGGCGACGCCACCAATATCAACCACATAGACACCCTAGCTCTAGTACCTCAGCTCCTCTCCCTCGTCCCCGTCCCCATCGCCCTCTCCACATCCATCTAGTTTCGTCTCTCTTCACCATCCCCGCTCTACTAGCATCTTGGTCCTTTGCTTACACTCGATCCTTGTCTCTTGTCCGACTCTTCCGGCTCCTCACGTCATCATCCCCTCTCCTACAATCCGCAGCCAAATCCCCGAACGGTCCTGGCGCCGACACTTCGACTCGCTTTGATCTCGAGCCTAATCCTTTCGAGCAGTCGTTCTCTCGCGGGCCCCAGTCTCAGGATCGTACCACTCCGCCGAGAGGTGGCGACGCCACCAGCATCAAACACAACGCACTCCCGCCTCTCTCGTCGCTCACGAGCCCGGCAGCGGCAGACCCTACACAGTTCCCTTGGCTGGCGGGACAGTCTCTCCGATCTGGCCCTCTGAGCCCTGCGATGCTGGCTGGCCCAGCCGCCCAGAACAACAACCAGAACAACAACCAGAACAACTCCAATAGCAACGCAAACCAGACGTGGGGCCCAGCAACTGAGAACGCCGCTACCAGCGAGGAGACTTTCGAGCCAGGCAACTTTAGGACCGGCTTCACGCCCGGCACTGGGTCGGGCTTCACGCCCGGATACAATGCGCTGCTCAACCCGGGCTTTGGAAACCTCCCCATGCCCAGTCCGAACACGGCTGCTTTCCTTGCCAACATTACGTCTGTCACCAACGAGAACGGTGACCAGCAAGCCCCATCCGACCAGCGTCAGCCTCAACCTCCCTCTGGCATACACCAGCTCGGCGGCCCTCACGGCATGTCGCACCTCAATCCAGCACACCAGTCGGCGGAAACCATCACGCCTGGCACACTGAACGCCATAGCCAGCGACCTGAACCGGCAGCAGCCTCCTCCAGGAATGGCGCCCGGCTTCTACCCCGGCATGCAATCGCAGCCCGGCATGGTGCCTGGCATTCCGCCCGCCGACTATGCCCAACAGAACGCCAATGCCGCCAGCCAGGCAGCCAACGGCCTTTTCCTCTTGTCGCAAGCTCATCAGGAGTTATCCAAGAGGGAGGAAGAAGCCAAGTCGACCCCGCCATCGTCTAAGCGCGGCGCACCTTCCGGTGGTAGTGCGGGCAAATCAGCAGGCCAGAAGCGGAAGGAGCCAGCAGGCAAGGGCAACGCAGCGAAGAAGAGCAAAAAGAGTCCCGAGATCGAGCTGCCTTCTGACGACGACTCGGACAGCGATTCTAGGAAGAGCGGTGGTGAGAAGAGGTCACGCAACGAGACGGAAGAGGACAAGCGCAAGAACTTCCTGGAGCGCAACCGTCAAGGTGAGTCGGCTGTGGTGATGTAGATGTCAGCGCTGACAGACAGCGGCGCTCAAGTGTCGTCAGCGCAAGAAGGCGTGGCTCAACGAGCTCCAGAACAAGGTCGAGACGCTTACCATGGACAACGAGCGGCTACTCCACAATGTTCGAGGGCTCGAAGATGAGGTCAATCGACTCACCAACATCCTTATGTCCCATCGCGAGTGTGGCATCGGCATGCCTCCAATGCCGCAAGCGTACGGCCGCCCTCTTCGCTAGTGCGCACTCGAGACGTCATATTCTCCTTGTCGCAGCCACACCCCGCTTCTCTTCCCCGACGTCCCTATCCTCGCGCCTTTACACAGCAGTTGTCACTACCCAGCATCTACGCTCCCATCCACTGGACTCTAGTCTTCGCGGCCCGACTGCCTCGCTGCCGCCGCGGCCGCTTGCGTAGCTGGCCAGGTAACGGCCGGCCGCGTACTACTCCTTCGCTTTCGCTCCCTCCTTGACTCTCACATTCCATTGAGACTGTGTCTAGCCCAGCCGCGCAGCGAGCTCCCTTGTATCACAGAGACCGAATGCAGCCTATTCCTTAGATCGTTGGTGTGTGCTGAATGGTATATCTATACATGCTGAGGAAGACCTGAATTTGACAAGAACATTAATGCTACGTTGTTAGGGAGGACGGAGAGGCAGGGTTGGTGAGGTGCCAATGTCATCTAGATGACGCGGACGGCGTAGGCAATGCACACGAAGATGATACCATCCTGATGTCAGCGCCAACCCTTCAGTCGTCCAAGCATGACAAGCCTCACGTTGGAGAAGATCTCCTGGCACGCGGCGTCCGTGTCCTCCCAGTGGCAGGCCATATCGGCACGTCCGGCCTGGCCAAGGTTCTCAGTGAACGTGGTCGTGACCTGCCATCAGCTGGAAGTAGAGATGAAGTTAGCAGACTATGTGATCGGTGAGTGTGGCGAGGCGAGTGATGGACGTCGTGGCCATCGTGGTGCGAGAGCGCGCAGACACAGAGGAAGCGCAGGTGTGCACAATGAGGACATGAGGACATGTGGAAGTAGAGTGTGCAGTCCGGCATTGTTGACGCTGATGCCGACACTCACGATGTACTTGAAGCCCTTGGGCTCGATCTCAAGCATGCGGGATTTGACCTTCTGCATGTCAGTGTTGCCCCATTCCTCCACAGCGTCGGAGATGTGGGCCTGTCGCGTGCTCTCCCACTCTGACTACTCAGTGGGGTTTGGGCGCACAGCCCATCGACGCACCTCGCAAATGTCCTTGGAGTACTGGCTCATGCAAGGCTTGTCGTTGCCGTCCCACACAGCATTGGCTAGCGTCTTAGCGAGGAGCTAGTGTCAGTGCGTCCACACAGCACACGCACAGTGCGGACATAGGGACGGAGTTGGTCGGCGTTGAATCTGGCGTCAGCGGCGGCGTCGGGACACGTACGTACTTGAGGCGCGGGGAGGCCATGCGGAGCGGCGGAGAGAGGGCGCCGCCGGGCCGAGACATGGGCGAGGTGTCTGGAGATGAATTAAGGCTGTCGATGTGATTGCGGAGAGCGCGCGAGTAGTACTCTCCGTTCGAGTCTGATTTGGATGTTGATGACGAGGATGAACCTGGGAGGCGCGATTTGATCGCGTCCAGCAACGGCATTTGGGCTAAGGTACAGACCCGTGGTCGGCTGCTGTCAACACCCTTTCCCGGTTTCTCACCATCTCCCATCCCCCGTCACTCCATCGCCATCACTACTTCCTCACCTTTCTTTAATCTTGTCGAGAGTTTGTCAATCACCAAGAGTGCAACGTGCACATTGACGACGCAGCACTGAAATCACTGCGGAAGTTGATCCAAGACTTGCAATTCAAATCTGACACCAAATCGACTGTATCGCACCTTCCTCCCACGGTCCTCTACCCTCTCTCTCACCCTTGCACTTTGCACCCACTGCAACCTGTATCATCTTTACTTTCAAGCTTCCAACCACGCGACTCGTGCGACTTTAACAACACAGTCCACGTTATCGCCTTGAACGTCACCAACATTCGACGCGTCACTTTCCCTCTGCTTCTTTGTTTACGCTACAACGGCGTGATTGAATAATTGGGGAATTCATGAACGAACCTTCGTGGAACCACCAGCTCGTCCCACGCCGCAACCCGCACGCACACCTCGTGCACCCCTCGCCTGTGCGCGCGCACTCTTTCCCCTTTGCTACATTCTCCGGCGCAGGCCTGTACGCTTCGTCACACCCCTCGTCACTCGCCCTCCAAGCCTGGTCGTTGTCCAGCTCAACCACCGGCAACAACTCACCCTACACACCACCCTCCACCACCATCCGAACATCCCATTCAAACTCGTACTCGTACACGCACTCGACTGCCCACCCTCATTCCCACTCGCTCTCGGCCTCGAGCCTCCACCACCTTCCCTCCCCTCCCCTATCGGCCTCCGCCATGCCTGATCCATGGACTGCCGAGCGCGTCTCGGACCCCGAGGACGACATGCACCCCTGGGGTCTGAACGGGTCCGCCGCCGGCCTGCCCCCAGTCGGTATCCCTCCCAAGGCCCAACATCACTCACAACTAGCACCGCACTCGCCCAAGGTGCCCAACGGGCGTACATACTCGCCTGCATCCAAAAAGCCCGTCTCGCTTGAGGTCTGGGCCTCGGTCATGGACCTCAGTAAAGGACGCGACAAGGTCCTGGTATGTCTCCCTTGCATCCGATGTCGCTGATGACAGAAAACGGTCCAGTACACCCTCCGAACGTACCTCTACATCCTGGGCCTCATTGCGGGCGTGCGTCCGCTGTCCAAGTTCTTCACAGCAAACCAAAAACGCATGAAGCTCGCTACCGCAGGGTTGAGTTTGACACGCAAGTGTTTGCTGCTCCTCAACCCCCTGCGACCCATGGTCGCGCTGGTCTCACCAGAGCCAACAAGTGCACGAGCGTTCCTTGGACATCTCATCGACCTTGTTGGCGCCTTGTCAGACGATGTGTTCTGTCTCTCCAAGCTCGGCTTGGTGTCCAAGCGCAAAGGCGCCGTTGCCGACCGCTGGGCCAAGTGAGCTCCTTCCGGCAGTTCCCAGCTGACACGCAGCCGAGTATGGTTCTACTCGACCGTCACGGGGCTCTGCAGCCTGTGGGCAAAGCAGGGCACGCGCCGTACGGAGAGTGAGAAGAGGGCCGACGACCTCCAGCGCCAGAAGTATCTGTGCGATCTGGTGTTTGTGTGTGAGTACTGGAGTATACGCCGTTCCCCGACCACGCTCACACACAGCATATGACATCTTCAACGTATCGTGGATGAAGGAGCCAGTGCAGTGCTGTGTGGGCCTCATTGCAGCCATCATCTCGTGAGTCCTCGTCGCTGTGTGCGCGTTTTTGCGACGTTCCATTGCCGTGCCGGGCTTCGGCTATTTGCCCTACCGGTGGAGGCCCCTGCGCGGGCCCCGTTGACCGTCACACATGTGTGGGGTTTCAACTATCAACTGACACCAGCACGAGCCAGCTGTATAACAAGCAGTACGTCGCGCTAGTCAAGCGGTGACGCGCGCGGCGTCAGGATGTTTCTGTATTGTGACGACAAGGTGCCGGCTGCGGCCGGCAAGCTTTGGTTTCGAGACGTGACGATTACTAGTTCTGGGACCTGCCCAGTGAGGATCCACTGGTGCCATAGATTAGCCATGTACATGTCTCTACACGATGTGGGACGATGAGAGAAGCATGGCAATGGGGCGTGGGGCGTGGACGCATCGCCGCACTCATCGGGGCCGGGGTGGGCTTCGACGTTGGCTCTATGGGGATCGGATGTGGCCGACGTTGCTCCATCCTGTGTGTTCATAAGAAAGTCATCCCGTTCTTGCTGACGAGATCTCGTTGCGCAAAAACGCGCAGATGTGATCAAGCTACCGAATTGGCGCGCTTGTGCTTGGGGTCGACAAACTCTAGCGGCTCTTCCCTGTTGTTAGTTCTATTCGACTCAGGTGTGAGTCACCGATCGAGCTCCCCCGACTCGGCATTCATCAAAGTCCGATGACGTTCCTCGTCCTCGTGTCGTTCAAACATCACCTTTTTTCTTGGTTCTCTTTCTAACCTTTCTCACGTTTCTCTCACCCATCATCTACCTCACACGCAATGGAAACGACAACGATAGGCACACTCACCATCCCGCGTATTGTCAACGGCCTCTGGCATCTCGCAGACGGGCATGGTTCCGAAGTCGACACGGCGGCCGCGGCATCCGCGGCGCGCAGATACGTCCAAGCGGGGTTCACGGCGTTTGACTGTGCTGACCGTGAGTAGTGTTCGTCTGCGTCGGGACACAGTTGTGTGGCGAGATAGCATACGAGGTGGGGCGCATGGTGCTGCGATATTCAATGGTTGAAGACCGCTGCCATTGCTCAGCCCTATGCCGCCAGACGGGGATAGGGGATGGTGATCGGCTCGAGCTAACAGCAGACTATGGCGTGAGTTAGCCGTCTCCTGTCGCTCGGAAGTGGGAGACGCTGCAACGTTCAGGTGACCTGAGTCGCTCCGTGTGGCGGGTAGGGCTATCGTCGTCGAGGCTCTGGGACAGCGTGCGTCGTGCGCTTCGTATCCCGCCACATGGTACCTCAACCACCAAGCTCTACAGACTGCGCGGAACTACATCGGCTCAGAGAGTTTCATCAGCTATCCCCATCTCTCGATCTCGCCGGCCAGCCCCTACGAGTGTGACGGTTCCCATCGGCACTAGCTCCAAGCTCTTAACCACACGTCCAACTCTGGATGAGAGATGGTGATAAACGCGCCAGGCACCGAATGGAAGTGGAACTGGTCTTCATCGCGTCACCCCGAATACACGTCCCCCGCTCGGTACTTGGCGCGGGCGAGCTTGTATCCGCGCGGTGGCACTTGAGCATAAGAACAGAACATGAGAGGGCGTCTCGTGCTGAACGACTCTTCTACCTGCCTTGAACAGTATATCACGCATCCACGTCGCGAAGCGTCGGCCACACGCACAGTCGCTGGATCTGTCTTGGCACCGACGTAGTCGTCGGATTCGTTCTGACTTGTCGTTCCTCACTCCCTCCGTCCCCCAATTCCTCCACTCCGTTCCTCACCTCCCCCCCCTCCCCCCAATCCCCCTCCTGCTCTATCCCCCACCCAACCCCCTTTCCCCCACCTCCCTCCGCCCCTCTCCCCCCACCCACCCCCCACCTCCCCCCACCCATTCCCACCCCGTCTCCCACGTCAACGCCGAACCCTGGAAGTCGTACGTGAGAATACCTGGCCGCCTGACCACCTGACCAGCTGGCCGACGGAGGCGGAGCTACCCCTGTTCGGGGCTTCCCAGAAACCCAAGAAGCGCGACAGGGCTAGCGCCGGAGTCAGAACTGAGATTACCTGACCCAGTTCCTCCAGAGGAGTCGACGTCGCATTCCTCGATGGTGCTGGGCTCCCATCGGCCCTGTATCACATACATCTGGAGCCGAGCACGTCCAGCTGGGGCTCGCTTCACTCTCTTCCGATATCCAGTCAGCTCTCGGCTCATAACTAAGTGTCAGACCTGTGTCAGGCCTGAAAAGCTGTACCAGGACTGACTCTCCGTCTCAGCCTGCTGACCCTAGCCCGCTGAGGAGGTCGTCGGCGCTGCGGGACCTGGCCTGGTCGCGTTCACGAAATGGTGCCCTGAGCCAAGCGTGAGCGGTGCGGCCGCGTGTGCAGAGGCTGTCGAGCGCGCATGTGCGCGCATGCGTACCGAAGCAATCGACCTCCTGCAGTACCATGTGTGGCGGTACGATGAGGTCAAGTACATGTCAGTTGCACGAGTAGTTAGGTGTATCAACTTGGGCCGGAATTGACAGCAGCGACAACCTCCACCACCTCGCCCTCTTGCAGGAGGCAGGCAAGATCAAGCACCTGGGCCTGACGAACGTGGATTTCCGCCACCTGCGCATGCTACACAGTTCGGGATTCCGTATCGCCACCAACCAGGTGAGCGTGAGCGTGCTCGACACTCGTGCGCGGCGCATGGGCGAGTGGGCGGAGGCGAACGGCATCGCTCTCCTAGCATACGGATCGTTGTTGGGTGGCTTCGTCTCGGACAAGTGGCTCGGCAAGGAGGAACCACAGGAGGCTGAGCTCTCGAACTGGAGCTTGAGGAAGTATAAGCGCTTCATCGATGCAGCTGGTGAGTGGCCGTGGCGTGCCAGATCCAGAACTGATAAAAAGGTGGCTGGAAACCATTCCAGGCGCTCATCGAGTCACTCGCAAAGATTGCAGCCAAGCACACTGTACCTCTCTCAGCCGTCGCGACCCGCTACGTCCTCCAGCAGCCTGGCGTGGCTGCCGTCATCGTCGGCTCGCGCCTGGACGCGAGCAACATTGAAGCGAACAGGGCTGTCTTCTCTTTCACTCTCGACGCGACTGACCTCGCTGCCATCGCGGCTGCACAGGATGAGCTCACCGCCCTCCCAGAAGACTGTGGCGACGAGTACCGTTATCCGCCGTTTTTGACTGCGAGCGGCGATCTCAGCCACCACCTTTCCGAAGACGACGATGTACACCGCAAAGAGGTGGAACGTGTGATCGCAGCTGACGGGCGTATAGAAGTATCCTCTGGCTCGCCATACGAGCCTATTGCCGTGAGTTGCCGTCAGGGGGTAGATAAGCGAAGGTGTAGCACGCATTCCACACTCCACTCTCGTTTATCGCTCCAGGTACCGCATCCCGTCCTCGACTCTCGTTCGCTAACACAAGGGATACTGCCGCGGCGTGCGTACGGGCAACACCTTCGTCATAGCCGGCACAACAACCCGTGCCATGCCATCAGGCAAGGGGGTTGTGGGAGGCACAAGTGCCGCTGACCAGTCGACGCACGCCCTTGACATTATTGGCGGCGCGGTGCGATCTCTCGGTGCGAGCCTGGCGGACATCACTCGCACACGCGTGCTCCTCTCCTCGGTCGAGGGATGGGAGGACGTCGTGCGCGTCCACGGAGCTGTGTTTGGACCGCATGCGCGGCCCGTCAACACCACTGTTGGGGGGATTACGTTTATTGGCGCAGGCATCCTCGTCGAGATTGAGGCAGAGGGGGTTATTACCTCTGGGCCACGCGTCCGGTTCTGAAAGGCTTGATTTGATGTGAGCTTTATGTGGTTAAATTTGTCCCAAGCGCAGCCCGTCATCACGGTCGTGCGTTTATGTGGAAATCGCTCGTGGGGATAGACTGTGGGCAACATTACGCGTAAGTTGTTTCGTGTGGCTTGTACGTGTGTCGTGTTGGCCCGGCTTGGTCAACAAGACGGACGTTTATGTAGGAATCCTTGTCGAGATCGAGAGGGCGGAGAGTCATATCGCGCCGGACGATGCCTTTTGTTGGCATTGTCAGTGGCAGGAGGCAATGTTTACATATGCCACATTTGGCGTAGGCAGAGACATGACGTCAGGATTTGCTGTTCACCGTTCAGGGTTCACCCAAAAGGAGATTACGGCACGTGTCAGGCGTATTCCCCGAGGCACCACGGCACCGGCGCTCATCACTTTTCATTCTTTTGTGCAAACAAAGGAAAATTCAGAACCAACCGTACCAGAGCAACGAGATACATCTACAGTAACTTGACAGAGCAGCAGCAGCAGCTTGACTGAACTGCGATTCAGGTAACCTGAACCTAGCCCGCTGACCACCTGATCCGCGACGCACGACTTGTCGTACCTCTCCCGCTCACTGGGTCCATGGCAACATGCATCCTTTCCCTTGTACCCTTGTCCCGCCAAACCCTCAACTCTTTTACTTTTTTTTTTTTCCTCTTTCCGTTCCAGCGGGAGAGGTTACCAAACTTGCGACACTTGCGTCACCTGCGGCACTTGCGGCATCGAATGGCTGAACACCGATGTTTGCGGACCGACAACGCCCGCCGATCTCCAGATCCCCAGATAAACCCATCCGTCGCCGGCGGGGACGGGCCGCGCCGATGATTCCCGACTACCGACTGCGTGTTTACTGGTTTGCAAGTTGGTGTCCTGTTCATGCCGCCCTCTTCCAGAAAAGTTTGCTGGATTGGTCACAATCACGCACGTCATCCATTATCCAGTGACAACTTTGTCCTAAGCTGTGAGTTGGGACGCGACGATTCCCGTATCCCGTAACACCATGGCGTGGCCAACTCGACCATGTGCTGTACCCTCCGCGCTGCGACTTTGACTTCTGCAATCTTCATCAACTCTGACAACCAATAAACTATTACCCTGTTTTCAGAGTTTCGGTGTATGGATGCATGGATGGGTTAGGATCAAGTTGTTCCGGGGAGAAAGGTTGGGATCCGTTCCGGACGGACAAGTTAACATTCTAACTATGCCAGATAAAACATCGACATTGACGATCGCCAGGATCGCCAGGACCTGCATCGTCCTGAACTGGACCTCGCACCAGTTACTTTTCCTGTAATGTGAAGTGTGGTTGGTGCCTCGCGGACGCGAATGATTAAAAGACTTGGCCCGTCGAGCTGTCGATCAGTCTTAGCCTTTCAAGCTTTAGGTATTATCAGGGCCAGGGGCGGCACGGTGAACGGTACAGTTCGAAACGCGGCAAGAACGGTAAGTAGCTGGTCGCGCTAGTCCACTCGATACACGCGACGACCCGAAACCTACTCACAGATCATTGATGGCGGTTCGGCAGGAACTAGAATTGCGCGCGCTGCACAAGGAGTCCCAAACCTCAAAAGTGGACGGCACGGTTGCTGGGGAATGAACAATATGATTGAGTGGCGAGCCGCAAGCCATAAGCCGAGAGCCGAGTCCCGAGGCCCACCCTGAAATCACGGATCATGGGTCCCTGCGATCCTGCAGATGATTCGAGTGGGAGTGCCAAGCTTCAAGTCCTGACCCCTAATTCCAAGCGTAAAGTAATAGAAATGGGAATGCTGAGGCGCGTCGGTCACCGCGGCGTTTCCAGCCTACCCCTACCGGGTGGTCGGTCGCTCAGGCCTCTGTCGATCCAGCCCCTGTTACCTGTCACTGTTCACTCCTTGTCAGAGTTTGGGCAATTTACCTGGATTGCCTGGAAGCAATTTCTGGCGGTTTCCAGCTTTCCGGCATTTTTATTTTTTAATGCTGGGGTGGGGGCGGAACCGGTCTCGTTTTCGAGAGGGAACAGTTTGATGACGAGAGTAACAGGGGGGATAGTCTTGGGTCATGGGCTTTTGTTGCTTTTGTTGCTTTTGTTCGCCGAGATCTTGGCCCGCTGAGGGTTGGAATGGGATGACAGTGACCAGCGGTCATCGTCGGCGCAACTGTTTTTCATGTTGTCATCCGAATCGTCATATCATCAGTTTATCAGATTATCTAGAATTGTGTGATTCGAAGGTCCAGAGGTCTAGAAGTGGGCTGTTGTCAGAGTCGTGCGGCAAGCTTGAGCCGACTTAAACGCGTTTTTGTGGGAACGGAACAATTGTATCAAATGACCCGAGACAAGCTGCCCATGCTGCAGCCATGGGTAATGTAAATGGAGATGACCGAGGTAGCGTCGACGCCTATTCTGGTTTCAAGGTCAATCTACAGTCGACTCTCAAGTATTATCAGGCACACCCGAGCACCATTCCCTGAGAACTAGTTGAATTATCCTCATTACCAAAGGTGGTATTGGTTACCTACTCCATGTTACCCTCCAGGGTTCATTAATGATTGAAAGGGGGTTTGAAACCGGAGGATCCGACATGTGACACTTGGGAGCTTGAGGGATTGAATTCATTCAAAACTGCGTAATGATTATTAACCCCTGAATTGTGGATCATGTATCAGTTCATCCATCTACCTTTTGCCTCTGGTTTGATCAGCACGCGATAATCGTCATTCTTCAAACTCGAGGAGAACAGTGGGGGAATATTGATCGTAAATGTCAAAAAACCCCTTCAACTAGTCACTCTGGTCACTCTAGGGTATGACATTGAAAGATTGCAAGATACAAATAACATAATAGGCCCTTTTGATAGTCTTGGCTCAAGGGAGGATGGATACAACAAATGCCGAGCAAGCTGCCGATGTGCGGTGCCTCGTGCCGTGGCCTATTGGCACATGGCACACTAGCAGTAATGAGTTGTGATATGAAGCAACTCTGTATAAACTGTAGTGTAATCTTTGTATCTGTATACTTTTATATGGGTACATATAGTTAATCCTGAGACTAGGTAGAAGAGAGGGAAGCGAGGGTAAATGTCAAATGAACCCTTTTAATCCTTAACCCTTTTCCCCGCTTTCCCTTGATTCCTCCTTCCCTTTTTTCCCTCGTTCCTTCCTTTTCCTTGCCCTGTAAGACCCTGAACTCTGACCATAGCTATACCCTGTCCCAGTTAGGATACCTTGACATACTCGTCGTACGTGTGGGTTGTATCCGCTCTCCGCTTACTAGCTTGCATTCCGCCCCTCTCATTCTCTTTGCTCCACCCCTCCGCATCCGGCCCCCCCCCGTCTCTCTCACTCTCTCCATCATACCATCCTATGTAATTGGAGCAAGTTCCCCTATATGGTACAGTTCATAGGTCATTCACAGTTCAGTCCACGCGTATCCTCACAACAACAACACTCAGACACATCTCACACACACACACACACACACACACACAAACACAAACGGGGCCCACACTTTGGTTTGCTCATTGCTCACATCTGTTCAACGTCCCTTTGGAACAAGCACGCTTGGATCTCCCATCGCCCCCCTCCTCCCTCCCTCCCTCCCTCCCTCCTCTCCCTCTCTCCCACCTTCCTTCCCTCCTTCCTTCCTTCCTCTCTCTCCCCTCACCCCCCTTCCTCGGCCCTTTCCTCCCTCTGGATATCGAACACAGGCGACGACAACTCTTACCCCTTCCACACATTCTCCCATAACCTACTACCTCACTTGAACTTGCACACTCACCAACACACGCACACATAGACACAATTATACACACCTTCCTTCCCACCTCTCCCTTTTCGATCGTGCCTCAACTATCCCTTCCAGTTCGCTTGACAACACTCGTCGACACGACCTTGTCGACTTGCTCGTCTTTCCAACCGCACCATCTGGAGGTGTAAGTTTGGAAACTAGCCTGGACTAGGATTGACGACATCAGAGTGCGCGGGTTCGAGTCCTAGTCAGGAGAGAAAGAGTAAGAGAGAGAGAGAGTGAGGGGGTGTGGAGAGAAGAAGGGTAAAGAGTGTGTGTGTTCGTGTGTCTGTGTGTCTGGCGGCTCTTGCACAGTCGAAACCCTGTTAGGTCTCGATCTGATCCAAACCCCCGATCCGTTCGACCCGCTGGTTCACTTTACGCCTTTTGGAACTTTACCAACCTTGGACCTCGCTCCTTACATGCCAATAAACCTCACACTCGGTAGTCAGATCTTTGAATCCACCGGAACACTTGGGACCTAAATCAAGCGTCACCAAAGAACATTGATTTCATCCATCCCATCCCCCAAAATCTCAAAATCCACACTATTCACTACCACACAACCACAACCCACACACCAACCCCGACACACAACCCTTGCACCATCCTCCTCCTCTTCCCCGTCACATTGACCCTTTCCCTCCCCCTCCCCTTGCATCATCGACCCTACTTGAACGCCAATCCTCATCTCGCAACCTAGCCCCCGGTGACTAAAGGACAAATTCCCTTGGCTCGGTACAAGGACAAGTTGGATTCCAACAGAGTTGCTTGCCTCATCCAGTAAAGCAGCTTCATAACTGTTGCATGCGACAAGTCCATCCCTTGCGTGCAGTGGCCGGTCCACTCAAGTCTGCAGCCTAGTCATCATCATCATCATCGGCATCGTCGTCGTTGTCCCTGTCCAAATCGCCGGACTTGTCTAGTGTTCATGGTGAGCAGTCTTGTACATTCCTCCCCAAACCAACAATGTGGCATCCGCCCCCTCTAACCACATCCTCAGCTGCTCGCGTAACCGCCAATCATCGCAAAGTCATGCAATGACTGCGACCTCACGAACACCACAATCAAGCCTTCCTCCTGGTTACTTGACCATGCCCTCTGACGAAGCATCGTCTTCGACCGCATTGTCACATCCTATACGCCACGACCGTCCCTCACACACATCCGCCACAGACACCGACTCACCAGTTATTCCCAGTCAACGACACACATCCGGGGCGTACCCTACGGCGTACCCCATCGGTCCACCCTCGACCTCGCCCCCTCCTGCCCCAACCCGTCATCCTCGTTCTCAGAGTAACTCGCACTCTCACTTCTCACATCCACACGCTCAACAACCTCACTCTTACCGTTCCAGCAATTCGTTCCTATCCCACCCATCACCAGAAACACACCCTAGCAAGCGTCAAAGGCCATACGACGACGTCGAACGATACCCCTCGGACGCACGAGGGTACAACAGCCGCCCAACCTCGAGCCACCGGGACTACATGGCTCCCAGGCGCACTGCCTCCTTCCCGACGCCTTCTATTATGGATAACGGCCGCGACCGCGACCCTTCGCGGCCAGACTATCGGCGGGAGGACGAACGATATCGCTATTCCCAAGCAGGGCCTAGCCGGCCCGGCTACGATTACGACTACCACAACGCTCAACCGGGACCACCACGCTCTCACCAGCCAGTATCACACGCGGCTGTTTCCCGCACCCCTCTTGCACCGGAATACTCGCGACCAAATCCCCACTGGAGTGGTCCAACGGGATGCGCACCCAGTACACCCCGACACCCAGCCTTGACGTCCAGCCTCGCCTATCAGCCGCCAGGTCCCCACCCATACTCGTACGCTTATGCGCCTCTCTCTCACGCCGAGCCTGGGCAACCACCACCAGGTGGCTGGGCACAATGGGGACCACCGTATGGTGGACCAGGATATCCGACTCCAGGAGGATCTTCACGCATGCACTCTGGCCCTTCTCTCCGGAGCCAGCCATCACCCCCACCGCCTGCATCCCCTTCGCAGATCCAGCGGGTGCCACCACCACCGCCCGCCTCTGCACCGTCGCCCCCACGCGAGGGAAGCTCGTCACCTTCGGAAACAGGGTATTTACCTGGGTTTCAGCCAGACTATGACAGGACGCGTACCACTCGCCGCCCCAGCTCTGCTGAGGCCGGTAGCGGGCCAGGTTCCGCATCAGCAGTTTATGGAAGCGCAGTGCGACCTCCTCCTACTGAGGCCTATCTGATTCTCCGGCCTCATCGCATCCCAAGAAGTGGCTGGCAGGGCGGACAGCAACTCGCAGACTCATCTGGATGGTATGTGATGAGCCGTTCCGTGTCTCAGTTTTGTTGTTAACGGAATCAGGACATACGAGCTCGAAGTGCTTCAAAGCCCCGAGCGAGGCAAAGCCCTGGGCGTCGAGGCCCTCCGGAGAGTGCGTTACTTGCGGAAATTACTCGTTTACCATGCTGACCTGGGCTACAGGGCTGGCCTCCTCTTACACCCCCTCTCATTGTGCAACTGCAGGTTCGAAACGAAAAGGGTGAAGAGGTAGAGACAGAGTAGGTTTTGGGTTGTGAAATCTCAGGCGACACCATTGACAAACAGCAATGCCACTCTTGCACGGCGTCTGGTTCATCTGACCATGGGCGTCGAGTTAGTCTCGCCAGATGGCATTGACTCTCGCTCTCTGATGCGCGTTCGACCTCCAAGTCGTAAGGACCCTCGTCGGAGTCTCTGTCTTCTGACAACTCAGCTCGTGGCACCGTGCAGCCCTATTATCCCACGTCCGCTCCACCACCATACTCTGTACAACGCACACTCTTGGGCTCATCTGTTCGAACGCCTCAAATTCTCACTCGGGAAGGACGCAAAGGTCTTTACTTCATTTTCCAAGACCTGGTGAGTGGCTCAGCCCCTTGGGGTAAGGAGAGTTTGGCATCCGCAGGGACGGGTGGGGCGGAGATCTAGGAGCTTCGGAGATCTGGGAGCCACCTCCTGATGCAGTAGTGGGGCCGTGCTGGCTCTTTTTCTCCGCTCCATCCCTAGACCCAGCCCAGTTCTTCTCACCGAACTGTTGGAGCCTTCGGGCTTTGCTTCCCAACCAACCATCTGATCATGTGTCGGCGTCGCTGACCACTTTTAGATTGTGCGGCCAGAGGGGCGCTACCGCCTGGAAGGCAAGATTTTGGATCTCGCAGGGTACGTGTGACATTGGACCTGGCGGTCGGTACCTTGCCCTGGCCTTGCGCTTGTTGCCATGTGCCACTAGGCACCGGTCCAATTCATAATGCTAACTCTGCCACAGTCCGCCTCATATTGGCACGTCCATTGGAGTAACGCATCCTTTGATCTATTGCCGCACCGATCCCTTCGATGTCATGTGAGTCTAGTGGCGCGGAATACGTCTTACGACGGGGCTGACGCTGCCAGTATACCACAGGAATTCCCTGGTCCGGTTGCGATCACACCCTTATCCACAGAGTTTCTACGCCAGGGCGAGCGACACTTGGGGGTGAGTGGTACGATGCGCGCTCCATGAAATCGACGACAGGGAGACGGGAGGAGAGAGTATGTGTGTCGAGTACTAACACCTGAAGCGCCGCCCACGTAATGAAGACGGCGAAACAGATGAGGCAGAAGACGCAGTCCATAACGAGTAACTGTCACTGCAGTGGCAACCTCTGGCATGACAAGCAGCTGTCTGCGTAGAGCCGCCTGACGACACCCGACGTATTCATACCATAAGACGAGACAAGACAGGGAGCACGCATGATCGTTTGCATAGAATAGAAGAGCGGGCCTGCGGCAAGCAGCCTCAGCCCTTGCTACAGGCAGCCTCGCCGCGGTCCTCCACATCCACATCTATAGGCATCATTATTTATTTAGCACATGCATAATGTGTACTGCTGCGCGTCGGTGGCCTCTAAGTGAGAACCAGGAGAGGGCGGCGATCGTAATCAGAATCAAGGGAAGCTGACGCGTCTTGCAGTGGCACCAATGCACATCAAAGATTTGCGCTCCATCCAGCCCATCAACCCCACCATGTGGTGAGTGGATCTCTCATCCATTTAACGCATACATCACGATCAATCACATGGATGTAACTGCAGTCATGACGACAGCTGGAGTTTTCGGCCGACACCAACCACATTCCTTGGTCGTGAAACGTCGTTTATCCAACCACACATAATCCGCTCACAGTTGTTACTGGGGACCTACACGAAGCGTCTTGAATGTTCGTACCTAAGCTCGACCATGGCCATAATTCCACTTGGTATCCGCAAGCTCGTTCCAGTTCGAGTGGCCAGATGATGAGCTCAGCACAACCTCCTTTGGCACTGCGTGACGCGGAAGTGATCAGGACCCTGTCGTGCGATGAAAAACTGGTTATTGACGAAACGCACCAACGGCGAGCATGTTAAATTATGTTCGAAGCGCTACCAGTGCTGGCGAAGCCAGCACGGTGTCAGTGGCTGGCCATCGTGGCCCGATCATCCCGGCCCGCCATGGCAATGGCGGGACTGGGGAAAAACTGCTCTTGACCAGTTTCTGGGCTAACGGTCAGTACGATTGGTCTAAAGAGGAGGTTTCGCCTGCTCCGGCGGTGACATCTTCCATAAACGCATTTTGAAGTCGCTCTGGGAATCTGGCCGAGGCCTGGAACTCGACGGTATTTCTTACCCATGACGCGCGCTACTCTCACTAGTCGGCCTTCTGTAGTCAGCCCTGGTTCGTGCTGTGCTGTTACTAAGTCCAGGTCTTGGGCCCGCTAAGCGCCTCGTCAGCTGGATAGCGGACTCCGCCCTCTCAGATAGGCCAGCGACTGCTCTGATAACCTCGCTGTACTAAAGAGAAGCAACGGCGGTCGTTGTCATTTGGACCTCCTGGGGTGGCGGCATCCAGAAGGGTTGCGAACCTTTCAAACATTCCCCTGCTCGGTTGCCGGCCGCCCTTAATAGCCACACGCTGGGCCACTCGCACGGTATGTCTGTCTCAGACATGAGACACGGATAGCCGCCCTGAGACATGGCGACTGGGGACGAGGACGAGGCCTTTCCAGGCCACAGCCAACCCATTAGCGTGAGACAATATCGATCTAGAACCAGGGAGGGCACTGTTCTGAGTAATCAAGGAGGAGCGATTAACCTGCAGTTAGCGCAGCACTATAACCTTTGTGAGACGACCATCAACTGTAGCTAACCTGAACCTGGTAACCTGGTACAGAATTCAGGATGGGAAGCGGATGGGCACAGCTTCGAGAGAGCAGGCCTTCACAGATGACCAGGTGTTTGGAGACTTGGAGCGATAATGTGAACGATGCCCAGAACTCCAATCTGTCGCCCGTAGATTCCAGCACAAAATGAATGGGGGACTCACGTGTGGTCAAGGTCGCATTCGAGTCGGGGAATAACAGCTGCCAGGACCTCGACCGCATGATCCAGTTCCCAATCGCCGTGATCACTAAAGAAGGGGGGAATGGTGTTGAATGGAAGAACAAAGGACTGCTTTCGTGTTACCATCCAGTACGGCATTCGAAATGGATGACTGAACCCACTACAGGCAGCTTTAGATTGCCCTTTAAGGTCTGCTGGACGAGAGTACAAGTGGAAACAGTAGGGGTAACGTCCTGGGCCTTGCGGAGTTGATGCTCTTCAGTTGTCACGGGCCAACGACGGACGAAGTTGAGTTCAGGAGGAACCCAGGGCGTAGGATGCAAAGGCCCGGAAACGAGGGAACGTACAAGGAGTTGGACGAGGACGGCCTTAGCACCTTGAGTGCAGTAACAGTCGGGGAGGGTGGGTGTATTCCCCCAACACATCGCCTTCGCAAGTTTGGACAGGGCCAACCACGATTGGTGATGCTAGGTTGGCGAGACGCAGAAAGCGTCCGGGCAGCTTGCCTCGCTCATATTCGATGAGGAGCGACAGCCAAACAACTCCGCTAGCTGCAGTTGAGAACGTCCTCAGCAGGAGTGTCGACGATGGCGGCGTGTTCCATGCAAATCAAGTGCCACACTCGTTGAGACGGCGAAGCAAGCTCCAGAGACGAGCGTTGAGTCGACTGCCGTAAAAACAGCCACGTGGCGGAAATTGAGTTTGCGTGCCTGGGCTGCTTGCGTGAGTGTATTTCTTTGCGCCTGAAGGAAGGCTGTTTCCGACGCGACTTACGACTCTTGTCCCAGTTCAGCCTCATGCTCGCTAAGCTGGTTGCTTGGCATTGTAACAGTGACCCGGGTGACGGAAATGTGGCACTGCGTATACCCACGCTCCACAAAGAGGCTGATGACATACATGTCGTCAGTCCCCCATGAATGTTCCTTGCCTGAGATGAACATGAGCGTGATTCCGAACTGGTTCTTTGGGGCGGGGGCAGGACCTAAAGCATGCCTGTTCCATGGATGCCCACCAAGGTGGAAGCGAGCTGGGACATGACCAAGCAGCAACGTCCCATGAATACGGCTCCCAAGGGGCGGTACAGGAACGCATGCCACGGGCGAGCTAGGCTAGCTCCACAATAATGGTCACACACTTCACGAAACGCGGGAACGCGGCGACACGGCATTCGGTGATCAGACCTCATGTGGGGATGGTCCCCGGCGAGACCGAGCCGGCGGATACAGGGGCAGCCGTTGGATTAGCGGGTCTTCGCGAGAACACGTGACTTCATGTCGTGAACAGCGGACCGGGCTTCGGCATACGATCCAGTCGTCCACCTCGACATCAACACCACAATCTGGTATCAACCAAGCTGCAGAAAATACGTACAGCTCGCGGGTGTCACGTGGAACCGATAGGTAGAGGGTGACGGGCAATAGCTCCAGGTGAGAGGCATGCGGTACGGCCAGTGCGGGTGGATGCCTTCTGGCAGCGGGGGATGGTGGTACAGGAAGAAGAGCCATTGATCTCGTTGGACAATCTCGACTTCCAGAGAGACCAGATAGTAGGAGGAAAGAGAGTGGAGGATGGTGACGAGGAAGGCAACTTCACATGAGCCGCTGTGCCAGCTAGAAGATAGTTGAGGGTTGTCCTGAGGGATGGCATCACTCAACGCCAGGAAACGTCCATGGACTGTCGAGCAGGAGAGCGTGATCTCGATTTCGGTAGTTGATAGTATCGCAAGCAGCGCTATACGGGGCGAGCCGCTTCGCTGGTCGCCCGAGTTGTCCGGCAGCCGTGGGAAGAACGAATCCTAGGCATTATGGCAGAGCTGGCCTGCGCAGAAAAATTCATGCACGGTCTGGTCCGAGGAAGCTGGAACATCCAGAGGGTCCTCTCATCGGCAGCTCGACAGGGAAGCAAGGACGGTGAGCCCGTTTTGACCCTATTGTCGACCGGGCCGCCCAAGAACGCCCAAAGCAGATACTGGAACGAGCTGACGGGGCCCACGTATTCTGAGATCGCCATTAGGACGTACCACATTCGAATGAAGCTGTGATTGATCCTCCCCGTGTTAGTTGATCTCTATTGAGAGTGTATTGTGGGAGGAAGGTGGTTGCAGAGGGAAGGCCGGGGGGTCTCAAGGAAGGTTGGTCCGCTGTCTGCCATTTGGGCGTTTATGGTGGAGACTCATCTTCAATGGACCTCAACTACTCACCGAGCAATATTGCACGACAGCTGTAGAAGTAGTTGTGATGTTGAAGATGGAGTAAGTGCAATGGCGAGATGGTGAGAGATGCGTTGAAGGGAGATAGTGGGGATAGTACATAATGGACGACATGGATTCAAACCGAACATGTGATAGGAGGTAGACGCCACAATCTGATCGGCGAGATCGACCCAAGCCTGATGCTCTATGGGCAGGCCAGAGTGTGAGTTATCTCTCGTTTCGGCTCTACCGAAGCATCTACTTTGCGATAGAGCAATAGATAGAGAGAAGGATGGAGGAGAAATTATGGGCTGGGCAGAAGATGATGCAGATGTGCAGGCTCGACAGAGCAAACAAGGCTTCAACCCCATATGGTTGACGGCAACCACCGTTAGGTTGCTTTGTGCGACCAAGCTAGCGAGCACGCAACGAACAACTCGGAAACATGGATCTTGTGAACTGCTCAATCGGGCTTCTGCGCCACATTCCCGATTCTGACTTATCCTGTCGATCTGTTGAACCACAGCACAAAGCAGCGGACACAGCCGCCTCCGCCCGGAGTGCCAGCGACCGTATCGGTGACAGGCGGGATAGTGTGTCCTTGTAAGTGACCGAGGTGGAAAGAACATTGTCTCCGCGGTTGAGACTCGAGATGGGCAACGCACAAGCTTCGGCCAACTTGCCCGCTTCTTTCGGGTGCACAGACCAGGCCTGGTTCCGAGCTCGTCGCCGATCAAGGTTGTCCCAGTTCCTGTTTCCTGCCAAGTAAAAAAAAATTAATGACAGGTCTCTCCAGACTCCCGCTCTGTGGTCCGCAGTTGAGACTAACTCATGAGGGAGGGTACCCCGGCTCGGAGAGCTGAGAGCTGAGAGCTCTAAGATGGATGGGAGCAAGTCGTGTGAACAAGAGAAGAACAAAGGCACAATGACTTTGTGGACCTAATTTGTCCCTGAGGTACATCAGACACAGGATCAACAGGGACGGTCAATAAAATATGGACCTGACCCACATATCTGGGGTGTCCCTTACCTTCCCTAACCCTCACCTAGCATCCCTAGCATCCCTGTTGGTACCTTGTAATCCCTTTGAGCTCAATTTTGCTCCCTTTGGTGTATCCGTTTCTCCGTCTCCCAAATCATTTTACCCTTAACTCTCACATCTTCCGAAACTCTCTCAGCTGTGTGCCAGTTGTCAGTTGCCAGGTTCCCAAATCTCCAAAACGCATCAATATTCCCACATTCTGACCTCGTCGCAACGCGTCCCGAGCGGACCCTGACGATCGCGCAACCAAGGCTCGTCGATCATCGGATTGACACTTCCCTTTTCTTGGGTCTTGGAAAATCCAGCTACAATCAGACAGAAAAGCCGTTCATCCATGATCATCCAGGCAATCCACGACGATCCAGGCCCTGTGTTGCTGTAGCGGTGAGTGCCGATCACAAGATTCACCAACGCCAAAATGGTCCATCGGAACATCGATCCACCATCCTTGAGCGTTTCGGATCTCGAGATGTTATCGGAACATCACCGATGACTTTGTCGCCTTTTCTCATCCGACAAGGCACAGATTATGCGGGACCTGGCTAACCGGGCACCATCAAGTCGTGTTCTGAATGACGGACCATTGTACCACCCAGGTGATCGGGTGAGCCGTTGCACAAGACTCCCCACAAACTGGAAGGGTCCGCCGACTTTTGCCAGCCCCACGGTGATGGCTTTGTTGTTCATCTGAATTCGCTTCTCACACTCCTGAACACTTGAATGTACATTGCTACTGATGCTCTGAGACCCTCAATCGCAGCCCATAAACTGAGCACTCTTACGGGCTCAGGTATACTTGGGATGGGCCGTCTCACCGGGACCACCGTTTTCAAGGCTGATCTCGTCCTTGCGCTTACCCTGTCAGCGGTAAATCATCTCACGGTAGACTTACAGACAGGTTATTGGCGGGAATGACGTCCGCGCCGCCCATTCCGTTATGCGAGCCATTGAAAGTGACGCCCTTGAGCGTCTTGAGGCCCTTGACGCCCGTGGCCTTCTCGAGGCGACTGGCTAGGTCCTCAGAGACGGCACGGAAGATGCCGATCTGGCGCTCGATAATCGACTTGTCGCGCACCGTCGACATGTGCTGCGACATGTTCTTGATAAGACGCTCTCGCTGCTCCTCGTTGTAAACCCTTTCCCAGAGGGCGCGGGGAGCATTGAAATCCTCGGGCCGGACGGTCGAGAGGAAGACGATGGCGTTGGAGATGAACTTGGCATGTACAGCGTCCAGGTTCACCTTGCGGTCCTTGTACTGGATCGGGTCGATCGTGGAGAGGTAATTGGGCCGCCCGCCCTGGTTGAAGAAAGCCATGGCACCGTCACGCTGGAAGTTGCCCATGGGGTACGACGTGCGCGGCAGGTTGATCGGCAGCTGCTGGTAGTTGGTACCAAGGCGGTAGCGGTGGGTGTCGGGGTACGAGAAGAGGCGCGACTGTAGTACTGGATCCTCGGAAGGCTCGATGCCAAGCACCATGTGCGACGGACTGAACGCGGCCTGCTCGACCTCCGCGAAGTAGTTCTGATGTGAGCTCAGTTCTGTATTGGAAGCTCGCCTTGGGGTTCTGGTTGAGGGTGACTTTGCCGATCTTGCGGAGGGGATAGTCCTTGTGGGGCCAGATGTGGGTAAGATCAAGGACATTGATGCCTTTCTCCTCCCACGCCTCCTCGGCCTGCTTGGGTGTCATGAGCTGGACACTCAAAGTCCACGACGGGTAGTCTTTCTTGTTGATAGCCTCAATGAGGTCCTTCTGCATGAGGTCGGGCGACTGGCGGAGCGCCTTCTCGGGATCCGTCTGGTTCTTCTCGCCCTGGTCTGACTTGAGGTGGAACTGGGCGTACACCCACTCGCCGCCCTGATGTCAGCCCTTCCACCGTATTCGTGTCCTCACCTTGTTGATGAGCTTGAGGGAGTGGCCGTAGTAGCTGTGCATGTAACGAACGCCGTACGGGATGCCACGGTCACCGAAGAGGTAGACGAGCTGGTGAGCAGACTCTGGGCTACGATCAGCCGTGCCGAACGAACACTCACTTGTTGCTGAGATAGTCCCAGAAGAGGGTCGAGTCGTCGCCACCGCCGAGGTGGGTGGCTGGGTCGCGCTTCTGCGTGTGGATGAAGTGGGGGAACTTGGCGGCGTCCCGGAGGAAGAAGATGGGCGTGTTGTTGCCAACAAAGTCCCAGTTACCCTCGGCCGTTCGAAACTTGACGGCGAAGCCGCGCGGGTCGCGCGCCTGGTCGCTCGAGCCACTCTCACCGCCAACTGTGCTGAACCGTATGGTAACGGGACACTTGGTACCCTTCTTGAACAGGTCTGCGAGGCAGACGTCGCTGAAGTCGTCGGTGCACTCCCACTCGCCGTGGGCCCCTGCGCCCTTGGCGTGTACGACACGCTCGGGGATACGCTCGCGGTCAAAGTGGCTCAGGAGGTCGATTAGGTGGAAGTCCTGTAGGAGAAGTGGGCCGTTGGAACCCGCCCGCTGGCTGGCATAGGGGTGAGCGATGGGAGCACCATTGGTGGCGGTGTAGACTACGTTCTTCGACGACAGGTCGGCGTCGGCCACATACGCGTCTTCGAGGTCCTTGTAGGCGTTGTTGGGCATGGCTTGAGGTCAGAGGAGGGTGGGGACTTTGGGGAGGGTGTGAGAAACGGAGCGTGTTTAATAGGACCATGTGGTTAGCTTATATTAGCGCAGGATGAGGTGAGACACCAGAGCAAGGAAGGATGTCCCACCCGGTTCTGTCATCTCCGGATCGCCGACGATGTGCGCATCATTGTCACCGAGGACAAACTGGCACATGGATGCACTAGTATGACCACATCGGCGCCTCGGTCACGTGCGGTGGCCAGAACGTGGGATCCGCACAAGCTCGAGTTGCATATCCCTGGGTTCGCTATTGGTGGATCACGCTCCTCCCTGCTTAGTTTAACGGCATCGGTCGGCATCTGTGAGAAACATGTGATGACGTCTGGGGATGACGAGTAAAAAACCCCGGCCGTAAACCGCCGTTGTCAGGCGGCCAGAGGTTTAAATCAGCTTGTGATGCGGGCAACCGAGCGGCCTCTGTGGCCGCGACGCTAGACAATCCCCGCCTCGCTCGTGTTTCCTCAGCAATGGCAACCAGAAGAAGTGTACCTGGTGTCAAACGTCTTGTACACTTACAACGTTGCAGCGTCATGTCATGCGCAGGTGGGTTATCGGCCGACCGGCGTTATCAATGGCCACAACCCGACATCGTTTCTCTTAAGCTTCCCGTTTCGGCCGTCTCATGTCTCACCTGTCTGCCCACGTGTTTGTGGTTGATATCTCCTGCTAGTTCAGTTTCTGCGTTATCGCCTGCGCTTCCGAAAAGGTACAGCATTGCGGACTGTTCAAGTGCAACTTGTCCACAAGGCTCGATTTGGCTATGACATTATGCACTTCAACATTTCAACAACCGTCAGTCTGACCTCGCCTTACTCTGATGCCAACTTGCGACCTGACCAGCCTGTGGCTGCCAACGGAATTGATCTTGACAATCCTGCTGCATAGTCTCACGCCGGGTTCACCTTCTCATAGTCGCCCCTCCTCGACTTGAAGAAGCGCTCACGCCCACCTCGGTAGAACCAGGTGTAAGCGCCAACGGGGATGACAACGAAGAGGGCGAGGCCGACAAAGTACATCCAGGGCGATGCGATGGTGGCGTACTCCTCATCGTCATCAGAGGCATCAACGGTCGCCTTCTCGGCGTCCGGAATGGGATCGTTTTCTGTGTATTCGGGCTGGAACTCGGCCGAGAGAAGCTGGATATGAAGTTGAGGGTATCAAGGCGACAAGTCATGGAGGAGAATTGTGGTGTGTTCGGAATGTTGCGTCGTGTTCGATTGGTGTGCATGCCATGTGTATCAGAATCAATTCCACACTCAAAGCTCGAGACGGAAGGGTACCTGGTTGCCCTCATCGTCCACGTCGTGGTCAATCTCGAGCTGGATGTTAGACGTTGCTCGTTGGACGATCAAGGAAAACTCACCTCGCCCGACTTGGCAATCACGACGTCCTGCTTGGGACGGTCGCCCGAGGCCTTGGGGAACCGCTCGATGGCGTGGATAATGTCCAGACCCTCGATGACGTGGCCGAACACGACGTGGCGGTTGTCGAGCCACGAAGTCTTGACGGTGCAGATGAAGAACTGCGAACCGTTAGTGTCGCGGCCGGCGTTGGCCATGGCTGTTGTCAGCGTTCTTCCTCTGCGCAGACGCACAGAGGACACCGGGGCCAGTGTGCTTGAGCTTGAAGTTCTCGTCCGCGAAGCGCTCGCCGTAGATCGACTTGCCACCACGGCCGTCACCGCTGGTGAAGTCACCGCCCTGGATCCTGAGGTCAGTCGGGATTGGTTAGCCGGCGCACATAAAGTCCTTGATCACGCGGTGGAACTTGGAGCCCTCGTAGCCGAAGCCGAGCTCCTTGCCATCCTTGTCGACGCCGGTGCAGAGGGCGCGGAAGTTCTCGACAGTCTTGGGCACGGTCCTGTGTGTGAGCGGATGTCATTAGCGGGGTTATTGGGCTCGGAGCGGGCTGGAACTGGTAGCGAAATCAGATGGCGTGGTGCCAATCTGCGCGATTCGCTGTCGATTGCGTGCCGGGAGCCGAGATTAGAAGCTTGGAGAAGCCCAGATTGTGAGCCTGGTAGCAGAACCGATCACACAGATTGCAAGGTATCACCCAAGGCCGACAACCATTGCGTCGTAACCGACGTATTGTGAGTCACCTCCATGCCAGTCGCTTCCGAGCATCGCAAGAGGCCTCGTGTTTGGTGCCGCCTTACACTGCATCCCAGTGTAGCCGGACAACTGCCACACCAACTCACTTGCCGTAGAGGCCCATGACGACGCGGCCGAGGGCCTTGCCATCGTGCTCAATGTCGAAGAAGACCTTGTTGGTGATGACGGGGCCCTTCGCAGCCTCAGCCGATCCGGCAAAGACGAACACGAGGGCGACGAGGAGGGCCGCGAGCAGCGAGAAAACGGACAGGCGAGCCATGGTGATCAGAGAGAATGGACAACCGCGTAAACCCACCGCTGACACGTCGCTTGAGGGTACAGATCAAGTGACCACGGGACCAAATCCACGCGAGCGTGCCTGCGCTCGGATCCGCGACGCGTCCATGTCCTTGGCCCTTGGAAATCAATCCTAACAACTCTGGTATTGCTCTCAACCTCAACAGAGCGACATGACGGAAGCCGCCGACCCCCTCCTCACCTTCTTCACTGCCCACGAGGCCGAGAACCCCGACGTGCTCTACTCCGCGCTCGGGGTCGTGCGCACCGCCGAGACCACTGTAATTTCCACGGCGTATCGTAAGGCAGCGCTGCGTTGCCACCCGGACAAGCACGCATCCAAGGCGCCAGCAGAGCGCGAGGTCTTCACCGTCCAGTTCCAGCGCATTGGGTTCGCATTCGCGGTCCTCTCAGATGAGAAGAGGCGGAAAAGGTATGCCTTCCTTCCATACTAGCTGACGGAAGGTACGACGCGACGGGGCGCACGGATGAGGTCGCGTTCGGCGACGACGGCGGGTGGGACACGTACTTTGCGGACTTGTTCGACGGGGTCGACCGCAAGGTCCTCGACGAGGATAGGAAGAAGTACCAGGGTGAGTTAATCCCCGTGCTCGTTTCGGCTGACAACAGGGAGTGCTGAGGAGTTGGAGGACCTGCGTGTTGCGTACAAGGACGCCAAGGGGGACTTGGAGGGTATCATGGCTAGTATCCCCCACTCGACGCACAAGGACGAAGCGCGCTTCGTCGTTGCCGTGGAGGCGGAGATTGCCGCTGGGCGCCTGAAGCGCACCAAGACCTGGAGCAGCAGTGCCGCCGACAAGGGGGCGGCGAAGAGGCGTAAGCGCGCGGCGGCGGACGAGGCCGCCGAGGCAGAGGAGGAGGCGAAGCGCCTGGGCGTATGGGACGAGTTCTACGGCTCGGGTGTCAAGGGAAAGCGCGGGCGCGACGAGGACAACAAGAAGAGCAAGAAGAAGGGCGACGAGGACGACGGCGCGCTCGCGGCACTCATCCGCGGTCGCCAGAATTCGCGGGCCGCCAACTTTGCTGCGCTCGAGGCCAAGTACGCCGCCAAAGAGAAGAACGGGAAGAAGGCCAAGGCGGAACCCCACCTCGGAGAGCTCGGCGATGACGCGTTTGTCGCGCTTCAGGCTACGATGTTCGGCAACAAGGGCAAGAGCAAGAAGCGCAAGACAAAGTAGGCTGTTTTCGTCGATGTAGTGTTGTATAATAAGCAAGTGCATGTTGATTAGGGGCTGAGACACACGCCCTCTGGCACTACTGTTTTGCTGACACTGACAGTCGCGCCGTCTCAGTGTGCACCATAATTGCCCGCAACCTCACTGTCGAGGCATAGAACACCAAGTGTGCATCATACAACAGGTACTCTACACCCACTCCTAGAACGTGCTCCTGTCCTGCAGCCGCCAATCGCGCAGAGGGCCCCACCAGCTCCAACTCGATCCCGTCACTCCAGGTCGTGCGGGGTTCTCCGCGCGCTGAGCCTCGGGAACACGCGAACTCCGGGACTGCACGCTGCCCCTACGCCTCGGCCCCTCGTCAGAGGTCACGTCCTCCCACTCACCCTCGTCCGCGTGCTCGTGCTCCTCAGCCACTCGCGAAGTCTGGGTCTGCGCCTCGCGTGTCTCTCTCAAGGAGAGCGGGTGAGCGAGAGAGTTACGCCGGCTGGTCCGTGCGCTTCCGCGCGCAGAATTGCGGGGCTGCCGCACAGGCCCCTCGTCGTCATCTTCGCCCTCGTTGTCATCTTCGCCCTCGTCGTCGTCCTTATCCTCGTCTTCTTCGAGGAGCGCATTGACGCGCAGCTGGCGGTCCGCCTCCTGTAAGCGCCACGTGCTCTCCTGGTGCTCACGCACGCCGAAGGAGCCGAGGCCCCATCCGTCGTCCGCGCTCGCGGCTATGTTTGGTACACGCGCCCGCCGCTCGGCCTGCTCGACTGCGCGCCGACGCGTCGCGTCCTCGTGTGCCTTGCGCAGGCGGCGGATGTATACCTGCAGCCAGGTGGCAGGGTATGCGACAAACTCGCCGACAGAGCGCGGGGCGTGCAGCGACGGCGTGCGGGATGTGCTACTCGTGCCACTGTTGCTGTTGCTGCTCTGTGGCTGGCGACCACCCGACGCGCCCGAGTTCTCGCTGTGATGCAGGGGTTCTTCGAGGCGTACGGTGCCCAGTTCTATAACCTCACCAGCCTCGCCGTCCGAGACGCCCTCCTCTACGTCGCGTCGAGGCCGCGCTCGGCGTATCCGCAATCGCGATAGACTGCCGCCCCCCGCACTTCCTCCAGGCGCGCCCGCTGCCGATGCCGCAGAGCCCGGTGCGCTGCCGCCGACGCTACTCCGTAGATGGACGAGGCTGGAGGTGAAGCCAACGACGGCAGTCGTACCAGATTTGATCGCGCCCGTGACAGTTTGTTGCCGCCGCGGTCTCTCCTCCTCGTTGGCCGCAGCCATGACCTGCTTGGCGTGCGCGCGCCGGGCTGCCTTTCGTCGCTTGCGCAGCGTGCGCTCCATGATATCTTCTACCTCTCCGATGCCCATGCCCGCCCCGACCCACCACCACCATCCGAGCCACATCTGCCATAGCACGGCGGCCCAGATGAGGTGTTGGAGCCAGTCGACGAGTTCCTCCTCCTTGACGGCGACAAAGGAGCTCGCAGTTGTTACTAAGGCGAGACCGAGAGCGCCAGAGCCAAACACGGCCGTACCGCCGTCAAGGCGCCACGCGCGACCGCGGTTGACCAAGAAGCCCCAGATGAACAGGGCGAGCGAGAAGATGACGAGAAGCGTGCAGCTGAAGACGGCCCGGATCGCGTCACCCATGTCAATCACGCGCGAGTGATTGGATAATGTGCAGTAGTAGAGCGCGGACGAGGCAATGGCCAGGGGACCTGACGTTAGTAATGGCATAAGACGGCCTCACCGAGAGCAACGAAGATGAGGCGGGCCTCAGTGCGTGAGGGATATAGGAGAGTTAGGAACTGGATGTGTGTGATCTGGTATTAGCTCCGACACACGTCACCGATCTCACGTTGGCAAGGCCGTTGCTGATGGCGAGCAGTGTTTGCCATGCGGCATCCTGCGCCTGGTTCCACTTGGGCTGGGGCACGGGCACAGCGACATAGTCGAGAGTGTACGGCCATCGGTCACCCTTGGCACCGAGGTGGCTCAGGATGACATAGACGCGGACGATGACGCCGAGGAGCACCGCAATGACACTGGCCAACTGCAAACAGTAGTTGAGCGGCGCTAACGGGTAGTGGTACTGCGTCGTGACAGACGTCAGCGTTACCTTCAAGACAACGTACACAGGAGGTGGATCAGGAGGATGACGAGGAGCGTAAGGGTAATGCCCGTGAGGAGGATCTGGATGGGGAGCGAGTACGCAAACGCAGGTTGGAACTGGAGATACGGGTCGTTCGGGAGGGGCGGTAAGCCCATCATCTTGTCGGACTAGTCGTGGTCGTTAACAAATATCTGTACGCGGGGGCGCGCGCAGCATGGCGACGAGTGAGGGGCAGTATTGTAAGTGGATGCACAATGTTGAGGGGCCAACCACCGACCTTTGCCGTTGTTGGTGGTGGCGAGCGGAGGCAAATTGCTCGCCAGAAATAGCTTCCCACAAATCTATCCCTACAAAATGTCTCATCTCGGCAGCTAGGTCATAATTATCTGCGGCATGAAGACGCAATACAAGCAAGATGCTCCACGAGGGAGCGTATCCATCGACTAAAGAGAGAGCAAAAATGCGAAGACAGTAATAAGAACAGCGAAAACACTATCGGGCAGCTGGCGTGCCTCGTCCGTAGATTGATCGCCGTGGAACCGACCGTCGGGGTGTCGCCGCAGGGGCCTGACGCGGCGCACCCATCGTTTGGACCCGTGACACTGCCTCGGCGGACGGGTTCTTGGCGTCTGAACTTGCTAATGCACGCAGCACACTCATAGGATCTGCGCGTGCACTTCCTGCCCCGGTCGCCGTCGCCAGCACGGTGACCGTATCTGGCGTGTCCGAGTCGGTGGGCGGTAGTGTGCTCGTGCCCTCGCGTGCACGCAGGTCGGCGGCCAGAGACGAGAAGATACCGTCGAGGAACTGCTTCGATTGTTGAGCGTACCGGTTGGCGCGATGCGAGGCCTGGTGCAGCGTGTCGATCTCGAACTCGACCTCCCGAAAGTCGGCAGACGAGCCGATGTCGTCCTCCCCCGACGCTAGCACCTCATCGGCAACCGAGAGAGCGGCTCGAAACCATACGGATGCCTGATCAGCTTCGTCCACTTCTGGCTCGACGCCGGGTCGGTACTGAGCCTTCAACACCGCCATGCCGTCGCTTTGCATCTTGTTCGAGCGCGATGTCACATGGCTCCATGCCAGCTCCTCGTCCTTCATCCTGCGGTCAGCAACGCCAGTTCACTCGACTCACTTCTTGATCATGGTGTTCTCCCTCTCCTGTGCCTTCCGGTTCTGAACGTTCCGGGGATGTGGCTTGATCGGCATGGAGGACCCCGACTCGCCAGGTGGCGCAAACACGTTTGTGTCCACTCGTCCCTGCGCTAGTTGGAAGGAGAAGCCGTCCATGATGTCACCCAGCAGTTTGTCGATCTCTAGCATGTCCGGTTTCGCTGCTCGTTCTCGGCCTTTCCGATGGGTGGCGTCTATTCGTTCCTCCAACGCTCTCTTCCCACACCATGAGATTAACCACGCCGTTTTTTGCGGCTCGGGTCGTTCTGGAGGCAAATGCCTGTAGAACTGGGTGTGTGGGATCGTCGAGTGCGGGTAGCTTGGTTCGCCCTTGTCGAAACTCGAGCTACTTCGGCCGCCACGGAAGCCCATTGACGACCGCCGCGAAACCTTATCTCGCAGGTGGCGATTGCGCATGATGACGGGCGTGTCGGTGGGCGGAAGAGGTACGACATGATCGTTGAGGACCTGGTCTGGCCGCATAGATCGTCGTGGCGCACGGTGCGAGCTCGTGAATGTCGATGGACCCGGAGACGGTGGTGGCGCCATGGATGCCCGTGGCTTTGCGATCTTCCGGAAGTTGAGGTTGGGCACAGGCTGCGCTGGCCTCGCGCTCCGGAACAGATTCATCGGTTGCGGCCTCGAAGAAGAGCCGGACTCCTCGCTGTCATCGAACTCTGCTGGCGTCCGACTCCCTGATCGTTTCGGGGCGGGTGACGCCATCGCAGCAGCCTTGTCCTTCAGGCGCTGGCTAGCCGTCGCCTTGACACTGAGTGGTGGTGGTGGGAGTGGCACATCCCTGTCGTCTTCCTCCTCCGCGGCGGACCGTTGAACTGGCTTCGGGTTGAAGATCGCTTCATGTCAGTATCGAGACGGATTAGTTGCTTACTTTGTCGCCCCTTCTGTCTGTCAGCCCCGGCGTCGACACGCGCACTCACTCCCTTCTGCCTCTTCCTCTCGGGTTCTGGTGGGCCCGCACTTTGTTCTCGCGCTGTTCGTTTTCGCGAAGACTCTGGCCCATTGGCGGAGGAAGGTCGCGGGCCGTGATGGGTTGGGTCACGAGTGGGTCGCGCATCATGCTGTGAGGACATGACACTGTTGATAGGGAAGGCGTTAGGGTGAATTCCGTGCAATCGTAAGCATGAGATGGTATGATGTATTGTCGTTGACGTTGACGTGAGATGATGCCAAAGGTGGAAGTTGGAGTGTGGAGGCGGGGAAGGGGAGTGAGCGTGGGCCTGGTGCGAGTGAGCGGCGAGCGCGGCGAGAGGGGAATGATGTTGATGAAAGGGATCGAGGTTGTTTGTGTCAACAGAAACGGCGTGGCATTTGCATGGCGTCCGATCTGTATCATAATTCAAACCATGACATGAGGTATGACTCATTATGGAAGATGACGTAACAACACGTTTCAAGAAGGTGAACCAAGTAAACAGATTCTCAATGCGGCCAAGCGGAACCTTCTCTGTGGTTCCTCGACACACATTCCTGGACCATAGGCAGCACCATCAATGACGCTCTTTGGACTGGTCCTCTCTGGCCACCACTGACATCCTAACCATGGCCAACCTCAACCTCCCGGTGGTCGTCTTCCTATTCGTCCTCCTCACCCAACTCGTCGCCTGGGTTGGCAAGACGGCCCTCCAAGAGCTCGCGTTTGGCCTGTACACGCGGCTCTTCCTCGCCGGCTCCGAGAAGGCACAGAAGCGCCTCCGCGCGCAGGTGCTCCAGGAAAAGGCCGAGCTGAGCAAGACGAGCAGCCAGGACGAGTTTGCCAAGTGGGCCAAGCTCAAGCGCAAAGTCGACAAGGGGCTCGCTGACCTCGAGAAGACGAGTGAGTGCAGCTCTGAAGGATCGAATGGCTAACGACAGACAACAGTCTGTCTTCGGCGCGCGCGTCATTCACTCTCCGCTTCTCGACCTTCATTTGGGTGATTACGACCGGCGCGTCCTTCTTCCTAGCGTGGTGGTACCGCCGCGTACCTGTGTTCTATGTCCCGGCCGGCTGGGTGCCCGGTCCTGTTGCATGGCTCCTCGCCTTCCCTGGGGCGCCGAGGGGTGAGGTCAGCCAATCGACGTAGCTGACAGCAGGCTCTGTAAGCGTCGGCGCGTGGAGCACCGTGTGCAAGCAGGTCCTCCTGACCGCTGAAGGGATCGTCAAGACGCTGCTCACCCCCACTCCCGGTGAGCTTGAGAGAAGTGAATCAGAGTTGACAGCAGCGGCCGAGCCTATGCCCGTCCCCGCCGAGATGCCCGAGAAGGCTGGCACGACGATGCCGAAGCGCGACCTCCCCCCAGCTAAGATCGAGGAGATCCACACCGACGAGCTGGACTAGATGAGGAGACAGATGGAGTGCATTTGGAAGCCGGCACTATTCTCAACCTCTCCAGTGACAGCCCGGAGTCTCCGGGCCCGAACCGCCGAAGACACATTATCTAATGACGCGAAATCGAGTGACCAAGGATGCCGATGACACTGCCACTCAAACTCCGCCGACACAGCATACGTATAGACTGCATCAGCAAAAAGCGATATGTATTAGTACGGGACACGGCAACGGGCCATTGTCGCCGAGTCTGATCCCCTGACTTGGCGTTCGGCCACCCCTGCGGCACGGTTCAGTCCGGTGCTTGGCGAGAAGAGGAGTGACATCGGCCCCGGTCATCAACTCTTCGTTCTCCATTTTAACCATCCTGACACCACCGTTCCACCTCATCAGCCTTGAGGCCTCAAGAGTACACTTATATAGGGTCGCACTACTCAGAACGTCTTCGACCACATGAGCAAGCGAGACTGACAACCGGTCCATACAATCTATACGGACTCTACACGCTCTAACCCGAGCTCTTGTTATCTCTTATCACTACAACAGGGACGTCGTTTGTCGACGTGAGCCTAGTTCTTGGCACGCTTGCCAGGCTTCTCGGCCGATCCGGGCTCCTTGCGCTTGTTGGCATTGGCCGCGTCGTCGCCACTGCGCACGTGGTTCAGCCCTGTTCTCGCATGTTCGGGGGAAAGAGGGAAAGGAAAGTAGGACAAGACAGGATGACGCCAGAACAGGTAGATAAAGGTGGAATTTTGTGGAAATTGGGGAATGGACTATGCATGGGCCGCTGGCAACTCTGAACCTCTGGCAACAAAGCAGGGGACAGGGCAGAGGCAATGATGTTTTGCAAGGGTCTCACCGCAACTCGCATCACTCGTGTCACTTCGCACAGATCCATCGGCCGGCCAAAGCCAGGCCAATCACTTCAAACTCTCGCTCTCTCCTGTTCGCTCTCTAAGCCCATACTCCATCTACGCTCTATAGGGTGTGCGGGAGGCATGGGTTTGTAGGGGATGGCGCAATGCGACGCTTACTGCTTGGAGAAGTACTTGTTGGCGTCGGCAGTGTCGATTGTGTCCTTGCCCTCCTCCCAGCCGGCGGGGCAGACCTCGCCGTGCTCGTCGGTGAACTGGAACGCCTTGACGACGCGGATCGTCTCCTCGACTGAGCGGCCGACGGGGAGGTCGTGGACGTGCATGGCGCGAAGGGTGCCGTTGGGGTCGATGAAGAAAGTGCCACGGAGAGTGACGCCCTCCTCCTCAAGGAGGACACCGTAGGCCTTGGAGATCGAGTGGTTGGGGTCGGCGAGGAGGCCGATCTTGAGGTTGGGGCCGAGGCCACCCTCCTTACGGGGGGTGTTGGCCCAGGCGAGGTGAGAGAACTGCGAGTCGGTCGACCAGAGGATGACCTCGGTGTTGATAGCCTTGAACTGCTCGAGGGCGTTGTTGAACGCGAGGATCTCGGTGGGGCAGACAAAGGCTAGGATTAGCATCTGCATTGGGTACGGGTACGCGTCGGATCTGTGGGTCCGTGGAACAATGGAAGCGAGCAGAGACCGAAAGGAAAACAAGCAATATCACCGGACCAGCACGTCCACAAACGTGCTCGACTGCGCTAAATGAGCTAGTGGAGCCAATGGCCAGTCCAGTGCAGAAAATAACCTGAATCTGATAGAAAACAGCTCGCCACCACCAAACCTCCCCTTGCCATCCGCAAGTCACTCGGTGGGACCAAACATCTTCCCAAAGTCCCGGAGACCCATCAAATCGTCGAAATGCAATACTCACTGAAGTCAAGGGGGTAGCTGGCGAGGACGACCCACTTGCCCTTGTAGTCGGAAAGCGAGACCTCGTGGAACTCGCCCTCCTTAACGAGGGTGCCCTTGAACTCGCTGAGCGTCAGCAGCTGTACCACCGTCGTGGGGCGTATAACTCACGGGGCGGGCTTCTGGATCATGAGAGCGGGGGCAGACATTTTGGCTGGGTTGATTTTTGGTGGGGAACAAAGCAAAGGTCAGGATTGACGCGCTGGGTTTTTAAATGAGGAATTGGCGGATCGGCGGGCGCGTCCGGAGAGACAACAGGGACGGCGCGACACAGGACTTGGAAACTTGGATAATCCCTCTTTGAACCCTGAAACCGGACACATGTCTACAAAAAAAAGTCTGCCCACTCAAATACCCAAATTACACGGGGTGTCTGTCATCCGTAATCTTCCATGGTATTCCCGTATTTCCCATATCGACATCAACATCAACATCAACATTAGCATATGTAGGCACTCTGCTGCTACATATCTGTCCACTTCTATGTGGTGTTGAAGACACTCGAGGTGGTCATGGAAATGTACTAGGCCGCATCCACGGGCAAACCGAGTGCGCCCATCGTACCACTACCGATGTATGACTCCGCCCTTATCACTCAGCCTCGGTGTCTCCGTCGCCGAGGTTGACTCAACCGAGACTTATGACATCATTATCGGCCGAAACTTGGTTGTTTGCGGTCATGTACGGACCGAAGAATCAGGACATTGTCTTCTGACAACCTCACCATAGCTCAGTTGGTAGAGCGTCGGACTGTAATCTGATAACCTGCCTCTCGAAAGAGAGTGCCCATACATCCGCAGGTCCTGTGTTCGACTCACAGTGGTGAGATCATCTTTTGTTAGTTGGCAGGTGGGGATGTACATCTCTGGAACCACAGTTTGATGGACAGTTCTTGCTGTAGCTCGCGAGCAGTTTCTGCTTGCACGCTGTCACATGTACAACGACTATAACAACACACCCACCACGTGTACGATCGCCAAGCGCTCGCGTCTTGCACCTCTTCGCCCCTCCATGCTGTTCCAAAGATTGTCAGGTACGATGCAAGGGCGGCTGAGGGTAGCTATGCGATCTGCGACCCAGTTGGACACTCATTTGCGGAGCGTTTCAACCTTCGCACTACTGAACCCCTCAACCCACACTGAGCCCAACAAAGTGAACATGACATGCACATGCAGAGTCACTATCTGCCAACATCTACTCTAAAATGTCTCCTCCCCCCGCTACACTCCCAGCAGCGTGCCAATAGCCCACCCATACACTGGCAACACGAGATTGTCGTTCTGTGCGCTGAACGCCTCGAGCAGCGTCACCAGCGCCGTAGTGAGCACAAACGGCAGCAGGGCGAAGCGCTCGACAGCACCAACCAACCACATCGCCAATGCGACGGCGACGACAGAGACGAGGAAGCCCAAACTGCCCTCAGCCGTCTTGCCGCTCACGGGAGACCAGCGCAAGTAGCCGATCTTGCGCCCGACAATGGACGCCATCGCGTCACCAATGCCGAGCGAAACTACGCCAAAGTGCGCCAGGATCTGAGAAGGGCTGCGGTTAGTAATGACGGGGGGATAAGGGTAGGAGAGAACCGTGAACTTCGACCAGCCAAGTCCTACACCACACTCACCCCTCGAGCCACAATGGTGTGGCACACCCTGCAAGGAGGTAGAAGTGGCTCAAGATCGCCGTGCCAGAGTCTTTGTGGTCGATAAACTCGTTGAGGAAGAGGTGCACGCTCGCGCCGAGCGGCCACAGGGCAAAGTAGCGCACATACTCCGCGAACGTGAACGCGGCGAAGGCGACCGAGAAGCTCAGGTGCGTGAACGCTGGGTCGAACGTCACGCCAGGGATGAACATGGCCACCGCGAGGAAGTGGAAACTCTTGCGGCGCGCGTTGACACTGAGAGTCCACATGCTCTGATCCGCACGGTCCATCATCTGTGTGGCAACACTGGGCTCAGGCTGTGTGCGTAGTGGGCGCAACGTCACTCTTTCGACCCCGAGAGCAGTCGTGCTCACGCTGCCTGTGGAGGATGTGCTGTCCCGCGACACCGCGTAGGTCCTGTGCCGCCGCGCGCGCGTCAGCTGCCGCTGCCACGCGGCCACGGAAAACAGCGCCAGGCCGCCCCAGTATGCGAGTAGTACTGGGCGCGTCCACATGTGTGGGCCCGCGACGATAAACCGCAGCGCCCAGAACCACGGGTCACGGCGTCCAAGCATCCAGCGCGCCCACATGCCCACGACACCCACGACGACGAGCGCCGTGCCCGCATAGAAGCCGAGAGCGAGGAGGCGCCGGTGCGCCGGCTTCTCGTGCGGGAAGCGCAGGCGATGTATTGGGCGCTGTGCCATGTTGCGGCTCAGGTACAGTAGCGGCGAGAGGAGGAAGCCTGTGAGCAGCGAGCCCGGGATCAGAGCAAGCTGGAAGATGAGGAGTGGTGTGGGAAGGCGGTACGTCTTGATGTACGACTCGGAAAAGATGGGGATCTTGGAGCGCGTCATGTTGACAGTCTCCATGAAGAGAGCCGTGGCGGCGTGCGTGACGATGCCGAGCTCACCAAGCGTGAAACCTCGGCGCGCCAGGCGCACACACACATAGAGGCAGAACTGATAGAAGAGCGTTGCGATCACAATGTCGGAGTGCGACATGTCTGGGGTCAGTGTGGCCGTAGAGCATACGCACCGCTCCAGACACCATGGCCAATGTAGGCGGTTGCAATCTTGACGACAACGCAGCAGCCGGTGACGAAGAACGCGAACGCAATAACGGAGCGGTTGCGCCGCCACTCGCCGTACTTGCGCCAGTACGCCCCCTGTGGGCGCGACGGCGTATCGCTCTCGCTCCCGCTACCCATAATCGGCGAGCCGGGAACTGCACGTGCGAGCTTGATCTCGTGCCGCAGCGAGTGGGTGAGCTGGATTAGAAGCACGAATGACAACAGCGTGAAGAGCTGCACGAGGTTGCGCCGGGCAATTGCGAGTGCGCTGAGTCCGCGGATCGCGTCACCTTCAGATCCAGGCGCGACGGGTCCAGGTATCGTGTCGGTAATGCGCCGGACCGGCGTGCTCGGGATGATGAGCGGCGGCTCGATCGCCCAACCCGGGAGGGTAGCCGTGGGTGGCTGCGCAGTGAGACGCGTGAGCGCGCCATGCAGCATCGCCGCCGCAGTCAAGGGAGAGAGGAGGAGCGCGAAGAGTGCGCCGTCGTCGAGGCACTCGCTGGCATTAGCTGCGACGTTCGACGCTCATGCTCACCGGTACTCGCGCTCTTCGGTGCCCCAGATGCAACCTCGGCTGCCTATTCCAACGGGCCCGTCGTCCTCCTTCGGCGGGGCAGTTGGAAATGCCTGGCTGTTCCGTCGAGAGGGGCGCTCGCGGAGGGTGGCCACGCCGAGGGGGACAGACGAGCGGCTTGGTGATGCGGGCGTTTCGACCGGGCGCATGCGCAATGCAACGTACGCGACACTCAGGACGAGGAGTGTAGTGAGTTCTGAGGTCAGCATATCCATCTCTCAGACTCACCGCCTGCAAGTGCGACCTCTTTCCACGTGTATGTGAGCTTGGTGATGCCGGCGACGACTGCGCCTAACAGTATCGCGTCCTCGGCCTGCTTGCGTGTGAGTGTGAATGCCAGTGGACCGGCCTTGAAAGTGTGTGGGAGGAGGGTGTGCCGGGGAGACAAGGGGTGGGCGGCGACGTCGGCGGGTATGCGCGGCGTCATTGCACGAGGGTGGGGTACGGGTCGCGGTATTGGGCTGGACCGCATGGGCGGGGCCCGGCGGTGCTCGACCTCGGTGTCGTCTGCGTGGAGGGTCACGAAGCGGTCGCTGCCTTCCTCGTCCGATGCGACGAATGCTGCTGAACTCGCACTGCCTGCATAATGAAAGGAAGGATTGGACTGTGGTTGCGGCCGGCGACCGGTGCGCGACGAGGTGCGCTTCTTCTCTGGTAGGCCGTGGGTGCGTGTCCGCGGCGAGGTAGGGGGGGAAGGGGATGAGGAGGAACGTGAGAAGGAGCGCGGACGTGGGTGGTGATGTCCCAGCTGGTGGCCGTGGCCAGACGAGGCGGTGAATCGGCGCCCAACTGCGGCACTCATTAATGACGAGCTTCCTGGTCGGTCGGCGTGGAGGGCAGGCGCGTCAACGACGAGGTCAGCGTGGAGAGGTACTGGTGAGGAATGTGGTGGATCGGGGAGGGATGAAGGAGGTAGTGAGTGTGGTTTTGGAGAGAGTAAAGGAGAGTGGGAAGAGTGATAGGACATGATGGGTAGCGTCGGCTCCCAGAGCTCGGTGTGGCCGTCGGTGTTGATGACAATGGGCCGTTGGGGTTTGAATGAATGGAATGACGATGGGACCGAGAGAACAGACATCTACCACGTTACCAAGGCAGTTCCAGTGACGTCTGCCCAAACTGTTCTGCATCGCTCTGGGGTCCCCACGTCAACAACGGTCTCGCCAAGCCGTCTGCACAGACTGTACGGCATCCCAAATTTAGATATAGATGTACATGTACCTGTACAGCACGTCCAGAGTTGCAGCCATCGCTTCCCCTCGGTTGCATGCATTCCACATCAAACCAGGTTTATCCTGCCCACCGATCTGCCCTGCCCACTTCCCAGGTGCGATGAGATATTCTTGGAACTGCACAAACCCGCGACGCGCTGAACAATACCGTAGAACGTGGCCTCAGGCACACGGACACGACCGGCTCTCCGAACCCCGATCAGTGCTCCGTACCCCCGGCGCCCGTTAGCCGGCACCACAGTAACAAGGCAAGTGGCGATGTAAAGTGGGCCCAAGCTCGTTAGCAATGCAGTCGACACTGATACGGATGGCACTGCATCCAGGCCACATGTGTAATCGACTACTTGCATGGTACGAACTACAAATCTGCATGTTAAGGTCCAGCTGAACTACAGTGCGCGCGTCTAGGCACATCATGCGCCGCGTTATATACGAAGGGCGAAGGGGATGAGTACACTGGCCATCTACTTCTCCGCGACCTTGGCCTTCTTGTCGCTCTTGTCCTCGGGCTTCTCCGGAGCGGGGCGCTTCTTCTTCCGCACCATCGACGTAAGGTCGTTGACGGGGCCTGCGTCCTGCTTCACCTCGCCACCAACACCGCCGAGGAGGTGGTTAATCGTGCCGCTCACGAGGTCCTCGCGTGGTGGTGCGACCTTGAGCTCGTCAATCTTGACCTCGAGGTCGCCGATAAGCTCGCTGACGTCCTTGAGCTCGGCCTCGCGCTCACGCTCGTTCAGGCGCGTGACGTCATCGGCAGCGTTCTTGTCCCCAATCGCACGGCGCAACTCGTCCGCGCGCGCCTTGAACCCGTCCAGCGCAGCCTGCACGTGCTCCAGTGCCGCCGGACGTCCCCCGGGAGTCAACTCCAGAGCCGACGACAGCTGGTAGTGCGCAGACGCGAGGGCGCGTGATGACGGCGGAAGGAGGGCCGTCTTGATATCCAACGCAGCCTTGTAGTCCTGCACTGCCTGGTCGAACTTTTCTGAACGTTAATGAAATACTTTACACGGCTCAACCAGCCACCTCGAAACAAGAATGGGGTTCTACTGACCTGTCTCACAGCTAATGTCGCCCAGGAGCAGGAAGCACTCTGCCAAGCTCATCTTGTCGTCGCGCGCGTTCTCCTCGCCCTTCTTGGCAATCTCGCGTTCGTAGATCGTCCGTGCAACGTCGAGCACCTCCCACGCGGCGTTGAAGTCGTCCTCGGGCAGGTCGTCTTCCCGTTCCCCACCCTCCCCACCTTCAGCGTCCTCTTGCTCCTCGCCCTCATCCTCACCCTCACCCTCACCTTCTTCTTCCTCGTCATCGCCGTCGCCTTCGAACACGAACTTGTCCGACTTGTCCTTTTCTCCCTCTGATGGGTCGGTCCCCTTCGCGACCTCCTCCTTGCCCATCACACCCTGTTGGGACAGTGCGAGTTCGAACAGAGCGCGGCCGTAATTGAACAGCAGCGGGGCCTTAGAAGGGTCGAGCTGGTCCACGCCCGCTTCATCCCTGTTGTAAGATGTTGATCATGCAGCGTCAGAAAACGTACTGGATTTGCAGGGCTGATGCCTGCTTCTCGATGGCCTCCTCCCACTGCTTCAGTGCGAGAGCCTTTTTGCCCTCGGCAAGGAGCTTGGTAACCTGCGCCTGCCTGTCCTCATGGATGGGCGTGCCGTTGCCAGTCGCGTTCGCCGGTACCACAGGAGCTGATGTGTCTGCCTCGGACCTACGCGTTACCTCACCTACACATGGCCCACTTACATTATGAGCAGTGGATGAGAAATTGGATGGGATTTGACAAAAGAATGGGTGATCTTGAGCGTGTTGTTGAGAGAAGGTCGAGGAAGGTGAGTGGCGCGAAAAGCAAAGGTAATAAACTCGACGCGTCCATGCGCGTCATGTAAAGCGGAACCAATTCGGTTCCTACCACCCAAGGTGACTCACATCTCTTCCCATAGTCAGTCCACAGACCAACACACCTAATGCAAGGCAAGCAGATATGTAGAGCATAATGGTCGAATGACAAACCTTAGTGCTTCCTCTTAGCTACTGCTCAGTGCTCTGGCTTACTATCTATGGCCGTAGATGAGTGGAGAAGGTATGAACCGGAACACGTGATGACCACGTGACATTGATACCGCCACGGTTGTTGGCGTCAGAATGACTGCTCACTCAAAATTCTGATCCACCTCCAACCAACCTCCACCTCAAGACTCCCATCAACACCATGTTGCAGGACACACCAGCCGCGTCCGTTATCCCCGTGCTGGAGGCTTTCGCCACCCTCCTCTCCACGCGGGAACACAAGCTCGCGCGAGGCGGGGATGACAAGCTTGCCGGCCGCGCACTCGATGCCGTCAAGGACATCTGCGATCTCGGTACGCCTCTGCCTCAACCACGCTGACATCAGGCATCGCGACCGAGGCCAGCTCGCACCCGCACATCCACCCATTCCTCGCGTCGATTGTCGAGCAGCCGACGATTCAGCTGCGCTCGTCCAAGCCTGCCGCCGAGGAGGAAACGCCCGCGCCCGAGGAGCTGTTGCCCTACACCCCGCTGTCCGAGCTCACCGTCGCCGGAATGGAACCCGAGCAGGTGTGGGCTCAGCTTGAACTACGCGCGGAGGGGTTGTGCCGCATAATCAAGGAGGTCGCGCAGGCCGATGCGGATGAGGAGGAAGGCAGCGTGATGGGATGGGAAGAGGAGGAGGACGACGATGATGACAGCACCGAGGAGATGACCATCGAGGAATGGGAGAAGATGATGGCAGAAGGAGGGTATGAGGAGGGAATGTCTGATGAGGGGAGTGAGAAGGATAGCGACGAGGGAAGCGACGAGGAGGATGATGAAGAGTTGGGGAGCGACGAGGATGTCGAGATGGGCTCTGGCTCGGATGGGGAACTCGAGCTCGGCTCGGACGAGGAGGGTTCGTTGGAAGACGAGGACGACGACGGAGCCTCCGATGCCCAGGCTGAGGACGAGGACGACGGCTATGCCCCCGGGCCGTCCAAACCGCGCGCCCAACATCCGACACTGGACGACAAGTTCTTCTCGATCGACGACTTCAACCGCCAGACGGAGGAGATGGAGGCCGGGCGTGTGACGTCTGGCGCGCTCGGAGGCGACGAGGACGAAGAGGGCGACCTCGACGACATCGGCACCATGTTCCTCGAGGAGGGCGAGGAAGACGACGCGCCACTCATGTACTCGGACTTCTTTGCGCCACCGCCGCGGCCAACCCCTAAGGCCGAGATGGGCAAGGATAAGGGCCAGGCGAAAGACGGCGGAAAGAAGAAGAGCAAGCGTAAGGTCGCGTTCGCCGAGGACGAGGACGAGGACGAGCCAGCAGAGGCCGAGGAGGACCCGTCGCGCGGGGTTATGGACCGCCTCAAGGCGGATCTGTTCGACGACAGCGAGGACGAGGGCGACTCGAAGCAGGGTGAGTACATGCTATGTGCGAGTCAAGAGAAGGCTGACGCCCAGTGATGTCCACACATGAGCGGCGACAGCGCGAGCTGGCCGAGCAGATTGCGCAGCTCGAGGCCGAGGCGATTGGGCCAAAGGACTGGACATTGCTGGGAGAGGCGTCGTCACGTGCGCGCCCCGAAAACTCGCTGCTGGAGGAGGACCTGGACTTTGAGCACGTTGCCAAGAGCGTCCCGAACGTCACGGAGGAGAGCGTGGCGAGTCTCGAGGAGCTTATCAGGAAGCGCATCTTGGACAACAACTTTGACAGTGTCGAGCGCGTGCGCGCGTACGACCCGACGCCTTTCCTGCCCAGCCGCTTCTTCGAGCTCGATGACAAGCAGAGTGCCAAGTCGCTTGCGCAAATCTACGAGGACGACTACACGACCGCTGCAAGCGGTGGCAAAGCCGTTGACGCGCGCGACGCCAAGCTCAAGGCACAGCACGACGAAATCGACACGCTGTGGGGCGACATCTGCTACAAGCTCGACGCGCTCAGCTCGCTCAACTTTGTGCCCAAGGCACCCAAGGCGCAGATCCGCACTGTCGAGAACATTGCCACGACGAGCATGGAGAGCGCGCTTCCCTCCACCCAGGCGGCTGGAAGCATGCTCGCACCACAGGAGATGTTTGCCGGCCCAAGTGCTGGCGAACTCACTGCCCGCGACGAGCAGAACCCCGAGGAGGCCAAGGCTGCACGTGCCAAGGCACGGCGCGAGAAGAAGTCGCAGCGCGCCAAGCTCGCCGGCACCGAGGCGCTGTACTCGAAGAAGAAGAGTGTGCGCGAGCAGAAGAACGAGGCGCTCAAGAGCCTTGTCAAAACTGGCAAGGGAGTCACAGTGCTCGGCAAGGGCGGCAAGGAGGACGCCAAGCGCAAGCAGCGCGCCGAGGCTGGGCCGGACGCCAAACGCCTCAAGCTGTAAGCAACTTCCGTTCCCGATACACTCTCGTAATCCCACTGTATGCATATGCACGTTACCGCCATCGTCATGACATCAATCGCGAAGGGAATATAAGCCACCATGACCACCCAGCTATCATGGCCACTCAACCCGTTATTCTTCAACACGTCGTTTCCAGACCAGGTTGTTTGCCCATTTGCGTTCTAACGTTCTGCATTGACTGGAGTACTGGAACTCGTGGCCACGGGCAGGGAGAAAGCTGTGTCTCACGTGAGCATCCTCACCATAGCTCAGTTGGTAGAGCGTCGGACTGTAATCCGTTACCACGCCGCGTCGAACAGACGAGGCAGCCAATCCGCAGGTCCTGTGTTCGACTCACAGTGGTGAGAGCTTTTTTGGGAATGGCCACTATGCATCGCGTGTCCAAGACGTTATTGGGAAGGTGATGGGGAGGTTGCGTTCGGTGGTTGGGAGAGTTCCATGTGGCTCGGAGTTCGAAGTCTCAGCTAAAGTCAGGGGCGGGAGCGCTTGGCGAGCGGCTCGTCTTCGCGATCAGCGAGATCGCCGTCGCTTTGCGCCTCTCATGGTTGAGGGGACGCCGCAGCGGAGCAAACATCACCGTCCCTCTCATCGTGCACAACTGCCACGCAGTTCCTCCACATTATCTGAGCTTCCTTGTCGTCGAGATCTCCTTCCACGACGAGTATGCTTACCCTGCATACTCCAAGACATACACGCCCCGGGTTCCTCCCCGCACTGCCCCACCAAGCCCAAGTGGCCTTTTGTAGACGTCCTTCGTCGCGGCTAGGTCGTACAGCAAACCACCCCTCCACTGCTTCGACCTTCCCCGCGGAAGCAAAAATGGGGATGTCTTCCATGAAACGGAACCAAATATTCGGGTCAAACAAAATAACGTTTATGCATAACAATATTTGGCAATCTTTGCCTCATGTTATCATCCAAAACCCGAACGTACACTGCTTTTTAGAATACTAGCAAGCAGATGTCAAAAATGTTAATTCTTATGAAAACAGAACCGTGGTCTTGACACCGCTGGCTCCAATTGTCACTCCTCTTCCCAGTTAATTAGAAGGGTACATGTACAGTGGCCCTTCTCAGCTGGAGTTCGCCATTCACCTAATTCCCAACGGTCTGAAGATTCAACCTGGCCGAACAGCCATATGTATGCTACTCGCCTCAGACGACCATGGAGGAGTAGTGAAGCAGTTCATAACATTGTCAACCTATGTCTCGTACCTTTCTGCATCCCTTGTCTCCTTTCGTTCCACCTCACTCGACCGCAAAGATGTCGCACACGCGGGATGCTGCTCCTGTCCGAAGTCTGCCGATATCCAGGGTCGTCTTGAGGTGGGGCGGGTTCTTTATGAGTTGCTCGAGGAAGAAGACGATTTCGGGCCTAACTCTGGTGGGAAACCAAGCCCCGTGAAAGGCTGACGCGGAGGAGGGAGGGACGGCGAAGACGCCCCCTCAGTAACACAGTTCCAGGTCTACAGTTGCCCGCACTTAGTACTGTCTCTGATATTGCATGAGCGAGATGAGAACATCGGTGGGACAGGAAGGGCATTTCAAACCTCCCGGTAAACAACTTAAACACTTATCCAATGGCCATACATTGGTCACCATTATTCTGGAGCTACAGCACCGCCAACCACCCCCTCAACCCTTCCACAGCAATAAACCCCTTAAACGTGCTCGCGCGACAGCCTGCGCCCTTCCGCGGGACCGCTGATGACGCGGGAGAGGCGGCGGCCGAGACCTCCATCCTCCATCTTCTCGGCGCGGATAGTGCGGCCGAGGATCTGCTCTGCCTCCCGCGAACCAGCGGGGGGAATGTCGCCCTCGAGACTGACAGTGACAGGGTTGCGGCGCTCGTTGTGAGCCTTGGCAAAGATGATGTCGAGCTCCTCGAGAGAGTACTTCTTGGTCTCGGGGAAGTAGAGGTAGACGATGGGGAAGATGATGATGCCGTTCATCGCGGCGAAGAAGGCATACGTGCCCCACCCGATCTTGGCGAACATGGGCCCAGTAGCCATCACAACCATGAAGTCTGGGGTCAGTACGATTCAACCAGGAGAGGGGAGGCGGAAACTCACTGAAGAGCCAGTTGCTCGCGGTAGAGACAGCGTTGGCGGGAGCACGGATGCGGAGAGGAGTGACTTCGGCGGGGTAGAGCCAGGTCATGCCGAGCCATCCGATCGAGAACCAGGTGTTGAAGAGGAAGAGCATGAGGACCGAGACACCCTGGGCGGCCTTGTTACCGTCGCTGACCTCCTTGTATAGGCCCGCGAGGATAGCAAACGTCCCCGCCTGGAGGAGAGCCGTCCAGACCATGAGGGGTCGACGGCCGAAACGCTCAACCATGAACAGAGCAGCGATCGAAGTGAGGAAGTAGACCGTTCCGTTGACGCCGGCGATGGTGCGCGACATGACTGGACCCAGGCCCATGCCGCCAAGCACGGTGGTGAGGTAGTAGGTGATGAGGTTGATGCCCGAGATCTGCTGGAACATCTGAGCGAGGAAACCGAGGAGGGTGCGGCGGAAATGCTGGGTCTTGCCGTGGGACATGAGCTCGCGGACGCTGAACTTCTCCTTGGACTCCTGCTGGGCCGAGTCAACGATACCGTGGAAGGTGCGGCGGATCTCGGGGTCGTCGACGGTGGTGTTGTCCAGGGCAGCGAGGACGGCGACGGCCTCGGCGTACCGGCCCTTGGAGACGAGCCAGCGGGGCGAGTCGGGCAGCCTGAAACCGTAGATGCAGCCGATCATGATAATGGCAAAGAAGATTTGGAAAGCCATGGGGAAGCGCCAGGCCGCGTCGTTGTCGATAAAGTAGCATCCGAGGTTGATCCAGTACGAGATCATGATGCCGAACGTAATGAGCGAGCCCATCCAGAGCACAAGCTGGCCGCGGCGGTGAGGCTTGGCGCACTCGGACTGGTAAGCGGGGACTGTTGAGGTGAGGAGACCGTTTCCGATACCGGTGACGACGCGAGCAACGAGCATGTGCGCGTACGTGAAAGCCGTGGTTTGGAGAATGGCGCCGATAGTCATGATGAAGCCGCCAAGCGCGATCGTGTGCTTGCGACCCAGCTTGTCACCAACCCAGAGGTTGGACAGGGCGCCCACAAGACAGCCAATCTCGTAAATCGCAACCATGAACGACTGGAGCGTCGCCGCGTTGGCGTTGCCGCCGCCGAAACCAGCCTCGGTCGCGGTGCTCGGGAACTGCTTAAGGAAGATCGGAAGGGTGAGCATACCTGCCGTCAGCGGTGCCATAATGCATTCCTTACCGGACATGACACCCTGGTCGTAGCCGAAGAGGGTGAAGCCAGTACCAGCAACAAAAGCGACCATGTAAGTCAGAGAGTTGCCCTTGAGCTTGGAGGGCTGGAAGCGTGCCGCCTCATCCCAGTCGATGGGAGGCGTCTCGAAGCCATCCTCGTGCTCGGTGATCGACTCGCGCAACCGCTGCGCAATTTTCTCTTCGTGTCCCTCGGGAGTGTGGTTGGTCGTAGGCATTGTCGACATTGTGGAGGTGGTGTTTGGGAATGAGTTTCTTTCCATGCCTTGTCGGGCCTTATGTATCACTCATGTCCAAAATCAGCCACCCCGTCCCCGCCGGAGCCTTGAGGAGCTCCTGCGGGGCAGACAGCATAAATCGCAGGGCCTTCTCGGCGAGCTGAGGTCCGAGTCGGCCACTAGGCAGCTGACAACAGCTTGTCGACAAGCCAACAAGGGCGTACATCCGAACCGGCAAAGTTCCTTGCCCTGCGAAGCCGTCGTACTAGGTTGAGTTGGTCCAAGCCCACAACGCCACTGTACTCCACTTGCTCACCCAGAAAAAAATCGCCAGGATGTTCCTGCACAGAAGGTATGACGGCATGAACCTGTAAGCACATGTCTCAGGGTGGCATCTCAAGCTGGGAATGGTAACTCCATGACGGCGTTTATCGTTCATTTTGCCCTTGGGCAACATGACCTGAGCGAGTTGCCCACATACGACGAGGTACGTCGGAGTTTACCCAGGCCGCGCACAATGAAAAATGTGCTGAAAGCCGCTGCGGCGTTGTTTCGGACGATGATTGTCTCTCCTCGCGACGAGGAAATTATGGGGAGACCCGTAGATCTGAGTGAATTTGCCGTTCAGGCGACCAAGAGAAATCTGTCATTCAGCAAGTGGACGCCGTACATACGCTGACCGGGATCAGTGGACGGTAGGTGGCGAGATAGCAGAACCAGCAGAGGTAGCTCCTGCACGTGACCAAATATGGTGGTGTTTAGAGCATCAGGTGACTGTTGCTCATTCAGCGACTCTGCCGCATAGGCGCCTGGACTTCGCGAGGAGGAGCACTTATTCCTTCAAGCCGGTCCGGGTTAGCTGCAGAGGTACAAAGCCTCGGTTACTGGATCCAGCCACACCAGGTTGTTGCGGTCGGCCGGCATCGCTCGGTGACCAGGAGGAACGAGGCACTTCGACTTCCGGACCGGATGTAGCGTCTCCGGGGCGGCCTCTGGAGGGGTTGCCGGCCGTAGGTGTCTCCTGATCCCCTGTTTGGTTCCACCTAACTCTGGTGGTGCTCCGGATTTGCGTCGGCAATGTGCTGGGCGTCGTATGTTCCTGTTGTACATTCCAGAGTGCTCATCGTTCCAATCCACCTAGGCTTGTTAGACTGTTTGGTTCCCAAGATGCGTTATCAGTGGCAGATGGTAGGATGGTCTCGAGTGGCGCGTCACCCCTCCTGCCCCACGGAGTAGTACCCCACAGCGTTGCGACGTAATCAGTGCCCTGCCGTCTCAGTGGGAACCTCATGGCGAGATGCAATACTGAGAACCCCAAGCTGAGGAGCTGTAAATGACTTCACCATGATCTGCTGGGCGGGCCCTCAACGGGAGCGCCGCGATATGAGAATTGAAGCTTAGTATCCCACGCCTGGCGACTTGTGAGTAACACGGACGAGCCATCAGTGTTTCCTCACAAGTTCGCAGCACCTTTCTCGACCTGTGCCTACAGGTAGCGCGCCGTCAGCGACCTCGGTGAGAAAGGTGTCCAATCTTGTGTGGTGGATGTCTAGGAGGTGTTGCCTTGATAGAGGGCGCCGTCTGCTCACTTCTTGTCAACCTGATGAGACGGTTGTTTCATCCTTCTGCCCACCGCCATTGATGGAAAGGCGACTGAAGACACAGCACGATGATGGCTCCCCGTCGTAGGTGCAGCAAAAGCCAAAGATGCTCGTTCCTACACCTCCTCACTCAGCCTCCACAGCCCCAGACGCGTCCGCTCGTTACGGAGCTCGCAAGGCACGTTCAACTGACAACAATTCGCTTCCGGCTACATCTTCCTAACGTGCGCGAACCTTAACTCGGCCAAGGCGGTGGGGAATGCTGTAAGAAGCAAGACAGGCTATGCTGCCTCCGGCGGCCAGACGTGTGTGAGTGGCAAAGGGCGCAAGCATCTCTTCTTGGCTTCGTCTTACGCGCCCCGCACCACGCGCGATCAGCATCGATCAGTATCGATTCGCCACCGACAGTGGTTAAATCACCGATCATGATGGTTGCAGGCATTCAAGTGATGGCTTGCAAGACCTGAATTAATGACGCAACGTGACATTTTGGCAGGTGACAGGTGGACGGTTGACAGGTGACAAAGTCCGAGTCCGATGACGGAGCGTGCCTGGCTGTCTAGTTTCTACAAATTGAACCAATGTCAACGGCGAACCACGAACTCAAGATTATACCGAGCAATAACCGGGCTATAGTGTTTGTGAGAATTGTTGAGACTGACGCAGCTGAGGAATATTTCATTCATTTTGTGGAGCTGCGATTGAGATTCCCAATATACAAATCTCTAAGATCGATGCCCGGGGTGTACGGCAGAGTGTAGGAGTGCAGCTTCTGTAGGAGTGCAGAGGGTTTAGGTCGCGTGGCTGTGTGGATCACTTTTTGATTGCTTTGAATTATGACGGAATCAAATCCTTTGATCACAGGTGTTGCCTCTCCCCTTGAGTGCCTCCATCCCTCCCTCCTTCCCCGACCCCTTACTTTGCGTCACCGTGGGGGCTGGAGGGCGGCCTGGGTATGGTTCAAGGTCACGATCAGTTGAGCCATCGTCTCCATCTCACCCCTTTACTACTTCTATTCACTACTATCAACCCTCTTTAACACTACTCACCATCTTCATCTGTTCGTTGTGTCTTTGGCTACTCGACTTTTTATTGCCTAGACACTTCCAAACCGCCACTCTCTCACACGACTCTTCTCTTCTGTCACACCATCTTTCAAGCTACCGTGGAGACCCCAGTACATCGAGATCTGAGCACCAACTGGCTCGAATCAGCCGCATATACTTGCCACCTAAACGTTCGCCGCCGTCGACTTGGTTATTAGCGGACATCGTTGCTGTCGATTGCACACACAACCAACCTTCTCTCGGCATCGCAACCTCGTATCTCGTTTTGCTTCTTGACCCGCCCCGGCCGCCGCCATACCCATATCCATACCCATATCCATACCCAGCCTTCCCTCTTGCTTTCCTTCCATTACACCATCAGCGTCACACGACCACACCACCATGTCATACTTTACCATGGCTGGGTCAGAGTTCGACCTCCCTCATCCCACACTCTCACGACACCCCCCTCGTTTCTACATCCCTGACCGCTCCGAGTACTCGCCTGGTCCAGCAACATCAGGCTTTGGACGAGAGCCTCTCTCGATGCACTCGCGCATGCCATCGAGCTCGACCTTGCCATATTCAGGTTACTCAACGCCATACCACCCCGAATCGTTTTACGGTTCGGGCTCGAGATCCTCCATCGCCGCGCTGCGCCACGCGCTCCACAGCTACCATCGCCACGCGCTGGGCGGTCCCCTTACGCCCCAGCAGCAGATTTCACGCGCGCGCCAGGGGCCCGCCCCAACAGCCACCCGCGGCGGCGACACGAGCCCAGGGGAACCAGCCGAGCTGGGCGACCCGACCGCGACTCTACCAGCTGACCTCTGGGGCAGAAGCAACGAACCGCTCGAGGCGCTCGTAGACATCCACCGAGTCCTATACCGCGGTGGCGAGGACCCTGCAGACCCCAGTGCACCGGCGTGGGCCGAGCAGGGTCGTGAAGTCAAGCGCGTGATGGAGCAGTGGTTTGAAGGCGACTGCGGTGAGTAGAGCCCGAAAGGAAGCTCGCGTTTCCCCACAAACGTACCAAGTGGCTCGTGCTAACCCCACCAGTTTATGACCATCCCCTCGTGCGACTGTCATCGCGCCAGTCCGTGCTCACCCACTTTGCGCTTCTCCAGCTCCTCTCCACCGCTTACCTCCCCTCATTCACCCCTTCCTCGCTCCTCCTCCATGCACGGTCTCTCACCTCGAGAGTGCGTTCGGCCCTACTCGGCCCGATTTACTTGGCATCACCGTCGGCCAATGCGCGTGACAAGCAATCCGCGTCGGATCCTATCGACGAGTGGCTCGCATCGTCAGGACAACATCACGGCTCCGTGATGAACCGCAGCAACACCGACGATGGGTGGTGGAAGCTCTGGGACGTTTCGGCCGAGTGCCGAGACATCGGCTGCATGGAATGCTACGAAGGATACCACATTGCATTGATCGACCAGTGAGTTCGCTCAATTGCTCTCTTTTCTTGCAGCTAACCACAGTGTCATCTCCCTTACCCTGTTCCCGACCGTCATCAAGCGTCCGCTCACCAACTTGACGCCGCTGCGGTCCTCTGACTCGCTCATTCACGGTCCACCGCGCGGCTTCATACTCCGCTTAGCTGAGTCGGTGCTGCGCGAGTTCGACTTCTTACTACACTGGGACCTGCCGGTTTCGACGATCATCGAGTTCAACGAGGTCGGCAAGGCCACCCATGTGCGCGATGTTGTCGATGTGCGCGACGTGATCGACACGTTTGTGCCGTTTGCCAAGCGCTTCAGCTGGATATCCCGCCGGTTAACTGGCATGTTCACGTCGGCCGTAGGCAGCGTGGCGCTCACTCTTCTGCCCGGACACCAGGTCATATTCGGTGACCCGATCCGTGTTGGCGACGCCAAGGCGATGATCCGCGAGCTCGAGGACGACGCCGAGGGCAGCGGGCATGGGTGCGGCCACAAACACAAGCACCACCTCGGTTCGGCCATTGGGTTGAACTCTGCCGTCAAGGTGTCGGACGTCGCGTTTCCCGAACGCACACGCTTTGGCAACTCGTTAGGGTTGCAAGGTGTCAACGACGACGGCCCCGAAATGCTCATGTCGCCTTCAATGGCGCCTGACGTTGACGGTTCCCGGTCAGACGCGTAGCATTGCATTGGTTTCTTCTGATAGCTAGCTAGCTTGGTTGTACATGTTAAGTTGTTTATATATGCAGTTGTTATGTATACACGCGAGCGTAGTTAGGAGTAGGAACAGAGGGAGGGAAAGTGGAGGGAATTATGATCCGTGCCTGAAATACCGCCACGTTAGTCGAACGTGTCGCGATCTAGACATCTGGACGTACTTGAAACCTCGAACTCGTATCCGTCAGACCTCCATATACCTATCCACGCTCAACATGGTACGTTCTTCCTTTGAGCCAGCTTACAGAAGGCAAACCTCTCCCTTTACACTGTCACGGCGCTGCTCATCCTCGACAGCGAGGGCAACCGCGTGCTGGCAAAGTACTATGCGCCCCCGCACTCGGCCATTGGCACGGGCACGCCTGCCGAGCTGGGCGTCGGCGCCGGTGGACCTGGTATGCCCGGTCTCCAGACATACAAGGAGCAGCGTGCGTTCGAGAAATCGGTCTGGGAAAAGACGAGGAGGGGAGCAGGTGAGTGCGCGTGCCCAACGTGATGAGGTGCTGACTCGCCTTCCTCCCGACAACATTGCCGGACCGACTCTATATCCCCCGTTCAACCACCCCTCTCTATCTCCCTCTCTATCTCACTCGCTCTCACTCTCACTCTCACTTTCACTCTCACTCTCACTCGCCTCGTCCGTCGGCTCGTATCCTCGCACACTCGCACGCGCAGGCGAAATCCACCCCCTCCCCCCGCACCTGATTCTCTCGCGCCCGTCGACCGACCTGCACTTCCACATTGTCGGGCCGCTCTCAACGAGCAACGAGCTCATGCTCCAGAGCACGCTGACGGCGTTCCATGATGCCGTGTCGCTCCTCCTCCGCGGTCAGATTGAGAAGCGTATTGTGCTAGAGAGCCTCGACCTTGTTCTGCTGGCTGCCGACGAGACTGTTGATGATGGGTGAGTGTGCGGAGCGAGAGGCGAAGAGAGGGCGAGGTGGGATAATGCGAGGTGGAAGAGGGTGATGTAAAGCGCAGAGGGTGGGAGGGTGGGAACGAGCGGAGCGTAGTTGAACGACGGAACGATAGCGAGAAAAGAAGAAGAGACATTAACCACCCCTGGCCCAGTTCTGTCCCTATCGATTGCTTCAGCTGACCACAGTATCATCCTTGAGACGGATGCGGCCGCCATCGCGGCGCGCGTGACCCGCCCCAAGCCCGACTCGACGGACATTGTCATCAACGAGCAGACGCTCATGAACGCTTGTGAGTGGGAGCTAGAGCGCACCACCTCGCCTCAGCTGGGGTTCCTTTGTCGACTGGCTGACACCAGACTCTACGTTCAAGGACCGCGTCACGCAGAGAATTGGGCAGCTCTAGATATTGATAGTGGTATGACATGGCCGACTTGTATGCGTATGGTGCGAGGTGCGCAATCAAGTCAGTTGCTTCTCGATCAGTAGATCACTCGTGTCCATCGTCCACAAGTCGCCAGCAGCGCGCGCTTCGTCTTCACATGCCCCGCCCACATTCACACGCCCCACGCATGCATGGAACCCGGAAATACAAACATCTGTTCTGCCACATCATGCTATATGCCACGAGCCATCACGCCCTGGCGCGCCAAGGCTCTTTTTTCTGCGGCGTCAACCGCTTAGTACGAGCGGCCGAACAGCGTCCACTTGGACGCCTTCTTGCCACACTGGGGGCAGCACTGCTTCTCGCCCTGGGGGAAGGGGCCGAAGCGCTGCTGGTCGAAGGGAATACAGAGCGACTTGGCACCGGAAGAGGGAGCCTTTGAGTCCTCAGCCTGGCCACGGGCAGCCTCGGCCTCGTCGCGCGAGCGGTCCTTGAGGTCGTCCTCGCACTGAGGGTCCTCGCACCAGGGGATGGCGAGGATATTCTTGGCATCGAGCGTGGGGGTGACGTCCTTCCACTCGGTGACGGGGATGATGTGCTTGTCCATCTTGGCCTTGGCGTTCTCGTACATATTCTTCTGGATGTCCGCGAGAGCGCTCTTGACGCTGCCGACAATGTTGTCGAGGGGCATCGAGCTCTTGTTGTTGTCGTAACGGCGGACAGCGAGCGCCGACTTGGAGGCAAGGTCGCGAGGGCCGAGCTCGAGACGGAGGGGAGTGCCGCGCATCTCCCAGTCGTTGAACTTCCAGCCCGGAGTGTAGCCGTCACGGAGGTCGACGGTGGCGCGGACGCCGCCGGCGCTGAGCTCGTCTGCGAGCTTCTGGCACGCGTCGTAGATGGTCTTGTTCTGGCCCTCGACCTTGGAGAGACCGACGGGGATGACAACGACCTGGTGGAGCGCAACCTTGGGGGGGAAGACGAGACCCTGGTCGTCACCGTGGATCATGACCATGACACCAATCGAGCGGGTCGAGAGACCCCACGAGTTCTGGAACACGTTGATCTTGGTGATGGCGTTGGGGTCCGAGCGGTCGGCGTTGGGGTCCTCAACGTTGATGTCGAACATCTTGGAGAAGTTCTGGCCAAGGTGGTGCGAGGTCGCGCCCTGGATACCACGGCCAGTAGTGGGGATGAAGCCCTCGACGGTGGTGGTGTAATCCGCGCCGGCGAACTTCTCGTTCTCCGACTTCTTACCGGGAACAACGGGAACAGCGAGAAGGTCGGTGTAGACCTGGCGGTAGAGCTCCAGGATGTCGAGAACCTCCTGGTCGGCGCCAGCCTTGTCGAGGTGGGCGGTGTGGCCCTCCTGCCACAGGAACTCACGAGTGCGGAGGAAGGGCTGGGGGTTCTTGAACTCCCAACGGACGACCGAGTTCCACTGGTTGAGCTTGAGGGGAAGGTCACGGTGCGACTTGATCCACTTGGCGTAGTAGGGGTACATGACGGTCTCGGAGGTGGGGCGGATGGCAATGTGCTCCTCGAGGTCCGACTTGCCGGCCTTGGTCACCCAGGCGACCTCGGGGGCGAAGCCCTCGATGTGGTCCTTCTCCTTCTCAAGACGCGCCTTGGACACAAACATGGGGAAGTAGCAGTCCTGAACGCCGAGCTTCTTGATCTCGCCGTCGAAGAAGGCCGTAATGTCCTGCCAGATGTGGTACGAAGGGGGGCGGAGAATGTAGCAGCCCGAGATGTCGTAGTAGTCGAGCATCTCACCCTTGATGAGCACGTCGGTGTACCAGCCCGAGAAGTCATCGCCCTTCTTGTGCTGGATAGCCATCTCGTAGAGGTCGTCGTCCTTCTTGGCAACCTCCTTCTTGGGCGCGGCCTCCTTCTTCTCCTTAGGAGCGCGGGCGACGGGAGCGGGGGCGTTGGCCTTGAGCTCGGCAAAGTCAAGGACGCGCACAGCGTCGGGGGTAGCGGTCAGCGACTGGAGGTAGGCCTTGATTTCAGTGCCCTTCAGGAGCACGGTCGAAGCTGACGAGGTGAGGTGGAGGGCGAACGCGTCAGACGACGCGGCGAGGGCCGAGTCGAGGACGACGAAGAGGGTGGAGGGAACGGGGGCGGGGAGGGGGAGCGCGGACACGTCGTCCTTGGACGCGGCAGAGGGGACGACCTGCTTGATGAGGTCCTCGTTGGCGAGACGAAGGTCCTTGAGGCCAAGGGCACCGCCGATCGCACCGGACGAAGTCTCGGTCTCCTCCTTTGCGATAACGAGGACGGGGGTGGGCTCAACGCTCTTGGGCTGCTTGGGCTTGAAAAGGAGCTGATGTTAGTCAACGCGCGGGGCGTGAGGGGCCGAGCTCCAAGGGGGAAGGTCGTGTCCAAAGTCCGAGCAACGGTCGGAGCTAAACTCACAGTCTTGGTGAGGGGAACACCGGCCTTACCGGCCTTGTCGAGCTCGGCGCGCCACTCGGCACCGCCAGAGACGGCGGCGTGCTTGAGCACCTCAGGGGCCGAGATGCTCAGCTTGCCGAGACGCGCAATAATATCGTTGTCGGAGACGGCAGCCATAGTAGGGAAGGGTCTGCGCGAGGTGCGGGGGTTGTTGTGGGAGGAGTAGGGGCGCGCAGCTATGAGGAAGCGCGGAGGGTAGTGGGTAATGTGTTTGTTTGGGCGGAGGAGGGGGGAAGCTGCTCTGAAGAATGCCTGAAGTGGGCGGATGAGCATGAACAGATAAAAGAAAGGAGATGGAAGTGTGTGATGGGCACAATGGTCCGTTCACCGTTCGACTCGTAATTCCAGCATCAGCCAGCAGCCAGCCAGCCAGCCGCACACTTGACCCACACGCATCCATCACGCAAGTACAAGCCCACCCCTCCACCCAGAAACAACTACCTTCCCGCGTCCAACATTATGGATCCGGTCGTTCCTGATTCAAACCTGGCGGTTACTTAGCTATTCTCTAACTAACCATAATCCATAATCAACGGATCGGATTCATTAATTATTTAAACATCGACACTTAATTCATCCCTAATTAATGGATTAAGTATGAACAAAAAAGTACCGCGTCGGCAAGAGATCTGTCACGTCTGGTTGGAATGGACGCTAAGGTGAACGACAGAATTTGCCACACCCACGTGGTGAACCACTTCAGTTTTGGGTGAGTTACGGAATTTCGGAGTTTAGTCAGTTTGGTCTGTTCCAGAGTTGCAAGTTCCATGGTCCCAGAGTTTGGTTCAAGCCTGGTGTAGCGACGACCTCCATCCCTCAACACTCACACAAAATGTCGGCCGACCTCCAGTGGCTCCTTATCCGCAAGTGGAACTCGTTCATGCGCCCCGCGCAGAACGGCCCCGTCTTCTCGTCGGAGAAGGTGAGAATCGCCGAAAAATCGATCGCGCGGAATATTGGCATCGACAATGGCAGGACGAAATTGGACAGGCTGAGAGGAGACTGGGCGTCTCTGGAAGATGGGCAGGGACAACCTCGGGGAGAAGAGCCGGTGTGAGAGAGATATGGGCAGACAGAAGGGGGAAGTGCTACCGCTCCGAGTACACTCTGCATCGAGATGGAGAACTGTGCAGACCAGCCTGGTTGCACCAGTTCGAGAAGTCTGGAACTGCCCAGACATCTAGAGCCATCAGTGCGAGAGGCGCACGTAGGGAGATGGGAAGACGCCCAGATACGCCCAGTCCGTGCCGTCCTGTTGTTCTGCCGATGCCGATGTCCACGCTTATTGGCACTTCCGCTCGCGCAAACGCTCACACGCAGGGCAACCTCCTCAACATCCACTCGGGCAAGTACTCTGGCCTCGCCAACAACAAGGTGATCGACATCTCGGCCAACGCCGACGGTGCCATCTCGGTCACCAAGACCGTTGCCAACGGCGGCAAGGTCGCGTCGGCCCGCAAGTCGACCACCCTCCGCCGCTCGACCGGCCCCCGCCGCGCGAACAAGATCGCTGCCGTCGAGACCGCCACCAAGGGCTTCCGCGCTGACCTCCGTCACGTAAGTCTTTCCACTACACCACATACAGCAGCCGCGCTTAGAACTCCCCGGACTACCTCATGAAGGCGGAGCGTATTAGGTCTGCGAAATCATTCCCCGACTTTCCTGCCCGCGCGCGCTGCACGTGCGCGGGCTTTCCAGTGCTGTTGGGATACACTAACACCAGGCCGGCGTTGCCCGCATCTCGGCCCTCACCCGCGCCAACCGCCTTGCCGCCAACCCCCCCAAGGAGTTCGCGGCCAAGCAGCGTGGCAAGAAGGCCGCCGCTGCCGCCGACGAGAACGCCATCGAGCTCGACTAAGCTAGTCGTAGTCGTGGGCATGTAGATGTAGAGACTGGCCGGCAAGAGCTGTCGCGTCAGGAGGGCTTGGTAGTAGAGGTATGCCATATCTCTCGCATCGTGCTTGTAATGTTGTTGGCGGGTTCGAGTTGGGAGCTGGGTGGCTGGGAAGGAGCAGGACTGTCTGTCAAGTACCAAGTGTCAAGGGTCAGCTCAATTATTTGGTGTTTCGCGATGTGCCCTCTGCATCATGTTGAAGATCGTCAGCATACCCGATCGCCAGGCTACCATGCGTACATCTGGCGTTAGCCAGCATCGCCAGTAGCCAGCAGATGTAGATGGCGTTTCCTAGATGGTCAAGCGGAGGAGGTGCCACACGGAAGTAAATATCAGGCACGGTTCAATGAACGCGCCTCGCTGGCCTCACCACGTTAACATCTCCAGCCCGGATTCAGAACACCTCAACAAGTCATCTCCACAACACCATCTTCCCCCTCTCTCTCTTCCCCTCGGCCTCACTCTCCCCTATAAACCGCGCTGCCGCGTCCCGAACTAGTGACGACGCACCGCTCCCCTTCCCCGCCTGTGACCGCCGAGAAAACAGCTCAAGATGGTACGTGTCCCGGTGACACATCCGACTGACGCGTAGCCGATGCTCCTCGACATCCAGCGCAAGCTCCTCGCAAGGTCTGACCGGGTCAAATCGGTCGACTTTCACCCTACCGAGCCCCATGTGATCTGCGGTCTCTAGTGCGTGGCTGCAGCAACTCCACTAACGGCAGCAACGGCCAGGTCAAGATCTGGAACTATGAGACGCAGACCGACATCAAGACGTTCGAGGTGACCGATGTTCCAGTGCGCTGCGTCAAGTACATTGCGCGCAAGAACTGGGTGAGCTCCTCGCGCTCCTTGAGCTAACGTCAGTTCGTGTCGGGTTCGGATGACTTCCAGCTCCGCGTGTACAACATCTCGACAGGAGAGAAGGTGACCTCGTTCGAGGCGCACCCAGACTATATCCGCTGTTTGACGGTGCACCCCACGCTCAGCCTGGTGTTAACCGGTTCGGACGACATGACGATCAAGTGCTGGGACTGGGACAAGGGATGGCGCTGCGTCCAGATCTTCGAGGGCCACACCCACTACATTATGGCGCTCGCTATCAACCCCAAAGACCCGCAGACCTTTGCGTCAGCATGTCTCGACCACACCGTCAAGGTATGGTCGCTTGGCAGCCCGGTTCCCAACTTCTCCCTCGAGGCGCACGAGAAGGGTGTCAACTACGTCGACTACTACCACGGAGGTGACCGCCCGTACATTGTCACGACGGGTGACGATCGTCTCGTCAAGATCTGGGACTACCACGCCAAGTCGTGCGTTCAGACCCTCGAGGGCCACACCGCCAACGTGTCGTTCGCCATCTTCCACCCCTCGCTTCCCATCATTGTCTCGGGCTCCGAGGACGGCACCATCAAGATCTGGCACTCGTCTACGTACCGTCTCGAGAACACGCTCAACTACGGCCTCGAGCGCGCGTGGTGCATTGCGTACCGTAAGACCGGTAATGAGATCGCCGTCGGCTTTGACGAGGGTGCCGTTGTGCTCAAGCTCGGCAGTGACGAGCCCTCAGTGTCGATGGACGCGTCAGGAAAGGTCGTGTACGCTCGTAACACCGAGGTCCTCACCGCCAACGTTGGCCAGCTCGGCGAGAAGGACGAGATTGAGGATGGCCAGCGCCTCTCCCTCCCTCTCCGTGAGATGGGCACGACCGAGGTCTACCCCACCTCGCTCCAGCACTCGCCCAACGGGCGCTTCGTAACCGTTTGCGGTGACGGCGAGTACATAATCTACACTGCGCTCGCGTGGCGCAACAAGGCGTTTGGCAGCGGTACCTCGTTCGCCTGGGCGTCCGACTCGAACACGTATGCTGTCCTCGAGGGCAAGTCCAAAATCCGTGTCTACCGCAGCTTCAAGGAGCGCGTGAGCCTGATCAAGTCGTCGGGTTCGTGGGCGGTCGAGGGCATCCACGGTGGGCCACTGCTTGCGGCGCGCGGCTCGGGCTTTGTCATGTTCTGGGACTGGGAGACCGGGGCTGTCGTCCGCCGTATCGAGGTCGACGCCACCAACGTCGCCTGGTCGCAGTCGGGCGAGCTTGTTGCAATCACCACCGAGGACTCGTTCTACGTTCTGCGCTTCGACCGCGACGCGTATGCTCAGGTGCTTGACTCGGGCGAGATTGTCGGTGACGAGGGCGTCGAGGAGGCGTTTGACATTGTCGCGGACGTAGCTGAGCAGGTCAAGACGTGCAAGTGGATCGGCGACTGCTTCATCTACACCAACTCGGCCAACCGCCTCAGCTACCTCATCGGCGACCAGTCGAGCGTCATCAACCACTTTGACACGAGTATCTTCCTCCTCGGCTACCTCCCGTCCCACAACCGCATCTATGTCGCCGACAAGGACATGAACATCTACAGCTACGCGCTGTCGCTTACCGTTGTCGAGTACCAGACGGCCATCCTCCGTGGGGACATGGAGGAGGCTGAGCGCATCCTCCCCACCATCCCGGCCGACCAGCGCAACCGCATCGCACGTTTCCTCGAGGTGCAGGGTGAGTTAAACTTACCGTGTCCTAACTGACAGCAGACCTCAAGGAGCTTGCGCTGCAGGTGTCGACCGACCCCGACCACAAGTTCGACCTTGCCATCGGAATTAACGACCTCGAGACTGCACTCTCACTCGTGCGCGCCTCGCCCGAGGCCGGTTCCGAGACCAAGTGGAAGGTGGTTGGTGACAAGGCGCTCGCGGCATGGCAGCTCGACCTCGCGCAGGAGGCGTTCGAGAAGTCCAAGGACCTGGCCGCTCTTCTGCTGCTCTACACTTCCCTTGCCGACCGGGATGGACTGCAGCGCCTGGCGAAGGCAGCAGTGGAGAAGGGCCAGAACAACATTGCGTTTGCGGCATACTTGCAGCTGGGCGACAGTGCCAACTGCATCGAGTTGCTGGCATCGACTGACCGCCTGCCCGAGGCGGCGCTTATGGCGCGCTCGTACAACCCGGCACTTGCAGGCCCTATCTCCAAGAAGTGGAAGGCCGAGCTCGAGGCTGAGGGCCGCAAGAAGGTTGCCGCCACCATCGGGTCGCCGGACGAGGACCGCGGCCTGTTCGAGGAGCTGGACAGCGAGGGCTCGGGCGTTATGGTCGAGCGCGACGTCGATGGAGTTACTGCTGGAGTCGCGGGGATGGCTGTTCGCTCGCCGTCGCCGAAGAAGAGCCGGACGCCGAGTCCCGTAAAGGCGAGCCGCTCTCCGAGCCCGTCCAAGGCGGGCCGCCCCGAGTCGCAACACAAGCCGCGGACGCCGTCGCCGACCAAGGGCCTCTCGTCTCCGACCAAGACGCCCAGCCCAACACTGAGCGGTAAGGCGGACAAGAAGGACTAGCCTCTGTATAGACTAGGATACGCATGCATGGATAGGACAGCGGGTTGTGCTGTGCGGCCGGTGTTGCGAATGGACAGTGAGATTAATGGTTAGCTCTACAAGATCCAGTGACTTGCACAGCGGTCACCAGACCAGTCCTGGACAATAGAGAGCGATGCATTGGAGAAGTGTCTGTAAGCTTGTCTACATGCGGAACCCGCGGCGCCACGAGCCAAGGTACTTGTGGCGAGCGTAGAGGGCCGACGCGACGCCGAACGCGATGCCGCCCGCGTGGCCAGCCGAGTCGGTCAGGCCTTGGCGCGAGGTGACGGCCTGCCAGAAGTCCCACTGGGTGTTAGCACGGTTACAGAGGCGGTTAAGCTTTGGTTATTGCCAGCTAGGTATGTAGGCCAACCATAGCTAGTGAGTAAAGCACTCACCGCGAACAAGCCGCCAACGACCATCCACGCACGCGCTGGAATGATGAAGAAGAGCAGGAAAGTTGCCTGTGGGAAGATGGTGCCGTAGAACGCGAGGCAAGCGTAGATGGCTCCACTGGCGCCCTCGGACCCCCCAATGCGACGAGTCTTGTTAGTGTTGAATGTCTGGTACGCGAGTGAGCAGATACCGGCAAACAGTCCGCCGCCAATATACAGTCCGAGGAAGTTGAAAGCGCCAAGAAGACTGGGGTCAGACTTGTGAGGAAAGGTACTCACCCCGCCACCGCTGGGGCCATAAAGTACAGGCCGAGCATGTTGAAGAAGATGTGTGCTGTGCTCATCTGAGAGAAAGTGCTCGTGACCAGAGTCCAAATCCGCCCTTCGGTGATGTTGGGCATGCAGAGGATAAAGTTCTTCCACATCCAGTTGTAGAGGGACGGGTCGCGGAACCGTTGCTATCATCAGACACAAAGGAGGGAGGACCCAAAGGAGGGAGGACGTACCCATGAGGAAATGGCGTATTGCCAAGCCAGGAAGACAATTGCGTTAAGTGCCATGATGATGTACACGACATGGAGAGGGTTCCAGCGGTTCACGCGGGCGCGGACCATGTCGAGCACACCGGGGCGGGGAGGGGGAGGTCCGTTGCCAGAGGAGCGGTTGTAGTGGTCCCGAATCCGGCCGAGGGGGGAGGAAGAGAAGGCGCGATGGAGGAAGCGGTGGGTCATGCTAGCAGGTGGGGCAGAGGGGTGCGGCTGCCGCGCCCAGAGGGCGTTGACGCGTTCATTCGTGAGTAGTGAGGTCGAGGGGGTGAGGCGTGGCTTTGACGTGGCGGCCGAGCTCGAGAGCGGACGGGCGCGGGTGACGGATATGGGCCGGCGGAGGACACAGCGCAGCACGCCGAGGCCGGGTAAGAGTCGCGACATTGCTTGCTGGAGAGAGGAGCTAGAACATAAAAGAGTACAAGAACGCTGGCGTTTGTCATTGCCGTTGGTGGGAGAGTCCAAGTTGAGTCTGGGGCTCCGGGAAATTTGACCCCGTCGCCGCTCATTGAAGATTGAAGATTTCGGATCGTAACAACATCAACGACTACTTGTAGTATCATCAACACCATGGCCTTCCCAAAAGTCTACACGGTCAACGGGCCGTCGTCGACTAGCGCGGCGGCTCTACCCTCTTGGGTGACTGTCAAGGCGCGACCGAAGCGAGACGGCCACGGACACAAGAAGCGGGTCAAGACACAGCACACGCTCGGCCAGCTCGAGCTGATCCAGGACTTCAACTTTCCCAGTGCGGGGATCAAGATCCGCACGACGAGGGATGGGTTACATGCCATCGCTACTGGAACATACAAGCCCATGATCAAGGTGTGGGACCTTGAACAGCTTACTGAGAAGTTTGAGCGTGTGACGGATGCCGAGAATGTCGACTTTGTTGTGAGTGACTATCAGACGTTTGCAAAGAAGTGGTCAACTAACGCCAGATGCTCTCGGACGACTGGACCAAGTCGCTCCACCTTCAGCGCGATCGCTCGTTGCAGCTCCACACCCAGGGCGGGCTGCACCATACTATCCGCTTACCCATCTACGGACGCGCCCTGGGATATCACTCGCCCAGCGCCGACGCGCTCGTGGCATGTACCGGTACGGAGGTGTTTCGCTTCAACCTCGAGGAGGGGCGGTATATGACCCCCTTGAATGTTGGGCAGTGGGCTGGCGCCGACGTCGACGGCGTCAATTGCCTCGACGTGAATCCTCGACACGGGCTGTGGTCGTTAGGTTTGGATGGGGGCGGCACCGTCGAATTCTGGGACCCGCGCGCACGCAGCGCACTCACGCGCCTCACCCTCCCCGCTACCAGTCTTCTCCCAGCCCAAGACTATACTGTTGACGGGCTGTTTGCGCGTACCCAGAAACTGTCCATCTCGAGTCTGAAGAGTCACCCGACGGACGGCCTTTCGCTCGCTGTTGGAACGAGCTCAGGCCACACTCTTCTGTACGACCTGCGTTCGCCTACACCATTCGCGGTCAAGGACCAGGGATACGGTGAGCCGGTGCGAGTTGTCGACTGGCTTCGTGGTGGTGGGACGCAAGAGGATTCTGGGCGGGTAGTAAGCGCCGATTCAAAGGTCATCAAGGTGTGGGACAAGAACTCGCCCGATACCAACCACCTCTCGCTCCACCCCCCAAATCCACTTACGGATCTCCACGCCGTCCCCGAGAGTGGACTGTTACTTGTTGCATGCGACGCCTCGCCTCTTTCGACATACTACATTCCCGAATTTGGGCCTGCACCACGCTGGGCCTCGTTCCTCGACAATGTTACCGAGGAGATGGCACAGGATGCCAGCGGCGCTGGAAAGGGCGCTTATACCGACTACAAATTCGTCGACAGGGCCGAGCTCGAGACTCTGGGCCTCACCCATCTGGTCGGCACGCCAGCACTCAAGCCATACATGCACGGCTACTTCCTCGCCCTCAAGCTCTACCAGACTGCCCGCGTTATTGCCAACCCTCAAAGTTACGAGGCGCATCGCGAAAAGGCCATTTCCGCCAAGATGGCCGAGAAGAGCGCGAGCCGTATTCGCGCCCGCCGCAACGAACCAAAGATCAACAAGGAGCTTGCGGAGCGGATGCGCAAAGAGGCCGAGAGGGAGGAGGCGTCAAATGCTCGCAAACGGGCTCGTCGCGCCGAGGACGGGGAAGAGGAGGACGAGGACGAGGAGGGCAAGCCTGCCGCCAAGGACTTGCTTGTCGACCCACGTTTCGCCGATATGTTCACCAACCCCGATTTCCAGATCGACGAGGGATCGCAGACGTTTGCGCGTCTCAATCCCGCCACGGCGCGCGATGCCGGTACGCGATACCGTACAGCGGTGGAAAGCGAGGACGAGGAGAGCGACCACGCCTCGTCTGGTATTGGGAGTGGGGGCGAGAGCGAGAACGAGAGCGAGGAGGAGGACGAGGACGAGGTGTCCGAGGAGGAGGCTTCGGACGAGGACGAGGAGGAAGATGGGGAGGAGAGTGGGGATGGGGAGGAAGAGGATTCAGAGGCCGAGGTGCAGGCCGCTGCAGCGGTCAAGTCTGCTGCCGGAAAGCCATCACGCGCCTTCCCGCTCGCCTCTGGCGCCCGCCCGTCCTTGGTGGTCGGCGGCCAATCCACCCGTCCCCAGACGTTCGGGCAACGTTTGGCCGCTTCGAAACCCAAGGCGGAAGATGAGAAGCCTGAGGGCGTTATTGCCATGCGTCGGGCTGCGGATGGTGGGATGGAGATGAGTTTCATCCCCAAGGCCGAAGTTAAGGGCGACGGCAGTGACGACGAGTATGGTGGCGGCACGTTCCGCCGGCGGTCCAAGGTTGAGCATGTTGGGGCTGGGCTTGAGATTGGTGTCGAGGAGGAAGAGAGTGGGGAACAGGGACGTAAGACTCGTCGGCATCCGGGACGGAGCGCTAGTAAGAATACGTTCCGGAAGGGGTAGATGTAGATGCATAGGGATTAGATCTAGCTGTGGATTGTAGATGTGGATGGGGAGCATGTCGGCGTCAGCTGTCACTTAGGGAAACTGCACAAAAGCCAAAGGCGAACTTGTTGCGCTTGTGAGTGATCATGGTGAGGGTGAGTTTCCATGACCATAGCAGTGCGCGCCCCGCTGGCTTTGCGAGACAGACTGGAACACTTGTACCCGTTAACTGCGTCAGACAGATGGATACATATCACGAGGTGCCGTGAGCATCTGATAACGTCGGTGAGCGCGTGCATACAAGTGGGCCGTCCCAAATCTCGTCACATGCTCCCCACCAAAAAAACACCCAGTAGATCTAGAGCCGAGACTCTACTGGGTCTCGCCAAAACCCATGTCGACAACACAGCGAATGCAGTCGCCGGCGTGCATGTCGTCAAAGCCGGCGTTGATCTTGTCGAGCGGCTGGTGGTGCGTGACAAACTGGTCGACCCAGAGCTTGCCGTTCTGGTAGTCGGCCACGAGGCCTGGCAGCTCAGTGCGGCCCTTGACGCCGCCGAAAGCCGAGCCCTTCCACACGCGGCCGGTGACTAGCTGGAACGGACGCGTCGAGATCTCGGCACCCGCCGGCGCAACACCGATAATGTTGCACACACCCCAGCCCTTGTGGCAGCACTCGAGGGCCTGGCGCATCACGTTCACGTTGCCAGTGCAGTCGAAAGTGAAGTCGAGGCCGCCGTCCGTCATCTCAACAAGCTTGTCGACAACAGTCTGGCCCTTGAGCTCGGTGGGGTTGACAAAGTCGGTCGCGCCAAACTTCATGGCCCACTCGCGCTTCTTGTCATTGATGTCGATTGCGATGATCTTGGAGCAGCCCTTGGCGCGAGCTCCCTGGATCACCGAGAGACCGACACAGCCGACACCGAACACGGCGACGGTGGAGCCCTCGATGCCAGGCGACTTGGTCGCCGCACCGTAACCGGTAGTGATGCCGCACCCGAGGAGGCACGCCTTCTCGAGCGACGCCTTGGGGTCGATCGCGACGACAGAGTACTTGGACACGACAGTGTACTGCGAGAAGGTCGAGCAGCCCATCTGGCGGTTAGCTGTTGTGCCGTGGTCATCTGTCGTTCCCGTTGATAACTGCTGGGCCGCCTGCGTTCCTCGTCTCCCTCGGCTTCCTCGTCTCTCTCGTGTCCTTGATTGTTCGCGCTCCTCATCCCTCACCTCATGAGCTTCCTCCTCCCACCTCCTCCCGACTCACAAAGTGGTACAGCTCCTGGCCCTTGCAGGTGAAGCGCTTAGTGCCGTCGGGCATGAGGCCCTGGCCCTGGGTCGGGCGTACCGCACCGCAGAGGTTGGTCTTGCCCGACTTGCACATCTTGCACTCGCGGCACTCAGCAGTGTAGAGAGGCACGACGTGGTCGCCGACCTTGACGTTGTCGACGCCCTCACCGACCGACTCGACGACACCGCCGCCCTCATGTCCGAGGATGACGGGGAAGACGCCCTCGGAGTCATTGCCCGAGAGGGTGTAGTCGTCGGTGTGGCAGATACCGGTGCTGGTGTTAGTGGCCCGTGTCAATAGCAGGCTTCCCAGACTCAGAGACTCCCAGGCTCCAAGATGAGATGGCTCAAGACTCCCAGCCTTCTGCAACGCAAGACCCAATTTGGAGGCCTGACAGACCGAGCAATCTGACGCGACTCACTAGAGGATCTTGATGCGAACCTCGCCAGCACGGGGAGGCGCGACCTCGACCGTCTCGATCGAGAGGGGCTTGCCTTCCATCAGCTAATTTGGGTTAGCAACTCACCAGCTTCCCACGCGACGGCAGCCTTGCAAGTGATAGTCTTTCCCTCGGTCGATGCCATGATTGCTTTAGATTTTGGGTTAGTGGGAGGAAGGGAGTTTAGTTTGATGTGGGGTGGGCAGCTGAAGAGGAATGGATGATGATAGAATTCGGACGTCACAGACACCAAGGAACCGGACCGGAGTGTTGCGGTTGATCTCGGATGAGCCGGGCCCGCCACTGCGATCCCATCTTCTAGTTCCGCTGATACATGCATGTGATAGCGTGAAAGCGCCTCACAATCGTCATACTGTACTGTGGGCTGAGTAACTCGTTGGTAGATTGGAATCCCGAAGTTTACCGATGGCAACCGATTGGGCTAACCAACCATCGTCTTCAGATCCCTCAGAGGACGCCACAGAACCTCCCTGCCCACGCTCCCACGCTTCCACGGGAAGAGGAGCAGGCCGAAGCGGAGAGTGTGTGAGAACGAGCGACACCGGGTGCCGAAGCCGACTGAGAGGGCACTCATTAGGGCGAGGAGGATTGACGCGACGCGCCCCGTGCATCTTCCGTTGCCCACTCCGCCAAGACGTCTTTCGATGATAAAGAACTGGCCGTCCAACTCGTCCAACCTACTATAATATCTGGCCCCACATCGGACATTGCGAAGAATGTGTATTTAGGAGCTAGGAGGCTTATAGGTGTTGTAGGAGGTGGTACCACTTGTCGAATCTCGCCGCCGCCGCAAAGAGATTGTAGCAAACTTGGCCGCTGAGGCCGCGCATACCACGGCAACACACTAACTTGGCAATTTGCGGCCGCTCGACGCGAATGATTGCATTATTGAATTGTTGCATTATTGTCTGCCACACTGTGCAGCACGCGCGGTCATGTCCACTACCGGTCTCGGCTAACTTGGTTGATCCAACAATGGCCCATGCTCACAGGCATGGACGACTAGGTATCTTATTTACAACGACGACACCATCCTTCATCTCTCAATCGCAGTTGATCCATTTCATTGACTGTACCAACGCGGGGCGCACTGCATCCCAACGACTGGTGACTGCAGGTCAGTCACCGCGCCGCTCTTCTCAGCCTTTGGGGAACCCAACGGGCTTTGCGCCCCACCCTTATCCAGCGCACGTTTCACCTCCACCTCAAAAAGCCAAATGATACTGCTGTGCATAATGAACCATGCTTCACTCAACCCTGCAAACCAAGACGAGATGTCTAGTAGGGACGCGCGGCAGCTTGGCAGGCCTTGAGCGCCTCGAGGTAGTACGAGCATCCGGTCATGTCGCCGTTAGTCGCCTCGATGCACTTGGTGAAGTCTGGTGTGAGCGGTTGCGTGGGAGATAGGCAGAGGATCGGTGCAATGAGGAACCTGAACAGCTCGGTTGGGCGGTTGGTTGGGCCCCATCGTGCTCTCGGCACTACCTCTAGAAACTCACCCTTGGCCTGGATGTCGCAGCTCGCGCCGTTAACCGGCGCCTGCTGAGCAGGCAGCTCGGAGGGGGGAGGAGGGGCGGCCTCGGACCGTCCACCGAAAAGCATGCTGGAGATACCGTGACCGATGACGGATCCAGCCATCGCTCCACCCATAGTAGAAGCAGTCTGGGCGAGCAGGCCGGGGCCGGAGCTCTGCGCCTGCGCGGGGGCAGCGACGGGGGGAGCGGGAGTAGGCGTGTGGGCGGGGTAGGCGGCGGTCGAGGCCTGGCGGTTACCGGCGGGCGCGGCGGGGCGGGCGGCGGGACGCGAACGAGACTGGCATTAGCTAGGTTGGGAGGAGAGGCATACCTGGCGAGCCATTGTTAGTTGTGTAAGTGGATGTGTAGGTTGGTAGGTGGCAAAATGAAGAAGGATCAAACGAGTCGGCTTTGAAATATCCATCAAAGGATCAAAGGAAGGGAGGCCGACGGAGCGGAGCGGAACCAATTTTCAAGAGGAAGAGGTGAAACGTGTGCGTTCGGCTCGGCAACGGCAACAAACCCCACCCTACAACGACTCGTCACCCTAGGGAAAATGGGCCTCTTCGAGCGCCTTCTAAATTGCCCAGCGGCGATGTAAGCCGTCGGACATGGCTCGGCTACATCTCGGCCTTGACTCGGCGCAGAGGACTGTCAATGTGGAGGCCATGCTGCTCTGTAATGGAGGAGTAAGCTGTGCATGCAATATGCTGGATCCATCGAGAACTATCAACAAGTGCCTGGCCTCTAGAAAGATGGCTAATGCATCTCGGCGCCAACATCACACGCCGGCTCACGCACCGGCCTGTCCGCTTTCGGCACCCGCTGCACCCTCCTTCTGCTTTCCCCCCTTATCCGAGTGTCCGAGATGCATATCGGGCTGTACGAGATTCCGTACTCGCTGCTTGAGCACCTTGAGTTCCGGGAAACCTCCTTCCGTCTGGCGTCAGCCCATCGTCTCTACTATTCAAATAATTGAATGCGTCTAGTAGCAGCCAACTAACCTTTCGGTCCCAGACGAGGTCGAAACCGTTCCCCCGGTCCAGCCAGACGCGGAACACGCCCCCCGTCTCGGGGGTGTTGTGTGGCTGCAAGGTGATACTGGCAATCAAGGGAGGGGGGAAGGTGAGCATCAGTTCAGTCTGGGTCCATGATGCACGGGGCGCCCTGTTATCAGTCCAGCACTAAGGAAGAGGTACCATCTACAGCGGTCGCAGAACTCGATGACCACGTGCGGGGTTAGCATGCGTGGTGGTTCGAATGCAGGGGGTTCGGCTGGTGCCACGGCTGGGTTGGTTGCGATGGCTGGCATGGAGGCGGAGGCGGTCGCGCTCGTGCTCGTCTCGGGCGGCGCGCAGTCAATGCAGGTTGGGTCGGCCATGTTGATCAAGTGAGATTGAGAGTGGGCGGAGGATTGCTTGTTGACACCTGCACCTTTGGATGTGGAGGTATGTCACATCCACGTCAGTAAGTGGTGGGCTTGAGCTCTATTGCTGCCTCAGCTGACTGTACATACAAACTGTTTCCAAGCATGCGACACGTAGTAAAGTCGTCGTTTCGCTTTCACAACCACTTCTTTCAGAGCTTGATCAAGCGTCGGCAACGCTCACCACCCAACCCTCCCGTCCACCCACCAGACCTAAGCCACCAGATTCTGCAGAGTACGGACGTATGCGACGTTCATATCCCAAAACTGAGCTTTGACCATGGAGAGCTTAGCGACTGGTAAATTGCCAATGCCGTCATCGATACTTGACATTGCCCAAGCTCAGCTCCAATCAAAGCACCCACCCAAATCCCAAAGTCCCTGCATTCCATTTCCTTGAAATAACAATGGGCACGTACGCAAACGCAAGGTTGATGTTACTCTGACTAGAAGAGTGGACAGAAGAGAGTCATAACCAATCCTGATGGTGTGTGTGTGCGTGCCAAATGTCGGCAGGAATGGGTACATGTAGGAAGATTCAACTTTACTAGCACCGGGGGGATGACATCCCTTGGCAGGTTGGTTAACCAACCTGGGCTTAAAGCCGTCACATTGGCACGTTCTATGGGGAGCCTAGGACCTCCGTTCGAATCTCATCCCAATCCAAAAATCGGGCAAAAACCTCAAGCCGGAATCAAATCTCAGAAATCTCAGTGCCATTAGGAATTCAGAAAAACATATCAAATTAAATAGGAATCATCAAGACATGGCATAAGGTCCCTCTAAGAGGTTAGCGTTGAAGCTTGTAATACCCTCCCAGCCATAATGGGTAGGAATCTCGCATAGGCGGGAATTCCTTTTGCTACTCTCCGTTTTGAACGTCGTCATCATCAAGCACAATAGTTCAGTGTCAGCATGTGACCGAGTTGACATTCGCCGTGGCGTGAGAATCGCTGCGGAAGTGGTAGCCTGGATACTGAGTGGTACGCGGGACATGAGTATGAGGAATGCCTCAATCTTGGTAGCTTGTGTGCCTCGTTTGCCAGCAGAGTTTCGCTAAAGACCCGAGGAAAGACAGAGCAAGCGATCCAAGCTCGACTCTTGGTTCGCATCCGCCGGAGCCAAGCGCAGGGTGCAGGCATGGTGTTAAGGGCAATCAATGCTCTTCTAATACTTGGGTAGAGGGGAGACGCCATCGGCGACGGCGGAACGAATAGAGTCTCTTGGCGATCGAGCCACAAGCACACTGTGCAAGGCTATTATTCCTCGTGGCTGTGCGGCTAGTATGCTCGCATGAGATGGGATGAGGACGATATAAATGAGGATTGCGACTGCTCGGTGATTGCTTGCGATCATTGGCCATTGTGCCGATGATGCAAGTAAGGCCTGGTGTGAGGGTATGGTAAGAGTGGGGGGGATTAGGATTACAGCATACATTATTTGAATCTATACAAATTAACATTGCAGAGTAAGGGAGAGATTTGAGTGCCCCAAACCGAGTCTCCTTTACCACTTAAGCAGAGGATTGAGCCTATGGTTGGTGCCTGGCTTCTTACAATCGTCACTGCCGCCGCAAAATATCCTTTCCGCCCATGTGCCTCAGCCAAAAAAACCCAAGCTTCCCAGTTGCAGGGATAATTTAAAAGCCGCCTTCACCGTCATCGCTGCCGACATGTAATGCGTGGCAAATGGGGACGAGAGGAGGAGGCGGGACACCTCGACACCGCGGCGGCTCGGAGTTTAGAGGAGGGTCATCGGCAGGTATGGCTTGGTAGGGAGGGATGGCTGGTGTATCCTCGGAGACCCAAGTGTCGCTTCAACCTTCTAACTACCTCATGCCGCCCACCCTATCCGCAGCAAAGTAGCCAAAGCATCCAAAGCTCTGTCCTGTGTGCTCTGTTGGACAAGCTAGTCGCCTCACAACCTTCCTTACTACCTTACTACCTTGCAACCACTCTATCGCAATCACATCTGTTCCTCGGATCCTTGGATCACACTTCTCCCTACTCTTTACTCCTTACTCCTTACCCATCTCCCTACTCTCTCGCGCAGGTCAGCCAAACCCCGGTCCACCCCAGTCCAACCCGCCCAGCTAACAACAGCTCGAGCCATCAGCCAAGCCACGATCGAGGACGCCCCTCTAGGCCTCTAGCTCTCAAGGCCCTCTAACCGCAGACATAAAGGCCAAGTCTCCTAACCTAGCCTCCGTGGTTCTCCTCTTGTCTAAGTAGTATACCGCGTCATGCGCACCATCTTACTCGCCGTCCTGGCTCAGCTCGCAGTCACCGCTGCCCTCCCCTACCATCTGGGGGACGGGTATGTGCTCCTCGAGCAGCGCCAGGTCTCCTCTCCCGGCGACCCGTAAGTGGCCCTAACCGTACCCTCACGGGCACGCCTTACCGTCAGAATACCTCCGTTGACGCCGCCTGCGACGCCGACGCCGACGCCGACTCCGTCACTTCCACCTTCTCCATCTCCCCAACCAACGACCGAACAACCTCCAACCCCCTCGATATCTGTTCCGGATCCAACGACACCTCCACCATCGTCTGGTCCTCCTACAACACCTCCTGCCTCGACACCCGAACCCACGACCGAACAACCACCGACGAATCCTCCCACTTCGGAGTGAGCTACCGAACAGGAGCAAGCTGACTCTAGCCCGCCTCCGACATCCAGTATACCCACTCCGTCAGTACCTTCCCCAGACCCTTCGTCCACCACCCAGGAGCTTCCCCCTACGAGCGAGGTGCCTACCAGCGAGCAACCTTCCCCCACGAGCGAGGGGCCAGCGCCTACCAGCGAGCCAACGTCCACGACTCCGCCGCCGTCGAGCGCGGCACCGACCAGCGAGCCATCCGAGCCCCCGGTGCAGCCTCCTACGAGCGAGCAGAGTCCGACGACACCGAGCTCTGAAGCCGCTTCTCCCACGCCCTCTCCCACTTCGCCCTCCGCTTCCCCTACAGCTCCAGGCCCCTCCTCCCTTCCCCCTTCCTCTGTCCCAACAATCACGATTATTGACCCAAGCAGCCAACCTTCTCCTACCCCCTCATCCCCACCCCCTACCACCCCTGACCCGACCACACCGCCTCCGACCACTCCTACCCCCTCCAACCCACCTCCCACGACGCCGGAGCCCTCCGTTCCGCCCACGAGTCCCGGTCCACCCACCTCGGATCCTCCTCCCCCGTCGACTCCAGGTGAGTATCTCTCTGTAGCAGCTGCCAACCGCCAGTGCCTACCTCTTCTGGCTCTTCAGAGCCTACCACCCCTACTCCCCCCTCCACGCCGACCACCTCCTCCCCAACGATCGTCGTCCCGCCTTCGAGTGCCCCGCCGTCGCCGTCTGACAACCCAGTGCCCCCATCCTCCGTCCCGCCTCCTTCGAGCAACGTCCCGCCGCCGTCGAGCAACGTCCCCCCTCCTTCGAGCAACGTTCCACCGGCGTCGAGTGTTGGCCCTGGTCCGTCTGAGGCTCCGACTCCTTCCGGAGGTGGTGGTGGGCCGGTGACACCCGTCCCCGGCCCTGGCACGACCAACCTGCCCGCTCCAAGCCCTTCAGGCGGAGGTGGCGTTGTGGCTCCCACCGGCACGACTCCAGGCGGCGGTGGGGACACTGGTGGCACCCAGCCGCAGCCTCAACCGCAGCCTCAGCCGCAACCTCAACCTCAACCTCAACCTCAACCTCAGCCGCAGCCTCAGCCGCAGCCTCAGCCTCAGCCCGGAGGCGGCAACACCGGAGATAATACCGGTGGAAACACTGGTAGCTCTGGCGGCGGTAACCAACCCCCTGCCCCCGCGTTTCAACCAGCGGTCCTGACGTTCACCGACGTAGTGACTAACAGAGTTACGCGTACGAACCCCGACGGCACCGTCCAGACGGTGAACAGCGTCGGCGTCGTCGTCGTGACCATGACTGCGCCTGTGACCAACTCGAACGGCGAGGTGGTCCTCACGCGGACGCTCCCCCGCGGCTCGGGCCAGGCGACCAACGACGTCGTGATTGTAACGATGACGTCGCGCGTCAAGCCCGTGCAGGCGACGCAGACTCACTCGATCGTCGACAACGGCGGCTCGCTCCAGTCTAACTCGGCAACGCGCACAAAAGCCGTCGTCGCTGGTACCGCCGTGCTGGCCGCTGCGCTCGGCGCGATTCTCCTATATTAATGAACCGAACCGTGAACAGTGCCTCCCATCTAGCATGACCCTCGTTAAGACATATACTATCCCTCATCGTCGTCATTGTCCTCATCTCTCATCGTCCCTGTAGTGGCAATATACATCTGCATTGAATGTCTGACCAGATGTCTGACACCGGCTCCCTCGGACTGGACTACAATTGGGGTGCCTTGGCTCGGCGCGATGCTTCTTACCAAATGGGGATGGGAAAGGGAACAAAGACAGTGGCGCGGCGTCTGAGGCCGGTGTTGACAATGAATGCAAGTGGGAAGCATGTGAGACGCATGTAGCATGCAACAAGCCGTCAGCATGCAAAGACATATAACACGAAGACACACCCACACATACAAAGAGTCATTCACAGTCATACCCATAACCCATAACCCATAATAACCCATAATCAACACCATGCACCAGCCTCCGACTCCGTCGTCCTCGGGCTCGTCGACCCCGTCGTCAAGCTCGATCCCATCCATCCCTTTGCGGCTTTATGACCACCTCCGCCTCCCTCCTATAGTGGCCAAGCACTTGTCCAAGGGCAAGTTGTCAAAGGGCAAGCGCAAGGCGACCCATCCGTCTCCAACCCACCTCTCCCCCATCCGGCTGACGTCGAGTCCTCCTTCTGGCTCGCATCCCTACGTCTCCGCGTACCCTCCCTCCGCTTTCCCCTTCGCGCACCTGCCCACTCAGCCAACTGCGCACCCCACCCCTAAATCCTCCGCCTCCCCCCTTGTCAAGGTCCCCACCCGCCCCGCCCACCGGCCCGCCCACTCCCCCATCCTGTCCCGGCCCCTAGCATGCAAAGGCTCTCCAACCGGCACCAATGTGGGCTGTATGTCTGCTCTTCCCCCCTCACGCTCGTCAGCTAACGTTAGCCGAATGCATCCAGATCCAGCGGATCGTGAACGGTCCCATCGAGTGTCATTTTTGCGAGCGGGTGCTGTACTTTTAGTCTTGTCTCATATGTATTGTTGTTGTTGACTCGTTGTTTTGAATTGTTGAATTGACTTGGTCGGGTACCTCGGCTAGACCGGTTCATGGCTGATGATAGAATCGAGTAACTACTCTCACGGTTTCCAACTATTATTCAAACTAATTTGACTAGCTTAAGCAAACCTGGTTAACTTGGGCCAAATATAGAACCTCGGGTATACGTTTACGTGTTCCCCGCCACTGAATCTTGGCTGAGTCAACATCTCGGCCACCAAACTACGACCTCCCAGCCTAACAACTTGTAACCTCGGAAGCGACTGATACCAGATTGTGTCATGACAACTGACAGATAGCCGTGCTCGACCGCCTGTGCACCCGGCCGCCCCTCGGCCGTCCGGGTTCGTTTCGTCCCCGAGGCCAGGACATGTCGCCCTCAAAACCGATGCTCAAGAACTGGTTTCTCTGTTCCCCAACAATGCAAGTCCAAACTTCCCAATCTGGCCCAGCGCCCATTAGGTCCGACAGCGACAGCGACCGGACCGCCGCTGTTCTCCATCCCGATAACGAGCACAATGAGAAAGCCAGGCCAAAAGCGATGGAGGACCTGAGCTTACGGCGCACCCTCTCACCCCCCATCGTGTCCCCCTGGGGAGGTGTGAGCCCAGACGGCGTGGACGCGGTTGAAGGTCTCAGCCCCGTCCGATCACGCGAGGAGGAGGTTGAACGCGAGCTGAAGCGCGAGGAGAAAGGACCCGATCCTTGGTCTGTCACCTTTGAACCAGGTGAGAAGATTAACCCCAAAGTAAGTCACTCACGGAGATTGGCTGACGGAAGAACTGGAGCCGCAGATTCAGGTGGTACCTCACCATTCTTGGTGGCGTGCTCGTCCTCAACTCGACGTTTGCGTCGTCCGCGCCCGCGGGCATCACTGAGGACATTATCAAAGTCTTTCATGTGAGCCAGGAAGTTGCAGTCCTCTGCATCTCCCTCTTCGTGGCGGGATACTGTGTCGGACCACTTCTCTGGGGTCCCCTGAGCGAGAGCTATGGCCGCCGCCCGATCTTTGTTGTCTCGTTCATCGTCTACACCGGCTTCCAAGTCGGTTGTGCGCTCGCCCCGAATACCGGGGCCATGCTGGCGTTCCGGTTCTTGAGCGGCACATTCGCCGCCGCACCACTCACCAACTCGGGCGCTCTCCTCGCGGATATTTGGGACGTCGATACCCGCGGAACGGCGATGGCGCTCTTCGGCCTCGCACCCTTCGCTGGGCCGAGTCTAGGGCCAATCGTGAGCGGATTCATCCAAACAACGGGAACCAACTGGCGCTGGGTGTACTGGGTCACGACGATCTTTGCGGGCGTGTGTACGGTCTTCATCATCTTGACCCTTCCCGAGACTTATGCCCCGATCATTCTGAAGAAAAAGGCCGCTCGTCTTCGCAAGGAAACGGGCGACGAGAGGTGGTATGCGCCAATCGAGCGGCGACCACACGACATGAAGACCCGCCTCAAAGATATCCTCCTCAAACCCTTCATCATGCTCTGTAAGTCTCCCTCTCTTCAAAGCTGACCCCAGTCTTAGAGCCCATGCTCATGGCCGTCACGCTCTACATGTCCTTTGTGTACGGTATCGTGTATCTGCTGTTCGAAGCCTATCCCTTCGTCTTCATGCGTAACCACGGCTTCAACACTGGCGAGAACGGCCTAGCCTTTCTCGGTTTCTTCGGAGGCGGAATCCTAGCCACAATCTTCTTCATGACAGTCATCGAGCGGCGATACCAGGCCACAGCTAAACGCCTAGCTCCGGAACCAGTACCCCCCGAGAAGCGGCTCGAGATGTGCGCCGTCACCGGCTGGCTTTTGGTGATTGCAATGTTCTGGTTCGGATGGACGTCGTACGCTTCCATCCACTGGATATCACCCGTTTTGGCCGGTGGATTAATTGGTGTCGCTGCACTCGGCATGTTCCTCTCCCTCTTCAACCACATCATCGACTGTTACCTCTGGAGTGCGGCTTCTGCTTTATCGGCGTGTACTGTCGTCCGGTCATCTTTCGGGGCGGGCTTTCCGCTCTTCGCATCGCAAATGTACGAACGCCTGGGGACGCAGTGGGCGTCGTCGTTGCTTGGGTTTATCGCACTCGTCCTCGCGCCGGTGCCGCTTGTGCTCATGAAGATAGGGCCCGAGCTGCGCGCGCGGTCGCGGTTCACCCCGTCGTTGTAGAGTGCTGTATAGATTCCGTATAGACTCGGTGTAGAGGCTTCAGTAGACAGTTCTGCATAGGCGATTCCTATATATGTAGTTATAGTCTAGTAGTACGCGCTGTTCAATTAACCGACAGGCTGAATGCAGGCTCTGGTTGTGATTGTGCATTTTAGTTCCGCATTCCGTACCTCGACTTGCCACCCATTCGTAACCTGTAAGACTCAAACAAAACCATCCAGTTGAAACCCCTTTCCTCATTCTTCATTCTTCTCTCATTGTCTTCACTCAGTCATATCAAGTACAATCATCGCATAGCCCTCTTGGGCATTCATTCATCTACAGGCAGCATCTTCCTTGCGCCCCTTGCGGTAGCGACTGGTCGCTGCTGACGCACACTACTGTCTTCCCCCTATCCTTCCTCCATCCCACCTTCATCAACCCATCATGCCTCCCCTTCGCCACTACGACCGACTGGAAATGGAATACTCGGACCAAGGTGCGGACGGGTACCTGGAAGAACTCTTGTACGACTCGGATGACTCAGACGACTCGGACGACTTGGAGTTCATGGGCTCGGTACCAGCCACTAACGAGCCCTCCCGCTCCCCTTCCCTTGAACCCTACCGTGGCGACGATGTAGCAGATCGTATACGCGCTGCGCGACGCCGCTTTTTCGAGCTGCCCGAGAACTTCCGACCGGTAGGAGGACCAGCACCACGGATGAGGATACCTGACGCCCCGCCCATTCCGCGCGGTGGACCACCAGAGCAAGCTGAACCCGGACCCGCAGCCTGGCCGGCTAGGGCACGTCGACGTCCATTACTTGACGAGGACGACTTGGACGCACCTGGTGCCAGCGCCGACACCGCAATAGCCCTGGACGACAGCAGTGATGACAACGACCCCGTCCCAGGAGAGCCGGCTGCTAGAGGGCCACGCCAAGTCCGAGTCTTGTCCCCCAACGCGTTCCGGAACAACATGGATGGTAAGTCAGCGGCAACCTTGACGGGCAGCAATTTCTAACTGCAGTAGCATTAGACCGATCATTAGATCGTGCGGTGCGGTTCGAACGTCGCGCCAGGAGACAGCAAGAAGAGAACAGGCGATTGCTTGAGAACGCCGCTGATCGCCTCAACCGCCACGTCCGCTCTCCACAGCCTGAGGCTGGACCCGCCGAGCCGCGCGGCAACCGAATGGGTGGAGCTGCTCTCCGCCACGGCAACGCGCACTATCACTTCCGCCCGGACCGTGCACCAGAGGTTCGCTATCTCGATCGCAACGGAAACGTGCGCGTCCGCGAGGGCCTAGACCCCGAAACTGGGGAGGATGCCCCCCCTCTCCCTCCTGGACTTGAGCGGTTGGTTGGCCCCATCCGCGGTCATCCGGCGATTCTGCGCAACTTGCTCAATGGAGCATTTCACCTTGGCATCGGCGGAGTGGGCCCTGCTGGCCGTCTGGACGCGGGGGAGATTCTCGATAACGTCAAGGCCGAGATGCCACCGACAGCCACCGATGGCTTCACGCTCACGTGGGATATCGAAGACCTCGCCAAGGATATTGAGGAGAAGGAGAGGCGCAGTGTCGTCGTCGAGCTCGACGAGAGGGGCCGCATAGTGCCTGACAAACGCAAACCGAGAGGGCAGGTGTATCTTGCCTGCTGTGCGTGCCCCGAACCGCTGCGGGTTGGTAATGCGAACCGCTCTCCGGAAGACCGAGTGTGGTCGCTGCGCTGCGGACACCTCCTCGACCAGCGCTGCTACAAGCAGTACTCGGAGCCTTCGGACGATCCGCCTCCGCTGGACGCGCCGGCCCCAAAACGCCGTCGGTCGGGGCGGTTCACGCGCTCGACACCCGCACGCAAGAGTGATCACGAGTGGGTGTGCCCCGTCAAGGGATGTGGGCGGGTGCATGTGAGTGTAAGCGAGGGTGAAGGTTGGGCGCCAAAGGAAGGACTTGGCGGCGTGCAGTTGTACGTGTAGGCTTGTAGAGTGTACATGTGTGTATGTGAATAGTGGGACGTGCATGCCTGCCTACGTAGGCAGTTGGTGGTGGGACGAGCTGCTGATTAGAGACCCTCGATATCGATGTCTGCGGCTTCTTCCGGATCACTTGAAGCTCCAAGATTTGTTTCGGTCCGAGGTGCGTCAAGGATGACGCGAGTTTGGCGCGACGCGCGATGGAACGCGACGAGATGTGGGAGATCTATCGAGATATGGGGTGACTCCTGCCTGGTTCCCATTGCCTTGGATGGATGACTCGCAAGAAGCAAGGGCATTGTTACCGAGGTGACTGCTAATGCTCTGCGGCTGCGGCAGCGCGGCAGTAAACGATCGACTGAGAGATCCCTTAAACTTCATTCAGAACAACCTTATCTCCATATCTAAATCTTCAAGGACCCGAGGATCCGAGGACTAAGACCAGTCAATAACGCTAGTAAATGCAGTACAAGACAATTCAGTCGGATTGGAAAACGTGCCGGCAGCAAGTGTCAAGGCTGAATAGACCAATTCAAAACGTGTAACCTGAGCTAAAGGCGCTTGTGGGTCGCTGGTCGCTGGTCACCACCAACGCACATTCATCAACTGAAACCCCACCCACCCATCCACCCACCCATCCCGCCTACCACGCCACTGCTCATTGGTATGTATTGTACTATAGAGTTTACAGGAGGTGGAAACGCAGGGATAATATACGCCGCTGCAATTCAATCTAGCTTGTTAAGAGCGGACTAGCGCCACCTACACTATGGCCCTGCACTTTACACTAACGGTCACTCTATAATGACTTGCCACCTCGATCCTATAAGCTGCCAGTTCATCTCTGCATGTAACAGTCTTGGAGTTGATCAGGTCGCTGTATCGCTTTCCAAGTAGTGTTGTGACCGTTGTGGACGCGACGCGACGAAACAGGGCGAAAGGGGCGACAAGGTTATGAAAGAATGTCAAAGGGAATCTTTGAGGGACCGGAATCCGTTATCAGGGCCTCAAACACAGCCCTTACTCTTTAGTTGTTACCATCTCTTGCTCATCCTTTACTTCTCATTCTCTTCATCATCGTGGCTCGATTATACGACTAGTTACTTGCCGTTACTCTGGCTCGTTCCTCAACGCAACTTTGACTGTTCCGTCCCCGCCTGCTTGTCGCCGTTTCGGAACGGGCTTGATTGTGCCTGCGCACGGTCGTCAACAAAGCCGTAGACGTTCCATTTCCTCCTCGACTCGTACTTGTGCTCTACCCTCCCTCCTCTTCCCATCTCGCCACCCCTGCCGTCTCCACTCATTCTTCCCCCCTATGCTCAGCTACTCCGGTAACATGTCGCCCCGTCGTGCCCACAGCGCAAGCTGGAGCGAGAAGGCAGCGCTTCCCCTTCCTTCATCCTCGAGGCGTTCTGCGCGCCCACTCTCCGTCCCGGCGCGGATGAAGCGACGCTGGCCACTCCTGCTATGCGTCGCCATCTTCTTCATGGTTGCCATGTCGTTCCGATCCTCTTCAGGCAAGTCTGCCACTCTCGCCCACGAGAGCACGCAAGACCGCGTCGGTAAGCCAGGATCCGCCGGGGGTTTTGAGCGCGAGGCAGCACCAGCAGCAGAGGAGGACGTTATGGCGAACGACGACCTGTTTGTCCAGCGCCTCGCGGATACCAAGGAGCGCACGCCCGCAGAAATCGAGGCGGACGAGGAAGCAGCCCGCAAGGAGAAGGAGAAGGGCGCCGAGGGCCGACGCGATAAAGTCCGAGCGCTGGTATGGTGGATTACGCGCGGAGGATTATTCCCAGACGACTACCGTATTCCGTCAGCTGGGACGCTTGCGAAAATGCTCCAGAGCGAGTGGGAGAGCTTGCTCGCCGACGTAGAGGGCACGGACGAACATGTCTTCCTCGGCGAGTGGGTGGAGGACGCAAACTTCTCGCAGCGGGTCACCGTCTTTTCCAAGGTATGTTTGTCTTCAGATGGTGCTGATACAGACTTTCTGCCCGTTCTCGAAGCGGGCAAAGGATATCCTGGACGAGTATCCAATTCACCCGGACCCGTACATCATCGAACTCGACCAGCGGGGTAAGTCTTTGGAAGAAGGCGCTGACGATAGACGACATGGGTATCATCCAGGACCTGCTCCTCAGCCTCACTGGACGTAGGACGGTGCCCAACGTCATGATCCACTTTGAGAGCATTGGCGGCGCAGACGAGACACAGTTACTCCACTCGGAGGGCGGGCTGCAACGCCGCCTCAGCATCTCGCAGCCAAAGTTCCAGGACTGGACCCGCGACCACTAGTATGGACCTTCCTTGATACGTTAGACATTCATGTAACATGAGCTGAGATGTGAGTAAGGTGTCTGCTGGGTCGAAAAGTGAGTCTGTTTGTGCAACTAGGCGTGGGGCATACAGATCGTTGGTAGGCGTGACACTCTGATCTCGCCTCGTGTCGTATAGTGCCAACCTGTAAAAGACGAGTTGAAATGCCGGCCATATGCCGGCATGGTCCTGAAAAAGTGCTGCGACCAAAGTTGATAAACGCCCACTATAGTTGGACGATCAGCGGCTGAGGATATCAGCAGCTAGCGGAAGGACGCGGGTACGGGACGCGGGAACAGCAATATAGGCCCTCTAATCCCTCCAGTCCTTCAGTCCTCCAATAGTTAAGTACGCGTTCAATTTAGCTCGAGCGCGTCGAGCTGATCAAAGCTGAAACGCGCGCCTCGTGGCCAGCCTCGTTGCTGTTAGAGCTGGAAAACGTGCCTTTCGGGTATCGGGTACTGAAGAGGACCTATAAAAATAGGGTTCAAAACGCGTTCTCTGCCATACTACCAAGCTACCATACTGCTAAACTTACATGCAACCATACAACCCCTAGTGCCTGCTGCCAGTATCCCAGGACTAGAAAATGTGTCGGGATTGCAAAAGTGCCAATGCGTGCCAAAGTGCCAAAGTGCCAAAGTGCCAAGTGGGTCTGGATTACTGAATGAAAACTCTGTGGGAATGTATACAAGGATCGACGCCACATGTACATTATTGCTCATGACTAATGGTTCAGTGAGCATTACATGCGCTGTCCACGTACATGTCATCGTCACATCCTGAGCGACATGCTCGGAGCTCGCAGACCGTATTATGATCCCGAGAGTGACAGAAGTTGGATGCAATAAAGCGTGACTGATGTTTTGCTTAGCAAGTAAGGAGCTGGCATGTAGGAGGACCAAAGAAGCTGCCCTGGATTAGAGGATTACTAATGAACTGGTGTTAATGAGGGCTAAACTTGGGCAAACTTGGCTTTAGCGTTGGGGGCGGGGGCCGCGGCCCAACTGGCCTAAGAGGAGAAAGTGCCAGTATAGGGGGTCGGCTGTTTCCCCCAATGAGCGTCGCTAATGGTTGATCACTATCACTCTTCCCTTGCTCACTGCTCTTACCATTTGTCTGGTCGTCATCCCATCCCCTCCCCTCCCCTTCCCTCCCTCTCCCCTCCCTCTCCATTACTCCTCACACACTCCCTCCTCAGTCGTCATCAATACTCTCACGATCCAATCTCACGTCACTCAACACCCACTTGCGACGCCCACAATCGACGCGCTCACACCGCCCTAGCCGCGCTCCACCAAATCCAAATCTCACCTTCCTTCTCACATCTGCCCATCAACCTACACAGCTACACATCTACTCTCTTGACGACAAAAGCCGCCGACTCAACCCTGTTACTACCTGTTCTCAATCTCAACTCGATTGGCTCTTCCACAACCATATGCCCTTTGTAGTGTAGGCATTCCCCAGAGTAACAACTCCACACTCCCCTCTGTCATCTGTCATCACTTGTCTTCCCTCCCCATCACCGACCCGAACGTGACCCCGATCCAACATCGCATGTCCTCATACATTGCATCTCATCCGCCGCAGTATTACGGCGGCATGACACACGGTGCCAACCAGCCCTTACAAAGCGGTATTGGCACTGGCACTGGCCCTGGCACCTACCACGCTCCACCCACATCAGCACCAGCACCGGCACCAGCACACCTACCCCTCCCCCACACCAACCGTTCGTGGAAGGACGTCTTCAAAGGTGGCAAAAAGTTCAAGCTCAAACAAATGTCAGACGACAACGTCACGCCCCCGTCGATCCCAGAGCTCGAGGTGCAGCAGCCATTTGGCCTCGAGTCCGAGTTTGAGGCTGCCTTTGCTCAGTTTGGTCCGTCATCGACCTCGGCAAGAACCAACGCGCCCACGACTGCAACAGTAACTGGCACCTCCACCCCCGCAGCTCCGTTGTCTACCACTGCCTCGTCGTCCACGGCCGTCACGGAAGAACTGGACGAAACGCATCCCCCAACACGTGGGGTCAACTCGGACTCGAGCTACGTCCGTGTAGGCAGTACAAGTAGCCCTGGCACGTCCCCATTCCCACCGTCGGCGTACCCCGCTGAACCGTGGGCGTTGCCACCTCCACACCATCCTCTGGCGCCAACGTCGTCGGGCGAGCAGCGGCCCGCGTCGAATGCGTACTCGTTTTCCTTAACGGAGCGATCGTCATCATCATCCAGGTCACGAGCCCCTGTTCCCGGCTCGTCCCCAGGTTTACCCCCTGCACTTGTGACCACTTCTTCCACCACATCACTCCACAGCTCCAACGGCGGCGGCAACACCACCCGTCCTCAGGTCATGAGCAGTCTCAAGGGACGCTTCTTCTCCACGCCCGCCACCAACAGCAGTGTCAGCATCGCGACTGGCTTTGGTACCGACACGTCGGTAGGCAGCAAGTCGGACAAATACAAGGCGCTTTCGAAGAAGCCCGCAGGGCTGACCATCAACGCCAACGCCAAGGACAGGCGTCAGTCCACTGCCACGGCCACGTCGCCGCGCACCCCGCGCAAGTCGAAGCGGGAACCCTCGGGACAACGACACGAGGACCATCACAACCATCGTAGTGGCAATACGGACAAGTCATCGGCGTCATCGGTGGCGAGTCGGTTCATCCGTCGTGTCGTGTCGGCTCCAAATGCCAAAGCGCTCTTCCACAAGGGGTCTGCTACGGATGTGCCCGAGGTGCCCCCTTTGCCCTCCAAGACGCCCACCGCCAGCTCGAGCAACGACACTGCCGTCGATCTGACCGTCTCACCTCCTGTCCCAGCCGTACCAAAGATGGCATCTATGTCGTCAAGACCGACCACACCATCCAGGAGTTCGACGCCTTCCTCGTTCCTCAAGCCCGGAAACCTGTCCGCAACTGGTACACGCGGCTCCCGTGCGCACTCGACCAGTGTGATGACAATCAAGAAGCAGGCAGCCAACTTTGAGGACCCATCTCGTGCTGCCTTCCGCAGGACGTACAGCTCCAACTCCATCAAGACGCGTGCGGCAGAAGTCTCAGCATCATCGTTTGAAAAGATCAAGCTCCTTGGCAAGGGCGACGTTGGCAAGGTCTACCTTGTGCGCGAGAAGAAGACGGGCTCGTTGTTCGCCATGAAGGTTCTGTCGAAGAAGGAGATGATCAAGCGCAACAAGATTAAAAGAGCTCTCGCCGAGCAGGAGATCCTGACAATGTCCAACCACCCATTCATCGTCACTCTGTTCCACTCGTTCCAATCGTCCGATTACCTCTTCTTCGTCCTCGACTACTGCATGGGTGGCGAGTTCTTCCGCGCCCTCCAGACCCGGCCGGGCAAGTGCCTCCAAGAAGAACATGCCAAGTTCTACGCCGCCGAGGTCATTGCCGCCCTAGAGTACCTCCACCTCAACGGCTACATCTACCGCGACCTCAAGCCGGAGAACATTCTCCTGCACCAGAGTGGCCACATCATGCTTTCCGACTTTGATTTGTCCAAGCCCTCGGGCGAGCCCGGTGGTGCGGCCGCGGCCGTGCAGACGGGCGCCAACGGCGTCATTCTCGTCGACACACGTAGCTGTATCGCCGACTTCCGCACAAACTCGTTTGTCGGCACAGAGGGTGAGCTCTTTGACTTTCAAACCAGCTGACACCCAGAGTACATTGCGCCTGAGGTGATAAAGGGCTGCGGCCACACGTCGGCGGTTGACTGGTGGACATTAGGCATTCTCGTGTACGAGATGATTGTGAGTTGAAACCAGCTGCGCCTGCTAAACCACAGTTCGCCACCACCCCGTTCAAGGGCGCCAACCGCAACGCGACCTTCTCCAACGTGTTAAAGAATGAGGTGCTCTTCCCTGAGGATCGCCCTGTCACAAGCCTGTGCAAGTCTGCGATCCGCAAGCTCCTCATCAAGGACGAGCACAAGCGCCTCGGCTCTCAGTCTGGCGCGTCCGAGGTCAAGCAGCACAAGTGGTTCGCGTCCATTTCATGGGGCCTGCTGCGCCACATGACGCCTCCCATCATTCCCGCAGAGTCAAACGGCATTGACGCCGTCAACTTCCGGACGATCCGCGACTCGAAGAGCATCGACTTCTTGTATGAGTCGGACATTATCCTCGGCCAGGCCGGCAGTGTCACCGCGGTGGCGGGCACGCCCGGCATGCTCACGCCCATGGAGCTGGCCGAGCCAGAGAAGAATCCCTTCAACGAGTTTTCCAGCGTAACACGCGATTTTACCGACGGCTACTAGGCTGCGCCGTGCCAGAGGCTGCTGCATCCAGCTGCGCTGGTCGTCGGTTGGCATCATTTTACAGAGCGCAGGAGCTCGACTGTTGTAGACTATTCCTAGGTTGCCCCTTTCTCTCGGTAACGGAGGATGTAGGGATGCACAATGCGAACCAGCGGGGGTTTGGACAGGGTTGGCGTACTTGGCGTGCGAACTTGCATGCAATATGCGCTGTGCGGCGGGAGAACATGACATAAAACACGAAGGGGGGGGTTGGTTGTGGGTGGGGCTCCAACATGTTTTTGCTCATGGCTCATGGCTCATGGCTCATGGCTCATGGCTCATGGCTCATGGCTCATGACCCTTTGGCCTGGGTTGAGGACGCGTGCGGGGGGTGGGACTTTGGACGGGGCCGATTGAGGTCCCAAAGAGATTCCAACGCAACAACTACTTTACTCTTCTCAAACTATCGCATCCCGTTCATCCCTCCATTTTCATCTTTCATCCTTCGTCTCTCATCTCATCTCATCTCGTCAGCGCCGCCGCATTCCAAACGACCTTACGACCTTCCTCACCCGTGGCAAGGCAGGCATAATGAACGAGCACCCAAGTTTCAGCCGCCTAGCGCTGGCCGCCGCTCTGATCGGTACGTTGGTTCTCTCTTCCCCCCCCCCCCCCCCCTAACGGAAGAATACGACAACGACATTGACGACCCCTACAAGGAATATGTCGACCACCGCACCTCGGCCGTCTTCAGGCAATTCACGCAGCAGCGGCACGCGCCCTCCCTCCCTCCCCTAGTCACGCGGGGACAAGGCTTCGCCGGCGTCGGCGCCGGAAAGGGCACGACACTCCCCCTCCCGCCTGTCAGTGCTGCCCGGTCGTCATTCAGCGCACACTCGGGAGATATGCCACCCGATATTCCTCCCGACGTGAATATCGATCTAGATGATTGGAACTTGCCAGAGCATATGGTTAGCGAGGAGGCGAGGCGGGAGCACATGTCGCCGGCGCGATCGTCGCAACCCCTCTCACCAGCTAACCCTCTATCTCCCTCCCACCCCTCGTCCCACCTCCCGTCCCACTCCCCGTCCCACCTCCCGTCCCACCCCCCCTCCCAACCCCTCTCCCCCCTCTCCCCACTTGCAAACATCCCCGGAGCGCCCGACTACCCCCCTTCACTTGCCTACGCATCTCCCTCATATGGTACAGGATCGCCGCGCGATGCCACCTTTGCGGCCGAAGCGCACGGCGCGTCCGCGCGTGCTGGTCACGGTCGGACCATATCCGAGGTCTCGATGCCTGTTCACCGCCCACGCTCCATTCACCTTGAGAGTATCGGCGACAACACACAGGACTACATGGACGAGATGCCTGGTCGGCACAGTCTCGACGCGTACGGCGCGGAGGCGGACGCCGCCGTGCGTGGGGCAGGAAGCGTGCAAAGCAGGCCCAGTGCGGATTCGCACAATAGACGCCAATCTATCCTCGGCCACCTAAACCTTGAGGACGACTATGGGCGGCCCGCTGCGCCCATCATGGTCCGCCTTCCGGACTCACCGACGAGCGAGCGCTTTGGGAGACCAGTTGGATCTCGTCCACCGGTCCCCCGTTCACCTGAGGGCCGCGCGAGGGTCGTTATCGACGAGCAGGACATTCTCGCCAACGCATTCGAGATACCCGGCCCTCCTCCCGAGCTCGGGGCCCGCTTCACACCTGGCGGGCCGCATCGACTCAGCCTCAATCTCGAACAAATTGACAGCCGCAGCGACAGCGGGAGGCCCGCGCGCCGCCCCTCGCTCGTATACCTCGACCCCCCGGACAGCGTTGCGAGCGGACGACCGGGCTCATTCTTCGGGCCTGGCAGCGAGGTCGACGTAGGCTCGCCGACCCGGCCGGTATTCGATGATATCCCTACTGCTGAGGAGTATGGACGTCCCCTCCGCCCGCCAAAGTACAACAACCAAGCTTACCGCATGGCGCGGCATCAGCTGCTCCGCCCCAAGACGCTCATCATGCCCAGCGTTCTTGAGGGCACTGAGCGGCCCACGGCGACCGTTCACATTCCCGAGGGCTTTACACTCGGTGAGAAGCCGCTGCCTGAAGACGCACGTGCGAGTATCCTCAACCAGGGCAAGGGCGTTCCGCTCTCGCTTGCACAGCGGACGTTTGCGAGCTCGCTCATGGTTGGCGGAGCGCGCGACGACGACTTCTTCCAGGGCCAGGCTGCGGAGGGCGAGGTTTTACCGGGCGGCTTAACGGAGGAGGAGCGGTTTGCGGTCGAGCAGGAGCGCCGCCAGCCAGGCAAGCTGTATGGCACGAGTCTGATTGACCAGCTCGAGGCGCGCAAGACGGCGCTGTCGAACAAGAAGCGCGTGTTCTACGGCGACAACCGCCCGTCCATGATGGCGCGCAGTACTCAGTCTGCCTTCCTCGCTCCGCCGGGTCAGGGACCTCCTGACGGTGACCCGGGTCAACGGCCAATGTCCTACGCACCCGGCGGCAGCGATCGGCCCATTTCGATGGCCGTAAACGACCCCAGACCGAAGAGCTACGCGCCTGGTGTGCCGGCCCTCAACTTGCCCGACGAGGACGCCGAGGAGGGCGACCTCGGCACGGCGAACCGCACACGCAACGTGCGCAGCGTCTTCGGCACTGACATGGTATGGGAGCGTGAGATGGCCAAGTTGCGCGAGTTGCAGTTGGCCCAAGCGCGTGAGAACCAGGAGGTGGAGGCGCGTAAGCACGCAAAGGAGGAGGCCAAGCAGGCCAAGATCGACGCCCGCGAGAGTAAGATGTACCACACGTCTCAGCGCAAGTCGCTATTCGGTGTCGGGAGCGGCAACTCGCGCAAGAGCATGCTCAACCCTGAATTCGTGCCCGACAACGACCCGAATTTTGTGCGGCCCATGAGCATAGCCTTCGGCCCTGGCGGTATTATAATCCCCACGGGCAACGAGGACACGGGAGACGAGAGCGACGACGAGGGCGAGAGCGACCGTCCGCGCGACCCTAGCCCACGCACGTCGCGCGATCGGCCACCTACTACCTACTCGGACCGGCCAGCCACGACCTACTCTGACCGCCCACCCACCCTCATGCTCGACGCCGAAGGACCCGAGCTCGCGGGCATAATCCCCCAGCCGCCTGTCCCGGCCGCGCCGCGTCGCTCTGGCAGTCGCGTCGGTGCTGAGACGTGGTACCGGGACAGTGACGACGAGGAAGAGATGCCGCTGAGCCGCAGCAAGGGCCGGCCCGCGCCAGCCCCGATCCAGGTGGTCGAGTCGGGGTACGAGTCGGACTCGGAGGAGGACGTGCCGCTCTCGCGTCTCAAGGTCATCGACTCGGACGAGGAGTTACCTCTGTCGCAGTTACGCAAGGGCCCGGCGGTGGGTACGCCAACTACGGCCACGAGCGCAACAGTTCGTCCCAAGTCGGGCGCATCGAGACTTCCCGTCCTTGGCGACCTGGCCAACCTCGACATAACCCCCACTTCGCCTCTGTCTCCGCCATTCGGCCGCAACAGCCCACCCGTCGGCGCGTCGGCTGGCCTCAGCGGCGATGAGGACGAGGACGAGGACGAGGTACCCCTCTTCGTGCGCAAGGCTCGGCAACGCGCAAGCCAGCCCAAGACCAAGGAGGAGATCGAAGACGACCTCCCTCTCGGTTGGAAACATGCCGGCGGTGGAAGCAACCGAACCACGCAGCAGATGACGCCGAGCTTCTACCAACAGCCTGGAATGCCATACTCGCCCTATGGCCCTGCTATGGGGATGGGCATGGGTATGATGCCCATGAACATGGGACCGCAGATGATGCCGATGAGCCCTATGGGTCCGATGTTGGGCCCGCCGATGCCATACCAGCCAGGTCAACCGGGCTTGGAGATGCCCGACCCCGGGAGCAACATCGACCGGTGGCGGCAGAACGTTAGCGGCAGAGCGGGCAGTGTGGCCGGCAGTGCACCGAGCCATGTGGGCCGGTAGGCACTACCGCCCGAGTAGTGCCCGCGTCTCAGTGCACAATGAAAAACGATTTATAACGACATAGATAGGACATTGCATTGCATCGGCTGGATGGTGGTTGCTGCTTGCTGCGCAGCGGCGACGGACACGGCGTCGGACAAGACAAAGCGATCGGGTATGATCGACGTGACCTAGGGTCTAGTCTTTGATGGCTTGAGAGCCCAAGAAGAATTCACAGCTTTTGATCCGGTATACCCGGCAAGTATCCCCTGTCACCCCTCAATTCCCTTGGCGTATATGGTCGTCAACCGAACGCGTCCTGGAAACGGGCTGTCGTGTCATCATATCACTTTGCTTGGGACTGTCACATCTCCATCTCTCATCTCTCATCTCTCACTTCTCGCTCCTCCACACTGGCAACTTGAACTTGTACATTACTCATTCATATCGTCAATTCTACCTTGATCGTCAACACAGCACACTCCGGGATTTCAGCATCAACCTCCACCCCAAACCACCTTCCTTCCCCTCCCCCTTCCCTCAACACCTCTCCCGGCCCACAACCCCAACACCTACACCACAACCCCTCCCCCATGTCATACGAAACATACGACAAAGAAAAGCTAGAGGCGATGGGCCTCGGCCCGTCGTCGCCGACCCAGGTCTCGACCCGCTTCGACGCCGAGGGCGGCTCGTTATCCGCCAGTGCCGGCGCAGCGCGGAGTCTGCGCCGCGTACTCACACGACGTGTCCGCCTCGTCCTTCTCGGCGTGGGCGCCCTAGCCCTAGTCCTCTACATGATGTCGCCTGGGGACAGCGAGCCACTTCCTGCCCTCTCAAAAGGCAAGGGCAAAGGCCCATCACGGACCAAGGGCACACGCCCTCGACCACCCGGCGGGGCACCAGCCCCCGACAAACTCAAGCGGCCGGGAGGCGACCGACCCGCACCTCCTCCACCACCAAATCTCGAGGTGGACATGGTACACGATGACGACCATCCCGATTACTTTGTTCTCGACGAGAACGGGGACCAGTTCATGCCTAATGTCAGGCAGGTTTATGCTCCACTTCATCCAAATGATGGGGATTATCGCGCTCCGGAGCGCCTGTTCTCCGAGGTCGACGAGGCTATTCTCATTGCACCCAAGACCGAACCCTTCCCAAAATCTAGGATGCGCGAGATCGTGTCTGACGCTCCTGCTGAGGACGAGAAAGAGGGCCTTAAGCTGCCCAAGGACGCCTTCTCGGTTACTTGGAAGGGGCCCAAGGACTGGAGCAAGCCCGGACCGGGGACTAGCAAGATCCAATGGCCTGGGTTTGCGGACGGTACCGAGTGGGAGACCAATGAGCAGATGGAGGTGCGTGAGGCGCGCCGGGAAGCCGTCAAGCGCGGGTTCATGTTTGCGTGGCAGAAGTACAAGGACCATGCCTGGGGACACGACGAGGTCAAGCCTGTTTCTACGGAAGTGTCGGATCCGTTCAATGGGTGAGTTTGAAGCCGAGGGAAGGCTAACCCACAGCTGGGGCGCATCCATCGTTGACACACTCGACACGCTGCTCATCATGGGCTTCCAAGAAGAGTACAACCTCGCGCGGCCGTTTGTCAACCAGCTCAACTTCCACTGGGTCAAGGGCCGCGACTGGTCGCAGGGGTACATCTCGCCCGAGTTGGAGAAGGACGCCAACGGCGAGAACTGGATGATCACGCGCGACAAAACCGCCGGCATGCCGGTCTTTGAGACGGGTATCCGGTATCTCGGTGGTTTGCTCGGTGCGTTCGACCTGTCGGGAGACAAGATCATGCTGGAGCGCGCCGTCGACCTCGCAAACGTACTCAAGCAAGCGTTCAACACTGCGTCTGGGTTACCGCAGGGCAGCAGGATAGACCCCGGGCAAAAGGGCGCGTTGCAGCTGTTTGCCGTGTCGACCGCCGAGGTGGGAAGCATGTCGCTCGAGCTCATCCGCCTGGGTCACGCGACCAAGGACAGGGAGTGGTTCGACCTCGCACAGCGCGTGACCGACTTCATCGAGGAGCACGTTGCGCCGCGCTCCAAGTATCCGCCGCTCATCCCTATGCGCTTCTCGCCTGACTCGGTCACAGCCGTCGACGGCACGTTTTCGTTTGGCGCGATGACCGACTCGTACTACGAGTACCTCATCAAGGCATACAAGCTGCTCGGCGGTGGTTCTCTCGGCGAGCAGTACAAGCGGCTGTACATCAAGTCCATTGACGCTGCACGGAAGCTCCTCTTCACGGACATCACCATCATGCCAGAGCGTGACCTCTTCACCATTGGCAAGTGGGAGAACAACCAGCTCAAACACGAGGTCGAGCACTTGACTTGCTTTGCTGGCGGCATGCTGGGAATGGGTGCGGTTTTGCTCGATCGCGAGGACGACCTCGTGGCAGGCATGAAGTTTACCAACACGTGCTTCTGGATCTCACAACACTTGAACATGGGCATCCAGCCCGAGGTTGTCCAGTTTTTCAAGCCCGACGACCCGGACCTGTACGTCAATATCACCAGCACAGGGCGGCGGTACCACGCACCTCAGCGCGAGACGATCGGCGACGATAATGCCAATCACGCCAAGATGTTCAAGGATCAAGGTGGGACATGGCGCTGGCGCGACGACAACTCGGCCGTTGCAGAGGACTCTGGGCGCGGCGTCGGCCTCCCGATCCGTTACTACAAGCACCTGAATGGTTCGCCGCCAGGCATGACGAAAACGACGCCGTACTACATCAACCGACCCGAGACGATCGAGAGTGTCTTCTACATGTGAGTCGAGGTACATACAGTAAGGCAACAGCTGATCAAAGGTTCCGCCTCACTGGCGACCGCAAGTGGCAAGAAAAAGGTTGGAAGATGTTCGCGGCGTGGATGGAGGCCGCCACCGTCGTCGGCGGTATCAGCAGCATCAAGGACGTGACCAAGCCCCAGGGTCAGGCCGAGCACGGCGACAACATGGAGAGCTTCGTGTTCGCCGAGACGTTCAAGTACCACTACCTGCTTCAGAGCGAGCCCGACTTGATCAGCCTCGACGATTACGTGCTCAACACGGAGGCGCACACATTGATTGCGAACCAGGCCTTCCGCCCAGGCGCGAGCGGACTATGGAAGGAGGTGGCGCAGGATCTTGGCGTGCAGGGCGAGGGCACCGACGTGCAGAAGTGGATGCGGCTTAAGGCGCTGGAACCGCACCGCCGCGCTGCGGGACAGCCCAAGCGCGCCGCGTCTGGGGCAAGTGAGGCGCCGCGTCGTGGGGGTAGTGGTATGGGCGGCGGCGGTGGCGACCCACTATTCAAGCCGCAGCCGCCTGGCGCCGCTTTCGGAAAGGTTAAGAACCAGGATAAGGACGACGAGGCACCAGCCACGCCAGCCAGCGGAGACAAGCAGAATCCTGTCAAGGCCGACTAGCTGTATCACATTGCATAGACATACTCCATGAACCATGAACACTTACGCCCCGTCCCCATTTCCTTTTCAACGTTCACTGTTCACCCCAAACACCATTCAGACCATTCAGGCCGATGAGGCCGGCAGCCGACCGCCACCGCCACCCACCCCCAAGGTCGGCATTGGTCCCATGTCGTCCGAAAAGGCCGTGCGGTTGAGTGGACCCGAGAAGCTTGCGGCTTGGCATCATTCCCCAGTCCCAGAGGACAAAATGAGACGAGACTGAACATAACTGACTTCCATCCAACACGACCGAGCATTAGAACCCAACAACAACCCATCCAACACCAGTGCATCCACCGTACCGCGATAGTGCAGTCGCCAACCAAGACCCAAGTGACCACAACCTCAACCCGCCTCTGGTTCCACCGCCACTGCACGTCCCTCACCCGCACCGCCACTCAACCATCCCCAAGAACGCGTAGTCACGACCCACAATTACAACGCACCTCACGCGTCGCGTACCGCACCACCCCCGTCACCGCCCAACCCCCTCACCTTGCCCACTGCCACGCACCGCACCACCCCCTTCAGCTCGTCCAACCCCCTCACCTCGCCCTTCACCTCCCCCAACCCCCTCACCTCGCCCACTACCACACCCCATCCCCACCAAGCCCACACCCCTCACCTCACCCACGCCACACTAATACCTCACCCCCTCACCTACCCACGCCAACCCCACCCTCTCACCCTCACCCACCCACCCACCTACCATGCCCCTCGCCATCGCCCCAACACCCACGGACGGCCTCACAACACGCACTCTCTGGGCGCTGACCCACGCGTGGCTGCGCGTCGGTAGATGGTGGGTTGGAAAGGTACTTGTGCTGCGCGGCGCGCATATTGATCCGCCCATGGAAGAGAATCGCGGGCGCAGTCGCACGCGTGCCGTCCGTGAATGAACAACTGCGTGGGGAGTGAGTGTGCGCGCGGCGCGTGGCGGGAGTAGCGCACATCGCGTGAGTAGTGTCAGAGTTGTATCGCCATGCCATACCATGCCATCCATACAATGAAATCAAATCAGAGTCCCAGCCTTGCCCAAAGCCCCAGCCCAAAGCCCAAGGCCTTAAGCCTTCTCGAGCACGACCCAAGCCACGTCCATGGTATCCACGTCCTCGCCCTCCCGCATCAGGTCGTCCTTCATCCCCCGAATCTCCTGGACCATTCCGAGCATATCGGCCGTCGTTCCGCGCACGCCGAAACTCAGAAGCTGGGCGGTAAACGCTGGATCGAGGACACCCTGGACGGCGAGTTTACCATCCACCATGCCCTCTGGGGACTGAGGACGCCTTCGTTCGCTACCCGCCATCCGGCCTCTTGGGCTTCGCGTACGATTTCGGCGGGACGAAGCGCCTCCCGCACGCCGGGTAAGATGGGTCCTTCCCCCTCTCCGCGGGCTTGGGCGTGATAAAATTGGACTTGGACTTGAGCGGCCAGCGCATGTGGTTCCTGCGCTTCGGTCCGCGCTTCCCCAGTATACTCTGCGAGGAGGACGCGCTTGACGTTTCCGTTGGCGAGGGCTTGGAAGAGACGTCGAACCGTGGCCCGTGAGTCAAAGTACCACAGGGAATGGCAAAGGGTTGCTGCGTCAAACGACCCCCCGGAAGCGAGGAAGGAAGGCGTGTCGGCCTGCTTGAAAGTAATCCGCGGTCCGAGACGCGACCGAAGAATGTATCCCTGAGCCTGGGAGAGTGTTGGGCTGCCCTCGTCCAGACTGCCCGGATCGATACCCGTTATGTGGCCCTCGGATCCCACGGCTTGCGCAAAGGCCAGAGTAGAGTCGCCAGATCCACAGCCGACATCGAGCACTTGCCAGCCGGGGAGGATACCCCATGCGTCGGCGAGGTTTAGGCGGTGCGCAAGTTGGGGGACGAGGGTTGAGGTTAGGCGTGGGTCGTGGAGCGAGCACGAGGCTAGCTTTGTGGGTGAGGTCATCTGGAGTTAGGGAGGGGGGGAAGGCGGTGGATGGGGAAAGGACTTGGAGATGGGCTTACCGTTGGATGACTGGAGGAAGTGGAAGTGGAAGTGGAAGTGGAAGAGGAGGAAAGAGAAAGGATGGAGTGTAGTGTTGTGCCAAATGTTAGATTGAACAATTGAATGAGGTGGTCGCTAGTCGCCGTCGCGTGAGCTATGAGCCACCCCGCCATCGCACATGCACCTGCACTTGCACCTGAACCTGACTCGACAACCTCCACTTACAACCTTCAACCCCTCCACCCTCATTCCCATCTACACTTACGGGCCCGCACCAAGTTCCGTTCCGAAGCTTTATCGTACCTAGCACCTTTCACCCAGCCGCACGAGCATGCGTGTCTCGTCTTCGCTCCATTACAAGCTAGCCAAGCGAACACATGGTTGCACTGACGCGACTGACTCTGCGTCTGCCAAGTAACTCACCCTGACAAACACATGGGATACATCTTTCACCTGCTCCACTCCAGGTACCTACAGATCACATGTGGGCCATTCGCTCCTAATAGCCTGACTACTTTCTACTTGTTACACTCACACGAAAACCACTCCATCCCATGCGCAAAGTGGAGGAGACTGGTGAACAAGTTGGAGGCGACACACGAGCAAACTGTACACGAATGGTGCGTGTCGCAAGATTTCAAGGAGCTGTTCATTGGTGGGCTGGCATGGGCTTGGTTGGTGTGATAAGTGTTTGGGGCTGCCATCTCCGTCTGTGTCCCGGTCGAGGCCATCTTCACACGGGAGCGGAGGAGGGGGGTGGGAGCCGCGCTGGGTAGTGAGGTGATTGCCGCTCGCGACGGTGGAGCGCCGGGCGTCGGAGCGGGGGGAATGCTGGGCGAGAGGGCACCAGAAGTTGGTGCTTCCGGTGAGTGACGCGCCCGCTTCCCTCCGACGCGTTCGGTTGCAGCCGTTAAGAGAGAGGGGTTGGACTGCGGCTTGTCCGTAACCGTCGAGGACGCGTTAGGTGCCGAGCGCACAATCTTCGGTGGGGTCGTCCCTCGCGGAGGGGGATTGGTTGGCCAGCTCGGTCCTGCCTTGTCCGGAACCAGGTGTGAGCGATGAAACACAGGCTGATGGATCTTCTGAGCGTGCTCGAGGAATCCTTGGAGCGACTCGGAGACGGCTGCAGCGTTGAAACCGATCGAGTAACGGCGAGCCGCACTCGCCGTTGTTTGCACCGAGTAGGTCTCGACTGCGCTGCCATCGTCGTCGTTCGGGGCGGTTGGCTCGGTGTTATGTGTCGGGGAGCTGAGGCTTGCGTGAGGCGAGTGGAGGCTCTGACGTGATGGTGGCCCGCTGTAATGGCTCCATCTAGCCGACTCGGGCGTTGCAGAGTCCCGCTCCAAGTTGGAGTCCGTCAGTAGGGGACTGGAGTTGCTCTTTCCCTTGCCACGGCGCGCCTTACGGTGGCGATTGTCGTCGACCTCACTTTGTTGCTCCTCCTCGCTGGAGATGGACGCATCGATGCTCCCACGGGATGGGCTTGATCGGCCTTTCATCGACGGTCGTGTTGAGCGGACCAACATGGCGGACAACTGCGAGTCGGGCACAGCCTTGGATGGGGGAGCTGAAGAACTCTTGACATTGCGATGACGCTTCCGGAGGGGGGTTTGGCTCTCAACATCGCTTAGCTCTTCGTCCTGGCCCGCGTCCTCCATCGGCACGTCTCTGTCATCGCTAAATGACATTGCGGGGTCGGGCTCCGCTGAAACACCCGAGTTGTACGTCGAACAGCGGGCCTGGTAGCGCAGCGAGTCTGAAGGAGTTTGAGGAGGCGGCTCGTCGATTGAAGGCCGGGGGCTCTGCGAAGGTGAGGCGGTGCGATGAGATGAGACGCTGTGGGACGGCGAAGGGCAGCCGAGCCTGGATGGTAGGGAGATCGCATCGAGATCGAACACGTCACCGTTTTGAGAATCGTCTCTACCGGCAGGGCTGGGAAGTTCGCGAGGAGTGGGGCCAGGCGGAGTATTGTCGACAGCAGCCTGTTCGTCATGACACCCCTCGTTACTAGATCCGAAGCGAGTGTGAGTCCCACTGGGGGTGACCGCGTACAGGCGCTTCCGCTTCTGTCGCGACCGGCGACTAGAAGTTGAAGACCTCGAATGCCCTGACGCGACACTGCCCTCCCTGCTGTTGCTGACACCGCCCAAGCTCGGAGCCAAGCTGGGGGAGTCGGTGGTAAGGTGGTATCGGCGGCGGCGAAGGAAATCTTCGTTCGTAAGCGGAGGAGTGGGGTTCAGAGGCGGTGGCCGCTGGTTGAACCAAGTGTTTTCCTCTGGTGGTGCGCGGTGGAAGGGCCCTGATGTCGCCTGCTGGTTGTCCGTCCGCCATCGCGGCCCAGGCATTTTAGCATTCGGGGGCGGGGATGGCGTGCAGAGGTTGACGACGGTGGGGACTGGGCCACCCTTCCGCCCTACCTCACCAGTGGCGAAAGGATAGAGGAAGACTCGGGTGTTGCTGCTGTCAGCTAGGGTTTGGGTCAACAAAAGGTCACGGTTTCACCTCCGTCGCCGACTGCGCCTTCGCCTGCGCCTTCTTCTTCCGGCCCCTCCTCGCCCTGGGCTTTGGTGTGCTGGCCTGAGGAGGAAGCCGAGCAACGTCGCCTCTCGCCATGTCTATTGTCAGATTGAGTACACCGCCTGTTGCCTTACGCTGGAGCAGGTGGCGGTCGAGGGACCCCTGCTTCTTGAAGCGCCGCTGACAGTATCCGCAGGCGTGGAGAGTTGGCTCGGTCCTGAGGGGAGGCATGGAAGGTGACTGGAAAGAAGATTAGATGTAGCCAAGGAGAGATGATGTGAGGAGAAGTAGAAGAGGCTCGTGTGAATCGGGATGGTCACTTAGGTATGAGTGCAGAGGCGCAGCCTGCGTCGCTTCGTGTGTTCTCGCCCCCGACGAGCCACAAGTGCGCCCTCGCATCGTCGTCGTCGTCGTATCGTCGGGATACACGACAGAGGCACGCTGGCGTCGCAGTCCCAAGTTGGAACGTCGCAGCCGAGCAGCACTCGAAGTGCACAGTTGAGAGGCGAAGCGAACAAGATTCTACCTCCACCGCAGCTGAAGGCTCAGTTATCTGTTCATGACGTCAAAGGAACAACCGTGTCTAAAGTCTTTTATCAGTTTGCGTCACGTGAAGGGTATGTGGACCTGTTAGGTACCATTCAAATGATGGACATTATGTTAGGACTGTAGCCGGTAGCTGATTAGTAGAATTGCCTCCGCATTAGCCATTAACAGGGCAGACCCGTGCCCCCCTCCGCCCTAGTTCCCTTGTAGCCTTGTTGGTGGAACAGTGGAATTGGTGAAACGGTGGAATGGGTCCCCAGACAACTTGTACCTTCCTTGTCCTCCCCTCTCCCCCCCCCTCCGGGCGCGGTACCGAGCCCTACCTCCCTGTGTCTTCCTTCCCTCCCCGGTGGCACTCCCTCCCCCTCCCATGCATTTAGTTGATCTCTTCTCTTCTCTCTTTTTCTCTTTAGCCTCTTCAACGACAACTCAAGAGCCAGTTCATCACTCTCAACCCCTTCCTCCATCACCCCATCCCCTCTCAACCCGCCGCCTCTGCGTGCTAAACGACTACCCACGCGCATTCGCTAGACCATCAACACACAGCGCGCGACCTTCCTCGATCTCATCGCAAGCAACAATGTCTGCCGCTCCTGCTTCCCCCACTCCTGCCGCTGCCCCCGCCCCCGCCACCACTGCCCCTGCGGTGGCGGCGGCCGCTACCCCCGCCGCTGCGGTTGACTCGACCATCGAGGAGGGCCACCGCGTAAGTCTCATTCCAGGCTTTTGCTGGCCACGTCCCTCGCATTTCGCACGGGCTCAACGGCGTCGTGCGATGTTGCACGGGCAGCATTCCGACAGCTGGGTGCTTCTGGACATGGGTCGCTGAGGATCGCGCACGCAATGCTGACGCGTCTACAGGTCTACATCGGCAACCTTGCCTTCTCGGTACGTCATGCAACGCTTCCCATCGCATCGCGAGCATCGATCACCGCTAACCGTTCTAGGCCACTGAGGAGCAGATCCGTGAGCACCTTGCCAAGGTTGGCGGCGAGATGTAAGTCTTGCAACCATGTTGACGCTACCTGCGCTGACAAACCCCCAGCACTTCGGTGATTCTTCCTACCCGCTACAAGAACCGTCCTGCCGGTTACGCCTTCGTCACGTTCAAGAACGAGGCCGACGCCACCAAGGCTGTCGAGACCCTCAACGAGACGGGTATGTCTGACCATGTCCACCTTCTTCCATCGCCTTGCCTCCAGCACCTTCCACTGGTGTATCCGTGCCACCTTCCTCCAGAGTGCACCCACACCTTCCTTCCCCAATAGCGCGACAAAGCTCACACATTCCAGAGATTGGCGGGCGCCAGGTTCACCTCCAGCTTGCGCGCTCCAAGGAGGAGAACGCGGACCGTCGCACCGAACTCCTCGAGAAGCGCAAGGAGGCCAAGGCTGCGAAGTCGGCCAAGGCCAAGGAGGAGAAGGAGGCGGCCGAGGCGGCCGACACTGCCGCTGTCAGCAGCGAGAAGTCGGCCGACAAGGCCGACAAGCCCAAGAAGAAGAAGAAGGCTGCCTCGAAGGTGAGGTCACAGACGTCGAGTTGGCTGACCCGAACAGTCTCGCCGCCGTCGCCCTGAGGACGGTGACGAGACCGCTGTCGACGACGAGGCCGAGGCCGAGGCCGCGCCGAAGACTGCCAAGCCCAAGAAGGTCAAGGAGCCCAAGGCCAAGGCCGAGAACGGGGACTCCGCGGAGAAGGAGCACAAGGAGCGCAAGCCTCGTCTTGCTCTCACCGGCGAGGTCAGCACGGTAAGCTGCCTGCGCTGCTTCAGCTGACGACAGAACACCGTCTTTGTGGCCAACCTTCCCTTCACCGTCGACGACGAGGGCCTGAGCGCCATCTTCACCAACCTCTCGATCAAGGTCAAGTCGGCGCACGTCATCAAGGGCATCCGCAAGCTCCCTGGTCGCCGCGCGTTCCGCGGCTCCAAGGGCTTCGGCTTCGTCGTGCTCGAGGACGAGACCCAGCAGGTCCCCGCCGTCGAGAAGATCAACGGCCTGGAGGTACAGGAACGCAAGATTACTGCCAAGGTCGCGCAGGAGATGAAGCCCATCGAGGAGCTGGAGGTCGCTGCGGCCAAGGTCGACTCCAAGCCTGTCGTCAAGGTCGACTCCAAGCCTGACGTCAAGGCCGACCCCAAGGACGTCAAGGACGTCAAGGTGTGAGTTAGCCAAGCCGTCTCTAATAACTGACAGCAGTGAGGCGACTGCATAATCATAGCGACTGAGGGTACACAGTAGCGCCGGGCCCGCCCCGGCATCAACATTGTATATAGTAACCGTTCCATCATACATCATGCGGTAGCTGACAGCACCGCGGTCATGCATCGGTAGGCGCGGGGCACGGTGGGTGTGGGCGTCGCGATGGTGGTTGACTGACGACACTCGCGGACTCGTTGACAGCGAGCAGCCGGGTGCCCTGGGCGCCTGGGCAACGGCTGAGCATTTATGGGGTCACCATGCGTGGCACATATTGCCTGTGTCCATCACTGTGGCGACTACTCTATTGCTATACAATGTCTACTTGGACGGAGGCGGTGGCGGTGCCATCTGGCCTGGAATCGTGCTGTTCTTCTGGGGCACGTGGGTGAACGTGCCGCTAGCAAACCAGCGGTCGTTGGCGGCCTGCACACGTTGCGCCGCACTGAGCGACGGCGTGACGATCTCAATACCCTGCACGGGCGTAAAGCTGAGCGACGTAGATGTGCCGGACCCAGAATCGGCACTGGCAGCCGCGCGCCCAAGCAGCTGCGTACGCAGGCGGTTGGCACGACTCATCTTGGCGCGACTCTTGCTGTCGGCAACAAGTCCGCGCACCTTGCCCTGCGAACCAATCATACCCTGCCCGACAAACTCGTCGTCCACCAGTGTCTCTTCCTCGGCCTTGCCAAACTCGACGCGGTTGCGGAGCTTGCGGAGCTCGGTCGTTGCATACTCCTCCTTGAGCTTCCGTGCGCGCTTTCCGCCGCGCTTTTTCCGCGCCGTCTCCTGCGGGATCGGGAGCGCCTTGGTGAGCTTGGAGGGGGGAGGCTCAGCCATCTTCTCGATACGCTTGGCGAGGTCGACGTGCATCTTGCGCCCGAAACCGCCGTCGCGCGAGCTCTTGCCAGCATCAATCCGCGCCGCCAACGACACCTTGTTACTCACGGCGCGCTGGGCGCGCCGCCTGTCCTCGGGTTGGGCGCCCTGCACGAGCGAGGACTGGTAGATGAAGCCAGTGTGGCGGAGCTGTGTGCTCGTTGCGAGGTGTGAAGACGCCAAGCTCTTCTTGACCGCACCGTAGAGCATGATATTACACGCCGGAGCGCGCGAGAAGGCGTTCAGCCCACCCGCAAGACCCAGGAGCTTGGCGGCAATGCCTGTCCCCACGATTGCGGAGATATTGGGCGCGACCGCGCTCATCCGGCTCTCAACGTAATTGAAGATAGTCTCGCGAGCGGCGCGCAACTCTCCCGCCACCACGATCGCATACTGCACCGTCGCCCACTCGGCCGGCTCGAGCTTGCGTCCCCGGCTCGACGCGGCCGTCAGCGTAATGGAGAGCTTGGTGGCGGCGGGAACCGTGTCAGGCAGGATGGCCTTAGTGAGGTCGTCGCAGTTGGCGATACCCTCCACTGCAGCGATGTACGTCCACGGATCGGTGATGAGCGACTCGAGCTCGGGAAAGCGCGGTCCATAGTGATCGCGAATGAACTTGTGCACGAGGAGCATCTCGTTGTCGACCTCGACGCTGAGGTTGTTCGCCGTCACGACCAGGTGATACTCGGGGTTCTCTTCGAGTGGCCCACCCGTGCTGCTTGACATATCCGTTGGTGTGGAAGTGTACCGCTTAATGTCCTGGTCGTTAGGTTGATAGAAAGATCGACTCACCTCGAGCACCTCCTTGAGCTTGTTCCCGGTCATGAGCTTGGCGACGGTGCTCACATCCGCAACGGCGGCGAGGTCGGTAGCTTCCACTTCGTCGGCATCGAGCTCCTCAGCAGGCCGCACACCACCATCCGGAACGAAACCGACCGCGCTACTCCCGTCCTCCATCTTGAGGTCGCCATCTGCGTCCAAGTCATCCCCGAGATCGTCTGCTAGGCTGCGCTTCTGCGGCAAGCTTGGCGCCGGAGCCGGTACCTCGTCGTCAGACAGCCCGTCAAAGTCGGCGAGCAGGGTATCTGCGAGCGACATTGTGTTTTGGTGAGTTGTAAGTGCAATTGCGATTCTTTGCCACCCAGTAGTGTCGAATAGGATGTGAGAGGACTGTTTAAGTTTGGGCCGTGTTTATCACGTGTAATTCACGTGGCCTACTGCTTCGGTGCCTGGACCGGTTCGGAATATGGGATGACATCAACGAGCATTGTCCTCACAGCCCATTTCCGAAAGACAAGGCAGGCACACGTCGCTTGTGCATATCGAGTACGAAGCAGACACCGGCATAGAGAGGACAGATGACCCAGCATTCCTATTGAGGGAGTGGTGGGCAAGTGCCACGGGCGCAAGTAATGGCGCGTGCAGTGACGGCGCGAGAGCAAATGGCGATGTGACACAAGATCAGCAGCAGCTGATGACAGCGGCGACCACGTCGACCATTCTAATGAGAACATCAAGGACGCCACCGCCGCTCTAGTCGTCACCCACAGATATACCGCAGAAATTAACGCATGGATGCATGGGTGCATCGTTGCGTTGGAAGTGCATTTTATGCAGCCACAATGGTGTCGAGATCTCGAGGATGAGCGGATGAGTGGTTGTGGTTGGGCAGTAACGGGATCAAATTACGCGGCTTGGGATTGGGATGGATGCATCGCGATTTTCCGCCAAAGACAGGCATGTAGGCAACCACCAGCCCTCACCACCGTATCACAACTAGCATCTCTCTCAGCTGTTCCTCTGCTCAACCATCGACCACCCCGCCTACGACACGTCTTGCGCAATCAAAGGGCTCAGGCCAGGCTATGCACCTACCCCGGCATTAGCCTGCTCTAGCTCATTACACCCCGGCGATGGCCTGCCCGTCACCCCAGGCCATCGCCATTGCGCGCCTCGCGCCCTCGACCGTCGCCCACGTCCTCCGTCTCGTTGGGAGAGCGTACATCGACGCAGGCAGACGCCCAAGGTTGCGGTACTCACATGTGGGTTCTTCATCGCTCTCTCCCCCCACAACCCGCCCCCACCTCTTCTTTCCCCTCTCCTCCTCGGCTAACACCAGACATCGGCGCGGCGATACGGCGTGTCCGCCACGGTGCCCACTGAGCAGCACGATGACGGATCGGCACTAGTGCGCACACCGCGCAAGATGAAGCCACCACGAACTGCCCAGGTGCCGCCCATGCCGACATGGGCATGGCTCGAACCAGACGCAAACCGCGAGTTGTTTCGGGAAACTCGACGCCGTGACCGGCACATGACAGCTGGGGCGTTTCGCGCACGCTTCGACGCACTCAAAGTGCCACCGACACTCTTGCTACCGTATGCGCGGTTGTGTGCTGTGTTCGACGTGTTCAACTCCCGAGACACTACGGAACAGGACTGGCTCTGGCTCAAAGTCAAACTCGCGGCGTATCAGGAGGCGGATACCATCGACTTTAGCGAGATGCCGGGGTCGCGGTTGTTGCTCCGGCATCTGCGCTCATTGGTGTTGGCCAAGCTCGGCGAGTTTGACGACGCTGCCTTCCTCATGTCCTCGGCCATCTCAAAGGCAATGAAGGACGACAAGGGCATCTTGGACAGTTACCCTGAATACGCTTCGCAGGTCATCGACGAGTACATCAAGACTATCCTGGCGGCAGGACGACCAGATGACGCGGCAGAAGTGGTGCGCTTCGGCGGAGGGTCCTTGCAGAGGCTTCTCACTTCGGTGCCGGGCAATATGGAGCCCAGCTCGTCGAGCACACGCATTAGGAGGGCGTTCCATCGCGCGTTCCAACGCATGGCGTATCCATGGGAATGGGTCGACAATCGGTCCGCGCAGTTGCATGGAGAAATGCGGGCTCTTAAATCTATCGATGGGACGGCCAAGGCCATATTGGCAGGCCTCGTCGCCGACACTTTGGACTCGGCAAAGGCGTTCGCGTTCTGGCGCAAGTTTGCTCTCACTGACGACACGGTGATAGTACCTCACAGTGTCGCCTCCAAACTGGCGTCCAACCTCGCGAACGACGAGTTCTACAACGCCGCACACCATGTGATTGCGGTGCTGCGCGAGAGGGGCGGCCTCCTCCCGCACAACTCGTTGTCACGCGAGCTGTGGATCTACGCCAATGAAGGCAAGCCAACCGAGTCTCTCAAGGTGTGGGACGAGATCAACCTCCGTCACCGCCCGACACCGGACGACCGCCTCGCTGTCGCGACCGCGTTCGCGGTGAACGGGCAGATTGACGCGGCCAAGAAGGCCCTTGAGCAACTGGGCACCCCAGAGGACAGCGTGCAAGCGCTACGACTACTCCAGCGGGCGGCTATTCTCGCCGAGGACGATGAACTCGCACTCGAGTATCTCGACAAGATCTCCAAGATCGAGCCGACCCTTGGGCCGTTTGAGAGCCAACTCCGACTGTACGCGCACCAGGGCAAGACCGAGCCGGCAATCACCCTGTTTGGGCGCATCATCGAGCTGGGCATCGCACCGACAATGGAAACATATACCTCACTGATCTCGGTATTTGCCAATGCTGCCGACCACATCAACGCCCAGAACGTCTTCAACTCGATGCGGGCAAGCGGGATTGAGCCGGACGCCGTAGCGTGGTGCGCGCTCCTCAACGCCTACATCGAAGCAGGCGCATGGCCAGAGGCAGCCACGCTCGTGGAAGAAATACCTACCGAGATGATGGACGAGCCGGACGTCCTCACTACCATGCTCAAGGCATACGTTATCGGCAGTGCGCCTCTCGAGCCTGTCCTCCGCCTCTTCCGCACTATCATGAACCCTCCTGTACAGGCATGGGCGCTCATGGTCCAGTCAGCGGCCGACAACAACAACATGATCCTCGCGCGCTCGCTCTTCGTGGAGATGGACGCTGCAGCCAAGCTTGACAGCCTCGCCCCAGAACCCAACGTATATATCCTGTCCATCATGCTGGCGGCGTACCTGCGCGTGGGCGACCGTGAGTCGGCACGCGCTGTGTACGACACGATGGTCTCGCGCGACCTCGTTCCCACAAGTATCACGTACGGAATCATCACGAATTCGTTCGCGCGCGCGCCGGGCGAGTCGAGTTTCAAGCAGGCCCACAACTTTGCCATGTCGGTGGACGGCCAGATCAAGCCTGGCGAGTCTACACAGGCGCGCGGAAAAGCGAAGGAGAACGTCTTCACGCCGCTGCTCGTCGCAGCTGTGCGCGCTGGTGACCTCACCCAGGCCAAGCGCTACTACGACATGATTGCCGAGAGCGGTGGCACGTCGCGCTCGCTCTCGGCCAAGCTCATGGAGGCGTATCGCTCTGCGGGCCAACTGCGCCCTCTGTACCGCGTGTGGCTCAAGCTTTTCGGACAGGCGTGCAAGACGATCCCACCGCACCCCGCAGTATCGGTCGTGCCAGATGGACAGCACACGCGCGCACGCAACAACGTGCTCGCGATCCCCTTCTCGATCGCGATCCGTGCGTTCGGCGACGCCGGACTGCACGACCGCCTCAAGAAGCTGTGGCGTGGCATGCGGACCGCGGGCTTCGGCCGCGACTCGCAGAACTACAATCACTACGCGGTCGCGCTCGCCAAGACGGGCGACGTCGAGGGCGCGTTCCACATTGTCGACCGCGTCCTGATGCCGCGCTACGCCGAGGTCAAGGAGCGATACAACGAGGCAATGCGCGCGGCGGACGGCCAGCTCATGCCCGTCGAGGCCGACACCACGCCAGACGACGTCCACGTCGACGTCCAGGAGGGCGACGACGTGTATGACGGTAACATCACCCCTCAACCCCGAGAGGCAGTGGACGACGAGCATGCCTTCGACGACGAGGACGCAGCAGTGGACCGGGAAGCCGAGCGTACGACTGATGACGTCGCCGAGCCCGCGCACCGGCCCCCAAATCGACGACACCAGTTCCACCCCGAAGTGCCACCACAGCTGCTCGAGGGCGAGCCGATCGACCTGAGCATCCTGCGCCAATGGCGACCTAGCGACGTGCTCTGGCGGCCAAGCGTGGCGACCCTCGCTGTTCTAGACCACGCATACCGCCAGCTCGAGGACCAAAAGGCGTACCGTGCTTGGATGGGCCTCGGCACCGACGGCGAGGGCGAGGAGGAGGCCCCCGAAGTCCGTCTCCCAGAGTTCGGCAAGACGGTGATTGTGCGCGAGTCAGACGGATCGCCGAAACGCATGTCACCGCGCCTCATGCTCGCCCGCCTCAACCGCAAGTATGGGCGGGTGGTGAGCCTTGTCATGTTCCACCGCCGCAAGCAGAAGCAGATCTCGCAGGAGGAGAAGCGCCAGCGGCGGTGGTAGAACCCTGCGCGTTCCTCCGCTCCTTGTCGTTCGCTCCATCGCGTGCACTACAACTGGCGGCCCAGTATTGCCTGTCTCGCACGCTTGGCCACAGTCTCTTGTACCAGCTTGTTCACACACACCCAGTACCCAGCCCAGCCCAACACCACAAAGACTCTTCAAATTCCCTCATCACTGCATATCTTGCATTACATGGCTCACACTCCCCCTTCATACAATTGTACTGCACAATGCATAGTCAGGAAGCTGCGACGGCTCTGGTGGGGAGTGAGCGGAGGAAGATTGAGAGGCAGCTGCAATTTAGGTCAAGTTGAACGTTACAGCTGCGGCTCGGCTATTGATCCTGAACACCACGGCACTGTTCAGATCCTGATATGGCAGACGCTGTGTAAGGTGAGACGTGTTTCTGTTATGTCCAGGGTTGTCATTTTAGCGATATTCGTGCTCTAGCACTGTTCATATTACATTTTAACGGTGCTGTGAGGGTCTAGTTGATGAATCCGCTCATGGCGCTGTTCATCTCCTACGGCAAGGAAACTGCACGAGTACGTTGCGGCAAGGTCCACGTAGAATCGCCGTACGTGCTAATGGCCACAGGCTCGGTGAAAAGTATATGCATACAGTGGTCTGCTTCTGGTGTCTGCAAGTACCAGGTGTTTGGCGTCATGGTACAACGGTACGTTCCACACCCTAATGTCAGCAATCTGTACTGTCTACAGCTAACCTCTGACGCTAAGGAGCCTGGAAGACTAACCTCTGACGCTAAAGAGCCTTGAAGACGGCACCTCAGATGCGAGACTCGGTCTATCGTCTATCGTCTGTCGTCTCTCTGTGCAGTCCTCAAGACCTTTGCTCCTCGTCCTTCCCCGTAGCCCACCGATACCCGGCATATCCGACCCCGACACCAACGGCCAGGGCCAAGACCGCACTTGCCCCGTAATATGCGCGGTAGAACTTTGCAAAGCCGACCGGCACGCGGCCGGCCGCCTCTTCAGTCCGGAGATGGGCGAGGAGAGCGCGTTGGCTGCGCGGCGTCTTGCCTGCGCGTGAGGCGGCGTTGAGCTCGGCAAAGGCTAGAGCGTAGGATGCGGCGCGGTCGCGGAGGTTTAGCGGTGGAGTTGGGTTTGGTTGGGACATGACGGAGTGACTGAGTGACGGAGTGGACGAGTGGACATGGGGACGAGTGGGACAACATCAACATTGCGAAAGGCTTCCCTCCATCACGTGATCCTCTCCACCCACCACCAGTAGCTTCCACCCCCATCCCCCACTCCCCACTCCCACTCTCCTGAACGACCAGCTCATTGTCCGGTACATGTATAGATATACAAATGGCTTAGGATGCATGATGACCGCGCGCCGCTATCTAGCTCCTCAAGAAGACTGGGGGGGAGGGGATTTATTGGGGCGGCCGCGGGGCGTACGCGGCTGCCTGCGCAGTTCCACTTAGGATACCTCTAAAGGGCGTTGGCGTGCGGCAAAGCCAGCCGGTGCGATTCATCTAGCTGGATGTTGCAGCTGCGTCTGCCACGCACGCAGGATGGGTCTCCCTCCTCTGTCTCTTCCGTCTCGTCCGTCTCCGCCCCCTCCGAGCTCATCCCTCATCCCTCAGAGGAACTCGGTGAATCATTCCGAATCGGCGCGATCGCCCAGCCTCCGGGGCCGGGGCACGATACGTTCCTTCTTCTCGGGTGCGCCCTGTAGTGGCGCAGGGAGGAGGTTACGTCCATGTCGCGCGATGGGAACAATCATCATCGCGCCCATGGCGAGGATGAGGAAAGCCACGCTGATCTTGTGAAATTTGGCAATGGCGCGGATCGTACCCGGCCCTTCGGGGGGCATGCGGCCAGCCGCGACTTCAGCGTCCATGAGGCGGGCTATTGTGTCCTGGTCGTATCCGACTGCTGACGCGCGGTCGCGGAACTGTGTGACGTAGGCTAGCGACTGGGGTGTGACTGTGGGCCCTGGGATTGGGGTTGCGTATGTGCGTCGTTGCAGCGTGGGAAGAGGACGAGCGAGCGCGAGCGCGAGCACTGGCGCGGAGCGTGTCGATAGAGGACGGAGGGATCGTAGTAATCGTGGTGGGAGTGTCATTTTGAACAAGTTGACAAGAAGAGTAATGTCAAGTGCGAATGTCACTCTCCTCCACTCTAGACTTGGGAGGTGGATTTCGGTGGTCACGTGAGCCGAGATGAGAGACCCGAGTCCGAGCCGGCCTAGCCGGCCGAGACCCGAGCCGAGTCCGGCCAGAACTACGCGGCCACGCAGCCACGCGCAAATGATGCATGAGGGGGGTGCAATGCAATGTTGTCTAGTGTGTATGGGTGGCGAGTATGGGTACTCTGTCCTCTAGGGATACTACCGAGGCCGACCTATGTCTACTCGTCACGGGGTTCTGGTTCGTCCCACGGCCTCGTGGCAAAGGGCGTCAGCCCCGCCGCCAGCGGTCCCGGAAGCGCCTTGAACAGAAAGTACGCCGTCTTGTCCTCGAACCACCCCAGGACGGGCCAGGCGGCTAAGTCGCGCCTTGTCCTCTCCTATGCGTCAGCTCAAACAAATTCAGGTTACCCGAAACAACTAGCTGAAAGCTAAAGCCATTCAATAAATTGAATGCACAGCTGCAACTCACAGAAGCGGCAATGACGTTGGCTCCGTTGAACGCCCACTTGAGGCGGGCGAACGAGATGCCTCCATCGGCTTCTTGCGCGAGCCCGACTGTGCCGAAGAGACTCGCCTGACCGCCATACTTGAGCCGGCCGTCGCGGCCGGGCACGAGCGCCGGGTGGTTGTATACCATGATCTCGTTCATCGTCCACTCGGTACCCTTCCACAGGAGGAGGAAGATCGGGATGTAGCTCGCAATCTTGGCTGTGAGAGGTGGGAGGCGGTAGGGACCAGCATACTTGGTCCTATGGTAGGCTCGGCGGAAGCGGCCAGCATTTGGGGGAGGGGGAGGGACGCCGCTTTCCGCGCCAGGAGTGAAGAGCGAGTCGTAAGGCCGCCTTGACGCGGAAGCTATAGGTACAGCCGGAGGCGCTTGTCGCGGCGTAAACAGCGAGTCGTAAGGCCGCTTGGGCGGCAGGTGCGGCTCGGACATGGCGAAGAGTGCAGATGAGCGTGCGTCTCCAGACTTCTTCAAGTGGAGGTTCATCCACGTGTTTAATGACGTGGACATCTTCTCTACCTTTGTAAGCCTCGAAGCCCCGCCTCCACTCGTCTTGCCCACGCTCGACCATTCACTAAACCACTCATTACCCATCCACCATCGACAATGCGCGCCACCCTCTCCCTCCGCCAAACGCGCCGCGAGTTGCAGGGAATGATCTTGATCTATCGCGAGGCTGCTACTGGCCGCTCTCCGATCCGCTCGCATCCCGGTCCACCCAAGCCGAGCGACCTGAACCCGTTCGCCCGCGACGCCCCCTCCCCACCCGAAGACATTACTCCCTCCGGCTTACCAGCGTGGCATCTCAAGTCGCAGACGAGGCGGATCGGCAACTCGAACTTTGTCGACTACAAGCGCGAGGAGACACCGATGCACGGCGTGCCTCCCAACTTTCCCGACGACCAGCTCGAGGGTCGTCGCCGGATACCGTCATGGGCTGTGTGGTTTGGTGGCATATTCGTGCTGAGCGTCATTGAGGATATTCTCGCCGCGCGCGCCAAAGAGTCTAGGCGCCGTGACGCCGAGGTGCGTGGTGAGGCTGAGCCGGGAGCACGGCAGGGCCAGAACCAGAACCAGAACCTGGTACAGGTCCAGAAAGACGAGCATGGGAACGAGGTGCGCGCCGCGGATTGGGACGAGCGCAGTGAGCGCATGCGCTCAATGAATGGCCAGCGTGCAAGGCTTGAGGAGCAGGCGCGTCGCGTGCAGGGGAGGGGACAGCAGAACCAGTGGGGCGACTCGCCGGAGCCGTTTGACGCTAACAGCGGTCGAGGCGCCGAGTTCGGGCGCGGATAACGGTATGTGGGGGTGAATGTGGGGCCTGTGGGTACAATGAGGGCTGACGCGTAGTCCAGGCATCCCATCCACCTGCATCAAGGAGCTGAGGAGCTTCAACAGTTGTTATGCATCACATTCATCAGAATGTTGGACGGCTATGTACCGATGGACCAACCTCCAGGTTCAGTGCGGTGCTCAACTCATGCGCTTACGTGGGGTGGCTGACAACGGCTGACGCGACTTGCGTGAGAGCGATCTCCTTGACGCCACATACACACTGGTTGCAATACCGGTCTCACATTCTGAAATGATTTTGTAACCAGATGTGGAAAATCGTCTGAATGGTCTCACAGATTTCGCAGTCCTGCAATACACAACTATTGTTAGTGAGACGTGCAAATGTCGAGTACATACAGTCACAATGGTATTCAATGGACGAAAATCTAATCTCACCCGAATACACTGCTGGTGAAACAGCGAAGTCACGTCCTGGCCGCGATGAACTGCGGCGGTGTCAGCGCCACCGACCTGTTCTTACTCACATGCGTCGTGTCCGTGTCCCGAGTCAAGCCATCCACTAAGCAAAGCTGCTTCGACCGCCTTGAAAAGCCCTCATGCGCATCTACGTCTCTTCATCCACACTTATCTTGCAGTTCCATGTCTGCACTCCGCTCCTCAAAACTGGACACCCTCAACAACTCCATCACCAATGGCGCCAACATTGAAAGACCGCGAAGTCCTACCCGTGCTCAGGAAGTTGGGTTGGACTTCAAGACACAACAATACCGGCTCACACGACCACTGGGAGCCTCCCTCAAGTCCTGGAGTTCGGGTGACGCTGGCCATCCACAACCATCAGGTACATCCCGATGCGCTCAACGACATCCGCCAGCACGTTGATCGGGACGACCCCAGAGTCCCAGACTCTTGGTTCCGGGACATACCCCGCGCAAGAGGGGGTAAAAAGGCACGATGAACGATCTGTTGGAGGTGAGTTATAGTTGAGGGGGTGCTGATGATTAGAGTGGAGCAACGGGCTCTACTCAAGAAAATCGTTATTGTTCAGTGGCCCCGACCCAACTCGCCCTTGCTTGGACTGTCCGGTCTGCCTGCTTGCATGTCGCGGCTCTCCGCATGAGGTTGTTCCTCCGAGCAATCCCAGACACGTTCTTGGTCGCTTAGGCGTATCTTCACAGCATCCCAGAGGCATGTTCGCATCTGCCGTCACAGTTCACCAACTGCAGTGTCCAGGAATGCGTGAAATCTCCCAAACGCACTTGCTTCCTCAAGCCTTAATGCCTATGGCCACCTGCAGCTCATCTCATGCTCGCATACGCTACCATAGACTAAATGCAATACTTAGGAAAACTCAAAGCTGCGGGGCTTAATGTCGGATGACACCATCATGATCTGAGGTGTCCCGGCTGCAACCCAAGTGAATGGGAATTAATTCATAATTATCCAACCGCGATAAAAAGTGCGTACACTTACACTTGCAATCAATCCCTGTCACTTGATAACGCCCGTCTGACACACCCCTACGATACTCGGATGTCAGTGATCGATTGTTCCAGCAGATTCGGCAGATGTCTGTTCGGCGCGAGAGGCAGGCGTGTCTCAAGTCGATGCCCGTTTATCGAGTTGGTGTTGGAAGTGAATAGATCTAGTCGCTGGCCGCGTCGTTGGGATGCGGCATGTCATCGTCTCAGATGTAGACATGTCTCAAGTCGATGCCTGTGTATCGAGTTGGTGTTGGATTCAGATCCAGCGCCACATTCTCTCTACCGTTTCGGGGTGGTGGAGAGGATTGAGAGGTAAGGTATAGACCCCCACGCGACCAATTCATGTTGGGTTTGTGCAAGGGGTTAAATCGTATATCAGTCAGACATGTCTATCAGTCAGACATGTCTATCAGTCAGACATGTCTATCAGTCAGACATGTCTATCAGTCAGACATGTCTATCAGTCAGACATGTCTCAATCAAATTGTTTTCTTGATCTACCTCAACAAGCAAGTTACACGCGCATTTACACGGTTGACATCGATCGTAATCCAACACAAAGCTATACATGCGGAATGCTTGGCCAGTCAACAACATTCAATCAACTAACTAAAGCCACGGGGGTTTTCTACTACGGGGTACCACCGGAGATGATAGACACCAACCTCTTCTACAGGGTTCCTCACGCATGGCTCGATGTCTCGCATGCAGCTTTGCACAGCCAGCCAGCATCGTAGTCTTTAAAAGGCCTTTTGTGGGCGTCTACGCTTCTTCTTCAACAAACTCTCTCCTTTGTTAACTGAGCTTAAGCCTACACACACTCTTCACCAATACACCCACAACAACACCAACAATGGCTCCAACGCTCAAGTCTCGCCAGGTCACACCGGTCCTAAAGAAACTAGGTTGGACCAGCAGAAGTCCCCGCAATGTTAGCTCGCACACAACCTGGTCGCCTCCCAACGAGCCAGATGTGAAGATTACCATATCTTCACACGGCTCCAACTCGCCCATCAGCGCGGCGGCGCTCAACGATATCCGCCAACATGTTGACAGACATCATCGCCACGTACCAGTGTCCTGGTTCCAGGACATACCTGAGCCCAAGGTTGAGAGGACCCCGAACAGAGCTCGACGACGCAAACGCAAGGCTTGAGGAGAGGTTGTCGTTCAACCTCATGCCCCAAGTCTTGGCTTACATTGTCAAACTTGACTTCCTGTGACCCAGGTTTGATGTGGCGCTTGCACTGGGTCTGCTATATTGATTCATGCTCACACTCAGGATTGTGCTTGAATGCTACGCCTCGGACTGCAAGCCTGCTCCGCATCGGATTGGTTGTGTCCGTCCCACCCGGACCGCGGTGGCCAGGTTCCTGCCCTGGAGTCTCCTCCCGTCCGGCCTTTACATCGAGTACTCGCGCGAGAGGTTGCATGCTTTCGACCCGTTCATGCCCGGTGAGCCACTCGAGTATAGCCCAGACCTCTGCGCGCTCGCTAACCAAGCTGCAGGGCATCAAGTTGCGGTGGGCGCTCAAGTCAACGGAATGGCTTACACGACGGGTGAGCGTGGTTGAGGCTTGAGGCTGCGCTAATGACATGGAGATTGAGGCCAACGTGCCGCGAACAAAGCGATCCCAAGCGAAGGGATGACGGATAGGGCACCCCAGTATCTCTTGTACGATGAAGACTCAAGTCACCGACGTAGCTATACCGAGTTTATAGTCTCCGTCTCTGCATACCGTTTCAGTCGCAAAAGTCCATCAGTTTCCCTAGGGTGAAGGCAGACCCCTTCGATGCAAAGACACACCATATCCGATTACGAGGGCCCCTGCCTTCAAGTTATCTGCGACGTGGAATCGTTTTTGTCAGCGTAGTTAGAATCGCTATAGCTTAGTGGAAGAGCGCGAGGCTCATACTTGTATGATCACCTCGAGGTCCCAAGATCGAGACTTGGTGGCGATAAACGTGTTCTTTTGCTGCCACTCTCATGTACTGCCACTCTCAAGTATGTTGAGCTGCTTGGCACACGTCTGATGGTAATGGGCACAGTCAGAGTGAGACTGGAATACGATATTCCATGCAGTCCCGTAGTTTGCGGGTAGACGGGTAGATAGTAAGTCAAGTGAACATTGTAATGTCTCACGTGGCCCCGATTACCGGAAAGCAGCAAAGCCGGAAAGCGGGTCAGGGGCATGGAAACATGAACATGAAGAGGTACAGACTAATCTGCATCCGTGCTTGCTATGCTCATCTGCTTCAGCTCACAAAGCATTCCAAGATCCAAGACGAGTTGGGGGATTTGGTCCGCACAGTAGGTCCACTGGCCATGTGTATGCCCTCACAGCAATATAGACTCTGGCACTGGCACTCTGAGCAGGAGAGTGACGGAGGTTGGACTTGGGGTGAGAGGGATGAGATAAATACAGGTCCGAAGGGTCACTACAATGCTTGGCACAGCGTATAGGGAATCAGAGGACCCGTTGTAAAGTAAAGTGGATTACTCCCCGTTGTCTGAGGCACCATGTGATATTTACGGCGCTCAAACCGAAGCCGCATTGGCTGTCCCGCCATGGTCGCTAATGGTCAGGCTTGACCCAAAAACTCAGAGGCATTCCTCATGAGTACCTGAGGATGGAATTCAATACAACAACGCCAAGGTCCTTGATCCTTGAGAAAGGGACCAAAGCCACGACATCATGCATCAGATCCAGAGCTCCAGAGCCAGAGCAACAGCAACGGGCACGAGGTCGTCAGGGACTAAAAGTAAGAGGCGGTGGGCAAAAAGGAGACAAAGGCATCACAAATGCAAAGTAGAGTGATACAGTAATCTATATCTCTTCCGCCACCTAGCCCATAGCTCTAGCGCTCAGGTAAGGCTATGACAGGTCAAGTATCAACAAATGTACTTGAAGTGTACAGCCTTACAACCTTGCATTTCCAGTCTAGAATCTCAGAATCTCAGAATCCGTTATCAGTATATCAATATCTCACCATTCCCCCCCTCAAGATCATGCAGCCATGAGTCTCGACTTGCGCCATCATCCCGCCCTCGCCCCCTACGCCGACTTTACATTTGCCCTCACGGCGCCTCCTCCCCCTTCCCCAATCCAGTCTACCCCAGCAGTCAAGTATCACATCCTCATCCCATCGCCATCGACCGTTCGCTCAGTCGACCCTCATCCAAAACTCTACTTATCCTCATTCCTTCTCGACCATGGTTCCGTCACTGTCTCGCGCAACGACCTCGTACGCGTCCTCGACCTCCTTCTATCGCGGTATGCCGAAGCGGCAGACCTCGTTGCACAAGTCACAAAGACAATGGCTGAACCGCTGGGCAAGCCCGACGCAGCTTGGTGTTTAGAGATCCACGGGACTGTGGAGGAGGTTGCGCGCCGGCGCCTTGAGATGGCTCGTGAGTTCAAGGTTGATGAGGCCGTAATATCCACGCCGCGGGCCGCACAGGGTTATCCTCACTTTGCGTGGGAAGCTTTAGTGTTACCGAAGCGATGCCGATCGCGCCTTGTTCGCGTCCACTTCATGTGGCTGATACCAGGCACATTCAATCGCGAGCTCATGCGCCTCGCCGACCTCGAAAGGACAGGCCACCCGCCTCGTGGATGGAAGACATTCTCGCGTCCGGGTAAGCGAGCGGCTAGGAAGAGCCGGTCCGTTCCACCTTCAGTGTCCGAGGACGAGGCCGAGATTCCAGAAGGCAGTTTATCGCCACTGCGTCGCCCGTCGCCAATGCCCCGTATCCGCGAGGATAACGACACGGATTGGACGGGAAGCATGCAGTGCAGAGGCATTCACTTTGTCAGCGAGTGGGTGTTTCGAGTCGCGCGACTCATTGTCGCCGAAGGATTTCCGGGAGCCCAGGAGGAACGCGATACGCATATCCTTGAGAACGCAAGGGTCGAGCTCGCACACCTCCAACATCATATGGGCAATGTTAACGTTAACCGGACACGATCGCCCCCTCCACCTCCGCCCTATCCGGCACCACGCTCGCGTACAATCTCCCTTTCCAGATTCCGGTCTTCGCCGAGCCCCTCGCCGACACCTCCGCCCGAGAAGCAGACAAAGGTCAACAGTCAGATGAGCGACAAGGACAAGGCCAGCGTGTACGACTACGTCCGCCGCGTCTTAGTCGGCTAGCCCGCGCAAGCCCCTGCTCCTCAACCACTCCCCTTCTGCTGTACATTGATACCCTCATTTGGTACTTTTGAGTACTTTCCGCATCCACATGCACTGTCCACATGCACCTGTATGAATAGCCCTTCATATGCAAGATAATGAGAGTAGAAATTAGCGCCGCACCGACTGCACCCGCCGGTCACCCTTGTCTGCCCGCGCGCGCAACTTGGCCTGCTTGCGCGACTCGCCTGGCTGCGCGCCGCCGGCAGCAGCGGCAGGCGCCTCCTCCTTGGGCGCCTTGGGCCCGAAGAGGCCGGGCAGGAACATACCGAGGAAGGGCCGGGCGACACCGAAGAGCTTCCACCCGGCAAAGCAGGGAATCAGGGCTGACAACCACCACACCCAGTTCCCGAGGAGCGCGCCGCCGAGTGTGCAGATCCACGTGATATAGATGCTGGAGTCAGCCAGTTCGAACGAAGTGTTAAGGTAGCGGAGCAGCTACGAAGGACATGCACCAGCGGCGCAATGTAACTCACACATCCCAGGCCATCTCGATCACGCCGCTGGATCCCAAGTCCTCGGGTACGCGGAGGTCACCCTTGGCATTGCGCGTTGGTGTGCCGATCTCGACGAACCAGCGCCAGATGAAGATCGACGCGATGAACCCCAGCCCGTGGAGGAAGCCCACGAAACCGCCAGGCAGCAGCTGGCGGTGGTACACCTTCCACTTCATGATGCGGACGAGGATGGCGAGGATCTGGTATCAGCTCGGCAAGACTAGGGGGAGATAAGAGGACGCAGACGCAATTGAATCAATCGAATCCAGCAGCTGAAAATGAAACGCTCTAAGCTGCCACGCCCTGGCGAGGAAGGTCGCAAAGGTCACACCCACATTGATCATGTAGAAGTTCTTGGGCAGAGCCTTGAGAAGCTTCTCGTTGGCCGCGGCGATACGTTTCGTCGATGCGTTCGCCTGGAATCAGCTGATTCGGGCTTGATCTCACCATGATGAATATGTGAGAGAGGATGGAAGATGAAAGAGAGTTGGATGGATCAGGTGGAGGCGGAGGCCGAAGGGAGAGGCGGACGCGTCCATCATAGGTATCAGCGTCATTTGGTCCCGCTCGAAAGTTGGCCGGTCGAGCCCATCGTCGTACCGTCGTGACCATCCGCATTCCGCTCCATCCTCTCCTAATCAAAGGCCAAAGAATGAACGTCACTTCGGCGCTGCTCAAGTCGTCCTCCTCCTCTACGCGCTGGCTCTCCCGCCAAACACGCGACCCGTTCGTCCGTTCCCGCGGTGGGTCATACCGCGCTCGCTCGGCGTTCAAGCTCAAAGATCTCGCGACAAAGCACCCGATCCTTGGCCGGCGCGTCGTCGACCTGGGCGCAGCTCCGGGGGGATGGAGCCAAGTCGCAGCTGAGCGGCAAAAACAATATCGGGGGAAGGGGATTGTGGTGGCTGTTGACCTGCTGCCGATGGAGGTGATGCGGGGGGTGGAGGTTGTGACGGGAGATTTCTTCGAGCCAGCGGTTCAAAGTCGGGTGCTGGAGCTTTTGCGGCCGGCTCCAACCAAGACCCCGACCGCGGCTCCAGCCGCATGGGGGCTGCGGGCCAGCAAGGAGGGCGAGGACGAGACGGGGTCAGAGGGTGAGGGAACGGTCGTGGGAGAGGAAGGAGAGACGGTTGAGGCGGGGAAGGAGGTCAATGTCGGCCTAGCCGACTGCGTCCTTAGCGATATGATGGCGTCTATGAGCGGGATCCGGGATCGTGACGTTGCCGCGTCACTCGACCTCGTTTCCGCCGCTACATGGTTCGCACACCAGGTCCTCCGCCCCAAGGATGAGGCGTACTCTGGTGGATCCCTCGTGTACGTGTTCTTCCCAATCTCTGCTGACATCAGCCTCAAGTTCTTCATGCATCCCGACCTTGTGGATTTCCGGAAGAAACAGCTCGAGCCCTACTTCTCCAAGGTCGTCACGGATAAGCCAGCCAGCAGCCGCAAGGAGAGCGCCGAGGCGTACTGGGTGTGTCTTGGATATAAGGGGGGTTGGGGGCCAGAGGTATGATTGGCATGTGTCGTCTGTGCACGTCGGACATTGCAGGCACTCGTCGGACGACGCACGGCTCATGTGCGCTCTGATGCTAATCTCGGCTGGTGTCCATGTCATCTTATCAAAGCATTATCAAGCACAACAGTATAAGTCGGAATCTAGTAATCTAGGCACCAACCTCCCTTTTGGCTACTTGTCATCCAAAGAACCGGGCCGGTCCGCCCCTTCTCCGCCGCCCATTCTCCACAATGGATCAACATCAGTCAGCTCAATCCGATCCGAGTCTTATTTGTCTCAAGATAGACCAACATCTCACGCTGAGATTTTGATATTTATACTCTTTTCGCCATACCGTCTCTCTCCCCACTCATATGTTCCCATTCTCGCCACAACAGCCAGCCAACACTAGCAACAAACGCGAAATTTTGGACACCGACAGACGCCGCACGCCGCAACCTCGGCAACTTTAAAGCCGCCGCCAAACCTCCCGCTCACCAACCCTCCTATCCAATCTTCCTGCCCCTCCGCCGTTAGCGGCGCTCGCCCACAATGGAGGCTATCCGCATGTCTTCTCCCCAGTCCCCAGCTTTCGAGCTGACGGACCCGATCTCGCGTGTGACATCGCGTGTATCGCGGTTCTCCCTTGATACGAATCCCGGAGCTGCCAACGAGGTAGATCCCGAGGCTGCCAAGGACAAGGGTTTGTCGCCAAGTACGACTACGGCGGTGATCGATAATGCGGAGAGGGACGACCCGTTCGAGGTGCGCTGGGACGGGCCGGACGACCCCCACTGCCCGCTCAACATGTCGACGGCGCGCAAGTGGGCGATCGTCATCGTGATCGCCGTCTCCTGCCTCTGTGTGACCTGCTGCTCCTCCATGGCCGCCATGACGTACAAGGGCATGATCACCTCGTACGGAATCAACACGACACTGTGCATCTCCTCCATCTCGTTCTTCGTCATGGGTCTGGGTTGTGGGCCGCTCATCCTCGGCCCCGTGTCCGAGTTCATGGGCCGCAAACCGGTACTGCACGGCGGATTCGCCCTCTTCTTCCTCTTCAACTTTCCCGTCGCGTTCGCGCCGCATATCGGCGTCCACCTCGCGTTCCGCTTCGTCACGGGCTTCGTGGGCAGCGCGTTCCTCAGCGTCTCGGGTGGCGCGATCACGGACGTGTTCCACAACACTCACGTCGCGACGCCTATGATGATCTTTAGCTCAGCACCCTTCCTGGGTCCAGTCCTCGGACCGCTCCTATCAGGCTTCATCAACCAACGTCAACCTGACTGGCGATGGACTTACTACGTCGTCATCATGTGGGCCTTCGTCTGCATGGTCGCGCTCCTCATTCTCCTCCCCGAAACATACGACCCGCAGCTCCTGAAACGCAAAGCGAAACATCTCCGCAAGACCGACAACAGATGGCGCGCTCCGATTGAGAAATTTGACCGCTCCTTCACCGCTGCGCTCAAGCATTCGCTTAGAACGCCCTTCCGCCTCCTAGCAACAGAGCCCATGGTCCTCTTCCTCGACCTCTGGTCCGCTCTCATCCTCGGCATTCTCTACCTTTCCTTCTCGGGTGTGCCCTACATCTTCCGGACACAACACGGCTTCTCCCTCGAACAGACGGGTATGTCGTTCCTCGGCATTGGGGCGGGACAGGTCGCCGCAGCCCTCTCCCAACCCCTCTTCAACCGCGCCTACGCCAAAGTATCCGCTGCGCATGGCGGCCACGCACCCCCCGAAGCACGACTGGTTATGGGCATGGCGGGAGGTGTCATCTGCCCTGTCGGCCTGCTCCTCCTTGGTCTCACCGCCTTCAAGGACGTGCATTGGATCGTGCCGATTATCCTCAGTAGCCTCTTCGGGTTGGGGTTGGTGTACGCTTACACCGCGACGTTTACGTACTTGGTGGATGCGTATAGGCCAGTCGCAGCCAGCGCATTGGCCAGTAACAGTTTCCTGCGGAGTACGTTCGCCGCGGGATTCCCCCTCTTCGGCCTGCCGCTGTACCAACGCTTGGGTGCTGTGGGCGCGACTTGCCTCCTCGCAGGCTTACTGTTCCTGTTCACACCGGTTCCTTTCGTGCTGTACAGAATTGGCGCTCGAGTACGTGCCAAGTCGAGCTTTACAGCGCACAGTTAGAGCTGTCCAAGGTGGCAAGCTGCAGCAGGCCAAGGGAGTTGGTGACTCCAAGACATCCCTTCTACCTCATAAACACATAGAGCATCAACACTGTACACTACGCAATGCATGGCATCTACAGCTACACAGCGGGACGCTTGACACCAGGCCCCGCCCCCGCCCCAACGCCCTCCACCACCCGCTTATCGCGAAAGAACCCCGCAACGCCCTTGGCAACCTCGCCCCACTCACTACACACCCGTACGCCCTCCCCAATCCAGCGTGGCAACTTACCACGCACCCATGGACGGGCATATCGGCTATCTACGAGTAAGATGGCAGCATAGTCGTTGGCGTGTCGAATAGCCCGCCCGATACTCTGGTTGACAGCGCGCATGCACAGGTTCTGGCGTCAGCTCTCATTCAATCTAGAGTTCACCTCGTACATCTCGCGTGCGGCGTCCTTCCCCGCACCCGGAAGGCGCTCGACATATCGCATGCGTTCTTGAAGTTCGACACTGCCAGCATTCGCAAACGGCAATCCGACCATGATGACGCATCGGCCGAGACGGTCCGAGAAGTTGATGCCCTCGGACAACTTGCCACCCACGACCGCGAAGAGGAGTGCCCCGGAACGTGGTCGGCCTGCGTCGTTGACTTTAGGCGCCTCAATAGCCTGAGCGTATTCCCTCAACACTGTCTCGACTTCAGACGAAGTTTTGGGCTCGTAGAAGATCTGCCCGTCAGTGGGGGGAGTGGGTGGACTTGTATCACTACAAAACCTACCTGCTTGCGTTGGTCGAGTTTGGGCAATAACTCTGTCCAGGCTGCCTTGAGGGCGTCCAAGAACGCATACGACGGAAGAAAGACGACCACCCCGTCTGGAACGAGCCCGATCGTGCTCTGTACCACTGCGCCTAGTTCGGCAAGCTACGTCAGCCATATACGAGGAAAACTCACCAGAGCGGGATCGCGCCGTTTAGTAAACGTAAATTCCAGGTCTAGTTTACGTGGGCCGCGTGTCACAACTTGCGTGAGGAGGTTGGTCTTGGGAATGACGTGGGCGCAGGAGAGGGTCGCGAACCGATCGCGCGGGATTGAGGGGAAGAGCTGTGCGAAGAAGTCGGCGAGCGGTTCCATTGTCCCGCCAGCGAGAACTACTGAGCGGGCAGACGAGACGACCTCTGCAAACCGTTCGGCCGGGTTGAGGAGAACATATTTCAGCCTCAACCCCTCTTCTTTGGAGAGGATGACGCGGCCGTCGTCACGCGCATCCGTGAGACTTAGAAGGAGGGACTCGACTCCTCGGAAGGCAGCGATTGACGCATGCCGCGCTGCGGTGGATCGCTTGCCCTCCTTCTCATCCAGAGACTCCGCGAAGCCCGATACCTTGCGCGCGAGCTTTGATTCTTTGAGGTATCCCACGAGTTCGAGAAGGTTTACGGCGTCTGCGGAACGCCCGATGCGTCCCATGAGCGTGTTGACGTCCATCATTTCGCTCGATTCTTTGCCCTTCTCAAAGGCTGAGCATACGCCCACAAGGCCGCGGAGGACCGCCAGGGTCTGCTGGATCATGAGGCTGTGCCGCGGTTTCAGACGCGTCCGGAAGCGATGGAGGTATTGTGTGAGTTGGGATGCGGCGCTGCCGATGTGGCTGGCAGGGAGGGAGGCCGAGTATATCCCCAGAACCGTGTCGATGAGGTTATGCGCCTCGTCGATGACGACAATTTGGTCGGTTAGGTCGATGCCTAGTGCCTCGCGGGCATTCTTCTGCAATAGTAGATTGTAGGGAAGAGTGACGAGCTGCGCGGCCTTCGTCGCCCGGCGCGTCGCGTAGTATGGGCACACGCCAGCGCGTTTGCCCTCCGTCACGAGGTCTTCAATATCGCGAACGGTGGCGAGGACGGAGTCGCGCACGTCGAGGAGTGGCCCCTCGTCGTCCTTGCGAGGGAGGTGGGGACACCGCTGCGCACCTGCCATCAGTTCGATCGAGGAATATAACTGACCACTCTTCTGCATGTCGAGACACGCCTCGTTCATCTTATCTTCGCGGCCCATCGCGCGCACCTTGTCATTGATGCACATCTGTCGCCTCGAAGCTAGGGGGACAGCCGAGACACGGTCCGGCGTGTCGTCCACGAATGAGGTTTTGAGGAGCTCGGCCGTGAGTTGTCGCAACTGCGAATGCGTCCGCGAGGCGAAGTAGACCTGTCATCAGCACCCCCCATGTCTGACGCACCTTGGGCACGTCCTCCTCGACCTCTTCCTGAGTGCTAGGCTTATCTAATTGAGCCATGAGGGCGCGCACCTCCGCGCTGAGATTGAGCCCATCATCAGGCTCCGCATCTTCGGGAAGGAAGTCGATCTCCTTCACCTCCTCTTCCTTAGCCGATGGGCGAGCGCGTTTGGCTCGGAAGCCAGGATCACGCCGCCGTTCCCGTTCTCGCACGGCGGCGAGGCGAACTGCCCGCTCGGCCGCGGCGTGCCGCAGTTCCTCCATATGCCGCTTGACAGCGTTCTCGATGATCCATGGCGGGTCTGGGTCAGCTCTACTCGTGGATAGCGCACCGTCTGGATCTTCGGCCGCGAAGCGGGCGCGCAGGTCCGCCTCGGCTGCTTCATCTAGTCGTCGTCTGTGGGCTGACAGCCAGCTTAGTGTCGCGGTCAGGAGAGTTAAGCTCTTGCCTGTGCCCGTTGGTGACTCTACCTGATGTCAGCTCCGAAGCTCGGATGGGTGGAACGCACGATGGCAATCTTGCGGTCTTCGATGGCAGAGAAGACTGTGCGCATTAAGTCGAGTTGGATACTGTATGGGTTCGGGTAGGGGAAGGGGAAGGTTGTAGGCGTAGGGAGGCGAGGGAGGAGGGGAGTCGAGGGCCCAGCCTCCGAGTCGCCCATCATGAAGGAGTAGATGGAGTAGAGATTGTGATGATGAAAGTGCTGGTGGAGGCGTGACATTGATTTTCGGCGACGCGTCGCGACGCGGGACCCCGGGTGGCGAATCCACCTTCATCCATCATCCATCATATCCATCATGATACATCCTCAAACAAGACTAGACTACAGTGCTCCTCTACGCTACTCGCCCTTAAAGTTGAGCGAGATGCCGTTGACGCAGTGGCGCTCGTCGGTTGGAGTAGCGTATCCCTCGCCCTTGAAGACGTGTCTGGGGTCAGCTCGGAAAGACCGTAGACGCCGTGACGTCTGCGTCTCTGCAGCGCGTTTGGGCCATGGCCGTACCACGAGCACAGCTGGAATTCAATGGATTCGATTCCGCAGCGGCTCCGTGATGAGGAGGACTCACCCAAGATGGCTGCCGCTGTCTGTCAGCTTGACTCCGACACTATTAGCGGACTCACCAGTTGGCACACACAATCTCGATGCGGGTCATAAAGTTTGAGTTGTCCTCGCGCCGGAGGACGGCGCCAGGGACCGTGTCGAAGAACGCGGGCCATCCGCAGCCGGACGCGCTGGTGTGAGCTGATGTATCAAGGGAAGAGGCTGGGCCGCGCGACCGTCCGGTCGCTTGCCGGTTCTCGTCAAGTTCATGCGCTCGTGTTACAGCTGACAAGTTGAGATACGTGCTCCACGCCTGATCGGGGGACTCCCCAACCTAACGCCCAACGAAGAGAAGAGCCCACTCACAACTTCTGATTCGACGTGTACAGCGGCGCGTCGCAGGCCGCACACGCTGGCGTCAGTTCCAATGAGGGCCAGTTAACTCACTGTACACGCCAGCGGCGTCCTTCTTGTCAAACTCATGCGAGCCGGGCCTCTCGGTGCCCTGCCGGCGGAGGACGCGGAACTGGCATTAGTGGTGTGGGGAGAGAGATGGATGAAAGATGAAAAGTAGAGGTCTGGAGATGGCCTTCCTTCCGCCTTACGACCAGTGCCTTCCATATCTGCCTCCTCGCAGCCCAGCTGAGCGCAGATCGTGGAGTTGGAATCACCCACCTGCTCAGGCGACAACTGTGCCTGCCACTCAGCATCAGACTTGTTGACCTTGAACTGCTCGGACATGTTGGGAGTCGTCGAGAAGAGAGAGAAGGGGAAGATCGCCGCCGCTGTGTAGGCTATGTAGCGAGGACGGGGAGGCGAACGCAAGATGGGGGAACGGAGGGCCGGAGTGAGTGCGTTGGTGGCGCGGCGCATATGAATGGACGAGAGTGGTCAAGAATGGTGTGCTCAGGAAGAGGTGGGCACTAGCTTAGGCGATGGATTAACCAGGAAGAGATGAACCAGGTGGAGGTTACCCATGACGTCGCCCCAGTGACTAGCGTGTTGATGGAGACCGACACCAGATGTACAGATGTACAGATGTACCGCCCGCCACCAACCACAGCGCCCACCAGTGCAGCGCACCATCTTCAAATAGCTCACTACTGACTGAACTGGATACAAGCAGTGCAGTGCAGTGCATAGCTATTCACACTCGGCTCACGCTACATCACTGATTATGCATGCATTAGTATGCATGCTCTCAATCTCCTTTCAAATCCGGCCTTCGCCGATCTCCATAGGTCCACGCGACACCCACGTGACCCATTTTCGCCACATTCGCAAAATTCATGAAACGCCGCGGGGATCCCAAACTGTTAGCGGTCGCTGCATGGTCGTTGGTGCCATCTGTCGCCAGCGTACACCCATCCGACAACAATCATCAAAATGGCTTCCTCTACCGGTGAGTAGCTGGTCATTAAGCAGCACGGCAACAGCGGAAATCGGCACGGCGCGCGCGTTCGAACGGTGCCCGTATGCGCGGGGAGGCTCGAGCAACTGGGCGCCACTGGCGAAACTTTCGACGGCATTGAGAGGGGACGGAGACGGCGAGGGCAGCATGCACAGCGGACAGTGAATTGTCGCCGCGGACATGCTCCTCATCGTGATGGCGCTGTTGTTGTCTCTGTCGTGCGTGCGCCTACGTCGCGACACCTCGGGCCGCTCGAAAGTTTCGACTCCCGCCAGATCGCGAGACCACCTTCCTCGAGCCGACGTAACTGCGTCCGACCCGCTCTGCACTTGGCATTCTCCTTCTCCGCATGTCTGCGCTTCGCCTGTTCTGTGCCGATCACCGCTGTTGTGCCCTGCTGCCAAACAATTCCATGCACCCAAACTAACCCCAGGCCTCGCCTCGGACCGCCGCAAGTCGCGCAAGGCTCACTTCGCGGCCTCGTCGGGCCTCAAGCGCAAGATCATGTCGGCGCCTTTGAGCAAGGAGCTCCGTGCTACCCACGGCGCCCGCTCGATCCCCATCCGCAAGGACGACGAGGTCCTCATTGTCCGGGGGAAGTACAAGGGCCGTGACGGCAAGGTCGTCCAGGTGAGCATTGACGTCTCTCGGGGATCAGCAGAACCTCGGAGGACCAGAGTTGTTAGAACAACGCTGACTCCAGGTCTACCGCAAGAAGTGGGTCATCCACGTCGACCGCGTCCACGTTGAGAAGTCGAACGCCGCCACTCCCTCGGTCGGCATCCACCCCTCGAACGTTGTCATCACCTCGATCAAGCTCGACAAGGACCGCAAGGCCATCCTCGAGCGCAAGGGTGGCAAGAAGGCGGCCGAGCCCGCCGCCGAGGAGAAGAAGTAGACGGCTTCTTCCTTGTAGTGGCTCTGGGGTTGGGATGTACCTCGCATCATGACAGTTAGCGACAGCGGTTCAGCGGTTGCGGGTTGGGTGATCGCGCAACTGACACATTCCGAGCACGTGTCGGACATGCTTTTCACAGTCGCGGCAGTGAAATGCCATTCTGCCAAGTATGATTGAATCTGGCGCAGTCCCAAAATTCCCACCAACCGGTGTCTCCCAGCACGTCTATACGCCTAGTGACTAACTGGGTCGCGAGAAGCGGCCTTCGGTGTTGGAGAACTTGATCTATCACGACCAGGAATGGAAGCACGCGAGTTTCCGCATCGCGCATTGCCCATGTCACGCCAGGCGTTATGCCTTACACAAGGACATGCAGGATAACTGGGCATGACACTGCCTGCCACATTGAATGTTCCGAGTTTGGGACGACGCGCCACATGTCTGCGGCTGCTTAATCAAGTAGGGCCAGGCCCAACCCTATTCTTGATCAGATCAAATTACAGCCCTGCCCAACCAATTCTCGCCAATTCGGGGTCGTTTGGCCGACTATTCAGTGGCGTCGGTGGATCGGTGGAGAGAGTGGAGAGTGGAGAGTGGAGAGTCGATAATGGATGTGACCCCGCTAATCAAGTTCGAGGGAACCCCGGCGTTACTTTCGGCTTTGTAAAGTGTTAGAGATCATCTTCCTTCTTCTGTGGTCTCTAGCTCTCTAGCAGTCATGACAAAGTGATGGCTGGCTAAGGTTTGGGTGATCCGGGAGCGTGGCAGGGATGGATGCGGATGTAAATTCGGAGGACAAAGCTCAAGCTCCAAGGATCCAAGTCTATCGTTGTAAAGCCAAGTGGGCGGTGGGCCTGGAACTCGATGAGAAAACTGGAAACTGGGAACCTACTCACTTTGTGGGCGAGCCGCGCGTTGAGCGGGGTAGGCAGATGAGCGTCGGAAAAGCCGACGGTGATGTTAACGGCATGGGGCCTGATGATTCCGGTAACCACAAAGCAAAGGCATTTTGATATTCAAATGTAGGCCTCCACCTTTGCACCTACACATCCCTCTCAGGCATCTCTTCACTCTTTCAAGAGTCATCAAAGGGCAAAGCTCAACAGAGCATAGCCCTCTCTCGCCACTTCCTCATTCTCTCATCCTCCTTGCATTTCAACACATTCACATACTCTCACATCCCTCCCCAATCTCGCATGCTAGAGTAACATAACCTGGCTTTGTCTCGCACTGTCTCACGTCTCACACCTGTACGACCATTCATTCCTCCCAACGCCTGAACAAGTCAAAAGTCGACGAGTTGGACGCCAGTACGCCAATACCTACGCCACGCCCCTCTGGTGGCTTTTCTTTGTAATCCTCCCCTCCATTCTCCATCCCACTTCACTCGCCCTATTCATCTCCTTTCAGATTCCCACAAGCATAGCGACTCTCGAACCCCTTGGCCCCACCTCGTCTGCATCTTTCTCAAGCGCACGCCCTGCACGGCCCTCCTAGGCCAGGCCTGAGCGACACCTAACGTCGCATCGAGCCACGGGTCCACCCACACCTCGCACTCATCTCGGACAGTGCCTCCACCTAGACCACATCCAACGATCGCCAACTGCTCCTTCTTGCTCAGCCACCATAATGGCAAGCAACAGGGACGCCACCCCCGACCGCGCCGAGGTCTCGACCCCAACACCTGTGGGCGGCTCGGGTACGGCCTTTGCGACGTCTCCGGCAGCGTCGGCCGTTTCTGCAGTGTCCGCTACCAGTGCCGCGTCAGCCCCACCATTCATCGGTAAGGACGACTCGGGATATAGCGCCCTCGCGGCACGTGTCGCTGCCAACGAGGCCGCCGTTGCACTCCTACAGACGCACGTTGCGCAGCTCGCCCATGCCGTCAAGGCTGCTCTTCCCTCATCTGCCCTGCCCAACGGCTCCCTCTCGGGGATTGGCGGTGGACGTATGTTCTCGCCCTTTGACACGGCTACGCCCACTCTCTCCCCGACTTCTGCTTCCATGGGTGGTCGCTCGCCCATAGGCGAGGGCAACGAGATCGCCGTCCTCACGCAGCAGATCGCAGCTCTGTCCACGAGCGTCACACAGCTGCAGCGGCTCCAGACGCAGAACAACGCGGGCGGGAGTGGACCACAACTCGGAATGGTGCAGACCTCTGGCCTCCCGAACGGGCATTCGCACCACGGCGACCCCCGCATGTTTGCAAGAATGAGCATGCCTCCACTCGAATCGCCTATTGGCGGCCCGCTCTCGCCGCACGGCCATCTCTCTCCCAGCCGTGACTTTAGAGGTCCCCGAACGCCTGTAAACCGCTCGTTCGGCTCGAGCCTCCTCAACGATAGCATCGACAATGGCATGTGGGGCGCTCCCGGCGGTGGCAAGTACGGCGGTGGAGGGGGTGCCGGCGGAGGCCGAGAATGGGTTCCTAGCCCCGGCGGCCACATGCAGAACCAGCGCGAGCAGGGTGGTAGCGGCATGAACAACAACAGCGCAGCCGCGCCCGGAGCAGGCATCGTCGTCACAAAGTGGGAGCACTTACAGCTTAAGTCCGATCTGCTGCGCTCGATCTCCAAATATGGGTATGTCTTTGCGTCGTCGCCGTCTTCGGCTGGACGCGGCACAAGCTCACGCACAGTATTGGCCCTCCGAACAAGATTCAGGCCCGTGTCCTTCCGTTCATGCTCAAGGGCTCGGATATCATCGCGCAGGCGCCTCCCACCCAGGAGCGCATCATATCCTAGTAAGATCTGACACGGTGGCACAGGGGCTGACAACTAGTGTGATCCCGGCGCTCCAGCTGTGTCTGACCCTCGCGCCCATGAAGGGCCCATTCCGTGGACCGTCCGTCATCATCATCACCACGACTGTTGATCAAGCCACCCAGTGTCACAAACGTATGTCAGCGGCTGTTGTGCATAACTGACGTGATGCAGTCGTTCGCAACGTTGGTGGTCCTCTAGGTGTCCGTGCTGCGCTGGCTGCTGGTGCGGCCGGGTCGAGCGCTCTCCCCAACGAGGTCGCGAACATGCAGCGCGACGCGATCCAAATTTTGATCGGAACGCCGGCTAAGATCAACGAGATTATGAATGTCAGGAGTGGCTTGTCAGGAGCCGAGTGCCGACTCCTTATCGTAAGTCTGTCTTCGATGACCTAACAAGAGACATGTCTGACATTTTTATTTAGCTCGACGAGGTCGACCAGCTAATTGCGCGTAACTTGTACGAGAATGTCCTGAGCGTTGCTCGGCTCCTCCCCTCCCCTCGCCGCGGCGGTGCCGGTCCGCTCACCCCGGGCGGCTTCTCGACTACCGTTGGCAGCCCATTCGACAACGGCGCCCACTCTCCATTTAACCCACAGAGCAAGACGCCTTTCCCGTCTGCTCAGCCGTCACGCTTCGGGACCCCTGGCCCCAGTGGGCAAGTACAATCCTCGTCGTCGCCAATCGATCGTCAGACATGCATCTTCTCGAACACGATCCCGACCGACGTCATCAACTTTTCGAACCAGTTACAGGTCCGCGACCCAGTCCGCGTCCTCGTACGCCGCGAGGGCTCAACCAACTCTCAGGAATCGGTGTCGTCGATCAGCCCCGGCCTCAACGTCAAGCACACATACGTCTACCTTACGATCACCGGGTCGGCGCGCTCCGAAGAGCAGTCCGCGGACGCTGGACCAGGAACCATCGGTTCTGGTCGCGCGAACGCGGGCGGGATGAGCGAGGAAGCAGCACGCGCCAAGGAATACAAGCTCGACACGCTCGTCAAGATGCTCAACGACTACCCACTGTGGCAGGCGATCATCCACGTCGGCTCTTACTCAATGCTCGAAGCGGTCGTGTACAAGCTCTCTGGGCGGCAGTGGGAGACACTGTACCTCTCGCCCGACATGCCGCAGGGGCAGAAGAAGACAATCCTGCAGCAGTGGCGCATGAGCATTGCTGGACAGGGCCCGCGCTTCCTCGTGTGCTTCGATGTCAACCCCAAGCCGCCTGAGATCCCTTGGGCGCCACTCGTCATCAACTTTGACCTGCCACGGTCGGTTGAGGGCTACGCGCTGCGCGCCGCCGCTGCCGTGCCGCCCTCGTCCCGGCAGGGACAGGCACCGCCTGTCAACGGCGTCATCGTCAGTTTTGTTCAAGCTGCTGGCGGTGACGTTGAGATGCTGCGCTCGACCGAGTGCGCGTACCGCTTCAAGTCGGCCGAAATTCCTTCCGTCTTCCACGACCTGTTTCAACACTAAGGCTCTAGGCTAGGCCCCGCAACGCTCCGCAACGTGTGTATCGCATCTTCTCCTGTGGATTTTGGGTTTCTCTTTCTATAGCACATTCAACTCCAAGTTCAAATTCATCTCTAAACTCATCAATCAAGATCGAGATCACAAGCACAAGAATCAATCAGCCATCAGCCGTCCCTGCGTGTTGTGGGAGGCGGCTGGCAGTCCCCGGGCGGACCACTGTCATCCATAGCCAGGACCCATACGCATATATCTTGTAGCCAGGGCTTGCCCTGTCTCATGCATGTAGCTGTACTCTGTTCTAGCTGGTTTTCTCGAGAATTGTAGGAGGTAAAGAGTAGGACCTACGGTTGGTAATGACGTGTTGATTTTTGAACAAGTTTGTGATAAAAGGGTGCCACCGGGAGTGTTTTGTGCCTGAGAAGGTCGCGACACGCGTGTTTGCCTTGTCTCACCCTAGACGCCTAGGGCTCAATAGTATTCAATCTCTCTCTATCCAAAGCTAGACACTACACATCACATTCATCTTCATCTTCATTTCATCTCTCATCACTTGTCAAACATGTCTGTCTACACTGGAGAGTGTGAGTATCAATACCTTGAGGCCCATTAGTGTCTACATCTACCTCTACGGCCCATCCTCCACACCCAACCCCACCCCCACGCGGACATCACCGTGCGATGATCGTGCACACTCCTCGCCCCTCGCTGCTTGGGCAATGACTTGGCTTCCTCATCCTCTTCCTGATCCTCCCATTCCCTCCTCCCTCATCTACCCTCTATACCATTCCCCATCATGAACACCTCGGCCTCGCGCATCTCCTCCCAACTCAGCGCCGGCGCATCCACGCCCCCGGGCTCGCCAAACAAGCCGTCTCCGCACTCGCCCAACCTCGGTACTTCTCGTTCTCCGTGCCTCCTTCCCCGTCCTCTTCTGTGTTTCCATTTCTCTCAATCCCCCTCCCCCCTCTTGACTCCCCCTGACACCAGCACGAGGCGAGCTGCTCTCATGGCTCAACGACCTCCTCGCCCCCCAGGTCGTACAGAAGGTCGACGAATGCGGCAAAGGCATCGTCTACTGCCAGGTAAGCTCCCCAGACCTCAGGTCGAGCTAACTGGAAGGTGCTCGACTCGATCTATGGTGAGTCGATCTCGATCCGGATCGGTGTAGCCAGCCATCCACATGGACAGGCGCCGTGTCATGGCACGGCCCCATCAGGACGCCACCGGCCTCCTGCATAATCGTCCAGGGCCGCTCGGCCTCGGCGTGGCCCCTGGCCCGAACTCACTTCGCCACCCGGTGGCATAGCTTCTGGTTTCGAGCATTGGCCGCGCGCTACACCCCGCCCGACGACACTGACCACAGGCGACCTTCCCATGTCTCGTGTCAAGTTCAACGCGCGTATGGAGTACGAGTACCTCGAGAACTTTAAGATTCTGCAGAAGGCCTTCTCCAAGCACAAGATTGACAAGCCGATTCCCGTCGGCAAGCTCGTCAAGTGAGTGCGGCGTGATGCAGTGTACGAGCGCTTGGGATGTCTGTGTGACACGTGGCGGTTCCCATTGCAAGTGGAGGTGTCTGCGCCGCCAGTCCGCTGGCGGTTGCTGGCTGGCTCTCTCCACGCCGACTCATCGTTCGCTCGCACTCGCACTCGTGATTCCGCTAACTCAAGGTGCCGGATGCAGGACAACCTCGAGTTCCTGCAGTGGATGAAGAAGTTCTGGGACGCCAACTCGACTGGAGCGGCGTACGACACTACAGGGCGGGGCATGATGGCGTCGTCGGGATCGAGTGCTCCCCCGGTGCGCGCGAGCACGGCGCGCACTGCCACAGGCCGCCCGTCGGTCGGTGTTGCGGCGCCTCGCGCGCCATCGGCCGCGTCGACCGCGCAGATCAACCAGCTCAACGCGCAGGTTGTCGAGATGCAGGCGCAGTGTGAGGGTCTCGAGAAGGAGCGTGACTTCTACTTTGCCAAGCTGCGGTCGATCGAGCTCATCGTCGGCGACCGTATCAACCTCGACCACATCGATCCCGAGGAGCGGGATACGCTTGCCAAAGTCCAAGAGGTGCTCTACCAGACCGAGGACGGCTTCGAGGTGAGTCGCGGCGTCTGGGCATGGTTCGATGCTCGGTGCAATGCAATACTCCGGACGCTCACACCAGGTTCCAAACGACGAGTTCGACGGCGAGTTGGACGACGAGGAGACGTTCTAAAGGCGAGGATCTACCACCCGCTACACTGTGACTATGATGATTGTAATGCTTAGACTGGTAGTGTGCGTATGAAGATACATGCGCGCGTCGAGGGAGTGAGGAGGGAGGGGGTGAGTGAGGGAGGCATGACTGACGCATACTAAAACCCGACTGACATTCACTAAACCACCACCGTTGCCAGCGCAACTCCTCCGAAGGCACATAGGCGTAGTCCGTTGACTTCATCTTGCTGTAAGCTCTTCTCGTATCCCACCTTGTTGCATATTCCACCACAGTACTTCCATTACTTCACCCCACACCACCCGTTACCTGACTAAGCCTTGTTCTCGGTCCACTCGTCGTTGCTCTCGCCGTCCTTCTCCGACGACTTGCGCTCGAGCGTGTCCTTGCCTGCGGATTCGAGGTCCCGCGCGGCATTCTTGCAGTCACCACGCATGCCCTCACGGAACATGAGAGAGATCTCGTCGGGGAAGTAGAAGTAAATGATCACCAACAGGACCGAAAGCGTGCAGATGTAAGCGGTGTAGTACTTCCACGCGAAGGCATCCAGCGCGATCGGGTTTGACGTAAGTGTTCAAAGCGAGGGCGAGGTTTTGGATGCAAAAAAAAAGATCGCGAGACCCTTGGTATGCAGCTCGTAATGCAGGATGGTCCAAGCAATGTCGTAAAAGCCGAAGAAGAAGAGGAATGGGATGACAGTAAGCCATGAGCATGCCTGCTGTCGAGGTACAGTAAGCCAAATAGGTCGGCCACCAATACGGTCCACTAACTGGGCGACAGTGGTAGGAATGACGAGGATACAGAGGGCGAGGTAAGAATTAGTAGCGATAATCTGGACAGGCGGTGATGAGAATCGGTGAGAGGTAGTAGCTGACAATACCTATTCCGACCTAGTTGGTTGTGATCGAAATGACACTCCTCGGCAACGAGGGCGGCCTTGATCTCGTATCTGCGCCGTCGTTGGGGCGCTTGGGCAAGATGGCGACGACCTTGTCCTCCTGTCCTTAACGCGTGAGGAATGGCTCCCGGGAATGTCAGGGAGGGGACCGTTGGAAGAGGGTTTGACGCCTTCACGAATTAATGTACAGACCGACTCGCCACGCGAAAGGCATAATAGCTCGGAGGGTGGCCAATGCCGGGATGTGCGATCTCGTGCAACAAGAGCACAACCTTTAGCCACTCCGACACCGATGGAGCGCGAGATGAACACTCATGATGGGTTAGCTTACTGTTCAAGTTGGTGGTCAAGGCGTTGACGAACGATCCGGCGATAACTTGTTATTGTTACTGTAGCCGAGATTATGTGCAATCATATTAGTACCGCAGATACCCCACTTTTGGTCGAAACGGGCTGCGATCCTGTCGTATAGGAAAGCTGGAACTGCAGAGGGGAAGAGGGGAGTAGTGGCCAGGCTGAGACGAGAGGACGAGGGATGATAGATTACGCCACTTAAAGACTGGGTGGGCTGCCGAATGGTATTGATCAGTGACTCTGGCTGTCATTGGGGACGTTAGCCTGGACCATGACGGACTGCAAACACGGCCTGGACCATAACGGACTGCAAGAACATGACCTGGACAATGACAGACTGCAAGAACATCCTAGGCCATGACAGAATGCAAGAACATGACCTAGGCCATGACGGACTGCAAGAACATGACCTAGGCCATGACAGAATGCAAAACCCCAAACACGCTGCGGAACTGACAGGCTGGATCCGAGGAAGCGGCCAAGGACGCTGAGATAGATTGCGAGCCACTCGCTACGAAGAAAGCCTTCAGAAGGGCCGCCACTGTTGTTGGTTGCGGGCCAGCTGCTCCGGTATGAAGTAGCAGATAGCCGTGTTGGGCCGCCGGCATACCGGCCAACTCCGGCTCCGGCCCGACATCATGCCGACTAGCACGGTGGGCTGAGGGGTATGTAAGCAAGCGGCACCCGACACGCTAGAGACCTATTCATCCCTCGTCCAACATGACCCACACAGCAATGCAGGCGCGCATGACGCTCAAGAACGCCCTCGCGCGCGGCGAGAAGGGTCGTGGTTTCTGGTTAACGTGAGTTTCACTTGGACTGTTGTCCTCGCTGACGAAAGCTTCCCGGCCTCGTCGGTCGCGCGCTCGATCCTCTCCACCGTCAAGGGATTCAACTGGGTCCTCATTGACGGCGAGCACGGCATGATTGGCGACCGCGACTATTACGAGTTGTGTAACGCCGTCGTTCAATATGGCGCGACGCCAATCGTGCGTATCCCCAACGCCGAGGAGGCTCTGGTTAAGCGTGCTCTCGACTCGGGGGCGCACGGTATCATGACGCCCATGTGTCATACTGCCGAGGACGCGCGCAAGATTGTTGCTTGGAACAAGTATCCTCCCCGCGGGAGTCGTGGTTATGGGCCCATGTTCTGTGGCGCGTCGTTTAGTATCAGTGAAGGCGAGTATGCCGAACAGGCCGACGATGCTCTCATGGTCATGGTGCAGATTGAGAGTCGGGCTGGTGTCGAGAATGTCGAGGAGATTGCCAAGGTCGAGGGACTGGACGTACTCTTTATCGGTGAGTAATATGGAGGGAGGAGCTGATGACAGGACCTTACGACCTGTCTAAGTCGATGAATGTCGAGTTTGGCGGGGAGGAGCATAATGCCGCCATTGCACGTATCCTCAAGGCCGCACATGATAATGGCAAGAAGGCAGCCATCTTCTGCGGAGATGGCAAGACGGCCAGCAAGCGCTTTGGGCAGGGCTTTGACATGGCCAACGTCACGACTGACATTGGCAGCCTTGTTGGGCAGATGGGGCGCGAGCTCGCCGACTCGGGCGGCGACGTGGGAGAGAAGAAGGGTGGAGCGTACTCGTAGTGTTTAGGACATGCAGACTTCTATGGAACATGGGAAACAAGGGAAACAAGGGCGTTAACAGCCGCACGGGCACTCGGGACCGTCGGCTAGGAGCATCTCGACGCGATCGACTCGCTCGGTGAGCTGCTCGAGGGCAGCGGATACGATGTCGATCTGGCCTAGTGTCAGCCGAAACTGCGGAGGACTCACCTTGGCGGTAGGTCGAGGCCATCTCGGCGATCTCGGGGCGTGCCTCGGCCTCGGGAACGTCCTCGAGGCGGACCAGCTTGTCATCGAGCATGTTGCCAAGCATGCCGAGGACGTCGAGCTCGAGCTCGAGCTCATTGACCTCCTTCTCGTGTGCGGCGTGCTCGTCCTCGTCGTCATCCTCGTCATCATGCCCGTGGTCATGCCCGTGGTCGTGGCCGTCACCTTGGTCGTGGTCGTGGTCGTCACCGCCACCACAGCAAGAGCACCCGCTATCGGCCATCATGACCCGCACGGTCCGAACAAGCTCCTGCGGCAGCACGCCATCGCGACCGACCTCGAACCTCTTGCCAGCCTCGAGGCCCTGCTTCTCTAAAGCAGCCACGATCTCATCACTCATTCCCCCTAGCTGGAGCACGAGCGTATCGTCCTGGTTTGAGGGGATGACAAACCCGTAACCGAGGAGGAGTGCCTCGTTCCCTCTCGCTCCGTAGTTGTTGAACACCTCGCCGGTTTCCTGACCGGGACTGATGAAGGAGATGGCCTCAATGTCACCCTTAGACGATGGGATCTTGGACGAGAGCCACGTGATCGCCTGTCCGCGCTTATCTTATATCAGCAAAGCTACACTGAACTCACGGTTAAGTAGGTCAAGACCGGGGAGGAGGACGGGGTAGCTCTCCTCGACTTTTTCGCCCGACGTCGCCGAGCCATCCGGAAGGCGGAGGAGGGCGCTGGGGAACGCGCGCGACGATACCGCCGCGTTCAGAGCCGCATAGCGCTCCCTGGTATTAGCTCCTTCTTTCGGCGTCGTACCAAGTAAAGCCTTCTTCCTTGAGGACGGTACGCAGCGTCTCAGCTTCAGCGCGCCATTCACGTTCCTGCTTCTCCACCGCGCCGACGAGGTTCGTGCCCTTGAGAAGACCCCGCTCCGCCTCGGTCCATGTATGCGGCGTTGACGGTGTCGGAAGCGTCTCCACATAGGGACGGTGCTTGAGTACCTCGGGCCATCTTTGTCAGCGCTGCGATTCGGTAACTCACTCCTTTGCCGCATAGAGCTGGTGCAGACCAACATAGGCGGCGGCCAGCATGCGCTCAGACCATCGCTCGCCCTCATGTACAAAATCCTCATCCTTGACTCGGCACACCTTGGTGATAGCATCCGCCGCGAGGGTAGGCGTAATGGCCACGCTGAAGGGACACGAGATGAGGCGCTCCTCTCCAATATCCGCGGTCGCGTACAGTCCCAACCCACTTGATGCGTCTACTGTCAGCTACCGTCTTTCAGACAGTTACTCACCGTCCCGAACCTCCGTGTTAGGGTGCACGTACCCGCCCTCCTGGACAAGCCAGGTGAGCATTTGCTGCGCGGCCTCAAGCTTGCTCATGGTGTTGTTGTCGATGATGTGATCACAGTTCGAGATTTTAGGATTGAAAACGCGGGGCACCAATGCTGCCCCACTCTCTTCTTATTTAAATGGGAGGAAATATTAGATCCCGACGCGTCGTTCATTAGAAATTACCTCCGGCACGACGCGTCTCATTGTCTTTACTCGGCCAATCATCCAATCAACCCTAACCCCCTCCCACAACATTCAACATCAACACCTGAACTAGCCATTTGCACATCTTCTAACCACAATGGTACGTCCATCACTGGGCTCGCTGCCTCGCTGACATACAGAGCGGCTTTGAACAGAACCGCGTATATACCGTCCCCTTACGGGATGTGCACCAGGAACATGACTCGCTGTCGGAGTCGGAGACCGCGTTCTACACTTTCCTTTCGTCGTTCCGCATTGGCAGCGAGTTCATCTACCGGTGAGATTAACTACGTGGACCCTCAATCTGACCTCAGCGACCGCCTCAAGTCGGCTCTGCTTATGCACCACCACACGCTCGAAATTAATCTTGAAGACCTGGCGCGGTTTAATCCAGAGCTCGCGCAGCGATGCCAGAAGACGCCGGGTGATATGATGCCTCTGGTGCGCTCCCACCTTCCTCCCTCACTTTCTATTCCCATCCCGCTGACACCAGCTCGAAGCCTCCCTACTCCGAGCCGCGCGCGCGATCGTCAATCCCACAGCCCGTGGTGAGGACGGCGAGGAGCCGCTCCACACCGTACCGGAGATGCAGGCGACGATCAAGACTCGCCAGAACATGATTCAGTTCCGCGAGCTCAACGCCGAGAAGCTCACGCAGCTCGTGCGCCTCCCCGGTATCGTCATCAACGCGTCCCAGCTCTCGTCGCGCGCGACCGAACTGCAGCTCCAGTGCAAGGCGTGCCGGTCCGTCAAGGCGGTTAAGGTTGGACAGAGCCTTGGCTCGGAGAAGACGGCGCTCCCGCGCCGTTGCGATGCGCCCGCCCCACAAGATGGCAAGAAGGACTGCCCGCTCGACCCCTACGTCATTCTCCACGACCGCTGCCGCTTCATCGACCAGCAGATGATCAAGCTCCAGGAGGCACCCGACATGGTTCCCGTGGGTGAGCTACCGCGCCACATGATCCTCCAGGCCGAGCGATACCTCACGGCCCGCGTCGTGCCAGGCTCGCGCATTATTGCGACTGGCGTCTACTCGACGTTTGCGCCCCAGTCCAAGAACGTGAGTCACCCATGGTGATCTTGCTGACGTGTGCAGAGGACCAACAGCGGCGCCCCCGCCCTCCGCCAGCCGTACCTACGCGTGCTCGGCATTGAGCTCGACACGTCGCTTGCGTCGGCTCCCGGCTCGCGGGTGTTTACGCCGGAGGAGGAGGAGGAGTTCCAGCAGATGTCCCGGTCCGAGGCCCTTTACGAGCGCTTCGCAGCGAGCGTGGCGCCTTCCATTTACGGCAACCTTGACATCAAGAAGGCTGTCACCTGTCTATTGATGGGAGGAAGCAAGAAGATTCTCCCCGATGGCATGCGCCTTCGTGGTGACATCAATGTCCTGCTTCTCGGTGATCCCGGTGTGGCAAAGTCGCAGCTACTCAAGTTCGTCGAGAAGGTGTCGCCCGTGGCCGTGTACACGTCCGGCAAGGGTTCGTCGGCTGCAGGTCTGACTGCCTCCGTGCAGCGCGACCCTGTGACTGTGAGTTGAACGTAAGAAATCATCAGCTCACACCAGCGCGAGTTCTATCTCGAGGGCGGTGCGATGGTGCTCGCGGACGGAGGCGTTGTGTGCATTGACGAGTTTGACAAGATGCGTGACGAAGACCGTGTGGCAATTCACGAGGCGATGGAGCAGCAGACCATCTCGATTGCCAAGGCCGGCATCACGACTATCCTGAACTCACGCACGTCTGTGCTCGCCGCCGCCAACCCCGTGTTCGGCCGGTACGATGACATGAAGAGCCCGGGCGAGAACATCGACTTCCAGACGACCATTCTGTCGCGTTTCGACATGATCTTCATCGTCAAGGATGAGCACAACGAGAGCCGCGACATGAAGATTGCCAAGCACGTCATGGACATTCACATGAACCGGCAGGTGGACACGGAGGCGCAAGGCGAAATCGACATTGACAAGATGAAGCGGTACATATCGTACTGCAAGTCGTGAGTTGTTCTGTGTGTAGGAAAACTGACAGCAGTCGTTGTGCACCACGCCTGTCCCAGGAAGCCGCCGAGATGTTGTCATCACACTTTGTGTCGCTGCGCAAGACTGTGCAGCAGGTCGAGCGTGACAATGACGAGCGGTCTTCGGTGCCACTGACGGTACGTCAGCTCGAGGCAATGGTGCGCATCACCGAGTCACTGGCCAAGATCACACTCTCTCCCAGTGCGGACGTGCACCACGTCGAGGAAGCAATTCGTCTGTTCAAGTTTTCGACGATGGACGCGGTCGAGGCGGGACAGGTGGATGGTATGACGCGCACCGAGCTGCAGGAAGAGATGGAGCGTATCGAGCGTGAGCTCAAGCGCCGCCTGCCGATCGGTTGGAGTGTGGCGTATCAGACGCTCGTGCGCGAGTTTGTGACACAGCAAGGCTATTCGCAACATGCGCTCGAGCGGTGTCTATTCGTGCTCGAGAAGCGTGAGGTTATTCGGTTTGCCAACCAAAAGAAGAGTGTGAGCCGAGTGGGTGTCTAGTTCTAGTGTGGCCAGGCACCTCGGACACTGCGGGCTATTGCGAGGGAGATGAAGAGCGGCGGGGCTACGTGTAGTACTTGTGTACTAGATTGCATCTTTACAATACGGCGTGTTTAGCGAGATTTAGGAATTGTGGAGGAACGGCGGAAAAAGCGGCCGACGGAATAGTTTGGTTGGGTTTGCGGGCGCCGATTGCGGGGGAGTTTGTGAGTATTATGACCAAACTAGGAACGTGACGCGTTTTTGTGGCATTTGCATTCCCAGATATTGTCACCTTTCTGTCCTCGTGACTCTTTTGTGTCCGCATGACCCATGACCCAGTGGACAATATTAGTAGTTGTAAACCTAAAAAGCCAAGATTGTTCGGAAGTGTTGGAAGCGAAAAGGCAGAGGCAGTGGCAGTGGTATTGATAAAGGTGATGATTGTAAGAGCGTGGGGATTATTGGATTTGGGGATATTGAGTTGGAGTTTGAATGGAACGATGCTCGCACGGACCATTTGTTTGTTGCCCATTTGCTCAATACTTCTGCTGATCTCTCTCTCCTCCCAAGCTAACCAACCCCTCACTCCTTTACTCCTTCTAGGGATCACTCGCTCCACCATTTGGCCCCGCTCCTTTCCCTCATCTGCACACACACACCCACCCACCCACCCACCCACCCACCCACCCACACACACACACACAGACACAGACACACACAAAGCTCGGACCCTCTAACTTTGACTCTTCCCCACTGACCCTGACCTTGGAGAGATCAGCAGGGGCTAGGGAGCGAGGAGGAGCGAGGAGGAGCGAGGATGATGAACATGGGGACTTGGGGAAAGATGAGGGATGAGGGACTGTCAATCTTTACCTTTTACTACTTTGTAATGAGACGACGACGAGTTTAAACTGGCGGAGGCTGAAGGCGGTGGTGGCGTTTGGCTTGTTGTACAGGGTAATTCCCCATTCCAAACTAACGCTTGGGCCCATAAAATACCACCCCACAATAACCACAACAGACACACAGCACACAGACTTACAGACTTACAGGGGGAATGTGTGCTGACCGTTATCCCCGTCGGTCGTCGGTCGTCGGTCGCCAGTCGCCGGCAACGAGCCATTCGACCTCCAACTCAAATCCACTAACAGGAGCTGAGCGGAACTTGGTATTTGAGAGTGAGAGTACCAAGTCGTGCGGATCCGCAAGATAGGCCCGGGCACATTTCCCATTTCAGCTACTAAAATATAAATAAACTTGCTAATTCAAGTTGGTTGTGCTAGATCCAAATGTACTGCAGCGCTGTCATTTACAGAGTGGGGCACAACATGATCGATCATTTGCCACCTTGAGGATCCTAAGGACCTAAAGAGTTGAAGGGCTTTGGAGCTGTGGGCTAGAGATGTATACAGGGATTAGTCGTGATACCTTTGATGGTCTGATTACCTGATTGACTGATGGACCGTGCGTAATTCCCTGGACAGACAACAGATGGACAGTGACGAGCGAGAGAGGAACGTAGCGACTTTCCGATTTCCCCGTTTCTTCCTCTCCTCTCCTCCCTCCCCCCCCCCCTTCCCCCAAGCTCCATGACCCGGTAGCCTTGAACCGGTAGAGAAACTATTGAGTTTTGAGCGACCTGGTTTTACTGCTTAGAAACATATTCAAGAGATTCCGACTTGTTCCGGTCATCCTAATCGTACAGATACACAGCTCGTCATCAACCGGCGCCGGTGACCGGAGGTCTCGGCGTGATCTGCATTTAGAGACCCGAAGAACATCAGTGTTCTGTTAACTAGGCGGCGTCACACCACCGCTTTACTTGAAGATCTAAAGAGTTACGCCTGTTCGGTGGCGACATGTCATGTCATGGCATGACGGCCCCATTGTTCTCGGATTTACCGCAACGTCGGGCATTGGTAAACCCGTTAGACTCAGGTAATCAAAGTAACAGGTTCAAGTTGAAGAAAGGAGGGGAGACCGGCGGCAACGGCTGCGCCACGGTCAGCCGGTCAGAGGATCATGACTGGCCCCCTGCGTCTTTGATCCATCCTGATCCTCTCTGTTAACCCTCATTACTATCCAAATAAAGCCGCAGTAACTCATGACTCGATTCCTTCCACCTTTCCACCCTTCCTCCTTTCCACCTTTCAACTTTCTGTAACAACTCCATTCCCCCCCCCCTCTCTCTCTCTATTCCTTACTCGTCTACGCTTCATCATCTTCTCCATCCTACCCCAAACCCACCCAAACACCCCAAGACTACGCCTCGTAGCCTCGCATTCCTCACTCGCGTCCCCCGTACTTTTGAACCCCATACCTTGACGCTAGGACCATCAGACAGGCACTAGACCGTGCTCTGGTGCTCACACTCTCGTGATCGTGCTCCAACCTCCCCTTACCGCCCTGCTCATCCGCTCAGCCTCTCCAACCGCCCACGCATCGTCATCCACAGAGCTTGAGCACTGACATTTTTGGTTTTTTACCATTGCCCTGTCAACAGTCAAACAAACTAGTCAAGCCCACGGAATCTTTAGAGGTAGATGGTGCACGACCATTACCCCTCAACATTCAAAGAATCCCCCTTATTCCCTTTTCTACCTATCAACCTTCATTCCACCCACCTCACCACCAACAACTTGCCTCTTCTTCATCAATCTCTACTTTACACCAACTGTACACATCCTCGCCAATACAAATTCCTACACCATACCCTCTTTCGCACTGTCAACTCAAAACTCACACTCGACTAGACTAGCGAACCTACACCAATCCATCCACCAACCCATCTCAACGCCCTTGCGCCCCAACGCCCCCCATCCTCGTCCCTCTTGTCTCGCCTTGGACTGTAAGACTTGCAAGACTTGCGAGCCAATCCTCGTCACTGGATAGTCTAGCTGTTGTTGGATTCAGCCCCGATACCGTCGAAACGACCAAACCCCAATCCCAACCCCTGTCCCTTCACCCTTTGCCCCACTCATCACTCTCGCACCTCTAGGTTGCTCTTTGGTGGCCCCAACTCTACTCTGCCTTACCCCTTACTATTACTGCACTTCAAGCCCGCCGGAACACTCCACATTCCGCTCCACTTGTCGTTTGTGCCTAGTTGCGCCTCGCCTCGTCGTCAAAGAACACGTCGTCGTTGTCGTCGCCACCACACAAGACTTGCTGGTCAATCCTCGGCTTGTCTATTGTCTCACAGCTTCAAGCCCCAAGCCGTAAACCTCAAGGCCCGGAACGTTCTGTTCGCCACCCACGTATCGCCGCCCCTGCAAACAGTCGGCGAGTGATTGAAACACGTCGACAGACTAGCCCGTGATCACCTCGTCGATCACGCAACCTAGCGACGCCCGGAGCGCACTAAACACCATCACCCCTCTCCACTCATACCGTTTTTGATCATTCTTGCCCCTCTTCCTCTACGCCACCCCCCACACTTTCCTCTTTTTAACAACACCCCAGAGTGTGTGTCGTGTACCATCTATCAGCGACAAACACACACCTATTGTCTTGCATATCGCCTTCCACGCCTCCCTACCTAGACAATAGAACCACCCCGATTGACATAACCCCAAACAGTGGTACGCAGTTGGTGGCAAACGAGGTGCACCCACAGTTTAACTTGGTACGCGCATCCTCATCAATCCCCCTGCTCGACAAGACGCCCCTTGGCAACGACAACAACCACAACACGGGCACATCTCTCATCTTACGACGTCTGCGCACAACGCCGCCAACCTGGATCAGCAGTCATCGTCCTCCTCGCCTCCTGCGGGCCACGGGGGCAACAAACCTCTCCTGCCTGTTTATCTCTCCTCTCTACCAGTGAATCCGACTCCAATTGCCCGCCTGGACCAACCGACTTCACCCGGAACTACTTCTGCCACTGCACACTTTTCCTCGTCGTCGTCCACATCCACGAATTCGGCGCGCAGTCCACACTCCGCCATGAACGAGCCACCACGCCCATTCATGCCTCTCGGCGGCGGTATGCCCCAGCACAGCGCCGCCGGATTCTCAGGCTCGAGTCAGCAGATTAGACACCCTACAGGGGCAGTTTCTCGCTGGGAGGTCCCTCCTACCTCGGCGGCGGCCTCGCTCGCCAAATCGGCGACTAACACGACGTACATGTCCTCGCTCGGCACCCAGGTGGCACCCATGCAGGGGCTAGGGTTCGACTACACCGCCGTCCAGGCTCACCAGCCGCGCTACCCTCCACCGCTCAAACCGCACAACCAAGACTTCTACACCACTCCCAGGTACACCGACCCGCCGCCATACATGACTCCCAACCCAGGCATGACCGCAAACTACCCGTTCGGGGGGGAGATGGTGGACCAGTGGGGCATGCCTTTACCGCCAACTCCGCGCTCCCCCCCAAAAAAGAGCAAGAACCAGAAGAAGGCAGACGGCAAGCAGGCCACTTTCCTCACCAAGCTCTACCAGTGGGTGGCGAATGACCGTGTCGTTACTGACTGCAGGTTGCTGTACGTCCAAGCGAGACCGTGCGTTTTTGTTGTGTGCTAACTCTGGAAGCGAGGACCCGCAGAATCATCGAGTACGCCCTTGCTCCTTTGCGCGCCCCACGCTGACTTTGCCAGATTATTCGCTGGGATGAGACGGGCACGCTCATAATCATCGAGAGGCCAGACGAACTGGCAGAGAAGATCTTACCTCAAGTTTACCGCCAGACGAGGTTTGCGAGCTTTTCAAGGCAGCTGAATGTAAGCTTGAGCACCACTTCCACTCCTTTGACTAATCCCAGATCTATGGATGGATGCGCAAAGTCAGCCTTCGCCATGTGGACAACGGCATCGCTGACCCCGATGCCAGCACATGGTGTACGTCGAAGTCGAACATTCCTTGCGCCACTGACATCAGCACACCAGACGCTCTGAAGGGACTCGAGCAAAGACGAAATCCAGGGGTACAAGCGGCGCGTGCCACCCCGCCCCTCTCAGGCTCAGAAGAACGCTGCCAGGCTCGCTGAAACCATGTCGCTCAGCTCCGACTCGTCCGACTTCCACTCGCCTCCCGGCTATACTGCCCACGCTCTAGGCGATCTAAACGAACCGAAGAGTATCGACTTTGCGGCGCGTTCAGTCGCCACCATGCTTCCTGGTGACGGTGCTGCCCTCCATGCCTTCAACCTCGAATCAGTGGGTCCAAGCGCCGGTCCAAGAGTCGGCCCCTCGGAGCAGCCACAGGTTCGACGTCTGTCGATGCCGGCATCGACGCGTCCTTCACTAAGCTTCCAACACCGACCCATGCATCTAAAGCAGCACTCGATGCCGGGCGTGTCTCTGCACGGCGGCCTCCCCTCGTTCTCTCAGGCGTATCCGATGTCCATGCCGCCCAACACACTCCAGATTGTCGACACGTCTAGCCGTCCGATCGCCAACCCCCAGCAAGCCAACCTGCTCTCGCCTTCTGCAGGCATGGACGCTCTCTGGATCGCCGACGACTCAAAGGACTCGGACCTGCTCCTACGAGGTACGAATGAAGCGCCGTCCTACAAGGTCGAAGACGCGTCGACCTGGGCCCGCCGCGGCATCGGTACGCTCGGCGACGGCTTGCGTCCCACGGAGCCGGCTCCCATCAACGCGTCCTTCGGCAACCCGATGCAGTGGCTTGACAGCACCACTCCAGTCTTCCAGCCCGGCCTCTCCGGTTCCGGGATGCCGACGCAGGCCCTCATCGCCGCCGCGTCCAAGACTGTTCCCCCTGCGATTCCGCCTCCGATTCCCCCAGCCCAGCCGGCAGATGGATCAGGCCCCACTGCCGGACCCATAACTCCGGCGACGCAGGGAGCGCTCTCCTCCGTCCAGACAGTGTCTCCAGGCGTGTACCAGGCTGGTTTCTCTCTCCACACAGCCTGGATGTCTCCGCTGGCGACCCCGTCTCCTCCAACCACGACACTCTCGCGGCCCATGCCCCCAACCGCGACCGCGACAAAGTTGGAGCGGCGCCAGAGCCTAACTCACCCGTACTCGCCGCCGCACGGTCCGCGCAACATCCCACCCGGTACCTTCCGCCAGGTAGGCATGGGACGTAACCGCGACAGCCTTACCATGTCCATTAACACTGCTGCGGCGGGTGCGGCCGACGACGACGGCGCGCTTCCGAGCGCCAGCCTCACGCAGCCGGAGCTGTTTGGCGGTGAGATCCAGACCAAGCCCACCCTCGAGTAGGTGGTGGTTGTGGGGACGCGCTAATGCCAGGCTTTAAGTAGAATCATGAACGTTACGATCACGACGCCTGTTACGAACCCAACTCGACGTGTCTCTGTCTCCGCCTAGCACACTAGGCTGTTATCACCTGTGTTGTATCGTCCGCATTTTGCGCTGTGCGCTGTCGTAGATCTTTGGCAACGATGTGTAGCATGCAATCGATGGCTCCGAGGTGAGTGGGACAGTGGGGCGTCAGACTTGGTTGATCAGTGTCATTGTGAGTCAGTGAGGGCGCGGCCGAGTCAGGTGGCTCGGCTAGCCCCTCGCTCGGTCTATCAATGCATCTCCACGTACACTCGAATATCGTACAACTAACGGCGGACACCCTGGCTGCGCGGCGCACCGCGGCGAGCGTTGGCTGGTGTGAGCGGTTGTATTACGCAGCTTTAGGTAGAGAAGCTTGAGAGCTGCAAACTCACCTCGTTGGATAGTGGCGCGCCCACGAGCGGCACCAATACCGCGCCCGCGCATAGCGTTGGGGCCGACACGCTTGAACATGGGCGCGTTGGCCAGGAGGTCGGGCACGATAATGAAGCGAATCTGGGGTGAGCGGGGGGGCCAAGTTGTAGGGCAAGGGGGGGGGGGAGAGGCAAGTTGGGAGGGCAAGGGAGCGTGGGAGGGGAACAAAGGATGAGGAGAATGTGGGAGGGAAACAGAGTGTGAGGAGAATGTGGGAGGGAAACAGAGTGTGAGGAGAACGAGAGGGAATGGAGCGGGGGAGAGGAGAGTGGGGGTCGGTGAGAGAGGGAAGGAGAGGGTGAGCCGAGGATGGGAGCGCGGTGACCATTGACCAGCTAGGACAACCACGACCATGCCCAACTCGCCAGCCGCCAAACTCACCATGCTGCCGCGGATGTACACCTGTTCGAGCTGGGACACGCGTCCGTCGCGCGCAGTCACTGTAATGTCGCGCATGGCCATGTTGAGGCAGTCTTCGGCTGAGTGAGAGAGCGAGGTTCAAGTAAGTCAAGCAAGGATGGGTTGGCGTGAGAGTTAAGTCGGTACGTGACGAGTGTAGAGTGTAGAGAGTAGATAGTAGAGTGAAGAGTGGCGTCAGTACTTTGCAAACAACAACATAACACGGCCCGATATAAACGGTTCCGGCAAGTCACGACTCACCTTCCATCAGTTTGCCGCGGTACATCTCGCCGCTCTTGAGCTCGACCGTCACGATGTGGCCCAGAGACTCGTGCAGGAGCTTGACGGGGACGCCGAGGTTTGCCATGGTTTTTTGGTTAAGAGAAGGAGGGGCGAAGGGCGGAGGGGGAAGGGGGACCGCGGGTCGAGCCGGGGACGCGGTGGTGGTGGTTTCGAGCGAGAAGAAAAGGAGTGGAAGAGAAAGGCGGATGGACGGCGACGAGTGAGTTGAGGATAACGTCGAACGAGTTGTGATCGCGACAAGAACGACGAACGAGAAGATGATAAATTGGGGGGTTCAGATAAAGTGTGCTGTTTTGGATTTGGATGTTGACAAGTATACGAGTATACACCAATTTCATAATTGCCAGTATAGCCCTTTACATATGCCTATGTCTACTGGGTCAATCCATCTCTAGCCAACAGCGCCGCCATAGCGCCCGTCACGTCACCATGTACATCCGCCGCACCATGGGGACTCTCAACGAGCTCGGCCAACTGCGCGTCCAACAACCTCCTAAGTTGGGCGCAGAGGACGCCAATCCTCGTCCCAGCCCGAAGTTTGACAGCCCCATTACCAAGCATGATCCCGCCGACGTAATGGTTAAGCGTGATCGCGCCTCCAAACAACAACAACGCGTATAATGGCACGTCAGTTGCGTCGCGCAAGAAGACCTTGGACGTCTCAGCCTTGGAAAAGTAGGCGACGTAGCCCCTCTTCCAGCCGGATTCTGCAAACATGATACTCGAGGGGTGGAGGAAGACGCGTCCTTGGGTATCGAAGAAGCGTACTTGCTTGGCCTCGTGATCTTTCTGTAGGGTTCCATGGGAGAGGCGTTCGAATTGGGCTTCTGGTAAAGCGATACGCGCTACGCGAGGATAGAGCCCTCCAACAAGGACTGCTTTCACCAAGTTGGTATCGTGGGCTTGGGAAGAGGCTGCAGCGAGGGCTGCTGCGCCGCGCTCGAGGAACCCGATTTGGGTGAGCGCGGCGGAAAAGTCGGACCGGAGAGAGGTGATGTCCCGCAAAGCTGAGGGGGAGATGAAGTTTGCCTCGCAGAATCTGCGGGCTTCGGATCCCCGTAGTTTCGAGACGGCGTCGTACGCCTTTGCGTCTGTTAAGAGATCTGAGCGGGCGGTGGAGAAGGCCTCGCGCGCGCGCTTGGCCTCGTCTCGCCTATCCAGGGGAGATGTGAAGAGTGGCTTGGAGGACAGCAGGGCGGCGATGGTGAGCACGGGGTCGAGGACCTTGAAGACGGTGCCCAGGACGAGCATTTTGGACAGGCGGAGGTCGACGGGAATCATGGACATGTGCCTTCCCATGGCGGTAAGGCGCGCCGTATGCTTCTCGCTCTCGACCGCGCCGAGATCCAGGAGTGTCTGCCATGCCGCGTCGATTGCGTCCATTTTCGGCGGGTCGAGCGCGCGGCCTAGGAACGCACGCACGTCCGTGTCCTCGTCCATCGCCTTGACTTGAAGGAAGAGGGCTTCGAGCGGCGTCCGCAGGATCTCCGGGACAGGGAAACGCGGCATACTGTTGTTCTCCGTCCGGCGCGTGTACAGCTTAAAGCACTGACCGGGCTGGGTACGGCCTGCACGACCGCGTCGCTGCCTGCCCGACGCACGCGAAGTCCAGCACTCGACCAGGCGCTGGAGGCCGTTGTCGGCGTCGTACTGAGTCTCCTTGACACGTCCAGTGTCGACAACATACACGACGTCGGGGATGGTGACGGACGTCTCTGCCACGTTCGTCGCGACGACAATCTTGCGCCGTGGCGCTGTGGAGGGAAAGACGCGCCGCTGTTCCGCCGACGAAAGGTTGGCATGGAGAGGGAGGATCTCGACTGCACCAAGAGGAGTGGATTGGAGCTCCTGGATACACTGCCGGATCTCCATGACACCAGGCATGAAGATGAGCAATGCGCCGTTACTGTCCGCCGTGTCCACGATATGCTTAACTGTCGCCGCGACGAGGCCGTAATCGATCCGGTCGGCCTGCGATATGACTTCGAGAGCGCGAAGGTCGTCCTCAGCCAGCCCGAGCTTCTCGTAGTCGGCACGCATAGAAGCCTTCTGCTCCTCGTTCAGGCGCGGCCCGAAGCGGCTGGGAGTAGGCTTGTAGCTCAAGTTGGGGATCACGTCCTCCAGGTAGTAGTCCTTGACTGGATGAGTGAACCCCGGAATCGTAAGCGCGGGGCAGCCGCCAAAGTAGTCGATGAAGATCTTCTCGTTGATGGTCGCGGACATGAGGACAACCTTGATGTGCTTGTTGCGTGCCAGAAGGTCCCGCAATAAACAGATGAGGAGGTCGGTGTCGACACCGCGCTCGTGCGCCTCATCCACAATGACATGGCTGACGTCCGCGAGGTCGGTATCCCCAGTTCCCAGGCGACGGAGCACGACACCTGTCGTGCAGAAGAGCACGCGTGTCTCGCGGCTCGAGCGGTGCTCTCCGCGGATACTGTAGCCCACGCTCTCGGGCTTGGTGTCGACGTCCTCGAGGCGTTCCTGGCCGACACGCGAGGCGACACCCATTGCAGCGACTCGCCGCGGCTGCGTGACGATGATGTTGGTGCTCGCGCCGCGGCCGGCGGCAATCTCGTGGTCGAGGATAAACTGGGGTAGCTGCGTACTCTTACCGCACCCCGTCTCACCCACAACGACGAGGACGCGGCTCGAGTCGAGCGCGCCGCAGATCTCCTCGCGCGACTTCCACGCAGGCAGCTTCTGCCGCTCAGCAAGCATCGGCGCATAAGCCGGGTTGGCGAGCAGACGTTCGTGGGCGCGGCGCACAGCCTCGTGTTCCGCGGCGGTGGGCTCACGTCGACGCCGCGGGCCACGCGTGCGCTGGACCTTCTTCGCCGCACGGGCGACCGGCGCCTCCTCCTCCTCCTCGACGTGGGGGACGAGGTGCTTCGTGACCTGCGCAAGGTCAGGTGGGTGCGCGACAACTCCGGGAATGGCAGTCTCCAAATGCTCAGCCATGCTGAGCACGACACCTCCCATTCCGGCCTCTAACACGGCGACGAGGTCGTGTCGTTCGGGGTCGCGGAACGCGCGCAGCATATCGGCGTGCAGGTGAAGGCGCATGTATGCCGGCAGCGTCGTGCTCGTCAGATAGAAGGCGGGAGCGCGTTGCGGATACTGTGGCGACGGATAGGGAGAGTACGCATCCAGCACGACGTGGAGGGTCAAATGCTCCTTGCCGCCGTCGAGGTCGACTGCGATCTCATCCGCCGCGCCGCCCTCTCCCGAGACGCGCCGGAATCGTTCGCCGAGCACAGCATCGAGGGCAAGCATCTCTTCGTCTCTGCAAACTTGTCGCTCCTCGTCCTCCTCAGCGGGAATGACTTCGGCGTCACCCCATCCCCCGTCGGTGCCGTGCCACCCGCAAAGACGGCGGCCCAGCATCTCGAGGGCGAGAGATTCGCGCCCCTCGATGCTCAGCACAGATTCCACAGCTTTGCGTGGGAACCCGGCGTCGCGCACGAGCTTGTCGACCAGCCATCCACGCACCAACTGTTCCTGGCCACCCACAGTCGCGCCCGTCACCATGTTGGCGCCTGACGAACCGGGCCGGTAACGGGCAGGCAGGTCGTCCTCGGGCAGGTGGAGGAGGAGCCATTCAATGGCAGCCTCGAGTGGCGACAGCAAGTTCAAGCTCAGGACGAGTGGGTCCGAGCTGCCGCCCGCGCCGGAGTGGAGCCGCGCGTCGGCGGCCGCAAGCGCGGAGAGACAGCTCGCGACGTGAGCGGGCCGGAACCCGAGCGTGTCGAGCTGCTTCTTGACGCTCTGCAGGTCCAGCGCTGGCGTAGATGGCGTCGCTGCTCCACTTGGAGTATTGGAGCCACTCCCGCCCATATCGCGGGTCGCTTCCATCACCGCGCTCGGGAAACGCTTCATCATCTTCTTGACGACGCCCTCGACCATCTCGCGCAACGCCGGCGCCATACGTACCTCCGGTGCCTCCTCCCATGCGCGCCCGTGTTTGCGACCGTCCGGCGCGGCGGGGGTGCTCCGTCCGCTCCCCCGTTCTCCCCGAGCCTCGGCCTTGCTCTCCTCCACCGCGCGCTCCTTGTCGGCCTTCTTCGACTGCCGTTCCTCAACCTCCTTCTTCGCTGCGAACGGGTCCGCGTTCCACTCCCATTCCCTATGTGCGGGAGCCGACCCCTTCTCCGCCAACAGCTCGGACCAGTACGGCCTGATCGTTGGGGGAAGCGTCATCGCCATTGGAAGGTGCGAGCAGAAGCGGAAGAGCGCGTACGTCGCGACAAAGTGTTTCGCCATCGCGTCAGAGTCGATCTGAAGCGGCGGGTGCGGCATCATCCGTACTGTGTCGAGGTCATAGACGTTCTTGTTCTTGCGCTTGCGCAACGTCACCGCGCCAGTGAAGGTAGTTGGCGTACCCTTGTTGGCTTTCTGCTGTCAGCCGAATAGCTCCGAGACGACACGCGGGACCCACAACATCGACGATGGGGCGCTCCCACCCGGCCTTCTGACATTTCTCATTCAGAATCGTCACAGGGCTTTTGTAGCCGACGGGAAAGAGTGGTGGGGGCCGCACTGGCTTGTCCGGGTCCGTGGTGCCATTTGCGTCCTTCTTAGGGTCCGGCTTGGCCTTGGACGAGTTTCCCGCGTTGCCAGAGCGCACAACGTTGACGGGCCGGCGTTTTGGGGCCATCTCAGTTGCGTTTGATGGAAGGGTGGAGGAGAAGACAAATGTTGACGATAACTAATCTGTTGTTCCCAACTTTTGCACCTCCACACCACCCCTGCACCTCCACCAACCAACCTCGCTGGAGCGATGACATCTCCATGAGTGTTTCTCTACCTCTACTGCAGATTTCATTCCCAAACACACACTAGCATACATCACATCATCTGGACATCGCTCATTGTCTGGCGATATCACTTCGCGTTACATACAGTGTACAACGTCACGCGGTCTGTGTCGCCACGCCACGCTAATCGAGGAGAACCAAACACGAAGACATGGGGGATTTTGAAGGCCGTGGAAGGCCGCAAGATGGCTTTTACTCGCCGAGTCATTGTTGCTGGTGTTGTCCATTGAGCTGCTGGATAACCTGGCCAAGCGTGCCAGGCTCGAGCGGCGCAAGGTCCATGACACCGACGCCGTCAGCACCGGCCAGCGCAGGGTCGATGTTGGACATGTCGTGCGACATGTCGTGCTGCATCTCGTGCTGCATGTCGTGCTGCATCTCGTGTTGCATGTCGTGCTGCAAGTCATGCTGCATCTCGTGAGGCATCTCGTGTGCTGAGAGAGCCTCGAGCGAGTGGACGTCGTGGTGGGCCTGCTCGGCCTGGTGCATCGCCTGCGCCGCAGCTACGGCAGCGGCTGTGTCCTCGTCCAACAGTCGAGCCTTCTTGACCTCGTCGTCGATAGCTTCCGATTTGCGCTTGCGGCCTGCCCTCTTGGGTGGCTCGCCGAGAGGTGTCCCGCTGGCATGCGCCGCGAGGTGTTCGGCAAGCTGCTCTGCACTAAGGGCAGTTATACCTGCTTGCTCAGCTTCGCGCGCGGCCCGTTCCCGCATCTCCTTTGTACGCTTTCCGGGTCCACGACGGCGGACCTGCTCGTCATATGTGCAGGCCAGACTCCGCTTCGCGCAGTGGTGACACGTCGGTCGGCTGCCGTCGCATCTGCTGTTAGTAGCTACACCTGGGTCGAGGATAGTTGACTCACTTGAGCTTGCGCCCACGGCAGAAGTGGCACGCCAACATGAGCTTCTTGGGCTTTTCGGTAAGCGGCGTTGACATGAGCGCTACCTCTCCGTTGTGGACCTGCTCGCCGAGAGGAACCCCGGTACCGTTTCCGCCGACCATGTCGACACCACCAGCACCAGACTGGTCTACAGGGTGGGTCTCGGCCCAGTTGGATAATGTTGCAGCCACAGCACTGTAGTCGCTCTCATAGTGCTCGCCGCCGTGCTCGGTGCCAGGGAGTGGCATGACGCCGTTGATCTGCGAATAGTCACCCGTGAGGTGGTCGCCAACCTGGTAGTACTGCTGCCCGCCCCATTGGTCCTGCTGAAGCTGGGCGTAGGCCGCATCAGGTTGGACGTGCTGCTCGACAGCCTGGACCGCTGCGACGGTTGCATCGTGGTGGATGGTCGCGTCATGGTGTTGCTGAGCCGGGTCCTCGACGGTCTGGGCAGACTGGGCCACCTCTTCTTGGCTCAGCTCAAGGATGGTAGGCTGGTCGGCCTTTGGCGGGCTAGCCACGGGTTGCGCTGCTCGTTGTTCGGCCATGGTTGCAGACCAAGGGAAGCTGGGTGACGTGTGGTACAGAGTGTGGTATACAAGGTCGCCTGATGGCGTAATTGGCGTCGGAGGAGTAAGGGACGCGGGTGTGGGGGGGAAGGTGGGGCTCGATGCGGATGACGGACTGTTCAGCCTTGGGCTGCGATGTTCGTCAAAGCGAGGGTCCGGCGGAGATGGAGGAGTGAGATTAACGGAAGGCGGGCCGTGGTATTGGGATGACGCGTAATAAGCCGAAGCTGGTGTGCAAGGCAGGTAGATGCAAGGTTTATAACGCGTCAAGGCTGCAGGAGCGATGGAGAGATCAGGTCGTACCGCCTGTATGCGAGTCAAGGTTGGATGGGGAGAAGGTTGACTCCAGTATGGGTGGCGATCGTTTTGGTGCTGCTGCGAGTGCAGAGCAAGCTGCAGCTGTTGATGATGACCTTGAAAGGCGTTAGCATTTAGAGTATGACTACATCAAAAGGTGGATGGAAGATTGTATAAGATGATTCAACTCACTGTTGGATGGATGCGACGGTGAGGGCGGCGGCAGATAACAGTGGACGCGATGTGAACTGTTCCCGTCTCCTAAATGGTTACCACTACTGAGTGATGGTGTCAAGGTCAAGGGTGGAGGTACACCCTGGTTGTATGGTGAACTTGGTGGGCCTGGTGGGCTGGGTCGCCTTTGGGGCGTCAATACACTATAAACCCCTCCAACGACTGTTGCGATTGGTCGCTGGTTCCTCTGATTCAGATGTTGGGGATTCCGGGACGAGTGCAAAGATACCCAATCTCTTTCGTTGTTACTACAAGAGTTGAACTCGATGAGCTGGGTGAGCTCGGTCAAGGTCACTGTTGATCCAGTGGTGGTGGATGTTGACGGAAGCAGTAGGTTAAGCTGGGGATGAGGGTCGACGGAAGCAAGATGAATGGATTGTATGGGTTGTATGGGTTGTATGGCTTCTACTTGGTGGTGTGATGGTGGAATAGTAAAATGAACATCAGTTGCTGCCGTGTTTGCACCCGTCCACTTTACACTAAAAGGGAGGATTTGATAATAACCTTCCTCCCTTTTAAAATCGAGTTCCCCCATGCGGTCACGTCACTCCAAAGTGGCACGTGGTTCGGGAATATTCCGGTGTAACCGATGTGGCATTCCCCAAGTGGCACTTGGTGTTGATGATGATGCTTATGTCAGAACATTGCACGGTAGCGTATTGTCAACCAACAGAGGTGCAGTCTTTAGCGATAGTGCGTCGGCGATAATCCGAGACAAGATTTCCGATGGAGGAGACAAAATACCTACAATCGAGCCTCGGTTTGTTCTTCCAGAGGACGAGCGAAGCAGGCAAACAGAAGGCGAGTCCGGCGCACAAGGCTTAGGCGTGTGTACGACGCGGAATGACGAGGAGAAGGCGAGTCCGGCGAGTAAAAGTGGTGGGGAAGAGCCGTGGTTACGGTACGGAAGTGCGGGACGAGAGACAACCCCATGGGAATGGGACAACATATAAAGGCGTTCAGAAGCGAGGTGTGCAAGGTGTGCAAGGTGTGCAAGGTGTGCAAGGTGTGCAAGGTGTGCAAGGTGTGCAAGGTGGGCAAGGTGTGCAAGGTGTGCAGGTGTGCATGGACAAAGTGAGGCAGTAGCGATTTGTATTTCACAGGCGTTCAGTGTTAAGTCGTGACACCGATGGATGTCTCGAGGTCCGAGCTGCCCCCACTGAATGGGCAGTGTCATCTCCCCGTTTGACCAAGACCGGCGCGAGCCAGTGCGACAGCGCCACCGCCTGCTCGGGGATTTGGCTCTACACATCAGATAGGTTGGGCTCACGAAACTCTGGCGAACCGGTGCCTAGACCGCCCACGTAGCTTCGACTAGGTACAATGGCACGGACTACAAAGTACAAGACGTGACCTGCCTTGTGCGCCACTTTGACGCATCACAGTGTGTGCGTTCACGAGTTATCACAGCTCACGGCTGTGAAACGTCGATATGGGCGGCGCCAGAGGGTAAGTACCACAATGGGTTTTGCTGCTCGCCGTGCACCGTGGCATGTGTCCCGGTAACATTGAAAGGAGGGTTGGACGTCATGCCCGCATTTAAGCGCGGCGCGAGTTGTCACGCCGGCACCCACATGTCACCTTGGGGTGCCGCCACAGAGTTAGTCCTGCTTCGTGACGCGCATGGTTGGCTACGCAAAGCGGTTTCTGTGCTTCGTAGGGAGGGACGGGGGTCGGAGGCCAATCCGTCAGGAATGCCCAGAACCGAAGAAGATGCTGCGTGAACCTTATTCTCCATTGTTCCACGACGTGGGGCAGCGATCTCGAGGATTCCGATGCTCCATCACCGGTGCATGGCGCACGAAGATTTCGGCGCTCGGTCTGCTTCTGGAACGGCGTCGCTATCAGCAGCAATGCATTTACCGCAATGATCTGGTGAGGCTGCCAACGACGCGTGAAAATGGCAGTTGGTGCTCGGAGAGACAGCCCAGAGACAGCCGAAAGACACCTTCTCAGGATAGTCATGCTCCCCGCACAGACAAGATCCCCCCCAAAGGTCATCGCTTGTGGTGTCCCAGAACCGTCCGTGTACCGTTCGAACTGTTGGCGCAATTTGCGGCACGCCACATACACAAACTCTCCTCTCCAGGCGATTTTCTCCACGCAATAACCGCCTTCCTTGGAACCCGCGACCGGAATCGGCGCCATAACACACACCTAGTCCCTAGTTTAGGTGGTCGTCGGCCGACATCATTGGGTTGGTCCGACCTGCTGTTATGCCCGACGGTATGATACCTAAAACAAGGAGGCCTGTGCTGGATCTCTCGGTGATCCAAGTGGTGGACGCGACGTGATCTCTAATAACTGACCCCATCCAGGGAGCCATTCTTGGATTAACCGGAGAGGCCAAAGCGCCGAGAAGGCCATGAGCTGTCAGTTCGATTGTCAGATCTCACTGTACTTGAGTGAGTTGCGGATGTGGTTTGCGGACGTGGTTTGCGGACGTGACAACAGGATTCGAGATGCCGGGTCCCTTAACGGGTTCGAGCGGCCATGGAAGGATCGCGCCACGGAACAGCCACGTTCGAAGGTACTGCCCTCCTTTGCAGAGCGTCCAAAAGTCTACCGATTGAGAACGGATCGATCAGGTCATATTGCTGGTTAACAAGGTCAGCCGGTTCGTTCATCCTATGCGGCGCACCCCGAGGCCGGGTATGGTTGTGGCGATGTGGCAAAGTTGTCGACGTAGGTGATGGAGATTGAGAGAGAGCCAGGTGATGGCAACTCAACTTTGGCACACGTCCCCCTACGTCATTTCTTCAACATAGGAGATTTCTGGCCTTCCGAATACAATCGTATTGCATTAGGATTTTCTAATACCCGCAAACCTAACGAATTCCGAGTGGCAAGATGAGCGGGATCAAAATACTATGGCCCTCGGCCATTGCCATGACTGGTTCGGCAAGGTTCGACGCGCAAGTCCATCCTCTGTCCTCCGGCATCCCATACCTCCATCTTCCTTCATCTCAACCTAATTACCTTTACACCAGTGACCGTCGGTACCAATGTACCGCTTCTCGTCGCTCCGCAGCGTCGCCGGACCGGCGCGCAGGCGGTTGGCGATGCCTGCGTTCGCGCCGCTTCGCTTCGCGCGCGCCTACGCAACCCCGACCGGCCAGCCGCGGCCAGATGACAACTCTCCGACACCGGCCGGCCTCGAGGGCGTGTTCGGCGGCGGCCGCCGTGGGACGCACAAGCCGGCTGCCAACGGAAATTCAGGCGAGTCGAACAAGGAAGCCACGGAGGGAAAAGAGGACACGTCGGAGCGGAAGCCACTGCTCCTCTCGGACGAGAGCAAGAAGAAGAAGGCGACGACCGGCGGCGGTGGTGCTGGTGGTAGCGGTGGTAGCGGGGGCGGCGCGCCCAACGGCAACTTTGGCGGGATGACACCGAACCAGCTCCTCCTTGCCGTCATTTCGACATACGCGCTGTACTCGCTCACTTCGCCGGGATCAGGCAACACCCGCGAGATCACCTGGCAGGAGTTGTGAGTGGACGTTGCAGTGGCAAGCTGACATCAGCCGCAACCAGCTTCTCGCGCGCGGCCTCGTGTCGTCCCTAGAAGTTGTCAACCGCAACAAGGTCCGCGTCCACTTGCACAACCCTATTGCGTCCTCCAACACCATCGGCTCGACGTCAACGGGCGCCGGGCCGCAGTCCCCTACCACAGGGCCCGCGCCTTACGTCTTTACTATCGGCTCGCTCGAGGCGTTTGAGAACTTGCTCCGTGAGACGCAGGACGAGCTCGGCATCCCCCCTGCCGAGCGTGTTCCCGTCTCGTACCACGACGAGACGTCCATGATCAACCTCGCAATGCAGATGGCACCGACCATTCTCTTGATGGGCTTCTTCATCTGGATGGCGCGCCGGACGACTAGCGGTATGGGCGGCGGTGGCCCCGGTGGCATGTTTGGCGTTGGCAAGTCCAAGGCCAAGCAGTTCAACGAGGACATGGACGTCGGCGTCCGGTTCAAGGACGTCGCTGGTATGGACGAGGCCAAGGAGGAGATTATGGAGTTTGTCAAGTTCCTCAAGGAGCCAAGCAAGTACGAGAGGCTTGGTGCCAAGATCCCTCGTGGAGCCATCCTTTCGGGACCTCCCGGTACTGGCAAAACCCTGCTGGCCAAGGCTACCGCCGGTGAGGCCAAGGTCCCCTTCTTCTCGGTCTCGGGTTCCGAGTTCGTCGAGATGTTCGTCGGTGTTGGTCCGTCGCGTGTACGTGACCTCTTCGCGCAAGCCAAGAAGAATGCCCCGGCCATCGTCTTCATTGACGAGATCGACGCCATCGGCAAGGCCCGTGGCAAGGGCGGCAACTTTGGCGGCAACGACGAGCGCGAGTCGACGCTCAACCAGCTCCTCGTTGAGATGGATGGCTTCGGCACCAAGGAGCACATTGTCGTACTGGCTGGTACCAACCGACCGGATGTGCTTGACCCCGCCTTAATGCGTCCCGGCCGTTTCGACCGTCACATTGCCATCGATAGACCAGACATTAGCGGCCGTCGCCAGATCTTCAAGGTCCACCTCGGCCCGATCCAGCTCTCGCCCGACCTGAAGATTGACGATGTTGCCGCGAAGCTCGCGCTGCTTACTCCCGGCTTTTCGGGTGCCGACATTGCTAACGTGTGTAACGAGGGTGCTCTCCGTGCGGCGCGTCGCGGCGGCGACAACGTGACGTGGGCCGACTTTGACGGCGCTATCGAGCGAGTGATTGCCGGCCTCGAGCGCAAGTCGCGCGTGCTCGGCAAGAAGGAGAAGAAGACGGTCGCGTACCACGAGGCTGGCCACGCCGTGTGTGGCTGGTTCCTCGAGCACGCGGACCCGCTACTCAAGGTGTCGATCATTCCCCGTGGCGTCGGTGCGCTCGGCTACGCGCAGTACTTGCCAAAGGAGCGCTTCCTGTTTTCGACGCAGCAGCTGCAGGACCGCATGTGCATGACACTCGGTGGGCGTGTGGCCGAGGAACTCTTCTTTGGCGAGATCACGACTGGCGCGCAGGACGACTTGCAAAAGGTCACCAAGACGGCGTTCGAGGTCTGTGCCAACTACGGCATGAACCCCGAGATTGGCCCAGTCTCGTTTGGCAACAGAGAGCAACAGAACGAGGGCCTCCAGAAGCCCTTCTCCGAGAAGACTGCCGAGGCCCTTGACATGGCCGTCAAGAAGATGATCACGGACGCCCACAAGCGCACCACCGAGCTCCTCACCAAGCACAAGCCTGAGGTCGAGAAGGTTGCCCAGCTCCTGCTCGAGAAGGAGGTCATCAGCCGCGAGGACATGCACGATCTCCTCGGCAAGCGCCCCTTGTGAGTATGCCCAAAAGACTACACTGACACACAGCGAGAACCAGGACGAGATGGACGAGTACATTGAGCAGCAGCTCGACGAGAAGAAGAAGGAGCAGGACGCGCAGACCAAGGGCGAGGGCGCGCCCGCGATGGCCATGAAGCGCACGGATATCAAGCAGATCGAGTATTAGGAGGAGCACAGCACTCTTTGGCATAGATAGCATGCGGCATATGAATGTCTCCGCTCTTCCGGTGCGTATTGCGCGCGCAGGATAATGTCGGATGTCGCGCTGCCTATTCAGACAGCACTGCTGTCAGTATGTCAGCATTTCGGTCAGAAGAGAGGCCAAAGCGAAAGCCGATTCGGAGATGCCCTGCAGTGATAAGCCCCGGGCTAATACCCGGCCGGCAACTAGTCGTACCTCGATATCATCACTGGTCATCTGCCGCGCCTAGCCCATGTCATGAGCAGCAGTAGCTGCTGGTAATCTTTGCATCCCTTTCTCTTCTCATCACTATCCAACTATCGCCGAAATGACTGTAGCGAACAACACGGTCTGGGAATATACCCGCTCAGGCCGACTCTCTAGCACCATCGCGCAGGCGGTGCGCGCTATTCCCGAGCCCGGCCCCGGCGAGCTAGTCATCCAAGTCCGTGCGGCCGCCCTCAACCCCGTCGACGAGCAACTGTACGTCCCCTCCCATCCTCCCTAACAGAAGCGCGCAATCCCCACCCTCCCTCCTCTCCTTCCTGGGCTGCGCCATCCCCTCCCCTTCCAAGCCACTCGTACCAACCTCCGACTTTGCGGGCGTCGTTGTGGATTCCAAGAGTGCAGCTTATGCGGTTGGGGACGAGGTATACGGCCAGCGCTTTAGTGCAGACGGTAACGGCTTCCTGGCCACGTACGTCAAAGTCGAGGCCTCTGCGCCATTTGTCAAAAAACCCAACGGGCTGGGATGGACCGACGCAGCAGCTGTCCCTTTGGTGTATACTACCGTCTACGATGCGCTGGTGGAATGGGGCCGCCTCTCAATGGGAGGGGGAGAGGGTCTCAGCGTCCTGATCCTTGGGGGAAGTAGTGGGACTGGTCATGTTGCCGTGCAGATGGCCAAGAAGATGGGGTGTAATGTAGTGGCAAGCTGTTCGGGCAAGAACGCTGACATGGTCAAGAGCCTAGGCGCTGATGAGGTATGTCTCTTCTCTCTGTATAGCTAACACAGATTATCGACTATACTGCCCAAAACGTACCGCAAGCCGCCCTCATGTCGCGGTACGCTCCATACGCTGTCGTCCTTGACTGCGTTGGTGGGACTGATCTCCTGCCCGATCTCGATAATTTGCTTCTCGACAGTCCACATCGACCCGAGTTGGGAATCTACGTCACGATCGTAGGGGACAAGACTAGTCGGGACGCGATGGGCGGCGCCGCGACCAATTTATACACCCCAGCACAGGTTGTTCGCACCGTCCTTGGGAGATTGAACGATCACCTCCCCCGTTGGACGCGGAGTTGGACCGGGAGGAGGTACGCTTGCATCAGGCTCCATCCGAATATGGACAAGCTCGAGAGTTATGAGAAGTTTATGGAGGAGGGAGGGAAAGTAATCGTTGATTCGGTGTGGACTTTCGGGAAGGCGAGAGAGGCGTACGAGCGCTTGGAGAGTGCAAGGGCGAAGGGTAAAGTCGTGGTTGAAGTGTCAAAGTGATGTACCCTAGGCAGGTTATGCATCAGTGGCCGCCGGTTTAGGGTGATTCCTGTGTGAGAATCAGAAACTGGTCAGCTCTGGGTCTCTGGAAGCTTCGTCTGGAAGCTTCGTTGACGCTGGCCGTGGAACGGGGCCGATTGGGCAATGGTGATACATGACGACACTACTCGCCGCTTAGCTGCCTACTTCTTGCTGTCATCAGTTTGCATGAATGGATGAGAGCTCACGCATCTGCTGGCACATTCTCCGTCGCTGGCGCCGGCTTGGCGGGCTCCGAGGCTGGCGCGTCCGTAGCCTTTTCCTGCGCTTTCCAGTCGATCACGGGCTTGATGCCTTCCGGAGCGGGACGGAGACCAGTCGCCTGTTGCAGTGGCTCATTCCAGATGTACACGCCCGAGACGATGCCTGGTGTCAGCCAGCTAAAACAGAATACAAAAAGCTGGACAGAGGGCCTAGCGAGGTAGAGCCATCAGTACTCACCGACACCAGCGGCCAGGAGGATGGGAACGAGGCGTCCGCTCATTTTGTGGATTGGGAAGATGTATCACTCGCTCATTGTCAAGCTGGTCGGACATTCTAGAGTGGAGGCGGAGGGTGGGTGATCTCCGTCAAGTGGAGGTGGTGGAGGTGAGTCAACTGAGATAGGTGAGGAAGGAAGGCGCGTCGCGTCCTCTGATCTTTCGTCTCATCATTCCATCGTCTCATCATGTCGGCAGCGGGGACACAACAGCAACAGAAGGAGCCAGAGCCAGAACACGCGCCACCAGTATGTCCTCAGCTACCCTCGGTGACCGTAGCTGACTCCAGCTCCTTGTCGCCGAGGTGTCGGATGTGCGGCACTTCGCCCGCCTCCTCCGCGGTGTGGGTCTCAAGCACGTAAGCTCCTCGACAGTGGCAAGCTTACCCAGAACGCTGTTATGACCGTCTCACAGGCAGGATTCGAGGTTACAGTTGAGGAGGTCAAGTCTCTCTGTGCGACAGCGTGGATCCCCACCAACGTCTTGGACAGCTTCAGTTGGACGGGCGAACCGGCGTGCTTTGAGATCTCGCTCGATGCGATGCTCCAGTGCCTCAACATCTTCGGTAATGCCGGCGCAGGCGGAGGGGCGTTACCGTCCGCGGGGAGGAAGAAGAAGCGGTGGGCGGGCGAGGGGGAGGAGGACGAGACGGAGTGGCGCGTGTCCAAGGGAAGGAGTACGGGTATGCGCATGACCTGGTCGGGGCCGGGGTATCCATTGAGCATCATCCTGTAAGTTGACGTCTTGGAAAGTCATAGCTTACAACAGACGCGACGACGCTAAGGGGCCCGTAACGACCTGCGAGCTGTTCACCCTCGAGCCGGAGGAGCTCATGAACCAGCCGTTCAACGACGACGACCGGTGAGCTGTGCCTTGGCAAGTAGCTGACTCTAGCGCCGTGTATCTCATCATCAAGGTCCGCTCCTCCACATTCGCCAGCTGACAGCAGGCTGAGTGGTTCCGTGATGCCCTGCTCGACCTTCCTCCATCCTGTAACCGCGTGACCCTCCGTGTGGTGCCGCCCGAACAAGGACCACTGGTGGCTGATACAACGCGCTCATCGCGCGACCGCGCGATACGACGCAACACCGTCGGCTCATTCACAGTGTACGCCGAGGGCGACTTTGGCAACGTCCAGGTGAGCTGAAACTCGATGTCATAGCTGATGGCAGTTCGACTACCCAAACGATCGCGAGGTGATGGACTCGTTCGAGTGCTCCAAGCGGTGCGAGTATAGGTGAGCTCTGTCGTTGTAGGGAGAGAAAAGCTCATGACAGCTACCACGCGTCACATATTGTCCTCTTGGGGCGCGCGCTGCAGTATGCGCTCAAGGTGTGCGTCCAGATCGAGGAGAACGGGTTCCTGTGCGTCCAGGTCATGCTGCCCCTGCCCGAGGGGCTGGCCGAGGGCATGCACAATGGTATCCTCGAGTTCAAAGTGGGTCGAGTGACAGCTGATGGCGGGCTTCTAGTTGATGGCGGGCTGCTAGCTGATGGCAGATGCATGCGCTCGAGGACGAGGAATACGACGAGTGACGAGAACCAGCGTTGTCGATTCGTGGTGGGTCGCAGCTCTGAGCTCTGAACGGTACCGAGGAAAGCTGACAGCAGATGTTCCTGGTCCAGTATTACAAATGACTTGTAGATCTGCTAGAACTATCGACTGCTCTGTCTGTCTGTATGTATGTAAACATGTACGCGTCTTCTGCGATTGGCATATGGACGAGGTACATATTGCTACGGCGTATGGTCCACTGTCCGCAGGCACGATCGCGCCCGCTCTTTAGGCTACAGAGGTGCACACACTCACGACACTAGTCTCTCCGTACACCGACCGCACCAACTGTCATACATCACTCTGATGCTCTGAGAGACTCCTTCACTCGGCGGACATCACTCCGCCCACCGCTCAAAAGTTGAGCGCGTCCTCGTGCTTCTGCTTGGGTAACTTGGCGACCTCGGGCTTGACTGTAGCGAGGAGGTTCTTGGCCGAGTCGTTAGCAGGGTTAAGCCGAAGCACAAGCTTGAGGTCCGCCTCAGCGTCGCGCCATAGCTGGAGGCCGACGCGTGCCACCGCACGCTGGTATATGGCCTTGGCGTTCTTGCCGTCCTTGTTGAGGATGTGCGTGCAATCGGCCTCGGCCTCGAAATGCCGTCCAATCTTGTTGAGCGCGAGCGCGCGGTTCGTATAATATACCGTCTTCTTGCCATCCAAGCTGATCGCGCGCGTATAGCACCGCACAGCCTCCTCCCATGCCTCGTCCTTGACGAACACGTTGCCGGCAGTCTTTTCCTGTGCCCCTAACTCCTCAGTCCACCGGTCCATGCACTCGGTCCACGCCTTGCTCTCGCGCCCGCCACGCCGCCGTGCAGTCTGCTCCGTGAGCCGCCGGTACATCGCGACTGGGTGCACAGCTTCGAGCGCCTCAATGTCCTTCTCGTATCCCGCATACTGGAATGGCGAGTTGGACACGGCGACCTTGTGTAGGAGCTTGACAAAGTGGCGAAACGTCAGGACAATTGCCGTGTTGCGTACCCCCGATTCGGCCTTGGCCCACTCTTCCGGGAGGTAGACCTTGCGCTCGGGCTTCTTGAGCGCCTTGGGGGGTAACTTGACCGTCTTGTTGCGGCCTTTTGCGCGTCCCGTCGCGGCTCTCCGCCCGTTCTTGCCGTTCGGGATGTTAACGCTCGCCGTCTCGGACACGTCGTCCTCTTCGTCGAGCCTGAGCGCGACCTCCAGTCCCTCAAGCGCAGCAGGCGCGTTCGTGCTCGGCCCATAGCGGGAGATGACGCTCGGGTCGTCGGCACCCAGCTCCTTCAGTCGCCACCTGAGATGCTCCTCGACTGCGAGGACGTCGGTCATTTGTGGATGAGGGAAGACTTGGGGACGCCTCATCTCGGGCGGAGTTGGCTTCTTCGGTATATGCACGAACCCCTTTCCGCCCATTGAGATGTTGGCAGGCCGCTCATCCTCGTCGATGCCAATGTCGAGAGTTGGGTCCGCGTCTGAGCGCCGCGCTCGTTCTTGTTCGGGCGACTCGATACCGCCAGTCCATCCCTCTGCAATGTGAGTGTTCGCCAGGTTTGCGGGTAGCAACCCCACTGGCGCTTTTCGTTGCCGCACGGCCGCGTGTAGACACACCGGACACGCGACCAATTGGCACAAACAGGCGGCGTGGTCGTCATCGTCCGGCGGCGCACCGTGGGCCAGCCCCAGGTCGTGCGTACACACGCCGTCACGCGGTAAAGCTGGTGACGCTCCTGGTGGTGGTTGCGCGCCTAGTCCTCCTGCCCCAATGGCTACTGCAGCGGACTGCATCGGCCCACCACCTTCGCCCCGCCCTTCTGGAACAAGCCGTCCTGTCAGGCGCCGCTCCATCTCAAAATGGAGGTTGCGCAGCATCTCGGTCATGAACAGCTTGTCGAGCTGCGCGCCGCCATGTACAATCTGTCTGCGCATGCCCTGTGGGGTTGCGCCGGCGAGGATCAGCGAGATGATAAAGGCCGGGATCGAGTGTGTGAAGACGTGATGGAACGCCTCGCTCCTGCCATCAGCCACCTCGCATCGCTTGTCGCACGCCTGTGTCCACGCACCAACATGCCTCGACCCAGCAGTCGTACTCTCTGCGCACGAGGACGCCGACGTCTTCAACGACGCGCGCGAGTTCTGGCTCGCTCATCCGCTTTGTGCGGGCCCCTTCGCTGGAGGCTGAGACATGCTCGCCACGAGCTGGCCAACGCCGGTGCAAAGGGCAACTCGGGCCGGCAACCGCATTCGTGTCCTCGTCGACACTGCCGTCCGTGTCCGAGTACTCGCTGTCATCTACGACATGGACTGTCGATGCGGGACGGAAGGGTTCCTGATGTCGTCCGGGGAGTTGGAGGAGGGGGAGAGTCGGGGGAGGCGCGGGCTGCTTGTACTGGTTGGCGGCTGCAGCGAGAGATTCAGGCGTCATTTCGGGCAAGACGGGCGGAAAGATGGATGCGCCTCCCTGTAATGCAGAGAGGCGCAGATGCGCGGGTGGACCTGGAGGCATGTCTGGGTTGGCATGCGTCGACCGGGGAAGATTGATGAGGGATGAAAGGGAGTGGGAGATGTGAATTGTCGTCTTGTCGGAGTTGGGCGGCGACTAGTGTACTACTGTGAAACATGTTGAATACACGGTGAGCACTTGGAGGGCGATGGCGTGGGGAGTGGAATGAACGGCGACGGAACTATTTTCATCAATTACACGCCTTTTTCAATTCCACGTGGCACAATCAGTGTTTGGTTGTCATTCACGTTCGACCTTTGGTGCAAGACTCTTTCATCGACATCCACATTGCATCCGCTTCGTGCTTTTACCCTCGTCCTCAAGATGGTCTACAACGGAGGTGGGTCGTGACTGCCGTCGAGGGTTTGGCGCTGCCCAGGGTGTTACGCCGGTCGATGGCAGCTATTCATGAGCACGCTGAGCTGACAACAGACGAGGTGTCGGCTGTGGTCGTCGACTTTGGCTCTCACACCACGCGCGGTGGCTTTGCTGGCGAGGATGGACCACGTGTCGTTACACCGTCGTTCTACGGCTACATGAACGTCGAGGAAGACACACCACCCGCCACGAACGGCGACGGCGACGGCGGCAACGACGACCCGATGGACGGCAGCACGGAGAAGAAGGAGAAGAAGAAGGGCAAGCGCAAGTTCTTTTTCGGCGACGACGGCGTTAGTGTCTGGCGCAAGGACATGGAGATCGGAAGCTTCATGGTGGACGGCATTGGTGCGTCCAGCTCGGTACCCCTCGTTAGCTGACACCAGTGAACGACGCCGAGGCAGCCGGTCAGATGCTCTCCTACGTTCTGCGGAGCCGGATGGGCGTCGACCCAACCGAGCACCCACTCATGCTGACCGAGCCGGCATGGAGCACGCCTGCCTCGCGCGAGACGCTCGCGCAGCTCGCCTTCGAGGGCGAGGGCGTTCCCGCGATGTACTTTGGCTCGTCGGGTGTCCTCTCCGCCTTTGCGGCAGGCAAGCCGACCGCGCTCGTCCTCGATGTCGGGTACGCCAACTCGTCTACGGTTCCCGTCGTGGAGGGGTACGCCCTGCGTGCAGGCACGATGCGCCAGCCGCTCGCATCGAGCCTCGTCCTAGCCCAGCTCCATCACCATTTCCAGACACCGACGCCGACGCGCGCGTTCCCCCTCTCACTGTTGCCGCGTCAGCTCATCGCGCGGCGCGACACGTCAGTCGACCCCGGTACGCAGCCTCGCCCTGGCCTCCGCGAGGACCGAGGGGAGGGCACGACCGCGTCGTGGCGCGCATGGGCTGAACAGGGCGTTGTCGAGAACTGGAAGGAGGCGTGTTCCGAGCTCGTCAGCGCGCGCGGCTTTGACATTAGGACCGCCACCAACCTCCCTCAGGTCCTGTACGAGTTCCCTGACGGGTACCAGCAGTACTTTGGCGAGGAACGGTATCGCTTCACTGAGATGCTCTACGACCCCAAGAACTACTTTGACCAGGTCAGCTAACGTCCCACTCCATAAGCTGACAGCAGTCCTACGAGCCTCCCGCACTGTTACGCGCCACGCCGTCGAGCGACCACTCACACTCGCTCAAGGACGCCGTGTCACTCTCGCAGCTCGTGCACGACAGTATCATGGCGTGCGATGTGGACGTGCGCGCGGCGCTGCTGCAGAACATCGTCGTCGTCGGCAACACGAGTCTGACGCGTGGTCTGACTGAGCGACTGGATGTCGAGCTCGCAACCCTCATGCCCAGTGTGAGTATACCAGCTCTCTCTCATTGAATATGTAACTGACAACAGCAAAAAATCAAGATCCACTCACCCTCGATCCCATATGAGCGCAAGTACTCTGCGTGGCTCGGCGGCTCGGTGCTGGCGTCGCTCGGCACGTTCCACCAGCTCTGGGTTACAAAGGACGAGTACGAGGAGCACGGCATGAACATTGTGCACCAGCGGTGCAAGTGAGCTGTGGTATTGGTCTGTATTCCTATTGTAGACGGTAGATGCAAGGTAGTCAAGGCAGAGTGTACGGTTGCTTGAGCGTGATGTACCTGGGCGTCGGCATGCCCGAACACGCTGCGTCTGCGTCTGCGTTCACTCGTCTGCTCACTCGAGCAATCTCACGTACATGTACTGACGGAGAATGCTCTGCAGCAGAGAATATTGTCCTCTGCTGTTATTGTCAAACGCGCACAGACAGGCCCATTCCTATTCCCATACCACTCGGCACCCAGTCCAGTCACCTCAGGCACCAATATTCCATCAACACAACATCCCCCTCGTCTTCCATGGCATTAGCAGAACTCGGTGCAGAGCTAGGCATCCGAGCCAGCCGAGCCCGCTTTGCTCGCGGAACAGCATCCAGTCCTATCTCCATCACGAGCATGTCCGCGCCGTCCTCACGGGCAACCACGCCCTCCCCCGACTCTCCCTCTCCCTTCTCTTCCTCCTCCTCCTCCTCCGATATCTCGGCATCTGACCCCTCTCCAACGACTGTACCCTCTCCAACGACTGCACCCTCTCCAACGACTGCACCCTCTCCAACGACTGCACCCTCTCCAACGACTGCACCCTCTCCAACGACTGCACCCTCCTTACCCACGACACCGTCCCGCGCCCGTGCCCGCGCCGTCCCCATCTACTCTCCCCTCGCCGCGACAGCCAACACGCCTCCCCGCCCCCCGAGAATGTACACGATCCACCCATTCTTTGTCCGCCGCGCCGCCCCGACGCCGCACCAGCCCCGCTGCGTCGCCGACTACGCAAGTACAAGCGAGAGCGGGTCGAGCATTAGCGAGGCCGACTTGAGCCTTAACTCTCCAAGCTCTCCTCTGGACGCTCTGGGCTCGCGCTCCCGACAGTCACAGCCGTCGCCTATACCCTCCACCCGGGTGTTGCCTCCCCCAACCCTGCCCCCGGAAGACGCGGTGGCGCGGCGCGCACATATCCTCGTAACAGCCATAAATGCCCGTAAAGCTGCGCGCGCGGCTGCCATCAGTCCGAGTAAAGGCGCTGACGAGATCACGGAGGCGATCGCGGGCTTGAACCTCAACGCTGGTGCGTCCAAGACCGTGGCCGTTGTAAACGGCGAGGACGTGTTTACCGACTCTGGGCCAGCCGAGGAGAAGGCTCCAAATACCAAGACTGGGTCAAGGTCAAGGTCAAGGTCAAGGTCAAGATCAGACAATCCTCTCAACCTGCCTTACTTCTCCCTGTCGCGCCCGCTCGCCGGACACTTTGACCGCCCGGCAAATGTCGTGTATACGCGCGACGCCTCGGAGGCGGATGACCTCATCGCGTGTCTCCGCGCGGCCCACTCGGCTTTGACCTCGAGTGGCCTCCGCCCGGTATTGGGCCTGTGTTGAGGCGCCAAAACCAAGATGGGAGCATCAAGCACTATCGCGCGGGCAAGTGGGATCCACTGGCGAACAAGTACGTCTGGCCACAGGGACGTACTGCCGTCGTGCAGGTTGCAGATAGCCGTACAGTTGTCGTCTATCATATTCCCATTGACGGCGTGTTGGGACCAGGACTCAAGGCCGTGCTGAACGATCCTACGCGCCTCAAACTCGGCGTCAATATCAGCATGGACGCGCGCAAGTTGCACCGCGACGAGTTGATCGAGAACACGTCTAGTCTACTGGAACTATCGCACGTTGCGCGGCTCGTTGATCCAGACGCGTGGACGCGCTCTGGCCGGCTCATCTCCCTCGCACGGCTTACGCAGCATTACCTCGGCGTACCACTTGATAAGAACGAGGGTATTCGCGAAGGCGCATGGAGTCACGACCTCAATTCCGTGCAGATTGAATGTACGTTTTCTCCACGGGTGAGCTGAAACCAGACGCGGCCAATGACGCATACGTCGGTGTATTGATCTATAATGCAATGGTGCGGCGTGCCGAGGAGCGCGGAATCACCGCCGACCTCACAATGCTCAAGATGCAAGTTGCGATTCCGCAGTTCAGTGCGCCGGCAGTCAAACTGGCCGAGAGTACGCGAAGGCATCCGGCCGTCGTGGCGGCGACGCGAGCCGGTGCTAAGCCGCGACAATCGCTCGCCCTCAGCCTCTTCGTGGCAGGAGGGAGCGTGAGTGACCTCGCGACAGCACTCCACATCTCGACGCGGACGGTACAGGGATACGTTGCGCAAGCGGCACAGCTCATCCCAGCGGACGAATATGAGGGATACGGCGAGCTGGCAGTACGTTTGTGCGAGGCGTTCCCGATCGATTCGTACCCTGCCGTCCGGAATGTCGAGTTCTTCAAGAAGCTCCGTAGCATCGCGAGTGCGAGAGACAAGGCGGACCGCGTGCCAGTACACCACGTACAGGAGCACGAATGGGGTCCTGATTACTAGTGTACCTTTTAGAAACATTTTGAGAATACTGCATCATATTTTCTGCCACAGTCCATCCTAGCTCTACGTAGCTCTAAGGCGCCCTGTGGCCCCAAACGACCTTGGTTGGAACGGCGGTACGTCCATCGATGCGTCCGAACGCTGGAACGGGTTCGGTCTCCATACTTCCGATATCGACAAACCCATATTTGCGGAATAGGTCTTTTGTGTGTTCGACTGTCCAAGTTTCGCGGAATTCATTTCCTTTAATGTGGTGATTATCGTCATTGATAGGAACCAACGAGCTATCCATTTCGCAATGGAATCGTTTACTCAAATCCTCTCCATTTGGGCCATGAGCGAATTCGAGAACGAAAAACGTCCCTCCAGTAACAAGTACCGACTTGACACCTCGAAAGTAAGTCTCGAGATCATCCACGTGATGCGCAACCAAAGTAGAAACGGCCACATCCCATCTACCTCGCGGAGGTGACAATTGACGTTCGGGGTCCTCGATAATTGGGGATGGCATAGCTTGGCCACGGGTGAACATGCTTGCACTGTCGGGGCCTAGGGCATGTTGAGCGAATGTGACATTAGGGAGATCGGTCACGAGGCGGGAGAGGACACGGATCATGTTGCCCGAGGGCTCGAGGGCGTGGACGGATCCAAAGTCGGCTAGGTGGCGAGTTACGGTGCCGACACCGGCGCCGACTTCGAGGAGGTTGAGGTCGCGGAAAGTAGAGGCGGGGATACCTGAGGCGGCAATGGCGGTGTGGATGTTGCGCGCATTGACCTCGGCACTCTCGAGGTGGCCTGGGCGGTTAAGGTACTCGTCGCCGTTCCACCTGTCGTCGGACATGATTGAGATGGGTAGTGTTGAATGGAGATTGAGGATGGGGATGTGGTTGGTCTTGCCCACCCAACATTAACGAGCACGGGCCACCTCACGAATTCCGATGATCCCGAGTAGCCGAGGCACGAGGCACGAAGTAATCGTCATCGACAAATAAGCCACAAGGCTAGGAATATCAAACACTCAAAGAGTCCAGAAATGATAGGTGTATGATGAAAGACTGTGGGCGAGTTGGAGTAACTTTGCGCTTGGTTGAGATGGGTTGAGTTGTAAAACAAGTCGTAAAAAGAATTAAAGAAAAATTAAAAGGTAATGACCACTGACAGGATCGAACTGCCGACCTTTGCATTACTGATATCCGACTGGATATTAGTACAATGCTCTAACCAGCTGAGCTAAGCGGCCTATTACAAATGTTTTGTTTCCCTCTCAACCTAATTCCGCCGTGGCCAGGACATTCGAACATTCGAATGCATCGTTGCTTCGATGGTCTAGTGCAGAGCTCCGAGGTCAATATTGGAGAGGACATCAGGTGTGGACAAGACCTGTGGTGTAAACTAGGCCAGAATCAAGCCTTCTTACGCCCCACGCGACATGCCACTTCGCGCTCATCAGTCAGCCCTTAATCACGCCCTATGCTCGCGAAACGTGCCCTGTAAATGCGTACATATGTCTAGAAGGTCATCTCGAGGTCGCCGCTCTCCTCGCTCCCCTCACTGCCCTCACTCTCCGAACCACTCTCCTCATCCTGGTCCATCTCCTCATCCTCATCCTCGTCGTCGCTCTCATCCTCGCTCATGTGCCGTTCAGCAGCGTCAACAAGCCGCGTCCAGCCCTCCTCGAGTACCGTCGCGTCCTCGACATCCCGGCGAGCAGTCTCAACGACGACGTGCGCGTCCCGTCCGCGCCCGATAGTCAGGAGATGCTCAGCGTAGCTCAGGGCAGCATAGACGCGATCCCCGTCGGCGCGGCATGACCCACGCCAAGCGCGGTAGAGGTGCGCTGCGGCGTCCTCTCCGCGGCTTGGGGTGAGGTGTGCGCCGGCGTCGATGAGGGCTTCGAAGGCTGGGGCGAAGAATGCTGGGGTTGGGTGGTAGCCGCGCACAATCTTGTCCAATGTCGCAGAAGGATCCGCACCGCGCGCCAGCTCCGCTGCAAAGTATGCCGCCAACATTGCGGGATGGAGAGATGGCAGAGGAGCCCGGAGCGACGCTGCAAGGACCTTCTTCCACGATCCAGCCGGGTCTGTGGTGTGCTCGTCTTCGAACTCTGCCCACTCGAGCCATACTGAGGCGACGGCATCCTGTGCTTCGTCCGATAGGCCGGACCGAGTGATAGTCTTCGCAGTCTCTGCACAGACGCGGAGTACCTCGTCCTGGTCCTCCTCGTCCTCGACTTCGGCGCGGACACGTGCGAGCGCGAGGTCGGCGTCGTCGGGGTGTTGGGAGGCGTGCGAGCGGGCAGTGGCGAGGAACGACTCGGGGTCGAGGGTCTTGACAAGATCCAGGTGCCGCAACAGGAGAGATGGGGGAGCAGCGAGCGACGGCTTCGTGAGCGCCTTGAGCGTCGAGAGGAGGTAACGTTGCTGTTGTCAGTTGGGGAGCATTCAAGGCAACTCACCAAGTCAGCGTTATCTCCTGCCTCCGCTATCCTCTCGGCGAGCCAAGCACCAGCGACGTCGGTCCATTCGGATCCCGCCTTCTTCGCAACGCTGCGAATCTCCTTCCCGATTACGCCAAGCGCATCGACAAGCTCGACGCCCTCGAGCACGATACCTCCCTTTTCCTCCTGGCCGGCCTCGTATGCTCGGTCGTACAGTGGACGCGTGACGAGTGCGAGACGCGCACGAGCCCCGTCTCGTCCTCCCTTTGCCGCGACATGCTCGAGGTCGGCATACACGGTCCTCAACGCCGACTTGCGCAGCGGACTAGGGTACGAGCGGAGCATCTCCAGCAACCCTTCGCGGAACGCCATCCCGTCAGCTGCGACGGCTGGGTCTACGCCTGCGTCACCCCCCTCATCGCCTGGCTGGACCTTCTTCAGAGCGCTCTCGAGAGCGTGCACGACCAGCTGGCCGGAGAGGATGGCGCGGCGCGCATCCTCACCCTCGGGCCCAAAGGCTCCGTCGCCGCCAACGAGCGCATCAACGTCACCGTCAAAGTCGACACTTTCCTTATTCTCAGTGAGACCGAGGACGCGCCAGCGGCGGCGCAGGCCCTCGACCCAACCAAGCTCTAGCTTGGCGTACTCTTGCCACAGGGTGTGGCTCTTGGACAGCACGCGGAGGCCAAGGAGAAGTGTGGTACGCGCGGGTCCGGTACCCTCAAGGGAGAAGGTTGAGGTGCCCTCGCGGCGCTGGGGAAGGTCGAGGGGGTTGGCGCTCGAGCTGGGGATGGCTGCACGCGGCAAGGGGTCTCCCGGATGCAGGTGGTGGTGAGCGAGGAGAAGGTAGAGCGTTGGGGAAAGGGGGTGGTGTTGAAGTGCCAAAGTGAGACCCTTGGCAACAATCTTAGTCATTCCCTGGTGCGCGGCATACTCGACATATGCCAGCCAGACAGCAAGGTCTCCGGGGAACTTGGTCGTCGCGCGCTTGAGGATGTACAGCGTCCTCCTTGGGAGAGAGTATGTCGACGCACTCGGCGCAGGCGGGTTCACATGGTAACCGCACTTCTTCCAGCGCACCTTGCGCAGGCGCTCAAGGTTGATCTCGTACTCGGCATACTTGAAGAAGTCATCCTTGCGTGTCTTGAGGCGGATGAGCGATGTCTCGAACGCGGTACGGCGCTTGGTGATCTGGTCAATCTCATGTTTGGAGAAGAGACCCTTGTCGTACAAGTCCTTGAGCTCTGGGAGCGTGGACTCGAGCTGGAACTGGACCTTTTCCATGGCCGTGGATGTGATGCAAGTCAACAACTACACTAGCAGTCACTTGAGATGTCATGCACTTGGTTCAACATTTTGTGGAAATATTTGCGTGTACTTGTTTCACTTGTTGACATGATACACGTGACATACACGTGTTCCCACGTGACTGTAATCAACGATCAGACCTTCCGACGTCGGGTTCCTAATGATGAAACAAAGTTTGGCACAATGGAACCACGACTCTCTTCTACAACCCCAACACAACTCCAAACACTTGAACAGGCTAGTCTTACATTTGCTTTGCGGCTTTAACCTGTCACGTTGATGGTTGTTGAGGGAGAAGCCGCATTAGCTCCATCATTTAAAGGTACCTAAATGTCGGATGTAACAGCCAGAGTTGTACCAAAATGGAAATCATCCGGTGTCAAGGATATAGTTTAACCCCGGTCCGAATCTTTAACCGGGCGTCCATCATCTCGGCTATACTCTAGAGTCTCTCTCTCATTTTCCACCTTTCAACCTGTATCGCCGACCTCGACCCGAGCTCCCCACTTCAACTTCGTGCCCCGCGCTCGGCCCGCCTCGATCAACCCCAGCAACAGGTGGGTCCCCGCCCTCACCAGTCTCGTCAACGCTCGGCCCATGTGCCGCCCGGACCAGACACATCGCCACACCCAACTCTGACCTCTTGTCTACTTAAGCGTCTGCTCTCTGTTCCACTCGCTCTCAAACCCCGTCCGTGCCACTTCACCTTCATTCACGTACGTTGCGCACCCCACCGAGCTCCGCTCGCTAGCATTCGCCACCCCATCCGAGCTGACCTCAGTGGATCGGACACCAGACTCTCTAGCACGGACGACAAACACTCGAGGCGACCTCTTGAGTTCAAAACCTAGACTCCAACTCCCTTAACATCCCTCCCCACAACCTCGCCAACATGATCTACACCTCCGACTACCCCGACGTCTACCTCCCCGAAGTTGGTATCTTCGAGTACCACTTCCCGCAGAACCCCCAGTTCAACCCCGACGCGGTCGCGTTCATCGACGGGATCGACCGGCGCTCAATCACCCGTCGCGAGGTCGAGCATGAGGCGCTTTGCATGGCGACTGGGCTGCGCACGCTTGGCCTCAAGCGCCGCGACGTCGCCTGTATGTACGGCCTCAACTCGCTCGAGTGGGTCCGTGCCGCCTACGGCTGTATGGCTGCAGGACTCACCGTCTCGCCTGCCAACTATGCGTACTCGCCCAAGGAGCTTGCGCACCAGATCAACGACTCGGGTGCTCAGATCATCTTCCTTGCCCCCGACCTCGTGTCCAAGTTTGACGAGGCGCGTCCGCTCCTCAAGCGCGCGTTCCCCGACTCGCGCGTTGTTCTGTTGGCCACCCCGGAGAACCAGCCTGTGGTCAAGCGCTACAAGATCGTCACTGATCTGTACGGCCCACCCGGCAAGCCTGAGCGCTTCTCGGGCGAGCAAGTGCACGAGGCGACCTGGCTCTGCTACTCGTCCGGCACGACTGGTCTGCCCAAGGGCGTCATGACCACTCATCACAACTTTACCTCGCAGATGCAGGCCCTCAAGGTCTCGTACCAGCAGCTCACGCCCAAGGATGCCATGCTTGCCTTCGTCCCCCTTTCCCACACCTACGGATCGACCATGGTCCTCCAGCAGCCCTTCTCGATGGGTTGCCCAGTCGTACTTCTCCCCAAGTTTGAGGAGAAGGCCGCATTGGAGTGCATCGAAAAGTACAAGATCACCCACGGCCTCATTGTGCCTCCTATTGTTATCGTCCTCCTCCACTCCGAACTCGTGCCCAAGTATGACCTCCGCTCGCTCAAGACGCTTATGTGCGCTGCCGCGCCTCTCGGTGACGAACTGACCAAGGAGTTTGAGTCTAGATTCCCCAACTGTGTCGTCACCCAGGGCTACGGTCTTACGGAGACTACCCCTATCATCACCTGCTTGACCGGCGACGAGGTCGAGGGCAAGAGCGGATGGGTCGGTCGCTTGCTGCCAACCTACGAGGCGCGTCTGATCGACGTGGAAGGCAATGACGTGCATGGCGTGGGGGAGCGTGGCGAGCTCTGGGTGCGCGGCCCAAGTGTCATGAAGGGCTACCACAACAACCCGGAAGCGACGGCCAAGACGTTCAACGACGACTGGTTCATGACTGGCGACGTGCTCGTCCGCTCCGCAGACGGGTGGTACAAGGTCGTGGACCGCGTCAAGGAGCTCATCAAGTACAAGGGCTTCCAGGTTCCTCCTGCCGAGCTTGAGGCGTTGCTCTACACCCACCCGCAGATCAAGGACGCGGCGGTGGTTGGCATCTACGACAAGAGCCAGGCGACCGAGCTGCCGACGGCGTACGTCATTGTCACTGATGAGGTCGACAAGAGCGACAGCGGCCGCGCCACGTTCAACAGGGATATCCAGATGTGGGTGGCGGCACGCGCGGCGCGCCACAAGCGCTTGGGCGGCGGTGTGCACATCGTCGACGAGCTCCCCAAGTCGCCTTCAGGTAAACTCCTCCGCCGATTCCTCCGCGACAAGGGACAGGCCGAGCGCGACGCCGGCAACGTCCAGGTGCAGGCCAAGCTCTAAGCTTTAGCTTTAGGCCAGGGTTGATGATATATGGTATGGCATAGTCAAGCAAACAGCTGCCGCACGCAGCGACGCTTGTAGTTGTAGGACAGGTTTCCACGGAATTTGATATACTCTGGGATGCATCGATCTGAAGTCACTGCGGAGGCATGTTGTTTGCCGAAGTTGCCAACTCGCTGTGCACAATAATTTCTCCGCGGATATGAGGCTAAGGTTGGAAAGGTTATGACCGGCTAACGGTAGTGACCCATCTGGTAGTAGGTCCGTCTGCCCACCCGGTTATCTTACACGGCCCAACTTCATGATTCGCGACCACCCGTTCTCACCCACACACTGGTACATCGGCGTGGCCAGCTCCACACTTCGACCACACAACATGGCACCACTGAGCTCCAAGGAAGCGCGCACCGCCGGAGCGGCCGTCAAGCCTCGCAAGGCGGCGGCGCTCCTCGTCCTGTCGGGGACGCGTGTGCTGATGGTCAAGCGACCAAACCACTTCTCATATCCCGGAGCCTTCGTGTTTCCCGGCGGCACAGTCTCTTCATCCGACTCGTCGCTGATGCACACGGCCCTCCGCGAGACATTCGAGGAGACAGGCCTGCTCCTCTCGACAACACCCATCCCAATAGGGCGGCGGAGGTTCCTCTCCTCCCTCCAGAAGGAGGTTCACGACGGCGTACTGTCCTTTGACAAAGCGCTCGAGGCGCTAGACGTCACCCTCATCCCGTCCGACGACCTAATCCCTTTCTCGGTATGGACCACCCCCGTTGGCCCAGCCAAGCGATACGAGACGCACTTCTTCGCCACGCGCCTCCCCTCGCATCTATCGGAAGAAGCAGTGGTGGGCGACGGCGGAATTGAGGTGGTCGGCACGCACTGGCTCCCAACTGAGGGTATTCCGGCCTGGATTCGCCAGGGCAAGACGCCCATGCACAGCGCGCAGGTCTACCTCACTTCCCGGTTAGCGTGGTCCCTCGGTGCGGGAGAGGGATGGGATGGCGTCCTGGAAGTGGCGCGCCAGATTGGAGGAGTAGAGGTATTGATGCGCCGGACGGAAGAGGACGGGAAACGCGTAGAAAACATGCCTAATGGGGACAAGGTGATTTATGAAGCTGGGGCGGGGAGCGCTGGTAAGGCATGGGTCGAGTTGTCCGACAGAGCCAGCTTGTAGGCCTGTAGGTGCATGCATGGCTGGCCATCACAGCTGGCGCAGCTCATGCAGTCTCAGCTCATGGTGTCTACATTGCGCCAATCCGGCGCCGTGGCAACGAGGCACGGGGTGTGTTGAAACAATCCCCGGGCCACGCGCCGTCGCGGTCGTCGTCGTCGTCGTCGGGTAGACACGAAGTGTGAGAATCACGTTTTGATGGGAGGGGAGACGGGCGCTCAAGGTGATCAGGATCAGGTTCAGATTGTTTGCTATCCAGGCCATGGCCTCGGATACACTGGGTTTTGTGTGATACCACAGATGATGCTCTGAGTTAAGTTGGATGAGGAATGTTGAAAGAGGAAGTTGATGTTGGGTGGCAAACCGGCTGTGAGATGGAAATTCCACAGCGTGACACGCTAACATCTGACCGTTTTACCTTCCCTTCCCTTCCTCGCCCTCTAATCCTCCCGACATCTACCGTATATCACGCCATTCATACAACTCTCTTGTCTTTACTCATCTTTACTTCATCATTCATCAATTCATCAACTCATCTAACTGTTCTTGACCCACAAAATTCAAAGCCCAGAGTTCATTTCCCATACGTTACGCGCCCCGGACCGCCCCGGACCTGGACGCGTCCAAAAGTCACACACGTGTTCCGCGCCAGTCGATCAGTCGACGCGACGCCAGCCAGCGACAGCACGATCATCCACTGTTTCAACAACGTCGTCGACCTACCTACCTTGACCAAGATCACTAAAACATCACCATGTCAGCGTTGCGACATGCCCTCGAATACGCACGCGAGTTGCCAATTGGAATCACACTTCCCGGACCCCTGTTCCTGGGGATGGTAGCGTGGTACAACCTCGTCGCGCCTTTTTTCAATGGCGAGCGCAAACGTGCATACGTCCTCTCGACGCTGTCGTCGTTTATCATGACACTCTGCTCCCTTCCCTTTGTGTACGCCTACCTCACTGGCGGCATACCGGCTGTGTGGGCTGCAGGGCAGGAAGGCTGGACCAAGACGTTGGCAGACATCACGGTGGCGTCGTTTGGGACATACCTTTTCGGTAAGTGGGCGTTGATCTAGATCCATGCACCGCTAACACATAGCTGATGTGAGTCACATGCCCACTACTTCTGAAGAGCGCAAGAGTTAACTGACCTCAGCTCACCATTGGATACATTGCATACAAGAATGAGATCGGCATGCTTACCGGGTGGGTCCACCACATTGTCTACATTGGCATCATGGTCCACTGCGCCACCTCGAAGCAGTCGTGCATCTTTCTCCTCGCGGCCATCATGGAGGTGAGCTCAACTTGAGTCCTTGTGAGCTGACTCCAGCTTCCCACATTTGACCTCGCCATCTCGAACCTCTTCCCCGGGTTGAGGTCGGACGAGCGCTTCCTCACGCTCATGATGATCACGCGCATCATGTTTAACGCCTGGCTTTTAGCCGACTGTGCGCGGCCCTCGTCTCGAGCAGTCACCGAGGGCTCGTGGGTACCGATCGTCGTCATGGCGCTCGCGCTCACCCTGCACACCAGCTGGATGCACGGAGGTGTCAGTGGATACCTCCGCCGCAGGACCAAGGCTGCCAAGGCCGCGAAGGAAGCCGAGGCAGCTGCCATTGCTGCTGCGGAGAAGACGCCGCTTCTGCTTCCAATGACCCCGGCGCTCGACCCGACGACGCCCAGTCTCAACCCTGTTACACCGGACGAGTCACCACTGGTCACTCCACGCACACCAGGTCAGCCCGCGATCTTGATCCGTGACAACTTCTTCCCCAACATCTCCATCCCCACCATGCCCAACCTCCCCATCCCTGCCATCCCCACACTGTCCGACATGGCGGCTGCACTGCCCCAGGCCAAGGCCAACCTCAACCAGCTGCAGTTCGGCTTCACGGAGGCGGTCAACCGGCGCTGGGAGGAGCAGAGGGAGAAGCTCGCAGCCCACCGCGGGGCGCTGGCGGCCCGTGGCGAGGCTCTCTTACGTCGCCGTCGCTGGGATGCGGGCGAGGACGACGAGTAGACATTGCTACATGGCCTCAACGCCAGTAGAAGTCGTAGATTTACCCACCTGTATTCATAGCTCAACGACATTACGACTTGATCCATGGGGAGGAGAGGCTGGACTGTCAGGTTTGGCCAGAGCGGAACTGTTCCGCCGCAAGCTACGTGTCATGTCATATCTTTGGCGCGTAATCTTTTGTAGAATCGTAGCGCGATGAATGGGCGCATGTGTTTGGCAACAACCGATCGGGATGTGGCTCTGCGGATTGGCAGAGTCTGGTAGAAAAACAATCATTGTGTACGGTCCAAAACGTACCAATGGTGCCGATTCTTCTCAGTCGCGTGCTATAATCTCTCGTCCGACTTGATAGGTCAGTGTGGTTAAGCGGCTCATTTGATGATATACGAGATACGCAAGCTCGACCAACAGCTTGCTTGATCCACAAATGGCGGTTGATGACGCGTGCTGATGTCAAGAACGTCTCTCCTCGGAGCAAGCCGTAAGAAACCGATTGTACCGAACATCCACCTCCACCTCCATCTCCAAACCACCTCCACCTGCCCACTCGTCCTTATGCGACGACGGTTCGACAGCCAATTCTCTCTTCAACCCTACCCATCATGTCCGGTATTCCCAGGACGCACCTGATGCTCGTCGGGGCCATCGGTCTCGCAGTTTCGCTATACGTCGCGTCGGTGCTGAGCGGACAGCCGACGCCAGTCTTAAAGAGCTCCCTGGCCGGTACCCAGCTTGGCAAGCACGAGTGTAAGCACTCGCACCATAGCACACACACCCAGGTATCGCCTGTACGCTGTCCCGCACAACCCGACGTACGCAATGTGGGCGGTGAATGGATCCTCACTAGCGCAGCCGACAAGCAACAGGCGTACGAGCGCCTGGCCGCCGCCATCCGCATTGTATGTAACCCAAGGATGAAGCTCACATCAGCGCACGGAGACGTTTGACGATATGCCGATGAACGCGTCCGATCCAGTCTTCGATGTCTTCTACCAATTTGAAGAGTACCTCCGCACCACGTTCCCCTTGTTCCACAAGGCGACCAAACTTGAGCGGGTCAACACCCACGGCCTGCTCTTCACTTGGGAGGGCACGGATGAATCACTCAAGCCAATGGTAAGCTCAGAAGGAGAGAGATAATGCGCTAACCCAGATCCTCATGGCTCACCAGGACGTCGTGCCCGTCAATGAGGTTACTTGGAAGTTCTGGACTCATCCTCCCTTCGACGCGTATATGGACAACAACGGTTGGGTTTGGGGCCGCGGCACGACGGATATGAAGAGCACACTGGTTGCGCTCATGTCAAGTGCAGAGAAACTTATGTCGGAGGGCTTCCAGCCTGAGCGGTAAGTCTTTCATTGAGGAAGCTGACCCCAAGAACGATCCTGTATTCGTTCGGTTTTGACGAGGAGATCCGGGGTCCACGTGGGGCTGGACACCTGGCCCAGCACCTCCTACAGCGCTATGGACGCGATGGCGCAGCGTTAGTGTTCGACGAGGGCTTCACTGGCGTCGACAAGGACTTCGGACAACTGTTCGCGCGGGTCGGCCTAGCTGAGAAGGGGTGCTTCAATGCCCGGCTGACCGTTATGGCGCCGGGAGGACACTCGTCGCGTCCACCCCTGCATACAGGTATTGGTATCATGGGTCAGATCTTTGTTGCTATGGAAGAAGCCCGCGGGCCGCTCAAGCTCGAGGCGGATAACACGCTGCTTGGATACCTCGAGTGTGCGGCTGTACATGGGAGTATCGACGACGACCTGAAGCAGAAAGTCCGTTGTCCCGAGTGTTGGCCGGCTCTTGCCGACGAACTCGCCAATGATGGTGCGAAGGAACTGTTCCTCCGCACAACCCAGGCGATCACCATAGTAAATGGGGGAAACAAGTACAACGCGTTACCGGAATACACGACGGCTTTGGCAAACTATCGGTGAGCAATCTCTATTCAATATGGTTCTGACTTAGAACGGGATTCTTCGAGACCTCGCAAGTAGTGATGGACCGCCTAGCTTTGGCTATTGCCCCCATTGCAGCAGCCTCAAACATGACCTTTGATTACCAGGGCTCGCACGCTCACGTCCGTGATAACGTGATCCGCCTACACACGGACGGAATCGTGCTTGAGCCAGCCCCACTCACGCCGGATACTGGGGCAGCATTTGACCTAGTCGGCGGGACTATCAAGCACGTCTTTCCCGGAGCTGTTGTCGTCCCTTCCGCCATGACGGCGTTTACCGATACTCAGTTTTATTGGGACCTGTCGAAGAATATCTACCGCTTTGCACCGGCTAGTATGGCTCACATGCTCAATTACCATACGGTCGATGAGCGAATCCATATCGATGCGCATTTGAGTATGGTGCGATTCTTTTACAAGTTGTTACAGAATAGCCAAGGGTGGCGGGGGGAGTAGGCTATAGTAAATGCATCTCTTGTTTCTTGTTTCTTGGTGGATAGGTGGCCGATGGGATAAACTCCCTGAAGTTGGCCTATCTCGGTTTACTGTCTACCTTTTCACTCTTTCAACTCGAAACCATGCAAACTGGCCGAACCCCTCGTTCTCGCATAGACCGGCCATGCGATGCCTGTGAGCTGTCATTGTGCACTAGACTGATATAGGTCGCCGACATAAACACATGTGCATGATCCCCATACGCGGCGAACCATGTGTAAGCTGCCGCGCGCGAGGGAAGGAGTGTACCTTCCTCATGGGTCCCACAACACGTAAGCGCAAGAGAGCGGCAGGGTCGAGTCAAAGGGAAGCTTCCTCGTCTGTTGGCGTGGACGCATGGGTGGAGCCGAGATCTCAGCAGCCATCGGCTCAACCTCACGAGAGCGCCCCTTAGGAACCTCTCCTCAATGACACTGGTCCCCACCCGCACGCCGACAACGCCTTCTCCTCCGCCCATCCCCACCCGCACACCGACAATGCCTTGTCCCCCGCCCATCACCACCCCGGCGACAGCGTACCACTCGACGACGACGCTGCCGAGGACGACGAGACGCACTTTGTTGGACTCGGCTTCTTCGGCCTTGTTCCGGATACACGCGCCGCACCAACCTTCAGCCGACAGGCAACACTGGCGTTCCGACAAGTCTCATCTGACCCCAACCGCCCCGCGTACTTTATCAAACACCCCTCTCTCCTCTACGGCCGAGGACCGAGTAGCTCGTCAGCCGCCCTGGAGGAGGTACGCCGCCTCTGCGCCCCCATCGGGCCTGATATACCAGTGCGCGCACTCCATCTGTGAGCCTCCAGTCAGACTGACCAGATTCACTCCGCTCACCCTTCGCGCCCCCTAGGTTCACCACGCTCACCCTTCCCGCCCTCCCGTTTGTACATCCCCAACGCCTCTCGGCTGTGTTTGAGAGCGGCCGAGCGCCTGCCCTCGTCGCTGGCATCGTCGCACACTGCACGAGCTACATTCCCGAGATACGGCCACTGCATCGCGCACTATGGCAACAGGCCCTCCTGGCCCTCGAGGACGAGTACCGCCAGCCGCGACTGCGTACGCTCCAACTAGCCCTACTTATTCTCACGTCGCGGCCAAGTGAGAATGTTGGCCAACGCGAGATCGGCTTAGCGCGGGTGAGCTGCTCTTCCCCCTTGATGACAGCTGACACCAGGCGGCCGGGTGCGCACATCTCCTCGGGCTACACATGGATGCAAGCGCGTGGGCACTCCCAGCATGGGAGGTCTGCGTGCGCACGCGTATCTGGTGGACCCTCTTCATCCATGACAAATGGCCTGCACTGCTGTACGGTCGCCCGTCCAAGTGAGTTTTGGGGAGCCTTACAAGCTGACCCAGCCTTTACAGGAGCAACTACAACGTGCCCCTTCCTTCAGTCGACGACGATGCGTCGTCTGCCTCCTTCGTCGCCGCGTGCCGGCTGACGCTCATTGTCGAGTGCGTCCTCTGTTGCCCAAGCTGACAACAGCAAGCTCCTCGAGCGCTTCTTTAGCGTACATGCTATTACCACACCACCGGGGGAGCTCACTCGCCTCGCGAGCCTCGAATGCATCCTCGCCGACCTCGAGGCGTTCGAGGATACTCTCCCCGTGTCTTTGCACTCCACGACCCGCGATGCGCCCACCGGCGTCCGTGAGCTTCGACGCAGTTTCTCAAGCTCACACTAGGTTCGCTCCAGCTGTCACTCTGCGGGCTGTACGTCGTCGTGCACCGTACGATCATCGAAGCCCTTCCACCAACTGGCGTACACGTGTCTCTCGCTCGCGCGAACGCCCTCGCCGCGTGTGAACGCCTCGCGGCCCTCGTCGTGGCCCTCACAGAGTCTGACCGCGCCATGTTCTGGATGCCATGTGAGCTGATCGTGCATTGTAGCTGACGCAGACTCGTCGCACCACATTTCGAATGCCGTCAGCCTCCTCGTCCGGCTTGCACTCGCCCACACCGATGGCGCGCTAGCGTGCACTGCGGCGCTCGTCGAGAATCTGGGGGCCACCTACGCACAGACGCAGTGGGACATAGCTGAGTCTGCGCTTCGTCGAATTGCGGTCGTGCTCGCAATCGGGAGTCGGGATCTCCCCGCGCTGGGCGAGACGTACCGCTCCGTAGCGGACGTGCTGGGCATGAACGTCGGTGAGCTGTGGGACGATTTAAATGTGCTGATAGCAGGGGCCGATGAGCCAGGAACGTTGGCTGACAAGCTCCTTGAATCGTTTGGGGTGTCGGGCAAGGCCGATTGGCTCGATGCTGACCTGTCGTGGCTGGATTCCGCGATGCTGTTGGGCGCGTTGGATAGCACGGACGTTTATGGGCTTCCCTAGATGCTAAACGCGCCTAGGCTCGGGTTTCAGTTCGAGGTGCGCCCGTATTAGCTCGAATCCACCGCCTCACGGTCGCGTCACGGACTAAATGTAGACGATGCACAAGCAAGGCTGTGCCATGCTTTGACGGGACCCCCAAACTCGAAACTGGTGATGTTAGGTAGGGTGCCCAAGGATTGCAAACAAGGCAATGGCTAAAGTATTTTACAGTACGGTCCAGAGTTTGACTTGTGGCTGCGCATGATCCAAGAATAGCACACAAGAGGCCCAAAATGACTTCTTTTGTGATGGCTGACCCGGATTCACCTCTTTCAACTTGTCTACAGTAACACCATGACGCAGTCGATGAATCAGAGTACAGCAAAGCACAGCCCTCAAAGGCATTCGCGTAAAGTTCATTTTATAGCTGACTCGTCTCTCAACACTCTTTCACCTCACTTCCCATTGTAAACAATCATGACCGCCTTGCTCCTCTCCGCTTTAGTTCTGGCAGCGGCAACCGGCGTCAATGCCGAGGCCGCCGCTCCCGTGATCACCCCGGCTCCCGTCGCCATTGAAGCCCGGCAGTCAGGTGCGGCAGCCACATACGAGACCACGTCGCCGCTCCCGCTCACCGAGTGAGTCCAGCTCACTACAGCACTAATGACAGGTACAAGTACCCATACGACGCCCAGCCAGAGCAAGTCAACCCATACCCCATCCTCCGTGGACCTCAGACTGGCTGTGAGTCTCCTACTTTTCCCCACTAATGTTAGATAACCGATGCAACAGCACGACCGAGGGACCCAACGCTCTCTGCCAGACGGCCGTCTTCAACTCGATCGAGGACTTTTGCTTCTGGGGAGCTCCAGGCACCAACCAGACCATTGGCGACGTTGAAGCCGAGGTTATTTCTTTCGTACGTCTCGCTCTCCATTTCTTTTGTTTGCTAAGACAGTGCTCGCGCGCAGGCCACGGAGGACGTATCTTCCCTCCAGGTACATTCAAGGGTCTCCAATTCATGCGTACCCCAGGCTACATTCAGCTAGTTGGCGTGTTTGACCAAACTAGTGTCGGCCTCAACTCGGCCGACACTGGTGGTGAACTTGATCCTCACGGTGCGGATCTGTTGGGTAATCCTCTGGGAGGGTTGTTCTATTCGAATGGGTTTACATCGACGAATGGGACATACACTCAAACTCAGAGTTGGAACCATTTCCTTGGCTCGGGGGTATTCTGCCTCAAGCTTTGTGACCCTTCTTACTCGACAGACAAGAATTACTGTCAAAACATCTACGACCTCATTGGGTGTCAATACAACATGCCTGCAGACTATGCTTCTTTGCCTGGCCAGTTTATTTCTTGCGACGGAGAACTTCAAGATGAAGTTGGAACTTATGTTGAGAATGGACAGAGTGAGTTTAAAGTTTGTGATGGAGCTGACTTTTTAGCTCTTACGTGGAGTCAGCCTAGTGTAGTGGCAACTCCTCCGCCTTGGACGCCCCGTATCCCCGCATCTTCAAACTGCGTAACTCACCAGTCGTCCGACCTCTTCCCCCTCTCGCTCCTTGGATACCAGAGCACGGCTACTGCATCGGCTACGGCTTCCGTCTCATTCTCGGCCGGTCCAGCTGGGACTACGAAGGCGGCTCCCGTGAGCGGTAGTGGTAGTGGCAGTGGATCGGCCGCCGCGTCGACCAGTAAGCCCAGCTCGTCGGCTTCACGCGCATCGCCTATTGCCGCCGCCACCATTCTTGGCCTTGCCGCCTCGGTCCTCTTCATGCTCTAATTGAGCCCCCTCCTTCCTTCACCAACTTCCTAATCCACCGCAGTCATGGACTTGTTCTGGACAGTAGACCCTTAGCATGCAACTTGATGTCAATATGTCAATATGTCAATTATGCCAAGAGGGCCAACGTTGGGATATCCTCAGGGAAGCTGGTGGGGCTGCCCGACGTGGCGTATAGGGACGCGTCGATGATGTACCAAAATAACTGAGATGGCTGATGGCGCTTTGCTTGTCATTGTGACAGTAGGCCTCAGATTAGGCACCTCGTCACTCAACGTGCTTATCGCCTGTGCAAACATACGACTCGAGTGAGCCGTATTGTGCCCAGCGGCCAACCAAGTGGTTGGCCGCGGCCAAGAGCGGCCAAACTGCCCACTCCAACCCAAGGCGACAATCTCGGCCAACCCCGGCAACTCCAGGCCTCCACACCCAAAGTGTTGGCCGCGGCCCATCAGTGCTTCCCAACTTCCAACTTCCCAGCAACATATAATCCCAACTGTCTCTAATCTTCTCACCCACACCACAATGAACCCACAAGACCACTACTCCACGGGCGAACTACTCCACTTTGAACCGGTGCACCCCTCCTCTGAAGACTTACCGTATGCCGACTTAGCGACGATTGATGTCTCGTCATTCTATGACGGCGACGCTGCCCAGCGCTTACTGGCGAAACAAGTGGGCGAGGCGATGCACGGTGACGGATTCTTCACTCTCGTCGGGATGGGGATAAGTGAAGCTGAGATTTCGCGACAGGTCGATATCGCCTATGTGAGTCGACAAAGGACAAGCTGACTCCAGACCGTCCTTGAACGCACGTCACTTGAGGAGAAGAAGAAACTACGCGCACGCATGCAAGAAGATGGGAGTTATAAGGGTTTCAAACCACGACAATACTATGAGTTCGGGGATGGGGTCAAGGATCAAATCGAGCAGTTCAACTGGTCGAGGGAAATGAACCAGGATTTTCCCATTTCAATGTTACCGTTCATTGATGAAATCAAAGAATTTACGGACAAGGTACATAATCACGTCCTGTTCAATCTCCTACGTTGTGAGTTTGTGTTGGAGCACAGTAGCTGACATAGTGTTCGCCCTCGCTCTCGAATTACCTATCGACACATTTACCGAGAAACACAAGTTTGAAAAACATGACGAATCATGGTTCCGATGTACGTCTTGAGGTCTTGAGCTGATACGTACTGATTCAGATATGGCATATTATGATGCGCATAGTCGTGAAGATGAAGCGAAAACCAAAGGCGTATGGCTCAAGGGTCATCAAGATTTCGGGACTTGTACCTTCGTCTTCTCACAGCCCATGGCGTCATTACAAGTCCGATCTGATGATGGGGTATGGCGGTTCGTTCGACATACTCCAGGTGGAATCGTGGTGAATTGCGGAGTCATGATGGAGTGGTATACGGGCGGATATTTCAAGGCTGCCAATCACCGAGTTACTGCGCCTCCCAATGACCAAAGGGGACATACCCGATGTGGGGTGTTTTATTTTTCGGTGCCGAATGATGAGGAACGACCTAATACCCTCATTGAGAGTCCTGTGTTACAGAGGGCTGGGGTACAGAAGATGTTTGAGGATGGGAAGGGATTGTCGAGTAAGGTGTATTCCAAAGCTAGGATTGCTAGGGTTGGTAAGAGTGAGACGTATAAGCGACAGTGGGGGGATGGGGAGGTGGTGGTTGAGATGATTGCAGGTGTGGAAGTGCCTTGGTATGGATAGGGTTGGGTATTGTAATCAATGCAAGGGTGTTGAATGTGTGGATGATAGAGGTAATCTAGGTTGAGCGCATGACAGCTCTGAGCAACTGTCTCGAGCAAGCTGAGCACCGTGCAGACGCTCATGGCTTTGTTGGAACAAGATGGAGTCCCCGCGAGGACGGCTCGGTTATGTCGGTTAGATAGCCCGATCTTGGATTTTGGGCGACGTCATGGCTGGCTCCGCTCGACTCCGCTATTTTGCGTTCCGTTCGCCCTTTGTGCTGTGCTGAGCGCTTCTAGACATATCAGACTTACACAGCATCTGGACTTGTTAAGATCTTAAACTCGTAACTTCTTGAACACGTGCAATCTTGACACGTGCAACTTTCCACTAACTTGTATTCATCAACGCCACCTCTCTGACCAGTTCCGCATCACCCATCTCAATCTCCTCACTACTACAACCCTACTCCTCACTCCTCACTACTACACCCCTACCCCTCACTCCTACACTCCACGATGGGCATCTTCAAGGCTTCCTCACCCGAGGCCGAGGCGTTGCAGCTTCTCGACCCCGTGTCGCCGCCATACGAGGTTGTGCGAGGATACGTGCGCGACGAGCAAACTACCCTCGAGATCAGTAAGAAGATCATGACGATGAAAGAGGTGTGTTACTTGTTCTCCCAATTACACCGCTGAAATAAGGAAACGTCAGTGATTACAGATGGTGACGGGGCGCCAGTGGTCATGGTCCGAGGACCGGCTTTCTGGATTAACCACTTCAAGACAGTTTACGATCCTTCGGGGACGGTTCCACTATTCAAGATGCGTAATAAGAAAGCTAGCCTCCAACGTCTCTTCATCTGCGAGGATGAACGGGGTACCGAACTATTTCGGATCCATCGCAAATGGAAGTTTTGTGAGTATCCTCCTTCCACCGCCTGACACCAGTGAATATCAAGTTACACGCGACCATCCCCAGTACAGTTGGCGACACCCCGACCCTCGAGTTGATGGGGAATAAGCGCGGTTTCTCAGCCGAGATCCGCGACGTGCATTCTGGCGCGTTGGTCGCAACGGTCGCCCACAGTTATTGGAAGAAGGACATGGTACTCAAGAACAAGGAGGCGTATTTTGCAAACGTCGCGGCAGGCGTCGACTTGAGCGTTATTGTTGCGCTGTGCCTCACGTGGGACCGGTGTAAAGAGGACGACAGAGCGGCCAGCTCGGGCGGCGGCGGTGGCTAGTGAGATGACTGTCCTTGATCTATACTTGTATAATGTTTTTAGCCAAACAATGTAATGTAACTCCGTCTCTGAATCCATCTCAAGCTCGGCTGCGTCGGTTACTTTGACATTCCAACCTTGACATCATTCTCAACATCAACGCAGCCCCACCGCCCCGTAACAATACAAGGTGCTTTCCAGTTGTATCTCAACAGCGTAAGCAGAACTTGGTCCATTGATATCAATCTACGCATCGTGAACATGTGAACATGCCCGCTATCCATTATCATCCGCCACAACATTTCGTAAACACCACCATGAGCGCCTCGGATCGCGACTCGTTCCAAGGGGAACGTCTACAGCTTCTCGACAAAGTATCGCCACCAATCCAAGTTGTGAGAGGTTACGTGCGCGATGAACAGACCACTCTCGAGATCAATAAGAAGTTTATGACAGTGACCGATGTGTGTCTCCCTCCTCCTCCCCTCCCCTCCCCCCCCCCCCCCCCCTTCCCCCCTCCTCCCACCCCCCGCTAACAGCAGGAAACGTCGGTGGTGATGGACGGTAACGGCAAACCTGTGGTAACAGTAAAAGGACCCGCGTTCTGGATGAACCACTTCAAGACCATCTACGATGCCTCTGGAACTATACCTCTTTTCAAGATGCGTAACAAGAAAGCTAGCCTACAGCGCCTATTCATCTGCGAGGATGAACGGGGCACTGAACTCTTCCGTATCCAACGCAAGTTCAAGTTTCGTGAGTATGACTCTAACAAAGCTGACAAAGTTCATGTCATCCTACACGCTATACCCAGCCCGGTTGGGACACCATTCCCAACCCTCGAGTTGAGGGATAAGTCTAGGTTTGGATATTTGGCCGAGATCAAGATGGTTGATTCGGGTGAGGTCGTCGCTACTGTTGCCCATTCGTTCTGGAAGAAGGACCTCGTGCTCAAGAATAAGGAGGCGTATTTTGTTAATGTTGCTGCGGGCGTTGATTTGAGCGTCATTGTCGCGTTGTGCTTTGCGTGGGATCAAGCAAAGGAGGATGATAGGCATGCGTCCAGTCCCGGAGGTGGTCATTGAGATGTGGTACAAGACGTGATAATATCCTAATATTGTATTGTATGTAGCTCCGTCTCGGAATCGATCAAACGAGCTCGGTATTTTTCAACATGCAATCTTGACGACGTCATTGTCATTGCCAAGCCAGAGTTTCACCCTTTCGTCATCACTTGGTTTGGCGTATGGGGCATCACTCTCCAAGGTGCCTTTTGTACAGTACAGTTCATCGTAACAATTCCGCCCTCCCCATAACACACTATGTGCCTCTTCGATGACGCGCTGGACTGGGAGCCTCTGCAGCTTCTCGACACCGTATCGCCTCCAATCCAAGTTATGAGGGGTTACGTGCGTGACGAACAAACCACCCTAGAGATCCGCAAGAAGATCATGATGATGACACAGGTATGTCGCACCTCAACTGATTCTGATTCGCAGGAAACTTCGGTGGTCATGGACGGGCGCCGTAGACCCGTCGTAACAATCAAGGGAGACGCATTCTGGCTTAACACCTTCAAGACAATCTACGACGCAAATGGAACAGTTCCCCTCTTCAAGATGAGAAACGACTGGCCAAGTTTCCAGCGCAACTTCAGCTGTGAAGACGAGCGGGGCAAGGAACTCTTCCGCATCAAGCGCAAGTTCAAGTGGTGTGGGTTGCGCCTTGGCCTTGGACATGATTGACCACAGGCGGCATCAAGCTGATCGCGACCATTCCAAGCACGGAAGGCGGCCTGGTCAGCGTCCCGACTCTCCAATTGACGGATGTGGACTGCGGCCATGCCGCAAAGATCAAAGATTTGCGCTCGGGTGCTGTTGTCGCTACGATCTCTTATGCGGTCTGGAGGAGAGACCTTGTGCTCCAAAACAGAGAGGCATATACCGTTAATGTAGCTGGGGGCGTCGATCTCAGCGTCATTGTTGCGTTGTGCCTTGCGTGGGACCAGGCCAAGGAGGACAACAAGCAAGAATGACATGCTGGCGTATAAATCCGTATAATTGAAAGAGTAGATTAAATCCTGTATGTAACTGTAACTACGTTTCGGTACTATCTCAAGCGCTGTATCCGCGCATACTGCCTCGCGATCCTCGCGACGGGGTGTACCAGTCCGAGTGCCGCCATTATCCTGCTTCCCAGCTCAGTGTTCCGGCCCGCCCACCATGCGGCCAGAACAAACCCAAGAAGCCAAAGCACGCGCCGCTCACGCTGCCATCTCCGTATAGGCCCTGCACCTTCCCAGTCTTCCCAATGTGGCCACGTATTCTCCCACCATAATCGCCGCACACTGCCAGGATAGTGCGTGAAGATTCGCCCCGTCCCTCCTTGTCGCCAGAAATTCGGGACTTGGTACCATACCATGAGCCTTAGTCGTGCCTCAAGCCATGTTTCGTATGCGGCTGCAGCAGTGGCCTTGACAGAGAGTTTACGGATGCTGTACTTGCGCATGGTAGCGATGATGCGGGCGATGTAGGCGGCTTGGATCTCTAACACGGAGGATACCGAGACTGTGTACTGTAAGATTTCAAGGCTTGGATCAACTTACTATGGTTGAGGTACATGTTGTTCCCGAAGACAGTGAAGTAGTTTGGGATACCAGGCATCGCAATGCCGCGATACATGGTCCAGTCGGCGCGCGAATTGTAGTTACTCGTTGCGTCCGTGTCGCCGACGACATCGAACGCGATCGCCTCAGCGTCGAACCCCGTCGCGAGGACAATGTAGTTTGCAGGTATCTCGCGCCCATCATCCAATACAGCGGAGGTGGGGGTAACACGTACCACGCGGCCCTCGATGAAGTGCGCATGCCCACTATTCAAGGCGGCAAAATACCCGTCCTCGTAGATCAATCGTCTTGCCCCAAACGCTGCTATCAGATCTGCGAGATATTGTCAACTTACAGTAATCTGGCACAGTGTGCCTCATATATTCGGGTAACGTCTTGCGCATCCATGCCCCAATACCCTCCTCCATACGTTGGCGGTCCTTGGCCCCCTCTTTCGTTTTGTACCAGTAGAACTTGGCGTCCATGCGCCATTGGGCAAGTAGGCGTTCTAACCGGAGCAGACAAGGCCACCGTTTCCACTTGTCAATCTGTTCCATCGTGTGTTTGACAGAATGCCGTGGTTCACCCTTGGGCGAGGGTACAAACCACTGTCGAGCCTCGGCAACCGACGTGATCTCAATGTCCGGATCCACGCCGAGCTCGCCGACAATCTGTACTCCCGAACACCCATTTCCTACCACGACCACCTTCTTACCCCGTAACTGCTCGGTTCGTAGGTCCTCAGGCCAATCCGACGCGTGTAAGATCGTCCCCTCAAACCTGTCGGCGCCGGGAAGCTCGATCCGCCGTGGCGTACTCAGCATACCAGTGGCGTTGATGAGGATGTCGGCGCGATATACGTGTTCCTCGCCAGTATGATCTTGCATCGTGACGTAGTACGCAGTCTCGTCCGCGTCCCATTCAGCCCGTATGGCGGTGTACGGTAACTTGACGCGAGGTAATATGCCCTCTGTGCGTGCCAGAGCTTCCCAATCTCACGTCAACCTCTTCTAGCTTTTAGATAAGGCTTACAGTGCTGGATCTCAGCACGCTCCGGATGTGTCTCGCTCCATTCAGGATTCAGATGCGCAGAGTGTTGGTACGCAATGGCTGGAACACCGAATTAGCGAGTTTGTTTAAAATAGGCTCACTCGCATCGACATCCCCTGCTGTCAGCTCAATGTCAGATGAGACACACGGATAACGGTTCGTCCACCATGTCCCGCCCACTCCGTCAGCTTTCTCGAACATCTTCCATCAGTCTATTCCCAATGCCCTCACCATCCAGTTGGTCAACCCGCGCCGGTCGAGGTCTAGGGCCAAGCAGAGGCCGCCCATGCTGATGTCAGCTCCAGACGAGGTCAAGCTAACCCAGCCCCAACGATCAGGATGCTCGGTCCCTCGCCAACGGCTATGGGCCATGCCATGGCCTTGGGCGTGGGGTCGGGCGTGGGGTCGGGCATGGTGGAGAGTGTGGAGAGTGAGGTCGACGAGGGTGGCCAGCTATGGCCAAGTTGGTGGGGCTCCGACGGAGACACGTTTCATCTCCGCTTCCTCCATCCAGCATGTTGCCCACTTTGTCCGTTTGGGCCACGTCATGTACCGGTTGCTCCCTCGAGAATACTCTACAGCGGACGGCGTCCAAAGATTGAAAGATTGTGCAGAGGGAGGTATGTGCTGATTACGCGTTCCACTCTCGTGCGCACTCCTGCGCGGGTTGTACACGGGACTGATGGGTTGAGTTTGATGCTGACCAAGTTGTGGATGACTCGGCTACCAACTGTTCCCGGGATACTCGACCCCGGAGATGACGCTCGCTCACTCGGCTACTTGAACCTAGAAACTCCCCTAGGTTTATTCCATCTTTCGTCCTTTCAACTCCAACTATCATGCTTGCAACACGACCTCGTTTCTCCATAACGAGTTACCCACGGTACGTCGGGGCGAGCCAGGCCGTCACGCCACTCGTACCGCACCGCAACCTCCTCCCACTCCGCCCCCACCCCGCTTCCTCACCAGCGCTTCCCGGGCATCCTCCGCGGCCACCTCTACCGCCCACGCCGCCAGCATTCGAACGAAGCTTACACGCATCACCGGCTGCGTGGCCCAAGACCCTTGCCGAGGGGAGCGGGAAACTCTCGCGCGATGACCACCCTTTCCGTCACAAGCCTGTGACAGGTAAGGAGACCAAGGAGGAGCGTAACTTGCGCATTGCCGACGAAAAGGACGCATGTATACGTCTCCGACTGGCGGCTGATCATTGGTCGTTTGAGGAGGGTATGGCTGCTGGCCAGGATGGCCAGTGGCTGGCAGCGGAGCGTTGGCGTCGACGCGATCGCATTCCAGGTGGCCTCACGTTGGTGCTCACGCATGCGAACGGGTTGCAAAAGGAGCATTGGATCCCGTTGATGGCTGATCTGCTGGCGCGTGAACCTGGTGCGGCTGGTAATGAGTTTGGCACGGGTGCCGCATTGAAGGGCACCAATGTCGCGGTTAACGACGTATGGATGCTCGATGACACACATCATGCTGCCAGCGTCGATTTGAATGCTGGTCGTCTGGGGGCAGCCCACAGTTGGAGCGACACGGCGCGCGACGTCATCAATTTTATCGAGCATGTTCTTCCAGCCGTCCAGGCGGCCGAGGGCGAGGCGCCTTGGCAGCTCGCATGGCACGACAAGACGGCCGGCCGCACTGCGCCGCAAGTCGTCGGTATCGGACACTCGTACGGTGCCAGCGCGTTGGTGCAGGCTGCCAATTCACGTCCTGAGCTCTTCTCCTCGCTCTTCCTCGTCGAGCCGATGGTACGTTTCTCCCCTCTTGTATGGCTGACCTAAGTGTGTGCCGCTCATGGTGAATTTCCCCGACAAGGGATACCCCCTCACTGCGGGCGCGTTGAAGCGCCGCTCACACTGGCCTAGTCGAGAGGACGCGGCAGCAGTGCGGACCAACCCGTTGTTCAAGACATGGGACGAGGGGGTTTTCAAGACGTGGCTCTCACACTCGCTTGCTCCGTCGGACCCGGCCCAGCCGGATGGGGCGGTCGAGCTCGCCACGCCGACATGGGCCGAGGCTGCCGTCTTCTCCGACCCCCACTCTACCCTGCGCGGATGGGACCAGCTGCCCAACCTCGAGATGCCGACGGGCTTCCTCATGGCCGGCGACGAGGTGTGGATGGCCGGTGAAAAGTTGGCGGGCGAGATGGTGTGGCGGCCCAAGCGGGCACGCAACGAGCGTATTATGGACGCGTCGCATCTCCTCATTCAGGAGAAACCCGTTGAGGCAGCTGCCTCCTTGTGGCGCTTCTTGACCACTCTGGATGCCGGTGCGTGGGACAAGTAGAAGACATAGAGACAAGAAGCATATTCTGTGATGGCCAATAAGGTGTGGTAGAAGGTAAACAGCCGGTTTAATAGCCGCTGATTACCGTTATCATATTCCGACGTAGAGATGATTTCGACCCAAACTCAAACTCGCAGTCATTACTCATCTTACCATTGTCAACGGAATGAGTGAATCTCGCAAGAGCAAGAGGGAGCAGCGACGTTTGATCGCGTGAGCTACTCCCCGGCACCGCTGACGGCAGCTGCACGGAGTGTCGCCAGATTCGCGTAAGCAGCCTTGGCCCACTTACCTAACTTCAGACCCGGTGTGAAGGCAATGAGTCGCAGAAGGACCCATGTCATCGCTGCAGTGCGTGCGCAGAAGGACTCGCTGACTGTAGAACGCCTATCCCTTCCATGTATCTATGCGAGGAAACGACGCCGCACGCGTGTAGTACTTGAAGCCGATGCCGAAGCCTCAAGCCCATCGCGAGACCGACGACCTGCAACGCCTTCGACGCCCTCCCTCCGAGCGTCTGGGCATGTGTCAGCGACCTACCTCGACCCTAGGATTGCAAGTCGTGCTGTCACTCCGGAGAGAGTGCGGCGGACCACCCCGCCAATAAGGGACGATCCCGTGACGTTTGGACTACTAAGTCTACCCGAGGCCGAGGCCCTCTCTGCAATGTTCATGCGGCAACTGAACCCGCTGATAAGCTTACTTGACCCGACACTCCACACGTTCAAGTACATGCGCACGACGTCACCAGCTCTCTTGAGCGCGGTATTGATGTGCGCAGCACAGTTCTTCAAGCGTGATTTGTATCCGTCATTGCGGGAGCATGCACGGTCCCTGACGGACCGGGCGACGAGCACTGGCGAAGTGTGTGTCGGTACAGTACAGGCTCTCATGCTCATGTTGGCCTGGAAGGAGCCGACGGACGGGACGGGTGGGATCAAGCTCGCCGTCGCTGTCCGAATGGGGTATCAGCTCGGCCTGCATCATCCGGCCCACCTCCCAGCCGATGAAGACCGCGCACGTGAGATAGCTGATGGGACACGGACGTGGTTTGTCGTAGCAGCTTTTGATCGGATCAACAGTGACGTCTTTGGGCTTCCTGGCATGATACCGGTATCCGAGCTTCCTGATGTACGTTTTTAGATTAGGAGAGCTGACGCCAGTGCGAGAGTTGGGCGCAAGAGACGGAGCGCTTTCATGGCGGGGATATGCGACATGCATGCAGCACGTCCTCGGCCAGTATATATCTCGCACTGATTCGATTGCGGCGGAACTACAGGTCCATGCCGGCTCAGGTCGCACATGCCCTCCTCGCTGACATCTACACGCAGTTCGACGCGCACCTCCATCGCTGGTTCCCCGAAGATCCGCGACAGGGCCGGTTCTCGCTGGACGAACAGGCGATACTCAAGTGGTTTGACCTCAACCACCTCCTCCGTATCAAGTTCCTGATGCTGGATGTGTGTCCCCCGGCCGAGCAGGGACAAGTTGGCGCCGATTGGCTCACACTGGCTGAGCGCTTCACGACACAGACAGAGACGATTGCAGCCATCGGATACCTGGGATACATGCAGGACACGAGTGTGACGCACCTGTCGACATTTGGTGTCATTGGTCACAAGGTGGGAAGGACAGGGACCATGCTGACGGTTGATGGTGGCACGACTCCCGCCGCTCCAGCGTGAAGTCGTGGTGACCTGCGTCAGGCGCCTTGCTGTGTGTAGTGATGCGGCGCGGGGTGGACCAGTCATCGACCTTGTTGCGCGTTTCCTCGCTCGGCTCTTGAGGGTACTTGAGCGCAAGACGGACAGTCCTGTGCAAAGCGCGATTGGCGCATTTGATCTCGTAATGTTTCTGTTGGACCGGACGCTTACGACAGGACGAGTTTCTGCGACAAACACAGCCTCCCGGCGACTTTGACACTCCATCACTCGACGATGAGTTCTGGTAAGTTACTTAAGGATGTCGCTGACAACAGGACCATGTTGTTCCCAAATCCTGGTGTCACGGTACAGTAAAGTGTGCCTTTCCTTCAAGAACAAGCACCGCACCTCTACTGTAGATGCCATGCCGAGCACACAAATCAACAACCCGATGAAGGTGTCGGAACACGTCGAGTGAGGATGCGTGGCTCGAGGTCGTCTTAAAAATGCCAGTAGTATGGCAATACGGATACAGTGGAAGCCGATCCTTGCGAGAAATGCCGCATCGCCGTCCGTGAAGTAATGTTCGAGCCAGCGGTCGAAAGAAGTATTCTGCTTTTTCGGGACCAAGTACGCCAGCGAGGGCCGAACGCGCCTGGTTCTCCTGCCGCGTCATGTTCTCCATTGACAATGTCGTCAGTACCGAGATGCTAGACACGGACTCCACCCGCCAAGGGATCCTTGAACAGGATCGGGCGGCCATCTAGTGTGATCAGGCTTCCTGTGACTTGGAGGTATGCGTTGTCGACGACCAGGGTGTGATGCCGACAGGTAGGCTCAGTCCTTATATTCTCTCACCATCCGCGATTATCGCACACATCGCCGCTGTTGGGACGGCGTGATAGTGCCTATGACATGCTTCATGACGCACCTGATACCGCGACCAGCCTCCGGCCGCACAGACGCTGTTTGGCAGTATCTTGGCAGTATCTAACGGTGTTTACCGCTGTTAAACTGCAAAACCAAGAGACCGCCGTTTATCGCTGTTTTGAATTTCCGTCGGAAGAATTCTGAACTGGGTTTTGGGAGCAAATCTCGCTCTTCTGTTTCTTCTTGTCATTGCCCATGGCACATCTTGGCCATCTACATCTGCCGGGTATCTCCCGGGTGGGCCCCGCGTCGCTTGTTGTCACGGCAGTCTCGATATGCGTGGTGGACTGAGCTCGAGGTGAGATATAAGATACCCTGCGTGACGAGATCGACTACTACATACGATGAGCGACAAGCAAAACGACACGGTCGACATGGACATGGACACCAAACAGGATAAGATCCTGGAGAAGGAGCGCGTACACGTTACTAAGGAGCAGGTGGGTTGTGTTAATGCTGGGCTGATGGCAGAATCGGGCGATACTGCGCAAGACAGATAAACATATTCTCGTCACGCTCATGGTGGTGTACTTTATGCAGGCGCTCGACAAGACCAGTACGTTTCCATGTTCCTCTCTCCGAATCTGACTCCAGACTTGGGTATCATGAATCTCCTCGGACTGTCCAAGGACCTAGGACTCAAAGGGACGCAGTACTCGCTCGTCAGCAGTGTGATTCCCTTTGCACAGATGGCTTGGCAGCCATTCAGCTCGTACCTCGTTGTGCGGGTTGACACGCGTGTGTTGATGACGACACTCATTATTCTTTGGGGCACGATGGAGACGATTCTCTGCGCCGCCAACTCGTACGGATCCATAATGGCCATCCGTTTCTTCCTTGGCCTCTTTGAAGCAGGCTGCCTCCCACTCTTCAGCATCCTCACTGCCCAGTGGTATCGCCGGTAAGTAGATTCTTAAATTCTTCTAATGATAGGTCGGAACAACCACTCCGCGTCGCACTGTGGTATGGCACTAATGGCTTGTCGTCAATCATGGCCGCCGTGTTTGGTTATGGCTTTGCGCATTTATCGGACGGTGGCCCGCTGTTCAAGTGGCAGGGACTGGCGATTCTTTGTGGTGGACTCACGCTCATCTCGGCTCCACTCGTTTGGTTCTGGATCGACTCGACTGTAGACAAGGCCCGTTTCCTCACTTTCCAGGAGAAGGAGTTGGCCAAAGAACGCCTACGCGCCAACCAGACCGGTGTCGGAAATAACGAATACAAGTGGAACCAGCTGTGGGAGGTATCATATGACCCCAAGTCATACCTATTTGTTGGGATTGCCATCCTCATCAACGCCGGTGCGGCTATCACATCAGCTTTTGGACCGACGCTTATCAACAACATGGGTTTCGACAAGTATATTTCCAACCTCCTAAATATTCCCTTTGGCGTTCTCCAACTGGTAATTATTGTCGGGGCGAGTTGGGTTGCCCAGCGTTTCTCCAACAAGGCCATCCCGCTCGCCATCCTACAAATCCCATGCCTCATCGGTTCCATCCTCCTCTACACCCAAGGAACAAGCGGAAACTTCCATCAGGGTATCGGCCTCTTTGGTTATTATCTCCTCTCGAGCGTGTTTGGCTGTAACCCCCTCCTCATCGCTTGGGTCATGGCCAACACTGGTGGACAGACCAAGAAATCAGCCCTTCTCGGACTATACCAGTGTGGCGCGGCGGCGGGAAATATCCTCGGACCAATGCTGTTCAACGCAAAGGACGCGCCGTACTATATCCCCGGCTTGCGGGGTTGCATGGGGATTTTCGCCGCTCAGCTCGTCTGCGTCGGCGCGACGTTTGCTGTCCTCGTCTTATTTAACCGCCAACGTCGGAAGCAGCGTATCGCCGCTGGCAAACCCGAGTTTATTCGCGACACGTCTATGGAAAACAAGTTTGAGAATTATGCCAATGACGGTGTGCTGGGCAAGAATGGTGGGTTTGGTCTGACTGACCGCGTATAGTGGCTGACCTCAGCGCTCGACGACCTCACCGACTTCAAGAACGACGAGTTCGTTTACGTGTACTGAGCGAGACGGAGACGAGCTCAGAGTGCGGGTTCACCATGTGGGGATAGGCAGGGTGTTGGGATAAGCAGCGAAGAGTTAAGGTTGAATTAGTCGGCTATTCATGGTATGCAGTAGTGGTGTGTGTCGGCTGACATGGGCGTGATTGGGCAGCCCAACCGTATCGTTTAGTCTGGCAGTGGCATGTTCGTGATATGCTTCTATCCACAGTTTGCAAGTGGGAACAAGAAGGGCAGTGCGAGTGCGAGTCGAACAGGAAGCTACGTCGCAGCGAGGCGGGGGAGGACCCTTGGGCTCACCGACTTGGCGGTTCAGGTGAAAGCATGGATCCAGCACCGCCTAGTGGCATAATAGTACAACGATGCATTGTGTGCTACTGAAACAGTTGCTGAAAATGATATATGGTGGTTGCTTAGAACATCTTGCCGACGGCGCTCATGAGGCGGCCGTCGCGCATGCCCTCGACGATGAGGGCGACATTCGAGCCAATGCTCTTACCGCTCTTACCCTCTGCGACGTCGCCGCGGCGGACCTTGACGCCAAGGTCCGAGCGGACGGCCTCGTAGACTGCGCGCGTCTGGCCGAGGTACTCTGCGGGTTCGAGGTCGTTGCGGCCATCGGCAGTGGTCGCATCGAGGATCGAGCGGTAGAGGTCACGAGCGTCATTGGAGAACTCCTTCTTCCACTTGGGGAGGTTTGTGAGGTCGGTAATGTCGTCGTTGACCATGAGGGCGTCCATGATACAACCGACGAGGTGCTTTGCAGCGTCCTCGAAACGGGCTCCCGAGTCCCAGCTCGGGGTCTGGTTGAGACGCTTGTAGAGGGTGATTGCGGCGGTGGTGTTGAGCTTGATAAGCTGGCCGGGAGTGAGGAAGGCCGCAAAGTGCTTAGTGATGGTGTCGTTGAGGAGCTTGACAATGGCCATCTTGAATTTCACCTCCATGACACGGAGGTCGAGGGCCTGGGTAGCACAGTACATCTGCGAGCCGAGGAGGAGGGAAAGAACCTCGTTGGCTTCCATCGTCTTGCGGGCCGACACAAAGGCCATCGAGTTGACACTCTGGTTGTGCATCTCAGTGCTTTGGACGTGGTTGCTCATGGGGTTGGCGAGGAAACCGAGCTCGGCGCAGTAAGCACCGCAATGGATGTCGAGACCCTTGCAGTGGTAGTTGGTGCTTGGCTCGGATCCGGCCAGGTTGGCAGGAAGACCGTGGTTCATCTCGCAATTGATGAGCTCGGTGACCTGGGCAAAGCTGAGCTTGCCGAGGTTCTGTAGAACGATACGGGTCGAGTCCATGGCCGAAGTGACGGCCATGGCCTGGAAGTTACCGCCGTGGTGGAACATGCCGCCCTCGACGTCGATGAGGGGGTTGTCCGTGGTCGAGTTGAGTTCGGTCTCGATCTGCTGGCGAGCAAGACCGAGAGCCTCGAGCTGGGGACCGATCCACTGCGCCGAGGTGCGGAGAGCGTAGCGGTCCTGGCGGAGAATACCGGCGTCCTGGTCAGCGAGGAGTTCGGGCTCCTCATGAACAGCAAGCTTGGAACCGCCGAGCATGTGTCTAATGTTCTTGGCAGCCTCGATCTGGCCGACGTGAGGGCGAATCTCCTGGATGAATGGAGCGAACGAGCCGACGTGGCCGTCAAGAGCCTCAACAGTGAGAGCAGTGTTGGTCTGGCTCATCATGGCTAGGCACTCGGCGTCGTAAAGGGCAAGAGCACCGGCAGCAGCCGAGACGGCGGTTCCATTAACGAGGCCAAGACCCTCCTTGGACGCGAGCTTGACAGCCTTGAGCTGGTACTTTGCAATTGCCTCAGGTGCGGATAGGACAGCAGGAGGTGACGCGGCGGTGTCAAACACCTTGATGTCGGGGTGGCCGCAAATCGCACCTGCAATGTATGAGAGAGGCGAGAGGTCTCCCGAAGCCGAGATGGTGCCACGGAGGGGAACACAAGGCACGAGACCAAGGTTAATAAAGTGGGCAAAGGACTGGAGGACCTCGAGACGGACTCCCGAATGACCGCGAACGCAGCTGTTGACGCGCACGGCCATGGCACCACGGACGATGGGGATGGGCATGGCCGCAAGGAGCATGGCCTCATAAGTCGCGTCGGTGGGGAGGAAACCACACAGCTGGTGCTCGAGAAGCGAAATCTGAAGCGCCTCAGTGTCACTGGTACGAGTGTCGGCCGAGCCTCCAAATCCGGTGGTGACACCGTAGATGGACGTGTGCTTCTTCGACTCCTTGAAGTCGACAGAGGCCTGGACGGGGCCGATGACCGAGGGACAGAGCTCGACCTTTGCGCCGTTACGGGCGACGGCGACAACGTCGCCCATCTTCATGTTGTGGCCATCGATAATGACAGTCTTGGTCGCCTGGCTATGGGCGTAGGTCTGGAACGGCTCACTGAGGGTCAATATTGCAGAGTGGCAGGTAACTCACATAGGAGAAGCCTTGGCAGAACCGGCGTTCATCGCCTTGGTGGAAACGGGCTTGTCGACATTGGCGTCAATAAACATTGCCACTCTGAAAGGTTTGTTGGGAATGGAGTGCGGTACCGCGATAGCGTAAAAGCAAGATAATAGGGGGAGCTGGTGAGAGCTAGTGGAGTTGAGTGCGAGTTGGTTGGGAGACCAAGTGGCAACGGACCCCTTGGTTATATATCGTGCACTGCCTACGATCGCTTGCTGCGCAGCTCTCTTGACCCGCGTAGGCCTCTGTCGGCGCCGTGTTCGTGTTAGATGAGACGGCGGGTGACGCGAGGATGAGAGAGTGGTGTGTTGCGAGGGGTAGCATGCGCGGCATGTCGGCCGGAGCTAACATTCCCCAACCCCACACTGCCCCACCCGCCTCCAGCCGTCACCCCGTTCCCCCTTTCCCCACATGCTCCCCGCCCCACAGCCACACCACGCCACGACGTCACCTCATGCACATGCACACAGGTTAGGACGCCAAAACGCCAGAACGCGAAAGAAGACGAAACGCGGTTCACTTGTGTGTGGACGCGTCCAATGTTCTTACAGAGCTTCTAATCTTCGATGCCCAGACCTCCAACGACTCAGTGACTGTCTTGGTTACTCGCTCCCCAAGTTTGGGCTGGGACTGGGCGCTCAGACTCAGTTATCCAGGCGTTGGTGGTTAGCTCGAGGTTAGTCTGAGCACTGTTCGTCACTGATTGATCCGAGCTGGAACTAGTTGGTGTGTTCCGGATCAAAAAACGGGGTGGCGAATGTGTTGAATCTTAAACTCTCGACCGAGATGCCGTTCTTCGGCTCCGACCGACACTTTTTGGGTGAGAATAGTTCTAACCGCTGGGTGGGTCTAGATAATCACGGCTTGTCGGCCGGTTCCTGCCCCACATAGATCGGTTCATGTTGGTGACGTCGGCGACAGCGGCCGTTTGGACCGATGACAAGATTGTGTAGGGTGTGGCTGTAGTGGTGGTCACTGTGGTCACTGTGGTCACTGTGGTCACTGTGGTCACTGTGGTCACTGTGGTCACTGTGGTCACTGTGGTCACTGTGGTCACTGTGGTCACTGTGGTCACTGTGGTCACTGTGGTCACTGTGGTCACTGTGGTCACTGTGGTCACTGTGGTATGCATGGGTGTCCGTTATCGGGTGAGTCAAGGTGTTTGGTGTTTGGTGGTTGGATGATTGTGACAGTGCGGCTTGTTGTGATATCTAGGGCCGGGGACTTCGGGGACTAAAGTTCGGGCCGCGGACCATGATCCGAACCCGTCTTTCCGCACGCACATTGAGCACAAGGCGTCACCTTTTATTACGCGACGCTCCAAACTCTGGGACTTTGGGACTTTGGGACTGGGGACTGGTTGGGGAAGGGAACCGTGCGGAACGGGTGGGCTAGAAAGTTAGGTATCTGGAAGTTCGTGTGCGCCCCCCTCCGACTTTGCAAGCAACGATACTTCTGCCAACTCCCATCATCCAGAATGGGCGCCGGAACCTTGTTCACTTCAACATCGGAGGCTCTTCAAAGCTTTACAGTAATATCATCTCTAGAGCGGGTCATACTCTCCAGCACCCGAGGAGCACCGGGAGGCCAACCGACGGTCTAGTGTTGGATCGGCTCTATGTCGTTCTGAGCTTGGCGACGTCGTTAAGACAGCCCACCGCGTAACGCCTGTCTCCTCGGTGAGCCAGCGCCGCTTCGAGCGGAAGGGCGGAGAAGTGGAGTCGACTGCGCGGTCGGCACCGTTGCTGTAATTATCGCGGATAGATCTCCGTGGAAGCAGAGTCGAGGCCGAGGCTGTGCGCAGGCTCCTCCGGGGCCTACTCCATCGCCGCGGTGTGCGCCAGAAAAGCTTATCGCAAAGTCAAGACATGGCCTTTCCCTCTATAGCTCTATAGGCTCTGACGGTCGTCGACGTCTACTCCACACTAACAAACACCCTAACATTAGACCACTACAACCTCGGCCTGGTTCAGACTCCCCACTTTAACCACCTCGGCCCTTTCTCTTGGCCCCCTGACCCTGACCCGCTCCCCAACCCCCCAACCTAGCCCTCCTTGTGGTACGACGAGTTGCGGGTCCAGCGGCGCACGCGCTTGCCGTAAATGTACATGGGCAGAGCAAGGACCGCGGGTCCGATGCAAGTCGCGAACTGGACCATGGCACAAGCAAAGATACCCTTCTCCGCAACCATGGTGAAGACCCAGTAACTCATGCCAAAGCCGGTCGTGTTCTTGATAACGGTAGCGACAACCATAATGTCGCCCGCAATGTGCGTGTAACTGTCGACGGCGTACGCGATCGCAATAGTTGGGATACTAGTGACGGTAATTCCTGTGGCACCGTACCCGACGCATAGGATAGTGGCCCAGCTCCATCCGCGCTCAAGACCGAGGCTGCCAATAACGATACCAACAGCCGCAATGATGATGTAAGGAATGAGAGCGATGAGACGGAATTCGGCTTCGCGGATCCCGTTGTTACGGATGGTCATGGCTTTGGCGACCCAGTCACAGAGCCAACCGGCTGTTGAGAGGCCGATGAGGCCACCAACAACAAAAGCAAAGTTGGCATACCCCATTGCGGAGGGAGAAAAGTTCCACGGAGGGTTTGAAAGAGTTTGTTGAGTGAGGTTGAAGAAGAGGAGGACGTTGGCTGCGCCGTACGTTGCACACCCGGCCCAGAGGATGATGGGGTTGAAGAACTTTGTCCATGGCGAGAGCACGTCTTTGACCAGCGTGCGCTTCCATTCGGGGTTGATGGGTTGCCACAGCTTCCACTGCTGCTTGGATGGCCGGCCGTGGCCCGTCACTGAAGTTGAACCTGCCTCAACATCCGGTGTGGTTGGTGTGGAGGCTGCCGCTTCTTGGCTGTTCTCAAGGTGTATGGGCTCCTGAGCGTGCTTCTCGGTGATCTCAGGATTGGATTCGTCCTGAATTAAGTCCTCGCGCCGGAATCGTGTCTCGGGGAACACGAAGATGAGGTTGATAACGTTGAAGACACCGAGTGCAACACTAAGCCACCAGAACGAGCGCCAGCCGTACTTTTGAGCCATGTTGCCACTCATGATTGGGCCGATGAACAGGCCGAAGAAGTAGGCCTTGAAGTACAGGCCCATCCAGCGACCACGTTCGTGGACGAAGAATAGGTCGGCAATAACCAGATGTCAGCGCTGTGTGGGGTTAAGAATTGGGCTTACCTGTACCATCATGGTCTCGTTGATGGCGGTTGGGACGCCAGTCATTATACGCGCCGCCAGGAATGAGGTGTAGCTCTTGGCGACGGCTTCCCATACGGCGAAAGCGACGGTGAGGATACTGCAGACAATACTTGTTGCCCGGCGCCCAAAGATGTTACTGCAAGGAACAATGATAAAGTTGGCGTAACCCAATGACATGACGCAAGCGCCGGTGAGCAGGCCAATGCGCTCCATGCTCTGTTCCGGCCACTCCTTGGACGCGAGGCCGTTCATTGGCGCCATGCTGAGCGCAGAACACACGGTGAAGATGACGTAGATTGTCTGCGTCCACGCTGCAGCCGCCTTCCATTTCCAGTTCCAGTTCAACGGGTCGTTTGACCGGTTGCTTGGCTGCGGTACCAACCTGGGATCAGCTCCAACCAGCCAGAAAAACTAACACTTGGCCCGTACCACCATGTGCGCGTCTCAGCTTGATGCCGTCATGGTCGCGCATCAACTCGGTGCCGGGGATGTGCTCATCCTCAATATGCTCGTTTGCGGTAGACATGGTGATCAGTCGTCCAATCTTAAGAATGCAAGGCCATGCAAGACCATGCTAAGCGATACCTTTTATGTTGCGACGCACGACCCCGACCCGCGGCAATGGATCAGCCGTTGCTCAGTTTCCGTCAGCCGATGCACAATCGCAAACTCATCAGCTTTGATGGTAGTATAGTTGCGGACATGGGCGTGAGGAATCCAACAACTTTCCCCCCCTTGTGTCACATACGGGAGGACGGAGGCATGTGACATATCAGCATGGTGGCGCATTCAACGGTCCGTTGTGTGGGTTTGGGTATGCGTTATATTCCAACCCCCAGAATCTTGAGAGGAAGATAACGCAGTCGTATATTGTACATGCCTTGAGTTTGCCAGATTGGGAGGTTTAGGAAGGTGTGATGACGCGTCTGGAGGTCACGAGGACGCGTCGTTTTGTAGCGGGGAAATCGATTGAGATTGAATTGATTCTCCCGGCGCAGTGTTGCTTCAGCCGATCTGCGATCGATATTACTGAATGGCGGGCTAGGCTATTAAGAGCACGTTCCCGTACGATTACATGATCAGGAATGCAGCTGGATTTCGGCATGAGTATTATCTTTTCAATTCATCGTATGTCCTCGATCGTGGTAACTTTCGGACGTGTCTTCGGGTCCAAGAACACGGGCTCAGCCGAGATGGGGTTTGGGGTCTGAGGACTGCACATATCAAGATTGTCCTTGAGGCCCAGATGCTTAAACCCACAATGATCATAGTAAGCCCAAGTGAGGCACCCGCCACCAGCGCTTGGCCGGGCTTGATTGCATTTGTTTACTGTGTCATTGTTTGGTTGAGGAGAAGAGATGAACAGTCATTACGGCACGCACGGGTATTCCAATCTGGATATCGCGACACCAGATCCACTTGGTTTCTAAACACCTCTGTGGGTCGGCTGGCAGAGCGACGTAACTGGGTGGGCTGGACTGGCATCCAAAGTTGGCACGTTGACCGATATGTACGTCATAGTGAGCGAGGCCCAGGCCATTTGTGATTAGCAACACGTGTTGTGGTGTTGATTAGTTTGCGGTTTTCGAGCGCGATGGGGAGTACATCAACCCGAGTCGGAAGGCATCCAAAGTGGACAGCGCTGCGTCTCGGCTCCACAGCCTGCGCGTGTGAAATTCATTACCAGAGTGGTGCGTCCGTCTCCGACTCGGAAGCTACTAACCCAAGCGGGCCATGATCGCTCGTGAACTTGAACTTTGACGTGCTTAGTGGCGACCTACATAATGGCAGAGGGTTAGCAAGCTGTTTAGTGGAGCACGCGCGGAGCGCAGTACTCGGACTCGTCCGACTCGATGGAGCACAGTCGTCGACACCTCCGACTCGGAAACCGGTAACCCAAGTGAGCGATTCTGCACGTGACTGTGGCCTGAATGCGCGCGTCTGTGCGATGGAGCGCACTGATCCGACACACGACCAAAGCCGACAAAGTGGGAGATTCTGACATGTGTGAACCGGTGTGCCGGAGTGAGATGAGAAGCCCAGTACTTGGTCGCCTGGATGTACAGCAGTTATTCAACTACTTTGGCAGTTTCCGACATTCCGACTGACCTTTCCGAAAGGACGCCGGTAACAGAGTGAGCGATACCTTCACGTGATCATACATCAGTACTGCCCATCAACTTGGTTACACCGTATGCGGGAGTATTCGGAAGGCGATGGAGTGGCTTGCGCTTCCGACTCGGAACGGAAACCAGCTGGGCAGGATCAATGTCGACACGTGACCCAACGCGTGGTGTCAGGCTGCTAGTCAGAGAAGAGGAGACTGTCCACCGGTAACTTGAGAGCCGAGTGCTATGAACATCAGTTTTGTGTAAAGTAAACTGGAGGGTCAGCGTTCGACTCTGTATAACGGCCAAAAGATCTTTTGGTGGACATTCGTAACTCACCTTGGCCTGTTTAAAGTAATCCTTGGAATTTCATGAGTAGAGTGAGCGATCTGAGCGTACATTTAGAATCTCAAACCTCACTCGCTCACTCGGCAACTTTAGTCGAACCCCAAGTACCTATTCAAAGTCCTGATGACCTCGTCTGTTATGATTTATACTTTAAACCGATAAAAATATCAAGCGAACCGAACAAAAGTAAACCAAAACTTGGCTTTTATTATCGGCTCATCCATCAATCTCATCCTTCCATCTCCAGATCTCTCGCCCCCGCCCGGCCCCCCTCCTACAACGCCACGTACCTACCTTTCCTAAACATTGCGGCTTCCCAAGCCTTATGGGCCGGTGCCTCAGCCACGACAATAATCACACTTTGCAGAACACGACGCGACGAGCAAAGACGCGTCGACATGCACAATGGGCCGCACCAGCCGAATGTATGGTAGACGGACCGGATCTCCCGGCCCCAATGACCGACTAACATACTGGATATCGCCAGCGTGGGAATACCTGAGATCCGCCGATCCCTGAGGATCCAGTCCGCCGAGGACGCGGGCGGGCTGACTTTTGAACAGCTGAGTGATGGCCCCCGCGGGGTGGTCAAGTGATGGGGAGCGGGGGGGCGGTGAATGAAAGCCGTGACAGAGGCGGCGACCATGGGGCCGGAGGCGGCGAGTGCGGCATCATACATGCAGAGAGGCCAAGGGGGGGGGGGGGGGGCCGCCAAAGCCGCCAACTCCGAGTCAAACATGTTGTTGGATAAACAGGCTACGTCGTTGGAAACTCATACGTGCTCAACGTCATGAACCCTGTGTGTCTAATCCAATATGACACCCTCGACGGCCTCGGCACCCTCAGCAATCCGCATAAACCCTTATGCCGATATCCGCCGCCAGTGCGGGGTAGAATAGGGAGGACGGCAGTTGGGACGGCATGTAGATACTTTGAGCCGTTCCGCACCTGGAAGAGCGGATATGAGAAGGCCGCTATCAATACTCGGGCCGCGGCGACTAGCGGGGACTAGTCCAAGCACAAGGCCATGCAATGACACAGATGATAATGGTGATGGTGATGATGGTCGGATTCTCCGACTGTCAAGAGGGCCCCGCGTTGATATCGGCGATGTGATGGATGTTTGAATTGAATGTCTTGTAGGATGGATGGAAGCGGGATTACTGGGTCGCCGAGACTCCGCTTGAACATTACATTGATGGGGTGATTAAAGTAAATGGTTTTGTATCCTCACGTGTTTTGTTGTTTTTGGGGCACATCCACCCCCCAACATCCGGGCCCGAACAGTGCGTGCCGTATGAAGGGATAGTGCCTGAACCTGGTAGGGTGTGGGTATGTCACGAGTGATTCAACGGACACGCACCTAGCGTAAAGCAACGAGGTCTGTATTAGCCGAGAGTATATTGGAGAGTCAAGTTGAGTGATCTTGTTGAGTGCGGGGTTTGGGGGGTGAGTAAAGAAATGAGTAAAAGTCAAAGGGGGGTAGGTGGGGGGTGGGGTTGAGTGGGGAGTTAGCTTGACAGTTGATGACAATCGCGTTGCCGACGGATAGGTGGATCGGTAGCGTAACTAGATCGGCCCCCCTTCCAACCACCCCACCACCCACACACCCCCCGCTCTCCTCCGGATGCCCCCGTAACCCATAACTGATTACGGCTGCCCATCCTTCCTTCCACCCCCCCCCCCTCCCCCTCCCCCTCCCCCCCCCTTTCACAACCCTTCATAAGTAACCCATCCACACCACTCCCCATCCCTCTTCCTTCCTTCCTTCCTCAAGCACCACTCTCCCATCTCGCCATCACCATGTCCGAGACTCAATCCGACTTCCTTCACAAGCCCGCCGTCCGCGCGGTGCTTCCCTTCGTCAACGGCGGTATCTCGGGTATGGTCGCGACCACTGTCATTCAGCCCATCGACATGGTCAAGGTTCGCATCCAGCTCGCCGGTGAGGGTACCGCCGGTGGACCCAAGCCAACCGCTATCGGCGTAACCCGCCAGATCATCGCGTCGGGCAAGTTCGTCGACCTCTACACTGGTCTCTCGGCTGGTCTCCTCCGCCAGGCCATCTACACCACCGCACGCCTCGGCTTCTTTGAGAAGTTTATGATTGCGATCAACGAGCGGGCCAAGGTCAACGGCACGACTGTCGGGTTCGGGGAGCGTGCTGTCGCTGGTCTCGGTGCCGGTGGTATCGCCGCCTTCATCGGAAACCCCTGTGACCTGGCACTCATCCGTATGCAGTCGGACGGCCTCAAGCCCGTAGCTGAGCGGTCAAACTACAAGAACGTCATTGACGCTCTGGTGCGCATCAGCAAGAGCGAGGGTGTCGCGGCTCTCTGGGCTGGTTGCTTCCCCACCGTCGTCCGTGCCATGGCTCTCAACTTTGGTCAGCTCGCCTTCTTCTCCGAGGCCAAGGCCCAGTTCGAGGCTCGCACCAACTGGTCGCTCCAGACCCGCACGCTCGCCGCGTCGGGCGTTGCCGGCTTCTTCGCTTCCTTCTTCTCGCTCCCCTTCGACTTTGTCAAGACTCGCCTCCAGAAGCAGACCAAGGGTCCCCAGGGCCAGCTCCAGTACACCGGCATGTTTGACTGCTTCCGCAAGGTCGCTCAGCAAGAGGGCCTTGGGCGCTTCTACCGTGGCTTCGGCACTTACTACGTCCGCATTGCCCCTCACGCGTGAGTTTCGAGTCGATCTGAAGAAGCAGTAGTAGAAGAACAAAGCGCTGACACGCAGTATGATCACCCTCCTCGTCCTCGACTACCTTGGTTTCCTCACCAAGTAAAACTCTACTGTAATTCACGTTGTATCCTCAATAGAATCACGCGGCCAGGTGGCCGCCTGTGTAGTCTCGCAGCCGGGCCCGGCTCCGTCTCTAGATCAAATGATGGAGCCCATGTGCTTAACCACGTCTGTAGGTGTTGGGCGGGGGGTGGGTAGTCGCTAGGAGATGGATGGGTAAGGGAGTGCGGGGAGTGTGGGGAGTGTGGGGAGTGTGAGTGTGGGGGTGGGGGTGGGCGTGTGGAGCACTCGTCATCTGGTCCTACTCGTGTATTCATGTCTACAAGGGAGATTCTCTGATCCTATTAATTGGAGGGTTAGGAATGTCAGCTAGCGAATAATCTTGTCGGAAAAGGATCAATTGATTATACAGAGTACGGAATCCAATTGCCGAGCGTTGAATGACAAAATTATGACAGAAGTGGCTTTAAACTGGGAATGACTCAACTCTTTCACCTGAAACAGGTACTCCTGATACTCTCTGGTACTCACCTAGATCTAACTCCATCGCTCCATCTTAGGGTCCAATAAATAACAATAGCCGAACTCTACCGAACACGACCGGACATTCAACCCCGCTACAGCCAGCAGCCAGATTGGTCTCATCACACCTTTTGCTCCCGAATAAGTTTCAATCAAGCAACAAACTTGGTTCCGGGAAACCGCGTGGTTGAAGAGCTGCTAATACTGAAAATTAAACCCACCATGTGGATCTCCTTAATTGTATTTGAGCATCATGCTTCCAAAAATAGGCCCCGGCCCAAACGAAATGCCCTGTGCGCGATCGTTGACGCGTCTACCTACTATCCAACCATCACCATCACAGTAACATGCATCATTCTCCTTCTCTCAATCTTGACTCTACCTTCCTCTACCAGAAGCCATGCTTCTCCCCACGCTCACTACCCTCCTCTCTTTAACATGTGCCTCGGCCGCCGTCGTCAAGCGCGGCTTTGAAGCTCCCCACTACAGCGTCTACCTCAATGGTGAGCTTGATAGAGGGTTAGCTGACAACAGACGAATTCACCTACGACTCGTGGCCCGGTCCGGACAAGATCAAGCCGTACAACCGCGCCTTGATGGCGTTCTGGCAGACGGACGGCGCAGTGGCGGTGAGTCGAGGCAGTTCGTCTTGCTACAACCGCTGACTTTAGACGCCAGCTTCGTGGCAGTCGTTCACGGACGAGCAGCGCCAGACTATCCTGACCGCGTACCACGGTGCCGGCATCGCACTCATGGTCTCTGCGTTTGGCGACGCTGGTGCGTACTCGGAACCGGCGTAGCTGATGATAGACAAGGTCATCTCGACTAAGACTGACCCGGTCGTCACTGCGCAGGGGATTGCAGCGTGGGTCAAGAAGTACGCTGTTGATGGTGTTGACATCGACCTCGAGGGTAAGCCTTCCCTTTGCCTTTCATCAGCTTTCCCTCCCTCCTCGCACCTTCCTCGCACCTTCCTCCTTAATCCTCCTCCACATCACCTGCCATCACATCGTCTCCAGACTGACGTCAAGACTTCACCCCGCTCCAGAACGAGCGCGACTTCTCCCTCGACTGGCTGACCAAGTTCCACACCGAGCTTTCCGCGCAGCTTCCCGGTGCGCCCATCTCGTCCACCCCCACCGCGTGGATGTACGGCTCGGTCTTTGGTTCGGCGGACAGCGTCTACTGCAAGCTTCACACCGCGGTCGGTGACAAGATCAGTTGGTACCAGCTTCAGCTGTACAATGGCCAGAAGGGCGCGTGGAACACGTGTGAAGTACGTCGCACTAATTGGAAAACAGCTACATAGCGGAAGGCACAGCTGATGGCAGAACACGCTCTGGAACTCGTCCGACCCGGCATTCCTCTCCCTCGGTCAGATCGCAACCATGTGCAGCATTCCCCAGTCGAGCATCACCGTCGGCAGGCTTTGGGACCCGGCTGACCTTGCTACCCCGGACTCCAAGGATCAGATCCCTGCTCCTGCTGACAACGGCGCGTGCATTGCCCAAGCCAAGGCGCATGGCTACCCTGGCACGGGTATGATGGTGTGGTCGGCCCACAAGAACAACTGGGTGCGTAGGGATTTGCGTACCAGCGGATGTATTAATGGAAACTGACGACAGGACGGCGCTAACAACTACCTGGCTGGCACGCTTGCTGGCATCGAGTCCGCGCCTCCTGTTTCCCCTGCCGCCAACTCGTCCTCCGCCGCTTCGCCTAGCTCCGCTGGCAACGCTGCCTCCGGGATTAGCGGCGCCTCCCACACCGCTGGCCAGTCGTCGGGCTCTACTGTCGTCGCGTCCGCTAAGGCGTCGACTTCTGGCTCCGCAGCCGCTGCCGGCATCTCTCAGGGCACCTCCGCGAGCTCGGCCGCCACTAAGGTTGCTGTGCCTGTTGCAGCCCTTGTTGTTGCCGCACTTGCCCTTCTTGCTTAAGCCATTTAAACCCTCCTTCCCCCATCAATCCTCGCCCACGCAGCATATCAATTGCGTACTTCAACTGCATTTTCATCAGCTTCACCATACATCCCGTAATGTCATCTTGCTTGACGGGCAAGTGTTTGTTTTCCTATACAACATTTCTACCTCCCGATACAATCTTGCCCGCTATGCGCTGATGTGGAGAGTTGTCATGGTCTGAAGCGTGACGAGTCGAACACTGATCAGCTGGTCCGCGTGACGGCGTACCATTTGACGGGATACTTCATTCGCCGAGTTTATCGGAAGGTGCAAGGGGATGGTCCAGGGAGATCTTCATGGCACAGATGTTGATCCGGATATGTGGCGTGTCCAGGATGTTCCAAACCATAATGTGAGCGCGGTGAGAAGAAATAGCCTCCTTCCGGGTCAAACTTGGACAAGCCCTGTATGACCACAGTATCCCGAAAGGCGGAATAGTTTAACGAGGGTCTTAACCTTCATTTGAATTGAACAGCCTCAAGGACTGCCCAAGAGGACTGTTGCAAGAATGAAAGGCTCGTGCGCTCAGGTCGAGGGGGTTGGCGCGGCCCCGGGGCCCGCCGGTTCGCCCATCGCTTTATTACGCCAGTGTCGCTCTCCGGTCTGTGCATAACAAGGACACATACTGTACCCAGAGCAGTGCCTTCATTCCTGTATAGTATTATACAAGCTATCTATCGCCTAACTGTTCCTCTTCAACCCTAACAACACCACTCATATCTCGCTCGCTGACATGGGTTCGAACAAGTACGAGCTCATTGGGACCCTTACCGGTACTGGTGCGAGGCGGCGACGGAACCTCGTCGTTGTGGCGACCGCCGTCTTTTTCGTCGGCGCATTCTCACTGGCTCTCAAACTCGACTCTATGAGAATGTTTGTACCCCCCGCTCCCCCTCCCCTCCTTCTGATGGCAGTACGTCCATCCTGCGCACACCGTGTAACCCGTACGCCCAGCATGGCCGACTGATCGTCGACGAAGGAAACCCCCACGCGAACAGGTGGCACCCCTTCGGCTCGGGGAACGAGTGTACGCAACCTGGGCCCGCCCTAGCTGCAGCCTTCCTCCGTGCCTCCTGGGCTAATACCCCACCATCCAAGGGATCCAGCACCGGAAACCTCTGGGCAGACGAGGAGGTGGGACCAGACGGCCGTCCATGGTCTGACGTAAGCTGGGCACAGAATAGAACAGTCCTGTACCTCGGCGACAGCGTGGCGCGATACAAGACAGCCTACTTGTGCGAGGTGCGTATCTCTTCTTCTGGGTTAACGTCAGATGGCGGGCGAGGAACTCATAGAACTCAACTGGACCCATCCGTGGTCACCACCTCAGATTTTCAAGGACGGATCTACCGCCCCCTCTGCTCCGGGATACGAGGGAATGGATCCCTTCGGATGGCATAAATTACCGCCTGGAGAAGCACATACCCATATTGGGCATTACTGCTATGTTCCAGGTCTCGACTTTCTCTTGGTCCACCTGCACAGTTACGGGTTAGACCAGGAGGGGTACTTCGAGGACCGCGATTCCTATTTTCCCCCCTACACTTTCGAGGAGCGGTTACATGGCCTCGCTGTTCCGTGGATCCAGGCAATCCGAGACTCAAAAAGACGGACAGAAAGCGCGCCAGAGTTGATATACCTCCACTCGGCGCTGTGGGATGCCATGCGGTGGGCGAAAGAGGACATGAACAGCCCAGTCGGTGACAATGAGGAGAGACTGGGCTGGTATCGCCACCGGATTAGGGAAGCAACACTGGCGACGGCAGACGCCTTCCCCAAGGCGGCCCTATACTGGTCCACCACGCACTATCGTGAGTACATGGAAGGAGGGGCTGACCCCAGCTATCCGGCCGTCGACGGGATGGTTCTTTCCGGGCGTTGAGCCGCATAAGCGGCCAGAACTCAAGTTGCTGCGATTGGCGGAGATGCAGGCCGCCGCGCTCAGTGCTTTCGATTCAAAAGACGTACCACGTGATGTGGGGAAAGTGCTGGGTAAGGTCAAGGTTAATTGGTGGGGAACGGCTGTGGTGGGACAAGAAGAACATCAGGTTGATGAGTGAGTCCACCAGAGAGGGAACTGACAAGCTGACAATAGCCTCCACCCGTCGTTCTTACCGTCGGGGTACCTCTGGGCTGATATGATGCTGTATGATTTGCGTGATGTAGTAGCGTAGATGTGATCTTTCTTGGTTTCGGCGTTGTTTGTAGTCAAGGTCTACTTTGATCCGGTTCTGGGCGAGAACGCCCACGTTTAGGAGCTCCACGTGACATGACGTCAGCCCTTGTTTTTGGAACCTTCCGCTGCCTTCCCCGCATTTTCAGAAGGGAACGACTCTACGTGTCGCTTCCACCACCACAACAATCACCATGGCAGAAGCAACACTCGTCAAGCAGCTCCAGAAGCTCGAGCCCAAGCTCAAGGATGGGCACCACAACATTGCTGAGATGAGGCAGGCGACGACGACGCTTGCGCGCCTCGCCACAGCGCTGCACCAGAAGTGTAAGCGATACCAGTGTCAGAGCTGACGACAGCGGCGTTGCGGAGGGAGCTAGGAGCCGGGGCCCTACCAGGGTTGCTGGCGGAGCTGCTCGGCGCTCAGCCAGCGACGGAGAACGTGACAGACGGCGAGGCTTTCTTCGAGCTCGTGGGGCAGAGCGTATTCGCAGCGGACGGGCTGGTCGAGGGCGACAATGAGGTCAACGCCAAGAAGCTGTTCGACGTCATGTTCCCGCACAACGCCATGGTGTTCCTCCTCAATGCGGACGCACTGCCCAAGGAACTGTGGAGGCAATACCTCGTTGGACCATGGGCGCCTATTGTGTCCATCCTCCTCAAGCTCACTCTGTTCGAGGGTGAGTTGGCCCATGGGCGAGGCTGATAGCAGACGTTCCCCGCGACCAGCTGTGTATTCCCAAGGTGGTCGAAACGCTGCCGAAGCTCGCGTACCGTGCATGCACTCCCGGCGAGTGGGACAAGACTGATGCCGACATGGCGCGCGGGACTCTCGCTGAGTACCTTCTCCAGACAGTCGTCAACGTTACTGGCAAGCCGAACTTCAACCTTGGGCTCGACGTTTTGAAGACTGTCCTGCCGTCGTTTGTGCTCTGGACCGGATCGAATAAGTCTACGCCTCCTGCTGGTCTCGACGGCTTAACGGAGAAGGAAGCGCATATGGCCTTGGGCCGCGAGTTGAATATGCTCTATCACTCCGCGAGCATCCTCCACAACTTCACGAAGGCAGGGCGCGTAGACACCGCTATCCTCAAGGACGAAGACACCATCACCGCGCTCGTCAGGTTCCTCGAGGATCCCGCGGTCCCGAGCTGGGTGGACCAGAGCAAGTTTACGGCCGAGACGAAGGAGGGTATCGCGAGTATCCTCTCCAGGACGCGCGACATGGTCACCAACTTCCTGATGGTGCTGATGTCAAACCCGTCGACTGAGGTGCCGGCAAGGCTGTGGAACAAGGTCACGGCGTGGCTTGACGACCCGCGGATGCTCGATGTGGGTCTTGCCGCGCTGGCGAACGGAGCGCGCGACGACACCAAGTCGAACGCACTCCTCGCGCCTCCCAGCGATCTGCCGAAGCGTCTCGTTAGCCTCCTCACCTCCTCCCCAACGCCACCAGTACAGCACTCGCTGGTCGGCCTTATCCGCAACCTCACCGTCAACCCCGCGAACCGACCCCTTCTGGGCGCGCCGGTGGTCGACGGCATTCTGGCCCTCGATCCCTTCCAACCCGCGCGCGACCGCCTCGACCGCCTGCAGCGCGATGCAATCATTGCGCTCAGCAATCTTTCCAACGACGCCGTCCTCGCTGAGCGGATCATGTCCTCCGAGTCCACAATCTCCTCCCTCATCGCGCTCATCCAGCGCACGCCATTGGGTGAAGTCAAGGGTCTCGGTGCGAGCCGTCTCGCGCAGGTAATCTCTCACCTTCCCTCCACCGGCGCAGAAAAAGCGTGGGCCAACGCCGCCTCCACACAGGTCCTCATGGCATTGGGCCAGCTCGTCGTCGCCGCTGGCGACCCGCTCGTCCTTGAGCCTGGAATCTCGGCGCTGCTGCACATCGCCCAGCATGGACCAGAGGACGCGAAGCGCGTCGCGACCGCCCTCAGGATGAACTTTGGTGGTAAGGCCGTGGTCCGTGTCGTGTTTGGCATCCTGGCACCACCACCAATTGACCCACCACCTACCTCGTCCGTGATTGAGGCGCGTACCCTTGAGCTCGTCAAGGCGGTTGGGAACGATGGGATCACACAGGCCGTCAAGAGTGCCGTGGCGGATAACCAGAAGGCGGGGAGGAAGGTCGCGCCGGGAGTTGAGGCGCTGTGAAGTTGTAGGGCTAGACGTTAGGGATGGGATGATGAGCATGCAGCCACTCACCAATGTACCCACTTCAGACCCGGTAATACACTGGTTATCCGCTCTGCAAAGGAAAAGGGAACAAGATGTTGGGTATGATGTACTGATTCTGATGTACGTTGACGAGTATGTGAAGCCACAGTGATGATGAAGGTGAAAATTGGTTGCGAGATGGTCAGAGATCTGAGACGTGAGATGGACACACACACTCAAACATATAAACACGTCATCTTGTTTCACACGCGACTGTCTTCATTACACAGATCTCCAAGTCCCCATGTTCCACTAGAGTCATCGACTGATTCCGCACTTCACATCGTGGCACTTGTCGTGGCGCGTTCACACATTCCCCTCTGGCTCTCCCTCTCTCTAAGTCTGCCAATGTCATATTTTTAAACAAGCCCAAACCTTCCTCTTTCATCGTGTCCTCCTCTCATCACTCCTATTCCTGTTCCACAATAATCAGACCCCATGTCGTCCTTCCTCGTTCGCCTCCCCAACCCCAGGTTCACGTTCAAGCCGTTCGTCAAAGCGCTCGAGAAGGAAAACCCTACGTCTCGCATTGACGCCTTCCCCGGCCTCCTTGAGTTCCCATGCAAGAACTGGGACGGTGTCGAATTCCCTTACCCTGGGCCGCAATGCACCTACCGTGAGAAGGCAATTTGGGCTGGACGCGCCGCCAGCAAGCGCTTTGCCTGGGCATTTGAGAACCGCGACTTCTTCTTCGTTGACAACATCGATTTTGCCGTCGCCGTCTTCGACAAGACCCAGGAGCTGTAAACTATTTTCATGGTACCTAGCTCACACCAGGCTCCGTTACCTCGCCCGCAGCGCCAAGGAGTGCGACATTGCCACCACCGAGGAATGGATCCACTTCACGGACCGGGTTATTGCCCGTGCGGTTGAGATTGTATGTGTCCCCATTTTCTGAGAAGCCTCCTCCCACCTTCCCTCGGCTCAAAATGGAACAAGCCAAACTGACGAACAGGCGAACAACGCCATTAAGCCCCACCTCATCTGCTTACCCCCTCCGAGGCGCTTCGCTCTCATGGACGTATACCCTTTCATCCGGCCTGCTGTCAATGCCCAGTTTGAATTTGGCATCGGTTACGCCGACCAGCCTCCCTCCGTCGCCTTGTGCAAGTTCGACGACCGCTGGGTTGAGCGCTACTTCCCCGACCCCCATGACCTCCCGCTACGCTTTTTTACCATGGAGGAGGTTAACCAGATCTCGGTTGACGCGACCGGCTTCATCGAGGATATGGGCTGGTACAACTACAAGATGCAGCGCTGCATAACCCCCAGCGTGGAGGAGCAGGAGCGTCCCATTCCCCAGGACGGCGACTGGCCTCCCGCCGCCTACGGTTTAAAGGACTACCAGGCGCGTCTTGACCAGTCGCACGCGCCTTTCGGTTACTCTGTTCGTGGTTACCCCGGCAAAAATTCCTCTACCCACATCTAAGGCTCCGCATAATGTGTCGATTGTCGGAGAGTCGCTTGTAGTGAACTCTGCTTAGTAATATTCCCGAACACTCGATGTACACAGATGTTACGTGTGTAGTAGCCAACACCGGGCGCAAAGTGAGTCTTTCTCAAGAACAATTACCATTTGAGTTTTGGTGTAGTTTTCCAGGGAGCATTGGGGCCTGGTGAAAAGAGAACCAGTCCCAACGAGAGCCAGCCACCATCCCACGACTCTGAGATTTCATAGCAGCTGGGGTTGTTCATAGCCTAGCTGAATGTTCCATTCCGCATCTACACCCACAATGCACCTTCCCATGACATGATCCCATCAGAGTATGGTCCGCCTTTGTCCGGCCATCAGGCACTCGAACAAGCGTTTCATGATCATTGACCGCCATCACCTTGCCATCACGCGTTTTTACAGTATCAGGTTAATCGAGTGCCATAATCGCCGAAAAACTTGCACACAGCTCTGAACAGAATCAGCTGCTGATTCAACTACCTGAATATGGCAACTGCTCAGTCAATCAATTCAAGAACGGCAGCCAGACGCCAGACTGGGAAACAGAGCACAGCCAGAACCTCCTCCCCATTCCCATTCCCATTCCCAGCTCCCAGCTCCCAGCGAGCCAAGACTGCGTCATTGACAGACAACAGGCCGTACATGCGACTTCTTGGTGGAAGTGCTAATGTATTGGTAATATCTTTATGCACGTTTCTGGCCAATTATTATGACACTGTGTATTTCCCATCTCCCTGCTCCCTACTCGCAGCTCGCAGCTCGCACCGTTCCATCACATGCTCAGAGGTTTAGTAGGTCGTCATAAAGAGGCGGTCCTGGGCTGTCGTGATTGTCATGCACCATGGAGCAGTGTAAAACATCTAACCATGTCATAATTATGCATGTACACGTTTTCGCCAGTTCAGCTGCTGCCGTAATCTCAAGGTATCGTGTTGACAAAACTCGGGTTTCGTACACTCTGGCTGGCCTGGCTGGCGGGAATATTCCATAGCCCCAAACGTAATGCGACAGTCGCGTCCCGCAATACCATGATCATATCCATGTCTCAAACCCTGTAACCCAAGTGCATGTACATTTTCATTCCCATTATCCCTCTATGAATCTCTGGGTTTAGATTTTCTATAGCAACTGCAAGGTCCTCGATGGCGCGCGCAGAGGCGATTCCGCTCCATCCAGTCTCTTCCCATGAAGATCGATTGGCGTTTCTCCCACTTTTTGACTCGCCGAATCAATCTGGCATCCTCCTCATCCATCTCGGCTGGATCAAAATCGGGCTTGATATATCCCGGCAAGAAACGTTCAATCCAATCGGTCCCCAAGCCCAAGATGGGAGGCCGATCTTTCGGTCCACCTTTCCCACCCCCATGTTCCCCTCCAACCCACTGCCAGTTGAGCGCTTCCCTTACAAACCCAATGACTCGGGTTCGGTTCAGGTAACTCCCCACTCGTGGATTTTTGGGGAACGCCTCGCGCAGGCACCATTCTGCAGCCTTGAAACTGAATTCAATGGCTACATTCGTGGTGAGCACCCATGTGTGGGCGCTCATCTTGACCTGCTTGCTCCGGCTCCTTTGGATGCTAAAAATCAGTAACAAATTAAGGCATTGTGGGGGAAACTCACGGCTCGCAGACATGGTCAAATACGGCGACCCCAAAGTCAACCGTGTCAAGGTTGCCGAGGTCGCCAGCCTCCAGAGCAGCTGCCCACCGCTTGCTCGCCTCGCGACCGGCCCATTCCGTCTGGTCACGGGGGTCGGTGGAGTCCCCGTCGAAAATCACGCCGTCCCAGTTGGTGCGTGGGAAGGCGCGGACCGCCATACCCACGAGACTGCCCGGCCCCGACGTCGGCGTGACGTACGACGGGGCCGTCGAGGCGCCGGAGCGACTGCTGGGACCTCCAGAGGTCGAGGCGCTGGTGGAGGTGGTGGAGGCGCTCGCCACCAGCGACGGGAGGGGCGAGGCGAGGGCAGAGGGCGTGGTGAACGAGCTCAATGGGCCCGCGGGGGTGGTGGGCGAGCTAAAGGCCGCCGAGGTAGGGGAGCTCGAGGAGCTCGAGGAGCCGGAGGAGCCGGAGGAGGCACTCGAGCGCTCGGTGGTGAACTTGTTGGTGTTGAACATATTGAAATGTGTGCAGGTTGTAGAGTTGTAGGTGGAGAGCTTGAGGAGGTTGAAGTGACGAGAAGGCATCCCGCGGTCTGATAGATATAGTTGTCGATGGGAGTGGTCAAAACGGTGGTAAATCGTGCATGTCGTCGGTGTCGATTCACGCGAATAGTTGGCGTCTCACGCGTTGCGCCGCGTCGTCATTGTATTGATGGAATGGGACGCACAGTGCACTCGCTCCCATTGTGTGATCACTCAGTTTCTTTCGGTACAGTACGGCCGCAGGCTGTTGGTCAGTCATCGGTACGGCTTGTGAATGAGGCAACGGCGCACTGTGTGAAATCTGCTTGGTCGCCGGATCGTCTAATTGTTAAGCATTGTGATCTGCTGGGTCACAATGCATGGTGGGAAGCTGGGTAAGTGGTAAAACAGCCGTAAACAATAAGTGCTCGATTTCCATCCAAGATCGCTGAGGGGTAGCACACAGGGAGCGAGAAGGAACGATGGGGAACGATGGGGAGCGATGAGGGGCTGACACGTCGCCATCAGTGCTGGGAACCGCTTCTCGGTCCCCATCGAGTCGACGTGCGGGTGACGGATAAACACAACTTCAGTCATTCAATTACCAGGTTCTTGTCAACCATCAGCCATCACTCATCACGAATGTTTAAAGTGACGTACGGTCCTACATTTTCTATCATATTCCTCCCACACTTTTGAAAATACTCAAGACGCGCTGGCAGCTGGAATTCAATTAATTGGATTAAGCGTCTGCAAGATTGATCCCTACGCGATCCCTCCTTGCCACTTGCCACTTGCCACTTCCTACCCCTACTTCCTCCGCAGGTCGCGGTAGATGCCGCGACAAACACTTGCCAACCCTTCCCGCGCCTCGTAGAGCGGGTATAGACCGACTGCGATCATGCCGACAAACAGCCACACCATCACAATACACACCCATGCCGTAAAGCCTGCCTGGGTATAGATATACGATGCGAAAAACTGGGGCATGGGAACAGCGAAGAGGAGGATGAAGGTGAGGCTGAGGGCCGAGTAGGCTGCAAGTCGGAACGCTTTACGCAGAGACGCGTCATCGGATATATCCTGCGCCTCCGTGTCGGCGATCGTGCCGTCGACGCTGTCCTTCTTCTCACCGGGCGAAGGTAGGGGGACCTCGGTGACGGAACTGTTTTCAGAGGTCGGATCCTCGGTGAGTTTCGCTGCCTTGCGCCCCGCGTCGGCGTTGATCGCACGCGTGATCTCCCAGTCGAAATCGGCCGCCCAGATCATCGACCCCACGACTGTGGCAATACCCCCAACACCGATGGAGAGGAGGTTGCCGGTGAGCATGGGGTAGTCGGTGAATGTCGTCTCGACGTTGATCGTGCCGTACATGTGAGCCGTGAGACCCAACCATCCAGCCACACCAGCAACGAAGCCGAGCACAGCGCCAGCCACGGCGGCGCTTCCATTCGCACGCCGCCAGCTAACGCAGCAGGCAACGGGCACTACCGCGCTTCCGATAATACACCCCATCAGCTGGTAGAGGTATCCCATGCTGATGCCAATGTAGTAGAATCCCGTCGCGATCGCACCCATGAACAACGCGTATCCTACAATGGCGCAGTGCGAGGCGACGAGGATCTGCCTCTCCGTTGGCCGCTTGTTGATGTATGTCCCGTACACGTCATATGTGAGGAGGCTGGAGACAGCGATTTGTTCAGCGCTAGCGGCAGACGTAACGGCCAAGAAGAGGAGGATGAGCATGGCCGTCGCGCCACTCTTGCCCATCAGCGCACCGACTGCCTTGACAGCCGGCAGGCCGGCGCCAACTTCAGCTGGGGAGAGCGTGATGAGCTGCTGTGGGCCCCAGGCGAGCACGACTGCCGCGAGACCGAGCGAAGTAGCGATGGTGCATGGGATGCCGAACCATGCTAGGCCGCCCCAGATGAAAGCCTTGACGCTTGTCTGGGGTTGCGAGGCAATCGCACGCTGCCAGTACGCCTGGTCGTTGAAGACGGTGCCAAAGTTGCCGACAATGTTCATGACACCAAAGATGAGGCCGCTCTTAGACCGGAGGGTGAGGTAGCTACCACCCGCGTTGTCCTTGATCGGGTGGTTCTCCGCAGCCTTGTGGAGAAGCTCCCACATCCGGGCTGGAGAGCCGATGATATCGCTCGTCGCGTACACGACCAGTGTGAAAGCGGCCAGGATACAGTACAGCACGAGGGTATGCGTAAAGTCGGCGATGAGGGTCGCGCGCATCCCGCCGATAAGCACGTAAATCGCCACACCAGAGGGGATGAGGAAACACGCAGCAATAGTGTTCATGCCCGTAAGGTCGGTGACTGTAGCGCTGCCTCCGAGGATGAGCATAGTCGAGACGATGATGTTGGTTGCGAGCCCGGAGAAAAGGAACACGAGGTGGGCGACCTTGCCCCAGCGCGCATAAACAATCTCGAGAAAGGTGTGGCAGTAGGGCGCGTTCAGCTTGAGCTTGGCTGCCAACATGGCGAATAGGAGTACTTGGACCGTCGCGCCGGCAGCGTACCACCACGGACCAGAGATACCGAACTTGTACGCTGTCGCCGAGGACTGGAGGAGTGTTGCGGCCCACGTCCACGCCGATACGATTCCGGCCGCAATGAGGCCGGGCGGGACGGAACGCGAGGCAGAGTTGAACTCTTCTGGCGAACTGGGTTGCCAGCGGGTGTAGCGGGCTTGAACTTTGGTGATGAGGACGATGAACCCGCTGAAGAAGAGACCCATGCCGATCTGGCGTCAGCTACGTCAGCTACGAGTTGGGGACGTACCACGACGCCGTACCCCGCGCCTTGGGGGAGGAGAGCTGTTGTCATCTTTGGATGTGCGTGTGGCGGAGAATATCAGGCAGTCAGTCGTCTTAAGTACGGCCTTGAACCACTCGTTATCTCGTCAAGACTTGGCCGGGTTAACGTAGGGTCTCCCAAGCCGAACCAAGTCTCGATCCCAGCTCCATCCATCACTAACGGCGCTCCGAGATGGCACGATACGCTAGACCCGTGATCGTCCGAGCGCTTCCAAGACAGAAGAGCCACGACAGGAGAGCTATCTCACATTACCCGCTGATAGTGTCTAAGTCTCAGTGTTATCAGTACGGTGGTCATGTGGCCAAGCCGCTCTCCGTTTCTGGAATCCTTGCACGGCCTACCTACCCCGCCCATCCGCCAAGTCTCGACCCGTGGACCGAGTGTGCAGGGATGTAAGATGCCGCCGGCTTGGCCTTAGCTGCACGGCCTTATCGGTTGGCTTATCGTGGCCGTGTCTCGGTATCGGATGGCCGTGATTGGTCTCACGACCACGCTCGGAGCGGGATGGCCTTGTACCTACCACCATCTTCCTATGCATTTATGCACGCTCGTTTGTCGGTGTAGAGTCGTATTCAGTTCACAGAGACCGAGCAACAGAGGAATGGACATGTTGAGAGGTTGAGTCAAGGATCAAAGGACCGAGGTATGAACACGTGCACATGCACGTGTACGGATGATCGGGCAAATGCCACTCCACCCTGTTGATTGTTAACCCCACCCGAGTTATCACCTCGTAAACTCTTCCATTGTCCGCACACATACCGAGGGAACGGTAACACCTGAGGGTATGCTCGGAGATACAGTTCTCATAGAAATGGCGCGACCTCGTGACGAACATGACATCACGCCTACGCAGTCTGAAGTGGTCCCCTCGGTGAGCGTGCCGTGCCATCCTCACTGCGGCATGTTCTCACCCCACTTAACCACAACTCGGCGGCATTGTTACCCTCGGTGAGGCGTACTGATGTAATGGTTCCCACCAGCTAGCATTCATACGAGCATTCATAAGATCAGTCCTAAGCAGGTGTTGTCGCCACCAGTCCTCACATCTTCACCAGATCAATTCAACAACAACAACAACAACAACATGCTCGCCCGCGTATCTCGAATCACACCCCATCTCCGCGCTATCCGGCCACGGATCCGCCTCAACAGCAACATGCCGAACAAGAGCGGTCCGACCGATGCCAAGAAGGCTGAGAACATAAAGAACGGTAGGCATAACAATGGCGGAGCTGATGGTAGCCAAGATCTTTGGCGTCGGCTTGGCGGCCGTCACTGGCGCTGCCTATTACAAATGGGGCCGCCATTAGGACAACGTAGAATCGGAGGGAAGGAGATGGAGTGGCGAACAAACAAATGCAGTGTATCTGAACCAGCGCAACCGATGACACCTGTCAAGCCGGCCCGTTACCGAGCGAGAGGAATGGCAGAAACCTTGACGTTAGACCACCGCCAACTGAGCGCCCGTCGGTCTGGGGATGGAAGTGTGGCTTGAGCACACTCATGGCGCAGCATGCTGACGTGATCATTCGCCGAAGCTACAGCAGGATATTGCCCTCCTCGACGTCTCATATGCACATTGGAGACTGACATCGGTCGCCACGTAACCCAGCCAGCCACAGTCATCGTTGTGAAGACGTTAACAACATCGAGATCCTCCCATGGCTGCGGTTGATAATGGGTATAGCAGGAACGAAACGAGGCTGGAATGGAAGATGAGATGGAGACAGGTCCCCTCCTTACGAGTAATGAGGATTCAGTTCATGGCACTACGGCAAGACTATTGGTACTCTCAATAGCGTACAAAGTGTTAGCTCATGATACGGGGGAAGACTAGGCGAGGGGCTTGACCGAGTACGACGCAAGTCCCGACACAAGGATCAACCAGAAAGATCGCCAGTGAAGGATTGAGCCCTTGCGTCAGTCCTGTCTTAACTTAATATCCCACTGTTTCTCTTTCCAGTCGGATAATGGTCTCGCAGGCATCTTCATTGGTATTAAGTTGCAACACCAGCCTACCAATTAGACGGTGCAGTCCTGCACTTTTCACAAAGCGGATCCCATCGTGCTTGTCAACGTCGTATGTGCCTGTAACTTCTGCACCCTTCGCCTTCAAGCAGTTTTGCACCTCTTCAAAGGCATTAGTTGGTGGGAGGTACAGGTAGAGGTTGGTCTCAGTGTAGTCTCGCGACTGCTGTGAGCGTTAGTGTAAGTTAGATTGGTTGGGTCAGTGGAAACCAGATCACTCACCGGAGGATCCAAATTGCCGATCTGGACTCGCTTTCCTTTTACAACGCCGTCCCATTCGCTGGGGCTTAGCATAGAAAGAGTAAGGCTAGTGAGAGAAGAACGTTGCAGCGATGAGAACGAGCAAATAACTCACACGTAAGGCCCGCTAGATGGGAGGTACCCTCGCAAATGAAGCGCCTCATCCCAGGTATTCCCATGCACATGGTTTAGTTGATAGGGCCTATCCATGAGTCATCTTAACCAGGCAGGATACTGTGCGCAATGGCTTGGTACAGTACTTACCTGAGGACCCATGGGTTGAAGAGTACGTTCTGTACCTTGACGCGCTCCTCTCGATTCTCACGCCACAGTTGTTGGAGGAGCCCTGCTGTTAATTTTGCCATTCTCAGCCAAGCAAGCCCTGAAATCCAAACTTACTTCGTGGATGTCCTTGGACGCGGGTATAGGGATAGCAACCCCAGGCGGAGCCATCAAGAAGATATTTCATGCCACGAGGCATTGTCTCTGCATCCCAAAGGGTGGCTGATGTCACCACGAGACCCCTCTAGACTTACAGCCGGTAAGCATATTCCACAGGACTATCCCCAGAGCCCAGAAATCGATGGCAACAGCGTTGAAAGGGGGTGAGTCATTATTGAACACCTATTGTAAGCGAAGGTCCCCGATGAGAGAGGTAGATCAGCATCTCGCTCACCTCCGGTGCCCAGAACAAAACAGTTCCGTTGTCACGTCCGTTGACCAAAAGCCCCTGTTCCGCACCTCCAAAATCCGCCAACTTGAGGTACCCGTCACCTCCCAGCAGAATGTTGTCCGACTTGATATCCAGGTGGTATATGGTTTCTGAATGGATATGAAGCTGGATAAGTGCAGGTCGCCTTCAACTCACAATCGCCTCCAGGATTTGAGCAAAGTAGAACTGAGCAAGGTCTTCTGGTAGTCCCCGCCGGCCAAACCTTACTTGGTGGTCAGTTCTCGTTGTCCAGGTTCGAAAGACTCACTGATAAGAGAAAACAGGTTCCCACCAGTTGCCAGTTCGAGAAAGATGATGGGTGTACTACTCGGCGTGATGGCTTCTTGTAGAAGTTTAATGATACACGGTTGGCTCTGATCACGCTGAAGCTTGCGAAGAATTTCTATTTCGTTTCGAAAGCTGACATCATCTTTCTTGTGGGAGATTTTAATTGCACAACCGTATTCTTGGTTGTTGAGTATCGCAGTCCCTCGATATACGCTGTGGTCAGCCTTGGCAAAGACGTTCCCTCGTACCTCGCGAAACTCCCTTTGCCCAGGACTTCAAAAACACGATATATAACGACTTGAAGAGGCTGTTCGGAAGAGATTGGATTTGAATAGGTAGTCGATGGTGGGCCTGCTTGCCCCAGTTCGGAGGAGCTTACAACTGAAGAGCTCGTCGAGGGTGGGCTTGAGCTGGACAGCTGGGGAGTGGCGTTCATGGAGCAAGCAACGAGGAGGAAGAGACCTGGTAGAGGGAGGAAGGCGGAGTAGAGTGTGAGGGTAACACGGGACTGTAGAGATGAGTGCAGGTGGGGGAACAAGGGGCTATGTGCTGAGTATTAGAGGTTGGTCTGGTTTAGAGATGGGGAGGGAAGGAGAGGATAATGAAGAGAGTGTGATAGGGAATGAGAGATGCACAAACCTAACATTGAGGGGTTTTATGGGAAACTTCATGAGGAAGGCGAGGGAGGGTGACCATGAAGCTGACTTAACCGTGGCGCCATTATATTATAGCTGGTCAAGTACTAAAGATGTGAGTCCTTACTCAAAGTGACCTCGTACTGTACCATTCATCAGCCTTCCTCTCCATCTGGGTTTCTCAGTCACCCTTCGTTTACCTCCAACACAATGTCTACTTCGACTTTCTATAAAGTTCAACTCTCAATACATGCAACCTGCTGCCTGTTAACTATCAGATGATGGTAATCGTCACCAGATTGAGTCGATTGCCACTCGAGTCACGTGACGTCAGGCACCCATCCATTCCAACGAAAGTCTGTTTGGCAACTCAACAACACTCACAACCCATGCCCAGCGCTCGCGCACTAGCACTACGCACTCTTACACAGCCTCTACCTCTCTACGCTAGGCGTATCCTCTATCCATCTATCTCCCTTTATCCATTCAGCACAATGTCGCAACCCGCCCCCTCCCCGTCCTTGCGCGACCTCAGGCCCCCGCAGCACCAAGGTATGACGAACCTCGACAAGTCCAAGTTCGCGCTCTCGGTCCCAGTCGTTACGGCACGCATACCTGCCGGTTCGGTTGGAGCCGTCCTGAAACATCCAATGTTGAGGGGACAGCTGGTGGACATCGCCAAGGTCAAGAGCGTGCTGGTCAACTCTGATGATCCTGAGGCCCGGCGTGTCCTCCTCCGCGTCTCCGACCCAACTAAATTGCCCAAGCAGACGAAAGAGTACCTCGAGGGTATTGGAGCCCAATTTGGCAGCTACGACATCGACCTGGATTACGATTACTGGAGTGTACACGACGTGCTTACGTCTATTCTGCCCAACTTGGATGGCGAGGACCCGCCTTCCTCCTTCACGCAGACAGGACATCTTGGTAAGCCAAGACACTGCCACAGAGCTGACACCAGCACACGTTAACCTGCGCGACGAGTGGTTGCCGTACAAGCATATCATTGGGCAGGTGATAGTCGACAAGGTGTCGAGTGTCACCACCGTCGTCAACAAGCTCAACAGCATCCACGCGCAGTTCCGATACTTTGACATGGAGGTGATCGCGGGCAAGAACGACTTTGTGGTATCTACGGTGAGTCGCCCGCAGACGGGAGACTCTCGCCAGCGTGCTTGCTTTAAGCTCCTGGGCAGCTGACATACACGATCACAGCTGCCCTACATCTCCATCGGCCGCTGACAGTAGCACGAGTCTGGCTGCTCCTTCACCTTCGACTTCTCCAAGGTGTACTGGAACTCGCGCCTGCACACCGAGCACGAACGCCTCCTCTCCCACTTTACGCCCGGCCAAGTCGTGGCGGACGCGATGGCGGGCGTTGGGCCCTTTGCGGTGCCAGCAGCCAAGAAGGGCGCGTACGTGTTGGCAAACGACCTTAACCCTGAGAGCGTCAAGTGGATGCGTGAGAACCAGGCGCGAAACAAGGTCGAGCCCAGGCTGCGGATAACAGAGGATGACGCGCGCGCTTTCATCCGCCGCGCTCCCCTGGAGGCATGGACCGAGCCGTTCACGCGGAGCGAAGCGGTGAGGAACCGCGCATGGGAGAAGGCGCAGCGGGCTGCCAGAGTGCAGGCCAAGAAGGAGAAGGAGGAGCGGGAGTCCGCTGGGTTGGCGGAACTGGTCAGGGAGCAGGAGAAGGAGGAGCCCCCAGCCCCCCAGACGATCAACCACTACGTCATGAACCTCCCCGACTCGGCGCTCGAGTTCCTCGATGCGTACATGGGCTCATTCACTCCCCTCCTCTCCCAGCCAGGCTACGACAGGACTACACCGCTCCCCCTCATCCACGTACACTGCTTCACGCGCGAACTGGAGCCCGAGACCGCCACCGCCGATATCTGCGAGCGCGCAACCGGATACCTTGGCCACTCGGTGTCGCCGGACATGGATGGCTTCCACCTTCATGCCGTGCGCCGCGTCGCGCCAAACAAGGACATGTACTGCCTCACTTTCCGACTACCCGAGGCGGTCGCGTACGCGTGACAGCCGCATAGATGCAGTTGCCCTATATTGTACACTTGCTCGTACAAGTCCCCCCGCGTATCAAAAATCGAGATCGTTCCTACTTGCCCACAGGCGACTGTGCGCGGCTCGCCGCACGGGAAGCCGCCCGCGACGCGGCGGGACTGCGACCAAGAGGTGTACTGCTGTCAGGTTTACAAAGTCTTCTCAACTCACATGATACCGCTCCCGAACTGCGAGTGCACCAGCCCGCCGGCTAATGTCATCTGCCCTCTCCCGAAGCCAGGGAGGAGCATGCTCCCATCCCATCCGTCGAACGCGTCCGCACTCATAAACGTAGGCAGGTACTCAGCCCAGCCGTTGGACGCCTGCGGCGTGGTCTGGGACTGGTAAGCGCCGCCGAACGTCGCAGACGGCGAGTTCTGCACGCTTTCACTTGGGCCCGCTGCAGACGGCATGATCATCATATCGCCGCCCTGCGGGATGAATGCGAAGTGCGCCTCGCCGCCGAGAACGTCGCCGTGCGGCCACGTCACCTCGTTCAGGAGCGCCGGGTCGAACATCTGACCCGACTCGGCCGTGCCGTTCGGCCCCGGCGAGCCCGCCCTGCTGACCGCGCGCGAGGGGTGCGCGCTCGGCCCACGGCGGTTCTCGCGCGTCTTGCGCACAATCTCGCGGATGAACGCCGAGTAGATCGCAGGCTGGTGAGACGAGTCGACCGCGCAGTTCTCCAGGATGTCCGCAACCTCGGTCACAAGCTTGAAAATCGCCTCCTCCGAGTCGTGGTAGTTCCTCAGTTCTGGCTTGAGGAGCTTGAGCAGCGACAGCAGCGCGTAGCTGCACATAACAAAGTTCGTGTCGGGTAGGTACGGCAGGTAGCTTCGTTCGAGGAAGTGGTTCTTGACGACTGTGCACACACGCGACGCGGCCTCGTACACATTCGTGAGGAAGAACGAGATGTCCATTTTGGACCGCTCGAGCGCGTTCTCCAAGCCGAACGAATAAAGCACGAGCGACGAGTATGCGTAGTAGAACTGCGCGCGAGAGTCGTACTCGACGTGCCCGTCAGGCTGCGGCCCGCGGTTCCACTCGGACAGCCATCGTCGCAATTCCTCATGCGCCGAACGGACGACAAGCATGTCTGATGTCAGCTTTGGTACTGAGATTCGAACTCACAGTCACAGTCATCTCGTAATCCCGAAATCGTCGTTGTGGATGAGTAAATCGTGTCGATGGCCCTGCTCATGATCTGCTGAAGAACAACGTACGCGGCCAACGCGTGGTCAGACGGCAGCGCGAACCTCTGCTGGTGCCACGACTTCTCGCACGCGCCGCGGATAATGTAATCCTCGCGCAACGTGTACGGCTTGCCCATCTGAGCTGAGACGGACCGGTCGAGCACGAAACACATGAGCCAGCAACGCTCTCGGTTGACGATCTGGAGTCAGCTAATATCTTCACAACCAAGCTCACCTCGAGGTCTCGCTCCCGGCCCTCCTTCGTATCCAAGCCTGACATGATCGACTTGCGATGTAAGTTCAAGTCGGTCGCCATGCGGATCGCCATGCCCAGCATCAACCAGGTCCGGTCCTGTTCGAACGTCTTCTCTGGCCCGAGCGTCCACATCGAAAGCAGCAGGTACGCCTGGCACACTTCAACGCTCTTGTATCCTCGCGAGGGGACCTCGAACGCGAGGCGCTTTGCGTAAATGGACAGATTGTGGTGCACATCCCGCTTCGTGTAATAACGCGCTGCTATGGCGCAGATACTGTATGTCAGCAGTGCAACACGCCGATACCTACACTGTGCAGAGGAACTGGCTGCGTTGCAAGACGAGGTCGGGCGTGTGGAAGTCGCGGTACAGGAGGGGCACATGTAAAGACACTGCTTGTCAGCTAACGTAACCAAAACAGCCCTCACTGTGGTTGAAGAATATCTGGAACAGCTCGTCGATCTCCTCACGAGTGATGAGATTGAGGAGCTCAGGGAGGCGCTCATCACCGCCAGGATGCATGGACAGGTTGCCGGGCTTGAAGTAGTTGGACGCCGCGACTCCAACCTCTGGCCCGTGCCCGCGCACATCGCTCGTCGTGAGGCGCTGGTTCGATCCGTTCTGTCCTAGTTTGGCCGACACGCCAAGGCTCAGCGGGGATGGGCGCACTGGGACATTGCCATTGCGGGAGAAGGTAGTGTGCTTCTTTGCCGGATCAGTGTTTTGGAGACTGGCCTCCGCCAGGAGACCCAGCGGGGATAGGACGTTGTCTGGCAGTGAATGCAGTCGTGGAGAAAGAGGGGGGAGATGGCTGCCGGTGGTGGATTCGTCTGGGCCACGTCTCTCGCCCTCGTGCCCGTACCCGAAGCCGCGGCTGGAGGAAAGGCTCGGTCCTGCCTGCGATGCGTGTGACGAGATGAGAGAGATGACCTCGGGATCGCTCGTGGATGCATGGAGCGCCTGCGAGAAGGAATTGAGTGCCGAGGCATCCAGGCTGCCCAGTGCCTGAACGTTAGCAAGCTTACACCACGCAGTCGCCGGCGAAACATACTCCACCAATGCCCTTGAGGGCCGTCTCCATCTTGTCAATCTTGGCTGAAAGAGCCTCGGTCTTGCGCGTGCTGCGCTTGCCGCGGTTCGACTCTTCAAAGATGCACTCGTGCCCGCCTGATTTGCAGCGCTGTGGAGGCGGTCAGTCACTGCCGCCGGCTCGTGCGGGGCAACATGGGTTGGCTCACCTTGCACGGCCCGTTGGGGCCGCTCGAGTCGTCTGGGATACAACGCATCTTGATCTTGCGGCAGCTGCCCGTAAGTCATTCATCCAGCTTGCCTTTGCCTACGCTATGCACGCGCGCGAACCGCGGGTGAGTTTTACCTTGGGCTTGCCATCGGGTCCTTTCACAATCTTGCGGTTCGGCTTGGCTGCCTGCGCGGCGAGCTTGGCCGCCGCTTCGTCGTCGCTCTCGTCGCTGTCATCGTCGTCGTCATCGTCATCATCGTCCTTGTTACTCCGGGGCCGCTTGGAATCCGTCTGGCTGCCGCCACCTGGGTTCGACTGCGGACCCTGGCCCATGAGGAGGGATGACGAGGGAAGGTTGGAATACGCAGAGGCGTATGGGTGGTTTGACATGTTGAGCCACGACGAGTCTGTGCTGTTGGGGTTGGGGTTGGAGTTGGAGTTGGCTGCTGCGACCGCTGCTGCCTGCTGCTGCTGCTTGTGCTGTTGTTGCTGGAGCTTTGTGAACAACTGTTGAGCTTGACTACTGTTCCATGACCTCTTCATGGTCTACGGTTGTTGTGAGGGGCCGATGGCGGCTATGGCGGTGGCGGTGGGGCCTAGTCTCACTAGTCTCAAGTAGCAGATGAGATGGTAGGGAAGGGACAGAGGGGGATAGGATGGGATGGCCTGGAGGGCGCTTGTCACGAGACTTGGCGATTGATGTGGATGTGATGGCTGACGAGTAAGACTAGTTTGTTGGAATTGAGCGGGATGAGGATGAGGTTAAGGATGAGGATGAGGATGAGGATGGGATGGATTGAATAGAGTGTCGGAAGAGACACGGTCTAGTTTGTGAGTGTGGTGTGTATGCTGGTCGGTGAGTGGGTTAAGGAGTGGCAGTCCAAAAGGGCAAAGGTGGACCAACTAGGGGATGAGGAGGAAGGGGGAGGAGGAAGGGGGAGGGGGAAGGAACGGGGGGGGGGAAGGGGGGAAGGAGGGAAGGAGGAGACCACTCACACCGGTTGGAGTAACTGCCGAATGCCCGACCTGTTCAACCATTAACCACTCCGCCCACCCGGTCCACATGGTCAACTTGACTATGACCTCCAAAGCTCCTACCTCGCATACACACTCTAGCTCCCGCAAAACCTGCACAATTACATAAACGGACTTTATACTCAATCTCCATCAATCAATCACCGGCTATATCGGAAAATCGATTCTGTCGCGTGTAATTAGGTAAATATTTGCCACATGTGATGCGAGACAAACGGATCAACGAGGATCATCTAAGCCAAAGTTGACATGAGACTGTTGGGTAGGCTATGTATGGTGTGGGATATGCATATGACACCATCGTTGACAGGATTGGACTTGAATGACGACCACGACAACAATCACCCTCTTCCTCAACCATCCCCTCCTCCTCCTCTATACGTTTAGGGTTCCAGCTCGCTCCTAATATCTGCCTCACCGCTATAACACATCCTGTCGCGCCCGCTACCTCTATCAGCATGAGCGGCCTCGCAGGTTGGCGAGTTGTCGCGCGACAAGCAAGATGCGCGCCACTCGGGGCCCTTGCCGGGCCATCGCGCTCCATCCCGTCCAAGGCGCGCCCACCATTATCCTTGCAACCACTCCCACATGCGCGAACACGAGCGATCGTCCTCGCATCGTCTCGGCCCTCGCTCCTGGCATCCTTCACGTCGTCGGCAGTACGCGCCGAGCCGCGCCAGAATACTCCGACAGCTGAGAATGCTGCAGCTCCCACTCCAAAGCCCTCGGCTGCATCCAACGTCAACCCGGATGTGGCAACAGGCCAGGTCTCCGAGAAGAAGCAGGCCATCACGGACTGGCGAATTCTGCGACAGCTCGCGACAAACGTCTGGCCTAAAGACAACAACAAAGTCAAGGTCAGAGTGATCGCCGCGCTCACTCTGCTGGTCGCGGGCAAGGTCTTGAATGTCCAAGTACCGTTCTTCTTCAAGGCGATCGTCGATGGTCTCAACATTCCTATCACGAGCGACACCAGTTTGTGGGTCGTCGCGGGTGCATCGATCGCTGGCTGTGAGTCCAACCCTGTCCCCAACTGACGACAGACGGCCTTGCGCGTATCTTTGCAACCGTCTTTGGTGAGATGCGTAATGCCGTGTTTGCGACCGTCGCGCAGGGCACGATCCGCAAGGTCGCGCGCGATACGTTTGGTCACCTCCTCAACATGGACATGAAGTTCCACCTCGAGCGCCAGACTGGCGGCCTTACGCGCGCCATCGACCGCGGCACCAAGTGAGCTTTTGACTCTGAGCTGACTAGTACTGACGCCGAGGGGTATCTCGTTCATCCTCTCGTCCATCGTCTTCCATGTCATCCCCACGGCCCTCGAGATCTCGATGGTGTGCGGCATCCTCACGTACAAGTTTGGCTACACGTTCGCGGGCGTCACGGCCGTCACTATGCTCCTGTACACCTGGTTCACGGTCCGCACGACCGCGTGGCGCACTCAGTTCCGCAAGCAAGCGAACGCGGCCGACAACAAGGGCGCAACGATCGCTGTCGACTCGTTGATCAACTACGAGGCGGTCAAGGAGTTTAACAACGAGAAATATGAGATCAAGCAGTACGACGAGACGCTCAAAACGTACGAGAACGCGTCGGTCAAGATCGCTACTTCACTTGCGTTCCTCAATTCGGGGCAAAACATTATCTTCTCATCAGCGCTGACGATGATGATGCTGCTCGGCGCGCAGGGGATTATTAACGGTGAGTTGGACTGGACTTGCCTGACCTGACCCCAGGCACCATGACTATTGGCGACCTCGTGCTTGTCAACCAGCTCGTGTTCCAGCTCTCGCTTCCACTCAACTTCCTCGGTACGGTTTACCGCGAGCTGCGCCAGAGCCTGATCGACATGGAGGTCATGTTCAACCTCCAGAACGTCCAGCCTCTGGTGCACGACAAGCCGATTGCCAAGGCGCTCCACCTGCGCGGCGGTGAGATCCGCTTCGAGAACGTCACCTTTGGCTACCACCCCGACCGCCCGATTCTCCAGAACCTGAGCCTGACGATCCCCGCTGGCAAGAAGGTTGCGCTGGTCGGCCCCTCGGGTTGCGGCAAATCGACCGTCTTCCGCCTCCTCTTCCGCTTCTACGACCCGCAGTCGGGTCGCATCCTTATTGACGGGCAGGACATCGAGGACGTTTCGCTGGAGTCGCTCCGTCGCTCTATCGGCGTCGTCCCTCAGGACACGCCCCTGTTCCACAAGGACATTTTGCACAACATCCAGTACGGTCGTCTCGACGCGACCAAGGAGGAGGTGCTGGAGGCGGCGCGTAAGGCACAGCTTGACAAGACTATCGCTCGCCTTCCAGATGGGTACGCGACCAAGGTCGGTGAGCGCGGCCTGATGATCTCGGGTGGCGAGAAGCAGCGTGTCGCTGTCGCCCGTCTGCTGCTCAAGGATGCGCCCATCAACTTTTTTGACGAGGCTACCTCAGCTCTCGATGTGTACACCGAGACGGAGATTATGCGCAACATCAACGCGACTCTTGTGGACGGGCAGAAGACGAGCGTGTTCATCGCGCATCGTCTGCGCACAATCTCGGACGCCGACGTCATTATCGTGCTCCAGGAGGGTCACGTTGTCGAGCAGGGTACGCACGAGGAGCTCATCCAGATTACTGGTGGCGTCTACTACAACCTGTGGCAGGCACAGCTCACGGAGAGCATCAGGGAGGAGGTGGAGGTGTACGAGAGTGACCCCGAGGTGCTCACGGATGCGGCCAAGGAGGTGACCAAGTAGAGCTAGGGAAGCATCTGCATGTATGCATTGGATTGGGTTTGGGCCGAGTGTTTGTTGATGTGACCGGTGCTGGGATGTGATGGACGACCTCCACCTTGGAGTAAGGGGAGGGGTAAATAAACCCATCACGTGATTCAGTGGCGCGACTTGTCATCGTTGACTGACGCCAGCGATTGGGATTGGGACTGGCGTTGGCTGAGTGATCACCGCAGGTCACAACAACTCTTCCTCTCTCTTCAACCACACCTCACAACTCAACATGCCACCGAAAGCGTGAGTCCGCTGACCCCAGCGAAACAACAGCTGACAGACAGGGACTGGGAGAAGTGTACGGCTGCACGACCTGACGGAGCTGACCGCAGATGAGCGCAAGCACGACGAGAAGGAGGACAAGATTGTCGCGCTCGATGAGTCGGACATCCAGATTCTCAAGACATATGTGAGTGTCCTCTCTCTCTCTATCTTGCCCTCCGTGTTTGCTTGATGTCTTGCCACTCCTGCGCGCTGCAGTTGCATGCCACCAGTAACCCACTAACATGCGCAGGGTCAGGGACCTTACTCTCTCGCACTCAAGAACATCGAGAAGGAGCTCAAGGAGATCCAGAAGCGCGTAGACGAGAAGATGGGTGTCAAGGAGTCGGACACTGGTCTTGCTCCTGCCAACCTCTGGGACACGATGGCCGACAAGCAGCGCCAGGGCGAGCATCCGTTGCAGGTTGCGCGCTGCCAGACGATTATCCGTGCCAGTGAGTAGCGGTGTGTGGGGAGTTGTGCTGGCTTAGAATGCTCCCTCAGTGGCACATGTTGCAGTCTTGCCCTTGCCTTTGCGCTTGCCTCTTCCCACCACCTTTGGTCGTGCCGCGATTAATTAACCCCAGCGAACCCGCAACCCGAGGACTCTCCCCTCAACCCCCAGGACGGCGCCGGCGCGGGCAACCCAGACGGCGACCGCTACGTTATCTCGATCAAGCAGGTCGCCAAGTTCGTTGTCGGACTCGGCGACCAGGTGTCGCCAACCGATGTTGAGGAAGGGATGCGCGTCGGTGTTGACCGCACCAACTACAAGATCCTCATTCCCCTGCCACCCAAGATCGACCCGTCGGTGACAATGATGCAGGTCGAGGAGCGCCCGTCGGTGACATATGCGGATGTCGGTGGCTGCAAGGAGCAGATCGAGAAGCTGCGCGAGGTCGTCGAGTTGCCTCTGTTGGAAGTGAGTTGGGCGTCAAGCGGTGCTAACCCCAGCCCGAGCGCTTTGCCAACCTCGGTATCGAGCCTCCAAAGGGTGTGCTGCTGTATGGCCCTCCCGGAACAGGCAAGACGCTGTGTGCGCGTGCGGTCGCGAACAGGACAGACTCGACGTTTATCCGTGTCATCGGATCGGAGCTGGTGCAGAAGTACATTGGCGAGGGTGCGCGTATGGTGCGCGAGCTGTTCGAGATGGCGCGGTCGAAGAAGGCGTGCATCATCTTCTTCGACGAGGTGGACGCGATCGGTGGTGCGCGCTTCGACGACGGCGCAGGTGGCGACAACGAGGTGCAGCGCACCATGCTGGAGCTCATCAACCAGCTCGACGGTTTCGACGCGCGTGGTAACATCAAGGTCATCATGGCAACCAACCGTCCTGATACGCTTGACCCTGCGCTGCTGCGTCCAGGGCGACTGGACCGCAAGGTCGAGTTCAGCCTGCCAGACGTCGAGGGGCGGGCCCACATCCTCAAGATTCACGGCAGGAGCATGAGCGTCGAGCGCGATATTCGTTACGACCTCATTGCACGCCTGTGCCCTAATGCGACGGGTGCGGAGCTCAAGGCTGTCGCGACCGAGGCAGGCATGTTTGCGATCCGCGCGCGCAGGAAGGTTGCGACGGAGCGCGACTTCCTCGACGCAGTTGAGAAGGTCATTCGCCAGGGCACCAAGTTCTCAAGTACCGCCCTGTACGCGCAGTACAACTAGTGTATGCATAGAAGATGTAAGCAGTGCATGAGGAGCGTAGAATGGGGTGTCTGAGTATGGGAGGATGGAGGCAGCATTGGATACAGCGAGTGGAGGCACTATATCGTCAGGCACCATCAGTCTTGCTTTATCTTGCCACGTGGTAATATGCCACACTGGTTGAAAAATGTACTATTCAAAACTCCGTCGAATCGCCGATGGAGTGTCGAATTCGAGGTTGGTAGAGTCTAGTATGGCAACGCTGGCTCTGGTCTCTCTGTCCGTCAACGAACCCGCAAAAATGGCCAAGTCCAAGAACCACACCGCGTGAGTAGCAGTATTCTTGAGCATGCACGGGATAATGCTGACGGCAGGCACAACCAGACCCGCAAGGGTGAGTATCGGCAGAATATCGCGCGTGAAGGCGGATAGGAGAGGGGAGAGGGGAGAGGGGATGGAGGTGTGGACAAGGACAGCAGCGTGGACAAGGTGGACAGTGGTGTCAAACGGGTTGCTGCGTGTCATTACATGTCCGTGTATGAGGACGGACAGCGGATCCAGTGCGCGCGAGCAATGTTGCCAACAACCAACAATCAACACCCAAATGAGGCAGGTGCTAACCCCAGCCCACCGTAACGGCATCACGCGCGTTCCCGGCCAGCGCTACTCGTACAAGTCGCTCAAGGGCGTTGACCCGAAGGTGTGTACTGCCACCTCTGGGAGGAATGTATGCTGACTTGCGCTCTACACTACGCTCCCACCGCTCAATCCACCCAACGTCCTTGCCCAACACATTCGCGAACTCCCGCTCTGTCGACCTACCCCTACCCCTCCCCCAAACCCACGCCTCACACTTCCACCTCTGCCCCACATGAACGCCCACCCTCACGCCTACCCACCCACACACACCACACCTCGCTCTCCACCCACAGTTCCGCCGTAACGCCAAGTACGCTTCGCAGGGCACTCAGAAGGCCGTTGCCGCCGCCAAGAAGGCGTCGGCATAAGTGTCTGTAGCGTTGCAGTGTACTATCATTTCATGCGGGATGAGACCATTGGCCTAGACTCTGCTCTAACCGCGTCCAAAGAAAGAAAACCGTGACAATTAAATTATTCTTAAACTAATATATCTAGAACTTGGGGTTGATCAACACGGCCACCTCGTGCACGCCCTTCTTGATCGAGCTGCCAGCCACAAGGAGAATAACCCAAAGTTTGCGGGGCACGAAGATGACCGTCTGGACGATGAGCGATCCAATCCAGTAGATTATGACCCCAACACCTCCAAACACCTTCCTGATGACCTCGAAAGCGACATTGTTCAGGGCGAGGAGAGCGCGCCAAATCTGCCTGGGCAAGTCGACAATGGCGGAAATCAAGGCCGTGAAGGCGTTGAGCAGGTCTCGGAAAGTGACGTTTCGCGCACGGCTAATAAGCGAGATAACAGCCATGGCGGCGGTATGTAGAAGGGCAATAGATTGAGCGAGGAGGCTAAATAAAGCGCGTCCGATCACTGTGGTGGACGTCTTGAGCCAGTGTCCAACAATCATGAGGGCGGAGGGAATGGCGCGGATACATCGCCAGAGCCAGCGCGCGACATCACGCATAATCGCCGCCATGTCTTTGACCCGCCTCCCCGTCCATTTCGCTGTCGCCTTGGATGCGCGCCACATGGTCCCCGAAGCCGCAACGATCTTGCGTCCACACCACCGCCCTGCCTTGGCCGCCACCTTGACCTGCTTGCCAACCCAGCGTGGAGTGGCCTTGATCTTCTTGCCAACCCAGCGTGGAGTGGCCTTGATCATCTGCCACAACGCCAGCGAGAGCTTCTTGAGGAAGGCGGCGAGAGCCGTCCCCGCCCTAACCAGGGCGTCCGGGATTCGCTTAAGCCCCATGAGCAAGTGCTCCCCCGCCACCTTCAAGTGGTGTGGCAAGCGAATCATCTCGCGCCCAATCTCGACCCCGAGTCTTCCCAACGCCAGGCCGGTGTTCATCAAGCTGCGGCCAATAGCTTTGGCTAGAGGTTTGGGCAGGTCCCAGAGGAAAAACTTGGGGAGGGACCAGGCGAAGAACTGGACAAAGATGTAGATGCCGTATCCGGTAATCTTGGCGTGATGAACGGCTTTTTCGTTATGGTGTTTCCAGCGCCGCCATTCACCTCCTCGCCGAGAAGGGAGAGCGTCAACTAGGTTCCTATGCCCCGCAGCGGAGGCCAGTCGAAGCGCCATCTGTCCGTCTGGGGCTATAATTGAATCATCAGCCCCAGCCTCCATGAGGAGTCGGAGCATGGCCAGGTGTCCACCCTCGGCACACAACATGAGTGGGGTGCGGTTCAATTCTGGGGGAGACGAGGAGTATTTTTTCTTCCGCCATTGTGGGAGGTTAGCCCGCCGTTGTTCGGGGAGATTCACGTCGGCCCCGAGGTCGAGCAGGAGTTTTGCCATGAACAGATTCTCGGCACGCACAGCGTCGGCGAGAGGCGTCTTGCCGTTAATGTCGGGGACGTCGGGGGAGACTATGCCGCGCTGGACCATGGTTTGGACCAATTCCGTGTTCTTGTCGCCAATGGCTTTGTGGAAGGCATCGATGATGGATACGCGAAGGGTGGGAGATATAGTGCTCTCAGCGTAAGTGCCTTTGGGAAAGTGGTAGGTGGTGATGGGAAGGCCCGGGAGTGAGGCCATCTCGTCGAGCGAGAGATGGGCTTCGTCGTAGTTGGGGGTATCCTTGGGGCCATGGCGTTCGCGGACGGCCGCTGCGAAGGCGTCGTCGAATTGGTTGGTGAGGAACTCGTCGGGAGTGATTGGCATGGTTGGGGGGTTGGGGCGTGGCTGAGGGGCGAGGTGAGGAGGACGAGGTGAGGAGGAGGAGGTGAGGAGGACTGGTATGTTCAGGTAAGAAAGGGAGAGTGAGAGCGTGTCTGTTACCTTGTGTCTTGTGTCACTTGGTAACGACAACAGGAGAGTGGACAGATGAGATGCCATCCATCATCTGTCAGTTGCTCTCATATATCTGTTCTCGCTCTCCTCAAGAAGCCAAGGTAATGCACAAACCCACTGCACCTCTGCGAACCGATTTGTCCGTGTCAGTGGCTGTGCGTGAAGATCTGGGGTATGGAAGGTGGGGCATGTAAGTGGCTGTCGAGGCTGTGTCAACAAAGAACGAAGAGCTCGTTGACGTGTCGCGAAACCGGAATCAGGCATTACTGCTTGTTGTGGGGAAGGTTAAGATGTATGATGAATTAGTTGAGAGGAATCAGGGGATGGGATACACGCTCATACCAGACCGCCCAGCACCGCCCCCCATTCCCGTTGCTTGTCCAAGTACAACGTACAACGTACCTCTCTTCCTTGATGGTATTCTCACATGATACCTCGCACAAACAGTCTGGCCGGGGGTCACCATTTGGCTCATCACCACCAACGCCAAACCCAGCACCTTCAACCAACCCGGATATCCCAATATCCCACTTCCGCGTAGTTTACAAACCCACCAGCGCTAGGAACGGAAGGAAGGGGTTAGTGCAGCGGTAACGTGCGCGCTTCTCCCTCCCCTTCCTTCCTTCCTTTCCTCCCCTTCCCTCCCCTCCTTCTCCTTCCATCCCCCTCATCCAAACCCCCCCATCCATTTCTCTACGTGCTACAAGTCGCGCGTTCGACCCCACCTCAGGATGTTATTCACCAAGTTGTTCCTGCTGAAACGCACCAGTACTCCGCGTACACGGTAGAGAAACGGGATTCTGATGAGGTATGGTGGTTATTTTGGCTGTGCATAGCATTCAACATCAACAAGCATGCAACATGCAGCATGGAGATGAGACGCATTGGAAACTACTAGGCAACTAGGCCACTACGCATGCTTGGTCGGCTCGGCGCCCTCCTCAATAAGCTGCAACATCCTATCCCGCACCCGCACATATCCCTTCCAATACCGCGTCCACTCATCTCCTCTCCCAATCGCGTCTTCCTCCCCAAACCCAGCTGCTGGGGTCTGTCCCTCCTCGGCCGCCGAAAGTGTCATCGCACGCTCATAGCTCTCGGCAGCGTGCTCAAGCCTGTGCAGCGCCTCGGATTTCTCTTTACCAGCTGCCGAGCGTTCCAATAGAGCCGCTTCGGTGAAGTAGGCCTCTGCGCCAGTTGTCAAGGTATCGCGGACGAGGCGTTTCGCGGGCTGGATGCAGGGGTTCTGGCGGGGTTGGGAGAGTGCAGTGGGGAGGGTGGGGTTGAGGATTGTGAGGACGACTTCGCTCTCGTCGGCGGATTGGGCGGACATCTCGAGCGGGTATCCCACGACTCCTTGGGCGTGCTTCACGCTCGCGGAGTGGAGGGTTAGGAGGGCGCGACGCTGGGCTTGCCATAGCGATTGGAGGCCCGATGCGCCCTGTCCGGGTCCGGGGATGGAGGGCTTGACTGATGGAAGGAGGTCGAGGGCGGTGGCTTGGACGGCCGCGGCGGTTGGGAGCGCACCGGCCTGTGCGGACGCCGCCGATGCCGAGACGAGGATCGACACGGCTGCGCGAAGGACTGGCGTTGGCAGGGTGGGAGCCAGAGTGGCCGGGGCAGCTGGGGTCGGGTCGGGAGTGGCGGTGGGAGAAGCAGGGGAGCTTCCAAATGGCCACCAGGCCTTGCTCTGGTTGCTCATGCTCTTGCTGTTCTTGACGGCCTTCGGGACCGCCGGGAGCGCCATATCGGCCCGCTCAAGTCCCCACGTCCACCACGCCCAAGCCTCCTCGGGTTCTCCCGCGCGCTGCGCCAGATCGCCAAGCTTATGAGCGAGTCGCATAGCCCTGGCGGCGCGGACAGGACCCCCCACGTCGCCCAAATAAGCGGTCGCAACACGGGCATACAACTCGCGCGCGTGGCCGAGCGTATCGACTCCCATACGCTCAAGCACGCCAGCCTTGAGCGACAGCAGATCGAGCGCGGTATCATCGGCTTGAGACGCCTTCAGTCCGGCTGGACCAGGCTCCCGTAATCCGGGGAGGTTGGGGGGAAAGATGATGCCTTTCTGTTCTGCCACTCGAATCGCCGCATCGATATATTCGTCGGCCAGCTCGTAGCCCCGGTCGACGCGGTTGACCGAACTCCCAATCATGCCCTTCCGGAACTCGGGATGACGAGAAATCGCTCCACCTGAATCACCGGCTCCCCATTCCCAGCAGATCCAGGCGCCACGGAGAGCGTGCCGGCCCTTCCAGCCCAAACGTGGGTCTGTACCACCCTTTGCGCCGCCGGTCCAGGATTGGTTCTCGTCTGCCCATGCGTATTCGTCTCCTTCTAAGGCGTGAGAGGGAGGGGCGAGGGATACACGCTCGACGTAGGCGTGCATTCCCTCAAAGCCGAGGTAGGCGGTTACACCGAGGCCGAGGGTTCCGTAAATAATGTATTTGATTGTGCGGCCGATCAAGTTTACAGTGTAGGCTGCTGGTTCGGCGTAGTCCTCGCGCGGCATGTCGGGGGGCATGGGGATCGGTTTCTTCGGAAGGCTGGAGGCTGCGCGGACTGATCCGGCGACGAGATGACGCAGAGCGCCACGCCGCGCGGCGAGGCTGCTTGTCGAGACGGGACGTAGCATCGCGTCAAGTGTTACAGAGCTCGGTGGGATGAGCCTGGTTGATGATGGAGCGATGACGAAAACAATTCCACCAATCTCAGACTCAAATCATCACCGCCGCTGCGTCACTGGTGGAGGCCCTCCACCAGTGACAACGCATGCAAACATGTGTATGCGCGCCCTCCCTTCTACCTAATTACATAGCAAATATTAGTCAAAGTGCCGAGTACAGTATGCATTGATACACGACTGCTATACCCTGGTTACAACTTGTACGCCCCTTAGGAACCCGTGTCGCTTCACGGCCTTACTTTTACGCTTTCCCAATTTCACGCTTCGTATTGGCTAGATTCGGTCCGGCCGACCTCGACTTTTGCTCCTCGAAGGCCCCCGACCACCGGCCCCGGCACGCCCTCGAGCCGGCGCATTCTCTTCCACCACATCCAGCTCGAACCCAAGTGTCGGTGGCCGGCTCGAAGCATCCCGCGGTGGCGTGTGAGCACCACTGTGCACGCCCGAAGGGGTGCCCGAGCCGGGAGGTGTCCCCTCGTACCGTGCGTGTGCGGCCTGTGCCTCCCACCAACCGGCCGTACCGGGCACCGCCACCTCGCGCGCGATCGAACGTCCGCGCCGCTGCTCTGCACCACTGAGTGGACGGGCGGGGCGCGAGCTGGGCGAGCGGCTCTCTGTGCCAGCCGCACGCTCGCCCGACCCAGCTGACGACCCGGGCGTTCTCTCCTCGCGCTGGGCACTGCGCCCCCTGGTGATCATCATGCCGTCTAGTTCGGCCGCCAGCGCCTCGGGATGCGCCATGCGCATGCTGCTCGGGCGCGAGGGCGTCCCAGGTTTTCTCGGGCCGCTCTGCGAGCGCGAGCGATGGCCGTCCTGCGTGTGGAGGAACTGGCCGCGGTCTTCTTGGCTCTCGTGCCGCATGTGAGACGAGGGGCGAGAACGAGAGCGCCCGCGTCGCGCCCCTTCATGGTGCTGGTGCATCGGCGAGTCGCTAACGGCGCGCCGTCCGTGGTCTGGGATGCGTGCACGCGAGCGTGAGCGACTCTTCGTACGCACCTCGCGCCAGCCAGTCACAGCGTCACATTCGCACACGCGCCGGATGTCCCACCGTCGCGCGGGGTCGCGTGTGAGCGTGCCGTGTAGGGCCTCTAGCCATTCGTGGCTGACATAGGGGTCCTCCCAGTTGCCGCGGAGGATCTTCATCTGGAGTCGGGGGTCGAACGAGTCGTTGAACGGCAGTCGCCCAGTAAGTAGGGCGTGCAGGATGATACCGAGAGCCCAGATGTCCTGGTTCAGCGCAGGCCGAGATGGGGGAGCGTTCAGGAGCTCGGGCGAGGCATAAGGTAACGAGGCGGACGGGCATGGCTGGTTCGCTGGCTGGATGACCTCGGAGGTGGCGAGCGTGTCGCGTCGCCGAGCGGGCGAGCGGGAAGGGTTCCGTGGCGAGTCAGGTGCAGATACCAAGCGCCCACGCGCCTGTAAATGGGCGGGTAGGTTGGACGGGCGGTTAGCAGGCGAAGGCCCGCGCTTGGGAGGCTGGTTGTCGACGTTGTGCGACATGCCAAAGTCGCCGACGTACACGTGGCCTGCGGTGTCCACAAGGAAGTTCTCAAGCTTGAGGTCCCCGTGCATCATATGACCTTTGAACCCTTCAAAGCCCTCGTGCAGTGCCGCCACAGCCGCCACACACCCGGGGAACCACTTGCGGGCTGTGCTCTCGCTTCCTCCTTCGATTCGAAGAATGTCGAGCAGACTACCCTGTAAGAGGGGCATGATCATAAAGGTCGCGAAGTCGGTGCGCTTCATCTCGATCAGGGGCAAGATGGCAGGGTGGGAGGGTAGCGACTGCCAGATGCGGATCTCGTCCTCGAAGCGCGCGGCCGAGCCCGACTCGTCGCTGATGTCATCGCGCGTAACAATCTTGCACGCGAACACCTTGCCGGTCGTATTGTGTGTCGCGGACCGCACAGTGCTGAAGCCTCCACGGGCCAGCACTTTACCAAGAGTATAATCTAGGACATGTGCACCCTGGGCGTCGCACGCGGGCTCGGAAGGCCCAGATGACAGTGAGAATGCCTGGAGGAATGCGGATGCGGGCGAAAACGCGCTAGACACCGTGCTCCCGGGTGAGGGCGGGCAGTTCGGATCAATCGTAATTGGGGGCACGGGGCCTGGGTCGCTCGTGTATGACAGAGCGGGTGACCACGGATGCATCGGCGGAGGTGGTCTGGCATGGTGGGAAAAGAGTGGGTGGCGAGCGGCGGCAGGGGGAATGTACTGGGATTCAGAGGAAGGCGGTGACTGGAGCCCTGCACCAACGGCAGCGAACGACAGCGGGCCATCGCTGCGTGGCGGGTTCTTCATGCTCTGCGAGCGACCTAGCTGGTGATGACTTGCATCATGCTGTTCGTTTGAGGGCTTGGACGCCGCGGCCCCAGCGGAGGGGGGTGCGCCGTTGAAAGATTGGCCCGCGTTGACGGCGGCGAAGAAGCTGGCTGCAGGGGAGACCAGACGTGGCCGCTGCCCGTTCTGCGGGGCCGCGTGGTTCATACTGAGAATGTCAGATACGGGGGAGGAATGGGGAGGGGTTGGTGGGGGAATTGTTGTGGGTTGGTGGTTGCAACGAGTTGGTGTGGGAGTGGGTGACGACGGTCGAGATGCGGAAGATGGGAGAGTAGGTGGAGATGGCGGCGACTTACGAAGTGCTAGCCTTTGTGTGACGAGTGGAATCAAGGATCGTGTATGATAAGTTCCTCTTGAAAGAGATTGAAGAGATGCGTGTTTAGACTGTAGATGTGTAGATGTGTAGATATGTAGATGTATAGATGTGTAGATGAAAGCGATGAAGAAGAGGTCAGATGGGTGGAGAAGAACTATTGACTACGTTACTTGCTTGATTAGTATTCTTTTGTATTAGTTATATTGTTACTGTATATCACTACACCCTGTAATAGGGTGGTGCCTATATTGTAGTATGAGGTCCGGGGTCCCGAGGCTGATTTTGATTCCGTTTTTGATAGGTGGTCAGCTGTGGTTGGTTAAACCGGCGGCAATGCCGTCACTTGACCTTCTTTTCAAGAGACAAACATAGTAACCAGTCCAGTGTGCCTGACTCTTCACTCTCCATCGTGTCAAAGAGCGGCTACCAAGATCCGATACCTGCTCGGTGCCTACCTCCCCAACCCGCCCACCCCCGCCCACCCACATCCACCCACATCCACAGCCAAGAGTTGCCCATCACTTGAGCGCTGCCACATTCGCCACGATTTTCTAGACGACTCGGGGTTGTAAAGATCGTCAAGGACAAGTTGATCACGTTTCATGCTGATCGATGATCAGATCATCCGAAGATGACCGAGAATCCCTAACAAACGGATCGGCATGTTCGGAAGAGTAACCCGGCCGACTTTAAAAGAGTTTCAAACCCCGAACAACAATCAAAATACATTCATGTTATCCGATGCACTCCGATGCTATACAAATGCACACACCTATGAACCGAACTCGTAGCTACTCCAGTCCCCTAATACTACCCCCTGGGACGGCGCAACGTCTCTCTCTCGCGCCGACCCACCTCCCTCACCTCACTCAACGCCTTACGCCCAGCCTCTCGCGCCCGCCGTAGCTCCAAAAACGCCGCATAACTCCATGTGAGGTCTCGCGCGCCCCGCTGCCCCTCAGGCCCAATCTGCTCGCTCATCCTTCCGCCCGGCATCGTGCGAGCAGCCTTGATTACGAAGGCGTCGGCGACTCGGCCGAGGGCGGCGAGGGCGCGTTCAAGGCCTTGGCCCTGCACGCCCAGGTCGGTCCAAATCGCCGCTTCAGTTACCTCGCCGGTTTCTGCCAACGCTCTCTGGGCTCGGTATAGTGTCGTCGCGACGGCAAAGGTCGTGATGTACCATGGATTACCGCCTGTGAAACCCACACCGTCGTATATGTCCTCTGCGTAGCGGCCGACGAGCCAGCCGTCCGTCCAGTTACCGGTATTTTGGGGATACAGTCCTTCAAATGAGATGACGTATGAGCCTAAGGTGTCGAGGATGGACGGATGGCTTGGGTCGAGGTCCTCGATTTCGTTTCCCCCTCCAGTGTGAAGTGAGGCGAGAAGGATGGCGGCGTCCAAGCCTGTCCTGAGACCAGGGTGGTCTGTCGCCCGCCACTCTCCATTATGATAGCTTCTGATCTGCTGACCGACGCGCTCAGCTTGGTTTGCGTAGAACGCGCTAGCGTGGTTGTCGCCCAAGCGGGCCGCGAGGCCTGCACCCGCCTGCAAAGCTCGACGCGCGACAGCGTCCGTCCAAAGGTGGTGTGCGTCCACTTCCTCCCAGACGTCAAAAGACGCCTTGTACCAGCTATTGGCGACTTCCTCAAGGTCGTTCTTCACAACGGATCCGGGACGTCGTAAGGAATCGGGATCATAAAGCGACTCGCGGACGTATGCGAGATCAGCAGGAAATCCGCGGTCCAGCAGCCAGTGGGCGTACGGGATGAGAGCGAGGGCGCGTAGTGCCGGCCCATCGCGCTGTGGCCTCCCCCATGAGCCAGTGAATGCGGAGCCTGAGACGTCAAACTTGGGCTCAGACAGGCCGCCAGTCCACAGGTCTCCTGACGGATTGGGGTTTGATTGAATCCGGGCCTGGAACGTGGCGTAGGAGCGTACCAAGCCCTCCAGGAGGGGATGGGATGCTTTGTGCGCCCGTTGTAGTGGCGCGTCGGACGACCAGCGCGCGTCCCAGGGGATGAGGTAAGATTCGGGGAGGAATTGGGAGAGTAGGGAGGAGATGGTCAGCGCCGCGTCGCGTGTCCATGTGTACTGGCGTCAGATTCAGATTGTTTGGCTCCAGACTTACAAAGTAGTCCGGCTCGCCATCGTCACCTGTACTTGGGCTGGCGATCACCACACCGTCTGGGACGCCAGCTGCAGGCCCGATATTATCGAGGACGCGTTTATACGCGAACTGCGCCTCATCCCGGATCCATTTATCGAGCTTGGTAGTCGATGGTGAATAGGGAAGGGTGGGATGGGTAGGGCGGGAGGGCTTGAAGCCGCGAATCTGGCTAGGCCAAGGTAGGCCCCCGAGAAATACAGGCGTTAGGAGGGCGCCCGAGACCAGAACGAGAAGAAGGAGGAATGTCCATGGGCGGCGGGATTCCCCTTGGTCAGTAGAGATGAAGCGCGGTGGTGGTGGCAAGAGCTCCTTCTCGTATCGCCTATTGCGAGCAAAGGCAGCGACCCAATCGGCTTCACTCATTGCGTCGATGCTTCTCCTGGCACGCTCGGCGGCCCATGCTAACATTAGCTGGTTAGCTCGATATGGCGTGGACTCACTATCTCGATGCTCCACGGTTGGATAGAAACTCTCAATGTCCTCGCCGTGACCTGCTAGCCAGAAGCGCGCACGGCGGTGCTTGCGCATGGTCGATGAGCAGTGGAAAGATGTTTGGGATGTGAGATAGAGATCGGGACTGGGATTGGGATTGAGATTGGGATCGGAGGCGCGGATGCGAGGACGGTGAAGGGGGCGTGTGCGCGCTCTTCATTGACAGAGGCTGAGGCTGGGCGCCGCCGTTGTCGTAAGCGAGGAGGCGAACGAGGGGAACAAGGAGAACAAGGAGAACACGGCGAATGTAAAGATGAATGGGAATGTGATCTTGATCTTGATGAGGTTCTTTTGTGGCGTTGAGGGTCCTTGTTCAACATGACCTAGATGAGTAAAAGGAAGGAAGGAAGGGACAAGTTGACAAATGACACGTCCAATGTAATAACGGGAAGTCTATTCTGAATATCGGCATCCTGTAAAAGGTCAAACCCTATCAATCGGACGCAATGACCCCTCATAACCTAATACTTTGATACCTTGACCGGTCATGTAAACTGATACTTACTACTACTCATTCCCCGAGACACCAGGACACCGCGACACTGTGACAATGGTAAGACCGGACTAACATATGCCCGGATGCATAGTGGAAAGTGTCTTGGTCTAAAAGTCGCGGCGTTTCAAGACGCGAGGTGAGATTTGGTTACGGGACTAGTTTGACCCCTAGGTTAGTAGGTTACTCCCCCTGTTGACCTACTGTCTCTCTATCTATTAGGGTACTTAAAAGTCAATTTACATACCTCACCCCGCATATGGCCGCATAACTAATGGCCCCAGATTCTCCAAATTCCTGACCCATCTCAAAAGATCAAAATGATACCTCACGCTCCGAGCTCCAAGTCGAAACTTGTTTCAGTTTTCTGTTCGTGTGCATATATCGCCCATATTCTGTTGCTGTTCGCTTCACATTCAGCGCCAGTTCCATCCAGATTCTAGCCACTGGCTCCGCTCGCAACTGATGCCGATCGTACAACATGCATTGACACCTACGTCGACTCGCTCGAGTGGCAGTCCATGACATCCTCGCCCTCCTCGACGAACCGCTTAAGCTCCTTACGCCAAGGGTCCCAAGCCCCGCCATACTTCTTGAGAAGCCCACCAAGCTCGGCCCGCTGCTCAGTAATAACCTCTGGAATGTGGTCGTCCTTGCTAACGGTCCAAACATCGTTGAACATTTCCGACAACTTGGGCTTTGGCAACTTTTCGGAACGCGAAAACGTCTTGAGTACCTCCTTCTTGTTTGCGATGAAGGCTTCCTTCTCCTCGGCCTCGGTCCACCATCCCTGGTCAACGAGCCACGCACGCATACGCGCAATAGGGTTGTCGACAACGCTCCACTCCTGAACTTCCTCGGCAGGACGGTACTTGCTCGAGTCGTCCGAGGTCGAGTGGTGACCGATACGGTAGGTCATGGCTTCGACGAGGACACCCTTCTTGCCTTCGACGGCACGACGACGAGCCTCACGAACAGCAGAGAGGACAGCGAGTGCGTCGTTGCCATCCACACGGATCGTGTCAAGACCGTAGGCGGGTCCACGAGAGGCGATACCGTCACCAGCGTACTGGTCAACTACAGGAGTCGAAATGGCGAAACCATTGTTACGGCAGAACCAGACGATTGGACCACCAAGCGTCGAGTTGATGTTGAGGGCGGCGTGGAAGTCACCCTCGGATGCGGCACCGTCACCAAAGTAACAGATGACGCAGTCACCCTCACGCTCGGGGTCCGCCTTGATGGCGTACGCTGCGCCGGCGGCCTGGGGAAGCTGCGTGGCCAGCGGAGAGGTGACAGTGTGGACGCCAAGGTCGGGGGCAGAGTAGTGCACGGGCATCATGCGGCCCTTGGTGCTGTCGTCCTCGACGTTACCAAAGCACTGAGCCATCATGCGGTCCAGGCTGAAGCCGCGGTAGAGTAGCGCCGCCTGCTCGCGGTACTGCATGAACATTTCGTCGTTCTCGTGCATCGCAGCCGCAGAGGCAACCACTGCAGCCTCCTCACCGGCGCACTGCATGTAGAACGAAATGCGACCCTGCCGCTGCGACTGGTACAGAATATTGTCGACGACCGGGACGAGAATCATGGTGCGGTAGCTTGAGTCAGTAGAGTTTTAATCTGTATCTCTCAACTTACATCCTAAGCGCCTCCTCCTTGGTGAGCTCGGGCAAGACAGCGTCCTTGACGGGCCGACCCTCCTCGTCGAGCACACGGTAAGTGGGGATAGTGTTTGCGACGGCGTTGAAGAAGCCCTGGTCGGCAGTCCACCACGACTCGTGCGCACCGCGACGCAGAGGCGACATGCTCTGAATACGCTTTGAGACCGCAGCGTGGCCTCCGGGAACGTAGGCCGGTCCCCGGTCCTGGCTCGGGTCATCGGCACTGTGCCTCCCACGCGAGTGGGGTCCAAGGAGGGGAGTAAAGGCCGGCACGGGGGTGGGGTTGGGCAGAGGCGTGCTCGTCGCAGTCTGGTGGACAGCTGGAACGTCGGGAGGCGGACCCGTGATCTGGTCGTTAGTCACATCTCGCGAATCTCTGATGGGTTGGGGGTTACTCACGAGGGTCGCCCGCCCAAGAATCCCGATGGGAAGGCGCTGGACGCGTCGAGTGAGCATGATGAGTGGTGAAGAGGGATGTACAACGACGAGACAAGGACAAGGCGACCAGTCTCAAGTCTGAAGTGATGTCTTGAAGGATGGATTCATGCACCGAGTGGACGGCGTCATGATGAGTGCCGGACCCAGGCCGGTGCAAGCTCCGACCGGAACACACACTTTGTCAGTCACCTGCTCGCTTTCAACTTCCGCCCCTTTGAATCGCGGGGACTCCACATTTCAGTGAATGCCGACATGTGACCGATCAACCCGACCCCGCTCCTGTTCCTCCTGTTCCTCCTGTTCCTTTGTTAATCCTATTCATCTTGTTCAATCTCGTTCATCTTGTTCCTTTAACGCGGCTCAGATATGTCAGACGTGAGGTGGTATCTGATCTCATAGTGACAAGATGGCGCATGGCTCGGTTACAAATCTACCAAATGTCGTGTTCAAGTCGATACGTTTGGCTCATGATGAAATCATCACGCATCCATACGAGTTGGCGTACAAACTAACTTTACGTCGCGCCAACTGGTGAAACATGTCACACCGTGCCAGACGGTATATACAACAAACAAGCTACACTACAACCTCAGCCCTCCTTCTCAGCCGTCTCAGCATGCATAGTCGCGACGCCGCCAGCAATCACGCCGCCAACCACGAGAACGAGCACCAGGCCCACGAGCATCGTCCAGCGCAGCGAGCGCCGCTGCGTCTGATGACCGAGGAGGGGCTGCCTCTCCGCATCGTGTACCGGAAGGGCCACGCGCTCGTCCTGCGGGCTGTTGGTGAGGCAGTCGAGGTCCGAGCAGCATTGGTGCGTGTCGTCACGGAAGGGGTCGGCGCTCGCCTCCTTCTTGGGGCTCGTCCTCTTGGGAGGCGAGGGGTAGTCTGAGGGCTTTATGGAGGTCATGACTCGGACAGGGTAGGGCGAGGATGCGGAGGGCCGGCGACCCGTCGACATGCGCCTCCCCGAGGGCTCGGAGAAGGTGAGACTAGTCATGATGACAGTTGGCTAGGTGATGAGGTGTTGGTTTGAGTTGGTCTTGTATGTGGTCGTAAAGTCGTACAGGTCGTGAGTGAGTGGAGAATGAGGAGAATGAGGAGGATGAGAGGTTAGGAATGAGAGACGTAGGTCTATTTTAGTTCAAGCCAAGTGGTGATACAGACGCGCACCATATAACCTCGGTCTGGCGTTTGTTAGCCTCATAAGAACAAGTTGTTAATGCCATTAGACCCAAAGAGTAAGACTATTTGACGTGACGTTCCAAAGTTGATAGTGTATAGGTTCCCCCGCGGTACTACCCCTGGTGCCTCTGAATGATTCCTTGAACCCTGAAAACTATACAGTCATTGCACGTGGCTAAGTAGGTGCCACAATCACGTGGAGTCGAAATCACCGACTGATGAGGTGAGATTGACACGTGTGGCTTTTACCTCGTGCACAGGGCTGTATTTTGCTCCCCCCCCCCCCCCCCCCCCCCCCCCCAAGGATCATGACCCCCTGAAGCGCGTTGTCTGATTTTGGAGTGTTGGAGTTGAAGCGTGGCAGTCGCAGGGCCCAAGGGGGACAAGAGGAGTTTCTACGTGGAAAGAATATCTACTGTAGCTATAGTTGTAACGCCAACCGCAATCTCTCTTTCTCAACCGCCACCAACAACACAAATCATCAAAAATGTCCACCGCTGAGCAGACCTACATCATGATCAAGTAAGTACGCACTCCCCATCCGCACACATGGTGCACACTTGCGCACATCTCCTCGGCCTCATCCTCGGTCGCTCCTCGGATCGCGGTCCATCGCCCAAAGGCATGTCCTAACCCCAGGCCCGACGGCGTCCAGCGCGGCCTCGTCGGCGAGATCATTGCCCGCTTCGAGAAGCGCGGCTTCAAGCTCGTCGCCCTCAAGCTCGCTACCCCCTCCAAGGAGCACCTCGAGGCCCACTACGCCGACCTCTCGTCCAAGCCCTTCTTCCCCTCGCTCATCAAGTACATGCTTTCGGGCCCCGTCGTCTGCATGGTTTGGGAGGGCCTTGACGCCGTCAAGACTGGCCGTGTCATGCTTGGCGCCACCAACCCCCTCGCTTCGGCTCCCGGCACCATCCGTGGCGACTACGCCCTCCAGACCGGCGCCAACGTCTGCCACGGCTCGGACTCGGTTGAGAACGGCCAGAAGGAGATCCAGCTCTGGTTCCCCGAGGGCATTGCTCAGTACAAGCTCGCGTCGGCCGACTGGGTCTACGAGTCGTAATTGCGTCCAACCCCAGATGATAATTATGTGGCCGTTGTAGCACGTTATTAGATGCACACTGGTCTATATCTATACCCCTGTTGTCGCGTCTACCTGTCGCTGTGTATATCTGTTGTCGTGCGTTGACTGTGTGCTCACCTTTGACTGGCTGTGGGCTGCTGGCTGCTGGCTGCTGGCTGGCATGGCTGACCTGATATTATTTTGCTTGAACTTTTCGCACCGTGTAGTGTGCCGAGCGTCGATCGCAATGACGCGTGGAATTATGTAATATGATTAGAATAGCGGCTGTCGGACATGTCCGTCATTAGGAACGTATTTAATCAGCCAAGCGCCATTCCGGCCCCCGAGCCCCCAGGCGCCAAGGCACAAAAGATACAAATCTTGGGTCGCTTGAGTCGGTTCTGTTGATGAGGAGAACACATTCAGACTCGGGCCCACCTTCTCGACTTCAGCATCATCAGCATCTCTCAGTCTCATTCTATCTCATCTTCTGAATCACCTAATGACCTTCCCTATCTTCTACATCACCTAGCTCTCATTTCATCACCAGACCGCCATTGCCAAGCCTCACCCTCGCTTCCGCCGGCTACAATCCCATCTTAACCCACTTTTTGTTTTTGTTTTCTCCACATCACAATGGCGCGCAACGAGGACACGCCGCTCCCAAAACTACACGCGTCCGCGCCCGTGCTCAACGACATCGAGAGCGCTCCAGCTAGTCGGAGCGCCACTCCACCAGCCACTTTTCCCCCATCGCCCGTGTCGCCAACAAAAGATGGCAAAGACAAGGATAAACACAAGGACCGACGTGCGGGCAAGGTTGGCGGCGGATTGACGGAGGGTGATGATGGTGCGTTTGTTCTCCGGACCCGAAAGGCTGACGGCAGAAATAGACGAGCTGCCAAATAACAATTTGTTGATCGTCATGCCCTCGTGCGTGAGCCAGTGGATCGCGCTGACCTCAGCCTCTGCCTCGTGCTTTTCCTCGCAGCGCTTGACCAGACTATTATCGCTACAGCACTCCCGACAATCATGGCGCAGTTTGGCGCCTCGCCGTCGCAGTATTCCTGGGTCATCACGGTAAGTACCGGAGTGGAGCCGGTGGCAGACCGGCTTTCTGGCCGAGGCTGAGATATGTGGCTGAGGCTGACGTCAGTCTTACCAGCTAGCCATGACACTACTCACTCCCATTAACGGACGAGTATCCGACATCATCGGGCGTAAGCCGATGCTCTATGCGGCCATCGTGGTCTTCACCATCTCCTCTGCGCTCTGCGGTGCAGCCCAGAATATCGAGTGGCTCATCGTCTGTCGCGCGTTCCAGGGCCTGGGCGGCGGCACGATCATGGGCCTCGTGAGCATCATCGTGTCCGATATTGTCCCGCTCGAGAAACGCGGAAGCTACCAAGGCTTCATGGGTGCGAGTTGGGGTGTCGCTGCCGTCGTTGGACCAATCCTCGGCGGCGCATTCACCAACATGAGCCACTCGGGCTGGCGGTGGTGCTTCTTCATCAACCTCCCCACAGGGGGGGTGGCGTTTATTCTGCTCCTCCTCTATCTCAAGCTCAACAAGCCGCGGAGCCACACATTCCAAGAACTTCGGCAGACGTTCGACTTCCTCGGTCTTTTCCTGATGATGGTCGGCTCGTCCCTCCTCCTAGTAGGGTTCAGTTTCGCCGCCGACCACGGATTCCAGTACGTTTCAAGTATTGCCCTCATTGTCGTCGGTGGCGTGGTCTTCTGCGCCGCCATCGTCAACTGCCTCGTCACGAAACGCACAGCCGTTATTCCAGCCGTAAGCACTCGATATATTTGACTAGTTCTAACCCAAGCGCCTTTTCAAGACCCGTACGACGCTCTTCTACACCATTGCGAGCTTGCTGCATGCTGCCGCCTTTATTCCGTGTAACGTCATCCTCCCCCAATTCTTCCAGGGCGTACACGGCGCCGACGCACTGCAGGCCGGCATCCAGCTGTTACCGTTTGCAATCTTTGTCTCTTGGTCAACAGTGATAGCGGGCCAGATCCAAAGTCGGCTGCGTATCGTCCGCCCGGTCACCTGGCTCGGATACGCGATTGGTGCACTTGGATTCGGGATAATGATTGGCTTCTGGAACTGGGATATCAAACTCCCAATGCAGAACGGGACAAGTATCATCCCAGCCTTGGGCATCGGACTCTCCCTCCAATCCCCCATGCTTATCCTCCAAGCCGCCATGCCGCTCAAGGACATGGCGGCAGTCACGTCGGCGTATGTCCTGACCCGCTCCATTGGTGGAAGTATCGGCGTGTCGCTCTTCCAGGCCGTGTTGAACTCGGACATGCGGTCCGAGTTTGCCAAAGTCCATGCAAAGTGGGGAGAAGGACCTGGAGTACCCACCTCTGTGGCCGGATACCACGCGATCCACAATATGCCAGATGGACCACTCAAGGTCGATGTCCTCCGAGCCTTCGCAGACAGTTTCAAGCCGTGCTGGATCATCGCACTGGCTCTCCTGGCGTTCTGCTTGGTTATCACTATTCCGACACGCGCATACTCGCTTAACCGGCCGCGCGGAGCTGCTGCCAAGGCTGGGACGGAGAGCCACGAGGGAGAGAGCCTGGAAGAGTTTGAGCCAGAGGTAGATGGCGATTTCAAGATCACCAACGACGCAGATCCGATCGAGGAAAAGGCCGATCCGTACAGCTTTGCGAGCACGCCGACCGCTATTGGGTCTTCTGCCGCGTCTACGAACAAGGAGCGTTCGTGATCGCGCCAACAGAATAGAGACGAGGAGGCGCTTTAGACTGGCATACCTATACGCATTATATGTATTTATCATCCAAGCATTGCACAACGTGTGCCTGAATGTCGCGCGAGTAAGCTAACCTGAAGCCGCTTGGCACCCTTTTCGTAAAGCTCTCAAAGTTCGCAAGTATGCATACAATAGAATCTAGCGGTATACTTTTATAAGGCTCCCAGGCCTAACTCTCAGCCAGCCGCTTAGTTGATAGAGACGAGCTTGACCTCAAACTTGAGCGTCGAGTTGGGGGGAATGCCGGGGATGCGCTGGGTGCCGTACGCGAGCTTGGCGGGGATGGTGAGGCAACGCTCGCCACCGACCGCCATGCCTGCAAGACCCTGGTCCCAGCCCGAGATGACCTCGCCGCGACCGAGGACGAACGAGAACGGCTTGCCGCCAGTGTTGGAGTCAAACTGCTTGCCGTTCTCGAGCTTGCCAATGTACCGCATACCGAGGCGCTTGCCGGCCTTGGCGACGGGGCCCGAACCGACCTTGACGTCCTCGATCACGAGGCCCGAAGGAAGAGTCTTCTGCTGGTTAGTCGTTGTACTAACAAGTTGAGGAAGAGGTTAGGAGAAGGACACGACGTCTGCACACAAGTGCATCGACTAAGTCTATTCCTTCTCCTTTACTTCTTGACGCGGCCGTTGTTTGGTTGGTATTATGCCGCGCCTAGTTGTTCTTGTGCTTCTTGCTCACCTTCTTGCTGTCCTTCTTGGGCTCGACCTTGGCCTCCTTCTTGGCCTCCTTCTTAGGGGCGGGCGACTCGGTCGCACCAGCCTCGAGCTTGGTCTTCTTGGCAAGCTTCTTCTTCTGCGACTTGGAGAGCTCGTCCGCCTTGGTGGGCGTAGCCTCAATCTCGTCGGCCTTGCGCTTCTTGTCGGCCTTGGCAGACTTGGGCGTGTCGGGCTTGTCGGCAACAACAGCGGCGAAAGACTTGGTCTTGGGCTTGGGCTTGTCGTCCTCGACAGCGGTGATCTTGCTGCCTGTCAGTGTTGTACTTGGAAACTAGCAAACTCACCCCTTGGGAGCCACCTCAATCTCCTCGTCAAACTCCTCGACGTCAAACTCGTCGTCCGAGTCGAGGTCGCTGAACTCGTCACCCGACATGTCAGAGTCGTCCTCGTCGTCGCTCTCGCCACCCTGGTAGATGTAGTTGCCCATCAGGTGAACAGCGTTAGGTCCAACCGTCTCAAACACGACAACCTCGCCCTGGATAAAAGTGAGGTTGAGCTGCGCCTGCTCGATACGGCCGGGAGTGAGCGCGCAGATAACACTCTCCTCGAGCTGGTCAAAGTCGTCCTCGTCAGAGTCAATGTCCGAGTCGTCCTCGTCCATCTCGTCGGCATCGTCGCCCTCGGCAGAGTCCTCCTCGGGGATCTCGTCGTCCGACTCGTCGTCCGAGCCAACCACCATGTCGTCGTCAAAGTCCTCGCCGTCGTCGCTGTCCATCATGCCGAGGTTGATGGGGATGGGCGAGTGCGTCACCTTGACGACGGTACGGGCGTTCTCGTCAGCGAGCTCCTCGCCAAGAGCGGCGTTGGTGATCTGGAAGTCGCGGCGGATGTAGATGGGCACGCGCTCCCCGGGCATGAGGGTGAGGGACTGGCGTTAGCGGCAGAGTCGATGACAAGGTGGGCCTCATGACCAAAGGTTGAGCTCTCAGGCCTTGTTTGGCCGTAGTGCCAAGATCGCTGGAACCGAAGAAGCAGGCAGGCCGTGTTTGACACGTGCGATACGCGCAAGAGTTCGCAGCGCCTGGAGCAAAGAGCAGACTTACCCAGAGGTTGAGCTGAAGGGTCGACATTTTTGACAGATTACGGTGATGGTGTTGTGTAGAGGGTTGAGAGATGAAGATGATCAAGGAGTTGTCAAGTGAAGATTTCCTGGGTGTTTTGAACTTTTGAACCCAAAGGTCCCCTTTACCTTCCTTCCCTTTTTGATTAAGGAGAAACAACTTGCATCATACCTAATCAAGCAGTGCCTGAAACCCGGCACTTGCCAGAATCAACTTTTCAGGAGTAACGATTTTGGATCACACGTCATTCTACACGTGGCGTTATCAGCTGCCTTAACCCCTCACCCCAGTCCATTCAACAGCTACAAGTCCAAGGCGAGCCGAGATTGTTGACATCTTCATCCCCGTCATCTCCGTCATGGCGCCACCACTTGCTACTGACGCTAAGCGCCTCCGCGTGAGCTAAATATATTCCCATGATCAGCTGACAGTAGACCATGGTTATCGCGCTGCCCGTGCTCATTGTCACGTCCGCCATCTTGTACAGGCGAAGTGGGTATTCTACACCTTCCTTGGGCCTCGAGCCGCTACCAGGCTCTTGAGCTGCCATGCCTCTGGCGTTTCTCTGGCCCTCGGCAACCGTCCGCTTCTGAACCCCTGTCAACCCCAGCTGACCCTAGCGTTCATGGGCGAGAAGCAGCGCCTCCTTCCCCGCGCCAACGATGTCGTCGACCAGCAGCGGAACGAGGACAGCTTCCTACATGGCCGCACCTCGATGGGTGGTGCTCCGTGGATCCGGCCGGGCAGCGACGAGCAGCCGAGGTGACGGATCTTTCCCCGCTCACCCATCTCTTGAATCAACTTCAAACCCCACATCGCACCACTCCAGCATAGCACCCATCAACTAGTAGCGAGGCACGCATTTTATATCTCTAAACGACCTAAGCCTTGGGGAGGACCTTGGTGCCGGGGAGGACGTAGGGGTTGAGCGAGTAGTTGCACTGGCGTCAGCGGTGGGAAGGGAGGACTGTGGAAGGAGGGGAAGACGGGGGAAGGAAGGTGTGAGTGCTGATGTGCGTTTCTCTGCTTGTGGGAAGTCACGGCTGAGCCAGCTGTAGAGCACCAGCATCTAGTAACTGGATGGGTCACGCTGACACTCACGTTAGAGTACGCAACACCGGCGCCGAAGCTGCTGTTAGCTGGTGAAGGCAAACCGGAGCTTACCCAGTCGAGAGCGCGACGGGCCACCCGCGGCCTGTTGTCAGCTTCATTTGAAGTCACTCTAGCTGGACGTACGGCGGAAGATGAGGACGGACGCGACGACACCCACGCCGAAGCCAATGCCGGCGTTGACGAGGAGGTCCGCGAGCTGTGGTCAGCTGTTGTGTCGTGTCCGGGAATGCAAGTAAGCTAAGCGGTTGACAAGTTGAGAGCAGGTGGGGGTGAGGTGAGGGAAGGCAGATGAGTCGAGATGGAGGGAGCGTAAGGAAGGCAGATGTGCCACAGCGAACGACCGAACGCAGATGACGGAGACAAGTCGGGACAGCCTCCGTGGCGCGCCGGTCTCGTCCGCGAGCGAGGTGGGATGCGGGTGTCACCGGCCCGAGCGGGGAGCACGGATGATCGCCGATACGTCTCTCTAGGCCTCGCCGTCTGCATATCCCCGTTCCCGCTCTTAGCCCGCGCGCCCTTGGCGCTGTAGTTGTCGGAACGCTTCGGCTTCAAGTGCCGAACGCCTTTGACTTGGATTCATACTCACGCAGTTGTCGAACTGGCGTTAGCTTCATCTGCGAACATCTACACGGCAGCAAGCAGTCGAGCTCCAAGGGCAACTCCTCGGCCGGCCCACGCCGCCCAGCAGCATACCGAAGCTACATCAGCTCCAGAGTCAAGCTGTCAAGCTCCTGGAACCAGCTCCGGGCTCCGAGCTTCTAGTTCCGAAACCTCCGAAGCCCCATTCTCCATTCTCCATTCTCCCCTTGGCGCACACGCACGCACCTTGCGGGCAATAATGTCCTCGGACCGGACGGCGGGGACGGGGACGACGACAGTGGCGGAGGAAGCGGGGGCGGACATTTTGGGCGTGTTGATGATCGTTGACAACTCTGGAGACGGTGGATGAACATCGCGTGGGAGTGAGCCAAGTCCCAGCCAGCAGACACCAGCCAGGCGGAGGGGCGGGCCGGGGGAATGCGGACTTTGACGTTGTGGCGCGGGGACCCCGCAATCTGTTTGTGAGTGAATACAAAGTCCAACGTCCAGATAGTGTAGAGATAGATGCATGGGTTAGTGGGGGTAAGGCGATGCATGAAACAAGGCCAAGTATCAAGCATGCAGCCTGCCGGCAGCAGGCAAAAGGTCCGTTTATAGGTTGGGAGGGTGAGGAATGGTATTGTAGTCTTCCCGCAACACCATGAGATCTCACGATGTCGGAACTGATCGTCGTCCATTCACGCATAGAGCAAGACTGGGCTGCCACAGACTACATGATCGTAGAGAGAGCGATGACTGTCCAGTCATGACTGACACTTCTCACCACACCACCCCACCTATAGTATATCCACACTCACTTGCTTTCCCGCTCGAGCCTGCTGCCGCGTCCGTGCGGAGGGGAGAAGAGGGCGTTGCGACCATACGACGAACAACGACACAAACAAACAATGAATACTCACCCCGTATACTCACCCATTACCACCATTCTCCCCACCACTCTACAACTACTAGTGAACACAAAGGCCGCAACTTGTGCTTCTGTGGCTCGACCACACCTCGCACCTGATCTGGGCCATCCTAGGCTCGCTCCACCTCCCCATCCCCAACCCTAGCCCCCCAAGCTAAACCGACCCCATCCCGCCCTTGCCCGATAATGAAACTTGACGTGGACGTCGATACCGTCCAGCACCTCGTGACCCGCGCCGAGGTGTCGCCCAACATCTTCCGTACGAACCTCCCTATACAAGCTGACAGCAGAAACATACACCGTCGTCGCGGCCTGTCTCTTCATCCCCATAACCGGGGCGATCTGGCATACCCCATATATCCGTGACGCCTTTGTTGGGCCCAAGATCTTTGTAATCTTCACTCACGAGATGTTCCACGTCATAATGGGCGTACTATGCGGCGGGAGGCTGCAAGCCTTCGTAATCGACCCAAACTTGGGTGGATATACTGGCATATCTGGGCTGAATCGTACCCTCCCCCGATTTCCCGATCCGCATGCTATCCTAACGCCGGATCAGCTGTACTGGTCTCCGAGGGGTATGGCGACGCTCGTCGCAGGACCGATCGGAAGCGCCGTCGTCGGGTTCATCTATATCGTGAGTTGTCTGGAACACATCTGACTCAGTTCGCGGGATTCGATATCGTCGCGTCCAAAATAGCAAGCTTTACCATCGCCCCAGGGCTGCTCGTTGCTGGGTGGTATGGCCTGCATTGGATCACGTATGTCAGCGTGGTATGCTCAGAGGCCGTGCTTGTTGGAATGTGGTTCGGATCACACGGCAGCACCCTCCGTTTCCTAGGTGAGTTTAACGATGGATCAGCTCACGCCAGTACTCTTCTTCGGTATGCTCCACTCCAATCAAGCTAACACAGGCGTAAACCACCTCTTCTACTCGCTGTGGGATTACCTCGAAGAGACAGTGTTTGGCAAGACCAACCCGTCCGACTGCCATGAGCTGCAGCGTCACCTCGGCGTACCGGCTGAAAAGTGGCTCGCTCTCATCTTCCTCTTTGAGGCGCTCGTCTTCATGGCGGCCATCATGGCCGACATCGTCGTGTTCAAGGTGCGCCCACACACCTTTTGGACAAGTACCTGATGACAGAAAACACCAGAGCAGATGTATGCCGACGCGTGAGTTTGACGCAGAGTAGAACTGACCCCAGCGCTGGTTTCCTCCCGACTTGATAGGCTGTATGAAGGGCGTATGGATGAGACGTGCAATTTCTAGATAACAGCAGTCAATCGCCTGCGTAATCGGGAATGGAGCGGTCATGAGCTTATCGATCATTGACCATTCATCGTCTTGGCAGTGCCTGCATCTGCATCCGCAAACCCATACCGATAGTACCATGGGTCCGGTTTTGGGCATGAGGTCATGCATTTTTGGACCATACTACTACTACTTTGCCATGCTTTAGCATAAGAGACCCATTCCTGGGATACCGGCGGCAAGTGCAGATGCTGACCATACGGTACACAGTGAGCGTAATTTCGGCCGATTGAACAAATGCTGGCCTGAGCGTATTGGACTCTGAGGCTCATGACGCCAAGCATCGGCACCTGGCTCCGCTCACCGACTGTAGAATGGTGAAGAATCCTTGTACATACCGTAGGCTGACAAAGATGTAATCTGTCGTGCGTCAATGAATGGCGTCAGTCGTTTGGCCCGCAGTGGCTGTTGTGTTTTTTTTTTTCGCCCTGGCTAGTCTGGGCCTATGAATACGGATACTCCGGTTCGGGATCGACCACGCAGCCAAAGTAAAGCCAAGTCAAAAGCTCAAATGTAAACCAAGCAAACGCAAAACCAAAGAATTCAAAACCAAAAGTTCCCGCCCACCCAAATCGATTCCTCTTCTTCATCGATATCTCGATTCTCGCGTTTGTGTACTTGCCACTCGCGGCTCTAAATCATCATGGTCGGCGTCGATGCTGCGGCGGCGGCCGCGCTCCTCTCGGCCCCCTACGCGGACCGATCCCAACTCACCTCCTCGCTCGAATCTGTATCGACAGAGGACCTTCGCACCGCCCTTGAGGCATGCAGCGTTCCCTCGCGCTCCCCATTGGCGGTATTCTCCAACTGGGCGCGCACGTTTGAGTGTCGCCCTCAACGCGTGTTCGCCCCAACCACCGCTCTCCAGTGTAGGCAGATTGTCGAGCTGGCGCGTCGCGACGGCGCCACCGTCCATCCCGTCGGCGTGGGCCACTCACCCTCGGATCTGGGGTGCACGAACGGGTGGCTGGTGCGCATGGAGGGCGTGCAGGGGACCTTGGATGTGAGTCACGAGTCTACTTGTGTGCTGATACAGATCTCGCACACGGACCGCACGGCAACGTTCCAATCTGGAACAACACTGCACGCCGTGCACGCGGCCCTTGCTGCCGCGCAGCCGCCCCTGGCGTTGAGGAACATTGGGAGCATCAGTGACCAGACAATCGGCGGTCTCATCAGCACTGCGACACACGGGAGCGGCGTGACGTACCCCGTCATCTCGGCTGATGTTCGCTCGCTTGTTTTGGTCCTTCCCCTCCCGGGAGCGCCGGTTGTTTGCGTCTCACGCGAGGCCGATTACCCGCTCTTCGCCGCGTCCCAGTGCGGTCTTGGCGCGACGGGCCTCATCCTCGCGGTCGAGATCACTGTCGAAGACGCGTACCGCCTCGAAGAGGTCAAGGACGTGTACGGCGTCGACGAGGTGATCGACAATCTCGACGAGATCAGCGCCAGCGCTCAGCACGTCCGCGCGTGGTGGTACCCCAGCGGGGGCGGCTTGGTCGTCGCCCGGGCCAACAGGACGTACATCCCCGCGAAACCTCAGTCCAGTCTGTTCGGGCATATTCTCGGATACCACGTCACACAGTTCTTGCTTTTTGTGAGCAGGTTCTGGCGCAACTTTACCCCCTACGTGGGCAAGTGGGCGTGGTGGCTTGCTGGGCGACACTCCGTTACAGTCGACGATGGATACAAGGTCCTAAACTTTGACTGTCTGGTGAGTAGCCCTCTACGCCCTCCATCTGCGTCAAGGATGCGCCGTTAGCGCCACTCCCTAGAGCTCTGTGCACAGGCTAACCCCAGTTTCCACAGTATACCTCAGAGTGGGCGCTCGATTCTGCTGCAGCGGCAGATTGCCTCCGCGCCCTGCGCGACTACATCGCCGAGGAGGCGGCCAACCCCAACGGCCAGCGCGTTCACTTCCCAGTTGAGATCCGATGGAGCGCGCCCGACGACATCCCGCTCTCGCCCAGTTACGGGCGCCGCACGTGCTGGATCGGCGTCGTCACGTACCGGCCATACGGGCTGCCTGTGCCGTACCGCGTGTTCCAGACGCGATTCGCCCAGATCTGCGCGGCGCACGGCGGCCGGCCTCACTGGGCCAAGGAGCACTGGCTCGCGCCCAAGGATGTCGAGGAGATCTACGAGCGCTTCCCCGAGTTCCGGGCGGTGATCCAGCGTGTCGACCCACAGGGCGTCCTCCGTTCTGAGTATGTCCGGCGTCACATCCTTGGCGAGGACCTGCCACTGCGCATGTTCAAGCGTCGCCCTTGAGGAGTGACGAGTACAGAAGTTAGTTGTGTTTGAAAGGTAGATTACATAGACTCTTTAATTGTTACAGGGTTTTGAGGGTATCGGCATGTGGGGTACTAACACTTGGCTCACTCATCATCAGAGTCCACCAGCAGCTTGCCGCGATTACGGATGCGGCCAGCGGCGAAGCGGTTCTTCCATGGCTCGTCCACCTGCTCACGCTTGAGCTCCTTCGATTCCTCCGACTTGCGCGCCTTCCTCTGTGGCCGGATCTCAGCCGGGAGCCGGGCGACATCGTTGGCCAGCATTGTTGCGAGATGGGGCTGGCGCTTGAGGATCTAGCGTGAGCGACGGCACTTCATTGCGGCCGCGACATGTGCATCCAACTCACTTCCAGACCCTTCTCGTAAAGCTCGCGCTCCTCCGGGGAGTCGCGAAACGCCTTGTCGTGCTCCATGGCTGTGGTCAGCATTCGTGCCAGCGCCGTGCTTTATTTACATGAGATACCGAGCTTGCTCAGAATATCCTCATCGTGGTCCGCTGGCGCGCTGCCGTCCGAGGTAATCTCGCAGAGCAGACTTGTTTCATCGTGTTCAGCTGCCGCGGCAGCTCTCCGCTTGTCGCGCTCTCGGCGCGCTGCAGCGACACCGTCCTGTTCGTCAGCACTGAAATCTAACAACATACCTCGTCGTCCGTCTCGTCTTCGTACTCTGCCTCTATCATGTCCTGCCGGAACTGGTCTTCGTCCTCGCGGATGCGGTTTAGCTGATGTCAGCCTGGTCGTGTCTGGAGCTCACATTATCCGTGACGTAGCCGCCTGGCCAGTAGCGGAACAAGTTGTGCACGCCGAACAGCTCTCCCTGGTTTCTCATGTCCGTCGCCCCTTCATACCCGGCGTGTGTACGGCGTTCAAACGTCCCTTGGTTCATTTGACGTGAACGTTGCTGCTTGTAGACTACAGTCAGGACACTTAAAAGGAGAGACATACTCTGCCGCTCATACATGAGCTCTTCCACAGTGCCTTGACCAATGAGTCGATACACGTCGCTGAAGTCAGGTGAGTCATGCCGCGACTCGTTGACTCACACTGGACGAGTCTGACCGATACGGAATGCGCGGTCCATTGCCTGCAGATCGTTGGCCGGATCTGTGGTCAACTCCCAGTACAACTCTGGCTTGCAGCCGACGTACTCCAGTTGGGATCAAAGATGACGACTTTGTTGGCCTGTGCGTCAGCTCCAGTTGCTTCCAACACCCACGGCAGTCAGGTTGAGTCCAACGCCACCTGCCATTGTGCTGACGAGCATGATTGACAGGTCTCCGTTTGGATCCTGGAACCGGTCGACGACGCTCATGCGCTCGTCCTTGTCCACTTCGCCGGTGAACAAGTTACAGCCAAATCCTGACACTGACATAGTCAGTTGCGACAGCGTAGCAACGTACGAGATGGTGACGTGTTGATAAAGTCGTAAATCATCTTCAACAGGCGGACTGAGTTCGAAAAGACAAGGACTTGATGTCAGTGCCCAACCAATAGCTGACGCACTTTTGTTCTTCTCTTCGGACCGGGAGCGCCAGTCCTTGAGCAGCTTCGACAGCAGAGTCCATTTACCGCAGTTGTCTGAATCACTCGAGCGTCAGCTCCACCCGAGCTGCATCACTCACAGGGCCGCCTCGATCTTGTTGTGGACGTTCGGGTCGTACGGGAGGCCGACCTGGGGTCAGTGACCCTTCCTGAATATGAATTACGCAGAACTCGAAGATGCGTTTGGCGATCTGTTGCTGTACTATGAGTGGGCATCATCTTTCACCTACTTACGACTTTTGGCGGATCATTTGAGCCTGAGATAGTCAGCAAGAAGGCATCCCTGGTACACACTTGTATAAAGCAGTGCCAGATGGTTCGCACAACGCCCAAGGGCATGGAACCTGACATTAGGAATCCAGAAGATTGAACCAGACACACATCTTGAGGATAGCGGTACGATAATCGTCTCCTTGAGAATTCTCGGTGTAGCAACAAGTTATCCTGCTGGCCTGTCAGAACGAGTGTTGGACCTTAAGGAACCCACGTCTTGTCCGAGCCGCAGCTGCAGAAATCCTTGGCCTTGAGGATGAACGCCATATCTGGATCGTCAGCCACACCAGTTATCAAACCTACCCTCAGACTCCACAACGCGTTTGTACACACCCTCCTGGTGCTTCGCGAGAGGACACAAGACAACTTTGTCCAGTTTTCGGGGTAGCTTGTCCGTCAGCCGACCACTCCATGATCACTCACTTCGTGGGCAATGAGGCCCTTGTCACGGCGGAGATAGAAGTGCGGAAGGACTTTGTTCTTCAGCTCTCCTACGCGTTTCTGTGATCAGACATTGGGTCACCATGAGACTCACGATCGCCATGCATACTTCCAGCAGAGTCCCGTCGCGTCGGTGGCCTTGAGTAACAGGCTTTGCAGCGTACGCCCTCCATTCCTTGAATGTGCCAGCCCAACCGCGGTGGACCTGGCTGGATCAGTAATGGCATCGGACAGACTCACAAAGTCCAGGATGGACCACATCTCTTCCATACGGTTCTGAATGAGAGTTCCTGTGAGAGCAAAGCAAGCGTTTGCACGCAGACGCTTCACTGCCAAAGCAAGACGCCCGTTGAGTTTTTTCATTCGGTGGGCTTCATCCACGATGACGACGCTGTTGCTGGTCAGTGTTCACATCTCGCCTGTGGGCGTACGATATCGGAGCAGTCTTCAGGTCATCGGCCTGCCTGATGCACATCTCATTCGAGGTCAACACTGGGACATAAGCGCTGTGACAAATGAGAACTGACAGATGTCCAGGTACCCAAGCCGCAGAGTCTCGATGTCGCCTTTGTCTAGACTGGAGCGGAGTACTTTGTACTCGAAAAAGCCCCACTGCAGGTCAGCAGCAGCATGAATGCGGCGCACGGTGTCCAGCTCTCGGCTCCACTGACTATCAGCCAGCATCCTGAATCGGGACTCACATTGTCGACGAGGGATGTCGGACAAACGATGAGGGCCGTTGGCCACCGTTTCGCGGGGATGCTCTCGACGTTGTCCCCACGGATGAGGCTTTTACGACGGCCTTTGTCGGCAGACGTGCCAGTCTTCCGCATAATGGCGGACAACTGTGAGTCAGTGCACCACAGGTGTTGGCGCGAACAAATGCGATCACTTGCACTGTCTTGCCCAGCCTGCAGTCAGAAACTCATCACGCACAGTTTGAGCTCACCCCATATCGTCACCAAGGACACCGCCGTATCCTTGCTTGTATTTTGAATAAAGGAAATCGACGCCCTCTCGCTGGTAATTGCGGAGAAAGCGGTTGATGGGCGCTGGGATTGCCATCGTTGGATCCTCTTGATCGATGGCGTAGGGCCCAATCTTCCTCTGCTCGTCGGTGAAGGGAAAGGTCGGACGCTCCTTGACGGCCAGAACCTTCGAGCCAACTGGCACAAGCGATCGAGATTGGGCCTGTGACGAACCCGTTGAGGGGTGTGATTGTGAGATCGTGATAGAAGCTACCGGCATGGCTGCGCTTAGATAGGGCCAGCACCGATCCTCACAACTCGCACGCTCGTCATCCGAGTAGGCTTCCTCGACTTCGTCCTCCGAGTAGATCTCTTCTTCCGACTCCTCGTTGTCCGTGGCAGGACCGTTTGTGGATAGAACGGGCCGATTAGATCCCCAGGGCGCGACGACGACTTCCTCACTGTAGTCCTCCTGTTCTTCCTCGTCCTCAACACCATCGACTTCGTTCGCTGAAGAAGTCATGGCGGCCTGCAGAGCACCGAAGGAAGGCTTGGAGTCAACGCTGAAGGGAACATTAGGCTTGACGTCAGGTGAGACGTCGTCCGGCACATCAAGCTCGCTGTTGGAAAGGAAAGGCTTGATATCCTCCTCCTTAGCACCAGCTTCAGCTCTTGCGGACGGCAGGGGGTCAGACTTAGCCCATGTCAGGAGTCCGTTACCGAGAGCCCGCGGAGCTGAACCATTCAGGCGAACCTTCCTTGGGCTCACCCCACGCTGCTCAAGCGCGCGTTGCTTAAGCGCGATCTCGTCCGGTTCGACGCCGGGGGCCAGCGCTAATATCAGTATCGTGCCGATCGCATAACTCACTTGCAAGTTCCTCCAGGGGGTTGAAAGGAAGAAGAATTTCTTGAGTCAGCAGCGCCCTCCGGCTATGCTCACGACCTTCGTATCGCAACTCGCGAGTAGCAAGTGGCTGAAACAGGTCGGCCGAGGAGTAGTCCTCGTCGGACGAGTGTGAGGCTTGACGCTGGCGAGAAGAGGCACCGTCGCGCTTCGACTTGGACGGCATCTTGAGGGGCTTTTCACCCCGTACCTTGCGCTCCTTGTTCTCCGTCCGAACCTTTTCTCGCTTCAACTCGAGCTCTTGCGCGTACTTGTACTCCCGCGCATCGTCCGCCGCGTCGATGTCGAAGTCGTCCTTGGGAGCTGGTATGAGTTAACGATCCCATCTGTCAAACTCACGAGGGGATGCCCGGGAGGACTTGAGGACATTGGCTTCTGGCTCAATATCAGGCTTCGCTAACGCCTTGAGACGCTTTGTGTCGGGGTCAGCGGAGGGCTTCACGCCGGGGTTGACGTCACGTCCTGATGTCAGCAAGATGCACGACGCATGATGAGGGGTCGCGTACTTCGTTTTGGCGGTTTGAAACCGCTCATCTTGTCCACATAAGTGGTTGATGAAGCAAGGACAGTGATGGAGATGGCGATGGGAAGGATGAGCTCAGAGGAAAGCTCAAGTGGAGGTAGACTTGATGGTTGATTCAACTGGCAACAACAACATCGGCGAACCCCGATCACTCTCTCACGGTCAACTTTCCCACGGGTGACTCCCACCTCCACCTTCGGCCTTCCCCTGTCCGACTTTCTTCGCGGCTGCCTTACATCATAACTCAACACGCGCAATGAGCAGGCTCCTCTCCCAATCGTGGGGGCGCCTGCCCCGGCTCGCGACGAGCGCCCCCACCTTTCACCCTCTCGGTGTTCGCTTTGCTAGCGAGGTCAAGGATCAGGATATTCGCAAGAAGTACTCAGCTACCCTCCTGTTGCCGAAGACGGACATGCCGCTGCGTGCGAAGAACCCGTCAGCTACCGAGGACAAGTACCGCCACCGCACGACGGACGAACTCTACCGCGAGCAGGTGCGGTGTCCTTAACGTCTCGAAGCTGATGTCAGTATGCGACCAACGAGGGGCCGGTGTTCATCTTGCATGACGGACCGCCGTATGCTAACGGCAACCTCCACATGGGTGGGTGCGGAATGGACGTGTCTGAACGCAGGGCACGCACTCAACAAGATCCTCAAGGACATGATTAACCGTTACAACGTAATCCGCGGACGCAAGGTCCAGTGCGTTGTCTCATCGTTGGCTCGTTTATGTCTGACGCCAGCTACATCCCCGGCTGGGACTGCCATGGTCTGCCCATCGAGCACAAGGCACTTGCGGCGCTTGGCGTGAGGTGGAGATGGGATTCAACAGCTGACCAGACAGAAGTCTCACACGTCCCTGGACCCCGTGAGCGTACGGCAGGAGGCGCGAAAGTTCGCGCTCGAGGCTATCGATGTCCAGAAGGCCGAGATGAAGCAGCTCGGCGTCATGGCTGACTGGGATAACCCAGACGGCGTCTATCGCACTCTTGGCGAGTAGTCGGAGTGGTTCCATATGGCGACTAACCCCAGACCACGATTACGAGATCCGGCAGCTCAAGATGCTGCAGATGATGGTGTCGAAGGGTAGAGTTGGTCGACGTGACCAAATGCTGACGCATCAGGCTTCATCACCCACCGCCTTCGGCCTACATATTATTCGCCATCGTCGCGGACTGCCCTGGCTGAGGCAGAGCTCGAGTACACAGACCTCAAATCGAATTCAGTCTACGTCACGTTCCCGGTCACTGAAGAATGGATGACTCCTCGGCTGAAGGAGGCGTTCCAAAAAGGCAGGGAGGTCAGTCCAGAGGCTACTTTGAGTCTTGCAATTTGGACAACGACGCCGTGGACGCTCCCGGCTAACATGGTGGGTACATTGAAATGGGTGAATCATTGACCTCAGGGCGTCTCGGTACACAACGAAATTGCGTACGTGGTCGTGCTTGACAATGCGAAGCGGCTGCTTGTTGTGGCTGAGGAGCTCGTGGAGACCCTTCAGGAGCGATTCGGGAAGCTTCAAGTCATTGACCGGCTCGATGGTCAGTCATGCAAAATGCTGATTGCTTACTTACAGGCAAGCACCTCGTCGGCACCAAGTACCGCACCCTCTTCCACACCGGTGACCCTGCTTCGCTTCCGGCAATCTTTGCGGCGGATTATGTCACGTCGGAGTCCGGAACTGGCCTTGTCCACTCTGCTCCGGGCCACGGACACGACGACTACGACGCGTTCCAAGCCCAAAACGTCCCAATGGATGACTTGCGTTGCCCTGTGGATGACGAGGGGCATTTCACCAACGAAATTGTCCAGTGGTCCGGTAACCAGGCGTTCTCTGCTCTCGTTGGCAAATATGTCCTGGGCGCTGGATCGAAATTAATGATTGAGCAGCTTGAAGGTGCCGGAGTTCTGCTAGCCGAGGAGAAGATTGAACATCGCTACCCTATCGACTGGCGCACCAAGAAGCCCATTATTATTCGGGCGACGCCGCAGTGGTTTTGCGATGTCGGGTCGCTCAAGCCTTCAGCCGTTGAGGCGATTGAGAACATCAATTTTGTTCCTCCTAATGGTGAGCTCAATCCCTTATTGTAGTCACAGCTTACAGCTGGCCGCAACCGCCTCTCTGCCACTGTTCTATCGCGCTCCGAATGGTGCATCTCGCGGCAGCGCAGTTGGGGTGTTCCCATCCCTGCGCTCTTCAACTCAAACGGGGAGCCTCTACTCACTGTGGAGTCTCTCGAGCACATTATTTCTGTGCTGCGAGAAAAGGGCATTGACCACTGGTGGGCAGGTTCTGACGATGAGTTTGTGCCTGCTAGCCACAAGGGCCAGGCGCTCACAAAGGGCTTCGACACCCTCGACGTCTGGTTCGACAGTGGCACGTCGTGGTCGCTGATTGCGGATGCTCACTTGCGGTCTGAATCTGAACCATTAGCAGATGTCTACCTCGAGGGTTCAGACCAGCATCGTGGATGGTTCCAATCGTCCATCCTCATCCGCCTCGCGGCGCTTGAGAAGGACGGACACAAGCCGATGGCCCCCTACCGCAACCTGATTACACATGGCTTCACGACCGACGAGAAGGGAAACAAGATGAGCAAGTCGCTCGGCAACGGAATTTCCCCGATGGACGTGGTAAACGGAAAGAAGGTTGGTCGAATGCGGTGCCACATCAGCTAACGCACACCAGGGACGGGACGCATTCGGATCCGACACTTTGCGGTTATGGGCGGCTGGAACAGATTACACTCGCGACGCCTCGATCGGGCCTTCGAGCATCTCACATGCTGCAGAACTACTGCGCAAACTGAGGAGCACTTTGCGTTTCATGCTTGCCAATACCGCCAATGCCACACCCCTGCCTCTGGAGGTGGCCGAATTGACACTGGTAAGTTGGCACGGAAAAATGTTCCGCAGTTCGGGAACATTGGACCCTGACGATTCCAGGTGGAGCGGTACATCCTGCATGAGCTCAGCACCTTGGAGCAGGTGGCTAGAGAAGCGTACGAAGACTTCACTTTCAACAAAGGTGCGTTGCTTGGGTGCCGTGGCGTTAGGTTGTCATGTTGTTTACCGTTTCAGTTTTGCAGGGTGTGACTAGTTTCACATCATCGACCCTCTCATCCTTCTACTTCGACGTCGCCAAGGACGCACTCTATTGCGACCCTGTTAATGGGGCGCGCCGGCAGGCAATTATCGCTACACAGAGCTACGTATGTCGGATCTGGGCCTGAGAGATTGCGTTCCTCCTAGGATCAGATTCCCCTTGGGAGATTGCTTTAATCAGGCATGAGTGCGTTCACTGACAGGGTACAGGTCCTCAACGCTGTGCTCAAGATGATTGCCCCTATTGTCCCGCACCTGGCTGAAGAAGTGTATGAATCAACAGGATCAACCCATCACAAGAACTCGGTCTTCCTGGAACAATGGGCGAAGGGGGTAGGTACTTTTGACTGAGTGGGTTGGAAGGGGGTGGCTGACACCAACTTCAGGAAAGCTGGATCGACAAGGAAGCTGCTGACGAGATGGCTGTCTTACTCGCTGTTCGGGGTGAGGTGCTCAGCATGTTGGAGACTGCGCGGCAGGACAAGTGCGTCGCCTGCTTTCGTTGAGTAACGTCATGCTGACGCCCTGCCCATCAGGCACGTACGTGTGCCGACCGAGACTGCAGTGTACCTTGCCTCATCGCCGACTATGGAGAGCTTGTTGAAGAGGCACGGTAAGTCGCGGCTCCCACAGACCGACTTCGTAACAGCGGAGTTCGGAATTATCAGTAAGGTATGGGACCCTAATCATCTCCAGCCGCGCTGCTCCCAAGCATTTTAGGAGTATCCATCGTCAAGTTGACGGCTCCGCCGCCATCCACGTGGAGCGTCACCGGGGAATCGGATTCAGGTAAGATAACGACGCCTTTGCTTTATCCGGCATCAATGGATTACCCAGCTGACGACCAAGTTTCGATCACCCTGGCTCCTGCACCCGCTCACCAATGTCCCCGCTGCTGGTTGTATACCGCACCAGCCGAGGCCGAGCTGTGCCAACGGTGTGACGCGGCATTAGGCGACAAACCCACACCAATGTGAGGATGGAAGGTGGAGATTTGTCGTCATATCGTCCCAGAGATCTGTGTCGCTCCAAAAAACTTATGGCATCCTGATCACCTGTTCCAAGTTAAGCGCTAAGCGAAACAATCTGTTGGACATTCAGTCCATGGCCGACCAGTAGTCGTAATCTCGGACCTGGGCGACAAGCCCTGCAGGATTGAACTTCCACACCAGCGACCTTGAGGATGCAGTCAAGAGAGCAGAGAGAGACATGGGAGTACTGTAGTCATATCTCTCGTTTGTGCGAGTTGCGTCTCCAAAGGGAAACCCACGCTGTGCCTCGTCACAAGGTCCTGGCAAGATTGCTCATGGCCGCGCAGATTCCCGAGGAATGCCAAGATCTGACGGCACACTGGGGGGTTGGTCACCATTCCTCACCGTGCCGCCGTGTTTCCCGATGAATGCCCATGTGGAGTGCGACTGTTAAACTGAGTTTCTATCACCCCCAGGTATTGAGCACTGCTACGTGTCCCAGCCCGCAACGTAGCCTGCTCGCTTGCCCAAATTATCCTTTCGAACCAGCCACCCCAACACAGCAAAGACTTCAGCCCAGAGGTCGGGCAACCGTGCAAACATGTTCCCGGTAGGTCTCGTTCCCTCAATGGGTGACAGCCATGACATGTGTACGGGACGATCGGAATGTGTGCATCCTGAGTCGAAATGATGCGCCGTGATTGCACCCAGGGCTACAGGTTCTCGAACCATACCCGCCAGCCATGACAGCCACGCACGTCAATGCCGATAGAGGGGCAAGAAGGTGTTTGAGGTTGCTTGTTGGCACGGGAACCCCTAAGCGTCCATGTCCCCGACGTCCGGTCCGAGCTCGTGGCGTTCATTTAGCATTTGAACCTGGTTCCCAAGCTCCCAAGTTCCTGACCTCCAAAAGTCCTGACGTAAATGAAGTGACGGAGTTGGTACATCCGTGCTTGATATATGTTTACCTGCCCGGTCTTTGCACCTGGTGGGCCAGGTGGGGACGGCTCGGGTTGATGAAGTCGAGGCGGGTGCTTCCGATGGCGAAAGTGCTGATTGGCTGGCGGAAGACGCAGTCGTGTCTTTGGGGCAGTGGCCCCTTGCAGCCGTCCCGGATGCATCAGTGCTTGTGAGCCAAGAAGACGGGACCTGACCGAGGATATTCTGCACAAGATCACTCTTGAAGGTTATTGATAGAAGGGTGCCAGGGGCTCAGGTTAGCTCTGCTCTGAACCGACTCTTCTCCCTGCCTCTATCTCTCTCTCTTTCTCTCTTTCAGCCTTGAGCCATAGGCCCGGGAGCAAGGGTGCGGTCAACAGGGTATGATGACGAAAGGCAAAAGGGGTGGCTTGGGAATGAAGGGGAATGAGGGGAATGATGAGGGGAGGATGGTTTGGGAAAAAGAGATTGCTGAGATGATCAGACTTTCTAGGGCAGAAAAGGCAACTATGTGAAGAAGCTTAGAACACAGAGGGCAGAAGCTGAGAGAGTGTTGAGCAGCATCTGTAAAAATGGATAGGTTCTAGGCAAAATAGGCAAGGGGTAGTAGAGAAAGTGTAATAGGTAGTATGGGCAGCATGGACAGGGGCCAATGTGCCTAAAGCGTCCGGAACTTTTGTCAATTGGCTTGGGAGTTGTGCTGTTCTTAAAGTCTACGTTTGCTGGAATCCATGCCGGCAATTCATCGGTGACTGTGCAGGCTCCTGATTCTGTAACTGATCCCAAACCCTACGAGGCCGAGGTCGACTCTAGTTGCAACTTGGCAACTAGGTAGCTTACAAGTCCGTGTCGCTGCCCGCAACCCTCAATTACCGGCTTGGACGTCTGCCACCTCACCCATACCTCGATTTCACAACACAACATCCTCATTCCTCTCCTCTCCCTCCTCTCTTCCTCTTCATCCTACCACTTCAAACCAACTAATCCACCTGCTTTCTGCACCGCTTCCCCTATCAAGCCACTCCCGCAACAACTAGGGTGCACGTCTACCTCTCGCCTACCTGTGGCGTGCATCGTGTCTTATCGCCGTCACTTGAGCCGCTTCGCTTTGCACTCTCTCTCCGGACACGGCCGGCCCAACCTCTAAAATTACCCCCTCCACCAACCGACTAGCTGTCACCCTATCCTCTCTTCACAAACAAATCCTTGAGCCGCTAATCGATCGACGACACGTCTACTCGACAACGGCACGATTCGAATCTTTCTGCGACTTCTCTATAGCATCCACTTACCGCCATAATACTGTGCCCTCCATCAATTCATTACACGTTTCCTGGTACACAAGCTAGGCACATCCATTCACCGCCTCGATCTTCCCCATTTGTGTTTTGACACTAGTCGCTGTCGCCAGACCAGCCAGCAACACGACATCGGACTAGTCCCAAGCTGTACAGCGTAGCTAAGCCCCGCAGCTTCCGGTAGCTAAGGGGCGCGCAACCGCCTGGACTGACCGTCCCTTAACAGGTGCAACCTCAGCGTGACCATGCATTCACAGCTCCGCGATAGATTACGACTCTAGCACTCTCGTTCCATCCCCTTCGTCATCGCCGCTCTTGGGATTGCTGGCGGCCTTTCCGTTCGATATTACGGGTGCATTCCCGGCCTATTCGTAACCTCCGTTCGCTTCCCGCAGATTGTTGCCTCAACGCCACCCTTTCAACGCCACAGCAACGCCCAAGCGCCACTGAGCTGTCGCGGCTGGGGGGTCTCTTTGTTCACAGGGCATGTCAGATCAACACATGACACAAGAGAACGACAAGCGGTGGACTTCAACCTCATCGAGGCCGTCGTCCCCGCCTCCGCATCGCGCTTCGACATCATCGCCGCGATCAATGTCGCCTAGTGTCTCTCCCCCTCATTATCAGCCTCAACAACATTACTCCGCCATGGGGGACACACGTTCCCAAGCTGGCTCGGCAAGTCTACCCAAGGCTCTATCCTACGGCGGGCCCTCTGGAGAAGGCCCATCCGCACCAACAGGTCCATCATCATCCTCCACGTCGGCTCAAGAAAGCTGGGACGACGGCGACAGCAAGCCCAGCAAATCTGCAAGTCGAATGCCCGAGAAGTCGATGATTCTGCGCCGCAGAGAAGCAAACCGTCTGGCCGCTCAGCGTTTTCGCAATCGTAAGAAGGGCTACCAGGACAGCCTCGAGGACCGCGTGCGCACCCTGGAACAGGAGCGCGACGAGCTGCTCGAGCGCCTGGAGGTAGCAGAAGCGGCGACGGCGGGACGTGATCCACACACTGTGTGGTCCACTCCTTCGGCAAAGCACCGCCGGTCAGGGACTGGGTCTTCTACGACATTCCTTAGTCGCAAAGGGGGCAGTGGCACTCTTCCTCCCACTACAACGGATGAGGGCCTGCGGTTGAGTGGTGTCGAAGCAGCCAACCGGCGTTTACAAGACGAAAACAAATGGCTGCAGGAGGATAATGCTCGGCTGCAGGACATGCTGGACCGTTGGGTGGAGTGGAGCGGACGAGTGAACCAGACTCGGTCAAGGAGCTACGATGCGCCGTATGATCCTCCGTACGATGAGAGCCGCGTAAGTTTCTCGCAGTATCTTGGGGACGAGATGATGGTTCGCTGACTCCAGCAGTATCACCAGCATCCGGCTCCCCCGCCGCGGTCGAGCCACGGACAGGTACCCCCACAGTACGCTGGACGTACGTCGCACTCTGTACCGCCATATTCTCACATTTCGACAAACCCTCAACCGTCGCCGATACACTCACCGCCGTCATCGTACTCACACCACACATATGGCGGCCCACCTCCTGCGGGCCCTCCCCCGCTGGACGCACAATCGAGTTCGGTGTCGCATGGGCCCGGGTCATACACTCCTCGAGGGACTGGGGTCGGCCTTACGCTACCACCTCTGAGATTGGCTTCTCGTTCACCGTCGGGGCCCGGCTACGCTTCTTCCTCAGCTGGACGGCCACCCACACGCGAACACGAAACCCTGCCTCCAGTGGATGCGTATCGAAGTCATCCCCAGTGGTCCACCTCCCCCAACGTGTAGCACCACGACCTCCGGAGGTAACGGCGATAAGCTCCTCCCGCAGATCTGGATGTTTGTATGTGTCTCATGCTGTGGCACAATGGTGAACCGACGCCTTGGTTATTAGAGGCCCATCCTATTGGGGTGTCATATTCAATATTTACTCTCCTGTAATTGTCAAATATCCAAGTGACTCTTTAAGTACGCTTCGAGCGTGATCGGTGCTCCCGTGCGTCTGTGAAACATGACGTGTGGTGGATGGCGTAAGCACTTTGTCAGGTGTATCAGCCCCTCGCACCGCAACACCTTGGAAATGGTCTGGGCCCGGAGTCGCCTGTTCAACTTGTCACACAGGACCCTGGCGGTCTGCGACTCCAGTTGTTGGCACTAGATAGCCACTTCTCAAGGATTTGCGGACGAGCTCCAAACCCGAACGCCGGGCTATGTTGTAGCTGGCCGGGTGTCCATGTGGTGAGATTACAGCGAATATGGCAGGGTTGTGGCGGAACTGCTGGTCTCGCCCGGTTCTCATCCCCACTGCCTATTCTGGCTTGATCGTTGAGACCTGAAAGGCACTTACCACGCCTCGGTGAGTAGTTTGGGTGGTCTTCGGCAGCTTTTCCGACAGCCACGCTCGATGCCACAGGGTCGTGGCGGGAGAGCGTGGCGTAATTATGGTGATTCATACATGAGTCGTTGAGGTGCGCGAGGTGCGCTAGGTGATCGGAAACGCCGATTTCGTGATCCCCTTTCTCCGCCGGGCCACCCACCCGTCGCTTATCGTTTCTCATTCTGTCACGTGAATTTTTCCACGTGGTAGTTCCCACGTGGATGCGGAACTAATCGCGTCATCAAGTCGAGGCGTGTCAAGTTGTGTTGTGTGGCAGGATGAAATAGCGGAACCCAACATTCTCATCTCACTCTCTTAACACTTTCATCATGACCAGGACACAACACCAACTGCATCCCACAAAGTCCTTCCCCGTCTATTGCCTCGACTGGACAGACGACACTACCCTCCTCCTCGGCGGCGGCGGCGGCGCCACTAAGAGTGGGATCGGGAACAAGCTGGTATGACGCGTCGCCACCTTCCTCACACGTCATTGACGCGCAGAAACTCGTCGACGTGTCCCGTGACGGCCGCCGCGTCAAGGATGTGTACGAGCTTGGACTCAACAGCGAAGAAGACGCGCCGATGACGCTGGCCCTCGACCGTGCCGTGAGCTCCAAAGGCGACAAGAACTGACAGCAGACGTCGCAGCTCGTCACTGGCATCAACGCATCTCAGGAGTCGATTGAGGGCGGCAAGAACGAGCAGTGCCGCACCTTTTCGTACGCCGACAATAGGTACGTGTCCTCACGTGGCCAGCCTGACCGCACAGACTCGCCTTCGTCCGTTCGCAGAACACGATCAGTGCCCAATGGTCTGATGACTACCCCTATCAGGTTGGCGCGAAGGAAGGCAATATCTGACAACAGAAACTGACCGCGCTCTCCGTCCCGCCTACCGAGGGTGCTTCCGCCTCATTCGTCGCTACAGGCACGACGGAGAACCGGGTCACTGTCCTCAAGTTCCCATCGCTCGACATCGTTGTACCTCCGTTTGATGTCGAAGGAGGGGATCTCGTCGACCTTAACTGGGGAGGGCCTCTCGGTACATTGGTGAGCCGGGAACGTACAGCTAAGCTAACTGCAGCTCGCAGTCACGACGACCTCGCAATTACACGTCTACGCCTTCGCCTCAGGAAAGCTCACGCTGATGCAGTCGATCGCGGCTCCTAAGGGCGATGACGCCGTCCTGGCATTCCGTGCGGCTCGTTTCGCTCCCGACTCACCTGAGCTCCCGTCCCTCCTCGCGGCGTTGAATTCTGCCGCGCAGCCCCGTCGCGATGCGCGCCGGAAGGCACGTAAATCCTACGTCGCCAAGTTTGAGCCTTCGACGGCAGTGGTCGAGGAGGTTGCAGAGAAGGACGAGAAGCAGGAGACCCTTGACGAGAAGGCGGGCAACAGTGCCGCTGAAGAACCTTCCCTCTCGTGGAAGTTTGCAAACAAGCGCGAAGTTGCCGGCAAGCCCATCACCGTGTTCGACGTGAGTCCGAATGGGCGTCTCGTGTCGTTTGGCTGCTCCGACCTCTCGATCGGCATGCTCGACGCACACACACTATCTCCCCTCCTCAAGATTCTACACGCACACTCGTTCCCCCCCACTGCTCTCAAGTTCAACCCTAACGCGACGATGCTTGTCTCTGCCAGCGCGGACAACACGATCCGCATCGTCGTCGTACCATCCAGCTTTGGCGCTAGTGGTGAGTTTCGCTCTCGAGTGTGATATTCCTCGGTTAACTAATACCAGTGCCCTCCACGCTCGTCATGCTCATCCTTGCCCTGTTTGTGTTTTTGCTCGCAGTCCTCTTGCGCAAGTAGCGTTGTCATACATAGAACAGATCGGAATGTAAAAAAGCGGCATTGGTGGTGACTGGAGTGGGGCAGCGCCCTTAAGGTCTTGAGGTGGAGGTTGAGATGCGATTTCAGTATAGTGGAGGTTAGATTGATGCCTTTGGCAGTCACGCACTTTACAATCACCGATCACCCAACACCCAATACCCGTCAACATGGACTTGGCAGCGCAAGAGAATCAAGCTCGCGCCGAACGGTGGGAAAAGGGAACAAAGATTGGCGAAGGTACCTACGCCAACGTCTACAAGGGTGAGTTAGTTTACAGGTGCCGCTGACAGAAGCGACCGAGAAGGCAACGGGGAGGAAGGGTGAGTTGTTGGTCTACCAGGCCCTAACACCAGTGGCGATCAAGAAGATCAAGGTTGGGATGATGAAAGACGGGCTGGACATGTCAGCGCTTCGCGAGGTCAAGTTCTTGCAGGAGCTGCACCACCCCAACATCATCGGAGTGAGTAGTCTTCTATCTCACTGGCGGGGGACCCGCCTTGTACAGACAACGCTCACACCAGCTCCTCGACGTCTTCTCCGTCAAACAAAACATCAACCTTGTCCTCGAGTTCCTGGATACGGACCTGGAAGCGGTCATCCGCGACAAGACACTCATCTTTCAGGTCGCAGACATCAAATCATGGATGGCCATGTCACTGCGCGGGCTCGAATACATCCATCGCCATGGGGTATTGCATCGTGTTAGTACCTTCCTCCACCTTCTTTCACCAGCGTCCCATTCATGCAGCTCATGAATGCCACATGCTCCGAGCTGACCCCAGGACCTCAAGCCTAATAACTTGCTTATTGCAAGCACAGGTGAGCTCAAGATTGCCGACTTTGGTCTTGGGCGCGAGTTCGGAGACGCGGCATACAAGATGACGTCGCAGGTCATCACTAGGTACGTTCTCGCCGTCGAGCTGCGGGAGCGGAAGAAGCTGACACCAGGTGGTACCGGCCGCCCGAGCTGTTGTGGGGTGCGCGCCATTACGGCTCGACGGTCGACATCTGGTCGATGGGAACGATCATGGTCGAGCTCGTGCTGCGCGTGCCCTTCCTCGCGGGCGAAACCGACATCGATCAGCTCAAGAAGACATTCCATGCGATGGGTTCACCGACAGAGCAGGACTGGCCGGTGAGTTGCCCTTTCTTACTCATCCACCACCTTATCGGCGCTTCCCTCCCCCTCCCCCCTCCCTCGTGCTCACCCCAGGGCCACACCAAGCTACCCGACTACATCGCGCCCGAGTATTTCCCACCCAACCCGTGGTGGAACATGATTTCGTCCGTCGGCAGGGACGGGCAGGACTTCTGCCGGGAGATGCTGAAGTACGACCCGCTTGCTCGGCCAAGCGCGAAGAAGGGCCTCAGCCACCGCTTCTTCACCTCACTGCCTCGACCAACCCCGCCCATCCTCTTGCCCAAGCCAATGGCTGAGCTCCGACCCCGCGAAATCAACCCCCAAGACTTTGGGCCAGGACCCGCCGCCGACGTGCCAAAGCGCAAGGTCGCCAGCCCGAACGGTGAAGGCGAGCTCGGCGACCGGAGCATTGCTCGCCGCCTCTTTGCCTAGTGTTGTACAGTATGCATGGTATGATAGATGCTAGTTATACACCCTCCCGCTCCCAGTATGCACGTGCCCACGCTGGCGCTCCTGGGCCCGTCACGGCCCGCACCACAGCCCCCGCCAGGCGTCCGCTGCTGTCCTCCTGCGCCCAGACGCGCGCAGCGTCGAGCGCGAGTCGCTGTTCTGGTGCCGACAGGGCTGTCCATGGGCCCGCGACAGCCCCGCGCGTTGCGTGTTGGAGGTGGAAGAACGGCCCGAGCTTGCCAGGGATTCCCGCAACAGCATCAGCGCTAACGAGGGAATAGGGCGCCTCAAACGCGCGCCGTGCGGGACTGAGCTCGAGGAGGAACTGGAGAAGCGCGTGCGTCGCGGGTGCATCCCGCGTCCCAAGCTCCCAGAGGGTACGCGGTGCCGCGCCGATCCACTGCGCGACAAGCTCGCGTGCGGGAGACGCGAGAGGCACGAAGAGCGGCTCAGGCGCAAACGCGTCCTCGTGCACCCGCACAACGCGCGTGAGCAGCGCATCCGTCGCGCGCCGCTTGGCTCCCGAGCCGGGCTGCTTGAGCGCCGCTGAACACAGGGCTTCGAGCATGTCCGCTTCGGGCCGGAGGAGAAGTTCCCACACGATCGGGAGGAGGGCGGCATAGGATTGTGGTTGGAGTGCAGCGAGCGCGTCTGTCGGCGCGAGGGCTTCGGCTGCCCACTCGGCTGCAGCGGCGAGTGCAGCAGCATTGGCCTTGTTACCCCCCTTCATGGCAGACCACGCTGCCTCCACCGCACGTACGCGTGCACGCCATCCGCCCTTCTTCTGCACCAATGGAGGAGCAGCCGGAGCGAGCAGCGTCGCGAGGCGGGCATAATCGAGACTCAGGGCGAAGTGCGTCTCAGAACCCGAGAAGGGAAAGTATCCCGCCATGCGCTTGAGGAACTCGCCGACGCGAGCGCGCGTTGGCGCAGGATCGGCTGGAGCATAATCGCCCAGGAGGGCAGCTGCGAAGAGACGCGCGAGCGCAGCACTCTCCGCACACAGTGCGAGAGCGGTCTCGTCAGCCGGTGACGCAAAGGCGGCCGGCGCAGATTCCATGAAAGTGTTGAGAAGGAGAGAGTGAAGGGCAGCGTACGTGCTCTCGAGCTCGGCGGCAGCTCCGTCTCCCTCCTCGGCTGGGGCCGGCTCCTTCCATTCCAGTGCCCAAGAGTAATTACCCAAACTCCAGTCGTCGGCCTCAAGGTCGGTGAGCGACCATGTCCCGAAGCCGCTTTCCTCCCCCTTCTCCTCGGCAGGTTCGAGGGCCCGCTGGATGAATCCCCGGATAGTGCGAAGAATAACGAGCTTGCCTTTTCCATCCAATCGATATCCCGCACTGGCCTTGTCCTCTCCCAATCCAGCGGCGAGGCGTAGTCCGTCGAACACGCCCGCGCTCCCAACCAGGGAGCTAGTGGAGGGGGGCTTGGCAGGCCATGGTCCGACGATATCCGCCCCACTTTCCAAGAGAAGCAGGACGAGGCGAGACGTATCCAGTCGAATAGCTGGGAAGATATGGCTCAACCCCGATGAGATTTGGAGTGTGAGGGTTGGGAGGTATGCGCTGAGAGCTAGAGGCGGGAGGCGCGAGAGATACCACCCCACAAAGTCATGCAGTGCCCTCCGGACCGACTGCTCCTCATCCGAAATAAGGGACCCGATACCGCTCACGACCTTTGCCACTTCGCCGTGTCGTTCTCCCATCGGAACGCCGAGGGAGACGCCGGCAGCGAGGACTTGACGCAGTTGCCCGATGGCTTCATTCCGCACATGCGAATTCGGGTGACGCGTCCGCACGAGCACGTCGTCGAGCCCGAGTCCGGCACCGGTCGTCGGCGTAGAGGATGACGGAGCATCGTCTGTCGCAAGTGCCAGAGCGCGCGTTAGGCTCTTCTGGGACGGGAGGGCGATGGATCGGGCCTTGAAACTCGTGTCGGTCGCGTTCGACGCGGCTTTCTTGCCCTTGCCGAGCTTCAGTTTGGCCTTTTTGAAGTCTGCCTCCTTCTCCTTCTTCCTCTTTGTCGCTTTCGGCATGGCGATTCGTGGACGTGTGGGAGTGGCGGGTTTGTTGATCTCCAAGTATTGGTGGCCAAAATCTCAAGGTGGAGGTGGAGGCAAGTGGTCTATTAGGCCTTTCATCTAAGATAGGCACACAGTCCTCTCCTCATACGCGCCTACCACATTCCCACGTGCTCGGGGCCCGTGGAGGGTGGCCGGGAGGCTGTGAGAGCTTGAGAGAGCGGCACGCGTAGCTTCATCGCCATTAACTCTTTTGCTTAACAACATCACCGCCGGCGAAATCCGCACCATCATGGGGCTCTTCAAACGCAAGAACAAGGATGTGGTCGACGAGCCGCCCAAGGACAAGGTCAAATGGAGCAAGCGACCGGCCAGTGCGTTTCCCTTTCGGCCTCGGCCTCTGCCTCGGCCAAGCTAACCCAGACACGGCATTCAAGCAACAGCGCCTCAAGGCGTGGCAGCCGATCCTAACGCCCAAGGCCGTGCTCCCGACCCTCTTTATCATCGGACTCATCTTTGCACCTATTGGCACGCTCATCATTTGGGGCAGTGGCAAGGTCACCAACTTTAACCTCGATTACACAGAGTGTGACGCGCAGCCGGGCGATGGGAGCTGGGCTGACATGCCTAATGGCAAGTGGGACTGTGAGTCGCGTGAGGAGCCAGCGCGTTTGCGGATGGTTGGGATTGGAGTTGGAGGGGATGCTGGCCAGAGATGGAGGGATAGAGCGAGATGGACCGAGTTGCGTCAACTTGCTAACGTCCAGACGACCTCAAGACTGGCTCGCCCGTGAGCAAGAGCAGTATCAGCCCGCCAAAATGGGCGTTCACTAGCAACCCCAATGCGCCGGTCGGGGAGCGCTCGCAGTGCCGCATTCAGTTCCAAGTGCCCTACGACCTCGGTGAGCGCACTTGACTTACCCCTTGAATGAGCTGACTTCAGGCCCCGGCGTGTTCATGTACTACAAGCTCACGAACTACTATCAGAACCACCGTCGCTACGTGAACAGCTTTGACTCGGACCAGCTGCTCGGCAAGCGCCGCGATGCTAGCAGCATCGACGGTGGCAACTGCAAGCCCATCACCAGCAACGGTGGCAAGGCGTACTACCCTTGCGGACTGATCGCCAACTCGTTCTTCAACGACACGTACGGCACCAACCTTGTGCTTCTGAACGCCCCCGGTGTGTGTGTCCGGAGACAATGCTGACGCCAGACGGGCAGCAGAATGCGACGTACAGCTTCACGGAGAAGAACATTGCGTGGCACGGCATCGCAAAGCAATACGTTCAGGTTCCGTACATCCCAAACAACGACCCCCAGAACCTCCTCCCCCCGCCCAACTGGGCTGAGCGCTACCCGAACGGCTACCAGACGCTCGAGGACATTCCGAACCTCGCAGACGACGAGCACTTCCACATCTGGATGCGCGTTGCTGCCCTCCCGACGTTCCGCAAGCTCTGGATGCGCAACGACAAAGACATCATGCCAGCCGCCACATACGAGATTCTTATCAACATGAACTACCCCGTCAAGCAGTTCAGCGGGACCAAGAGCGTTGTCATCAGCACTGTGTCCTGGATCGGCGGTAAGCAGAACTTCCTCGGCTGGGCGTACGTAGCCGCTGCGATCTTGTGCGTCGTGCTCGCCCTCGCTGGACTGATTCGCCACCTCATCAAGCCCCGCAAGCTCGGCGACATGAGCCTCTTGTCGTGGAACCAGCCGCAGGCGCAGCGGTAGATGTAGCATTCCCGGTGACGCGGCCGGGCATGTCGCGATCGATAGAGAGATGTATGTTAGGTTTGCCGAGCAGAGCTACTTGGACTAGAACCAGAATGACACGCTCCAACATGGCCCCTCCCCCTCTCCGCGCATGGCATGCCACCACCCAGGCGGCATGACGAGCATGTCGCCGGGTCCGAGCACTGCCTCCATCGCGTGCGGGTACACATGCTTGAAGAAGGCGGGGAACGTGGACTGCTGTGCGCGAAATGTTTCATCGAGGGCGGGGCGTAGGAGCGGAACGCGCGACGTGTTGCCCATGTACTCTTCCGCGAGGGAAGCGTCTGTCGCTGCCTGGCCGGCATAAGCGTACATGTGCGGCGACGCGTCCGGTGGCGCAACCCACACGCGCTTGTATCCCAGTACCTGCGCGTAACAGTTATAGTACGGGTCCTGGTGTCAGCTTACTCGAAAGACGGCGAGCAAACAGTATGTGCTGGAGACACGACCTCGTGTCCTCCTGGCCCAATCCACGCGTTGACAAGGACTTCTGGTGGCGCCTTGTACTCGTCCGGCGTCTCTGCCCATACGTAGTCCGGTAAGGCCATGTCGGTCTCCAACCCTCGAAACTGGCGGAACAAGCTCGTCTGCGCGAGGTATTGCGGCCCTCCATCCTCTTTTCCTTTTTTGGCAGGGTCCCACCCAGAGCGTTGTAGAAAGCTCTCCCAATCGACGAGACGCTGCGTCCACCCGCTATCATCGTATGCGCGCCCACATTCGACAGGAACGATTCGCCCGTGGCCGGTTTTAGACACGAGGTATTCGCTCGACTGCCAGCGTGAGAGCGCTGGCCAGGGCGGGTGATGTGTCCCCGAGGCGAGATAGGATCTGAGGAGGAAGGGTGCCGTCGTTAGGGGAGGGGGTGTGGATGGTGTGGGGATTGGGTTTGGAGCGAAGAGAGGTTCAGATGCTGGAGGAGAGGGTGGAGGGGGGTTGGGACAGGAGGAGCCATTGAGGTCTTGATGATGATGGGGTAGGCCGGGGGGTTGGAGGGCGGCGATGAGGGCTTGCACCCACTCGAGTCGATGAGAACCGACTGCACCGGCGACAATGATCGCCCGGTCGAGGATCTGTACAATGTCTTTCCATTCTCCTCTTCCGTCTATGAGGAACAGGACTGCCAGCAGCACCGAGGCGTCGGTGTATCCCCGTAATGTCGCGCCTGAAACGAGGTGGAAGGGAATATGCTCGACGCGCTGACGCGCGATTGTTAGGAGCGCCCGGAGGCGTACGCTTAGAGTGTCGCGGAGCGAGGAGGAGGGGTTGGAGGAGGGGTCGGAGGTGGTAGGTGACGAAGCGGCGGTAGGTGTGGGTGAGGTGGAGGAGAGGGCGAGAAGGTCCCGCACGACGCTGGCGAAGATGTCGCGCTCGTCGAGCGGCGAGTCTGGATTAGCTGGACCAGGTGTCGACGTACCTCCCCCACGCTCGAGCTCGGCCGACATCGAGGACAGGATGTCCTTGATTAAGACCCTCACCGGCGCCAGCATTGTGAAGTGTTCGAGTTCAAGATAACCGGATGGCAATCTGCAACTTTTGGTGACGTCAAAACCAAACAAACATTCCCAACTGGCCTGATCTTTCGTTCTCGACTGCCACGACTATGGTTTCGCACTGCATTGAACGGTCCGAGAATCTATGATCCAATCTATCCAACAAAGAGGCGGATGATGAGGTACAGCGTAGCACAGGTGAAGCGGAACACCGCCATGCCGGCCACAAACACGAGGATAACAAGCATGTACACGGCCTGCTTGTTCGTGCCGCCGCCCGTGAACGCGCCAGCGGGGTCGCCCGAGAGAATCATCCCGGCGAGTAACGCGTTCGTCAACGACCAGAATAGGAGGAGGTTGGTGCGGAAGTTGGCGTATGTGTCCTTCTGCTTCTGCTCCTTTGCCTCTGGCTTGTGCGGCATCTCGTCGGTGTCGACGCGCGCCCTCTTAACCCGAATGTTGTCCAGAGCATCCTGGTACGCGTTGTCGATGTCGTGCTGGCTTGAGACGAGGTGGACCTCAACGTCCTTTCCTACACCCATGACCTTGCCGAGGTCCGACTCGACCGTGTCGCTACCCTTCGTGCCCCATGACAGATCGTGCAGGTTGCTGAAAGCGTAAATGTTGAGCACATTGACGTAGGCTAGTGTGAGCAGGGTTGGGGGGGCCGACTTACTGGGCTGGAACAGCATGTACTGTAAAAAGCAGGTAAACATGTGCCACGGGTCCAGTGCCAAGATACTCGAGACGATGAAAATACCGTACGTGGCCAGCAGGGAGATGATCATGCGTTGGAAGATGGGCGAGTCCATCTGTCGCACGGCCTCGACGATACATAAGACACCGCAGACCAGCATGCTGTGTTGTTAGCGTGTACAGAACAGCCAACGCACTAGAACGTGAGGGCCGCGAAGATGTAGATCGCAACCTTGTACTTGAGTGGAGCACCCTGTGGGCGATTGCCCATGCCGAAGATGAAGCAGGATATGACCGTGCCGAGGTAGATGTACTGGAAGATGTCGTTCAGCACCTTAATTCCCTTGATCTTGAACTCGGGTCCATTGAGCGCGTTGGTGAGAATGACGAAGAAGATGTAGAAGTTGGCTAACGAGAACCAGCCAAAGACTAAGTTGAGAGCGTTGTAGAACCACTCGACCATGAACATGCTCTTGCGGATGAAAGTGTGGTCGGAGCGCCACACCTGGCGGAAGTTGATGAGCGCGTAGACGGCCGCGAAGAACGAGCCGTTGAGCCAACGTCGACGCTGACCAATGAACTCGGGGATGGTGTCGGGGCAGTCGGTCTCGCCAACGGCCGACTTGACATACTTCAAAACCCAGTTGTTATTTGGCTTGGCGCTGAGAGTCAGCTCAACAGAGTCCTCGAGTTAGCCTGAAACGTACACAATCTCGAAGCATAGTACACGGTCCTCGGCGAGGTACATGTTACCGGTGAACGAGTTGGCATTACCGCTGTGAATGCTCTCTCCAGCAAAGTATGACGCAAGGGGACCGTGACCGAACTCGTCGTTCTGCAACGCTATGTACTTCCCGGGTCAGCGTTGAGGAATGGACATCAACTCACCCGATAGGCCGAGAAGGCACCTGGAAGCACCGCACAGTAGCCGAACAGACTCTCCATGGGCTTGTCGAGAATGTTGGACATCTTGTACTCGAAGCACTGGGCCGCGACAAGGGGGTTCAACAGACCCAGCCAGCTCCGGCCCTTGAAGGTGGCGATCTCTCCACACGCGCCGCCAACGTTCGAGTGACGGTCAAACGACTTCCAGAGATGATACAGCGATTTGGGACCGGGCATCGTACCGACGTCGAGCAGGATGCAGACATTAGGCTGGAGCAGTGGGCCGAACGCGTTGAAGAACCAACGGTGCGAGTTGATCTTCTTGGCCTGACGTCAGTTGTGTAGACTGCTAGCAAACTCACGTTCTTCTCCTTCATGCAGAAGATGATCTGGCACGGCACGATTCCCTTGTCCGGGTACTTGAAGTGGAGGTCTGGGTCCAACGCAAAGCTGGTGGTGTACTCGAATACGTGAGCCGTGACGGGCTTCTCCTTGACCATGTTGGTCATGGCACCTTGAGTCAGCCGGTGACAGGTCACGCAAGCTCACCTTCCTGGTAGACACCCAGAGCTGCAAGACAGTCAAGGACACGAGGGTTAACGTTCTTGCGGCCGTCGGCGACGATGCACACCACGATCTTCTTCCAGCCGTGGGGACCCCAGACGCGCGAGTTCTTGCGGCCGCACATGTGTGCGATGTTCTTCATGACGCCGTACAATGTGCGACAGAAGAGGTTCGCGTCCTCGTTGTACATGGTGATAACGACGAAGAGTTCGGTTTCACGCGGTGGGACGAACATGTTCTGGCGCAGTCGGATACCCGAAGCCGCAAACCCATCAGGGTCCGTCGTGACGGCAGTGTAGCTTCGACGTCAGTTGCTGGGAAGGTAGAGTGTAACACACCGAGTTGTCTTCTGCTCTTCGACGCCCTTGACCGGCAGGAACTGCGCGAGGCGAGTCGGGATCGCCATCTCAACCGAGAGCATGTCCGAGTCGCCGAGTGTAAGGCGCTGCTTGATTCGCTTGCGGATCGCATTGTGCGGTCGTCGGCCTACTCTGCCCTCCGGAGCGGGTCCAAAGTGCTGCGTTGTGTCGGGATCTTCCTGTCCCTCGACAAGCGGTACCGACTCGAAGCCGTCGAGAGGCGCCTTGTAGATGGACGAGCGGTCTCCCGCGGGAAGAAGTTGGCCTAAGCCGTGAAGAGAAAGGTCGCCGTTAGTGTCGACAACCTCACCCGTTGCCATGTAAGAGAGGGAGGGTGGGAGAGCGGGAGTAGTGGGTCCGGTGTGTGTACCGTACAGGAGGTCGTCGCGGTCGTTGTCCGACAGCAGCGCCTTTTCGACGTCGGTCCCACTGCCAAAGTTGTAGCGCATACTGTCGTCGAAGCCAGGTGATGGAGAGCGCGAGGGCTCACGGCGGTAGCGGCTGTCCTGGGCCATCCGGATCGTGTGCGACTGGGTGAAACCCACGCTGAGGTCGGGGTGGTTGGGGTCCTGCGGAGGCAGGTACGAGGGGAGGGGCTGAGGAATGGCATGAGGAGTATAGCTTGTCGGGGTGATAGGTGGGAGGACAGGTGGCGTCTCACCGCGGGCCCTAGCGAGGGCTGCCTCAAAATGGGGAAGCACGGACGACGAGCGTGACACCTGTGTCGGAGCGAAGGTGGAGGGTGCCATCGTAGACGGCGCGGACGGCGGCAACGGCGCGTACCTTGGGGGCGTTGAAGCGTAGGGCGAAGGTGGAACAGAGTTGCGGGGTGGGGGAAGGGGGGACAGCGAGCTGCGCGCGCCCGGCGGTGACATGTACCCGCCTGGCGAGATGGGCGGGTCATAGGGTGGCACTGGCGAAGGGTCGCGGGGCATGTGCACGCCGAGGCGGTTCCGCCTGGATGGGTCCATGGTACCAAACTCTTGAAGCTTGAGGACTTACGGGCAAGGAGGGATGGTTGAATGTGTGATTAAGAGTTGATGATGAGGAAAGAAGGGACTTAAGATGAAGTGGTCATGTTGGGGTTCCCGAGTCATGTTGTCTTTAGGCAATGTTTGTTGTGGCTTGATTGAATTGAGTCACGTGATTTAAAAAAACAGGGTGGGCTTGGCCCAAGAAGTCAGGCGCGTCATGACGCACTAACTAGCTTGCCAAGTTGATCAGGGGTATGACCATAACCAAGGAAGGTGATTGGTCTGTGCAGCTCCTCATCTCATCTGTATCTCAACAATCGGCGCCAGTCGTTTCCTCTGACCTTTTGCATGACAGGCTTGAGACATGACAGTCAAGTGGCGGATGAAAGATCAAGACGGAGTGAGATGTTGCTCAGTTTGAACTTGAAGGAATGACAATCGAGGGGAGTGTTTAGTATTGTTTTGGTGATTCGTGTACACTGAGAGTGGGGGAAGGTGAGGGTACAAGTTGAACATTCTATATGTGCCCAGTGCTTCGACTTTGGTTATTACCTTGGTTTTGTCACGTTGGACGTTAATCACTTTTGAGCACGGTCCTAGTTAAATCCAGTCACCTCACTCCTCACCTCGAATTATCTATCCCCAGCAGTTCTGTTACTTCTCCCACCTTCCCTCACTTTTCTACTCCTTTCACACACTAACCTCTCTTACACAGACCTTCTCACACCTTCTCACCCTCCCACAATCTTCAGACGACAAGCAAAACTCTATAAACCATGTACCACGACTTCCCCTCTCTTGAGGACCAAGTACGTACCATTACCATGCTTTGCACAGACATCCACCCAATCCCCTCTAAACTTGAGCAGGCCAAGATGGTCACTCCCTTTGACGAGTGGACGCCAGGCAAGATCACGATCCCTACGCCCCCGACCGACATTGACCACACCGAGGCCAATGTCCGCAACGGTTTGAACGGCTGGGCCGACGACGTAATCAAGCACGGAAAGGACAGCTACGGCAATCCGTTCGTCGATCTGGGGGTTGATCATAGCACGGCGCATCTCGACAAGCAGAGACGTGCCCGTAGACAGCGCACGCAAGCCAACCGTAACAAGTTCAACCAGACCTCGCTCGAGGACGCCTTCAAGTTCGGTCTTGAGGACGTTGAATGGACTGAGACGCGGACGTGCAGCGTGAACACGGACATGTGAGACGGTTACCCGCCCGCACTGACAGTAGCTCGATTCCGCCCTTCCAGCGACGTGAGAGCTTACGTGTCCACTCTGACCACAGTCCATGATGCGGCCCTCAACTTCTTTTACAGCCGCACCCATGCGTGGGAGAACATCTGGACGCGGAGCAAGTGGAACAACGTGAGCTGGGTGGAGCGGGGAGGTGACTCACGCCCAGATTCGCTACACTCTCGGCATCAAGACTGAGTTCCCCGGGCTCCACTGGCCTGGCTCGGGCACGAATCCCCAGTGGTACTCGATGACGCACCACGCTCGCCGCTCCGCCTCCAAGCGTCAGCAGGAGGAGTTTGACAACTGGGAGATCGGAGAGATCTGCGCGCTGGTTCGCTGTCCCGAGCTCGCCGTGCGTGGTTTCATTGCCATGCTTCGCCAGCATGCCGATTCCATGTGGTGAGTGTCGGAGTGGTTCTTCTTCTGACGTCAGGGAGCCTTCGAGCGCAATCAAGGCGGCAGGTGAGCACTTCCCTTGCTCTGGGGTTCCAGTTCCAGCCCATCGCCATGCCGATTCGGACCTCCATGCTGCTGGCGAGAGCCACAGCGCATAGACACCGAGGGGCAATGTCAGCACTCACTCCATCCGTACTCATTCTACCAGGGACAAGTTCAACAGGATCGCCGGATTGTTGATGCCTCTGCAGAGATCTTCGCCGCTCTCATGGGCTACCTCGACTTCCACGAGATCCTGACGGACGACCACATCGCGCCGGCCTTCAAGCGCGCAGTTAAGCTCGCCAAGGCGGGCCCTCGGCTCCTGCGCGAGGCTTTCAAGCTCGAAGAGGAGGTTGACATGGGGTTCAACCGCGCCTCCTGGACGCTTGTCTGTGGGTCATACCTCCAGCGCGACATCAACTGGCAGTCGCAACCAACTGAGCCTGTCAATGATGAGGAGAATGATGAGGAAAACGATTGGTCCGCCAGTGACGGTGAGTCACAGATATTTCACCAGGTCAATGCACACATGGGACTGACGATCAGTAACGGAACCGCAGACGGCAATGACCTCTGAGCAGGGTGAGTATTTGCTTACGGCTAGCTCACCACAGCGAGGGACATGCTTGCGCCTCTCATTGGGACATCCGACGTCAGCTCAATTCGGCTCCTCAACTACCTGGCCTACGGTCGCCGCGTTGTCACGGCTGTCATTCCCCCTCACAAGACGGATGGCCCCGCGTTCATGTCGAACTTCTACCGCCTCCGCACGATCCCTGCTCCATGGACGGAGGATGAACGCTGGCGCGAGCCGAGCCCCACTCACCGTGCGGAGATGGAGCGTTATGCGGATGCAGTCGAGGAGCTGGAGGAGGAGGACAAGGAACATCTCGCGTTAGAGCTGGAGCAGGACACCATTGCGGAGCCCGCCGAGCTTGACATCTGGGTCGACGGCAAGGCTCTCGGTCTGGAGGATGATGCCACCTGGCTCATAGGCATGGGTCTTCGCGCCCGCTGGGCCCAGATCGGCGTCGACGAGGAGCACAGCTGGTGGATCGCGCGTCTGAAGGACTGTGCGTTTCATGTTCAACTTGGAGCTGACACCAGATGTGCTTCCGACGATTTGGCGCACCCCCAACAGCGAGCGCGAAGTTGCGAAGACCGATCCCCTTGCCCCTTACCACCAGCTTCATTACGCTCGCGGTGGGATCGCTCCAGCGGATGGGGTGGTGGGTGCGGCGGCAGATGCGGCGGCTAATGTGGCCGCTAACGAACCCGTGAACAACACAGTCGCCGTCGAAGAGGGTGACGATGACGATGATCTCCCCGGAGTCATTGGCGTCGAGAATGCCGACGACACTGACGACCTCCTAGACGAGGACGAGGACGGCGGCGTTATGGGCGAGGACGGCGTTTTCACTGCCGTCATTAGCCAACTCGATGCGGCAGACAGCGACGACGAAGCCGTCTCGGTGGGCGCAGCGTCCGCCCACGGTCGCCGGCCTACGTCGACCTCTGCCACCCGTGTCAGCTCCGGGCCTCTCAAGGCTGCCGACGTGATGTCTGGTTCCGTCTCTCACAACGGCGTTGCGTAATGCGTCTAGTGTAACTTCCATCCATTCCGTCCCTGAGTGTATATCGATCAGTATAGCATTGAACTTGTGTCCATAGTGTCCACCGTCCATCACATCGTCACCAGCGAAAGCCACCGTGTACATTGTAACGCTGCATGAATCCCATGAATCCCAACTCTAATCCAACTGGTTGACCCACATGAGTCTGGAGAAAGAGACATACAGCCAGCGGAACCAGACGAGCTGGCTCTGGTGCGCGCGCATAGCATACAGCGTCTGCGCATACTGTGTCGGAGTGCTGACAAAGGTCGGGTGGTGGGGCGGCTCGCGGCGCAGCGCGTCGCGCGCAGCGATGAATATCGCCCACCACACGCCGGTGAACTTGGTCGCGAGACGCGGCGAGTGCAGCTGCAGAAGGTCGAGATGGACATCGTGCTTCTCGAGGTGGCCGTGCACGTACGCGAGGGCGATGTGGTTTGGGTGCTGTGTGACACCGGCTTTGTCAAAGGTGAGGAGGTGAGTGGCGCCTGACGTGCGGACGATAGGAGCGACCAGCTCGGCGACGTACGCGGCGTCCCAAGCACCGTCGGGGCCCATGCTGTCCGGCAGACTGGGGTTGTCGAGGAGCAGTGGCGTTTGCTCGACTCCAAGGCGGGTGTAGCTCTCGAAGAGCTCGAGAGAACGAACGCCACCGAGGCCCTCGGCGTTACCTGATGTCAATACACTTCTGGGAAAGGATCGGCAGCGTGCGGATCAAGGTGATGACGGAGATGACGGAGATGAGACGAGTACAACGAGAGCTGGATGGGATAGGCGCCCAAGGTGCGACAGTCGTCTCCTGTTCGGGCTTTACTGGGCCATCATGTCGGCCGTGTACGATGTGGGTACGGTGAGGGGGTCCCCATAGTCGCCGCTGTCCAGGGGAAGGGAGCTGGCGCTCGCGGCGATGGGAATCGTGAAGGAGGAGGGGACGAGAAGGTTGAGATACGAGACGTACCGATTGACATGCAGACAGGGTGAACATCCCACCCCGCCGCAACCAGATTCACGATAGTAGGAGCGAAGAACATGGCTTCGTCGTCTGGGTGGGCCGTGAGCACCAGCACAGCCGGCTTCTCGACGCCTTCAGCTAGGGCGAGGGCGGCACGCTCGTTCGCGCGAGTGACGAGGATCTGGAACCCGGCAACTCCGGCGGCGAATAAAGCGGCCAGGAGCAAAAGCGCGCCCGTAGTTGCGCCGCGAGGGGCGGCTGCGCCGAACGCCCGCGCAAATGGCTGTCCCCTGGAGCTGCTCGGCGTGTGGGTAGCCGGAGTTGTGGAGGCGTCCTCGTCCTCGATGGTGTCGTCGTCCTCGAGCTCGCGGGGTGCCGCGGGCGGTGACCGTGGGACACGCAGATTAGAGATGGAGATATGTAAGGTGCGGGTGATGACTGTCGTGAGCTGGGTGCGGGATTACTGCAGCTCAAGAACTCACCATATGCCACGAGCTCGAGGGCAATGAATAGAACAAACGGGGCTGCTATCATGTACGCGAGGAGACGGAAAGCTAATGGGACCTGGCGTCAGCTGTTTCAGGTTCAGCGGGTAGCTCACATAGTTGAATGGAACTGGGAGCTCGGGAGAGACGAGCAACGTCCACGTCCTGCGCGCTGTTTCCAACAAGGTCATGAAGAGGAGAGGTGTAGCGGTGGAGGCGGAGGCGGAGGAGCCTGAAGAAGAGGAGAAATGGGGAGAAAGGTGGAGATGGATAGTCGAGGGGTCAAGGAGTGTCTGGTGTGGTGGAGGGGTGTGTCGGAAGTAGACTTGTTTGCGTGGGAGTCGGGCCTGGGTTAGACAATGGTGTGATTGGGCCGAGTACCGGGACCTGCGAGTTACGGGTGCTTGCCGTAGAAGGAGAAGGAGGGTGAGGTGTCGCTGATAAAGGATGTAGAGTAATGAACAATCTCAAGAGATGTAAGAGAGGAAGATGTGTGAGAGTGAGAGAGAGATTGGCGCGGCATATTCAACCCCGCATCAAACTGAAATGGATTAAGATGACAACCCCGCGCGCCCTCTAATCAAAAAGGTCGGCTATAAGCCGGACGATAACCAAATGACAAGCTGAGATTAATCACGTGTGTCATACTCACGTGGTTGTCAAATTCCGTCACTTTGAAATATTCATCGGTTTCTGATCTGGACTATATCGCTTCATATCCCGCATCAAAAACCCAAACAGGTCATCACAATGTCCGACGCTCCCACTGGCGTGCTGGTTACTGCCACCAAGGTCTCGGTTCCCTTCAAGGCCGAACTCCTTGACGAGGTCAAGGCTCCCCGCTTCGCCAAGCGTGCGCCCCACCTCGTTGGCATCCTCTCGACCAAGAAGGACGATGCTCGCAACTACGCCGAGGTGAGTCAGCCACCTTGCTTCCCCTCGCAACGACTGACGACAGTTCACGAAGCGTGCGTGCGAGCAGGTTGGCATCAACTTTGAACTGCGCCTCGTCGGTGATGCGCGTGAGGGCATGGATGGCGCTGGCGTCTCCATCGGCGTCGAGGAGGCTATCCTCGAGGCCAACGAGGATGACGATGTCGACGGCATCATGGTCTACTACCCCATCTACGGCGACCGGCAAGACCAGTACCTCCAGAGCGTCGTCGACCCAGTCAAGGACGTTGAGGGCCTCAACCACCAGTTCCTCTTCAACCTGTACCACAACGTGCGCTTCATCTCACCTGTCACCCTCCGCTCCATCCCCGCGAGCCACCTTCCCCAGCCCATCAAGGGCGCCAGCGCCGACCAGCCGCCTCCCGGTACCGTCAAGAGTATCCTGCCTTGCACCCCTCTCGCGATCGTCAAGGTCTTGGAGAGCATTGGCGTATACAACTCGCTCCTGCGGTATGGTGACCGCGCGCGTGGCAAGGTCGTGACGGTCATTAACCGCTCTGAAGTGGTGGGCCGCCCGTTGGCCGCGCTCCTGGCCAACGACGGCGCCCGCGTCCTCTCGGTCGACATTGACTGTAAGTATCAGTGATCTGCGCTCGCAGGTTGATCGCTTACACACGTAGCCATCGTCGAGTTCTCCAAGCGCCCGTCGACTGAGACCGCAAAGTCCAAGTACAACCCGCACCACATCACTTCGCAGATTGACATCACCCTTGAGCAGGCGCTGCAGGTGTCCGACGTCGTCATCTCGGCCGTTCCTTCCGAAGCGTACAAGGTGCCCACGCGCTGGCTCAAGGATGGCTGTGTGTGCGTCAACGTCGCTGGCGAGAAGAACTTTGAGGCCGACGTCCGAGAGCGCGTGAGTGCCTCCCAAAGCCCAAACCGGGCCGGGTGACAAATAGGCACCGGGAACAATTCGACTAACCACAGGCGTCGATTTACGTTCCCTCGGTCGGTGTCATGACCATCTGCATGCTGCAGCGCAACCTCCTCCGCCTGTGCCAGTACCAGGACATGGTCCGCGAGCACTACCGCGTGGCTGCGGGCAACTACTAGGGCCCAACACGTGGGGTTCAACTACCTCACACACCATGAGCACAAACTGTGTTGTAGATTTTGAATGTTGATGGATAGGTAACTATGCATCTGGATACTAGAGCGGCGTGAGATAGGGATAGAGGCGCGCGGTGCTGAGCTAACCTGATCCGACGCACGCCCCGTTGAGTTTAGTCTGTTTGTGTTCTAGGGCCGTAGTGTTTGTGTCGGTTACTGTCCTCCCCTGGTCGATGGGTCCCATGTGGTCCCCTCAAGCCCATCCATCCTGTGTAAAGGATGCTCGTCGCGCGCCTGCTCGAGCAGCTGCGTGAGGTTCTGGTTGTCCCCGATCGCTTTCTAACGTGCCAAGGAGAAAGGAGGAGTGGTGTGATGGCGCGATGGAGAGCGTGTGTGGAAAGATCGGATGTCAGCTCGGCTCTGATGAATTGTCTCCCGAGTATTCACTCAAGGCCTCCGCTAATGAGGCTCAGTCACCTTGCCCAACACGGCCGCACACAGCCAGCCTCCACACCATTCCTTTCCCCCTTGCTTCATCTTATCTCTCCTCTGCGCCTCTCCCCTCCTACACCTCCATCTCCATCTTCGCCACCTCCTTCGTGTCTTCTTCCCCTATCATCTCCCCCTTCCCTCCTCACTCCAACCACTCTACCTTCCATCCTCCCTCCTACACTCAAGCTCCCTCCTTGGACTCACCCTCAAGCACCCCTGGTACTCCTTCCACACCTTGCCGCACTGTCGTTCATACTGCGCCGCCTTGATCTGAGCCCGCGTCATCCCCTCCGTATCCATGGCTGGCTCCTCCTCCTCCTCCAAGTCAAAGTGGACGTGGCTGGCCCCAATCATGTCGTCAGCCGGTGCAGGCGTGGCCATCGCGCGACGCCGGAACGCCGAGCTGTGAGCCCAAGAAGTGATGAGGCGGCGCTTGCCCTCGGCAGGTTGTTCCTCGGAGGATGAGGAAGGGGAGGGGGCTGGTGAAGAAGAAGAAGCCTCAGCCTCTGGGACTCCGCTCATCAGCGGGCGCCGGACACCCGCAGCATCCAGCGCAGGCTGGAGGTAGCCTTCGAACCAGAGGTTGAAGCAGGCGTCGTAGCGTTGCTTGAGGGGGGTGCACTCTTCCGCGAGCGATCTGGGTTAGCGAGCGCAATCCACGTGAGGGCTGTAGAGGCAATTAGATCCAGGCGCCAGACTCACTGCATGTTGGCGGCGGCGAGAGAGATGAGATGGACACTTTGAGTGGTCAGCGGATCAGCCGAGAGCAGGCGTCACCTCAGCATCCGATTTCGGTCGGCTTGTTGCGGGCTTTACGTAACGATAATTTCCACCACCAAAAGCCTACCTAACCAACAAGTACGGTATGCACACGCCTCATGCAAATGCAATACATAGAGTGGTCTGGTATATATCACTCGCTTTCCTCTACTCCGCTAAGCTTCGGTTGCCGACTCCACCTCACGCTCTCGCGTGCGGGTCTGGCGCCTGTCGCGCTGCTCCCGCTCACTCTTCCCGCGCTGCCCCTCGGTACGCTCACCCCGCTCGTGGCGTTGGTAGTCTCGCGCGCGTCCCCGTCCCTGGCGCTCGCGCTTCCGCTCCGTCGCGAGGGCAAAGTCGACCTTGCCGTAGCCAATGTTCGCCATCTCGTCCGCGACGAGGTTGTGGCGTGTGTCATCGAACGCCGCGCACTTCATACCGATCTGCCTGTAGATGTCGCGCGAGGGCTTGATGCCGTCCGCCTTCATCTTCTCGAGGTAGTAGAACGCGTCTTCGTAATCAGTTTGCGAGAGCGCGAGGCGGATCATCGCCTCGTACGTGGTCTCGTTGGGAGCGAAGCCGGCTTCCTCCATCTCGCCGAGGACGGTCTTGGCGAGCTCGGTGTGCTTGGTGACAGCGCACGCCGAGAGCACCATGTTGAAAGTGTCGATATCAGGTTGGACCTTGAGCTCGGGTGCTGCGAGCTGAGTCGCACGCGCACGCTGAAGGTCACCCATCTTGGCACTCGCCTGAATGAGAGCGTTGAAGACAGCGATGTCGACCGGCTTCTCATCCTTGACTCGGTCCTCGAGGCAGTAGAAGGCCTGGTCAATGATCTCAGCCGTGCGGAGCACCTCGACGATTGGCCGCACCGTCTGGAGCGTGGGAGCGATCCCGCCTTCGCGAATGAGGCCGACAGCCTCGATCGCGTCCGGCACACGGCCGTCGCGGCAGAACGCCTCGACCAGCGGCGCGACGTGGTGCTCCTTCTTGGAGACACCAATGTCGGAGAGCGCACCCAGCGCACGCGTCGCAAGTGCAGGCTTGCCCCAGCGTGCGGCGACGGCGAGTACCGAGAGGATCAGGCCCTCATCCGGCGTGTAAGCCTTGATGTTGACGACGCGGTTCCACGCCGCCTCCACGGTAGGCAGGTCTTGCTGGTCGGCAGCGGCGATGAGGATCTGCACCCAGCTCTCGGAAGGCACCTCGCGCTGGCCCGGCACATCCTGGATACGGTGGACGAGGTCAATGGCGAGGCGGCTCTGGCCCCATTCACAAAGGAGGCGGATGGCGTTGCGCACAATGTTCTGGTTCGGTGCCATGTTCTGCTCCAACATCTCCACCAGGATCATCATCAGCTCCTCAACGTGGCCCGGCAACAGCGCATGCGAGGCCAGAGTCTCGTACGTCTCGACCGTCGTGGCCTTGCGCTTGGCAAACTCGAGCAACAGTGACGACAGGATTTCGGGGTGCAGAACGGCGAACTGGTTTCAGCAAAGTAATGCGTAATTCACGCACCCTCAGGAGCTGGTTGAGCGGCTCGATGCCCAGCTCGATGCCACCTGCCTCGGCGTCTCGCATCGCACCGAGAGCGATTTCAAAGCCGAGACTGAACTGGCCGGGCTCGACGGTGGTTCCACGCCGCGTAGCGTAGTTGGCTGCCTCCTTGATCAGCGTAGAGTACGCCGCGGCCGTGGGCTTGCGGCCCTCGGCTTTGAGCGTCGCGAAAGTGTTGAGGAGCTGTGCGAGGTTGTTGGGGGGGACAGCTGGGGCGCCTGAGTAACGTTAGCGCATGCGACCGAGAGATTGTAGTAACAGACAACCGCGCTGAGCTAACGATATGCCCAGCCGCGATGCTAGTCGAAACAGCAGACTTCGGAGGCATCCGCGCATCCTCTGCCACCAGACGCGACATGGCAGCCGAGAAAATGACCAGCAACCTCCTACACCTCCACCACCACCCCCTCCTTCCGAACCACCGAACCACACGCCTCCTTCCCTCCTGCTCTGGCCTGCTCTGGCCATGCAGCAGCGACTCACGGGATCGGGGGTATTGGCGGTTGTTCGATCGGGGACCGCGGAAGTCTCCTCCACCTCCGTTGCGACGTTGCCCCTCGACGGCAGTTGAGAGCGCGCGAATACGCGGGGCTGCCAAGGCCAATGGCAGCGGCGCGGCGGTTGTGGCGGCGCGGGCAAGCCGCCCAAGGTGCGGGAGACTGGACATGATGCGCCGATGGAGGTAGATGGTTCTGCTCGAAATCGGAAAATCCAGACAAACGGGGGTTACGGGTCGGAGCGGGAGTATTTTACACCGTACATGTACTCCGCACTCTGAGGCGGGAGATTACAAGTGCCGTAAACTGGAGGTATCGTAGGAACGTCGAGCGCCGCGCACCAATGCCGCCTAAACGTAACTGGAGTCTGAGAGGATAGCGAGCGTATTCATGTCTCTGGAAGAGTGTCGGGGTTGAGACCCGTTCTCAGCACAACTCTGCACAATGCTGCTTGAAAACGACTTCTGCAACATGGTTGAATCACAACGATGAGCCGTTGTGGAACGCCTTGGTTCGATTCATAGCAGAGGTCAAGAATGGTCTTTAAGTTTGAGTTGATGGATGTGACGCACGTGGTCGGGGAGAGTTGATTGGAACCTCCTACGTGGATGGCAAAGGGTGACATAAAGGGTGGCAAAGGGGTGGCAAAAGGGTGGTATGCTATTGAGGTTGAAATGCTGGTACAATGGTACCAAAAGTACTGTAGGTAGGTAGTGTACGTACAAGGGGTGCCTTGTCCCTGGACCAAAGCTGCGCTGCCAGCCATAACCAGCCTGGTAGCTAGTAGCCCGGTGGGTGACCATATGGCCATATGGCCATCTGGGCCTTGAGTGGGTCATTTGACTCCTACTCTATACAAGTTACCAGCCAGCAGCCAGCGTGGTTAACAGAGCGCTGTCCGGCCTTAACACCGCCACCAATATAGTCTTTCCAAGCTTTCCACATCTCAATCCTATCATCCCATCAATCTTATCCACCTTTTGATCTCTTCGTCTCTTTGCTCTTCTATCCAACTTGAAAACCCAACAACCTTGCCCATCAAGCTCATCAGCATCACTCTACCCCCTCTCCCTTTCCCCCCCAACCTTCACGAGCTACCCGTCATCCACATCACTGTTACCTGTCCGTCCCTCCATAAAGGGCACTTCAATTCGCCCCCACTCGCAAACAACCCGTCACCTTCGTTATCCTTCCCCATCACACCTTCCTCCACGCCACCACCCACCCATGCCGACTCTCACCGCACCTCATAGTCCCGGCGCGCGCGCGCGCTCCGTGTCTCAGCCTCTGCGCGAGGGCATCGAGACCGATTTTTTCGCATACGTTCCCGGCTCGGACAAGCGTCCCATGACTTATGGCCGCACCAGCTCGTCCAACAACACGTCCGGCAGCTACGGGCGGTCCTCGGGGGCACAGGTACAGGGTCTGATGCCGCAGCCGCCGCGCAAGGGCCGTACTCGCTCCGGCTCGCTCGTGACCGTCACTGAAGTCGGCGGCGACGAACCCGACACGATCAACGACCGCGTTGGTGTATCCAACCACAACGCCGGCTGGGTCAACTCCCCCGGCGCATGGGTTATCCACCCCGTGCTCATCCTCGGCGCCAAGCTCCTCATCGACGCCATCCCTGGCATCGACAACTCGCTGTCGTGGACCATCGTCAATGTCGGATACATGATCGTGAGTCCCTTGATTACGCACGGGCCCGGCACCGCGCCGGCGGAGCGATGCTTCGGATGTCGGCCTACCTTTGTTCGCCTTGAGCTGCGAGGGAAGGTATCACCTCGCCCGAGATCGTCCCGTCTTTCGTGATCACTCGTGGCACCAACCGACCGCCGCCCAAGCACGTGTATCGTGTTGCGCACTGCGGCTCTGAGACAGATATTGCTCAATATGCCGACCTGGTGCCGGGTACCGCGCGCCCCGTCGATCACATCCGCTGATACCGCAGTGCTCGTTCCTCATGTTCCACCACGTTACGGGCATGCCATTTGAGACGGCGTGAGTTCTTCAATCCGACGCGGCGCTGACAGGCAGGATGTCAACAGGCGGCGCATACGACGAGCTCACGCTTTGGGAGCAGATTGACGGTGGCGCCCAGTACACGCCTGCCAAGAAGTGGTTGACGAGTGTGCCCATTGGACTGTACGTCGAGCAGCTGTCCACGAGTACGGTGTTCGCAGTCGCTAACATGTAGATTCCTGATCTCGACGCACTACTCGAACTACAATTACAACCTCTTCGCTATCAACTTTACGGCTCTCATTGTCGTCTTGTTCCCCAAGCTTCCGATTGTGAGTGTGATCAGGCCTGTGGTGGCGAACGCGGTCTTGAAGCCGCGTATCGCTTGCGTAAGCACTGGTTGTGCGCGTCGCTTGCGCGCAGTCCGGCCGTCGGCATTAGCGATCGCCGGTCATGTCTGTCACCCCGGCTACGCATCGCATCACCGACGACCTGGTGAACCGCGTTTCCTTCCCACAAGCCCGTCGCTGACGCCAGCTCCACCGCCAGCGTTTCCACTTCCTCCAGCAGGACCCGGTCACCCCATCAACGTCGCGTCCTGCCTCCCCGGGCTCCAAGGGATCGTTCTAAGCGCTCTCTGACGATTGTTCCGGACTAGACGCATTATGCAAGGTTATAACTCTGATATCTCCGTGGCAAACGTGGGACGATTGCGTGGCGTTGCGACCCTGTCTCGTCGTCCGACCCTCCGGATCAGGGTGAACGCCGGCCACCATGGAGAGGTGAGGTCGTGGACATTATTTGCATCTGGTCATGCTGGTCAGTGATTTGTGACGTGATGTAGCAGTCGTCTTTCCAACATTTACATGCACGCGTCTGCGCACGCGTATGCCAATCTAGTGCTGTAATGCTGATCCCTCATACCGCGCACCTGGGCCCTGATCTGCGCAGTGCCCACGTGCACGTGTCCATGTCTTCATCGTCATCAATTGCAGAATTGCAGGCTTTCGATCGGCCTCGACTGACTTAGCTGACCAGGTGTTGTGTCAGCCATCATAGGCTTCGCCAGCGACAAGCATGGTACCATGATTGAGTGTCACGAGCCAATCTGCCAGCGTTTCTCGCTTCGTAGAAGCTTTCTGCACAACGAGTAGTGTGGCCCCTCAAATATTGAGGCCTCTCAACCTCCACGACTGGCACCAGCCCAGCGCGCGTCAAGGCCCATGATCACCCCACCAGGCTTAACAGCTCGGCGCTCGGTGGCAAATTTGACCCTTGCGCAGCTCATTGAGGCCGTGTTCATGTTCGGCGACCGTACCGACATCGATCACGCAACGCACACGTCAGCCATCTCCGCCGCGCAGCGCTGACCGGGGCCCAAGTTAAGGGCAGCGCCTCTGACCATTCTCAGTTCATTCGATTACATCCCAAGATGAGTTAGAATCCCTGAAAATGATCCAGAGAAACTAAAACCAAAAAAGATCGACGTTGACATGATTCGAACATGCGCTCCCGAAGGAAGTTGATATGTGCTAGAATACTCGATTCTAGTCAACCGCGTTAACCACTCCGCCACAACGCCATACTGATGTCTGAGAGCTTGAACGGCCGGGTATATTCAGAGCTCAGGCTTGAAGAACCAGAATCCGGTTGCACCAAGTGGAAAGTTGTACCGAACTGTGGTCAGCGGCGCCGCGGTGTAGCGTATCAATGACAGATCCAGGCAGTAAGACGAAATGTGAGGAAGGGATGCAGCGGAACCATCGGCCTCGGAGCCAAGTTCCATCACCATATCAACAGACGTGCGGAATGTAAGTGGCCTGACCGTCCATGACGTAACTGCGTCCCACGAACGCTCTTGCCTGTCGAGCGACAGCTCGATCTGGTTACCATTGCACCATCTCCCACCTCGCGCAACCCCTCCAGCCCTCATCCCTGTCGCCCATCTGCGAGACGTGACCACGATGAAACTCAATCGCGATGTCTCTGAGAACCCAACTTCGGGAGGGCTCACCGAGGTAATCGACGCCGAGCGCGACTCAGACATCAAGAAGGACACTCAGTCCGACTTGCGGCTCATGGCGATTCTTTCCGCACTCCGGAACGGGTAAGCTGTCTTCCGCTGAAGGGGCTGACGACAGGTACCTTCCCTCCAACCAACAACTGGATGGCTGGCTAGGTCGGCTGTCCACCTGCCTCGAATCAACGAGACAAGATGGACTCTCGGACGAGACGGTCACCGCTCTGGGCGCTACCAAGGCCCTCACGGATACCGTGAGGCAGGTGCTGCGCGAGAAGGACGGGGACGAACTGCTGCAAGACACTCTGTCGATGGCGTGGTTCGAGACCCGGAGGGGGAGCCATCGTCCACCGGATCAACATGCCTTCTCCGGCCCTTCGGCCAGAAACGAGATACCCGCAAGCCAAGCCGACAGATCTTTTGAGAGCGACCTTGCGCGCGATGTCGATGCTGCTGCACGAGAGGGGGCCGAACGAGACGGCGAGCTGCGCGAGGCAGTCGGATATATCCGCACGTTGGGAACAATACTCTTCACCAACCCCGAGTTGCGAGCCGCGATAACAGAACTCACAGCACTTGCACCAAAGAACGGCACCGACGTCGTAGGTGCGGAAGGCCAAGATCAGGACGAAAACGCCCTAAGCACGGCAAATAATAAGGGCGAAGCTGCTCCGAGTGCAGATGCTGGTGCCTCAAGTAGCGACGCCGTGGACGATTGGAGGAATGCCGACGACTTTCATATCCCAGGGGGCTTCGGAGACCCCGACAGTGGATGGGATGATGACAGCGACGTTTTCGTCGACGCCGAGACGTCTGTCACACTGGACCCGCGAGTCACGGCGTTCCTCCGCAGGCTCCGTGGTGCCATTGCCAGTATGCAGGAGCAGGAGGGCTATACGGGGGCGATGACCTGGCTTCTAGATACCTTCGCCGCGTATGAGTTCGAGGTCGTCGCTCAAACTCACCCCGAACTGGCGCCCGAATATCACACTCAGCCACGAATGACGCCAACACGTCGTATCCTCGCAAACCTGGTGACACTTTGGGAACGTTTCGCCGCCAACCGCTCCATTGGCCCGATCCAGCAATCAATCAACAAGCTGTACGCCTACATTCTCGAAGACAAGGCGGCCCGCGGCCTGTCTGTCCAGTTCGATTTCTTCCTTCGGAAGGTGTTCCTGGAGAAGGGGTACGTCAGCACGGATGCGTGTGTCGTGCGAGCGGCCCAACTATGGGACGATCTGAGCGCCTGGCTTTCAAACGAGGCGTATGCTGCGCAGTGGAACGCTGTTTGGGCGGGCATGGAGCACTTTGTCGGGGTCGGCCAGGGATTCGATATCAAATCGCACCAGCCGAAACTTAGAGGCTGGTTCTCAGAGGACCCTCTCACAGTCGAGCTCGACGCGCGATGGACCGCATTCACCAACGCCCTGCTTCTTGATAACGGGCGGCTGGCATTCAAGCGCGGACTTTGGTCGGAGCTTGGACAGCTCGCAGCCTCCGGAATTAACTGGCGAGGCTTCATCACACTTCCCCGAATGGAACTGGTCACGCCCAACGTGGAACTTGTACTTGAGAACATCCACCTCTCACTGGCAAACCTGTTCCCAAGCATCATCGACTTCCAAGTGCATGACCACACACGATTCAGTCCGTTCGCCGAGTTGCGCACGAGCTGCGAGGCTGCGACCAAGACGCGTCTGCAGATCCAGGCAGAGCAGATACAAGCTGACATCCGCGACTCGCCTCTGTCGTTGCGGTTTGCCAAACTGGGATTAGCTGACCAAGGCAGAGGTACGCTTATCTTGGCTCTCACAGCTGACGACAGCGAATATTGCACTTACAAGGCGTGGTATCTGGTTTGACGTTGAACTCGAGTTCGACACGCACCCCAACGCCGAGCACGTCGTCCAGGCTCGTCGAATTGACATCGGAATCGACGAGTTGTCGCTCGTCGCGAAAGGCACAAAGCGGGACGGCTTGTATGCGGTCTTGCTCCCTACCCTTGGCGCGCCCTTCCTCAAGTGGCGCCTGACTTCCAGCTGGAAGCTGAAGCTGGCCAAGGGAATCCAGCAACTCGACAGCGAACTGTGCAGGCTACGTGATAGCCTCAACGAAAAGAAAGAGCGACGTACCACCGGCAATTCAGATTCGCGGGCGAGCACACGTCTTTTCAAAGTGCTGGCTCAGCGCCTGCAGGAACTCCAGACTGTCGCAGCTGAACAAGCAGCCAAGAAGTCCAGGGCGATCCGGGCGTATCGCAGACGACGGAAAAAGTCTAGCGCGTCCGTTAGTGACAGCTCGCAAGGAAACTCTGCCACATCGTCGGAGGACGAGGAGGCCAGTAGCAGCGACGAAGAGGTTGGTCCAGGAGAGCCCGAGCCGCTGCGCGGATTCCGCATCAGCTTCGCCCTGGCGGACGCAATCCTCCCACAAGTGACTGCCGATCCGGAGCAATCGCTGCTCTACCGTCGCGAACAGGCTGAGAAGGCAGTCCGTCGTTCGCCGCTGCACCCAAGGGGTTTCGCATCCTCGATGCGGTGCAGTGCGACGGCCACGGGCCTGGGTCAATCTGGACTCGGTGGACGCCCGTGGCGGAGCCCGGTTTTCAACTCTACGAACTGATCGTCAAGCGCTAGGCACCATAACGCCAACCTTGGGGTACGCCGAGGCCACCAACTGGGCCACGGGCCGCAATGCAACCTGAAGTCGTTCGACAAAACTGCGAGTTATCCACCAAAACGCAACCGGCAAGGGAAAGACGACATCGCATCAACTGTTCGTGACGTTGCTGACATCTGCGAGGGCGCAAAGTCCTTTCATGGTCCGTTGGGCCAGCATGCACAGTTTGCTGATCAAAATTCGGTTCAGGCGAAAAGGACATTGGTCGTCCAGACCTGGTTGATGTTGCCAGTGCCACACTGCCAGACCTGAAGGGCGTTGCCGTTGGCGTCCGACCCGCCCGTGAGGTCGAGGCAGAGGCCTATCGTCAGTGACATCTATCGCAAGTAGCTACCTTGGCCGGTGACGGCGAGACGGTCGTCGTCGGTGTAGTACCAATTCTGGAGGCTTGCGTCAGCGCCACAACCCGATTACTCACAGGGACTTGTTGCAGCGCTGGATGCGGACCGGCGAGCCGTTCCAGTTGCCGTCGGCCTGGAGACAGTAGTTGGTGCCAGTGACGAAAACCTGGCCGTCGCCGCGTGCGAGGCTGAACTTTTGCGCCGCCGTGCCGTTGCAGTCGTAACTTTATCAGCTCTTCCAGCGGTTGGCTTACATCTGCACGACCGTGCCGGCCTGGATGACGCCGCCGCGCACGTCGACACACTTGCCGGCGTTGCCGTTGGGGTGCAGGCCCACAGTCGGGAGCGGCGTCGGGAGGTGCACCGGCTCACCGCTTGGCGCAGGTTCGCCGGGCGCGGCCTCGTCCTGGGGCGTGGGCCGCGCAGTGGCGAGCGCGAAGAGGGTAGCGAGGGCGAGGTACTTCATGGTTGTTGGAGGCGAGGCTGTTGGATGAGGAGGCGATTTGGCTGTTGAGTACTGATGGACGAGGAGGCGATTTGGCTGTTGAGTTATGGACGAGGAGGCGATTTGGCTGTTGAGTTATGGACGAGGAGCCAGCCGGCCTTATATCTCTTCCGCCACAGCCATCCCTAGGCTACCGACCTCAGTGACGGGTGCGCGAGCAGGTACGCTTGGATGTGCCCGCTGGCACTCCGAGGCGCCTGGAGCATGCGGCGCTGCTCCGCGGTCCGCTGTCCCATTAATCCGCGCCAAGGTGCACAGCATTGAGTTACTAGTCCGCACGGCCTCACTCCTACGGAGACTTGGGACGCTAGTGCGGCTCCGCGGTTCACGTGAGCAGTCCGTGGCGGCGGGTCTGCCGCGCTCGGTCAACATGCTGTCAGGGCAACATGAGCTACGAATGGAGCTAGAGTGCGCGGCGATGTAGCCTAGTACGAATAATTGCCCCGGCGCGAGATGGCCTTGTTTGGGTATACTTGACAGGCATGTATCATTCTGATGACCATGTGCGGCGACCCCGAGTCGGGAGTCGGGAGTCAGGAGGGACCGACGCCGACCGGAAATGAAGGCAATCGTGGCCCGCATGGTTGGCACCGCCTCACCCACGTGTTGCTCCACAACGCCAAGGTCTAGATAACTTCAGCGGCATAGTTGTACTCCGAAACCTTGCGGGAGCGAGATGGATGCCGAAGCTCCTCCGACGGCATATGAACTGCCGCGGAATGCAGCTTACCTTGTGCCTAAGTATTAAAGGATGGTGCATGAGGTAAGGGATAGTGTCAGTTGTCCAACATATGTAATTCTCAATGAAGAGTTCTCAGATCTACTCATCAGTAATACTATTCACAACGTGTTGGTGAGGGTGATGCAGGGTGGACGATTTGAACAGCGCTGTGACAGTGTGGCGAGGATGTACGGTGGGCCGAAATTGAAATCTCTGTGATTTTCCGACCCTAGTGCCGTTCACATTCTATCCTGAACAGCGCCGTGGGAGTATATACCTTGATATCCGCCAGAGGACGGTCTAAGCACCTAGTCCCCTCCCCCCATGGGCCTCGTAACAACGCGAGCTCATTGTTCTGTTGGGTTTGATATGAATGGCATGAGCGCGTTCCAGGGAGCAGCTGCTTTACGTTACAGTGAATGGTCAATTTGACATTGAGTATTCCCCACGCTTTGAACGATTCACTCCGAGACACTGCTGCTTAAGCTTCACACGCTCTTGTTCAGGCACCTGGCACCAGCACGAGACATTTGGGCACTTGCCCAAATATCCACCTCAAACATCCTCGAGCGAGTTGGAGCACTCGCTCAAGCTGGTAAAAAGAGAAAAGAAGAGGCTGAGGAATTGAATCCTCTGTTGACGAGAGTGGGATTCGAACCCACGTCCGAAGACTGCGGAATTGCAAGCAAACCTTAACACAGCGCCTTAGACCGCTCGGCCATCTCGCCGATGAATAACTCGGTTCTCTGGTAGAATAGGTCGTGCTCTTCCATCTGTTCTTCCGAAACTTGGCATACAGGTCAGAGATGGAGTAAATATCTCAGATTTGGGTAGCAGTTTGATCTTGATCTCAATGCAGTCACGAGAGAAACGGTTCATTGCATTTCTGAGCTTGTCAAATTTATGGAAACAGTGTTCAATTCATTGTCCTTGCGCTTAATTCGCTTAACTGCGCATGTAACGGCGGCGAAGGACGTTGGTCGTCCATACCTGGTTGGTATTACCAGTACTGCACTGCCAGGTCTGGACGCGGTTTCCATCACTCTTGTCTCCATTAGTCAAGTCGAGGCAGAATCCTATTATCAGCTCGCCCATCTGCCCATCAAAATACCCACCCTGTCCAGTGAGTGCGATACGGTTATCGTCGGTATAGAACCAATTCTGCTGAGGCACATCTACACAATTCCAGATCTTCATTCCCACGCCATTCGCCGGGTCTGTATTAGTTCAACTATTGGGAGAACTTACTGGTTCCGGCGTCGAGGCAGAAGTTTGTACCGTTGGCTGCTAGTTTGACTTTGCCTGCACCGCGCTGGAGCGTCCATCCCTGTGCGGGAGTTCCATTACAGTCCCAACTATAGTCAGTTTAGAATTGGGGGGGAGGTACATTTGAACAGGAGTGCCGTTGGCAAAGTTTGCGCCTTGGACGTCGAGACATTTGGAGGCGTCTCCGTTCGGGTGGATGACGGTGCCGGTCGCCTGGGGAGGCGGGGTGCTTGTTGTGGGAGGCGGGTTGCTTGTCGTGGGAGGCGGACAGTCTTGCGCAGAGGCAAGGGCGAGTGTGGCGAGGATGGCGAGGACGCTGAGCATTCTTGTCTTGTTGGTTGTTAGATGTGGTGGTTGTTAGATGTGTTGGTTGTTAGATGTGGTGTGTTGGTTGTTAGATGTGGTGTTGTCTGAGCAGAGGCATCATTCTTATAGCCCGCCACTTTGAGGCTGACAGAAAGTGCGTGACAACTTGGAGCTTCTCGACGAGCTTGCGCAGTTGAGGAGACGGCCACGAATAGGTCGGGAGGGGGGGGCACCGAGGCCGAGGTCAGCGACTAATGATGGACATTCTCCAACCGACGCCTCCCGTACGTCAGCAGCCGTTAACGACAGTCTCAGAATGCAGGTTCGAGAATATCACAACTCTTCCCGCCACCCTCGATGCTGTGCCGCCTGCGCTCAGTGAGCACGGGTGTCAGTCAGCTCCGTCGAGATGTCAGTCCCGTGCGGAGCGGTGAGGAGGAGAGCTTCAGTGGCAGCATGTGGACTGGTGCCACGCTCCGACGGATTAGCACGGCACACGCAGACTTCGTAATGTGGCTAATATGAGGATTACGGCTAATACTCCACTGACGTGTGCGGATTGCGGAACCATCCTGCGGGTTCCATTGTCCGGTATCCTGTAGATTCAATTCGAGAGGCCTAGTTTGGCAGCAACATTCCGAGATTAGAATGAACCGAAACAAGTCTCTTCAATTGCTCTGTGGGTTGACCGTCCATCAGATTCCGCTCAGCATTCCGCGAACGGTATTCATAAGTGGTGGCAGTGCAGGTGACGTGAGCAGCTCCTGCAGACATGACGTGTTTGCCAGAGTAAACATGTGCTCCGACGGAGTTGTCGGACTACTTCTAGATAGATGCTGTGCCCGGTCCGCATTGCTACGCCCTCGAGGCTAACAACTCCTCAACCTCAACAGCGACCGCGCGCGCGGCCGGTAACAGACGCCACTCTGCACTCGCCTTATACTGCTCCAGTACTGTGCCCACAAAACGCGCGACTTGGTTGTCCCCTGGCCGAAGGTCCGATCCTGTAGGCGGGTGCTGGTGTCAGCATCGACTTTGGCTTCGCGATGACGTCCGCATAGTTGCCAGCAACGATCCCACCGACGTGTGCGTCAACAGCCCAACCTGAGCCACGCTCTTACCGTCGCTTTCTCCGCACCGGCTGCGTCGGCTCCATGATCGCCAGCTCCACCCGCTGTGCTCGCCTCGCTCGGCACTCACCGCAAGGTTATCCCTCACACACATCCAGAACCCCTCCCAACCCCATCCAGCATCGCGCGCCAGTAACCCATCGACCTCCTCCGCCCACTCAGCCTCCCACACCCTCGTACCGTCTGGAAGCATTGTGTTCCCAAGCCTCGCCTTGATGTCGGGGAGCACGTCGGCTATGCTCGCAGCGCATCGGTCGTGAGATGCCCGCAGCGAGGCATACACCCGCGGCAGTGTCGGCGAGGAGAAGAAGTTGTGGTTGATGGAGATACACTGGGTCAGCAGAGGACTTGGCGGTCGGTAGCGGTTTGCTAGCTGTGGACGGAGAAGCAAGAGCTGGCCGCCACTCACAAAGTCGAGATTCAGCACCTGGTGGTGCCACCCACTTGGGACGAAGATGACCTCGCCTTCCTCTTGGAGCACCTTGAGTGCATTTGCATCCCGCACGTCGAACAGGAGCTCGCCGTACTTATCACGCGGCTCCGTCCCCGGTGGAAAGAGCCACCACAGTTTGCGGCCGACAATGTTCGCACTCCAGCTGTACGAGCCGTACACGTCGCGGTGGAGGGGGGTGAAGGTCCCCGCGGGTCCCGTGTAGACGAAGCGGAAGTCGGCGGTGGACGCGCTCGATGATGTGGGTGTGTCAAACGGCGGCGAAAGCCAGTCGTCTGCCATCAGCGGCTGTGGAGCGAGTTGTATAGCCGCTCGCTACCCTAGTGTGAGTAGCGCAACTCACCCAGGAAACAGCTCGGGGGTTCATACACTCCCCGCGCGTCCGCTCCACCACCGAGCTCAGCAACCAGATGCCAGTCCTTGACGTACAACATCCTTCCCTTCCCCGACTCCCAGAGCTCCAAGACTTCCCGCAGCTGCCGCTCGTCGCGCGTAAACTCGGAAAACTCGCGCTGCGCAGTGTCGGCGACGGGAACGACTTGGTCGCCGTAAGCGGCGAGGGTAGCGAAGTTCGGGAGGGAAAGGGCGGGTGGAGGCGGGGTTGGGATGGAGGGAGAGGACGGGGAGGGTGTGTTGGAGGGGGAGGAAGGTAGGTTGGAGGGTGAGGAAGGGTTGCGCGGAACAAGGCCGGACAACAACGTGCTCATCTCCTCCTCCCCTAGACTTGCCAGTAGTCCACTCTGCGGCGAGTGAGGCCGCGCCCAGTCCCGCCTTGCTCCCCATCGCTCCGTCGCCCGCGCTGAGAGGAGGAACGGCGTGTTCGGAATCAGGTGGTCATGCTGTGGTCAGCTTGTTCGACCGCGGGCGTACAAGAAACCTCTGGTATGATAGATCATCGTACGTTGGGAGGTGTACCGCCAGTGCGGCGCAAGACATGTGATTAGAGTTGGTGAAATGTAGACGATGCGAGGTTTGGTTTCGACTCTTGCGGAATGTGAGGCGGGAAATGGGCGCAATTCGTGCGGAATGTGAGGTGGGAGATGAGCGGGGACCTTCTGCATACCTTTCGGATCCGGTTCATTGGTCCAAGCCCAACAAGTCTAGTGGCTCATGTAAATGGACGTTGGCCGGCGCGACTCGTAAAAGTACAAGTCACGCGGAATGCTCTTTGGCGCTTATGAATCGATATAACTTCGGGCACTTTACATCATCAAGCGTCCCATCTTCACCCACCTCATCATGGCCAGCCAAAACACCTTGTTCCGCAAATACAAGGCCCTCCTGTTCGACTGCTATGGCGTGGGTTTCCTCTCTCTCCCTCCTAACACCAGACACTGATCGATTGGGAGCGTGGCATGCTTGACACGCCCTCTGTTCGTTCACTTGTCTCACAAGACGGCGCGCCAGACGAACAGGGCATCCTAGCAGCCTTCAGTCTCAACGAGGTACGCGTACAAGCCGCCATTCCTGGGATCATTTATGACGATGTGTGCGTCCCCTTTCTCATCTTAGCTGATAAAGCCTCACCCAAGCGTTCAGTGACACTGCGCGTGATCTAGGCCTCTCTGCTACGGAGGAGGACGCGCGCGCATTCGGGAATAGCGTGCCGTCCTGGCCAGCGTTTGATGATTCGGCAGAGGCGTTGAGGCGTCTTAGTGAGATGGGCCTCAAACTCGTCATTTTAAGTAATGTTCATAATAACGGGTTTGCCGAGACGCGTAAGAAGCTAGAGAAGGGGTTTACGTTTGATCAGGTGTTCACGGCACAGGATAGTGAGTTGAGGTAGTACGCCGAGTCGCTCCAAGACTTGCGTGAATAGGCCCTCCATCACGCCCTCTGACCGCAGTCGGATCATACAAGCCTGACCAGCGTAACTTTGAGTACGCAATCCGCAAGCTCAAGGAGATTTACGGCATCGAGCGCGACGAGATCCTCATCACCGCAAACTCAAAGCTGCACGACCACGAGCCCGGGCACATCGCTGGCCTCAAGGGCGCCTGGATCAGCCGGGCTGGCGCAAACATGGGCGTTAGGAATCTTGACCACATCGTGCCGGACTGGGAGTATCCCACCATGAAGGACTTTGCCAACGCCATGGAGGAGGCAAGGGCGCAGTAGTGAGGTGATGTACACTGCATGAAACTTGAACACTTTTCAACTACTCTACACTCTACAATCCGTTTCGTCTTCGGTCTTCTATAGCTCACTGTTCCGTCTGCACTGTCCGAGAAGAGTGTCAACATTTCCGTCCGTCGGGTATCTCTCCGCTCCAGCTACGTGAGGCCAAACAGGCGCCGCCACCAGCGCTTGAAGCGGAACCACGCTCCTCCTTCCCACCCAGCTCTGCGGTCCGCGCCGCCGGCCCACATCCTACCAGTGCCACAGCGCACGACACCAGCCTCATCCTCGCGCTCCGGGCGCGGGAGGCGCACCTCAACTCCGTCGGCCGACAACGTGCTCCACACGTCCCCCGCTACACCGGACACGAGGCCGAGTTCGAGGTCCTTGTCGCGCGGTGCGGGGGTGCTGGCCCTGAGGTGCGGGTCGACGCCGCGGCCAACAAAGCGCGGGAAGAGGCCCATAAGCGCGTCCGCCTCGTCGTCAGCGATGTGCGCAGGGAACGTCCACAGCCGGAAACGTGGGCGATTCAGCTCCGCCTCCTCCTCTCCGAGGTCAAAGGAACGGCTGTCGATGCTGTCCCGGTCGTCTGCGATCATCGGCGCTAAGCTCAAAGGCGAGCGCGGTACCCCACCTAACAGCGCCTCGCGGTCTCCTGGGCTGTCAGGTGAGAGGGGCGACAAAGGTGCACCGTTGTCGCGCCATTGAGCCTCGTCGGGGTTGGGTGAAGCCTTGCGACGCGACATGGGGGGAGGCGGGGCAGGGCCGCGGCCCGAGCTTTTGCGTGGTTGCGGAGGGGGTGGAGTACCGCCCGGTGTGCGCCGGTCCGTGAATGGGTCCGAGCCGGAGCGCGCACGTGAATCTTGATCATCGTCTGGAGAGTTCGGACTGGGGCTGGCTCGCCGCAACTTGGGCGGCGTGCTAAGGGGCTGGTCCTCGAATCCGAGCACGCCCTTGAGCACCGCAACCGCCTCGGCCATAAACTCTGGCCCACCCGACTCGAGGAACACGGCGTCGTCAATCTCCCACACGACGCGGCGCACACCAGCGCCACCGCGCTTAGGACCACGACTCTGCACACGCAGAGCACCCCACAGGCCGCGGAAGAACGGCAGCTGGGGCCCAGTGGAGGAGGTGCCCCACGTGCGAATAAAGTGGTCGAGGCGCTCAGCACGTTCAGAACGTGCTCGCGGACTGCCTAATTCCGAACGTGCCGGGAGCGAGAGCGAGCCGTTCGAGAGCGTGGACGACAGGAGCGCGTGGAAGCTGCTGATGCGCACACGCAGGTGATGGAGGTGCGCTTCAGACCGCAGCTGCGACTGCACACGGGTGTAGGCCGCGCGGTGTGCGGGTGGCATCTTAGCGAGCGTCGCAGTGATGTATGCCTGTGACGTCTCGGGCGGTGTGGCTGAGAAGAAGAACAGGCGACAGTGGTGTGCGAAGAGCTCGAGATCCTGTTGTCAGCTTTCGCGGAATCTTCGACAGCTCACCTCTGGTGGCGGACTCGTGATCGTCCCGTTACGCCGCGAGAAGGTGCTTCCCTCACGGCCCGAGAAGACGCTCGGGCTCGAGCCGCGCGGCGGCAGCGGAGGCGGTGTGAGGCCCTTCTGGCCCATCGTCACTGGGACAGGTGACAGGATCTGGCGGGCTTGCCCAGCGCGACCGGTCGTTTCGGCAGAGTCTCGGCGGCCGGTTTGACGCCGTGGTGCACCACGAGACTGTGCGTCAGTGAAATGGGTGGGCCAAGGCTGTGCAGGGTCGGTGCATATGCGCCGCGCCACCCCAAACTACTCACCGGGCTCCGGCTGTTGCTGCCACTCCCAAGGCGCGGGGGGAGAGGTGGGCGGTCGGCCCGCGTTGAGCGGTTGGCGTCCATCACTGCGGTTGAGGAAGGTGGTGGGTCCGGGAGCTCGGACGGTGAGGGAGGTCAAGTTGGTGAGCTGACCAGCAGACTCGAGATGTTGTTGGAAAGTAGGCGGTTAGATGGGGAGGGCGATTGAGATGATGACGGAGGAGAGTGCTGGAGAGTTGAAGGGGGAGTGATGTAAGGTGTTGATAGTGTTGAATAGTAGTAGTGTTGATGTTGGGATCAAGTGATCAACATGACCCCCCCCCTTCTACCTTCCACTTCGACGGCGCCCGATCGGCAGATCCGGGGAAGAGTGCCTTACCGTAGTGTGGGGCAAAAAAAAGGCTATGCTCTCACTACTATACCGTAAGGTGACGTCTGCGTTTCTGTCCTTGGTGATCGTGTGTTCTGGGATCAAGAAACAAATGTGTGAGAGAGAGAGAGGGATGACAAGGTGACAATTGATGGCGAGCATGCATGGGGCGTGCATTGAAATTACTGTGCAAGAAATTGGGGGGTAGAGAGGGTGAGGGGATTAGTTTGAAGGGATGACTCCCTAAGCCTATAGGTTTTGAGAGTCGACGCGTCCTATCCACATATGGATTACGCGTTTTAGGGCTTTTGAGGGTAGGTGTTTGATAGAGGGGTTCGAGCTTCAAGCCACCCAACAGCCAACAGTACCCTTTCTTCTTCTAACCCTCATTTTACTCTTTCCGGCTCACTCAAGAGCTGGAGAGCTGGAGATCTAAAGAGCAACACCTAACAAGGTACCGGTACCATACAGTGTCCAAGGGCCCAGCTTGGTCGTTGATATGGTTGGACCCCTCGTCGCGTCGGTTCTGATTAGAGGGCCTGTACAGGTAAGCCGCGCTGAGGCTGGTTGCTTGGCGTGGGCTCGAGCTCGTACATTGCGTTCTCTCTGCACTGACCAGGACATTACTCATGGCACTCGCACCTGCAACCGTCACCCAGCCAGTTCAGCCGTCTCCACACCCTTTCCCCGCACAGGGAAGTCGCAATTGACTCTTCGGCCCCACAATCATGTGGTTGTCATACTGGTGAATTTGACCTCGGCCCTCTCGGCTTGCTCGACATCTCAACTGCTTCTTGACATTTGCTACCACAATGATCTGTCTGCTTAGTCTCGTACAAGTACACGGCCGACACTTAGTGCTTCCTAACAGTCAGCGGGGTAGGCAAGGTCACTCACTGCTGAGCCAGAACGACACGACCGTTGAGGTACGTCGCTGCGGTTAGCCCCTCCTTTTTAGTGCTTACTGTAGGCAATCCACGCGCAGTACGGAATAGTGAACCAGTTAGTGCTGATGGGTGTAGTGGCGAGGTCGTTCATCTTAATAGCCATGGTGGCGGCCGTGCCGAGGAGAGCGAGAGAGTTGGCGAGAGCAGCCTGCTTCTGGTTTGCGCCGATGAACAGCGGCTCCCAGAGGAGCTGGAGGCCGAGCTGCGCGTAGTAAAGAACGAGGGCGTCCGATGCGGCGTCGGTGGACTGGGGTGTGACTGCAGCGTCAAACGACCGTACGGTCAGGTGTGCGGCGTAGCCGGTCAGACCGGAAGCGGCCATCCAGATCTGGCGTCAGTCGATTCCGGCGCATGCTCACGTAGGAAAAGGCCGGGTGAGGCGGGCATGTCGCCTTGGCCGCTTGGCCAGTGCGCTTGGAGCGGATCTCGGAGCTGGCATAGTTGCCCACGATGCCGAGGACGATCGGCAGGCCAACTGCCGTCAGCACGGGAATATGTGGCGCGGCGCGTAGCCGGAAAGGGGTTGTCACCCTCTCACGGCAAGGCTTCTACGTACCGGCCAGTGCCGGGTTGCGGTTGACAGCAAAAGCAAACTCTGGGAGGGGCGACATTGTGCGACGTGTGTGGGGTGGTAGGTGAGTGGCAAGGCTTTATACCAGAAAGAGGAGGGCACAACAAGGGGCGTCAATTGATCTCCTTCCGTAGACTCCAAAGCGCGTGCGTGCAGTCCCGGCATAGATGAAGCGTGTTGGTGGGGCTGATCGAGGCCCTTGATGCTTGATGAACCTCTGCTGGGGAGCGGGGCGGGAGAGGAAGCCTGACCAATGGGTGAGGCCGTGAAGCAAATCTACGTCATGATATCGCGGTAACTGCATTGTTTGGGCACTTCCGTGAAACGTTCATAACTCGGATGACCGGACGGAACAGAGCCGTGAAGCCAAGTCTCATGATCATGGGTGAATCGCACCAAGCGCCCAAACATCACCTCAGCACAGAAATAGACGAGGAATGGTGATGTCACTTCACGTGAGTGCCACGCTTCTAGATTACACGATCACGTGATCACAAAAGTTGAGATCGCCAGTTGCCACCCATTCCACTCGTTCAAACTATCAACACCAGCATTAGATATGAGCCAAGCACACCCCCCAGAACAATCTGCGCCGGAAGCTGTCAAGAGCCAGCTGGAGGTTCCACAACAACGACCGGATGGCAAGGGATACATCGACGACGCAGCGGAGCCGTGCGACAACAAGAGCGAGGGCTCGAGCGTTGAGGAGAGCCTCGACAGTGCGGACGAGCGGAGCCACGGCGGATGGCCAGAGGACGATGTCGGATTTGAAGATGACGAGGACTATGACGACGATAACTGGGATGTCGAGAACGAGGACTGGGAGCTCGCCGATGGCGGTATGTCTCTTGGGTTGAGGGTTGGACGCGCTGACGCCAGACTTTACAAAGCAGTACAACCGAGTGCGGCAAGCCTACACGGCGGCTGGAGGCGCGGCGCAGCCTCTCCCGGCGCGCAACTCTCACGCGCCGGGAGCGATGAAGGCCGCGCCAGCCAAAGCGGGAAGCCTGGGCAAGAAACTTGTGAACCCGGCGTTGCTAGGAGGCGTGGGCCACAACCCGAAGAGCGCGGCGGAGAGGCAGAACCAGAAGGACAAGGCGGATCGCGCGACGCACGAGCAGGTGCTCGACGACCGGACGCGCAACACTCTCCTCCGCCTCGTGAACCGGGGATACTTTGGGGTTATCGAGGGGTGCGTCAGCACGGGCAAGGAGGCCAACGTGTACCTTGCTTTCCCGGGGTCCGACACACCGCCTGAGCCGTACCCGTACCCGCCTGCCATCGCAGTCAAGATCTACCGCACGGCGATCCTCAATTTCCGCTCACGGCAAAAGTACATTGTCGGCGAGCACCGCTTTGCAGGCGGGTACTCGAGCGCGCGGAATGCGCGCAAGATGGTGTCTCTGTGGGCTGAGAAGGAGCTTCGTAACCTTCGCCGTCTGGTGGCTGGTGGTGTGCGTGCCCCAATAGTCATTGAGCAGCGCGACAACGTCTTGGTGATGGAGTTCTTGGGCCGTGAAGGCGTCGCCTCGCCACGGTTGAAGGACGCGGATATCTCCAACTCGAAACTCGCGCGACTATATGGTGAGGTCCTCGTGGCTATGCGCCGGATGTACCACGACTGTCAACTCGTGCACGCCGACTTGAGCGAGTACAATATCCTTTATCACGACTCGCATCTATACATCATCGACGTGTCGCAGAGTGTCGAGCATGACCACCCGAACGCATTCGACTTTCTGCGTAGCGACATCCGCAACGTTGAGGACTTTTTCACAAAACGCTCAGGTGGTGCAGTCAAGACACTTGGTTTGAGGCGCGCGTGGAGCTTTATCGTGGACGAGAATGTGGGGCTTAGTAGGGCAGACGAGGCGGGTGATGCTGGCGAGGACCGCCTTCTAGACGTTCTGCGCGAATGGCTCGACCGCGAGCCGGAGGAGGAGGAGGCAGAGGAGGAGACGGACGACGCAAAGGCCAAGGCTGAGGTTGACGACGCCGTCTTCTTCTCGTCATACATCCCGCGCTCGCTTGGCGAAGTGTATGACCCCGAGCGCGACATTGATATCCTCAAGGCTGGCAAGGGCGACACGCTCATCTACGCCGGCATCACCAAGCTCGACATTAACGAGGGCAAGGCGGCGAGCGAGGGCGAGATCGCCCCGAACGAGGGAGAGACTCCTGCACCAATCAAGGAGGAAGAGGCTGACGCCTCACAAGAGGTCGACGCCACGCCGGGCGCAGAAGAGCCAGAGCCAACCGCACCTGAAGGAACAGCCGAGCGGAGACCTAGCAAGAGTGTCCGTTGGGCCGACTGGGAGCCGGAGGAGGAAGCCGAGGTCGATGCCGCCGAGTTTGAGAAAAAGTCGCGCGGGTTCCGACACGAGGACAAGGAGTCTAAAAAGGTGAGCAGGAAAATGAATCGAGCTGATGGCAGGAACGCAAGAAGGCGCTCAAGGAGGAGAACCGCGAGAAACGCAAGCACAAGATGCCCAAGGGGGAGAAGGCGCGGCTGGTCAAGAAGACCAGCTCGCGATGATGCACTGTGTGCTCGCGTTCGTCACTGTGTTCGTTCACTGACGTGATTGACTCATCTCTGGCTGACCTCAACACGGACCAACCTCCTTGCTGAACGATGTTGTGTTTCGGTGAAACCTCCTTGAACTAGCCTGCACTGCTTGCATGCTTCCACAGATGGAAATATCTATTTTTGGGGGATCCGTCCATATCCGAGACATCGCCGTACTTGCGGCCGCCAATGTTGACGTTGTAGCATCGGTCCATTAACACGTCCAGTATAACTGAGGACCGGGCAGCGGCTACGATACCGTGGTTCCCGTGGTTGCGGCCCACGGTGAATCACCTTGGGGCGCGAGGCGAGTCGAACGCGTTCTAATGGGGAACGGCACGCCGACAAGCCCTTTTCCAAAACGAGAGGCCGACACCGGATCAAGGCCTGATCTTTCAAGTCGTAGATCCACAACATTATACGAATTCTCCTCCTGGCACTGCCATTCACGCAGATTGTAGAGGCGCATATACCCCGCGCGGAACCAGAGCCAGTGGGGGATAAGTAGCTTGTCATGACATTCTTTGCTTGCTGTCGCAATGGGCGTTGATGCATCGACGCCGCAATACAACTCGTCATACCAATACCGTCATTGAATGCGACCTCCCAGTGTGGCTGTAGGAGATGGGAAATGAGTCTGGCGTTCGGTCATACAGTCGTCGACGCCAACCACGATGTCACTCCGGTAAAAGCACGGGAAAGCCGGCATAGCCGGAGATGGGAGAGAGTACGCCGCCGGCCGGTCTCGGGTGCGTCGAGCCGCGGCATGTCGTCACACTTTGACCCGCGACCCGCAACCCGAGGCGGACTTGTTTGTCCAGGTTGCTGGGGGTTGGGAGACCCAGATCGGATTCCGCATGGTGTGGAACAAGGGTTTACGGTTCCGGGCATTCGTGCGGGTTCAGTTATGGTAATTATGGTGTCATGGTCATTTCGGAATCAGCGGCCACTGATTCCGAGCTACACCAGTGCAATGTATTATGGAGGGCGGGTCCTGTCACTCTGCGACATTCATCTGAGGGACATGAGATGAGGGATGTCCTGAAACCATTCAGCACACTGACTTTCCTGAATGACTGCACCTGGCGCACGCCACACTATACTGTACCATAACAAATGCATCGTGACAAAAGAGCTTCCCGCGTAGCCGGTGGCGCATGATCCCGAAGTCTGAGCATCCAACTTGTTCTGTCGTTTAATTTATCGCCACGGAGCGAGGGCGAGATTGTGATTGTGATCGGGTGACAAACCTACCCTACCAGTTACAGGCACCGGCGACCTGCACGGGCATGTCCTAGGAGGCACAAATGATCGAACACTCATATGGCCTCGTTCCTATTCTTTATGACATGAGACCATGTGTTGGCTACAAATACGTATGGGGGATCTGTACAGGAACAATGTGAGTATGCCGGCAGTTTGTGGAGATCTCATGAAAGCTTTTTGTGATGAATCACGTAGAGCTACACAATGAACTCGGCCATTAGTAGGGGTTGGCTTGGGTTTGGCCGTTTCCATTGTTCTCGAGGGGTTGGAGTGACGTGAATCTCAAACAGCTGACTGTTGGGTTTAGTTGGGTCGGGCCGTGGCCAGAGTATGTACGTCATTGCCGCCGGCTGACCATGGAGACGAGATGAGAGCGGTCAAGGCCGCTAGTTATTTGTTCCCTGGGAACCCCGCGAGAGAGAAAGAGAAAGGGCATGAGAACGGGGAGCAGAAAAGACGAAACACTCATGCCGCGGAGGTCAAAGCCAGGACAAACTACGGCTCCAGCACGACGCTCCGGACAAGCACAGATGTGGTTCCAGGTCGAGGCCTGTGAAGGGGTTGGGATGAGACGTCAGTGAAGGCTTACCTGACTCCAGCAAGGATCCCTGGGGGCCTCCTACCTTGCCTCTGACCTTGGGGCCTATTGGACATGAGCGGGCATGAGCATGGGCATGAGCATACCAGGGTTAATGTACGTAAATAGCGTAGTTCCAGTCGGGGATGGGGATGTGGCGGAGTGCACAGACATCTATACCAGAATCTAGAATCCAGATGATTGAAAAAAAGAAAAAAAACTCCGAGACGATACGAGGGAACTTTCAAACTTGGACCGAGGTTGTTGCTCGTCCCCCACTTTATCATCAATGACTTTGATTGGCAGCTCTGAGCCCGGAGTTTCAAACGTGACCCCGCAGCGTTACTTTTGGTCGAGGTCGTATCATAGGATTGTCTCCCACTCATAGGATCTTAGGTGTACCATTTCTCGATTAAAATGCAGTGAGAATATTAACAACTTGTATATATAGATGAGTTGATCAATTCAAAACAAGCACTTGAGAATCCCCTGGTTCCTACTTGTTTACCCTGGGACCAATCTTTACAACCCTTGGATCCTTGGAGCGGGTTTCGTTTCCTTCGTGGTCACTTCATTTGTAGCTTTGTAGTTGTGGTAGTTTGTGATAAAGTCTTAGGGTAAGGCCGGTAACCACAATGACTTTTTGTTGTTTGGATTAGGTTGTAGTTTGGCTTCAACTTGCTGGATACTTTGCCCTAAATTAACCCTTGATAATACCGTTATTCAGGATACCTTGTTCCGCTTTGCTTTAGCGCTTTATAAACCTTGGGTACTCTTTCCACCCTTTTACACAATATACCAAAACATTTACAAGATGACAATGGTATCAGTCTACAATTCTACATATGACGGGATTGTATCAATCTATGTACCTAGGTACATTTGTACCTCGAGGTCCGACTATATGATTGTCTTCAAAGTATGGTAACAATTTGATGGGCTTGTATTAGTTACCTTTAGTAGGCTACATTCAATCTCTGGTTATGTCACCTTGGAAAGTTTCATCATCCTACTCATCGTCATTTCATCCATCTCTACCATTACCTCCGCCCTCCGTTGCCCATCAAACCAAAAAAGTTGAAAACTGTTTCAACCTCGACTACCTTTGTACGATTTCATACTTTGTACGTACGCCACTCTTGGTCTCCAAGGCACTCGATAATCCCAGTCTTCTTTCAGTGATCACTGGATTTCTTGATCGCTGGATCTTTAGATCAACCCAATCTCCTACCTCCAATCTCCTACATCTCTTCGCATCGATCCCCTTTTTCTATACCACGCTCGCCGATCTGGATCTGGATCTGGATCCTATCAAACTACTACGAACCCACAATCTCAGGGTTTCTGAACGAACGCACACCTTCCTTTACTCTACTCTAAACCCACCTTCCTCCACCCCTTCCACCCCTCCACACTTTGTTTTTTATTCACCCACCAACTCATCCAACCCCCCCCCTTCCTTCATCCTTCTTCCCTCAAGCCACAACCCTTATACCCTTTAAATTCAAAGATTCAACAAGCCAAACCCGCTAGACTCAACCTTTTCCAAAGTAGGCGGTAGATACCGGCAGATAGCGGTAGACAACGGCAACCCCAGTAGGCCCGGCAGCTGGTAGACCAACCCCAGCAAATTGGCGCGTCTTCTATCTCGCACTATCTAAGGCATACCCCACAATCGTCTACGCCATCAATTCACAAGCTCAACCCCAAAGTCTCACTCCCACACGTGGGTAACATCCACCTTAAACGACTGAGACATTGGTATAGTGTTAAGGCGACTAACGACTGCGCAATTAGGGTAGTTGGCGGTAGGATTGGCAGAGGACGAGGTTGTTTGGGCTTTGAGACCCAAGGAGTCTTAAGGAGGATAGAAGAAGCGGAGAACGTTTCATACGATAGGAGCTACATCCCTTTCCCATTCCCCTTTCCCAATCTCCCTCCCTCCCATCCATTTTCCTTTCAACTCGCCCTCGTTACACGGTCAGTTTGTCTTTACCTCACACAAATCCACTCGTCCTTTGAACATTCCAAACTCTTGTTCTTAATCCAACCAGCTTGTTACAACTCGATTGGCCTTCCCTGTCCCTACCTTTTTGGTTGCTCGGGTTACGATCGAATCGGTAGGCTCGGCTCCGGCTTCGAAAAGTGACTCTGGTCAAACAAAGCGGTTCCTAGTGCCGTATTCCCCGCCAATTATTCCTCGTCACCGAGGGCCTTGAACCTTTTGTCCATTCCTCAGGTTGAATAGTTACACACTGTTGGTCACGATATAGTCCAAAGACCATGTCGTCGCCACCTGATGGTGCAAGTATGACTTGGGACACTTCCCAGCAACCTCGTCGCGCATCCGACTCCAACGTCGTGAGCAGTAAGGGTTCCACGGCCACGGACGATGGCCCTGCTTCCAGTGACGACAGCAAGCCTGGACAGCCTGCCCATCCTGCAACAATCGAGCTCGAGATCAACATTGTGTCGCCAGATGCTGGTGACCAACCAAGGCCAACAAATGGTGAGTTTTGGCAACTGGCATGACCCAGCGCCGTGTGGCCAAAGTAAGCAATCATTCACTGGGCGAGTGATTGGGCCGCTGGCGACCAGGGCAGACGAAAGGCGCCCCGGAACGTGGCTTGACGACTAAACCTTGCAGCTGCTGCCACACGCTCTCATGCCCCGGCCACCTCCAAGTCCACTGAGACTTTGCAACATTATGATCCTTCCTCACAATCATCCACCATCAAGTCAAAGCACCCATCGCATCATCCACATTACACCACACGGGCGACACAGGCGATAGCCATGGACCCCTTAGACACTTCGGATACGATATCATCTCCCCACCACCTCCCTGGTCCCCACCACCACCACCCTCATCACCACCATCCCCCACTCCATCCTCATCATCCCGGTCATGTTCCACCTCGACATGGCCTCCGTCCACAGGCTCCCCCTCACGCTGGGCCCCACCCCCAGACCCACGTCTACCCGATGCCTTCAGACTCGGCCCACTTTCTTGGGGCGCACCCACCTCCCATGCCCACAGGCGCTTCGATTCCGCAACAAGAGCAGCAAATCAGATACGCCGATCAAGCGTACGGAACGCTTCGTCCAGTCTACGCACCACAGATCTACTATGACCCATCAATAGCTGCTGCTGCTGCCGATTACGCCGTGGATCCTACACACGCTTATCCCGGCATTCCTTCTCGCACGTCACCTGGCGCGGCTTACCAGACACAACCGCCAGTCCCTCCTCAGTTTCACCACGCCGCCACCACGCCGCCGGTACCGCAAAGCGCTTGGACAGGGTCACCAATGCCGCCGCAAACCGCCTTCTTTGGGTCATACGCCGGTATGCCTCCTCAAATCAGCACACAGCACGCCGGTGCTACTGGAATGACGGATGAGATGGGTCACAGTCGATCCATCTTTCTTTCCCATGCTGCTCCGGGCCCTGGCCCCGCTTGGTCCCCCTCATCCGTCATGTCATCGCATTACCAGTTCTACACGCCATATACAGCGTCGACGGAGCGGATGGAGAACATGACTCCCGCCACTGAGGCGTGGTCTCCTCACAGTCAGGCTCGGCCTCTCCCAGCCCGCCCAACGTACGTTTCCCCACAAGCTGGCGCCTGGGGTGCAGGCGTTCCAGCCCCAACCCCGACAGCGACCGCAGCAGCTGCAGCTGCCGCCGCCGCTGTCAGTGCTTCACAGGGTAGAGACCACTTTGCACCTTTGAGCGTACCAGGCGAGGAAGGTCTCATGTCACAAGGCTCTAACCAGCTCCACCAAAATGAGCGCGAACGTGAGCGCAAGGAATATCACCCCCAGCCTCCCGCTCGCAGGAGCGAGTGGGTCATGTGGGTTGGCAATGTGTGAGTAGGGCGTGGCAACGAACGCAAACTGTGTGCTGATATGGTAGTCCCAGCAACGTCTCGCACGAGGAGTTGTGGCGCTTCTTCAACACGACGACCCCTCCATCCGCGATGATCAACCCGTCTGAGCCTTGGCGTGGACCTTCGTCCATATTCTTGATCTCGCGGTCGTCATGCGCCTTTGTCAACTTCTCCTCACAGGCCGATCTCGACCGCGCAGTGCCCTTCTTCCACGGTCTCTCGCTCCGTCCTTGGGACCCTCGATGCCCTCGCATGGTCTGTCGCGTCCGCCACAAGGACGACGACCTGCGCGCGGGCGTTGGCGCGCAGCGTGGTGTAGGGATGCACCGTGCGTGGGTCGAGCAGCATAAGCAACTCGATATGAAGCAGTCTCCCAAGGCGCAGAACTTGGAACTTCCGGACCACCCGAACAGCCAGTCTTCGTCGTCACACCATAGGAGCTCTGCGAGCTTTGCGAGCACCAACTCGAGTTTCCTGGTCCACCACTTCCCCAAGCGATATTTCATCCTGAAGAGTTTGTCGATTGTAAGTGGTTTGTTCTGTGTAAACATGCTAACCGCGAGACCGATTTGGAAGAGGCGGTCCAGACCCGCCAGTGGAAGACGCAGCGGCACAACCAGCCCATCCTCGGTACGTACAATCTATGAGCTGGGGTGGCATCAACTGACGCGTGACAGATCAGGCGTTCCGCACCTCTCAGGACGTGTACCTCATCTTTGGGGCGAATCGCTCTGGCGAGTTCTTTGGTTTCGCCAAGATGACAGCACCCAGTCTCCACATTCGCACTGCCGCTATACGCCCATCATTCGGTTCCATCAGTTCGCTCGCGCCCCTCAGCCCTGCACACGAAGAGCAACGAGGGGCGAGGCCGCAACTGTCTACACCGGCTCCCATCATCCGCGAAGAGGGCGAATCTCCTAGGTCGCCTGCACCACGTTCTGCCACGGACCCCTACTACCGCCGCAAGTCGACCGCGTTCCTCCACCCGGGTCAGCGTGCGTCGTCGCCTGGCCCGATCGAGGAGGTGGACGAGCTCCTTTCGCCGTTTAGCCACCTCGAGGTGTCCGCCCAACCCGAAGACGACGAGGGCATGTTCCGGTCCGAGTCACCGGAGATGTTCGAGGAAGCACTTCGGCGGGCGAGTGCCAACACCCTCGACCCCAACCTTCTCCGCGGCAGGCGCGAGTCGAGTCGCCTCTCTAGGCTTGGCCGCATTGAGCAATCCTCGTCGCTTCAGATCCCGGTCGGCGGTGGTCCCGTGGTCCGGCGGGAGTCGACAATGGCCCCAATCGTCAGTAAGGAGACGGCGGACCCTGTCAAGCCTGATGAAGGGGGCGCCGATGGCCTCGCTGCGCCGTTCAAGTTGGAGTGGGTCAAGGTGGCGCCACTTAGCTTCTTCCGCACACGCCACCTACGGAACCCGTGGAACGGTGACCGCGAGGTCAAGGTGTCTCGTGACGGCACTGAAGTTGAGCCGAGTGAGTTATTCTCTAGTTGTGATTTGGTGCGAGTGCTGACGTGATAGATGTTGGACAGCTTTTGATCAACGAATGGGAAAAGTTGGAAACGGAGGCGAACCCTGCCAGCGAAGATGCCCCGGACGCGGCACACGAAGCGACCGAGGTAACGGACAGCGGGGAGAAGGCTGCTGATTCTGTGGCCACTTGAGTTGATGGAGGAGGAGGAGGCAGAAGAGGTAGCTGGCAGAGGCAGAGGCGGACCTGGAAGTGGAGAGAGCGTTCAAAAGCGGGTCTCTCTCGATACATACGCATTATTTTTTTCCCTTGTTTATACAAGCAGTCGCAGCGGCGCATCGTACGCATCATTCTACACACGCAAACCGGACGAAGTTATATGCATTGTCTGTGGAAATTTCCTTGATGGCTGTGTAAAGATAGACCTGGAGTTTGAGTGGTGAGTAGACCAATTAGGCAAATGGCCAATTGAGCAATTGGCCAACTGAGCAATTGGCCAACTGAGCAATTGGCCAACTGAGCAATTGGCCAACTGAGCAATTGGCCAACTGAGCAATTGGCCAACTGAGCAATTGAGCGATTAGGAGCGATTAGGAGCAATTAGGAGCAACATGAATATGACGCAAGTATGGTACGGTGAGGACCATATGGTCAGTTGAGTTGGGTCAAAGAGTGGAGAGGGTCAGAGTGGCTAATTCAAACGTCACTACCCGCCGGCTCATCTCGTCACTTCCTCCCCGCCACCGCCCACTTTGATTTGCCTTCATTCATAGTACAAGTGATAATTACAATTCAACCGCAACCACAACAGCGCCACTCATCCTATCAATCATCTATAAACTCTCCATCCTTTCATCCATCCACAATCCACATCCACATCAACGCCACACAAGACTGAAACACTCATTTCTCACAACGACGCAATGTCAACCCCCGATTTATTACAGAAACTAGGTGACCTAGGCATCTCGGATCGTTCCGCCCGCTTTGCCCTTTCGGTGCGTCTCTCTCTCCCTCTCTCTTCTCTCTCCTCGCTCCTCACCCCTCACCCCTCACCCCTCGCCCCTCGTTCCTTGACTCTCGCCTCTCGCCCCAATAACCCTCGCCGATCCGTGCTCGCAACTTGGTGATGTGGGATTCGGGAGATCTGGGGATTTGGAAAGGGCAGTTAACGAAATCATCGGCGAGTTAAGGTGTTTGTGTTCCCCGGCGGCCCGGCGGACTGGAGACTGGAGGACTGTGCTTTTGTCTCTTCAGTCAATTGAGTAAAGAGTAGATTACTTTACGCTCAATCGTTACAAGATATCAACATCCTTTCAACTACACAAACACACAAACACATACCCATACATCCCCTCTCTTCGTCCATCCCTCTTCTTCACTCCACTCCACTCCACTCCACTCCACTCCCTCTTTCATTCAACACACCCCTTCCTCCACACAGACCTCCACCTCCCCTCCCCTCCCCCCCACCCCTCTCACCACCCCCTCCTCCCCGACCAGCATGCACTTCCCCCGCTTCCGAACGTCCTCATCTGACTCGCAGCGGACGAACAACAATGTCGAGCAGGCTGCCGACTACGGTAAGTGTCCATGTCCATCACCACCGTTAGACTCGGATCAGGATCTGGATGACGATCACCTGCCTCTTTGAGCGATCGAGACAGACGTCGACAGAACGAACCCTCGGCCTTGTCCGCTGGTCTGGCCGCGGTGATGACTCGAGACCGTCGTGGCGTGCAACAACCGTCCATGACAGATTCTCATCTTTTTCCGCTTCTCTTTACTCTACTGCCCCACCGCATCCTCACCATCCACTTGGCGCCTTGGTTCTCGTGCTGACACCTCTTCTTGTCATTTACGACCTGCAAAACTCGCTCATCCTCGTCGCTCCTCAATCGCATCTTCACGATCCGCTCCCCACTTACCCTTCGCGCGTTGACTCGCGATCGTGTGACCTCCTTACCACCTGTCCTTGCGTATCCTCCCGGCAATGGCCCCACTGCACCGCACCTCATCCTTACCTCCTGCCATTTCCGACTACTTTGGCCGGCTCAAAGTGTTCTCTGGAAAGGCAGGCAAGGATGAGGTATGTCACTCACTTTCCATTGTCCCCGCTAACCCCAGGTAAGCCAAGATTCACTGGGGAAGGAGAAGACAAGCGCAACGCTGGATAGCGATCCAGCTCCACTCCCACAAGTCGACCCGTCCAGTCTGTGGCAACGATTCCGCAGGCGCATGTCTGTCGATCTCACACCGTACCCTTCAACCGATACTGAAGCTGTCGACTGCAATGCTTCGCCCTCATCATCACCCCAGATCCCCATACTGACGCTCAATTCTTCCACAATCAACCCCGCCCCGCCTGCCTCTGTACCCAAACCTTCCCCTCCTGCTCCTAACCCACGCACCCTTGAACAACAGTCGGATGACTTGATCCGCGCAGCCCTGGGACGCGGACGCACGTCGTCCGGCTCGGCTCAGTCATCTGGTATCTCGACTCCCACATCCAAGCCGACAGCTGGCGCTCTCGCAGCACTGGGACTTCGCGCTGCGGCCATCGCGAACCCGCAACAGTCGGTGATGCCTCCCCCGGTTCCTGTCGAGTCCTCATCCACGGCTTCCGTCAAGCCAAATAAGTCGCTCTTGGTGCCGTCCAAGCCGATCGGCAGCCGACTGTCGAAGAGCGAACCGAGGTCGCGCTCCCCCAGTCCCTTCTTCCGTGCGCGCAAAGCGCGTGAAGAGCGTCGTGAGCGCTCGCCTAGTCCTGACATTGTGGCGCTCCGCAAGGACTCGCTCGCTGCGGACTCGGACGTCGAGGGCCTAGTTAATGACCGCGGGCGAGGACGTTACCGCCCGCGCTCGTCTGCATATGACTCGCCCGAGTCGAGCGGTGGCGAGGAGGCCGATGGCAAGTCTGGCGTCCAGATCGCCGAGAAGCCCGTTGAGAAGACGGTGGTGCTGCACCACGACGACGATGAGGACGACGACGACGACGACGACGATCACCACGCTGACGACGATCACCACACGGGCGACGACGTCGACGAGCCGCTCGACTACGATGACGACGACTTGTGGGACCCTGAGACGTTCTTTGACGAGGAGACGGAGAAGAACACTACTGCCAACGCGTTCTACGCCGACCCGTCATGCGACGATTCCATCAATCATGAAACCAAGCAGGACAACTTTGACGTCTTTGGTGAGGATGTAGAGCAGGACTTGCTTGGAGAAGGGCCCAACGTCGTTGTGCCACCTGAGCCGCTGTTCGCCAAGCCTGGCGACAAGGTCCGCAAATCGGAGCGCTCTGGTCTCGACCTCGTCACTTCGCGCCCGACGTTTGCGCGTGACAGGTGTACAATTCAACTGACGCAGGGCGACCCGGACGCGGCGCTTGAGGATAGTGGCAAGCGCATGCGGCGTTACGTCGTCCTGAGCGACCTGTCCGAGGAGAGCCGGTACGCGGTTGAGTGGGCTATCGGCACGGTCGCGCGTGACGGTGACGAGGTCTTCCTCATCTCGGTCAATGAGAACGAGGACAAGGTCGACCCGAAGCACTGGAGCAACAAGGACCAGCAGAACAAGATGAAGTTGCAAAAGGAGCGTCAGACGACGGCTCTCCTCCTCGTGCGCCAGGTGACGGGTTTGCTTGAGCGCACGCGCCTCAACGTTACCGTGACGTGCCAGGCTATGCACGCCCAGAACGCGCGCTACATGCTGCTCGACGTTATCGACTTCCTCGAGCCGACGCTGGTGATTGTCGGCTCGCGCGGCCTGGGCCAGCTCAAGGGGTGAGCTATTATTCATTCGTGTAGCTAACAGCAGTATCCTCCTCGGCTCGACGTCGCATTACCTCGTGCAGAAGTCGTCTGTGCCAGTCATGGTCGCGCGCCGTCGCCTGCGCCGCCCGCTCCACCACACCAACCCCGAGGACTTGCGCCGCTCGCCGCGCGTCTCGCTGGCATCAGCCAACATTGAGAAGACGGCGCCGTCGAAGCAGGAGGACGAGGTCCTGGACGCTGCCGACGACGAGGACAACGACGAGCCCAAGCACCACGACAAGCACCATGGCATGCACCGTGAGAAGCACATTGATCGGCACCACGACGAGCACCACAGCGAGGAACCCCACGACGAGCTCAAGGTCGACGTCAAGGTCGTCGTCGAGGAGTAGTGCGTGTCGGAGCGCGTCTGAGCCACCCTGAGCTTTATCCCCAAACATCTACACGTATACCGAGTATGGACGTTGTAATGCAGTGTCGTTGTTGATGAGATGGTGGCTACTAACGGCGTCGCAGCGACGAAAGCTTACCTCGCTCATGCAGCATCGACAGCTCAGATACATCCAATAGCTACAAAACTACTCCTCGGCATCGTCCTCAACCTCGACGCGCTTCTTGGGCGGCGGGTGGGCGTCGCCGACGAGGTCACCATCCGCCTCGCCGACCTTGCGCTTCTTGCCGGCCACGACGTTGCCATCGAACGCGTCATCCTCGTCGTCCGTCTCGACGTCCCCGTCCTGGCGTAAGTGACGCCTAGCGATCCGGATGGCGGTAGGGCACACTGTCGCTGGTACAAATCCCCATTCAACATGCAACTCACCTCGACAAGCTCAGCAAGCATCCGGCGGCCCTCTGCATTCGGATCGTCATCATCCTCATACTCTTCATCCTCATCCTCCTCAAACTCGTCGTCCTCAAACTCGTCGTCGTCATCATCAAGTCCGTCATCCTGTCCGTCGTCAAGCCCCTCGTCGTCGGCCTCGACGTCGCTCACGTCGCCGTCGGAATTGAGCGCCGTGCCATTCTCCGTGGCCTATGGTGAAGAAGAAGGGGGTAGGGAGAGGGGATGGGACAAAGGGAAGCGTCAGCACTATTCCACCCCACCAATTGCTACGACTCACATCCGCAACTTGCTTGTCCGGGACCGGGTCGACGACGTTGGCCTCATCGACAGCGACTGATGTCAGCGTATGCCTGGGAATGGATGGATGGGTTGCTCGAGTGGATCCTAGGTCGAAGAATGACCTAAGCCTGGTCCATGCATCCCATGACATTTCCAGTATACCGCAGACATGATAGTGGATGTGGAGCTTTGGACATTGAGATCCTTGGATGGCGGAGTGTTGGAGCGCGTGTCGGATGTGAGTCACCGCGAGTACACAAACGTCCCATCCACACCATGCTCCATCCCATCCCCCATCCATCCCATCCCCTATCCATCCATCCATCCACATCCCTCCATCCACATCCATCCACATGAAGAACTCACCATCCTTGTTCTCTGACATGTTGTACGATTCGTGGGTTAAGGAGTGATTGATGAACGTGTCTTAACCCGGAATATCACACTTAGACTCTCTAGGTTCCGGTTCCGGTCTAGATGGACTGAGGGGAGTCCGGGGCTCCAGTCAAAATCACCGACTTAAACTGGAGAATGACTCGGTGCCATGTCAAAAGCAACAACTCACATCTCTCTTGTCTCTGAAATCGCAAACATGAACCTCGACGCAGTCGTCCCGCCACATGTGCTCACTATCGCTGGTACGTTTGGGCGAGCTGGCCGCCGGGTTATCTTGGGCATTGAACTCAGCCTCCCCTCCTCCCTCCTTGCCCCCCCCCCCCCCCTCCCCCTCCCCCTCCTCCCCGTCCCCCCACCCTAACCCCAGGCTCCGACTCTGGCGGCGGCGCCGGCATCCAGGCCGACCTGAAAACCGTCTCCGCCCTCGGCTGCTATGGCAGCAGCGTAATCACCGCCCTCACAGCCCAAAACACCCTTGGCGTACAGGGCGTACACGTCGTTCCCCCCGAATTCGTCACTGAGCAACTCGATTCGCTCTTCAATGACGACCTTGTCCCCACCGCAATCAAGTTTGGCATGTTAGCTGGTCCCCCAACCATTTCAGCTTTAGCATCTTATTTCTCAACTCTCCCCACCCGCCCATTCCTCGTTTTGGACCCAGTCATGATCAGCACTTCGGGACATGAACTGCTCGCCCATTCGGCGCGTGATGTTCTTCTATCACACCTTTTACCTTTAGTTGACCTTGTCACGCCCAACATTCCCGAGGCTGGCGTGTTGTTGGGTTCTGGGTCGAATCCAAACCCCAAGAATATCGGGGAGGTGGTCAACCTAGGAAAAGAGCTGTATCCGGTACTTAATGGTCCAGCACTTCTTTTGAAAGGTGGTCATTTGCCCGTTACAAGGTCTTCGGTGGAAGAGTTTATTGAAAAGAATGGTGATATAGAGGTTGTTTGGCTTACTCATGGACCGATTGCCGTTATCGACGATTATCGGGCTACTATCAATCTCGCACCAACGAGCGAGGACGTCGTAGTCGATCTCCTGGTCGAAGAGGACGGAATGACACTGGTCGTAGGACCATGTGTTGATACTTCGTCAACTCACGGTACAGGGTGTACTCTCTCGGCGGCACTTGCGTCATGCTATGCCCTCGAGGCCGAGGCGCCCCACGTCAATGGCGACAAAGCGGATAAGCCTAATGCCAATGGTGACAAGCCCAACGGTGACATCAAGGGGCGCAAGCGTATCTCGCATGATGCCGTACGCAAGGCCATCACGTACACCCAAACGGCAATTGCGACTGCACCGAAGATGGGCCGCGGCAACGGACCGCTCAACCACGGACACTGTGTGGCGCCGCGTGTGATCCCTGCGTGAGTAGACCTTTATCCTCTATCCTATCGCCCATTCACAACCTCTGACCGCTCAATACAAATTCGGCTGACGACAGACCCACAATCCACAACCCTGCCCCGTTCACGTCGCACCTCATCGCCAACGCCCCAGACTGGGACGCGTACGTCAAGCACCCATTTGTCATTGCGCTTGGCAACGGCACACTCCCCCGCGAGGCGTTCATCCACTACATCACACAGGACTACCACTACCTTAGGCACTACGCGCGTGCCCACGCTGCAGGCGCTGCCAGGGTCGAGGATATGGCGACGATCCGAGCCCTCTCCGAGATTGCGCTACACATCGCTCGCGAGAGCGAGATGCACATTGAGGTGGGTTTGGGCTGGAGTCTTGCTCAATCCAATTCAATTGCTGTAATTCGCTGATCTCAGTTCTGCGCGTCGTTCGGCATTACCCGAGCCGATCTTGAGGCTCTCCCCGAATCGGCCGCGTCGTCCGCGTACGCCCGCTACGTTCTGGATATAGCGAATTCCGGCGACGTGCTGGACATGCTCGTCGCCGTCCTCTCCTGCCTGATCGGGTACGGCGAGGTTGGACTGTGGCTCAAATCGCGCGTGGCGACCGGCGAGACCATCGAGGACGGAAACCCCTACAAGCGGTGGATGGACGACTACGCCGGCCACGACTTTATTGGGGCGGTGCGCCGTGGTATTGCGACCCTCGAGGAACGCGTGGTCCGTGAACAGCCCGGCGTGGCAAAGGTCCAGCGCCTCAGTCAGATCTTTGCAGAGTGCACGCGCCTCGAACGCGCGTTTTGGCAGATGGGCCTCGACCAAAGCTGGTAGATGCAGTCTTCTTTGAACAGAAGAGAGATCGAAAGATAGACTATGCATAGACTCTACATTTTGAATCATCCCGGATGAGGCCGCACTTCGGTCGCGGCCAGACTGGTCTTGCTCGCGTTGGAATGAGGTTGATACACGTACGTCTCCTCACCCTCGTACTGCACGGGTGTGTAGCACCCTTCGCGGCCGAGCGAGATGTGTGGGCGGTACGGTGCGCGCGTCGCGACAGGAGTTGGGGGCTGGTGTCAACGGAGAAAGAGGTAGGGGGAGGATAGGGAGACAGACTAGGGACTCACATACACCGCAACCTCTTCAGGAGACACGACTGATATGCGCGGGTCGGCAATCGTCCTCTTCTCGTTCCTCTTCCGCCGCAACCGGAACCATAGCAGTGCGAGCGCGCCGGCAACGACCAGCACACCGAGCACGCACCCGACAGCAATGCCGGCGACTTTGCCCTTGTCCGTCTTCTTGCACCCCTTGCCCACGCAGCCGGTCGCGGTCCCGGTCCCGGTCGCAGCCGCGGCCACTACCGTCGTCCAGCTCGTGATCGTCGCTGTGGTGAAGCTGGCGGGTCGGGCCAAAGGTGTTGCCATTATACGCGAATGAGAAGAAGAAAGAGTGAGAGAATGAAAATGAGAATGAGAATGGATCCACGGAACGGGAAAAAGGTGAGCTCGAGCGTTGCGAAAGCGAAGATGGCCCATGGCTCGGCACATCGGGAGACGGTCCGTGCACTACCTTTTGGTCCTTTTGGTCCTTTTGGTCATGTTCGTTACTTGGTCACTTGGTCACGTCGGTCCGTGCGATGCTCGGTTCGGGTTAACATGTCCATACGCATACACTATCCCAAGACCAATGTCCTCTAATGGGTTTTGATACGCAGCTTGGCTGCAGAGAGGCTGTTCCTCTAGTCCTTCGGCCCTTGGGCTGGCACATTCACACCAGCGCCAGTGGCCCACCGGGGCGCCATCTTCTTGGCGCACTTTGCTCGCACTCGCGTCTAGCTCCATAACGGGAAGTCGGCAGGCACATCCAGCGCGTTCCATCCCGTGTTGAGGCCGTTCAAACCGCCCTCCTCGTCCATGAGGAATGAGAAGATGTCAAAGCTCGCGGCAGGGTCGACGCCAGTCGCGTCTGTTGCACCAGTACCGTTCGTGTCACCGCCAGTCATGCCCGAGAGTGCGAGCTCGGCGTTGATCGCGTTCGGAACGCCAGACGGCGCGCCGGGAACGACCGCACTCGTTGCTGCCTGGCCCGAGCTGCTTCCGAGCCACGCGCCAGCGACGCTCGCGAGCGACGGCGTGCCCTGATTGCCGCCCGAAACCTGTGCGGCAATACCGTACGGCCCGAACGAGTGGAACGCGCTCGGCGGCAGGCTCGCGGGAATACTCCCCTGGGTCCTTGTCGTCGCTGCGGCGTCGTTGCGCACGCTCACCTTGGTGCAGCTCTTGCGGACCTGCGCAGCCGCCGCGGCGGCCTTGGCTCCGTTCGTGTATCCTGACGCCTTGTGATGGGAGGTGAGAGGGTTAAGGAAGAGATGCTCGAGGAGAGTGAGCTCGTACGGGAGCGTCGTGGGCGGGAGGGGCGCGGGGAACGTCGCGTCGTTCGGTAACGGGTCGTCGCGCGCCGAGCTGAGTGCCGCGGCGCGGAACCGACCACCGGGAGAACGCGCCTGGGGAAGCCCGTCCTTGCGCGGAGGCGACATCTTGGAGAGCTGCTCGATGATGGCCTGCGACACGCTCTTCATAGTGTCGTGGCACGCCTGGGCCGAAGGCACACGCGCTACCGTTAGCAAGCTGTCTTCGAAGGGCATATAGGCCCCTTCTGGCGGTAGCAGAAGCGACTCACGTGCAAGGTATTCGAGAACGGCAAGGCACGAGTCAACGTCAATCATCGCTTCGTCCAGCGAGGGGACACGCCCGTCGCCCAAGCTGTACAAGTTGTAGAACGCGTACAGGTAGGAGAGTCCGGCCATGAAAGAGAAATGGCTCGTCATCCACAGCCAGCTGATGCGGTTGTTGATCTGCATCCTGCGGTAGATGCGGATGATGTAGCTTGAACTGGCCAGAACAGTGCCCAACGCGCTGCGGCTCGGCTTGGGGTTGCCGCGAGATGGGCGGAAGAGCAGCAGGCACGAGTTGTGGAACGAAATGGCGTAGCCCTCTGTCGAAACGGTGCCACGCGGTTCCGGCGCACTGGAGAGCCACGACTTGAGCCGCTCAAACATGTCGTCGAACCACTCCTCCTTGGGCGGGGGCTGATTGTTGACGCCATATGTGTTGTTCAAGATCTCCGACTGCAGCTGGCGGAGCTTGACTGTGTGCACGAACACGGCCTTGTACGCACAGGGTTCGCCCGTGTATGGGCCGTACTGGCCGGGCTTGATGTCAACATCGTGCTGGACCGCCGGCAAGGCGGCACAGATGAATCCGTCCGGGATGCTGGGCGGACGGCCGAGAGACTGCGAGAGAAGTCGGTCCATCTTGTACGTGATCCAGAAGAGGCGGCGGCGCATGTCGAGCTCCAGGTTGTCAACCTTCTCAGTCTGGGAGTTGTTCTCGTTGTGGAAGCCGAGATCAACACAGGTGCGCGTCGCGAGGCCAACAAGGAACCAAATGGAGCCCTTGTCCGGGTTGAGTAGCGAATACCACACAAGGAGCAGGATCGCCTGCAGACTGATGTAGTTCTGCGACTCGAACACCGAATCCAGGTGATTGAGCGCCTCGTTGTGGAACGCCTCTGAACAAGTGCGTAACTCGTCTGGTGGGTTGACAAAGCGTGAACTCGCCATTGAGCTCAGTGCGAGCACCATCATTACGACAAAGACGTCGCTCTCGTCGACGTCGACGCCCTCACGCATGCGCTGTAATTGCTTGCCGAGGGTCGGGATATGGATGATGGGCGCAGTGACGCCGACGAAGTCGACGTACGCAGCCACAAGACGCTCGACGGCTGGCTGCGGTGGGAGAGGGGGCACGACGAAGGCACGGCGCGTCCGCCTGCCCGACGACGACGAAGCGGAGGGCGCGCGTCCGCTCGGCGCTGGCATCGCAGCTGACCTCGGCGTAACGACGCGCTCTGGGGACATGCGGTAATCGCCCTCGCGGTCATGCTCCATGTGGGTGACAGGTGAGTCCTTGCTGTCGCTTGGCGACTCGCCCGCGCGGCCGTTGGACGAGTTGAAGAGCGTCGCGCCCGACGAGCCCGACACGGCGTGACCTGTACGCAACGCAGCGTCTTGCACCATGCGCGTAAGTGAGGTCGCGGCAGCGGCGCCCGAGGTTATCGGGTTCTGATTCCGCTCCCGAGACACCGATCGTCGACTGCTGCTGCTGCCGACGACTGGCGATCGGGGCGAGTCGCTGTTGTTGAGCGGCGTGGGGGGAAGGGGGTAGTCAGGTCTGCGGCTGGGTATTCCCGACGGCGAGTCCCATGGCGAGCGCATTGGGGGCTCGCCCTCCGGACCCTGCAACGTTGGGTCGATAGCCAGGCCCGACGAGCCGCCAAACGAGCTAACCGCATGGGAAGAACTGGCGCCAATGTCGCGCTTGGTGCGCCCGATGGGGTCGCCACCGCCGCCTCCCGACTGCAACGACGCCACCTGGGCACGCAATGAAGCGACTTCCTGCTCCAGTTGGTGGAGGTAGCTGGACCGTCAGTGGCAAGAACGGTGGTACTACTCACTTGCGCGAGACGTTGGTCTTGGAGATGGCGTCAAAGCCAATGCACTCAACCTTTGCGCGCTCACACGCGGAGCAAGCCGGAAGCTTGCCGTCACATTTCTGCTTGCGCGAACGGCAGCGTGTACATGACGAAATGGCACGGGCGACCTTGTAGGTCGGCTGCTCGGGCCCGGGATGGGGCGATTCTGGGATGGTTGGGGTCGAGTTTGTACGTGCTGGTGGGCCCGGCTGGGAAAATGTGGGGAGCGACGAAGTTGGCGGATATGGCGAGTAATGACTCGACGCGTCGGACGACGTGCGGCGCACAGAGGGTACCTTCATGACGGATGCTGATGGTGGTGGTTAGGTATAGCAGGTGGATGATAGTTGACGGCGCAAGCCGGTGAATCTGTGACCGGATCGGACAAGAGCGACGGGCACGAGCGGGACAATCGCTACCGCGCTCTCGTGGGCGACGGTGACAAACAAACGACGAACCGGATGCACTAGAGCTGGTGGATGAAAAACCACAAGCAAATGCTTGTCCGGAGACGGTGTGGGTAATGATGGATGAGTATGAGTCGACTTGTAGCCTGTGGACCTTTGGTGTGAGAATGGGGGAGTAGGGTGGCTGAGCCGTATGTCAGCCTAGGCCGGCCGGAGAAGGTGGGAGTTCAGAGTCGGCTGGTGCAGGCGGCGCAAGTCTGACAGCAGTACGACAAACATTGGCTAGAAACCGAGACATTATGTTTGGTCATAGGGCCTATTGAATTGTACCTCTCTTTCATAATGCTTTTAACTCGTCGTCTCTAATTGTGTTTTAAAAGTAAGGTCTCCAAGGGCATTAGAAGCAGAGCATGTGCCCTGCTCGCCCTGCTTGCCCTGATGGGGTCTGTGCATTCCGCCAGTGCTGAGTCTCACTCAACACAGCGCACGTCACCGGTCAAATCCGATATCATTAGAAAAAATGACTCAGCTCACAGGCCTAAACCTATCCAAACTAGGCTCACCAACAGTGGTTGACTAACCTCTTGTCACGTGGGGAACGCGCCCGACGCGTCTCGCTTTCATGACGCTTGTTGACTTTCCTCCTCGCCCTTTCAACCATCACAACACACAACAATGAGTATGTCTCTGCTAGCCCAACGAATAGCTGACACCAGGCGAAAACCCATACTACGCTGGCAGAGAGGGTGGTGGCTTCATGCAGGCCGGGTCGCCTTACGGCGGCGGCTCGCAGCAGAGCCCTGGCGGCGACGGGAGGAAGGTGCGCGTGAGGGAAGATCAAGCTGATGGCAGCGTACCAACCAATCGCTCCGACCTGTTACGGTGCAGCAGATTCTCAACGCCGACCAGCCAGTGCCAGAGTCGGATTTCCAGATTGACGGCGCAGACATTGGACCAGTGAGTGGAAGGGTGGCCGAGGAAGGTGGTGGTGGCAACGGTGCTCTCCAGAGGCGAGCCGCGGCCATTGGCGTAGGTCCCTCGACTGTGATAATGACCTGGCCTGCGCAAGTTGACTGTCTTACAGACTTTGCCACCCGCATTCGTCACCGTTACCAGCCCGGAGCGGCGCCGCCCTTGAGCGACTCGCTGACTTTCAGATCCAGTTTGTCGGTACCGTCCACAACAGGTCCTCGACGGCGACCAACGTCTCGTACGAGGTTGGTGACGGCTACGGCTACATCGACGTGCGGCAGTGGCTGGACAGCTCGGATGACGATTCTGGCAAGACTGATGGCATCGAGCAGGACAAGTTCGTGAGCGTCATCGGCACCATCAAGGTGTTCGGTGGCAAGCGTCACGTCTCGGCGCAGACGATCCGGCCCATCGAGGACCATAACGAGGTGTATCACCACTTCCTCAAGGCGCTGCACGTCAGCCTAACAATCCGCAACCCCGGCGCTGTGAGTGTGGCTCTCTCCAATGCTGACGCCAGGCCAAAGGAGGTGCTGCGGCGGCTGGTGCGAATGCCAACGCCAACGCCAACAGCTACGCAGCGCCAGCGGCGGGCGATGGCGACATGTACGGCCATCTTATCCCAATGCAGAAGAAGATCATGGAGATTGTGTCGGCGGACACGAGCGGCGAGGGCATGCACGTCAAGCATGTCGGGCGCATGTGCGGCGCAGTCAACGGCGAGGAGGTGATGGAGGCGATTGAGCAGCTCATGGGCGAGGGCCTGCTCTATTCGACGATCGACGATCTTGTGAGGAGCTTGTGTGCTGTTGAGCTAACTTCAGCACGTCGCAGCGGCCACATAATCTTGCATGGCGTTCGGTGGCGTCGGCTCGTGTGTCATAGAAGCTGTAAAGAAGCGTGTGTACGATGTAGACATGAGCTGTTTGTGGGTGTTGGTGACTATGGCCAAGTTTGTGGGGGTGGTTGATGAGCACGTGTAATGTCTGAGAATATACTGAGTGGCTGAGACGACTGTGCGTTGAAGAGTAGAAAGTAAATATCAGGACATTTCAAAGGTTGAATTGAGGAATAGGGACTTTGAAGCTCCATTTGAATTCAGGTGTCAAGTAAACCCTGGAGGGGGTTTTGCGCCACTCTGTCTCTTGGCGCGTTCCCACCCATGTTAGTTGTCCTTCTCTTTGGCCCTCTTCGCTTCCACAATTCAGCCTCTCCTCACGATCCCTCACCATGAATAGCCATTAACGCTCCAGGAAAGCGACAGGAGGTATTCACCAAGGAAGCTCAACAAGCTCCACAGCCAGGCGCGACGCGGGGCGAGGGCTTATGCGGCCACGGCATGAGCGGCGCAAACCTGACCCATCTCCTGTTGAAGACTTGGGCCCCCCAACGCGTCCAACTTGTTGTTGTTGCTAATCTCATCCCCACCTGCTCCAGTTTAACATGCGCGGCGAACACTGCATCGCGGGCGCCTCGGTGCTGACCTTGATCTCGGTCATCCTCCTAATCTTCGTCAACATTGGGCAGATCTCGTCGGGAGCTGTCACGAGCGGCCTGTACATGGTACAAGTGGATGTGTCGGGTTTCGGTAACGCGGTGCAGAGCGCCAACAAGAAGAGCGACAACCTCTACTGGACGCAGAACACGCCGCTCGGGCAGAGCAAGGGCCTGCGCCAGTACTACCGCTACGGGCTGTACAGTGAGTTCTGCTCAAGGGAATGGGGACGAGCAAGCTGACGGCAGACGCTTGTGGATACCAGAAGTCGGGGGGCGTGTGCAATGCCACGACCATTGGGTACCCGTTCGCGCCGTTCGAGCAGATGCTCGCGGATACGCCGAGCCAACCAATCGATTACAAGAAGATTACGCAGGATATTATTCCCTCCAGCACGTTCAAAAATAATGGCTGGAACGGGAGCTTGTCGCGCTCAGCGTCCAGCCTCATCTTCGTGAGTCTCCATTTGTCCAACTTTGCCGGGTAGTTGATCAGCTGACTCCAGGTCGCCTCTATCCTGACACTCCTAGCGTTCATCTTCGGCCTGATCAAACTCCGTTTCTGCTTCCTCATTGCAGCTGGGTGTGCCGGCCTCGGCGCGTTCTTCCTCATGATCGGCGCGGCGATTTGGACGTCCATCATCGCCAAGAACGCATGGCTGTCCATCGTCAAGGTCCAAGGTGGCGTCAACCTCGGTATTCTCGTGACCCCCGGTCCGGCGCTGTACCTCACCTGGGTGAGCTTTGTGCTCGTCACCATCAGCGTCGCGCCGTACGTCATCTCGTGCTGCACGTACCGCAAAGCGGCGCGCGTCGGGTCGTACTGAGCGGCTGAATAGGATCATACTGGACAATAGACCGCGGATACATGGATCTTGCTCTACCCTCTACACTCTACGTTCTAGTGATACAACACTGTACGGCCCGCCCCGCTTGCTTACATCACCTCGACCTCTTGCTCAGCCCCGCAAGTGCATCGCTGGATGGTGTGCGTGTCCCCATGCCGGTCCGTGACCTCCTCAGCGTCCTCAAACTCGTGCACGTGTTGCGCCTCCACGCGTCGCTGGTACTGGTTATTGCGTGTCCGTTTCCGGAGGCTTTCGTCAGCATCTCCCAGTTTGGCTATTTGGCTACTCACTCCCTAAGCCCGGCCTCAAACTTTGCCTCGCGCTTGCGCTTCTTCTGGTCATCACGCCGCGCCCACTCGGCATCGAGCCCCTTCTCCCCTCCCCACTTCTTCCACGCGACTTCCTCGACCTGCATCCGCAGGAACAGCATCATGTTTGAGTACGACGCGGCGTGCGGGTTGGCCTTGAGGAGGTGTGGTAAGAGATCGGTATCGCGTAACTCGGGATCTGTCAAGAGATAGTCCTGTCGTCAGCACGCCCCATCTCCAACTCACTTCCTTGCACTCGGTCTTGGTGAGGAGGCTGTATTTGTCGGGATATTTTTCCTTGCAGTTCTTGCACACGCGCACATCAAATACTTTGAGGAGCTGGTTGTCGATCTCGAGGGAGCCGCACTCGTCACATCGTGGTGACGAGTCGGGCAGGATGGCAGGTTCCTCGCCCTCACGTATCATCTGCTTCTCGCGTTCCTTTTGCCGCGCGACCTCGATCACACTCCGGATCCGGTCGCCCTCGAGGTCGTCCTCTGTCAAGAAACCACCGCGCGAATTATGCAGCTTGCTCAGATCGTACTCGAAGTATTTCCCCAATCCGGGATTGCGAGGAAGTGGTGCAGCGCCAGTCGCGGCCGCGGCGTCGGCCTGCGCCGACACCATGTTGCGTGCCGAGGTCGGTACAGCCGCTGCATTGTTCACTAATGATGGAGAGGAGGTGGGTGCCGAGTGTTTCGCTTTGGCTTTGAGGCGGTTGAGGGCTGCAGCGCGTGCTTGCGCCGGCGTGAGGTCGGACATTGTCAGCAAAAGTTGAGTCACTTGGAAGCAAGAGGATTAGACGAGATGGGTGGCGAAGGGTGGAAGGCTAAAGTGGAGGCCGAGAATCGCGTGGTCGCGCATGGATTTGATTCCGTGGGCCACGTGACCTCGGACAAAGGACAAAGGCCAGTCGCCGGTGGGCAGGTTGGGTGGTTAGGGGGACAATCGACAATCTGATGCGCAGCTATTGTTGGCAGCAACTCTCACGATCTGAATTACATGACCTCACTAATGCCCCACAGGCCACGTACATAAGATTAAAGGCGGATTCCTAATCGCGAGCTTCGTGGCTGGTGGAACGGGGAGGATACAAGGATGGCTGGGACGACCCAGGTCTGACGTCAAGGTCAGCTGATGGTTTCATGCGCGCCCCGCGTCCTTGGTCATGCGCCATATTGGTGTCTGCGTGTGTCTCGTCTCTCTGCTTCCCTACCCAATACTCCTATACTCCCATTCTCCCAGCGATGCATATCCAGCATGTGCAGTAGGTCCAGCAGGTCCGGTGTGTGGGCCTAGACTCGTGATCAGCCTGTGCCGGTTCCCACCTCTCACACATATATAACGCCCGCGTCCTTGGTCTATAGATACTCCCCCACTATCTATTACTCACTGAACTACCTATAACAATGTACCCGACCCGTTTCCGCTTCAACTCAAGCCAGCCCCAGCACCTGCCGACTGATGTGAGCCTCTTGTCTCCACCCATACTTGGCTGGTTCCACTCCGATCACGTCTCCCTCCTCCCCATCTCTGCTCTTCTTCTTTGACTCGGCTGAACCCAGGTCGACCCGACCAAGCTCTCGTCATACAAGAACATCCAACAGGCGTCGTCGCAGGTGAACCGCATGGCTCGCCGCGACCCCGGCCTCTACCCGTTGGCGTTCATCATGGTGGCCGCCGCCACCGTGACCGGCTACTTCCTAATGGCCAAGACGACCGAGCCCGAGGAGGGCCGTCGTATGCTTGCCCGCGGCATGGTCAACCCGTGGGACGACGTCAGCAAGCAGGAGCTGGGCGCTGGGTGAGTAGTGAGAGAGAGAGAGTTGGTGGTTCCCAGCCACTTTGTGACACGTGCCGCGACGGTGCCTGCCACTCGAGTATCCCTGATAGCTAACCTTTACAGTCAGGTCGCCGCTTTCAAGTACCGTTACCGGACTCGTGATGGACACATGGAGGACGGTTACCCGACCATCAACGTCGATATCCGCAAGGTGAGTCCTTTACGCTGTTGTAAAGTCAAGAGCTGACGCCCTCCTCTTGCATATGCGGGGCACTACGCTTCTCACGCACAATCCTCATCTCCCTCATCGACAACGTCTTGGCGCCTATCCCCGCTGATTTTTTCAACCTACAGGTCCAGGGCGACACCGAGCACAAGTACCACACCGGTTAATTCGGTCGATGATCGATGAGCGCTCAGAAGTCAGAAGCAAAGAAGAGAAGAGATCAGATCAGAAGTGATTCCATGCATACGTGTTTAGTTGTGAGTGAGAGAGAGAGAGTGTGTGTGTGTGAAGGGATGGGCACTTGATCAGGATTCTACTTTGAGATTACCAGTGATGGAAATTGATGAAACGAGTGGTGGAGGGGAACTTTGATGACAATGACACTTACCCCGCATTCACGCCATAACCTTGCTAGAGCCCTTAATCCCCTACATTTACTATGATACACCGAATACCATGCATTAATGAATATTGTCAGTTCTGTATCATTTTACAAGCATTAAGCAACAAAGATTAAACTTACTGGACTCAAAAGGGCTGGGCTTGGAGCTTTGTGTGAGATTCTACTATTGTTGTTCTTGGTAGATAGGATCGGTTGACGCGCCGCGTCCCGCCCAGGCCCTGTCAATCTGATCCCGCGTCTCCAGCACACCACCCACCACCAACCGCACTAGACACTTGACATCCAGTCTCTTCCCTTCTCTCTCTCCCATTCCATAATGGCTTACCAGCCCGGTCCCAGCTACCGCTCTCAGCTAGACGATCCCCAAGCCCAAGCCATGGCCGACGTCTCTAGCGGCCAGGTCGGCCGCACCTCCCCCATGCCTCCTGTACCATCCGTCGCCCAGTCCAACATCGGTCAGCCAGGGCAGCTTAATCAGCCAGGCGGCGACGTGACCATGGGCAGCCCATACCCTAGCAGCCCAAGCACGCCAGACCGCGGACCCGACTATGTCTACTTTGAGCGCCGGCCGCAGCAGTTTAGCGAAGAGACGCGCGGTAAGGCGACCGCCGCCAAGATGAAGCTCGAGCTGTACTACAAGGAGGCGGTTGAGGGTGTCGTCGGACGCAAGGAGCGGTGAGTTTCTTGGTTGGTATTTAGGCTGATGAAAGCCGGACAACGCTCGAGAAGCAGCTGCACTTGGACCAGATGACCCCGGAGAGCCTCAAGGCGCGTCAGCTCCTCGCGCTTGGCCGCCGCGAGTCCAAGTAGGTCCAAGCTCGACGTGACTGACCCCAGTTTCCTGCGCCTGCGGCGCACGCGCATCGGACTCGAAAACTTCCGTACAGTCAAGGTCATTGGCAAGGGCGCGTTCGGTGAAGTCCGCCTCGTGCAGAAGGCAGACACGGGCAAGATCTACGCCATGAAGAGTCTGCGTAAGAACGAAATGTTCAAGAAGGACCAGCTCGCTCACGTCCGTGCGGAGCGTGACGTGCTCGCCGAATCCAACTCGCCATGGGTCGTTCAGCTCTACTACTCGTTCCAGGACCTCAACAACCTCTACCTCATTATGGAGTTCCTTCCCGGTGGTGACCTGATGACTATGTAAGCTGCTGCAATTCGGTACAAATAGCTGACACCAGGCTCATCAAGTACGACACGTTCTCCGAGGACGTGACAAAGTTCTACATGGCCGAGTGCATCCTCGCCATCGAGGCCGTGCACAACCTGGGCTTCATCCACCGCGACATCAAGCCTGACAACATCCTCATCGACAGCCTGGGCCACATCAAGCTATCCGACTTTGGCCTGTCAACCGGCTTCCACAAGCAGCACGACTCGGCGTACTACCAGAAGTTGTTGGGAGGCGGCGATGTTAGCAACCACCGTCACTCGGCGGCGGGCGGCGCGGCGCGTAACTCGGTCATGGTCAACGCCATCAACCTCACCATGACGAGCAAGCAGGACATTGCGACATGGAAGGCCAACCGTCGTAAGCTTGCGTATTCGACTGTCGGCACACCGGATTACGTTGGTTATCTGTTTGAACAGCGCTGATGACAGATTTCCCCAGAGATCTTCCTGCAGCAAGGCTATGGAAAGGAGTGTGATTGGTGGTCGCTCGGTGCGATCATGTTTGAGTGCCTTGTCGGTGAGTTTGTTTGGTCGGCGTGATCAGGGTGTTGTCGCTGATCCGCTCTCCATTGTGGGACGCTCCCCTCCCTCCCCGCGTCCTCGCTAACCTCAGGTTACCCACCGTTCTGCTCGGAGAACGCGCACGACGTGTACCGCAAGATCATCGACTGGCGCAACCACCTGTACTTCCCAGACGACGTCCACCTGTCGCGCGAGGCCGAGGACCTGGTGCGGCGCATGCTGTGCGAAGCGGACCGCCGCCTCACGGTCGAGCAGCTCAAGGCACACCCCTTCTTTTATGGCGTCGACTGGGCGACGATCCGCAACATTGACGCCCCATTCGTCCCCCATTTACGCTCGATGACCGACACAAGCTACTTCCCCACCGACGAGTTGGAGCAGGTCCCCGACGTCCCCCAAGGACAGGACAACAGCTCGAACGCGACAAAGGACCTTGCGTTCTTGGGTTACACGTGAGTCGAGGCCGCGCGTCTGTCCGGCTCTGGAGCCTCCAGCAGGCTCCAGCAGGCTCCAGTTTCTAGGACGACAGGCAGCTGACCCCAGTTTCCGCCGCTACGAGATGCTCTAGATTTTCACACACCGCACAGCGGCCCACTCATTCTCTCACAGGTCATAGGGCTGATACGATCGATACCTTGTATGCACAACGTCCACACGCTGTCAGTTGGAGCTGCAAGAAACAAGAGGGATTCATCATTATGGTTCGTGCAGGGCGGACAGCTAAGTTGTCGTGTATGTGGATTGTTTTGGTTTGGTGTAGCCCGCTATGAGAGGCGAGCGGCGCCAGGCTGAATGTCGTTCGGAATCGGCTCGGAGCTTGTTGCTGCTGGCGCGTTGGGCTGGAATCCGCTAGGATAGACTGTGTTGGGGTGGTACGTCTCAGTTGTTGGAGCCTGGACTGTCTGGTTCTCGGTGTTGGGTTGGTAGCCTTGAATCACTGGTTGGGCCTGGAGCCCGTTTAGCTCGCTGCTTGGTGGTGCGTTGGATTGGGACTCGCCAGCGGGCGGCTGATAGTCGGTGTTGGCCATCTCGCGTGTTTGCGGGACCTCACTATGGAAGTTCTGGGTGGGATTGGCCTCAAACGCTGGTGCAGGCATGTACGACGCCGTTGGCGGCACGTACCCGTTTGGTGAGGGCTGGTATCCATCTCCTGGTGCGGCGCTATCGGGCCCAACAGGCGGTGTTTCTACATCACCAGCCTAGAATCAGATCCAGCAAAGAGGTGAGACTCACCTTATCCTCTGCCTGAGCCTCAGCCACTTCCTCATCGCCCTTTGCCTTTCGCGCCTTTTTGTCCTTGAGTTTCTTCCACACTACGATTGCGACAATAATAACGACAATGGCACCAATGACAGATCCGACAATGATGCCTGTCTTCTTACTTGATTTGCCCGACTTGCAGGAAACTCGCCACCCATCAACATCGAAACACTCTGTCACAGTCTTCTTGCCGACCAATCTACTTGTTGTCCGACTGGGTCCTTTGGCGCCCACCTTGGTCCCTCCCGAACTGCTGCCGGAATTGTCTGTGCCAGACCCAATCTTGCCGGTAGAACCACCCGTCTTGGCCGTCGCGACCTGGGCACTTCCGGCTCTGGTTCCCGAGTCCTTCTTGGTCGCCATTGTGAGTGAGTGAGTCAAGTGGGAGACGTGCATCGGTCTAGTGGAGTTTTAAAACTGGGAAGAGAGATCTCGACTTGGGATCCAAGCGTTCAGTTCAAGATGTTAATTTAGTCTTGGCAGGGACGCTGAACCGAATAACTGGATATGCCACTCATCCAATCCAAACTAGTCGAATCGGTTCATCCCGCTTTTGTAATTTGTCTTTTGAGTAGATCTTCTTGTTCGGGTTAGGATTAAGGATTTGCAGTGCTTTGCTTTCCCTATCTTTGATTTAAATTCCTCCGATCCGTAACCTGTGCTGCGGATAAAGGTGATGTTTACTCAGGGTCAGATTAAGCTTGCCCGTAATTGTCAACCCATTTCCATCTCGAGACTCTTCGGTTCCGCAAACGCGTGGGAGAGTACGTGCAATGTCATCGTCCCTTCGAGGTGGGCATCCTCACAGCCTAAAGGAAGAGAAGAGAAAAAAGCGATGAAGAATAGACAATGATGAGTGATTTCACGTCAACCTTAGCACTTGATCTGGCAACCGTCGTCCTCATATCACCGCCAAAACTACTTGTTGCGCTTTGTTGGAGCTCGACACTGAGCCAGTACCATATGTTCCTGTCGCCTTTCGAGCTCGAACTCGATCCCTTATTGGGCCAGCCTTTTGAACCCGGACTTGCCCTTCCCGACCCCCTTCCCATTGAGAGTGATTCAGTGATTGAGTGTGTAGAGGATTTTAAAATGACAAAGTTGAACGGTTACTAAACGGATTGAGCTTGTGGAGGGTGAGATGAGGGCTTTAAGACGACAAAACAGTTGCGCGGATTCTGTTCCATGTTCACGTCGCTTCAAAGTGCGGTCCCACGTAACTTAGTAGCCCAACGAGACAGCGGGGATTCCTTGTCCTTTGCCCGCAATCCATAAATGCCCGCGATCGAGACGCCTGAGAATTAAATACCTGAGCCAGGGCGCTAGACCGCTAGACGCCATCAAGGCGTTCTACAGCATGGACATGGTGATGATGTTTTAATTGACGGTATTTCCGATTTCTAGTCAGTGTCCCAGATCCACCATCTTGCTCTCATGTTTGCCGATACATAGTGGAATGTGTTTCATTCAACCAATGCTGCTGCGGATCTTGATGTGAACAAAATTAAGCTTGTCCACAATTAGTCCATTTTCATTACCAGCCAATTGTTCGAGTCCGGAAATATGCTCAGGCGGCGTGGGTGCACGGTTTATGTCAACCCGTCCATGGGAGGCTCACGGCGTGAGTGAGGCGGACACATGTGGTTAGGGACGTGGTTGACATTTACCTATCTCACGCTTCAATGACTTGACCTCGTTGGTCGAATGGTGTGCCCCATTGCGTCCCGAGGGCAGATGTTCCAATGTGACCTCGTACTCTTGGTTCGGGAAGGCTTGGATCCCGACTCGGAGGCCGTGTCAGCCTCGATGGCATCCTGAGATGAAAATACATGAGCACCAGCGCCGTCAGGTTGGAGAGGGGCGGTTTGCAGTGCGATTGATTTGCTGATGACATGTTGGACTCAGTCCCTCCCACTCTCCCGGCCTGGCCATAAATATGAGGCTCTTACGGCTGGTTATTGCAATCGTATTTACAACAACACTTGTCCGGATAGGTATGTTCAGGGAAAACCAATAAGCTTGTCTGGAATTGTCTTTACCTGTCACCTCACCAGATCCTCGCCTCCCCACCGACGAGTCGCGCCTGTTCGGTTCTCGTGACACGCGGGTGTGCACGAGCTAGACGGAGGTCATGATCTGGAGGGACATGTATAGTCCAGACCGAGGTTTGTAAATGCTGCAACTTGTACAGCGGTAACGAAAGAGTGGGATGGACTGTACCTCAAGGTCAGGATGACGCCAGGGTCATATGCTTGAATATGGCACATTTGTCTCCGATACTGTTTGAACCTTTGGAATCCTCGGCCAAACAAACACTAAACTGATCATAACTGATACCCACCAACCTCATTACTCCAATCAATACATGTACTTGTGTGTGTCGCTACATAGCCCGCTCGTGAATTGCGGATGGCTACAATAAAAGAAAGAAAGATAATAACTCGTCTGTGTTTCATCAGACCAGCCGCGCCTAGCGCGCCCGTCGTAGGTTTGGTACTAGTTCTGACCATACCCAGCATTGTAGCCGCTTCCTGGTGCCGGCGCCTCAAAGGAGCGCGGACTGCCGGCCTGGTTATACCCCTGGATGACGTTGGGCTGATACGACAAGGGCGGTGGTTGAGGCTGATACGACTCGGGCCGGGGTTGGTAGTCGGCGTGTTCTAGCAAGTTATACTGTACGCTTGGAGCGTTGTTGACGTCGGCAGAGTGGGTGTATGAGAGCCCGTTGGGCGACTACGATGAGCCCCTTCCTGTAGCAACTCACCTTCTCAGTGTCAGGCTTGCAGTTATTCGGATTCGCCTCGCGGGCCTTGTTCGCCTTGCGGCGGTTGAGGAGATACCAGATCGAAAAGGCCAGGGCGATGGCCGTAACGATAGAGACGATGATGACGACGAGTGCAGCTCTAGAAAAGGATCCTGTGCCTCTCCGACAAGCGATTTGTTGATTTCTCGCATTGTAGCAGACGCGTATCGTCCTGAAACCACCGCGCGCCATGGTGGTCTTGGTCCAATGAAGGGTTGTCTTCTTTGGAACGACCGAGGTGATGCGCGGTGGGGAAAGGAGGGGCGTTGGCCCTCTGTTGGCGGTAAGAGTGTTGGGGACTGACATTCTTTAAGGAGTTGGCGAGGAGAGATTCTGAGGGGCGTTGTCAAGCTTCTTATCCATTGATCAGTGAGTGGCAGTGAGAGGCTGTGCTGACGGCAGTTGGGCACATGACACTTACCCCTTGATGCTTCCAACTGTGTACGCTATGTACTGCGGTTGCAGCCAGGACGATTAGGCAATCGGTCGATGGCGGGACAAGCGGAGCAGTGACGGAATTTTCAATATACATCGATCGCACGGAAGCAAAGTGTAACGACAACAGCCATAAAACTTGATTTGGTATATAATCATATTGGTAGTCGTAATCCACTTCCACTTGTAACCTCTGGGTCTCTGGCCATTGCTTACCGCTTATGGTACATGGTGGAGCGGATTGGCTTGGCATAACGACCGGCACAGCCATTAGCAGTACCAAAGGCTTCAGCCAAGCTTTACACCTGAACTACACTCACGTTTCCATCTCCTTACGGCCCTCACCTCGGATTCGGTACTGGGATCACTTCTGCCTGTTCTGTTTCTTCGACCTCTTCTCGAGCAGCTGTTCCTCACCGACCAAAGCTTCCTCCTCGTTCTGTAGTTGGCGTAATCGCCTTCTGTCCCGGAAGTATACCACCCCAAAGGAAAGGCTCAGCACGATGAGGCCCGCCACGACGCCCATGGCGTCGACACGCGATGGTCTTGCCTCCATCCCAGCACTTGGGGGAGTGCGTGGTGGGCGACATGCTGATGGCGCCTGGTATAAGGCAGCGACATATAAACTACGGAGCGCAAGTGTGGTTTACAGCATTTCTGACATTTAGACACTGGCGAGACGGTGCGGTGCAGAAAGGTGAAACATTCCGTCTTTCTCGGAGGCTCTTTGAAGAAAACTCTCATGTCGGCATAACTTACAGAGGGACGCATAGCCTACCGCATCTTACCCATGTCGATCCCTTCCTCTTCCTCCTCTCCGCGCGCCACCTTATCCGCCTTGTCCTCCTCCTCCAGTGCCACCTTGTCCGCCTCGTTGGCCGCATCTCGCTGTCCCTTCCGAGTGAACGAACTGACCGGCACCTTGGACGGGGTATACTCAGTCTTATCATGAGGATCGTACTTGAAGTCCTCGTCCTGCCGTCAGCTAACTCTGGCCAGACATACCCTAGGATCCCACGCATCCACAACTTCCTGGCCGAACTCTGCTGCCGCAGCCCGGTCCTCCCGTCGGCGGTTGGCGCGCGCTCGATACCAGATCAACCACGTCATGGAGCCGAGGAGGAGCACACCAATGATCGCCCCAGTCGCTATCCAGCCAGTGCCGGAGCTGGGCTTGTCGACCCTCATCCTCTCTTGTAGGATGGACATGATGAGGCGCCCAAATGGCGGGGGGAGAGTATGGCTTATAAAGGTGGTTGAGAGGGGTTCCGAGATTTACGGGGTGGTCGTCGCGTTCACACAGCTTATATCAGGACGGGAGGGTGTGCCTCGATACACTGCCGCGCCATATCCACGAGCGAGCATGTGGCTAAGGAGGGATGTTGAAGGCTGTTCAGGATGTTCAGGATGTTTCATCTCGTCAGCAAATATTAAGCAGCCGTCATTGGGATCATCCTTTCAGTTACTGTACATACCACTCGAATCACAACCTTTCCACAATCTTATCGATCATGCTGCCCTACTAGGTCATCATCCACATGAATCCATGCGTTTCCTATCAGCCTGTCCTAGAGCTCAATCGGCAACCTGTTGGATGAACACCAGTGAACAACAGTGTGGTCAGACAGGCATGTTGCTGGCCATTCCTAAGAGCATACCAATGATGCCGCTGGGGATCGCGCCCTTATGCTGATGCTCACCTTATAACCATCATCCATCTTCCCACTTCCACGCAGCCTTGCCACGAATTTCAACCTCCGAGTATCAATGTAATGGCGTTAACACATGCATGACGCCTGTCACCTGACCGACTTCGGTTATGACCGGTGACTTGATCGGCCACCACCGTGATCGGTTGTGGTTACCTGAATACCGATTACCGGGAACCCCTCTTGATGAGCGGCAACGTCCACTGACGGAATCATGTGAGATAGTTAATTGTCAGACAGATACCAACTTGGGTTCCTATCACCTCCTTCACGATTCAGACACAATGGCCGCGAAACCACGCAAGCAGCTGTCCATTGCGGAGTGTAAGTCTGTGGCGCTCCCCCCTCTCTCTCTGGCAGTGCCGTCGCGCCTTGTCTTGCGTCGCAGTGCTGACTCCAGGCGACGCACTCTTCATCCGACCAGGCACGCTATTCGAGATGAGCCCCGAGATCGTCAACGGGCGCGAGTACCGGGTTTGGAAGAACGTAAGGCCCACTGATTCCCTTCTGACAGCAAGGGATGGCGTATGGTCCGCCCATACCTCGTGGACCGGATGAACAAGTGGGCTTCGCGGGTGTTTATCAACGCATGCCGTGATGAGCCGTACCCCAAAGACGAGCGGTTCGATTATACCTTTGGTGAAATCCACCGACGTGCACTGCAAGTCGCTGGGTGGTTGCGCGAAACCCACGGTGTTGGTGTCGGCACGCGTGTTGGTGTCCTCGGCTTCAACAGTGTCGAATGGGCTGTTGTTTGGGTCGCCCTTCATCTCCTCGGCGCTGTTCCAGCTATTATTAATAGTTGGGTACAGCCCGACGCGCTCGTGCATTGCCTCACATTGTCCAAGCCCGTACTTGTTCTCGCAGACGCCAAGAGCGCCGATGCCGTTGCTCCTTATTCGGCAGAGTTGAAGGCAGGCGGAGTTGGCCCAATTCTTGCTTGGTCAACTATGGAGCACCTCACATATAAGGACCATCCCGTTGTTGACCTCTGGGCCGTCCCAGTCTCCAAGGAGGCCGTGCTCGCCGTCACTACCGGTGATGGCTTGGAGAGCTTGACTCCCCAAAGCCTTGGTTCAATCTTCTTCACGTCCGGAACGACAGGATTGCCAAAGGGTGTGCCCATGACTCAACAGGGACTTTTGCACAACCTCAAGTGTGGACAGAGCATGGTCATCCGTGCCGCCCTGCGTGCCGGTGCCCCACTCGACATGGCTCTCTCGCTTGTGGTGACTGAGAACACTGAGCAGTCGCGGGCACTGCACGCCGTCCCCATGTTCCACGTAACGGGGTGTGGGCAGTTCTTGAATTCGTTCAACGACGGCAAGAAAATGCACTTTATGCGCCGCTGGAGCGCTACCGACGCCGTCGAGTTGCTCATCAAATACAAGATCAACCAAGTGTCCGGCGTGCCTGCCATCTCGAACGCTATCCTCCAACACCCCGGCTTGCCCGATGACCACCAGCTCACCGCGGTGATGTATGGCGGTGCTGCGCCGCCTGAACGCTTGGGGGCAGATATGAAGAACCGCTGGCCAGAGTTAATCCTCAACCACGCATGGGGCATGACCGAGTGCCAGGGACTAATCACGTCCTTTGTTGGGCCGGATTACCTCGAGCGCCCCAAGTCATGTGGGCCGCCAATACCCTCCAACGACGTGCGGGTTGTGGATATCGAGACGCGCCGCGTACTTGGCCCCAACGAGGTTGGATCCCTCGAGGTGCGCGGATACAATGTCTTGTCCGGATACCTCGATGATCCGGTTGCGACGGCCAAGGCGATCGACAAGGACGGGTGGTTTGACTCGGGCGACGTCGGGTGTATTGACAAAGATGGGTTCGTGTACATCTCGGACCGAATCAAGGACATTATCATTCGCGGCGGCGAGAACATTGCTTCGGAGGAGGTCGAGAATGCCATTTACCTGGACGACCGGATTGCCGAGGCTGCCTCGGTACCCGTCCCGGACGACATGCTTGGCGAGCTCGTCGCTGTTGGGGTCAGTCTCAAGCCCGGCGTCAAGGCCACTCCAGAGGAGATTATCGCCGCGGCCACGCCGAGGTGAGTTACTACTAGAAGAGAAATGAGCTGATCCAGACTCCGCCGCGAGGCGCGTCCCGTCTTTGTTTGGGTGTCCGAAGACGTCCTTCGTAAGTGCCAACAGGGGTGAGCTGACCCAAGCCATGAACGCCAATGGTAAATACCTCAAATCGGAGATCAAGAAGACCGTACAGGCGCTCTACAAGCAACACAAGGCTCGCGAGGCCAAGCTCTAGAGGGGATCGCTATTGGGTTCAGAAGTTATGCAAACTGTGCAATTGGATACTGTAGGAGCACATCCCTAGCGTCATGTGCAGACATACCGTGAACGGACCAGAACCAGCTCTCCTGGGACTATATGTGTGCCTTGTCCTCGACCTCACGACCGAGATGACTCTTCACGCATCTCGCACCTCTTCATACACTCATCGCGATCACTGACCTCATCCGGACCTGCCAAGCGCGCTAGACCGTAGATTCACTACATTGCCGTAAGTGGGCTCCGAGTTGACCCCCACCTCACTGAAACAGAGTATTGGTAGGTACCTAGTATGGCATGAATCAAAGTCACCCGCGTTTTGGCACAGGCACATCGGACCTCAACTACTGGAACCAACAAGTCTAACTGGAACCACGGCCGAGGTAATCTGTCGCAAGGCACCGTGGCGAATACGCTGCCGCGAACTTTGCCAACTCACTTTGTCACTAACGTTGAAATGAACATGAGTATGCCATCTCTCTTTCTCCTCCTACTCTAGACAGTAACAGAAAACAACAAACGAGTGAGGTACCCGCCCAGCAAGCTCCGTGTGACTCGGTGTGACTAGTTTACGATGAGAATCGAGCGTCCAACTCAACCTATCACAACACTTGTGTCTGGGAAGACATGACGGGTCTCCCAGCCGAACTGGAGTGTCTTGGGGGATATAAACCCTTCGTCTGACACCTCAATCCCAACCGCCCAACAATCATGAAGCTCGCCATCCTCGCCCTCGCTACCCTCGCCATTGCCGCTCCGGTCGAAGAGCGCGCCGAAGCCAGCGTCGACCAAGGTCACGCCACACCCAAGCCCATACCCGGCATGGCGTCCCGCGACAACACCCACGAGAAGCGCTTAAATTACGTTGACGATAAGGTGGCTTGCATCTGGAACCTCCAGGACCCCGCAAAGAACTGCTGGGAAGCAGGATTCAAATACTACGCCCAGATGCCGAACCTCCCATTGATCTGCTGCTGGGAGCGCAGGTGGTAGCGTGAGTCTGGCAAGTCTGGCAAGTTTGCTGCGGCCGAGCTGACAGAAGGTCAAAAAAGGTCATAAGGTCAAATTCAGTAGGTAGCCAAAAGCGTAGAATTCTAGCAAATGAAAGATGTCAGTACAACGATAACGCGCCTCCACAGGCCTCCCAGATTACGTTTGATCCAGACTAAGGTTTCTCAAGAGCACTTGTCAGAGGCACGCCGTACCTCGGGGAGTACTTGTCACCGACTACCTATCAGAGGTGGGCGGGGGGGGGCGGGGGTGGCTGAGAGCGGTGTGTGAATCACACTGGGCCACTCGTGTATGTGCCTATACTTGAATGTTTAGCAGGGAATGAGTAGCCAAGCCCGAGTGGAATGGCTCGTGCCAATAAAGTTAATGAGCTAGCCATTCATTATGCTGGAGTTTAGGGGTGGACGACCTCCACCTCCACCTCCACCTCCATCCGCCACTGGGGAAATACCGAAACGCCGAGTTAGCGCACGCGCCACCTCGAGGGGGAGATATTTATGTGTTGCAGCACAAACATGTTGTTGTTTCTTCAGCAGGCCCAAGGTCACAATGCTCGCTACAAACGGCTCTGTTCAACAGCAGCCCCTTTCACGAGCGGGATAAGGTCCTGGCATTCTACCCCCACGATTCGGCCCAAAGGTCGCGCGCTTCATGCGTGGCGCCCTCGACCAGAAATCCGTCGCTTGCCGGATAACATGCCCAGAGACGCAGTAGCTGAGGGCCGGTAAGCGGCTTGGTAAGGGGGCGGGGGATGTCGCGTTGTCTTGTGGCTATTGTGGCCCGACACGAACGGCTTTAGTGCAATTTGGTGACGTCTCCGTTTAGCCTCCTTTGTTGGAGGCTGGGGATAACTCGATCAGGACTACTCTGGGTCTGCTGCTAATCGCTCTCGGGCGTAGATTTTTCACACACTCTCTCAATCGAGTCGACGCGAGCGTAAATGTTGCGACTCGCGCGGCTTCCATCCACCTTGCTTGTAGCCCTAGCTTTATGCACTGTTTTGACTAGACTCGCGACACTTGTACTGCCTTCCTCCCTGCGTTGTAGCGGGCGCTGAACCTGCGGTGTGACCAATGTATGAAGCACGTCCTCGATGCATCCTCATTACGCCATCTACGTTGCCTATCACTGTTCGGTGGTATCTGCTCTACTTATGAAAACTGGGGCAAGTGACAGTCATGGCGGCGCACCATCCACGACCGTTGCTTGCCACCGACGCTCGCCGCGCATGACGCATCATCGCCTACTCCTTGGTCGGGGCATACTCCTCTTGCCCTGGCGGGTGTGGAATGTCAAACTTGGTGCGCACGTTGTAGAACACCTAAATGTCAGTTTGAGTCTGGACACGCAAGCTCACCTTGAGGAACTTGCTGCGAGCACCCTGCGCCGCAACGCCGTACCGCTCAAGGTCCCCCTCGTTCATCATGACCATGTCACGCCACTTCGTGTGCTCAAAGTTGGTGGTGTATTTCTGGGGTCAGCCTGGGGTCCTTTAAACAAACTCACGTGGAGACGGAGCACACGCAGCCATGTCGACACGTCCTCGAGCACCTTCTGGTCGACGTCGTCGGGGCCGGCGACACCCGCACCACCCCCGGCACCACCACCGCCGCCTGCAGGACCCGCTGGTCCAGGGCTCGCGGCCTTGTGGCCAAGCATAGGGCTGCGGCGACCCGAGGGGACGCGGGTGCTGGGGCGGGGGGCGTTGAGGTTCTGGCCCAGTCCGCCGTACTGGCCGAGCTGGGCTGCCTGCAGTCCCTGCGCCGCCTGCGCGACCTGCTGCGCCTGAGCCAGCGCCAGTACCTGCATCGCGTTGGGGCTGAGTGGGTTCATGCCGCCGAGGTTGAGGTTCGCGAGGTTCATGTTCAGGTTGGCAAGGTTGGGATCGCCGAGGCCTAGCCCGCCAAAGTCGCCGCCACTGCGATTGCCGCCGCTGCTGTTCCAGCCGAACGCGTTGCCAGAGGGCGGGAATGGCGAGGTGCGGCCGTCGTCGTCACCGTACGCGGAGGCACCAGATACGTTACGGCTGGACGGAGCAGTAGTGCCACCCTCGGGCCGGCGGTACTTGCGCGCATCGTCGAGCTGGACGCGGTTGGCCGCCGCAGCGGCGCCAGCTGCCAGCTGCAAGTTCGCGAGGCTCAGCGCCGCGTTGATGGGCTCGTTCTTGTTGTCCTGGTTGAACATGAGGTTCATGGGCGTGTTCTGAATCGACGACCAGTTGGCAGAGGGGTTGAGCAGCGGGCTGGCCGCGTTGGGCGACTGGTCCGAGCCGGGGAAGCCAAGGCCAAGCGAGCCAGGGCCGGCACTGAGACGCGGGGTCGCCGAGCGGGAGTTGTAGCGGTCGTCGTGCGCGCCCGCGCCGCCCGCAAAGTCAGTCGACTTGGGCCGCATGTCTGGCTGGGGGCTGCGGCTACGCACGCTCTCGAGCCCAGGCGAGGGTCCACGCTCGATAACCTGGTCCAAGTTGCTAGACCAGCGCGACTCGTTCGACGAGGTGAGGGTTCCTGGTGCAGAGATGCGGTTCTGGCGTATCTTGGGCTTGGACATGACCGAATCGAGCGCCGACTCGGGCGCGAGGTAGTTGTGGGTGGTGGGCGAGCCGGCAAAGCCTGCACCGCCGCCGCCAGCAGACGGCGACTTGAGACCCATACCGGCAAGCTTGCTGTCCATCTGGGAGTGAGCAGCGGCGGCAGCCGGGCCAGCAGCTGGGCCTGGTGACAGCATGGCGGTCATGGGGTCGGCCTGGGCCATGTGGTGGAGAACGCTGAGGAAGAACCGGATCTGCACAGAGGTCGAGTGCTGAAGGAGCGAGTACAGCGCGGCCGTACGCTCAGCTTCGGACAGAACGCGGAACCCTGTGAACGTGTGAGTGGCCTGCCGTGCCGCGTTCACTTACACTGTTCGATGGCTCCGAGCTCCTCGGTAAAGTTCTGATCCGTGCTCGCCGCGGCCATCTCTTCCTGCACTTGTCAGTGACGTCTTTGAGCAAAAACTCACCAGAGTGGCCTCCCACGAGGCGAGGTGCTTGAACCACTGGTCAATCTGCTCGGCCTCGGGCGTCCGAGCCTGATCGCGCGCCGCGCCAGTAGGCAGAAACTCGGACGAGGGGCGCCCCTGGTTCGAGCTACCGCTGACGGTACGGCCTGTCAGCGTCGCGGGGCGCGGGGACAGCGAGTCGCGCTGGTTGGAGTGGCTGCCAAGGCCCATGGCGACCGAGCTCGAGACGTGGCGGGGCTGGGAGGAGAAACCAGAGCTGCTACCAGGCGAAGTGCCTAGGGCGCCGAAACCGCGCGCCGCCGACGAGTTGCCAGACGTGGTGGGCGGCCCGAGCGATTGACGCGTGAGCTTGGCGGGATTGTTGGGATTGATGGCTTGACCAGAGCCGGGAGAAGGAGAGGGGGAGCGGTGAGGGCGGAGAGTTGATGAAGCCATGATGGTGGAGGACGGGCCAGCCGGAATGGACCTAAAGGAGTGTCAGTTGATGATGTGGAGAGGTAAAGACGAGGACAGGCCGGTTGTTGCGGGAAGGATGGGGGGTTATGCGTTAGGAACGAGGGATATGGGTGTTTGTAGGATGTAGGTTTGACACGCGGTCGCGGGGAGTTCGGACGTGCTCGAGGAAGGGGCCGAGGGGGGGGGGGGGGGTTGGTGCAACGGCGCCCCCGAAGAAACACTTGGGTGGCGTTGCGACGGGGTTACTTGTCAATGGGGTTTAAGACAAGGAGCAATAGCGGCACGGGACATGGAGGGAAGGGGATAGAGATGACTGAGAGATGAGGATTGTCAAGCAGCGCTCGGGTCGCGATAGATGGTCTGTGCGACAGGACGACGACGAGGGCGCTCAAGCGGTGGGAGGCGTGTGATGTGGGTTGGTTTGGACGCGGTTCGGGGTGTGCGGGGTGTGCCTTGGAGCTTTTGTACCTACCTCTTTCAAGAGACAAATTGACGCTTGGAGATTGAGTGCAACTCTGAACTAGATATGTAGATGTTTAAGTGAATGAAAGGCGAGTGGAAGTGAGATGAAAGAGGGAGAGAGAGAGAGGTGACAAGTGGCGTTGGAAGCTAGACTAATAGACTAGTAGTAATGGAGAGTGGTGAGTGTGAGTGAGTGAGTGAGTGAGTGACAGGGCAAAGGTTGGTTGGTACAGGGTTCAATGTAACGCCCTCTCTTACTGACTAGGTTTACCTAGATAGCCCAAAGTGGCCAGAATGGTTTGCAACTGCCATGTGTTCAACAAAGGATGAATCCGGTCATCGGGTGCACGCGGCGCACGCGTACAACGGCACACTATTCAGGGGGCCGCATACTATTAGGAAACCACATCTTACTAATTGTATCCTAAATAGCGGGATCTAAACCTCACCATTGGTTACGGCCCACCCTCGACAACGCGTCTTCCGGCCCACTGGGCTTCACAAATGCTCATCAACCAGGCACCCGGCCCAGCTTAACTATCGCGTCTTAGACATCATCAGCCATCAGAAGCGCGTCTCAGTCATCTCTGTCATCAACCGCCATGTAGCAGAGGAAGAGATTGATCATATGCATCTCAGACACCGGTGATCGGCAGAATAGAGCAAAAACATTGGTACCCGGCGCTTGTCCCGTGCCTGGCTACTGAGTGGTCAAGGCTGGAGAGCCGTCTGGGCAAGGTTAACAGCTTGGCCGGAAGGCGCAGCTGTGGTGGCGAGACCGCAAAGTGATGACACGGTAACTACATGGCGTCAACGGCGTTTGAGATTGGAGGGCTGGATGTATCGGGCGCAATGCTCGCGGATGGCGGCCACAATGAGTATGGGGACGGAGAGGAGATTTAAGTGGCATTTAGACGGTGAGGAGGGTAGCACTGAGACCTTGAGTGCCACTTGGAAAGCCATCGCTTGGAGACCGTCTTCGTCAACGGCTATGCGTTGGGTGATTGGAGTGCTTGGCTGGGTCAGGGTTAGGGTTAGTCAACTTCAGTGCATCTATGTGCGGGACGGAGACCAAATCAAGCTCCCCAAGGGGTCTTGCAACGCGAGGCTGAAGTGGAGAAGGAGATTGATCCGATTCGTACAGAGGCAGTGAGGTACTGGAGAGTCGCCAAAGTATGAGGGTAGTGAGCAAGATCGCCGCCACTTGCCACTGATGCCAATCAAATTGCTTCCGCTCGCACACAACCTCCACTTGCGTCAACAACTAACTCATCATCACATCATCTACGCACGATGGCCGCAGTGCCAATCACCAACACTCTCTTTCCCCCTCCTCCGGGGTACTACAAGGCGTACACTCCCGAGGCTGTGGAACAGCATGCGGCGCTAGGTGAGGAGGAGGTGGCGCGCGACCCCGAGCTCGCGGCCCTCGAACCGCCTCGTGCCGACTGGGTGCTCGAGGAGGGGCAGTGGATGCTCTTTGGGCAGAAGTATACTGTGAGTCGCGGCGTAGAGTTTGGGTGCGTGTCAATGGGGCAGCTCACGTTGTCACAATACCAGCTGTCCCGTTCCTTCTGCCCCCTTTGTCGCTGACCTTCCTCACTGACCTCAGGCCGAGCCGCACATCCCCACCGCGAAAGATATTGGCCTCCCGGCGCTCGTGTCCGACCCCGTCTCTGCTGGCGGAGATTCTGAGCGTGCGGCGCTCCCCCTCCTGCTCAACTCGTTCCTGCACACCCTCCTCGCCTTCGTCGACGTCCTGACCGGCACCAGCCGCGTGCCAGACGAGCTCGAGGTTTATGGAAGGCAGAGCCAGGGCGACCAGGTGGGTTCATGAGTTACAGGCTGACAGCAGTACATCCAGCACTTGTCGAACTTGGCCGCGACGATGATGGTGTCCGCCAACCAGCTGCGGGGCGTGCAGGTGAGCTTCAGTTTCTGTCATCATAGCTGACACCAGGCCGAGGCGACCCTGGTCATGCTCATGGAGAAACAGCTTGAGGAGCGGCGCGCGCAGACTGAGCGACTCCGGACGTGAGCTCAGTCAGGTGGAGTGAACTGACAACAGCAAGAGCCGCGAGATTGCTGCCATGGTCCGGAGGCTGAAGGAGAGCGCGGATGAGGCGGGCGAGAGCAAGGTCAAGAGCCAGAGTCAGGGACTGAGCTCGAAGGAGTCGCCTGAAGTCAACGGCGGCGGAGACGGTGATGGCGACGTGACCATGGACGAGGCATAACGGCGACTGCTGCCAGTGATTCCTGCATACCCTGCATATGTATACCCATCATGTCTAACGCTTTCTGCGGACTGCCTGACCAGGGACTGATGCTAGCTGGAACTCCAATGTCACGCCTGCCTCGGCGCAGAGCCTGTCTCCCCCGTGTATTCAGATGCTCGCCCAGCTAACGCATGTGCGCATCGCACCGCGAAGTTCTTCACCACCATCATGCTACGTAGTTCTCCACCACATCGCAGCATGTCCACATTCTATACGGACCTCCTCAACGGCTTCCGATGCGCCGATACCTCGACTCCCCCTCCTCCTTGTCCGTCCCACACAATTGTGTCCACGCAGATAATCCATATGCCTGTTGGCGATGTCAAACTGGAATTGGGTCCCCCGTGTGTAAGAAGACGGGCGACCCACCCAATAACCTGTTTGTTGCTCTCTTCTACAGTATGACGGTCGACAGGCCGTGGCCTCTACCCCTAGGGGGAGGCGCGGCGTAGCCGATGCTTTTGAGTAGAATGATAATGCGTTAAGAAGAACAAGATGGCTGCGCGGAAATTGATAGCCACATTTGCGGAGCGGGACCAAATTGCATGAGCGCCACAGTGTGAGAGGCGACATTTCACTATTCGGTGATATCAATAACGCCGGCACACAATCAATTGTCAAACGGCGGAAGCAAATGCAGTTTCGGTGCAGCGGTCGACACCCAGACAGCTGCCAGTGTCGAATCTCAACCTTCAACAAAAGGAGCAAGTGAGTCCCACGACGACTAGCGCAGGTGTACCAGTGCTGACGCCGTCCTCTTCGTTACTCGTCGCGTCGTACCGTCTATCGCGCTATCTCTCGCGTTCTCCGCATCCGCGATCTCGTATCGTCCGTCTCCTATCCCCTCTCCACCAACTCGCCCGACCTTCCTTACTCCTCACTCTCGCACTCGCAGAAATGGTCAAGCACAACAACCAGCTCCCGAAGAACCACTTCCGCAAGGACTGGGACAGGCGGGTCAAGACCTGGGTGCGTTAGCGCGGAAAGGACCGCCCAGTTGCAGAGGCGGAGCAGAATTTCTAACGCCAGTTTGACCAGCCCGCCAAGAAGAAGTCGCGCCGCGTCGCCCGCTCGAAGAAGGCTCTTGCGTCGGGTGCTGCTCCTCTCCAGCGCCTCCGCCCGGCCGTCCGCTGCCAGACTCAGCGCTACAACATGCGCATCCGTGGTGAGTATAGGTGGCGACTTTGGATTGATATCCCTTGAGGAGAATTCTGACGCCCAGAGGGCCGTGGCTTCACTCTCTCCGAGCTCAAGCTCGCCGGCATCCGCAAGAAGGAGGCTCTCGGCCTCGGCATTGCCGTCGACCACCGCCGCCGCTCCAAGTCGGAGGAGGGCCAGGCTCTTAACGTTGATCGCCTCAAGGCCTACCGCAGCCGCCTCGTCGTCTTCCCCCGCGTCCAGGGCAAGCCCAAGGCCGGCGATGCTACTGGCGAGGACCTCCAGGCGCACATCACCCGCGACCTCCCCGCCCTCCCCTCGACCTACGTCGCTGAGAAGCCCCGTGCCATCACCGCCGAGGAGAAGGAGTTCGGTGCCTACGCCGCTCTCCGCAAGGCCCGCTCTGACGCCCGTCACGTCGGCCAGCGCGCCAAGCGCGCTGCCGAGAAGAAGGCCAAGGAGGAGGAGGCCAAGAAGTAATCGGCTCGATCGGTTGCGCTTGGTTTCGTTGGGGACGTGTATTCTTATGCCGGGATGCACCTATGACCGGATAGCAGATGTGGAACGACGATGACAGCGAGCGTGTGGTGAATTGGAAGAGGAGGGAGGTCAGCAAGTGACGCTGGGTGAGATGGAGAGAGCAGAGTGAAACGGAGCAGAGCTTTGCAGCATGAGAGTGTGGCGTATGGTGCTGGACATGGTGGGCAGCTGGTCGGCACTCTAATGAGGTACTCCAGTTTGAGCGTACTCACCTGTACGCTAAGTGAGGTTACTCTGTGCTCTGCCGTATCATTGCGAGGGATAACATTTTGTGTTTGTGTCAGGCCATGTCATGACGGGCAGGCAGGCTGGGCGACTGGTGTGTGCCTGGTCTTGGTGAGCCCATGCATGCCCGCTACATGCCAAGCTACCAAGGACGCATCACTCAAGTTATAGATGGCGGAGAGCAGTGCCAATGATCACGATGCTCTTCGTTTGCGACTCGTCAGCAACGACCTAACAGCCGGAATCCAGTTATGGTTTCCACGGCCCACGGCGATCTAGATCCAGAACGCAGAAGCACAGACATCAGACCCGCGATCCCGTGTCTTAGTCGAGCCACCATCGCTCCATCTACCCCAGTCTCCAAGTAGATCTGAGATCTATCATCATACGTCGCGTGTCAGCCAGAAATAGTGCATCCCACGTTATCCACTGTATATCGCTTATCGCTCATTCTTGGGGATCTTGGGGACATGGATATGATGCGATGGGACTTGTACTGTACCACGTGCCTTGTCGTACGGTGAAAACCTTTATCGCGCGGCGTCAAATCTCTTATTGCCATGGGGTCATGGGGGGTGTGAGCGCTTGGCTAGACTGACGGCGCGGCGCAGCGGACCCAAAATACTAATGCCCACAGTTATTATGAAATTTCAGATTATATTGAGTTGAATTGAGTTGGAGTGATTGGGGGAAATCCGGGATAGTCTCGGTCCGGCCGTTTGAATGGAGGACGCCCAGCCGACCCCGCCTACCTTCCCTAACTACGGTGCCCCAAGTGCCAACTTTCTGGGGCTTGATTATGACTGGATCGTGGCACTTTCATTTCCCATCACACCTATACTATCGATTCATTCATAAGCACACTTGAATCAAGAGTAATCCTCTAGACACCCACACGTCTATACCCCGGCTCTTTTCTTCACTTCACCACCTGTACTGTAATCAAAAATGGCACCCGCGCAGAAGGGCTTTAGCTGGTCGAACATCGCCGTCGGCGCGACCATGAACATGGTACGTCCTCACCTGCTTGCTGATACTCGTGGCCCACCTGGGGGCTACTCGCCCAAAGTAGAGGAGCAGAGCTGACGCCAGTTCGAAGTGACCACTCTCGGACAGCCGCTCGAGGTGCTCAAGACGCAGATGGCCGCGAACCGCAAGCAGACGATGGGTGAGGCGTTCGCAACCGTCTGGAGCCGTGGCGGCGTCAAGGGCTTCTACCAGGGCCTGATTCCTTGGGTGAGTGCTAGCGAGAGCTCCTTGCGTCAGCGAGGAGCGATGTGTGCCAAGTGGTGCGCCGAGATGGGGAGGTGTGATGGTTGTCGGTTGCCGGTTGGTGGTCGGTGATGATGGTGGTGGTGGAAAGTTGGACGGGCCGAGTCACATTGGGCACGGGGCGCGATCGCCAAGCCCTATGCAGCTGCGGCGTCGGTGCATCGCGGCGGCGGTACATGGAGAACTCGCCTCTTGACTGGCCCAGCTGGTCCCGATGGCATTAGCCAGCTCGCACGACTGTCTGGCCATGCTTCCTCCACCCCGGCTGCAGGCGAGCCGGCTAACTGGCAAACTCATCCACCAATCCGCATACCCAAAGCCCGACAAGGCCGAAATTGACCGCAGGCATGGATCGAAGCGTCGACCAAGGGCGCCGTGCTGCTGTTCACGTCGTCTGAGATTGAGCAGTGGGCCACCAAGACCGGCTTCTCCCCCGCCGCGGGCGGTATGATTGGCGGTGTTGGCGGCGGTGTTGCGCAGGCTTACGCGACCATGGGTGAGTCTTGAACCTATCATTTTGTCGCCTCTGCTCGCGACTAACCCCAGGCTTCTGCACGTGCATGAAGACTGTCGAGATCACCCGCCACAAGCAGATGGAGGGCGGCGCCAAGCCCGAGTCGACCTTCAAGGTCTTCATGGACATGTACCGTCGCGACGGTATTGCCGGCATCAACAAGGGTGTCAACGCGGTCGCCCTTCGCCAGGCAACCAACTGGGGTTCGCGGTTCGGGTTTGCGCGTCTCGCCGAGTCTGGTCTGCGGAAGTACAAGGGTCTCGGAGAGAACGACAAGTTGAGCGCGGGAGACAAGATTATCTCGTCCACGGTCGGCGGTGCCCTCGGTACATGGAACCAGCCGATCGAGGTTGTGCGTGTCGAGATGCAGAGTGCGATCAAGAGCACGGACCCTAACCGGCCCGCGAAGAAGACGATTGCCAACACGCTCAAGTACATCTATGAGCAGAATGGTATCAAGGGCCTTTACCGTGGTGTTTCGCCGCGTATTGGTCTGGGTATCTGGCAGACTATTTGCATGGTCTCGTTCGCAGACTACGTCAAGGCCTTCATTGCCAAGGAGTAGTGGTAGTGGCTTGGTGATGGATATTCCGACTCTTGTCCTAGATGCAACACATAGATCGCGATGCAACGTAAGCATGGCAGCGCCGAGTGAAGGGTGAAGGGTGAGGGTGAAGGGTGATTGGGTTTAACTGGAGTGAAAGCGGCTTATCTCGCCCAACTCCGACGGCATTCGGCCCGGACGGAATTGACGCGGCTCTGCGCGAGGTGCCGTCCGGCGCTCTTCCTCTATACACCGCCGCACCTTCCGCAACATAGAATACATGCATACACCGAGCCAATATCTAAATAGCCCTAGATAGCCCGCGCCAGCACGTCGCTCGCAACTTCTGCCCCGACACCAATGATCTCCCCCTCGAGCGCACCAACTCCTTTCCCGGGGTTCTTCCGGATACTCTGGAGGATCCACGCGAGACCGCCCGCGAGCTCTGGCACCGCTAGAGCCTTATCAAACGTCGCCTCAACCGTCTCGAGGTCGGCGTCCTCGACCTTGAACTTTTTCGGGAGGGTGAGGAGGGGCGACGCCGTATGAATCGCCAGCAGGAGGGTCCGAAGAAGTGAGTCGAGCATCTTACGCGTACCTTTTGAGATATCGGTGAACTCGACAGCCTTGAGGATCGTAAGGTCGACACTACCGCGCGCAATGAGGAACGCGAGTGCGCGCGCGACGTGCGACGCTCGCGTATCGTCTACTCCCCCATCGGCCAATTCGCGCAAAAGGTCCCAGAGAGCGTATTGGAGCGTGAAGCGATGGTCGTAAGAGTTGGCACATAGATTGTTCAGCACAAGAGTGTAGTATGGGTTATACGTGGTTTCCATGCCGACACAATGGAGGGCGACGCGCACAAAATCGCGTTGCTGGACTTGCGTGAAGCGGAAAGCGTGGAGTCTGTCGCAGGCGTGGATGTAGTCCTCTGAAGAGAGGAGGACGACAAATGCCGACCGACGAACATCCGTGTTCATTCCTTGCTTTCGGGCCAGTTCGAGGAGAACCTCCTCGTCCTCGCGGTCGCGCTCTCCCATCTTCTCAGCCTTCTTTGTTGGCTGGCGCTCGAGGAGAGGGTTACCGCTCCATCCTGCGCCAACAAGCCACCACTTGCCCCTGCTGTCTGCGGAAAGGAGGTCTTTGAGTCCAACGCGAAGGGGCTCGGGAGCAAGAACTGCGGTTAGCTACAACTTGGAGACCCCAAGTCCAACTGGGAAAACTTACGCCTTCGCTTCTTCCCCATGCCCGAGAGGAACTTGCGCATACGCGTGACGTCGGGGCGCTCCGCGCCAAGTCCCTTGGACTTGCCGCTGCGCAAGTTGCCCAATGTCTCGATCATGAACTTTGCGCGCACAGTCATCTCCTTGTCGCGCCCACGCGTACGCTCCTGCACGAGCGAGACGATGCCCTTGAGTGACGCGGCGTCATCTGCACGCAGCTGGGAACCCGAACCTGCTGTCAGCTAAATTCCAAAATCGTCGAGCTCACATTTGAGGATCTTGAGGAGGCCTTCGACGCCACGTTCGGACATGAGCTCGCCCTCGCCCTCGCCAATGAACCCGCGGACCAGGTCGTACATCAACTGACTGCCAATCACGCCGGCATTAAACAACTCTGCGATTAGGGTGAGGAGGTTGAATGCTTCCTTGGCTGCATCGTCGTCATCCGCAGACGTCGACGTTGGGGCGGTACGCGCAAACTCGTCGTTGTACTTTTTCACTAGTGTCTGCACAAAGTGCGCGCCAAACTCAAGGCCGACGACGCGGTGCAGCGCGCCGACCAGGGTCGCGTACAGCACAACAAAGCTGTCGAGGAGGTTGGTCTTGGACCCAATCATCAGGATGATCTGGTTCGTGAGTGTCGCAGTGACGTCTGGCGTGAGCGAGTGATAATGGCGTGAAAGACCCACCGTTACGACTGTACTCCCCGAACAGCTTCTCGACCTCGGCGAGGATGCTCTCGATGTTGACCTCGCTCAGTCTGTCGTCAACTTGCCGTCAGAGATGTCAACTCACTTGTTGAGTAGACCCTGCGCCTTGCGTTCCAGCTTGGCACGTTCCGCGGCGCGCGCGCCGTCACCAGCAGCCTTCTCTGCGAGCATGGCAGCACGGAGGTGGGGCGGGACGTAGCGGCCTGGAGCTGGTGCAGTTGTCTCCGCCTTTGGCTCCTCGGGCTTGACCTCGGCCTTTGGTTCAGGTTCAGGCTCAGAGTCGGAATCGGCAATGCCGTGCCACTCCTCCTCCTCGGCGCCCTCATTCTCGCTGTCACCCTCGCTGAGGTCGACTTCCTGCTCCTCTCCGCTCTCCTCGCCATCGCTCTCGTCATTCTCCTCGCTCTCCTCGTCCTCGCCCTCGTCCTCGCCCTCCTCCTCCGACTCGGAAATCTCAAACTCGCCCATACCGTCCTCGTCGTCGCTGTCACCAAGCTCGTCCCTCCGAAGCTTGCCGTGCTCCATCCTCTCCGCAAAGTCGAGGATATCTGTCGTCAGCTCGCTCAGGATCACATTAGCTGCCATCCTACTCACCGTCGAGGCCATCTTCCAAGCCGGCCTCCTCCCCACCCTCGTTCTTGATCATGTACTCGAGCCAAGCAATCTCGCGGTCCTCGACGTCCTTGTCGTCCTCGGGCAGCACGAGCTCCTTCTTGCTCTTCTTCTCAGGCTTGGATTTGTCCTCCTTCTCATGCTTAGTTTCCGCCTCGGCCTTGGGCTCAGCCTTGGGCTCAACCTTCGCCTTGCCCTCCTTGGGTTTGGGTTCAGCCGCAGGGCGGGCCTTCTTCCGCGGCGCCTCATCGTGTTCGCGAGGTGCAGGGCCCTTCCGTTTCGCCTGGCGTTCTTCCTTCCGCCCGCGTACAGTGTTTGGCCTATGGCTCGCACCTGTCGTTAGTTATAATCAATACAAGTGAGCTCACCATACACCTTCTCGACCTCGTCGAGCATCGTGGTTGGGAGCTGGGGCCCGCGGCTGCCGAAGCTACCACCACCCCCACGCCCCCCTCCTCTTCCACCGCGGCCTCCCCGGCCTCCGCGCCCGCCGCGTCCTCGTGATTGTTGGCCCTGGTACGACATGTTGATGTTGTGGAGGGAGATCTTGCCGCTGAACTTCGAAATATCTAGCGGACCTCCACCTCCACCTCTTATTTCATACCCCACTTAATCTCTATTATGCTTTCTCCGATGATGCAAGAATCACATCACACAGCCTAGTAAGGCTTGAGTACCTCACGTTCGCGCAGCATCCCGTACTCGTAGTCGTCTGGGACCGGGCCGATCATTTCGTCGTCGCTCTCATCCTCGTCGTCCGTGATGTGGTCGTGGTCCCAGAAGTCCTGCGTGTCGACGCGAACACGAATCCCGCGCTCGAGCATGAGTTCCACAACCTCGCGGAGCTCCCGGGATGAGAACTGCGTCCGGAGCGTCGAGAACGGGAGGAGATATAGATCTGTCGTCAGCCAGCCAAACCTCGAAACCAGAGCGTCGGACATACCCTTGCATCCCCCAACAGCTGCCATCGCTCGGTAACACAGCTCCTTAGCAGCCTTGGGCCGGCCCATGAGCATCTCGAACTCGATGTAGAGTAGCCACAGTCCGGCACACTGTCGGCCCTTGGGCGAGTTGACGCTCTGATTCAGAGCGCGTCGCACGCGCTGGGCGCCACTGCCGCCCTCGTCGTAGAACGTTCGGGCAGCACCTTGGCTCTCGGCCCAGACTGCCCAGAGTAGGGGAACAATGCCGCGGTCTTCAGTGATGAGACGAGATGTCAACCGGTGCACGTTGCCGTACACACGCCGATTTCCCTCGCCAAACAGGTACAGCGACAGGAAGATCGTGTTGTTCGGACACAGCTCGATGGCCCGCTCGAGGACGTTCCTCATCAGTGACGCCGGCGATGAATGACGGCTATTGTGCACGAAGATGGCCTTGACGAGGAGCTGGAGCGTCTCCTCGATCCGTGGGTCTCCAGCTGGAAGGGAGTCGACTACGTCGAGGAGACGATCGCGTGTGGCCTCAATCCCATCAGTCAGGGTGACGAAGATCGCGCCAAGAACGAGTTGGTGTTGGGATGTCGACGAGGCCGTGGCGTAATGCTGCTTCGACTTGAGCATGGTGATTGGCGACGGCTGTTGCGCGTTGTAACCAGTAGCCGTACACTCGGCTGATATTGTCAGTTCATCCTAAATGCCTGGTCAGCTCACCGATTCGCCCACGCTGGAAACCAGCTGCCATGGTGATTACCTGGAGACAAAGGTCCTCGTCACCAGTCTCGTACTCCATCTCCGCCCATGCCGCCCACAGCTCGCCCATGTCCTGCTCCAGGTCATCTTTGTTAATACCTCCAAGTGTTGCTCGTTGTTCTGCCGCTTGAAGGGCAGTGACGTAGACCTGTCGGGCTGCAGCCAGCTTGCCACGTTGCTGCTCGAGGCGGGCGTAACCGTCCCACAGAATGAGATTGTCGCTGTCACCTGCCAGGATCGACTTTGCGGCCCTCACCGCGCTGGAAGTCAGCTGCAGCTGCTCCTGATGTAGCTCACCCCTTGTATGACAACGCTGCCTCAAAAGCGAAGGTCGACAACACAAACGACGGATCAGGGACCAGCGCGCGCATCAGTGCGAGGACGTTACTAATGGTTAGCCCATGCGTATGCATCAAGAAACCCACCGAGTGAGGTCGACATCGACATGAAGAAGGTCCGCAGCGGTGACATCGCGGAACCACCGGTCGCTGGCGAACAGCGTACCCCTCTCCGACATCCACGACTTGGCAGGGCAGCCGAAGGGTGATCGCAAGGTGCGAGGTTGCTCGGCTTCCATTGGCGTACCCCCGACCGTCTGCCACACGATACGCTTCATAGTCGGTCGTGGTGGCCAGAACGCCGCTCGCATTGTTTCGTTGGAAGCAAGTGGCCAGCGGAGATGCGGGTCGCTGGCCGAAGGGAAAGATGTAGGTGCCTCTGGAGGGGTGAATGGGAGGCCAAGGAACGTCAAGAACGCGTAGATGAGCTGCAGTCGCACGAGCGGCGTCTGTACAGGAAAAAGGAACGGTGCAACATCCTCGAACATGATCATGTGAAAGGGGTCGTCACCAGGAGGGTCGAGGTCTCTCGCGCGCCCAGGCAGGTTGAGGGCTTGTTCTGCTCGTCGCTCAGCACGGTACCACTGGGCGTAGGGATCTCCATCCTTCCCGGTGTCGAGGTTTCGCGGCCGGATTGGTGGAGGTTCAACAACTGCCTCGGACTCGTGTGTGCTCCTCCAACCCTGTGCGCCTTGTTCACCGATGCGGGGCACTTCCGAGTCCCAGAAATCCTCAAACTCCATTAGGATGCCACTGAACCAGCGCTCGCGATCGAATGGCGGGATTGGCGGTCGAAGGTAGGCGGGCTTGAAGAAGGTGCTGGGTGATTAGCTGGCATATATGTCGCCTGCTCACACTTCCATGGCGGCTTGCATCACTGCGAGTGCGCGCTCCGCATAGCCTGTTTTGTGAGTTATGGAAGTTCTCGTAAGCTCACCTGCAGCTTTCAGAAACAGGCAAGCCCGAAGCAAGAGATATACCTGGTTCTCCTCTCTAGCCTCGTTATCGCGATCTGATATGGGTTAGCGAGCCAATACTTCAAACCCACCTATTCCACTGAGACGCTCGATGCAGTCGATGTAAACGGCAGCAACCTCGTCTACTCCGCCGGTGTTGCTCCCGGTGATTCCAATGCCCTGTCCTTCTCGCCAGTCGATGTAAGCGAGATACACCTTCATCATCTCTTCCTCGGGTACGCTGCGACCGAGCTCGACGATTACATTCTTCCAGCGCTCTGTCACTTTGTCAGCTGGCCACAGCTGCTCCGCGGCCCGGAGGTATGCGATGTGGAGGTCTGTCGAAGCACAGTTGGCGCGATGCGCATCGAAGGCACGCTGAAGCACTGAGAGGGTTACCTCGGCGTTGGCTAGTGTCTGCGGCGCCTTCGTTGGGTCGCGCTCGTCAGGGCCCACAGCCCCCGAAACGTCCTGCAGGTGCATGGTCGAGTACTTGATCCAGCCCTCGACGTCGTCAGGCCTTGTGTTGAGACGGCGCTCGTACTCTGCCCGCTGCGCCTTGAGGTCGTCCTCCACACTCGGCAGATCGCCCAGGACAGCGACCATGTCGTCGTACTCTGCATCGTCCTCGTTTTTCTCCTTGGTGATGGCCCGATAATCTGGAAGGTCATCCTCTGTGTCCTGCAGTGCTCGGCGCTTCCCGGTATCAAGAGGAAGGAAATCAGCATCCAACCCTCCTTCCCAGGTGACCTTCGGCCGCATGAGCAACCTGGCCTTGTGGAGTGAGCCATCGATCGCTCGTGCCGAGTATCGGGGGATCTGGTGTGAGCTTGGAAAAAAAGGGATGGTAGCTCACGTATGGCCGCCCAAACGGCGAAACCTCCAGAGACTTGTGTTCTCTACTCCTCACCGCTCGAACGTCGCCAGAGAGGCCGAAGATACGGCCACCTGAGGTCAGTTAAACAAGTCGTTGATAGCTCACCGTAATCGCGATAGTACCTGGGAGGATTGCGCGTAGCGACTTCCCGATACCGCAGGATGTCGTCATCGCCCACGGTGTCAACGAACCAGTCGAGAGACGCGGTCTGGGGTCAGAGAGCTAGACACGTTCAATTTAGCTCACCGATGCAGCCAGCTTCGCCGGCGCTGAGGTCTCGTACCACGCGCGCCCATCGTCTGGGTCCTTGGCCTTGAGTGCCTCGGCTCGTTCTCGATCGCGCGCCCGACGCCGCTCCTTCTCGAGACGCCGCTCGTCGCTGTCCCGCTCCTTGTCATGTCGAGAGCGCTTCTCGTCTCGGTCCCGATCTCGATCGCGATAGTCTCGATCTCGCCGATCCTTCTCCTCGCGATCGCGGGACTGCGATCGCTCACGTCGGTACTCCTTGTCATTACGGTGGCGGTCAGACCTTTCCTTGTGCGCTTCTTCCTTCCTCCGGCTGCGACCTTCCTCACGATCGCGACGCGACGAGCGCGACTCGTGTTCCCGTGAGCGCTTGCGTTCTGGCACGCGCCCGTGTCCGCGTTCAGGATCGCGGCGATCGCGATGTGGTCGTTCACCATCGTCCCTCCGCCGCCGCTTGGAAGGGCCCTCTCCGGGGTGATCCTCCACATGAGGTTCGCTGCGCTTGGGCGCCGAGTCGATATCGGGGAACGACGAGAAGGCCGGAATATCACTGAGCCCAGCTTCCAGCGCGTTGTCTCCCTTAGTTTCCCCAAAGTCGGGAAAGGAGAGGAAGGTGGGTGCACTCATGGCGAGGTAGGTGATGTCAACGGTGTTCAGCAGTTGGCAACAACACGAAATCCCAGCGCGGGGCCCAATCGCCACGTGACGTACGCGTTGGTTTGATTCCGTCGATGTATCGGTAGGATTAAATAAGGCGGAGTGATCGCCGCCATGCTGTCTCTCGGACCGGGGAGCTGGGACCGGTTGTCCGATAAATAGCCGATCTATCCGATCCAAGTTATCCGCACTGAACAAAGTAACCGGGTGGCCGGCGAATGGGTGATTGTAGGGTGTGGCTTAACCGGTATCCCCTTACCCCACAGCCCCACAGGCGGAGGTGCCCACTCTGCTTACTCTAGGTGAGGAACCAACATCCGCGTACCGGATGCCAAAGTTGTCGCATCGCTGGCATAAGAAAAGCTACTCAATCTTCTGTCACTACTCATTGCCTGTCATCACTCTTCCTCTCTTAACGACCATGCCTGAGATCATTTACGATTCCAACTACCCCGCGCCAGACGTGCTCCCAGAGAGCGGCTTCTATGATTACCTCTTTGGGGACGAGTCGCCACTGGGCAAGTTTGACAAGAGTCTGCCTGCCTACATCGACGGCCTGGACGGACGTGCCCTGACTCGTGGAGGGCTCGAGGACTCGTGTCTCCGTCTCGTGAGCGGTCTGCGCGCCCTTGGCGTGCAGCGCAACGACGTCGCGTGCCTGTGGGGCCTGAACAGTCTCGAGTGGGCACGTACCGCGTTTGGATGCTTGGCTGCGGGCGTCACTGTTTCGCCTGCCAACTACGCCTAGTGAGTACCCTTCAAGTTACAAGGAGGGGCTGACAGAAGCGCGGCGCACGAGATTGCTCACCAGCTCAATGATTCTGGCGCGGGCATCATCTTCTTGGATCCAACGTTGATCCCGATGTTTGACGCCGCACGCAAGGAGATCAAGCGCCCGTTTCCTAACGAGCGCGTCATCCTCCTCTGTACGCCGGAACGCAAGCCCAAGGAACTCGCGCAGTACAAGGCGTTTGAGGAGATCCTCGGTGCTCGCGCTGAGCCGGAGCACTTCACCGGGTCACAGGTCCGGGACACTGCGTTCCTCTGCTACTCGTCTGGCACGACGGGTCTGCCAAAGGGCGTGATGACGACGCACAACAACATGACCAGCCAGCTGCAAGCCCTCAATATCGGCTACGAGCAACTCAAGAGCGGACGGGACACGGTTCTCGGCATCCTCCCCTACTCGCACATCTACGGACTGACGATTGTCTTCTTCCAGCCGTTCACGGTCGGCGTGCCCCTCGTCGTGCTCCCGCGCTTTGAGGAGATTTCCGTGCTCTCGGCGATTCAGAAGGTGAGAACCCATTCCACTCCAAACTAAACGGCAGTACAAGATCACGCACGGGCTGATCGTCCCGCCGATCATCATTATTCTGCTCAACTCGTCCAATGTTGACAAGTACGACCTGTCGAGTGTGCGCACCTTCATGGTCGGCGCAGCGCCAACAAGCCCCGAGCTGTCCGAGTCATTCGGCCGTCGCTTCCCCCACATCACCCTGACTCAGGGCTACGGCATGACCGAGTGCTCGCCAACGACGCACGTCTGCAATGGCACCGAGGTCGCCGGTCGTGCGGGTTGGATCGGACGTCTGCTGCCCACGTTCCAGGCGCGTCTGGTGACTGAGGACGGCGTGGACGCCGCCCATGGGGAACGCGGTGAGCTGTGGGTCCGCGGACCCAGTGTCATGAAGGGGTACCTCAACAACCCCGAGGCAACCGAGCAGACAATGGCGCCTGGCGGGTGGTACAAGACCGGCGACGTGCTCATCACCGACGAGAACGGGTGGTACAAGTGAGTAGACTTGGGAGTGCAGCTGCAATTCAATTAATTCAATTGAGCAACAAAGCTGACAACCAGGGTCGTCGACCGCGTCAAGGAGCTCATCAAGTACAAGGGCTTCCAGGTCGCTCCCGCCGAGCTCGAGGGTCTCCTCCTACAGCACGACAAGGTGGCCGACGTCGGTGTCATTGGCGTGTGGGAAGAGTCGCAGGCGACCGAGCTTCCGCGGTGGGTCCAACTAATCCAATCATTGCTAATGCAAGTGCCTACATTGTTCCCAAGCCGTCGGCGGACCTCAAGAGTGGGGATGCTCGCGAAGCGTTCCGCGCCGAGATCGCCTCGTGGCTCGCAGACCAGGTAGCCCAGCACAAGCGGTTGCGCGGCGGCGTTGTCATTGTCGAGACGATCCCCAAGTCACCGTCGGGCAAGATCCTGCGCAAGGACTTGCGCGTTCGCGCCCAGGCTGAGCGCGATGCCGAGGTGCAGCTCCGTGCCAAGATGTAGTTAGAGTACTTATTCAGTAGGCAGGATGGAATGCTGTTTAGTTGAGAGTAAGGATAAACGGCGGATTGTGGCTTGAATCTATGGAGCTCTGGAGCTCTGGAATCATTAATCTCGGGCCTGCTGCGCATGTACATTCGCTAAGTCCAATTCCCGGAACCCACCCCACCCATGCAAGTGACGCAACGACGGTCATGGACGCGGGCCCGACATATAGTGATACGTGGCTACGTACGGTAGAGCGGTGAGCGGTATGTGCCGCCTGACCGCCGGCTAGCTGCTCGGTCATGACCTGTGAATCTGGATCTGGCGTCGCACGCTCAGTCTAGCTCTCAGACCTAAAAAATAATGTTCAGTGGACGCGGGTCTTTGGCCATTCCCCAGCACTGCCCAGGACCCGGAATTCCCCGTCACCCCCGGGGATACCGACAGCCTCGGTGAGTCACACTCTGTGGCGTACGAGCTGCGCACGTGTGAAAGTTTTGTGCAATTTTCGAGGAAACCTCTAGACAAGGTTTGTTCCGATTGCATGGATGGGCATGAGTCATATCTTATTTACAAGTATGAGGGAGGTAGGGCTATGTATAAGATCCGACAACAACATTGATTTATACGACGACTAGCGAGAGTCAATTGTTGCGTTGTGCATTGTGCGTTGTGCGGAAGAACGAAATAAACCCGACTGAGCCATGAACCAGTATGGGTCGGCTAAGTTGGTAGTGGCCAGGTGAGGCCAGGTGGGGCCAGGTGGCAGCCACAACTGGGGAGCATTCCAGGGATACTCAAGAGATCTTTAGATATCCTCAGATCCAGAGGGAAAGAGATCTACAGTCAGCCCATGCAGCCCACTTGTGCCACCTATTCCACTTATGCCACCCGGTGATTCGGCGACTGACTAACATGTTAATAAGATAAGGTTGAACCAAAGTCGGGAGTGAACCCGGATTGAGGAAGCCATTAGTAAAATAGTTTGGTAAAATACACTGAGGGGTAAATCAGGGTAATGAATGATTGTCGATCACTTTGGCTTCCATTTTTCCCCGAATTTGTCCAGGTGCCCCGAAAGTGATGACGTGAAGCCACCGCCACAAAAAGCCACACCAACCTTGAATCATCACTGGCCAAACGTCGTTGCCGCGGACTCGACGGCGCGAACCGCTTTGTCGAAGCTCCGTTCATAGACGAAATATTGCCGCAGTAACTATACTTATGATCGATGTGACGCGGGTCGACTCACATCTTCTCATTCAAAATATATTGTCTTATCACAAGCAAGACGTGACGGCGACCAGTACTAGTACTGTACGGCCACACCTCAAACGCGCTCTGAGACATCCAGTCTAGCGGCGAGAACCGCACCAGCGGCGACCGCACACCGGCACAACTACGGTATCACCAAACGTCACCAAGTATCACCTGGCAAACCGGCAATCTTAAGCTCTCAAAATCTACATCTACATCTTCATCGCGTTTACACAGCTTCAGCATTACTATCATCCATCCACTATGACCTACGACGCACCCCTCACCTCGCCGGTCGAGGCTGGTTTTCGGCGCGAATCGGCCGCCAACGCAGTCGCAGCCCTTCCCGTTCCCGATCTCGTACATTCGCCTCCGAGGCGAGCAACGTTTCCCCGCAGAAGACCCGAGCGCCCAGCCGTCTCGGAATCCACGTTCACCTTGCCTGGATATGGCGGGGTCAGCATGCTTCGCTCAATCTCGCAGCCGGTGCTCACGGTCGTCGAGCATGCGCAGTACACTGCTTCGCGGGCTGAGTCTTTGGGCCGGGCGACAGGGCGTCAGTTGAACCGCGCAAGCTCGAGTCGAAGCGCGAGGAGTAGGCCGAGCTTGGCCGACTTGGGTGGGGACAGCGATGTAGAGATGGACGACGACCAACCCCAACCTCGAATCGACAGGTTGGCAACTGCACCCTCCATCGCCCACTATGTCGACTCCCAAGCTTCCCAACATGCATACGACCCACACACACCCGCCGAGGTTTCCCACCCCTCATTTTCACCGTGGTCGTCATTTTCGTCTCCTGGCGACCTCCCTCGGCGCCGTACCCCAAGTCCCACGCCCTCCTCAACCCACCCCGACCGGTACATTCGCCGAACACCCAGTCCCGTCTCCACGTCCCGGCTAGCCCCTACGGGGCGAGTACGTGTACGGCCACGCGACGGCTCACCTCCGCCCAGCACGTCGGCACGAGCGGCGGCCTGGCGGATGAGAGGATCACGCTGTCTCCCCTGGTTCGAAGTACATGAGGCCGTGGGCCTGTAGCCAAAGTTGCAGCAATCAAGTTGTAGCAATTTCACCTAATTGTTCTCTCCAAGCTCCACATCAGCGATGAGGATGGCGTAATATCATGCATTGTCTAGTGTCTACTTGTCCTCCTTGTCCTCAGGCTTCTTTTCATCGGAAAGCCTCTTGGCGAGGATCTTGCCCCCAATGTTGCGAATGTTGGCGAGAGCGCGCTCAACACCGCCAGAAAGAGCCTTGCGGTACAGCGTGAGGGCCGTGTCGAGCTGGTCCGTCGATTCAAGCACAGCCGCGAGGTTGAACTGGATCTCAGGGTCCTCGGGGGCGATCTCCATCGCCGCCGTGAGGGCCTTGATGGCCTCAGCCGTCTGAGGCGGCTTGCACATCATATACGCACTTCCGAGGTTAGTGTAAGCGTCGGCGCTGGGTTCGAGGGCAATGCTCTGCTTCCATGCCTCGATGGCGCCCAGTGGTCCGGCTAGAGTCAGCTCTGTCATCGAGGTCACACGAAGAGATGGCCATGCTGCAAGATATGACCGGCTATGCTTGACCGGCAGGTAAGACAGCTCAGCGGATCTTGGTCGGAGACAAAGATAGCTTGAATTACAAGCGCAGCGATCCGACGCTAATGATACCCCACATGGACGGGATCAATTGATCCAGATAGTCATGCTACTCACCAAGCTGGTACTCGACCACGCCGAGGTTGAACCAAGCCCCACTGGTCGGCATGACACTGATGCTCTCCTCATATGCGGCCTTGGCGCGGGGCAGGTCACCCTCCTCGAGCGCACGCGTCCCGTCGTCCAGAAGGCTCTGGGCGTGCCCGAGCTTCGGGTCGGTCGGCGACACGGGCGTTGCCGCCGAAGCGTATGCTGCTGTCAGCGATATCCTGAGAGGTGAAGAGGTCAGATAAGGGTGAGACGTACCTCGGCTCCAACGCGATCCAGTAGACAACGAGGTGAGCAATGCAGGCGATGCAGACACTGTCCGCGAAACTGAGCGGGTGGGGTTGGTAAGGACGCGGCCGGCGCGGAGGACGGAGCGGGCAAACATGGCGACTGGGAGATGGTGAAGCTGAAAACATCGATCCGCCTCCACATTGTTCTAAGGGAAACCACGTGGAATTTGTAATGCATTCCAAAAATGGCATTAAGTGCTAATCCTAATGCCTCGGCAGACCACCTCGGCGACCTCCACCTTGAGTCGACGAACACGCGAACACGACATCACCAATACCACCATGTCGACACCCCCCGAACCGTCCGAGAACGAGCCTCTGCTCCCGCAACCAGCGTCTATGGGCCCTGCATCTCGATCGAAACTCCATGCGCGGCGATACCTCCCACCCCCCTCCGACAAGGCCAAGGGCAAGCAGCGCGCCATCTCCCCGTCCGAGGACGAGGCGCAGATGCCTCCCGACCTGCCCAAGGCCAAGCGTAAGGCTCGGGCGCCCGACCTCGGTCGGCCGGTTACGGTCATTTTCTCGAATGAGGAGGATGCCGGTGGTCATCTCGAAGTATGGGTCGAGGAGGGCGAGAGTGTCGGAAAGGTCAAGGACAAGATCCGACACATGCGACCAAACGTCGCTGGGAACCAATTGCGCCTGATCCACGCTGGCCGACTGTTGACCGATGGTATCCTCCTCCTTCCATGGCTTCGAAGCCTGGAAGAGCGCGTGCGCCGGCAGGCGGAGGGTGCTGGTGTCGGTGATGTTCTCCGTGAAGTTGGGCGCGGACTCGCTGGCGAAGACGAAGAGGAAGAGCCAGAACCGGTACAGGAACGGGTCTATCTCCACTGCAACGTTGGCGGATCATTGGAGGGTGCGCCGACACCCAGCGAGACCGAACCGGAGGCGGTGGTTCCGCGTAGACGCGGCTTTGATGCCCTTCTGGATGCTGGATTGTCGCCCGAAGAAGTGGCGGCTATGAGGCGGCAATTCTACGAGAGCCGAGGAGAAGAGGTGCCGGACCTAGACGTAGGCGTGAATGACGAGCATGCGCGCGCACTGGAGGAACAGTGGATCGAGGGCGACCTCACCCCCGAAACCGCAACCAGTGAGTCTCCACTCTTGACGTAGCTAACTCCAGCCTCATCGGAGGGCATGTACACGGCCATCCTGCATGGCCTCCTCACGGGATTCCTGTACCCTCTCACGCCGTGGTTTTTCTTCCGCGAGGAGCCATTGCCCAATTTCTTCGACGCGGAAGCTGAAGCCGACCAACTTGCTCGACGGGCTGAGTCGGCCGCGCGTGCCGAGGATGAACGGAGGGCTGCTGCACACGCTGCAGCTATGCGCGGACATGCGGGGTCTGACAGCCTCGAAGTGCCGCGCGCTGACAGTCCCGCGCCGTCGCGCGAGAGCGTTAGCATGCGTGTTAGTAGCTCGCCGCTCGTTGGCGGGGAGCTCGTCGGCTCGGTCGTGTTCAGCAAGCGCATGCGGGTGAGTCTGCGCAGCAAGCTTCTCCTCTCCGCGTTGGCTAACCCCAGATCGGCATCTACTTGGGCACGTTGATCAACGTTGTGTTCGGTGCGCTCCGTTTCCTCTCAGTATAGGGTTGCCTGCTTCTTGGCAGCACCTGCGATCCCTCGTCACGTCTCTAAGCGTTGTATTCTACACTTTTTGCTTTGTACCGCCTCCTGTACCCACTCGCAATCTGGTTGGCTAAACGGCACGCGCCGCTCTCTTATCGTGATCGGATTGCGCTCTGCAGCTCTTGGCTGGATCTGAGACTTGATATCCTTCCTTTCACCGTTTTCGGTTGAACAGAGCAACCCTGACGCGCAAAGAGCACAACATGCAGAATAGCTATGAGTGCGGCCCGCCATCAAGACGAGCTACCCTAAAACAAATGGCGGTGAAGCGGGATAGGAAGAGCTAGGTGTGCGGGGGTGGGGGGTAGAGAGAGTATTGGGGGGACGCGTGGGACGCGGAGCTTAGAGGGCGATGTAGGCGGCGATGGCGGCGGCGATGGCGAGGCCAGCGGGCGCGATGAGGCCAGCGACGCCCGAGTGGGGGGCGGGGCTGGGCGAGGCGGTGACCGACGAGGCGGGCTTGGTTGCCGAGGCCGACGAGGGAGCAGCCGACGACGAAGGCTTGGACGACGACGACGACGACGAGGCAGCCGACGACGAGGGATTGGCCGAAAGGGAGACAGAGCCCGAGGTGGTGGCGCTCTTGTCGTCGGCGTAAGTCTGCTGGTCGGCGGTGAAGTTGCCGGTCATGTCAGTGAGGCTGTGGTCAGCTGGTGTCCGTGCGCGATGGAGTCTGTCGATCGGTCTTGTCATTCCCTTGGCATTTGATGATTCGACCAGCGCTCAGCGCTTGGTTCTTGGCTCAAACACCTGGAACCATTGTTCGGCCCCATGCTTGAGAGCCCGTGCCCGATCTTGCCCATTCCCACACGCTCAATGACCTGTTGTACTCACGCAAAGCGAGCCGAGAACTGCATGTAAGGCATGCCCTTGTCGGTGTAGTTCTCCGCCGAGTAGCGGATAAAGTAGGCGTCGTGGTTGGCACCGATCGAGGGGTCAATGGTGGTCGAGACAGTCGAGGCCTTGGAGACGTCGACGCTCTCGGCAAGGTTCTGAATGCAGAGCTGCTTGGTGGGCGAGCCGATGCAAAGGTCAACCGAGCAGATACCAATGGTGTCGAGGACGGGGGCGATACCGTCGTCCTGCCACTTAATCTCGAGGACCTCACCGCCCTTGACAGAGGTCGAGGCGACGGGGTTAGTGGTGTAGATGGTGGCGAGGGCCGGGGCGGCGAGGGCGAGGAGAGCGGCGACGAACATTGTAGAGGATGGGGGGTGAGGGTGGGGTTGGGTTAACGAGTGACTGTAGCTGGACGCGAAATGGCTGAAGAGAGTTAGTGGGTGAAGATGATGTTGGGGGATTGGGCAAGATGGATTATTATGAGGGTTGGGATGAGGAGGGAGTGGGCTCGAGCCCGAATTGGCCTCTGTCGCGCCAAGAACGCGCGAGCGAGCGGCAAGTGGCGTTGAGGATTGACAAAGTCCAGGAGTAAATACAGGATTACAGGACCTTTTGCCCAAATGGCATTTCTGCCGTAGCGTTGGAGCTTTGGAGCTTTGAAGCAGAAGTCGATTCTCGGGACCGCGCGCGCCAAGGTCATTATTCATAAGGGTACCTTCCCCCCCATGGCCCCCCACCCATACCCACTTGACCCACTTGCCCCAAATGGGGTTTCAGAATGAACCCACAAACCCGCGACCTGTTACCTTCTACTTGTATATCATGCCAAATGCCAAATGTCAGATGCCAAGAAGCAAACAAGTGCCCAGTGGAACAACTACAGTGCCTGTAGGCACAAAGTGCCTATTCACTGTTCCCCCGCTGTAAGACTTATAAGACCAAGTTCAAATGAACTGTAATGCTTCCAGAGTGAATCGAAGCAAAAGGGGTAGACAAGGGAGAAGAGGAAAAGGGCAAATTGAACAGAACAGGAATTGCCACATTCAGGAACAAGAACCAAAGGAACGGGACGCGCTCGACGCGCACATTATCCAACCCACGGACCGGGATGGCGTAAGATACCCTTCAGGTTCAAAACTTAGAACCCTTGGGTTGTGTATAAATCTCATCCATCCAGATCCGCCCTGTTTGTGCGATTTGTCGGGATTCAATGACACGTGGCAGTATGGCAACGTGGGCTGCGAATGGGTCGAGACTGGCCTGGCCTTGTCTTCATGTGGCGGCTTCAGCCTGGAATGACTTGGTATCAAACAACAATCGGCAGGTGGTAGGTGGTGACGACTTGTTGTGCAGTCTGCGGGCCTTGGGGCGTCCCAACTGCGCCCAAGTTCGGAAACGTCACGTCAGCAACGCCAGTTCCGCTTTGCTCTGATAATGGTTAGTCTCAGTGGAATGAGTGGCGAAAGTGATCGCTGGATCTGTTGTAGGATGTGAGGACGTTTGAGTCTAAAAAGCTGACGCTGACGTTTACGTAGTGGCAAACCATTCCCGCTTGACACTGCCTCGAAAGCTGCGTTATTCAATTTAAGACGATCAGAACGTGCAGACGTCCGCAGTAATCGTCATCTAACTTGAGAGCGGTGCGTAACGTCCGCAGCTCTGCCCCACTCCAATAGCAACCTCCGCTCTTCCGCTTGCCGCTGAACCAACCTTGACATTACGTCATTGATATTTCCCCACTGTAGATCCAAAAGCAGTGCCTGAGACTACGACTGGCTGCCAGGCGGGGGTGGGAGAAACAACTCTCACCCTCACAACCTACCTTCCCTTCCCATCGTCACCATCGTCACCATTGTCTCCTCTTCATCTCCTCTTCTTTTCCCTCTCCTCCATCTCTTTCTTCCTTCTTCCATCTATCTCATCAAATCACATCAATAATGTCTTCGGGATACACCATCCACGTCTCGGGCCTCGCCCCAGAGACCTCGGAAACCAAGCTACACGACTTCTTCTCGGTGAGTTCCCACGACCCTGCACACAGTTCGACACTGATCTCAGTTCTGCGGCAAGCTCCAGAGCGTCAAGAAGCATGGCACCGAGGCCGACATTACCTTTGAGAAGCAGAGCGCCATGCGCACCGCGCTCATGCTTAACGGCGGCACCGTGAGTTGATAGAAGCAGAGTTGCAACTAACACCAGCTGGACGGCGCCCACCTCGAGGTGACGTCGTCGTCGCCCGCCGCCGACGCCGGCGTGCTCCCATCCACTGCGTCGGGATCGACGCCCGTCGGTGGCGAGTTCGAGCAGGAGGACAAGCCCAAGGTTTGCTGGCAAGATGAACTTCAAGCTGATGAAAAGGCTGCCATCGCCGCCGAGTACCTCGCTCACGGTTACTCCATTGGCGACCACATCATCCAGAAGGCGATCGATGTCGACAGTGAGTAGTGGCGCATGACCTGGGGGCGTGGGAGGGCGCGTTTCATTGCCGATAACACCCCGGATGACACCTGACGCGTCGATGACGTCGTCACAAACTGGGATCTCTCTTCAACCTGACACCCCAACCACCCCACCTTAACCCCGTTAACTCGCAGAGAAGCAGGGCATCTCGACGCGCTTCCTCTCCTTCCTCTCCGACGTTGACAAGAAGGCCGGCGAGCGCCTCGTCGGTGAGGGCCAGACTCTCTCGTCCCGCATCCAAGACCAGGCACACTCCACCTACGTCAAGGCCCGCGAGGCCGACCAGCAGCGCGGCGTCAGCAGCAAGTTCCTGTCATATTACACCAAGGCCCTCGCCACGCCCGTCGGGCAGCGGTGAGTTCCGCTGCGCTTGGTCTTCATTTAAGCTGACCCCAGTGTCTCGCAGTTCTACAACGAGGCAAGCAAGACCGTCCACGACGTGCACGAGGAGGCCATGCGCCTCGCGCACCAGAAGAAGGCTGCCAGCGGGGCTGTAACGCCTGCCGAGCGCGCCGAGCCTGTTGCGAGCTCGGCCGACGCCAAGGCCGCGGAGGCTGGCGTCGCGCCCTCCACGGCAGAGCCCACCTCGGCTCCCGCCCCTGCCCCTCCCGCCGCCAACCCCGAGAAGGCCGCTCCTCCCTCGTAAAAAGCTGAGTTCTGGCCTGTTACGTTGTCATACAAGATTTCCGAGTTGAATGTTGAACTCGTAGTTATAGCACCTTAGTTACCCGGACTCGCTAGACTGGCGCGCTCTGAAACGGATGCCACGAGTATGATAGTGCAGGTGATTGGGGCAATGAGTATCTATGGCTGGAGGGTCGTGTGATGCGGCCAACTAGCTGGGTGATCCGGTGACGCACAGAACAGATCTACAGCCGATCGGAACCAAACGGAGCCACCAACCCCTGATTAACAATCTCATCACACACACCGTGACAGTCTTCGTCCACATATCTCCACATCTGGCCCTACCCAGGAGAGTGGTGCACAACAACAAAAGATGAGGCTGAGGAACTTAATCCCCTATTGACGAGAGTGGGATTCGAACCCACGTCCGAAGACTGCGGAGATGCTCATACCCAGATCCTACTCTCGTAGGTTGGGCATCACCTTAACACAGCGCCTTAGACCGCTCGGCCATCTCGCCGATGATGAAACCCGTTGTCTGCATGGTGTAGATGGCGAGGGCCAGTATTTGGGCTTGGACTGGGTTCTGAGGTGTTATGGGGCCTGGGAATGGTGACAGAGGACACGACACGAGTCATTCCGTCGATGACTTGGACGCTCGCCAAGCCACCTGGACGAACGTGATAATCAACAACGCAAGAGTCGAGACATACAGATATGCACGTTCCTGTCCAACCTTGAGATACTGCATTCGACTCTCCTATTTTCCTATTTTTCTACCGATCCCTTTTCTGATCCAGAGACCGGTATCACTCCGCTTTGACTTTGGCACACTTCGAACAAGGTTGGAGCGGTCGCAATGACTTGGACAATGTCTAGCTCATGTCAGATATTCACGGTCGACAAAACTCACGTCCGCCTAGCCGGCGCAGCAGCATGGGCCATTAATGTAGAACGGCCAGCCTTCTTTGCCGCAGTACCAGCGGCAGCTGGTATCGCCAAAGAGACGAGCCTCGTAGGCACACCAGATGATGAGGTTCTCCTGTCTCTCAACGTCGTTGTTCGGGTCAGCGGCGGGGAGGGGCTTGGCGTCGACACCACCCTCGCCGTCAGGCTGGGCGGCAGGGGCAGCAAATGCGGTGGCGATGAGGCAGAGAAGGGCGAGCTTCATGGTTGCAAGTTGGGATGGACGAACAGCTCGACGAGTCGCCTTTTTATCTTCAAGAATCACATCGCCGGAACCGACCACCATTTCGCATGAACCATCACATGAACCATCACATGAACCATCACATGAACCATCACATGAACAATCACATGAACACTCCACATAGCTCGGTGGAGTATATGAGAATCGACGTCCCTCGAGACGAACCGGCACGGCGCGTAAAGCTTCATGTAGAAGACGATACTGTTGGGCATCGAGAGGGGGAGGTAGTGTTGAAGGAGGTTACATACATTGTTCCAGCGGAACACCAATTGACAAACTGAGACTGCGTCCCGTGTTACACAGTTCAAGCATATTGAGTCTAGAATGATATTCTACGTTGCCAAGGAACCATGGCTTACGACTTTCACTATCTACGATTAACCTAGACTTCGATATCGGCTCACCTTCCCGTCATTTCGTTTCCCGGCATATCGGCACAGTCACCTAATCAGTAAACTCTGGGAAAATAGGTTTATGATGAGGTAGCACTTCGTCCCGGGCCTGGTCGCAAAGGTGTTCCCAACATTCTAGCGTCTGGCTCCAGAATTGTATCTTCCCGTGCTTGGGGTAGACAAAAGTGAAATTGTATCGAGCTTAATCGTTCTGGGAACCAGGTTCTTCGGGTCGCAAACCACCGCAACTTGTAAGAATCCGTTGGGAGACAGCCTTGTCAACGTCCGCCGGCCGCGCTAAGTCTGAACGACAGTAATCTCTAATCGACATGCTCTGCTGGACCTGACACGCCCACGTGCCCGAAGAAATGTTCCTATCTACAGCAAAAACCATGTTTCTCCCGGTCAACAGGACGACCGTTCCTCTTCAACCTTACACTGGGGGCTAGAGCTTCAGCGTCATTTCGAAACTGGGTGTTTTTGGCGAATAGTTTCCCAGCTGATGTAGACTTGATACATGTGGTTACCCGAGAATGCTCACTTCGGTTCGCCCTCTTCGTGCACGCTCACTTCCTCCCAGGCAATCAGAACGTGGCGCTGATAAGGGCGGCCGCGCCATTATCCCCAATATTTGCCGCACGCCATGTACACGTGATTCTCTGCCAAATCAGCATGGTAGTCAGGTAGCATGGACGAGGTGACTCTTATCAGTATACGCCTCTGGGAGGAATGGTGGCTGCAAGAGAGCGGAAGAGGACGAAGCCGCGTGCAAGATGGGCAAGGTTGTCCTGGAAACCCCATGAACGTTTATCTCGGATTCCGGCGGAACATTAGTCCTAGGCACATAGAAGGAACTGCAGTAATAACGTTCTCAAGTCTCGTCGCCAGGACACTACAGTATACTGAGCAAGCTTAATGTGCGGCCTTGTCTCCTTAGGGAGAACCTCAGGATGTGCGCCGCGAGTTGGGGCAAAGTGGAGATTGCATGGGAGGTTGGGGTCTTAGTTGTCGCCGTGATGTCAGCACCGCGTCGCAGGTCGACGATGGTTGAGAGAGTCACATATCGAGGAGCAAGGTTCGGCACGGGGTGTCGGACCGGGATGAAGCTGTGGAGCAATCATGTACATCCCGGCACAACGCTAAGCTTATTATACCTCCGTGCGCGTTTCGCGATTACTGGGGCGTGCCGGCACGCCTTTCCAGTACTGCGTTATTGGTCAATCAGCCCACCTTTCCAACTAACCTTCTTACCAAATGTGTCCTGATGTGCATACCCACACTGTCGAACAAGGGGGAACGGGGAGTTACCCAACAGGACTAATTGGATCGTGGTCCACATTTCATTGGGACCGCTGCAAGTGAGTCTGGAGTGACAGCACACATACGGCGTAGCATGTTTCATATCCCAATTACAGACTCCACCGCTCGACTGCGACATCATGGTGTGGCCTAAAGTGGGCAGAACCTGTCTAAACGTATTCGGGGTTCATGTCCTTCCATTTCCATACGACTTCGCCTTGTACACACATTCCCTACGTCCAGCAGCAACACGTGTTACCTTGGATCATGTGAGTGAAGCCACGGCGCCGACATGTTGTGCGGCAACCCTCGTCGGTGTATGGGCCGATCAGCCAGAGGCAACCGTAGTCCACTGGGTTCGGTGTATGGCCCGATTCGGGGACGGGGCCTGGGTTCGCGTGCGCATCTGCCTCGGGGATTGGGACGGGTGTGGCGAGTGTTAGAGAGGCGAGGAGAACAATCGAAAGGGCGAGTTTCATGATGAGAGGTTGGGAGAGTGGACAACATGAAGGTGGGCTGCTTAATTCGTGCTTGCAGTCCGAGAGTGGTTGACCGGGTAGCCCAACGGTTGCCAAGCGACAATGTGTGACGTTCCTTGCTGTAATACGCTTATCAAATAACCTTATTTCTTGCAGTTTACCTGCCCTTCAGACTAGGCTATCAGAGGTTCTCATTAAACTATTCTTATATCCACGCACAACAGGCTCCTTCCAGCTTGGCGGGAACGAGACGTCACGTAACTGAATCCTTGACCAAGACCTGCATCCGGGCCTATCATATCCCATCTCGGGGACTGAATAGGGAGACCGCCATCTTCCTCTGCCCAGGCTGGGCTCGCTCTTGGAGGGAGCGAGAGAGACGTTGGCGTCAGGTTCGGGGTTTATGATCAGTATGGCGAGGGCGTGTTCAAGGGCAGCGAGGTGGAGTGAACAGAAGCTGGTTTCTGGATGACTCGGTTTGGGGACAACTTATCCACCAAGCCCAGCTGAGAACGGGAATGGTTTACACGAGTTAGGGCCTGCTCTGGGTACTTATCTCTAATGATCTAGGAACTCAGCAAAGGTTATGTACCGTGGATCACTCGGTGGAGGGGTGTTGCTAGCAGAAATAGCTCGTGAGGTAATTGTGGTCACATGGAAACGGTTACTGCGTCTCTGACGCAGCTAGTCTCTGCGACCGTCAATGGCCAGCTTGACGTCGGCGAGGAGCCAAGACTAAGAGAAAGGTACTAATATTGCAGCAAGTCGAATTTATCAAAGGAGCGACCTTCATCTCATCTCGACGACCGCCAGTAGTATTGACTGGAATCGGTCGTACGTGCCTTCAACTTCTGGACATGTGATGTGGCGATTTGGGCCCGAATTGTCGTTTTGATGACAGCTTCGCTTGGAAGAAAGAAATCAATACGAGAGCATCTCAACAGTGGGAGTTACCCATGCCCCCAAGATCAATGGATCCCAGAAAGCCGTGTTACGCAACAAACTGATCGTGGAAAGATTCGAACCCCCAGCCCACAACTCACTGCTTACGTAACTCACCGGACTTTGTCATGTCTGGCCGGCCTCCACTTGCGCGTGTTGACTGGCGTACGGGGTCACAAGTCTCGGCTCGATCTGGCAGTCTCACAAACACCACAAACACCATGACGGGCGCGTCGTCCTCCAACGAGGCAGATGCCTCGCCACGGCAGGGGAGCGGCGAGAAGAAGCGCCGCCTCAACACGACGCGCACCAGTCAGGCGTGCAGTGAGTCGCCTTGCCGCTCGTTTAATCCGCTTGAACTGACGACAGCGCGCTGCCGCTCGCTCAAGATGAAGTGTATCGGCGCGACGGATCCTCCGTGCGTACCCATTCTTTCTTCTCTTCACCGGCCCCGACCCGCACCTCTTCCCGCTTCTTCTTTGTCGACCTTCCTTCTTGCTAACTAACCAATCCTCACACAGCTGACATCAGGTGCCGCCGCTGCCGCCGCACGGGCGCGACGTGCGACTTCATTCCGCGTGCCAACGCGGCACGGCCGTGGAGCCCCGGGCCCTACCCGAGCCTCACATGTACCGAGCTGTGGCGGAACGAAGTGAACAACCGGCTCAAGGCGCTCGAGACGGCTAACGCTCGTCTAGAGGCACTTGTCGCAGGGCGCGAGCAGGTCTCTACGGCAGAACCAGCGCCACCCTTCAAGGACAGGCTCGACCTCGAACTGGAGCGCGGCTCTTCCGAGCCGCAGTTTACCGGGGTGCTCTCTGCGCTCGAGCGCCTGAAACAAGAGCTCCCAGCCCATCTCGCGCGCGACGAGGCCTGGGCGCCTCAGACTGTCACACGGCTGTGGGAGTCGCGAGTCGTCCTCATATGAGAGCTGACAGCAGGTTCCGCGACCACATGCCAGGCCTACACTTTTTCTCAGGGCAGGTCTCGTTCTCGCACCCGACACCGCTGCTCGCCGTCTCTATCCTGTACATCGCGGCGGCGCACTACACGTCGCCGGGCATGGGCCAGTTCCAGCCCGTGTACTTTGCTGCATTTACGCGCGCGGTAGGTACGCTCACCGTTCCCGACTGTCCCATTCGGGGGGCGTGTTCGACTGGTGAAGATGGCGAGCCCGTCAGCGCCAAGTTTGACGACGTGCTAGGGATCATCCTCGTTGGCTTACTCGCTCTCGGTTGGGTCGACACTGTCGGGATGTGGGTTAACACGGCGTATCGCCTCCTGCTGGATGGAATGGCCGAGGAGCGCTCGCGGCGCCTCCACGAGTGGCGCAGTTTGTGGGAGGGCCTGAGGACAATCGAGCTCGAGCACTCGAGTTTGCACCTCATTTGTCCCGCCTTGCCCCGTGAGCCCCCGGACCCACCCTTCTCCAGTACAGCGCCTCAAGAGACGCGTGATGCGGGCGGCTCCATCGGCCAACTACTCGCCATCATGCAGCGCTGCATGCCGAGATTCGTCGGCCGCGGCCTCCCAACCGTCTGGGAGACTGTGTGCGGCACGGGCCCACCCTCCCAAGGCGGGGTCAGCACCGAGCCCGAAGATATGGCTGCTATCCAGACGTGGGCTGCTGAAATCGACGGGTGGTACCGCAAAGTCGCGGCTGAGAGTGGGTTATGGGTTGGCGACGCTGACACCAGCCGTCAATGCTACGAATTACATCAAGTCGATCACGCTCCTCAACTATCATCTGCACAAGATCTTCGTGAGTCTGCTATATTAAGCAACGCGTTACCTGACACCAGGTCCTATCTATCTTCTTTCCCCTCCGCGGCATCTCGTACACGTCCGCATCGGAGCGTATCGAGCTGCTGCAGTCTGCACGTGTTGTGCTCAAGATCGAGCAGACTTTTGAGGTGTGGAGCTCTTGGGATCTCGTCGTGAGTCATTTTGACCAACCCGCAGCTCACAGCAGATGGTGACCAACGCGTCGCTTGTCCTTCTACAGGCGTATTCACAGGGTGCCGGACAACAGGAGGGTAAGCCTAATCATCCGATAATCCAGCTGACATCAGACATCGACCTGATCCAGTACCATCTCAACCTCCTGAACGGGACGCATCAGACGGCGCCGAGCCTGCGCCACACACTGAGCACGCGTCTTGAGACGGCGCTGCAGGCGATGCGTACGCCAGTGAGCACGCTCCGTCCGCTCCCGACCATGAGTCCTGGTGCGTCGCGGGAGAACGTCGACCAAGCCGTCGACTGGCAATTCCAGGCCCAGCCGCAGGGTGCGCAGCCCATGCAACCTGCGCCTGTCGTCGGTCACCAGGACCGAGGCTTCCTCTTTATGGACCAGGTGCCGGACCTTGGCATGCTGCCGACTGTCACGAACATCGACGTTGGCAACAATGTGGTTGCCGAGTGGCCGCCCTTCCTCGTCAACCTCTTTGGGTACGACAACGGCGGGGGCCACCAGCAGTTCCAGGGCCCAATGTGAGTCTGGCCCTGCCCATATTTGTAGCTATAACCAGGTACATGTATTCTAATATCTACTTCTTCTCCTCGGTGTAACCGCGCGCGACGCCTGTGCGGCCCTGCTCCAGCATAGCCGGCTCGTCGAGGCCGTACCGCGGCTCGAGACCCTGGAACGTGCGCGTCTGCAGGAACATGGAGCCGGCCGACTCGAGCTTAGCGAGCGACATGTTGTCGTTACGCAGGGCGACATCGGTGCCACCCTCGCGCGTCTCCTCGGCGGCCGCGCCAAACGTCTTGCGTGTGCGATACGTTCCAGTGACCAGCGAGAACTCGAGTTCGCTCTCGTTATCGCTGTGATCGGCCTCACCAGTTGTGCCGCGCTCGCTAGCAACAACGGCGGTCGCCTCGTCGAGCGCAGCATCCAAATCCAGCGTCCAAGCGGAAGGATCCCACACCCCAGCCTTACCCTTCAAAGCGAGGGTAAGCTCCCATGGCGTGATGATGGGTCGTAAAAAGTCCTTTGAATCCACGACCCCACCCTCTCCACATCCGACGAGCACGAAACACTCGATCTCGGCAAAGTTGGCCAGCTTGGCCGGGTTAAGCCGGCCAACCGAGAGGGTGTAGCTCTTCTTCTTGGCCAGTTTGAGGGCTTCACGAAGCTCAGCGACCAGAGCACGAGAGGAGGCGAGGCCGACGTTGCCGACGACGAGCCCGAAGACGTCGGCGGCCATTGCGGAGTGCAGGGCGAACAGGCGGCGGCTGAGAAGGCGCGACGAGGTGGGGTGTACGGCCCAAGCGCCGCGGTCTGAGTTGAACGCGTACACTGGGTTGGTGGCGTGGTTCATCTGTAGGTTTAAGAGGGAACGACCCTCAGGCCCGAGGTAAAGGAGGACGGTGGAGGCCATGTCAACGCCGGGAGGGGGAGTGAGGCGGCGAAGAGCTGGTGCCTTGCCCTTGCTCGCTGAGGCGATGGGTGCTGAGGAGCAGGTGTCGGGCCCCGACGTAGAGGAGCAGCAGGTGTCGGCTGGCCCGGTCGTAGTGCAGCCGGAGGCTGCATCTCCACAAGTCGATGGCGCCTCGGCGCAGCAAGGACTTGGTGCGTCCGTCTTCAACTTTGTCTTGCAGCATCCCGATGGCGTCTTGCTCGCTTCGCTGGCGGGTACCAGACTAGGTCGATCGATCGTTGCGAACGACACCGGTACGGGCCAGTCACTGAAGGCGCTCTGGATCTCGTTGGCAAGCCAGTCGTACCCGACGTCCCATACGACGAGGGCACCGCGCTTCGCGTCCTCGCCTTGGAACTCGGACGCCGCCGCGCCCTTCAGCGCACCGGAGGCGGCGGACACGTCAAGCGTCTGTCGTGGGAAGACGTAGTGAACCGGGATTGCGTCTGTGCTGGAGTCAGCGTTGTTGGGAGTTCAGAAGGGACACCAGTGCTCAGCTGATCGAGACCACAACTGTAGAGCGTACCCGCACAAGCCAGCCAGTCCGAAAAGACGAATCCACACTCACGGTGTCAAGCACGCATGTCCGTAGTGCACGAGCAGGTCAGCCGGCAGATGGAGACAGCTGAGGATGTCGGGACAGCACGCGCCATACGTGCTGTCAGCGAGGACGTAGGCCTGTGCGCCGGTTGGCGCAATGCGCGCCTGCAAAGCGCGATACACGGCGACGGAGGAAGGGAGGAGCTCGTCCGGAAACTGCAGCCCGATCTGGAATCAGCACAGCCCGGGACTAGACGTACGGTCTTGAAGCCACCGTCGAGGATGAGCTGGGCCGTGTTGCTGATGTCGAACGCTGTGTCCAGTGAGGACGTGGCGTCACCCATTGACGACGGGCCGGCCTCGGCGGGCGCACCGACCTCGACGTCTTCAAATGCGTGAGCGGACGAGGTGTAGAATGCGTCGGACATTATGTTAAGTGTGTGATGGGTTGAGGAGTTCAAGATTCCAAGATTTTGTCAGCATCCGCAATCCGCAAGTCATTCAGGCACGGGTGGCGATTCCGGCCCGATCATCTTTTAAATTATGAGAACAACAGACTTTGTCGTAAAGACTCTCTGCGTTAGACTGAATGACAATACAGAGAGCTTCCACGAGATGCAGAGGTGCAGGGGGAGATAACTGAAGAAGCCGGTAGGAAATGCTGGTCCGCGATGCCCTGATAACCGAGACAGTATTAGACTTTGAACCACCATGCATTCTCGCGGACTTCCAGGCTAGCACCTCATAGTTGGGGCAATCTAGTACGATCGTTCAAGGGCGGACAGGATGGTCCTCGCGCTCCAGTGCATACCATGTTTGGACATCCAGTGTACCCATCTTGCCGAGCTGGAGGTGTGAGGGCCACGTGGACCACGCCACTGTGGGGTGGACGAACGGCTGCCACTCGTCGTGGCGAAGCAATGTGATGCGCTCTGGCGCACTCAGCCGCGGAAGAAATACTTGGTCGATGAACGTGGAAGCATTTTGTTGAGCAGAAGTGCCTACCCAATGCAACATTGAATCGAGGCCAACGAGGGTGACGCGCGCGTCTCGCACCAACGCGGCCTCCAGCGCCTGCATCAATGAGTACAGGCGAAACAGGCCGTTTACGCGTGGCACATTGGTCATGTTCCGAGGGAACATGTACACGATCTCTCCACCTTGCGGGGGGATCACGCCCCACGTTGGGTTGTTGAGGGGAGAGGAACTGGATCTCGGAAAGAGGATGTGGACCACTGTGCGGGCGTTTGCGACTTCCACGGTGCCTGTCGGGGGATCCATTCGTGAAGGTCCCGTATGATGCGGTGGAGGAGGGCAGCGCACCAGCGTCGGCGCATCGATGGCGGCATCCGCACCGCCGTGGATGCTGAGATCGGAGAGAGTTTGCAGGCCATCCAGAACCAACCGCGTCGGGTGGCTTGGGGGGAGGCCGCATGTGTGCAGCAAGCGGGCGCGGGGCCAGGGTCGCGGCCCGCGAACGATGTAGTCCGAGTCGGAAAGGCCGACGACGTCGGACCAAGCCCAGCTGGACTTGCGCACAGCTGTAGTGTGGTGTAAAGGCAAGCGCCGCAATTCGGTGTCGTAGGCAGTGATGACGGCATGTCCGCGCCCGTCCCAGCAGCCAGGAATGGTACCCATGCTCTTGGGGTACACACTAGGAGACGAGGGTGAGTCGATGTCTAGCAGCCACGCATGGAGGAGGAACTCGGCGAAGAGGTGGGTGTCGGCTGCGCGGCGCATCGCACGCGAGGTCCCGCGGAACGCGAAGAGCGTGGGACGATCGCTGGCGGCCAGGATCGCGTCGATAATGTGAGGGTGGGCCGAGGCGGAGATGGGGAAGAGCGGGTCATGGCTACCATCTAAGTCGGACATGGTTGCAAGGTGGGATGTTTGGATCAAGATGTTTTGTGACTTTGGCAAGTCTAGTGTGTAGTCTGGTCATGTGACCTCCCACACTATTCGACTCAATGCCAAAGAGGCTGTATGGCTTTGGAACTCAACTTCCGTCTCGTTATCCTCACCCGGTCATCCTACTCTCCTTGCGATGCATCCTCAAGGCACCACAGTTTACATCAACTCAATGATGGAGCTTTAACAACAACAATGAATAGCTGATGATGCGGAAAGAGGTGCCACTTGGTGTTTAGCAGATTAGCAGAAGCCGATGGCGGCATCAGATGGCAGCTGCTTGATCCAACCCACGCGGAATGCTCGACAAACCCACATCACACATCTCATTCACAACCCCCTCCCCCTCCTCCTCCTTCTTCTCCTTCTCTCATCCTACCAACCCCTCGCAATGCCCGTGGCAATCGACTACGGCGCTTACCCGCACATCCTTGAGGCGGTTGTGAATTACGCGGACCGCTCCGCCCTTCTAGCCCTCCGCCCAGTCTCATCGCCTGTCCGAGCCCTCGCCGAAGCACGCCTCTTCCAGCACGTCGCTGTCGCTCTCGACCCGTCGTATGACCCACCAGTCGTCGTACTCGTCGAACCCACACCGCCTCATCGCCGCCTCCCTTTCCTTGTACCCAAGCTGCACCAGACCCTCCTTCCTTTTGCCACCGTGACGTGGGAGGCGAGTGTGCGCGCGATGCGCATCGTTGATGTGCACGTGGGCCCCGAGACTGAAGCGCTGCGGCACCTAATTGCCCTCCTCCCATCTGAGAGTGTGCGACTCATGCGCCGACGTGAGCTCGGTGGCCGCCACGAGGCCGAAGACGTCCTCACCAAGCTCCAGGCACCGACTGCCGTCGGCTACCTGGATTTCCGTGCAAAGTGGCCACCACAGATGACCATCACGAGTGCCAACATGCGTCGAGTCGTCGTTCACGTACCTCTTGAGGCTATGCGGTATCCGTGGATAATTCGGCCTCGTGAAGGTCATGGATGCCGTGAGGCCGTCATCGTCCTCGACGCGCAGCAACCAAACGTCCCGCCTGCTCTGGCGATCACAGTCGCGCAGTACCTCTACCACCTCGTGCGTAACTTCTTCAACGGTAGCGGTGGGCAATGGAGTGCTCTGGGGCCCGACGGCGAGCTTGCCGACCCCATTACCACTGTCACGGTTGTGGGCATGGAGCGCTTCCGCAACGACGTGCCGCGTGCTTTACGCGAGATTGCGCGCCTTGTGGGACCAGATGGCGAGGCCCGTTTGGAGAACCACCTCGTCGGAATGCGGTATACTGAGTGGCTTGCACGTGAAGGCGAGGATGCTGTGCTCGAGCGCCAACCCGAGCTTGTGCCTATCAACGTGAGTGTTTCGTACATGGTTCAAGCTGACCTAAGCTACGTCTTGAGCCTGCCAAGATGGCGCACAGGCCATGCGGCAGGGACGTGCTCAGCGGGGACCTTCTCTCTTCGTGCGGAGTGTCTCTGTAATTTCCCTGCTTTGCTCAGATCTAAAGGTAATGCCAGGGGTCACGCGCATACCAGCCATGTTTGCGCACGATCTCTACTCCGCACTCAACTGCTCGTCTCCCAAGGGCCATTTTTCGTATACGATCATTATCATACCAACCTTCCAACAGTATGCTGCCCATCTCAGTCAACAGCTCGCAATATAGCACGCAACGCCCCTCTCGGACTCGAACCACGTCAATCTTGTACCACTAGACCAACTGTCCATTGCATATCTGCTACAAAGCGTCGCGTCGCCGGCTGATGTGAGCTCCTCATTCCAGATATTCGCATAATGTTCTATCGCCCTCCACCTGGCCGTCTGCGTGTGAAGCCAAGAGAGGGGACTAATTCGGTTCATCAAACACTCGACCCATCTGTCCCAGTTTGATCCTCGCCAGACGCCTTCTGGCGTTCGAAATGCTGGGAAACCTCCACGCCCAGTCCATGTACAAAGGATAAATGGTCGGTCTGCTCCGTAACCTGGCCGTAGTCGTTGAACAGGTCGATGGTCAAGCTATTTCAGGCACGCCGATAACGTACAGGTACAACAACAGCACAGCACTGGTTCACAGCACATGGCGAGTTGGCTTCAGCTTTCCCAGAGGTTGACCGTACGGCACATGTAGTGCTACGTTGACCCACCCAACTCTACCCCAACCCTTCATACCAAACCTCCCCGCATTCGTCTGCCATCCATCGCCCACTCCTTATTGTAAGGCAACCAGCCTAACACCTAGCACTCGGCGCTCCCATGGGTTCGCAAGTGACTCTCTTCATTGCGCCGGCCTCGCGGGCCGGCATCGTGTGGTTCACTGCACACTTCCTTATCACGCTCATTGCCACAATCCAGGTAGTAGCATACATCATCCGCTTCCGGCAGGTGTTCCGTGCGTCCTATACAATATGGTCAAGCTAACGCCAGCGTTCCAGGAGAACTGGCCACTCTCGTACCTCACCTATGCTCTTCTGGAGCGCTACCTCCTCAATGTCGCTACTGCCATCTACCAGCGGCGCTGGCACGCAGACTGTCTCAGCACGTGGAAGAATGTAACCGCGCTCGCCACCGGTTCCGTTGCGACGTTGGCTCTCGTGACATTCCATCCGATCGAGTACCACTCCGAAGTCCACACGCCCGTTACGCACAACATCAATGGTACATCCACCACATTCAACTTAATCACCTATGAGGCCATTGACGTCTCCGTGTACATGTAAGTTCGTCCGATACGCAACTGACAGGAGCAACCGCGCGCTCTCTGCCCTTCTCGCGCTCACGGCCCTATACACTTACAAATACGTTGTCACACGTCCTGGCCCCCCTGCCTGGGAGCAGAGCATGTACGCCCTCGCGTCCCCCGACGAGGACGAAGTCGAGGTGCGCCGCCGTGGCGTCCCCTCGCGCCTAATCACATTGGCGATCCAGGCGATGCATCTGGGCATCTTCCTCATCTCGTCGCGCTTTGCGTGGGCGTTCCTCTGCGAGGGCCCGAGTCACGTCCCACAGGCCCTGCATCAGCTGGCTACCGAGCCCGATGCGCGTCGTGCTCTTGGCGAATACACTGCCGAGTTTATTGTTTGCATGATCACCATCTCGTGGCTATGGACATTGTGCACAGTCGTCTTTGTGGGCATCAGCGTCCTCGTCCTCGTATACGCCTACGCCGTCAGCAGGCGGCGTTACGACCACGCGCTCCTCAAGAACAAGGTGCACATCCCCCTGGTCCTGCTCGGTATCATCCCGGCGTAGTTCATTAGCGACTGGCCGTTTGACTCGGAGACTGGGCACATTCTGTAAGCGTAAAGCCGTTGTGGAGCTGACGACAGCCTCATTACCCTCGGCTCACTGTGCTTTGCCACAGGTCTCACTGAGATCCTATTCACCCTGACAAGCGACGACTGTGATCGCTGGAACAAGAGCGTGTACAGCTTGTGTATCGAATCGCCCCTCCTTCCCACTGACGAGAACGAGAAGGCCGGGCTGGAGTCGTAATGGCCGTCTCACACTAACGGTAAACCTGCCGTAGACATATTGTAACGTATCCAACCCTGAGAATGTCGTAGCCTTTGTAAATCCAATACTAAGAAGACTGTACTGTACCCTCATCCAGAGCGCCGCACGCACGACTTACACGAGACTCGAACAATGTTGCTTGTTTGCCCAGGGGAATCGGTGCACAGGTCGAAATGCAGCGGTTCATAAAGTGTACTGTCGGAATCAATTTCAAGGCACCGCCAGATCAACATTTTGGCGCGGCCTCCACTTGAGCCGTCCACCACCACTTGATCCTCGCTCACCATCACAACAACGTTGCTCGCCACTGCAGCGCACACGGAGTAAAGAACGGGATAGTGTCTGGGATACCTCCTGTCGGGCACAATTTGACCCCCTTCGATTCCCTCCTTTCCACCCTTCCTTCCTCCACCTGTCCGCCATGCGCCAACCCCGCCGTGTGCCATGGTCGTCCAAGGCCGAGCTCGGCGAGCTGTACGAGTTCCTCTTTTCCCCTGCGGCGAATGACGAGAGCCGAGCGGCCGCTTTGTCAAGAGTGAGTGCTTCCACTCCATTCTCAACACTCCCCCTCTCCCCCCACCTCCCCCTTCCGGCCCTCCTACCTCCAACAACTACTTATGCCTCCTGACATAGCTGTTTGCAAGAGTCGCTAACCACAGATGAGTGTTTACATCTCCTCTCCTTCCTGCCCGGCCTTCATCCATCTCCTGCACGCCCTCGTGTCAGCCCTCGCCCTCCCGTACCCTCCCCCCCTTCCTCTCGCCCAGTCCCAGCGCATGGTCTACGCGATGGCCCTGATCCGCTTTGTGAACGGCATGGTCGACCCTCTCCAGACAGGTGAGCTGATTGCCATCCTCTGAGCTGACAACAGGCGGCTTCGCGCGCCCCATCTCCCACCTCGCCGCGGAACTCAACCTTCCGCCTGGGCTGGTCGCCCTCCGCCACCGCGCGACGCACGAGGACCTTCCTCCCCTCGAGCACCTCCACCGTGCGCTCCAGGACGCTGTGGCGTACCTGCACACGTACTCGTTCGTCCCTCTGCTTAATCACGGCGCAGAGGAGGGGTGGGGCCGCCGCGAGCGCTCCGAGACCCTGGTTGGGAGGTGGAAGAAGGTCATGAAGGAGCGGGTCCGCACGCGGGATGTTAGCATCGAGAGTGCCAGCGGACGAGCTGTCAAGCGACTGAAGCGCGAGTTCGAGGGTGAGGAGCTCGAGGATGCCGTCGAGGCGATCGTTCGGGTTGGTCTGGTACCCGTCGCGCGCAAGTGAGTCCAGCTACAGCGATCTCTTTAGCTGACAGCAGGAAGCGCCCAGGAAAGAAGGCGACTGCACCGCCAGCGGACGCGCTTCTCGTCTGGACCCCCCTTCTCGCCCATCTTATGAGCTTGCACGAGAATACCCCTTCGGTTCTCGCCGAGACTCTTACCAGCGCCCTCCTCGAGACGGCTCCCCGCCACCGCCAGATGGATGATGACGAGCGCAAGGAGCTCGCGTCCTACCGCTGGACGCTCGGTACCTGGCTCCTTCATTTCTGGCTCGGAGGCGATCTCGGCGTTCCCGACGACGCGAAACGGGACATTCTGGTCCGCCTCGCGCGCGAGCTCGTGCACGGTGACGATGTGTGAGTCAGCTGGAGTCATAAGCCCTGGAGCTGACGCCAGGCTGGAACGGGTTTACGGCCTGCTGGACAGCGCTGGGCTGGCTGGGCTGCAGGCGCTCCTCCCTGACCACGAAGAGGAGGAGGAGGAGCTCGAAGGCCTCGACATTGACGACGAGGAGGTCGATGCCGACACGGCGCTGGAGAAGATGCAGACCAACCTCGACGCCCTGGAGGACAAGGTGAGTGACGGATCTGAAAGTTGACCCACACATGCTTACTCCAGCTGCGTCGCGACGTCGAGCCGACAAAGGAAGGGACCACCAATGGCGAGGAGATCCCTGGCTGGCACAAGGCCGAGGATTGGCGCCCGTGTCCCATCGGCATGTGGGCGTGATTAGACACTCATGTGAAATGCTGCATGCCATGTACTCTATTTTGTTGCTCATCTATGTCTACAAACATGTACTGGCTTGAAGTCGCCATCTACCTCGCACGCCAGCAATGACAGGCGGTCCTCCTTCTCCCCCTTCATTCTCTCGCAGAACGCTCGTCGTGCTGCTCGCCAACTAGTCCGACCACACCGACTTGATGCTCTCGATAGCCGGCGCCCACGCCGTCGCGCGCCCGCGCTCGCTCTCCTCAACGACGCGCACAACGCCGCCACTCTCGAGAGCAATCTCGCGCATGCGTTGCTCGGCATCGCACCAGAACAGCTTCCACTTGCCGTCTTGGCTGGTCATGAACCCATTCGACCGCTCAAAGTACCACTTGTTAACCGGGTTGTCTGAGCGGCTACGCCACACGAGGTCCTTGCCGCGGCCGATACCAGACAAACTGCCCACCGACGGGTTAGCGGCATCGAGCAGACCTAGGCCGTATGTCTCGTCGCGCAGCGCGACCCACAGGAAGTCGACGGTACCATCTCCCTGGTGGCTCGGCAACACGGCAAACTTGTCGAGATAGCAGATGTCCAGTCCGTCTGCCTTGCCCTCGGTAGTAACCACAGCTGCGCCAGCATAGTCGCCGACAACAATGACAAAGTCGAGGTCGGCTTCGAGGCGGGCCCAGTACGCTTCTTCGTTTAGGACACGCCCAAAGCTCTTGTTCAACAGGGCTGCGAGTTTGGGTTTGTCAATCTCGTCGACGCTGCGGAGCACGCTCACTGGCAGACCGCGACGCACGAGCGTCGGCGTGTCGGGACTCAGGCGGCCTTCGGACTGGGTGAGGAGCGCATGTGGCAGGCTCGCGCTGTGTGCGGGCTTGTTGGTGATGAGGTTGGCGATTAGGGCTGTAGAAGAGCGATGCGAGACGATAAGCGCACTCGCATCCTTGGGCATATGGGCAAGACAGGTATCGGCCAGGGCGAGGTTGGACAGCGCCGTTGGGTGCGTGTATACCCAGTTGGGCTGCCAATGACGCTCGATGAACTCAAGCTCCGAGCTCAGGTTGATGCTCAAGTGCGGGAGGCCGGCGCGTGCATAGGATGGAATACCACCCTCACGGTTTATGATGAGGAGACGCGCTGGCGTGAGGTCCATCTTGGGACGCGCGGTTGCTGGTGCAGCGGGCGGCGTAGGTGCCTCGTTGGCCATTGCCTCGGCGAGGGCTGCTAGGACAGCGTTGGCACTGATCCGGCGGGCGCGGCACCCGTCGTCGAGAGCGACCGGGAGGAGTACAGGGATCTCGCCCTCCTGTACCGCGCGGCGGATATGGTCCAACCCCTCCGCCTCGACATACACGTCTCCAGCGTCGGTTATGCGCGCGACCGTGGCGAGAATGGGCCGAGCCCCAGCGTGCGCCTTCGTCAGGAAGTGTACGGTACGCTCGACGTCGCGGAGGATCATGGTACGCTGTGCCTCGGCTGCCATGGAATCGCGCGGCTCAAACGGCGGAATGTCGTCCCGGTCTATCACGACGACACTGACCAGCCCGAGCATCTGGAGCGAGTGGATACCGCGCGCGACACTGGCCAGCTGGTGGTCCTTGAACGGGCCCTGGATCTTGACTAGTGCAGGGCGGCGCACGATCGGGTTCAGGAGGCTGTTGACGAGCGGGTTCGTCGCTGTGTCGGTGCCTGGGACTGGTGTGGGATCCGGCAGTTCCATGGCTGGTGGCGCAGTTGGCGGCGCAAAGGACGCAATGTAGCCTCGCGAGTCCCGCATGCTCGGTGACGCCTGGAGGATGCTCATAACAAATTCCTGCTGTCAGCCACATTCAATACTGCTAGGTCCACGCGCCCGCGCCTCCCACCGTTCCACCTGTTGCGCCTTGCCCCGGTCCATCTTCCTCTTGTCCGGCATGTTGCTCTGCCTGATATTGTCCTCGTCCATCCTACGCGCATTGGAATAGTAGCTCACCGCATCGGTCTGGCCTAGGTCTTCTTCTTCCAGGCTGCGTAGACGCTCGCCGTAGTCGGAGAGGGTGCGGCCGAGGTAAGCCGACGACGAGTTTGGTGCGCGGGGACGCGCAAACGCACGCGTCGCCCGAAGTAGGCTTACACGCATCTTGGGTAGGGAGGGGGAGGGGAGGGGAGGGGAGGAAAGAAAGGAGGAGATGAAGGAGGTAGGAGATGGGAGACGGGAGATGGGAGATGGGAGATGGGAGATGGGAGAGAAAATGCAGTGGTATAAGGAACAACAAGGCGTAAACTCAACTTATCGACTCGGCCGGAATGTCGGCTACTCACTCGCCGATTGCTGCCAGCAAATCTCATGTGGCCGCCTTGAAGAATTACTCAGTCATCTCATCTTTAATCTGGACAAACGACGTCTGTAGAAGGGGGAGGACCTCGCCCACTTGTCCACTGTTCGAGATACTGATGACCCTTCGACGGCGCTCCTCCTCCTCCCAACCTCCTCACTCCACCATTCGGTGCCATATCACGCAACCGTCCCACTACACGCACACACCCACACCCATTCGCCGCAAACGCTAAGCCGTCAATGCCAATATGCATCAAATCCTACACACTCCCTACAAGCCCAGCGCTCCAGCGCTTAGAACTTGCTGAAGCCCTTGGCCGCCTTGCTCTTGGCGACACGGAGGACGTTGAAGCGCACAGTCTTCGAGAGGGGGCGGCACTGGCCGACGGTGACGTTGTCACCAGCCTCAACACGGAACGCGGGCGAAAGGTGGGCCGCAAGGTTCTTGTGGCGCTTCTCGTACCGGCGGTACTTGGGGATGAAGTGGAGGTAGTCGCGGCGGACGATGATGGTGTTGGTCATCTTGGTCGAGTGAACAACGCCGCTGAGGATGCGGCCACGAATCGAGACATCGCCAGTGAAGGGGCACTTCTTGTCGATGTAGGTGCCGTTGATGGCCTCTGTTGAGTCAGCGTGCGTCTGGCTCACAACCCACCAAAGGGGGTCTTGAAGCCGAGACCGACGTCCTTGTACCAGCGACGGGTCTTGGTGGCAACCTTCTTGCCGCCTGCAGGGAGAATCGAGAGAGTGCAGCAGGAGACGCGCAGAGGACATATAGCGAGGTGAGGGGAGGATGGTGCAGATTTCGAGATCGAGCAAGGGATCGTCGAAAAGTTGATTGGGAGCAGTGGGTATCACGGCGTGTGCGAGAGAGACGCAGATAACGCGAAAGGATCGATTCAACACGAGTAGACGAGAGGCGCGCAGGTTTGAAGAGAATCAAGCGTCAGCACCCATAACACATCTCCAAGAATCTGGACGCACCCTTCGACTTGGCGTTCTGGAAGAGGTGCTGCTTGCGGTAGGCGCGGTCGATCTCAGCCATTCTGCTCGTTAGCGCGCACTCCTCCTCCATGCGGGCCCGCAGACCATCTTGACACCTCGACCTCAACGTCCACACGACACGAAACAGGACACTCCCGAGGACTGCACGGCTCCTTCCGTACGCCGCCGTCTGCCGCTCTCTCCAGCAGTATCCCTCCGTGTGTCAACGCGTCGCGCGCGCGTTGGTGTTGGTGTCGGTGTCGATGGCCCGCGGTGCTCGCTGTCGCTGCTGTGCTCACTTGGATTGATGGTTAGGAAAGGACTCAACGGACTGCTCGTTCAACCACCACCGAATTTCGCGGGAACAAAAGCCTGGGTGAGGCTTCAGCAGTTTGATCCCTCGTATAATCCCGAAACACCGTAGGCTTCAGATCTGTGGCACTTGTGGGAGTCAGGCACCAGACCTCCACCCTGACGTCCAGTGTTGATACTGATTCCAACAAGACTGAAGCTCGGTGCTGAGAACCAACATCTTGCAAACAACAGCAGCATCATGTCAAAGCGCCTCAATAAGCGCCAGATGCGCGAGCTCGAGGAGCTCGAGGCACTAAAGGCTGTTGAGAAGAGTGCTACGCCAGACCTCCCAGAAGACGAGAGCGACGATGATGACGCGCCGGCCCCGTCTAACCCGTTTGCCGCCGTGAGCTTGTAGGCGTCCAATTGCAAGCTAACATCAGTTGGAGGGAGGAGACGAGCAAGAGACGGAGCCAGAAGATGACGAGGACGCTCCTGCACCTGTAGCGAAGAAGAAGGTGGGCCTCACCCATTTGCCACCTAACGCCAGAACAAGAAGAAGAAGCCGAAGAAGAAGAAGAATGCAGCCGCCGCACTCTTGGACGAGACGGACTCGCCATCGGCGTCGTCTACACCACGGGGAAAGAAGGGGAAGGGAACACCCATACCGGACGACGAGGGAATGGACGAGGTCGACCGTGCACTCGCCGAGCTCAAGCTCAAGTATGGCGAGGACCCCACACCTACAGGTCCCGCACAGGAAGATTCCGCGCCGCGGTCGGTCATGGCGTTCCGCTCGCTCCTGTCCATCGAACCAAAGAACCTCGACGCGGATGCCGAGTTGCGGCGCTTCTTTGGTTCCAAGATCGTGAGTTGGGTCCATGCGCATGAGCTTACGCAGATCGCCGCTGCCACACCGACGGGTGGCAACAGACGGCACGCCGCCGCGCTCGCCAAGGTGCGGTACGTGCTTGCCAAGCCCAAGCCGACGTACCCACCACCAATTTCATTGGCGGGCCTCAACATGCGCGAGCTGAGCGCCGAGGAGGTCGAGGACCTCTACGATAGACGAGGATGGCTGCAGGCGGACCCTGGGGAGAAGTGGTACTCGTTCGAGCACTCGCCTGCATGGAGGGAAATTGAGCGGCAGTTCCTCGGCGCGGTGCAATCGCATGGTGAACTGGGTGCCTTGTGCAGTAGCTGACGGCAGACCCCAACGAGCTCATGGCACTCCTCCAGGTGTACCCCTGGCACGTCGACACGTTACTGCAGATGAGCGAGGTTTACCGGCTACAGAATGACATTGGTGCTGCGTCCGACTTCGCCGATCGCGCGCTGTACGCACTCGACCGGTGTCTTGTGCCCGGGTTCAATGTGCAGAGCGGGAGCTGTCGACTAGACTTTGACTTTGTGGAGAACCGGCCGATGTTCACTGCCCTCCACCGCATTATCTCTTACCTCGGCCGCCGTGGGTGTTGGGTGACGGCCTTCAACTTCGCCAAACTCCTGTTCTCGCTCGATCCCGAGGGTGACCCCCACTGCGCGGCGCTGTGGCTTGACTTCCTTGCCGTCAAGGCGAACCAGGGCTCGTGGCTGCTTCAGATGCTGGAGATGCGCGAGACATCCCGCGCTGCCGCGCTGTGGCACGGATATCCTGGTATGGGATGGGCGCGGGCGCTTGCACTGCGGCAGGAGGAGGATAGCCGGAAGGAGAAGGAGCACAAGGAGAGCACAGCAGCGCTCGTGCAGGCGATGAAGACATTTCCCGAGGTGGTCGTGCTTCTTGCGGACAAGATCGGCGCCAATATCCCGCATGAGGCACGTTCCAAGCCCCTCCTCCAGGTCGAGGTTGGCTACACGGACAGCCCGTCGACGCTGCTCCACCTCCTCGCACACATCTACGTGGCGCGCTCCGAGGCACTGTGGAAAGAATCAAAGGTGCTGTCTTGGTTCGAGAGGACGCTGGCGGCCACCCTACCCGATATCGACGACGGGGCGGCTCGCGCTGCGCGAGCCGAGGCGCACGCGATCGCTCAGACGCCACGTGACTTGGATGCGGACGGCGAGCTCGCGATCCCCCTCAACATCTGCCGACATGTGCTATGTTCGGAGAGCACGTCGTGGCTCGGGTTCCTTCCGCCCGCGATCTCGCGTCGGCCGTTCCACGCTTACGACCCACTACCGCCCAGCTCGGCCCAGACGGCCTACGACGCGGCGTACTTTGACCCCGTGGCGCGCCAGCTCGGCGCGCAGGTACGCGAGGCGCCGTACGGAGCAGCCATGGACCGTTTCTTAGACGAGGTGCGGCAGCATGCACGCCGGGACCCCGCCGAGTGGGCGGAGCCTGTGCGCGACTCGTTTACCCAGTTTGCAGGCCGCGCACCAGAGGACATGGATGCCGAGGACCGGCAGGCCATGGTCCGCGACCTGGTGCGGATGTACGAGCAGGTTGTAGCGACGTTCCGCAACGGCGACGGTGACGGCCTCTTCGGATATGCGCCAGGGAACGACGCGATGCCGGGTGCGTTCCCGGGATAGAATAGACAGTGTCTAAGGGCATTCCGCACATTGTAGCCACGTAGCCACGCCCTTACCTTTTGGCATGCATGGCGATGATTGTAATTTCCTGCTGTTACCTGCGGTGGCTGTGGTACACAAATATATTCAATCCGCGCGCTCCGCTCCGAGGATGCGAGGTTCTCGGTGACCTCGCTAGCGAGATCGGAAACATTGCCCGATGTGATGGCTGGCGGCTGAGTGAGCAAGTGGTATAAGTGGTGGTGTGGTGGCGGGGGAGTGACGTAGACCGAGCTACAGTCCTTACTTGGCAACAGGCAACAGCCCCTCGATTCCACTCTCAAGCTTCCAGGCCCCACAAGCCAACAACCAACAACTTGTAACCTACAACCTGCAACCTGCATCCTTCATCCTGCAACCTCATCCACATCCATATCCGCAAACGCAAACGCAAACCCACTTGTTGTTATCCATCAATCCACAATGGCGGACCCCGAGCTCCAGGCGCTCGTGCACCCGCACCCCTGCCGGCCGCTCCAAGTCCGCGCTGCCGAGCTCATAAGTGAGGGCGTTGGGATCTACCTAGCGCCCCCAGTCGACGAGCTGGACATTACACACGAGCTCGGCTCGACGTTGTATGCGCTGCACATTGTCGAACGGCACGACCAGGCGCGGGGCAGTGCACGAGCTGCAGCCTTCCGCGCATCCGAGAGCGTGCGTACCCGCGCCGCATTGCGCGACCACGCACTCGCATGTCTTGATGCTGCGTTGGAATATGTTAGCGCGCCGGGGGACGAGATGAAGGACGAAGACGACGACGATGTGCTCCTCATCTCGCGCCCGCTTCCCGTCAACGAGCGGTATACAACCAGTACGTCTCTGCCTTCCTTCTCGACCTTCCTTGCCCTCACACCTCTTCCCTCAAAACCGCCTCCCCGTCCCCCACCCTCCTCCCCACCCCATCGCTAACTCCAGTCGCCGCCCTCCTCTCGCACCACACGACACCAGGCGCCGTCATCGCGCACCCGCTCATCCGCGCCGCTCTGCCCCGCGCGTGGTCCCGCTCCCGACGGAGCCAGAGCGCGCCGATCCGCACCGTCCGCGCGCTCCTCGACCATGCCATCACGCCAGCGTGAGTCCTCCTTTCCTTTCCCACATCTAACAGCAGGCGCGCCCACGTCTTCGAGCTCGCGTCCCACCTCGTCTTCATCGCACTCACCCTCGTCACCGCCCTCGTTCCAGACATCGACGTGGGCGGCGACACGTCGGAAGCAACCACCATCGTGTGGATCGTCTGGTCCTGGGCCTTCCTGATGCACATCCTCGTCGACGCGATTAACCGCAGACGCGGCCCGAGCTCGACGGCCCACCTAATCCTCATGCTCCCAGCCTGCGTGTCGGGTGTGCTCATGCCTGGCATTCCCGGTATGAGCCGCCAAACCACCGCCATAGGGACCTTCCTCCGCTGCATCTCGATCCCGTGTTCCGCCCTCGCGATCGTGACCCCCTCTGGACCAGCCCTGCCGTTCCTCTTCCCTTCCCGCCTCCTCCCACTGTCCATCATGCTCGCGGGAATCCTCGCCCGAGGTGCAAAGGCCGCGGCGCTCCTCGTACCCCTGGCCGGCGGATTGTGGGCTCTCTACGCCTATGCCCTCAATGGCAACGTTTGGCGCGCTGGCCCCAACGCTATCCCCAACGCCATCGAGATGGCGTCCACAGCTTCTGAAGCGGTAAGGGGTTTCATGAAGCGCGACCTGTCAACTCAAGGCGGCGGCCCGATCGAGGTCGGCGCCGCGCCTTTCGAGACCCGCGTCGCCCTGTTGGTCACCCTCGTCCTCGTTATCATCCTCTCTGGCGCCCTGTCCATCCTCCGAGCTATGGCGCCGTCCAACGAGCTTCATGACGGGACTTGGGAGGCCGAGTACGGAGCAGCTATTGGACACGCAAGCCGGCGCGCCCTCGCCGCCGGCGTCGCACGATACCTGCCCCCGAGCAGCGACAGTATCCCGCCTCCAGTGCCCCTGCCAATCCCACTCAACATCCTAGTACTACCCTTCGACGGGCTCGCGGGCACTTTCCGCATCCTCCGCCGTGGCAAGGAGCCGCCGTACACTATCCGCGCGGTCCGCGGGGGTATGGGCCTGCTCATTGTCGCCATACCCTGCCTCGTGCTCGGCCCCATTGCCATGTTCCTACCGCACTGGTAGCCCTACCGGTAGACTGGTAGATAGACGTAATATGTACACTACGATGGACTCGTTGACGACGAGGGGTGGTGTACTGACCAACGGCGGAGATTGACAGACTCTAGTATTACCATGCATTGTTGTACACCAAGACTACACATGTATCACAATCACTCTATCTGATGCGGTGTCCACGCCTAGAACTGACGGTTGATGAAAATGGTGCTCGTCTCGGGCCCGGCGCCAGGCTTGGTCGCGACGACCTCGATCTTGAACTCCAGCCGCGCTGGGGAGACGGGCACCGTCCAGCGCATGCCCGCCGGGACCTCGTCCTTGCCGTCCTTCTCCTTGCCGTCCTTGGCGCTGTAGAGGAGCTTGGGCGTGTCGACCGCCGTGCCGTTGACGCGCAGCGTGACTTCAGGCTTGGCGTCGGCTGGGTCGGCAACCCACGCCGTGAGCTCGAGCTCGGACGTCGCGGACGCGATGGCGACGGCGTGCGCCGCGACACCGCGCATGTTTCGCAGACGGATCGCGCTCGGTGGGTCCCGGGGCATCAGGGTTGTGGATTCGCTATCAGGCGCCGCATCAGAGTACGCAAAGTCGATGACCTTGATCGTGGGCGAGAGCGGTCCCGGGTCTGGCGCAGGTGCCGAGCGCGACTCGACGGCGGGAGGGGGGACACCGCGCTTGCGCGCGTCGTTGGCCTCCTTCATCTGCCGGAAAATGTTGAGGGCAAGCGGGGGTAGTGATGAGATCCACGCTTGCTGCTCGAACGACGGATAGCGGTCTAGTGTCGTTACTACCTCTTCTGTTACGACGCCGTGTGGCAGTGGTGGCAGTTGCGAGGACGGCGCGGCTGTAGGAACGTGCTGTTGATGTTGTGGTGGGTAGGCGATGTTGGGGTAAGATGCATGGGACACGTAGCCCATCTGCGGAGCGTGCATCATGGGCTGTGGTAATCCGATTGCCGGCGCTGTTGGTACAGATGCAGCCTGGTGCGAGCTGTGGTGGACGGGCGTCATCACCTTGGGCGGCAGCTTTGGGCCTGGCGCGCCCATCTTGAGCTGCCCCAGGCGTTCCTTGACGAGCGAGCGATGGTGCTGCACGATCCCATGGATCTGTTTTGCGTCGCGCCACACTTCACTCTCGTCCTCGTTGTACAGCATGGCGTTGTCGCACATGCGCTCGACCTCGATGAAGAACTCCTCTGACGTGTGGTACCTGCGCGACATCATTCTCGTCTCGATGTCGTCGAGCGCTAACGGGTTCTTGATCATCCGGTAATAGTCCGGGAACGACCGGCGGTCTGGTAGGGAGAGGAAGATGACGGCAATGTCGTGATCTTGTCCGCTGGTGGTCAGCAACGCCGATATCAACGCACTCACTCGCTCGACTTGGCAGCCTTGATGTCACGCATGCACGGCTTGATCAGCTTGTACACTGTCGGCCCGTCCTTCATGTAGCTCCCGCGCTTCTTGCCTGTCCCAGGTCCCGACAGCTTGGGGAGGATTGAGTCGCCCATTGGCGTTGATGGCCCAGCTGTCGACGGCGAGGGCGCGGCCGAAACAGAGACAGAGGTGGCCGTGCGTGCAGGAACAGGGGTCGCAGCAGGCAGTGGAGGTGGTGGCACAGATGCCCCGTCATCGCTCTCGCCACTGGCGTCCTGCCCCACCGTGTGCGAGCCGTAGAAGGTGCGCGTGATCTGGTGCATCCTCTTGGCCCACTGGAACAACGTCGACTCTTTCATATTATCTGCATGTCAGCTTGGTAAGCAAAGAAAAAGCTTACATCGCTTGGCGTTGTTCCACATCTGGTAAAAGTCGTTGCAGACATCAAGGAGCGACAAGTACCCTCCAGCGTTGAGCTTTTGGTGGATGTTCTCGAGCGACATCGGGTTCTTGATGGTCTCATAGTAGTCGGGGAACTGGCGCTACATGTCAGCTGGCTGAAGTGGATGGGATGGTGATGGGGGAAGACACACCTTGTTGGGGAGCTTTACAAAGGGCTCTGCCATCGATTCGCCGCTGCGCGTTAGCATCCACCCTACAGCCCACACATCTGGGGGTCGTGACTGTCTTCGCGTCTGCGGGCCGCGTCCCTCCATCACGCGTCGCGAATAAATGAGCCGGGTTTTAGGCAACCCTGGCCTACATCCCAACATTTTGCGATAAGAAGGCACCGCCGAATGTCAACTCACCTCGAATCACGCAGTCCCATAATCTTGCTGTACAGTGCCAGGCCGAGGTGCTTTGCGCGCTCGGCGTCGCGCGGGTCCATCTCGGGCTTGGTATCGGGAAGGGGCGAAGGTGTGCGGCGACGCTTGCTCCGGCCCTCGGTGGAGAGGATGAGGGAAGGGTTGACGTCTAAACGTCGCTTGCGCTGGGGCTTGTCTGGCGACGCGGCGTCGATCCCAGACCCGTTGACGTTGAGTGGTTGTTCGAGTGGGGGCATGGGAGTGGATGGATGGTTTGTTGATGCATACGAGGAAGGAGGGCCGTTCAAGACGGTCTGATTGTCGTTGCGACGGTGGGGGGGGGGGAGGAGGGCCAGTAGGGGGGGTGGGGGGGTGAATGAACGGTTGGCGGCTGGCGGTAGAGAATTTGCTCCCGTCCTATCGCCCTGGCCTTCTGTCAGGGCGATTTTGTTTATGACTCAAATCCAACAGGCACGCGGTCATTCCTCACATCAGCACAAACATTTCATCCCATCTCACTGCTCATCTTAAAGTTAACTCGTCAACATTCATCTCAATCTCAACTCTGACTTGCATCCACACCAGAATTATCCTGTACGTACCTGATTAGCTACTGAAAAGCGTCCGTCTGATCAGCCACAGAACTGTCTATCTCGTTCTTGGACACCACATTCGCTCAACATAGCGAACATGACCCCTGCTGTGACGCCACCTCTGGCGCTGCACATCCAGCCCGCATGCCTCGAACACAAGTACATCCGCCACAAGGACTCTAGCCACATCTTTGAGCGTCCCGAACGCCTCCGCGCTGTTCTCCTGGGCTTTGCCGCTGCCCTCGCCCGCCTCGAAGCAGCTGATGGACCACCTAACGACGGAGACGTCTTAAGCGCGCTCTTAGGCTCGTTATCCTTATCCTCTTTCCTCCCGCCGACACACCTATCCGTCGTTCCCCCGCCTGTCCCTCCATCCCGGCCGGGACAGGTACTTCTGCACAATCCGGCGCTGCAGCTCGCGCACAGTCCACCCATCGACGCGCCGTTCCCATACCTCCCGCGCGGTGGGGGTGCGATGCCTCAGAGCACGTATCTCAAGGACCTGTTCAAGTGGGCTAGCGAGGCGGTGGAAACTATCCGCGCTACTGGGTGCGAGATTCCAAAAGACAAGGGCCTTAACGCCGGTGATCTTTATCTCGGGCCGGGAAGCGTCGTTGCCATGGAGGGAGCCGTGCAGAGCGTATGCCATGCCGTGGATGGCATTTGTGCAGATGACGGTCCGAGTAAGGCGTTCTGCGCCATCCGGCCACCGGGCCACCACTGTGGCGAGGACGAGCCGAGCGGATTCTGCTACGTCAACAACGTCGTTGTTGGGGCTATGCATGGTGAGTTGAGTGGCTTTTAGCGGCTGACATCAGCGTATCTCCAGCATGACATTGACCGGGCTATCATTATCGACTTTGACCTCCACCACGGGAACGGTACACAAGCCCTCGTCATGCCGCTCAACGCTGCTTCGAATTTAGAGGACCTGGCGGTGGCGGCGGGCAAGCCGCCCTCGGACATGAGGGGACGGTCAGGCCCGAGACGGACATGGAAGGGGTTTTACGGATCGGTGCACGACATCTACTCGTATCCTTGCGAGGTGAGCTTATGGAGTGGATTGAGCTGACAGCAGGACGGCAACCTTGACTTGATACGTGATGCGAGTGTCAGCCTCGCCGCGCACGGGCAGTACATGTACGCCACCTCGTTGAAACAACCCTGACTCCAGTGAGAACATCCACCTGCAGCCGTACGAGGACGAGGCAGACTTCTACAAGCGCATCTACCCCCTTTACTTAGCCTTGCTGGACAAGGCGCGCGTGTTCATGCGCGACACGCAAGCTGATCCAGACAAGACGGTGCTCTTCATTTCGTGAGCTTGCGATTCTCCTAGCCTCAGCTAACATCAGTGCCGGGTTCGACGCGTGCGAACACGAGCACCAGGGAATGCAGCGACACGACCGCCGCGTCCCGGCCTCCTTCTACGCTCGATACACCCGCGACATTGCAACTTTCGCCGACAAATACATGGGCGGAAAAGTCATTTCCGTCCTCGAGGGCGGGTATGGTGACCGCGCACTAACCAGCGCGGCACTAGGCCACGCAGTGGGGTTGATGGGACACGAAGGATCACCTGACTGGTGGGGTGTTGACGAGCTGGTGCTCCTCGAGCGCGCAGTCAAGAAACGACGCAAGGGAAAGCTGTGTTCCCTCCCGCAGGATCTGGCACAGAAGCCACACATTGCGCGAACGCACGCCATCCTCTCCCATTGGGAGGGACATAGTACGCCGCCGCCCTCGGCCGCCCCCAGCGCGACTGCCACCCCAAGTGGTCGGATGACGTTGCGTGAGCGTAGACCAAGGGCGAAGGAGGACGAGAGTCCGCCGCTTGCGCCGCGACGGAAACCGAAATCCTCACCAAAGGAGGGTGAGACGTCACCTACGTCTTCTGCGCCATCCGCCAAGTCTGAGGAAGAGTACCCCTCCTCAGTCTCTGTGTCATCACAAGACAAGCCGGATATTAATACCGAGCACGCCCCCATGCCCGCTGGCGCTGTACCGCCCACGGCAGGAACGCAGAACACGCTCCGTCCCGAGGCCCACGTCGAGCCGATCGGCCTCCCCATGCCGGCGCCCTCGGCCGCCCCCAGCGCGAATGCCACCCCAAGTGGGCGGATGATGTTGCGTGAGCGAAGACCAAGGGCGAAGGGGGACGGGAGTCCGCGGCCTGCGCAGCGACGGAAACCGAAAAACAAACCAAAGGAGGGAGAGACGTCACCTACGTCCTCTGCGCCATCCGCCAAGTCTGAGGAAGAGTACCCCTCCTCAGTCTCTGTGTCATCACAAGACAAGCCGGATATTAAGACGGAGCACGCGCCCATGCCCGCTGGCACTGTACCGCCCTCGGCAGGAACGCAGGACACGCTCCGTCCCGATGCCCACGTCAAGCCGATCGTCCTCCGCATACCGGCTCGCAAGCCCGAGCCGGAGCGTGCGCCAGTCCTGCGTGTCCGAGCACGCGTGTCGCCTCCTCTCCCGTCTCAGCCCGCAGTTAAGCCTCAGGCCCCATCTGAACTGCCTCCGCCTGCAGTCCAGCCTAGACCCGCATCCGATGTGCCAGAGCCTCAACGTCCCGTAGTCCAGCGCCGTCCACCACCACAGCCAGTGCGCGCGCCGCCTGTGGTAAATCCTGGCCCGTCGTGCCGACCGACCCTCACGCGCATGTCCAACTTGCCTCCCAAATCCGCCGGCAATCCGCAACCCCATCGTGCCGCGTACTCTCACGCACATCTTGGCCACCTCGCGCAGCCCATGCCGCAGATGCCCGGCCCGTCGCAATTCCAACCGCACATACCCCATCGTGTGCCATTCCTGCAACTACCCCACCCATCCCAGTTTCAACCCCTCTACCCACCGCTCATACCCAACGGCTTGGCACAGCCCGGTGTCCGGCCCGCATACTCTGGCACACCAGGGGCCGGGAGTGGTCCGCCACGTACGACGGGCCACGCTCGTACACCCCCCCATCGCGGTCCACTCCCACTCCCGGCGGAACCCGCGGGACGGGTACCTCTTAGCTCTTAGACTACAGTATGGCCTTTATATTTTGTTGTTCGATATTATAGTATAATAATTTCTGGATGAGACCATTACGTTAACCGCACAATGGCACGTGTACACACGCCCTGCATTGTGAAATTCCAGTGCACCCCGGTGCCTTGGTTGCGCACATTGCTAAACATCCCGAAAAAAACGTGGAGTCGTGGGCCTGGCATGACGAGAATGTGTGCATGGTACGGACGTGTGTCGCGTCACCTTGCGACAGTTGCCAAGCCGCCCGATTTAACAACCCTTGGGGGCATCTGTTGCCCCGGACGATTCGGATGTACAGTCAGTCTGTCAGTTCAACACGTCTCCAGCCAGCAGTGTGACGCTTTGACAATGCATCTGGAACGTTACAACTACGAGGATTCTATGCAGTGGGATCGTGCGGTCATAAGACACAATTGTTCGGGGCCAGCGACGGCACAGAGCGCGTGTATGCTGGTGCGATGGCGGTCGTATCATTTGCAGGGTAGAGTATTGTCCGGGTCATGGGTAGGTGATTGTATGCCGCGCCAATGTCACAGACAGGCTGGCGAATAGTCCGGAGCCCACAGGTGGGCAATGGCAATGTAGATGCGATGAGAGACAGGAAACATGGCAGGTGACGAGCGACATGATTAGAACACGTCAAGAGCTGACCAAGGGAGGGCAACGAAGGACGTTGGAGCTTCGGGAAGCTTGACATTGGTAGAGACGGCGCGCACCTTGCCGGAGACGAACTCTGGCTCGGGCGAGGGAGCTGCTTCGCGGTCCCAGTCGTCGCGGTCGCTTAGCGAGTCGTCCGAGTGCGATGGCACCAAAGGTGGGGCGTCGTCGCATTCGTATGTCGGGGTTTGGGGCTCTGGTGACGCAGACGCGTTGGAGCGGTCGTCACTGAGCTCGGGCTCTGGGAGGCTCTCCATGTCCGAGTCGCTGCAGATGGCGTAGTCGTCCTCAGGGATGTGGGCGAGACCAAGGCCTATGGGCTGCCTGGCTACCCGTTCAATGTCCTGGGCAGTGACGCTCTGACTGAGCGAGGAGCGACGGACTGGCACAGCAGAGCGCGCGTCGGCGGTTGGGAGGAGGCGGTTGGAGAACGCCCGGCGGACAGCCTTCTCGGCGTCGCGCTGGAGGTCGAGTTGGTCGAGCCACTTGCGCTTGTTCTCCTCACACTCGTAGCGCGAGGCAAGCTGAGTGATGCTGCTCACGCGGCCAGCGAGCTCCGAGACACGGGCGACCTGCTGCGAGTACGCAGATCGGTGGCGCAAGGGAACCGTGTGTGCGGGAGGAACGCGGAGAAGAAAGCCGGTCGGAGAGGAAGCGTCCGAATCCTCGCCGTTGTTCGAGGTCGCATCACCGAACTCGGAGCTGGAGGCGACAGTCGAGATGGAGGGCGACCGGAGGGTGACCGATCTCGAGAACGAGCACTCGGCGGTAGGGTCAAAGTCGATACCCATCTCGGAGAGCATGTGGCAGATGTCGTCACGGAGAGCGACAAACTCGTCCATCTTGGACCCGGATTCGCTCTGGATCGCCCATACAAGATAGTGGGTGGGGAGACGCTCCTTGAGCGTGGGGAGGACATAGCGACGGTACGCGTCGACTAAGAGGGAACGCGCCTGACGACGGTGGGCCCGAGCGGGCTGCTGGTGGGCAACGACATGAGCTGGGGTCTGCGCGCGGGCCGAGGCAGGGAGGAGGGGCGAGAGAAGCGAGAACAGGAGAGCTCCAGGAGTTCGCCTACCAGCCGCGGACGCAGGCGAGAGGGTACCCGAACAAGCACTGCGCTCAGAGGACATGCTGGAGCGGGGGGACGCGACCGGCGATGCAGCTGGTGGTGGTGTGGGAGGGGGCGCCGCAGCAGCAGCAAAGCTGAGCTGGACCTCGCGGACGACGCGGTTGAGAGTGGCGACGCACTCGTCCGAGAGGTCGAGATTGAGTGTACGCCCGTCGACAAGGTTGACAAGGATTGTCGAGTGGGGAAGAGAGAAGGTCACATTGTCGACGATCTGACGAGTCAGTGACTGCATAAGAGGTGGGATTGACGCCGCCGGAGTGTCTATTGCGTCTCGGCTCGACGTTTACGCCTTGGGTGACTCACGCCAGAAATCCAGGTCGCCTTGTCGCCCAAAAGCACGTTACCGCACTCAATGTCCTCTTGGAGACAGAGAGATCGGTGAGCGAGGAGGTTTGGTGGGAGGGGAAGTGCCCGTGAGCTGTATGTCAGCGCTGTTACGATCGATCGCTCGACGTACGTGTAAGGCGAGTTTGGCAAAGGGAGGGTGAAGAGGATGGTGGGAGGGGTCGGTTGAGAAGGGGAAGGTGTGGGGAGTAGCCGGAGAAGCATGGTGGTCGCTGGGGGCGTGGACGCCGGGGGGAGCGTTTTGAATAAGACGAACAAGTCAAGAGTTCAAGAACTTGAGTGAGACTAGATGTACACTGTCGAACCTGTCGAGGGTGTAGGGTTTGTGTGTATGTATGTAGTAGGCTAGCCTCACGCTAGGGGGCGAGCTGCGACAAGTACGGGTAGGGTAGCGAAGAGCGAAGTGGGAGGACGAGTAGTTTGTTGGAGGTGGTGAGAGCAGAGGCTGACCACGAAACACTGAGAAGGGAGGGGAAGTTGTAGGACGGTGTTAAGGGGAAGGGGAGCGTGACTTTGTGTAGAGTGTTCTTTGGTACTTTAACAAGAAGAGTTCAAGAGGTGACGAAGGAAGAAGGATAGGAAAGAGGGTGAATGTTGCGGGATGCGAGTGACAAAGTGATCAGAGAAATGTGAGAAGAGTAGGAGGAAGGTGTTTGTGTGTGCCCTTGTACCGTCAACCCCGTCTAAGGTAAAAGTAAGAGTAAATGATGGATTGTGACCGCCTCTTTGGATCCTTTGACTCTCTCTCTCTCTCGATCATCCCGTATGAATCCCGTTTGTTATACCAAAAGGTATATGAAAAAGGTATCATAACCCAGTCACCGTGTCCGGTTCAAAAACGGGTTCTTTACCCTTGACGACGATCACGCTCACCTCTTACTCCTATTTATTTTCTGACGCGCCCTCTGATTTCATACCTTGACAAGTTGTTTCGTCACCAGATTGCGGATGCGGTATAATCAAGGGCAAACGGAGGAACCAATCATCGGATAACCCTGAAATCCCTGAAGTATGAGCGGTTGGCGTTCATTCCCTGAGAGTGCTTCCTGAGAGAGGCTTGAATCCATTGTTAATCTCTCAACAATCAACACTACCAAAAAGTCCCTTTAATCACTTTGGGCCTGCGGGTTAGCGGGGACGGGACCTATGGGACCACTCCTCCACGCCAAAAAAAGCGGGCCGCCAAAGGCTGGATCAAAAGTTTACATGGGTTAACATAAACAAGTCACTCACACAGAGTGTGTATCAAGAAAGTTAACATTCGCACGCTATGTCAAAATATGGACAAAATGCCATGACCAACGACCACGACATGCCGTACAGAGTTTAACTCGCGTGGATCCGTGGCCAAGTATAGTGCCTGCCCCCTTTCCCGTGTGGTATACTCAACGTGTTGCTGTGTACTCTTTGTGTGCAAATTGCAAAGAGAGACTGAAGTCTGTGCGTCTCGAGTAGTACGTATGTGGCGGCGTGGCATGAATGATGAATGATGGATGGCACCAAAAGTGATGAATATCAACCATGCATGTGCCAGTGCCAGGGAATCATTAGTGGGGCTGAGATCAAAAGTTGGTGGCGCATATCAAGTCCAAAGGCTTGTCTGGGCCCAATGGCTCATGAACTCATGGTAAATGAGTGCCAGGTTGCAGGGTAGCAGCGTAGTATTACATTACTAAATAGGATAATCATGCATCTGGGCGCGCTGGGCGTCGGCACTTAACGCATGTACAGCATGTCATTCTCCATACTCCACACTATCCGACACTACTCCACTCACGCCCTGTATCCAATTGTACACTTTCGAACATTGAACAGATTTGGGCTGCATGCATAGCCTGACATATTGGCATGCTTGGCGCAGCTGATAGATTCCATCTATGAATTAATTAATTCTGCATCTGCTATTCCGCTGGTTAGAATCTGCAGTGGCTATTCAAGTTACAGGTAGCCAGCAACATACCTTGCGATCATTGTCACAGCCCATGACCCCCCAAACCTCACCCTTCACCCTTCATCTCCAACCCGCGTTAGCCTCTTGAATTAGCCACTCACCAATTCAACCCCGGCATGCCATTCCAGACCCGGACGGCGTCTTCGGGACCGAGAAACTGGGACACTGGAACATCCTGCATCTGAGATACATGGAACATTGCACATAGATTAGGGAGACTGGAACATCAGGATCCTCGATTCGCGGGGAGTACATGAGTACATCAGTACATCAGTAGATCTCGCCGATTCGTCACGCGACGTTTGATGCTCGTCTGATCGTATGATGAGCTAGTGAGCTATGCTTCTGAAATTCATCGCCACATACTTGATTTGATGGTCAAAAAAGCCAAATGGCGATACTCTCAATGAACCCTGTAGATTGCATCGGCAGTGCCTTGACCAGGCCCTGGCGGAGATAGGACTTACGCGTTATCGTTGTAAGCTCATTCTGCAAGCTCGGACCGCCGTGCCTGCCGCAGCAGGTCCGAGCGGGAGCGGCACCCCGGCTCGGGCCCGCGTTCGGGTTAATGGCCAATCCCCGCCTCAAAAGTCACGCAGTGTCAGTCACCGGCCCGCTGGGCCAGTTGGGCCGCCGACATACGTGCAAGCAAGTCGTAAGCAGGGTGGGCCGATCTGAAAGTGAAGAAACCTCCCGCGACGTAAACTGTACGGCACCACACACCAATGGTGGTCGTGAACATAGAAACTTATTTCCCAACCCGTTCCTACCCCCCGCCTCGGGCCTGGCACATGGCACACGGCACGTCAAGGATCCAGGATCAACGATCAAGAATCAAGGACGTGGAGACGGATACGCACAACCTTGAGAATTCACCTTGTTCAATCCCCCGCCGTGCATTTCAAAGGATGTGGGATCGACAGAATGGTAGAGCCCTTGATCATTGCTGCTCATAGCCCCGATCATCTGGTCCGGTTGAGCATATTATAATTATAATTAATACATGTTAGTACAATCGGGCTATGGTCTATCAAGCTCATGGGCTAACGGGCCCCGTACAGTTGATGTTATGAAGATTGTGGAGTCAAGAGCAAAGGGAACTCGTTTCTCGGTCCACCCGTGCCTACCTTGTCCCTGTGTTGCCAGAAGTCGGAGGCAATCACGTTCCCTGGACCAGAGCAACTACAAATGCCCACCGTGCCACGCGAGCTAGAACTGGCTCCCACGCTGGCAATCGAAGTCGAGGCCAGACATGCCGCGGGACGCTTCTAGGTTGGCTAGTTTAGGCCATATGAGCAACTAGCGTTTCGAAAGCGAGGAAGGTGACCATGTTGGTCTGTTGGTTAGCACTAACATTCCGGTGTTCGAGAAAAGTGGCTAGGGGTAGAACGTTTCAAGGGGGAAGGGGTTACTTACAGGGATGGCACTTTTGGAACAATTCAGAGGATAAGGTTAGCTCCAACCACGCGCGATAACCAAATGCTAATGACGTGTCCTAGAGACACTCTACCCAGCCTCACGACGGCCTGCATCCTGACACGGATGCGTACTCCACATTACTGGAACACTTGGAACGCAACTAGAACAGTACCGCCGGCTTCAACACGTCCAACTTTGCTTGCCCTGATACTTTCTCGCTGCCGCGCGGAACCCAGGATCGCGATGCAAACTCTCCTGGTGCCAGGCGCCGCCCTGTCACAGGCAGCTGAACAAGATTTAAGCCGACTTCCTCGGAGCGCAACGCTACCATACTCGCGACCACGCTCGCGACGCGACAGGTGACCGTATGCAGGTACGCGGGCCGCGTCCAGCTCCTTCAAGCTCTGACTCTGGCCGTAACTCTGGGCATGGGGCATCTGGGTCGGAGCCGTTTTGGCTTTAGCTTACGTTGGAGACGTCTGGACGCGTCGTCGGGGAGACGGCGACCACCCCAGAGTGTAAACCAGAGCGTAAAGCAAGCCAGTTCACGTCAACGGAGCCCGGGCGACTGAAGCGAAGCCAGTTGTCATTGGCAGGCCTGACAACCCACTGACTGACTTCGATAGGCTCGCTGCGCTCGGCCCGAGGAAATCCGCGCCCAAGTCTGCCGAGCCGCGTCATGTCCGCCAGCCGGCAGGTAACTCTCGCCGACGTTCACACCGCACACCACACACGTACACTCACCGGACGAGACAAGGCCACAGTCCACGGAACATGACACGCCACCCTTCCTGTCGAACACTGTCGACCATGACGCGGCGCAGGCTGAGCGGCTTGGCGCTTTCGTCCGCGCTCTGCATCCGCGTCTTCCACACGTCGAAGGGGAACGTGATCTGGGGTAAGCCGCTGTCTCTCTAGCCGAGTTCAATTCGGACTCACCGCCCACGCGATCACACCCGCTACGCCTCCGGCAGCTATCAGCTCCGCCCAGTTAAGCCCGGAGTGCAGCTCAGCCTCGGCCTCAGCTATCAACCCGTGTCCGTGTGGTGGTTGCTCCGGGAGATGGCGGCGCCATTTGAAGAAGCGGCAGGAGGCCTCGTACCTGGCGTCAGATGCGGTTTTCCGACAGAACATCTGGTAAGAGCCCACTCACGCCCAGAAGTACGGTCCGTACGCGAGCTCGCGAATCACGGTCGCCGAGTACCCGCGATACAGGCCGCGCGCCCCGCCTTTACGCAGGATGCCGAGGGTGACTGTGAACACATTCGGGTTCATGTTCGGAGGAAGGGACTGCTGGCGGATCTTGATCAGCTCGATGGGACATGTCAATGTGCTGTTGTCAGCTATCGTCAAGGCACCAGCAGCTGATCCAGGTGCAGCGAGGTCACTCACGCGGCAAGGACACCACTTCCCGCTCCGGCGAGGCAGATCTGCCCCAGCGTGGGGTCGGCTCCTTCCTTGGGGATCTGCGCGTTCATGAAGAACTGGTACGACGAGAACACAATGCCGTTAACCTGGAGTTAGCCCTAGCGAGCGTATCCGTGGCTGGTGCCAGAACGAGGAAGCTCTATTTCGCCGGGGACGGCCAAGATACGATACGCACCCCGGCAATGCCCGCCTGTTGTCAGCTTGAGCTTGCCGTTCCTTAGCTCACCATCGGCGACATGACTCCCTTGAACATTCCCCTAATCCCTTCTTCGCGCAGGATAGCACCTGCGGTTAGCGTGCGGTTGGGACAGAAGTCCTGGACCCGAAAGCCGTCTCCAGCAGGATGACGCCAGGTCGGCACGTGACCATCTCACATACGACGGCCTCCCATTCAACATCCCCTTCCCACTGCACAAGGTTTTCGTGGAGTTCTCTCATCTGAGTTCTCCGGTTGGACGCGAATGCAGTCCTGCTGGGCCGTCTCCACTCCTCAGACTCGCAACCGAACCCCCCGTTCACCATCCAGCACCCAACCCCATTGAGTCGCCTTCTTCAACCTCAGGATCAAGCTACTCACGGAACGCCTGGTGGATGCTGGTGTATTTCCCATTGAACGACGGGGTCTGGTACCGGACCTTTACGACGTCGAAGGGCTGGCCGACGATGAGCCCGGCGGCGCCTGGAGTCAGCGCGTGGTTATGGAGGAGGGGAAGGGGGAAGGGGGAGAGAAGGGATAGTGAGAAGAGAAGAGAGGGAGAGTGCGGGGGAGTCAGAAGGGCAATGAAGTGCGAGAGGTGTCAATGGCGCCGGGGAAGGTGGGAAGGACGTTGCGGGTTCTAGCTGTTGGAGCCGGTCAGAGAACTGCTGAGACAGGGAAGGTTGCCTTCCCCTCGGCGCTAGTCCCTCCCATCTCCGGTGTCCTGTCGCCGGCGACCAGGACAGTCCCCGCGCGACAAGCCTCCGCCTGTAACAAGCTCCAGCCTGGCCTCTCCTCGCCATCTTAACCACTTCCTCCCTCCCCGCCCTCCTGCCCTCCAACTCGGACGTACCAGCAATGACGCCAGCCACAAAGTCGATCGACGGACTAGGCGTTTCTGGTATCAGCTCCATATGTCCACGGACGTACTTGTACTTGCGTTATTTTCGCCCATGCTGGAGTGTCAACAGCTGCAGTCAAGATACCAGTCGGCGGAATGAAGAGGGGATTTGGCGGAAACTTGCGTGCCGCGGGGTGCGGGGTATCGCTTCGGGATTGGACGCGTGGATGCGTGGAGGTGTGGATGTGGTTCGTATCGAGTCGCAACGGTTATCGAGTCGCGACGGGGTGGGTCTTGGGTACCTTTATGAGATACTTGAGTGGCATTGAGCTCGACCAAGTCGATTCCACGGAAATATGAATGGAATGTAAGACAGAAAGTGGCGTCCACGCGGTAGCACAAGATCCGAAACGCGATCACGCGAGGACGGTAACGATTAGCGATCGGCCAGTCTCCCAAGTGCGTCACCAATCACCAAGTCGCTTACAATCACTACCCCACTGTTATCAGCTCCCGCTGTGCGTACCTCGTGAAACGCACCTGAACGGCGGTAAAGGGCCAACAGCTTGAGCGCTCGTTGATCCCAGGTCCCAGGTCACAGAAGAGCGCATGGGGTGGGGGGTGGGGGGGGGGGGGGTGGATGGGCAATCCCAATTACCAGCTTTAAACGGTGGCCCCACTTCCACGTGGCCAGCTGCCGTCCTCGAGTTTGGGAGTTCGCCGCTTAGGAAGTGTCAACATCATACGCCTGGGCATCTCAACATCTTGTCATCTCACTATCAGCATCCCTTCGTTCTAGCTTTCTTGCTCTGCTTGACGATATTACGAACTCTCCAGGTGTGACGACTCCACTCTCCGATCCGGAGGCTCCTTCGCTCCCAACCTACCCTTCCTTTCCCCTCCCAACCTTCCCCCCCTTCGACTCCCGATGAACCTCGACGAAGAAGTGCGGTTATACACAACCAACGCGGAGCGTGAACATACCGAGAACCTAGCAACCCTATACAGCATCATCGTCTCGCTAGATCTCCTGGAGCGCGCTTACGTCCGCGACTCAGTCACATCGAAAGACTATGCCCCAGCATGCACCCGCCTGTTAGCGCAGTACAAGAGCTTGATGAAGCTCGTGGGCGAGGAGATCGGGGGTGTCGAGACATTCATGAAGCGGTACAGGGTACGTCAGTGGCCATGGTTGCTGCTGACTCCAGATGGGCCACCCTGCTGCGCTGCACCGCTTGACGGTCGGGGTTCCGGCCACCGTTGAACATTCGGCCGACGACAGTTCTGGCGAGAACGCCAAGAACGTCGCTGAGGCCACGCAAGCGTTCATCACGTTCATGGATGCGCTCAAGCTCAATCTCCGCGCCAAGGACCAGTTGCATCCCCTCCTTACCGAGGTCATGACCGGATATGCCAAGTTTCAGGCTAGCGCTGAGTGGGAGGGCCGAGGCAAGATCATCCACTGGTACGTAACCTCCAAGATTGGGCTGACCCGAGGCTCATCACGCTTAACGCGATGCAGGCGGCCGACGAGATCACCGAGGAGCAGTCACGGCAGATGCTGTTCGACATCGAGAACGCGTACAACGAGTTCTTCCGGTCGCTGGGCAAGGCATAGCGATAGCAGTACTATACAATGTCGTAATGTGTACAATCTAGAGGACCAATAGCGGACAGAGTCCAAAGGAGAGGTTGCGTCGAGGGAGCGAGAGGCTAAAGCTCAACATCGAGCTCGAGCCCAAGCTTCTGCGTCATGGCCGCCATGTAGTCGGCTGGTCATCAGCACGATTCCAAACAGGTACCCACTCATGTGCGCCTCAAGCATCTTCCACTCCTTGACCAACTCCGTGTGGTGTCGTTCGCGGTCACGCGCAAACTCGGCCGTCTTGACCTCCCACTCGTGGGCTTCGCGCTCTAAGCGCGACGCCTCCTCGCTCTCGGCCATGCGCTCAGCCTCCAATGCCGCGCGTCTGCTGTCAGTCCCCTCCTGCGCAGAACGTACTGTTGGCTGAGTTCGCGTTCGCGCGCCTCGAATCGTTCGCGCTCACGCACCCGGTCCTCAGCGAGCTTGTCAAACCGCTCCGTCACATCCTGTAGCTTGCGGACGAGGTTGGCCGCCTCACGCTCATACACATGCAGCTGGTTCTCAAGGGCGCGGATTTCGTCGCGTCGCTCGGCGTTGGCGCGCCGCTTCTCAGCCGCTTGTTCGCGGTACGCGATAATCTCGTTCTGCACGCGGTTGAGCGCGATCACGCCCTCCTCAATCTCGGCGAACACACGCAGGCGCAGCTCACCGGCGCGCAGGTCCGCATCGAGCTGATTCTTGATCGCGCGCTGCTCCGCCAGCTGCCGCTCCTTGTCTGCAATCCCGCGGCGCACGCGATCCGGCGAGCGCATGAGTTTCATCTGCGTGTCGGCCACACTCTGCTCGAGGCCGTGCAGCTCCTCCGCCCGGCTCCGATGTTCCTGGCTCAGTACGAAGCGCTCCTGCTTCAACTTTTCCACCTCGGCCGAGACTGTGCGCTGCGTCGTGCCGAGCTTCAGGAGCTGTTGGCGTAGCTCCTCGTTGCGTGCGCGGGCCGCAGCGACCCGCGGTGCGTCCTCTTCCCGCTTCGCCCTAGGGTCAGGTAACCCACAAACGCGCTCACTTGATCTCGGCAACTTCAGCGTTGAGGTGGTCGAGCTTGCGCCGCATCTCTTCTGCACGCGTCTGCTCGCTATGTAGCCGCTCGGCCAACATCTGTTGGAACGGACTACGCTCCTCGCGGAACTTTGCAAAGTTCATAACGCCGCTCAGCACCCGGCGCAGGCGTAGTGGGTCGGGACGGATCAGGTCGGACAGGTTAAAGTCCTGGACACGGCACAGGTCTGCGAGGCGTTTGCTGCTGTCAGTGCGGCCGGACTAGTTCTCACCAGTGGCTGAAGAACATGATCGTCCCCAGCGTCTCCAGGTACAATTCGGGATGGGTCATGCCTTCGGCAACTGCAGCTTTCGGCTCTTCCAACATGTCAGTTGAGATGCCCATCAACTCGTCAATGAGGGCGGCCCAGATGGCGTGTGTAGAGGCCGCGGTCGGCTTGGTCAGGTCGTCGGGGTGTACCGTGATGCCGAGCGCTTCCATGCAGTTTCGGATCTCGGTCGCCGCCATTAAGGGGAACCCCGCATTCGGATTCGGCTCGGCCTTGCGGGACATGGCGAGCGAGTGTAGGTTGTCGGCTGTGGTAGATGTGGGATGTGGGGTGGGTAAAGCCGAGATCGTGACGCGCCTGGCTTTGTTTGGATCCGCCTGGTTGCAAGGGGGCTGAGTCACGTGGTCCCCTCAGTGTTCAAATAGGCATTTGTTTCCGCTAATGACTTTTCTCTCGTCAACTAATTCCCAGGGCCCTTCCTAATAGCCCGACGCGATTGCCTTCTCAAGCGACACAAACAAACAGTTGGCCACCCCATCCACCAACCTCACCATCGACAACATTCTAACGCACAACTCGACACCATGGCACCGCGCATCAAGAAGCCGGAGCGCCGCCCCTCCGTGTCCTATCTAATGGACACGCTGCCGTCGGCGCTCCCGCCCATTTTTGAGCAGGCGCAGAACACGACCGCAAGCCACCGCAAGAACATTGTACAGCTGTTCAAGGTCCAGAAGACGTGCGCCGAGGTTACCGAAGAGACAGAGAAGGGCATACGCCTGGTCGGGGAGCGCGCATTCAACGCCCTCTTCATCAACATGATCAATCGCGTGCTACCTGTCAAGAAGGGCGTCGCTGTCGCCGACCGCGTCGTCAGGTTTGTCGCGAGTTACGTCGCCTACACCACCGAGCAGGGTGAGCCAGATTTATGGATCCGAGGCTATCTAACACCAGACACAAGTGAGGAGGAGGACGGCGACAACATGTCGCAGCGGTTTGTCGCCAAGCTCGTCCGGCACCTACTGGCCGGAACCGAGGCCAAAGACAAGAGTGTGCGCTTCCGCGTCACGCTCATGCTCGCGTCGCTGATCAACGGCCTGGGAGAGATCGAGTGAGTGTCTGACTCGTAAGAAATCCTAGCTTAACCTCAGCGACGACCAATATGTCGCCATCAGGCAAGGGCTCCTCGACCGCGCGCGTGACAAGGAGTCGGCCGTGCGTGTGCAGGCTGCCCTTGGCCTTGCCAAGCTCCAGGCAGGCGAGAACGTCGACGACTTAGAAGACGGGGAGGAGTCCATCGCCGAGGTCATCCTGGACCTCCTCCGCCACGATCCTGCTGCGTGAGTTAGCCAAAGCTCTATGACAACTGACAATAGCGAGGTCCGCCGTGCGGCGCTCTACAACCTTCCTCGCAGCACCACCACCCTTCCCGTCATCTTGACTCGGACACGCGACATTGATCCCATCCTCCGCCGCACAGTCTTTCACGGCAGCTTCAGCAGCGCTTCGATGCCGGACGCACGTGTTCTCACCATAACTCAGCGCGAGGAGGCGGTCCGCAATGGGCTCGGCGATCGCGAGCCCAGTGTACGTAAGGCGGCAGCGGGGATGATCGGGGGCTGGTTCGACCAGGCGGAGTGCGACCTCCTCGAGTTCCTGAACCGCTTCGATGTCGTCTCTGGCGAAGTCGCCGAGGAGGCGCTGCTCAGCCTCTTTGTCACGCGCCCAGAAACGCTCGAAAACATCGATTTCCCTGACGAGTGGTGGGTCAACCTCTCGCCAGAGAAGGCCTTCCTCGCGCGCGTGTTCGCCGAGTATTGCGTGTCGAATAAGGACGAGTCGCGCCTCGAAGATGCCATGCCTGTGGTTACAGCACTCGCCTTCCGCATCCAGGACCAGTACAACGAGCTGGTGAACGTTGCGGGCAACGAGGACGACATGCAGGAGAAGTCGTTCATTGTCGGCGAGCTCCTCCGCCTCGCCCTAACGTCTGATTACGCGGACGAGACAGGCCGTCGAAAGATGTTTGCAATGTCGCGCGAGATGATCGCCATGCCCGACCTTCCGGATGCTCTCATCCCGCGTTGCCTCGATGTGTTGAAGAAGATCTCGACATCGGAGCGCGATTTGATCCGCCTGATTGTCGACGTCGTAACCGAGCTGCGCATGGGTGACGGCGATGTCGAGGACCCCGATTCAGCCAGCCGGTCCAGCAGCGTGGGTGTATCCCGCCAGGCACCAGAGGAGCAGCACGCGGCGGCGCTGATCGACTTACGCTGCCTGAACATCTGTATCGGGTTGCTCGAGCGTGTCAACACACCACTACAGGAGAACTCGGTGTTCCACGGTCTCCTGCCTGACCTGATCATCCCGGCCGTCCGCAACAAGGATGAGCCAGCGCTGCGTGACCAGGGCATCGTCTGCCTTGGTCTGTGCTGCATGATCGATGAGAAGATGGCCGCCCAATCCTTCGGTCTCTTCATCCAGCAGGTGGCAGGCGCCGATGATGAGCTCAAGGTCAAGGTCGTGCGGATCATCTTTGACCTGTTCATGGTGCACGACATCCCGGCAATGTTGGAGGACACCATCGGGGCACACCGCATCGCTGAGCTCGTGCGCCACATGGTACTCCAGGACGCGCCAGCCGTGCAGGCCGCGGCTTGTGAGGGTGTCGCCAAGCTCATGCTCGCGGGCATGGTAGAGGACACGGACGTGCTCCAGACCGTCGTCATGCTCTACTTCTCCCCCGACACGGCGGACAACCAACCACTGCGCCAGTGCCTCACCTACTTCCTCCCTGTGTACTGCTACTCGTCGAGTGAGAACCAGGCCCGCATGTTGTCCATCTTCAGCGATACACTCAATCACGTCTCTACCTTCGCGGAGGACTTCGAGGGGTCACCCGACCTCCTCCCGCTCGCACAGATGGGTCTGATGATGGTCGACTGGCTCGACCCCGAGAAGGCAGTGTACGTCGGTTGGCGCGATTGGGAGCTCAGCTGATAACAGGGGAAATCACGTCGATCACGGGATGCACCTCGACCTTGGGATTGTCCTCCTCAAGCTCCTCTTGACCGAGACCGTGCGCGACATTCGCAAGGCAGTCACAGGATATCTCTCGAAGCTCAGCCTCCCCGAAGACGGGCAGGCGGATGTGTGGAAGACGAAGGCAGCGTTTGCCCTCATCCAGGCCGTCAGAGATGTGAGCTGAGTCGTGTTCTGCCGCTGACAACAGAAACGCCCAATGTCCGAGGTAGCACCGCGGAAAGCGCTGGAGCGCTTCCAGGCCACCCTGCTCAAGCAGTACCGCGAGTTGGAGGGGTACGACGAGGACGCGTTCCGCGCCGACGGCGACGAGCACGAGGAGACGTCCGAGTTGTGGGGTTTCATCGACGATGTGTAAGTGGCGCTAGGCTCCGGGTTGAGGTGGGAGAAGTGGAGTAGCTGACAGCAGCGACGAAATCCCCGCGTCGCCCGTCAAGCGAGGGAGCCGCGCGACATCGCGCGCACGATCGTCCGCTACACCAAGCGGGGCCTCCGACTCTGACGCGCCCGTCAGGTCACGGCGAGTGCCGCAGACTGTGGTTGAGGAGGACGAGGAGGAAGGCGACGACGTGGACGCCATGCTGGACAGTGATTAGTCTGTATTCTTGTTATCTATTGTGATCTCCACGTGTGAGCAACGCGATAGTGGCGCCTGGGAGCTCTGCGTACATCCTGTATTCCATAGCGGTCAACCGAACTCGAGTGAGGGCACACCAGCAACACGGGCCGCCATATCCGAAACACACCCACTCAAAGACACAGCCAGTCGTCATCTCGGAGTGATCAGTTGATCTGCTCGGTCCTGTGCGATCGCCATGGATGGGACGTCGGCCGATCTATTGTCGGCCGCTTGACATGAGGCTCTGTGCGTCGGGCGCAACACTCCAATCTGTCAAAGATGAGGCCGATGGGGTCTGAGCAGCACATTCAATGAATTGAATCGCAGCTGTTCACTGGACAGAGACAAGGATCAGGAACAACTAGCTTTGTGTCCAAGAGGTGTTGGATCAAGGGGTGTCGAATATTCCTTGGGAGAAATAATGCCGGGGCAGTCAAAGCGCTCTCCGACTTACCCCCATCCCCACGCTGGTATCGTTTATCCTCTGGTGACCACCTGATGTATTCGGTACAGGCAGCGACAGCCATCAGGAAGTCAGCTCATGTTCACGCTCCTCCTCCTGGATCTTCCGACACAGACGCCACACAAATGCATGCTACGCCACAGCGAGATGTGAGCGCAGGGTGCGTCCCACGCGCTCCAGCGCGACCGCGACAAAGTCGGCCTCCTCCTTTTCCGCGATCAAGCCAGCAATAATCCCGCCAACCAACGTATCTCCAGCCCCAGTGGTGTTGACGACCTCGCCCTCCATTACAGGCGGGGGGTAATGGGTGAGGGTGAGGGTGCGGCCGTCAGGAGTGTGGTGCGAGATGCTCGCATCTCCAGACCCGTCCCTCTTCCCCTCCAGGCTCAGGCTCAGACGAAGCATACCCCTATTCCCGGCCTTGAGCCAGAATCCCCCAACCCAAGGGAGACACTGGACCATGCGCGCCGCCACCCCTTCATCGGCAATCCACGCCCCGGAGCGACGAGCAAAGGCCTCGACTGCGCCGCGCCACTCGGCGCCGAGGTTGAGGTTGTTTACAAACGTCCAGGCCGCATCGTCATCCAGGTCCATCAGGGAAGCGTGGAGGATGTCGAGTTCGAGCACATTTGGTGCTATGTGAGTCAATGTTCTGGGCCTCTCCTTTAAAGCTGGGATCAAGCGGGCGAGCTTTGGGACGGATGTTGGGTCGCATAATGTAGGGATACCGCGAGCTGAGGTTGCTTTGAGTAAGGCAGCGATCGCAGAGGAGGAGAGGTTACAGTCGAATGCTACGAGCTTGGGGTTGTGTACTAGCGCCGCCTCGATCTGGTGTCAGCTCTATCAAGCCAAGACTTACCGCCTCGGCGCCGAGTTCTTCGGCAATGGTAAAGTCCGCCACGCCGGCCGCGAGGTCCCCGTTCTCGAGGACGAGCGAGCACGCGGCCGTTCTACCGGGTGTCGGAACGAGGCCGTCAGTCCTCAGTCCAGCATCTTGAAGTGCGAGAGAGAGGAGTTGGCCCAGCGGGTCAATGTGAGCCGCATGCATCCCCAGTGGCGAGACGAGCATGATCTCTCCTGGGGGTGAGAGGTTTTGCGCCGCATGCGCAATGTTCCGCCCAACACCGCCCGCACTAATACTGATACTCCCCGGCGCAGTGGTATGCGGTACGAGGCGGGTAGTCGCCGACGTGATGTCGACCGCGGCTGCGCCGAAGACGAGCGCGCGTGGAGATTGGAGGTTAGAGGACTTAGTTGGGCTCGTCATTGCTGGCGGCTCAGTAGTGGGCTGAGGAGGTATGACGGGCATGTACACGGCACCGGATGCATCCCTCCTCATGCGCGCGACTTGGGCCGCAACCTCTGCTCCGATAGCCGCGTTGTTCTCAATCAGCTTGATGTCTATTGTAAGCTCCACCCGAATCCAGAAGCTGGACATACTGAGTTCGAGGGCTGTACCCTTCGTGAGCTCGCCAACGCGCTTAAGGAGCCATGGGGTGACTTCCTTGCCCTTCTTGTCGATACCTTGCTCGATGCTCTCGCGAACCGCCTGCTCAACAGCAAGCTGGACTTCCGCGCCGCGAGCGCCATACTCGGCTGGAATGGGAACAGCAAGCAACGTGCCCTGCGGCGATGGGAGGGTGAGGCCGGTATCTGGTGTCAGCTCTATCCGACTCTTTCGAGCCGACTCACACACGAGGCTACCGGCGTCGCTGATGTTCCCAACGCGCCAGGGACTGGCGCACCCCGAGCTGGGGGAATAAAAGGCGGGAAAGTCATCCTTCTCACCGTACGTCACAACACAGACACCCTGAGTCTCGAGTACCTCGAGCGTGCGGGGAATATCGAGGATACTCTTGGCGCCGGCGCATACGACCATCATGGGCGTACGCCCGAGTTCGATGAGGTCGGCCGAGACGTCCATGCTACTCTCGGCGCCGCGGTGTACGCCCCCAATACCGCCGGTCACGAAAGAGTCGATGCCGGCGCTGGACGCGATCACCATCGTGCCCGCCACGGTCGTTCCTCCCGCGCGGTTGAAGGCCAGCGCCGGAGCCAGGTCACGCCGGCTGACCTTGACGGCTGGCTCGGCGCGAGGTGTCGCGGGATCAGCAAGGGCTGTGAGTTCCGCATCGGAGAGGCCTACGCGCACGTGTCCGTCGAGTAGCGCGATGGTTGCGGGCACGGCGCCGTGGGCGCGCACGATCGATTCGACTGACTGCGCGGTCGTAAGGTTCGTGGGAAAGGGCATGCCTGGGCTCAGCGCTGTTATGATTGCCAGGACGGTGGCTGTAAGGCGGAGAGCATGTCAATACGCACCGTGAGTCAGAATCGCCGTCTCGAGCGCCACGACAGGCGCGCCAGTTTCAAGCGCGTGCTCGACCTCGGGTGTCACCTGGAGACGCCCGTTCTGTCGTTAGCTGTAGCCAAAAACCATCGACTAGATGAACGTACCCATCGCTGACGAGCTGCAGCGAGCGTGCTGGCGTACCGCCTGCTGGGACGAGCCACTACACGAAGCATAGTGATTGCTGGCAAGATGGTGTGAAGTGGAGTGTATTGTCGTGACTGCGGTGACTTAAAGTCAGTCCCAGGCACCACCTCCACCTCCACCTCGCAACGCGCCTGGCTTCTCTTGCGAGTACAGACAATGCATAGGCCATCCCGGAGACGGCGGGACAAGATACAAATAAGACTATGTATGGTTCCAAGAAGGTGAGTGTCCTCTCAAGACGAACAAGAGAGCTTTAAGCAATGGCTGCGATCGCGAGGGCCGCGACGCCCAGAACAGCGCCGAGGATGCCGCCATGGAAAGTCGACTCTGCGCCCGACTTAGCAGCCGGAGTCGCGGCTGGGTTCGACGCACCACCAGCGCCAGCGCTACCCGTGGCCGAGCCCGAGGCGCTCGCCTCAGAGGGAGTCGGGGCAACGTAAGGCGTGAGGGTGTAACCCAACTTGTCCCACTTGGCGCCCGGGGTGACGGTGTAGTCCTTGCCGACGGCGTTGATGTAGTAGATGTTGCCCTTAGTGTCCATCTGCACGCAGTAGGTCTCCGAGCACGCATACGACGCCTCAGTGTCCTTGGCAGTAGGCGCCGGGAGCTCCTGGGTCGAGTTGACGAGGCTGACAGCCATGGGTGCGGACTTGGTGTCGTTCCACGACCAGTCCGCCGTGTAGTGAGTGACGATGTACGCCGACGACAAGTCGTTGGGCACGAAGAGGTTCTGGTACGGAGGCAGAGTCGAGTTGGCCGTTGCCAAGCTCGCGGCCTGGCCCGACTGCGCGGGAAAGTTCTTCCCGCCGACCGGGGTGTACTTTGCAGGCTGCGGCTGCCAGTAGTTGTAGTGAACTACGAACATGCTAGTCGAGCCAGCCTCGGAGCCCGGAACACCATAGTAGTCTGGAGACGTTAGCTGATAGATGGAGACAAAGTCGCTCACTGATGTGGTTTGACGCGGCAGCCGCCGTGACCTTGTAGCCTTCGCTTGCGATCTGGGGAGTGCTGGCAATCCCCCAGGTCAACGAGCCAGCAGCGGTGGTAGTGACCGCCCCAAAGTCGAGCGAGTACATGTTGGTGTTGCCGACAGTGAAGATGACGTTGGTGTTGTGGTCAAGGACGGCCGACGAGCGCGAGTTCTGCATCGAGTCACCCGCGCCTGTCGTCACCTGCTTGGTCCAGGCATTGCCGGCAAAGTCGTAGATGTAGATCGCCTGATGTCAGATCTGATCGGCAGGGGAGAGTGAAACGCACGCCGGCATCGCTGGCGTCGGCACCCAGCACATAGAGCGCATTGGCGTTCCTCGAGAGCAGGCATTGTGAGAAGTTGCCGTTCCAAGGAGGGCGACCGTCGGTGGACAACGGCTTAGGGGCGGGGGCTGCGATTAGCGATCAGACCATAGGAGGCCATTGCAAGATGATGGGCTTTCCGCAACTTACAGGCCCATGCGTTGCTGGCACCGAGCGCGACGTCCTCTTGACCACCGAAGGCGTAGAGGTTGTCGTCGGCGTCGAACTGGACGCAGGGGATGGCCGCCGCAAGGGCGGGGAGGAGGGCGGCAAGGGCGAGGGAAGGAATCATGATGACGGGACTGAAGGAGTGTGGTTTGTGAGAGGTGCTCGAGACCTCTGAGAGAGTCGAATAAGAGTGAGGAAGAATGTAAAGAAGAGATTAGCAGAATGCGATTTGCTGCGAGTGAAAGATGAAAGAGGAGGAGTGATTGAAAGGGGGCTGGTTATCCGTTGGGAGCTTTGGAGATGGAACGCTCAGCACTTAGGCCGGTTGTAACCCTGGTTCAATAAGCAAAAAAGGGCGTAATGAACATGAGGTAGGCCGCTATAGGCCGACAGCCTGACAGCCCGACAGATCGACTGATCGATTGACCGTTCAGAGCTCAGAGCTGACAAAAGGCGCAGTCGTTGTCCAGACATTTGATCCCTTATCCTCGGGGGCTCTTTTGACGCGTGTGCCTTCATTGTGCCTTGTCAGCTATCATCCTTGGCTTTTTCCTTCCTGGTTCCGTGTGACCAGATGGAGTAAATCTCTAGTCTTGGCATTTCAACTTGCCATCTCTCTTTCAACATAAGTACAAGGTTAGGCCCCCCGCCTCCGCCTCTCCGGGTTCTGGTCTCTCTCACCTAAGAAACAGCCATCCCGCACATGCCGTATAGGGGTCGATCCAGCACTTTTGAGAACAAATGTACCGTGGGATGGTCAAACCCGACGTCATAATCATAGATTTTCATTACCCGTAGTAGTTTGTATTCCCTGAAATCAAGAACGAATCTATCCTCAGGACCTTTTGTACTGCCCCACTCTTAATATGGAGTGGGGCAGGAACCTCCACACGGTCTTTGGCATATCCCCGCCGTGGCACCTCTCGGCGTCATCGAAGTTGCACCAAGTCGAATACACATATGCACATCTGTTTGGTTCTGTTGAGCTCACTACACATTCAACCATGGCAGACATCAACTCGGTAGCCAAGGCAGTACGTCCATCTTTCCCTCCAAGAGCTCGCTGACACCCCAGTTCACCGGTACGTCGCTCGCCCCAGTTGCTCCCCCCGTGTCCGTGCTCATCTCCAGACTTCTACTACCCCGCTTTCGACAATGACCGGGCAAGCCTCCAGGCGCTCTACGTGGGACTTTGGGATGCCTCATCTGACACTAGCGCGAGCAATCTATGCTCACTTGGGAGCAGGAGCAGATCATGGGCGCTAGTAACATCATTGAGAAGCTCAAGGTGGGTCGTGTAGTGGGCTTATGTGGCGACTGGGCCGCTGGCCCGAGCCTCCAAGGCGACACTCGGGCCGCTGTTACATGTCCCAGCTCACGTGCAGAACCTCCCATTCCAAAAGGTGGTCCACCGCGTCGTGACCGTCGACGCGCAACCAGCATCTGCCAGCGTCGCATCCCTTGTTGTCCTCGTCACCGGCCAGCTCCTCGTTGACGATGGCACCAACGTCCTCCAGTTCTCGCAGATGTTCCAGGTGAGCTGAGGACTGACTGCTGAGCGCTAACACCAGCTCATCCCCGACAACGGCACCTACTACGTACAGAACGACGTCTTCCGTCTGTGAGTTCTGCAGTCTTAGCGTCAACTGACACCAGCGTCTACGGCTAATCATCGGTGCATGTGTATGAGCGACGAGTAGAGCATTTATCGCGGGTAATGAATGCATGGTGTATCGTGCTATCAGCGATCAGGATGCTGGCGAGATGAGGCCTGAGGGATGCGCGATCCGGGTGTACGGCTGGGCCAGCGCGTAGGTGCCGCACAAACGCGGCTTCGCGCACCTAGGTGCGATTATGATTGTGGTTCTCTACGGGTATCAAGTCTAAGCGTCGTGCACGCCCGCCGCGCGGTCGTTGGTCCACTGCGTCACCCACTGCGCGATGCGGTGAACGTTGTCCTCGACCTCGTTCTCGCCGCCGGACCCATCGCTCTGCAGCTCGACGACAATGTTCTCGTCGTAGTTCTCGCGCGTCTCGTTGACGCACGTCATCATGATCTCGGCTGTGACGTTCTCCGTGATCTTATTCTGGGGATAGTTGCTGAGGTCAGCTATTGTGAATATTCTTCAGCTGAAGCTGGCTATCCCCACAGCTCAACTCACCGAGCCTCCAGGCGCTCATACAGCGCCTTGTTGTCGCAGGTCAGCACGACAGCCAGATCGATCCAGCGCTCGGGAAACAGCCCTGGGTCGTGGTGGTCGATAATGAAGCCTGGCGTCAGCCCCTCCCAGTCAGCTACGCACCAGTCGCGGCGGGCCCCAACGACGGGTTAACAATCTCCTCGAGGTGGTCGAGCAGCCGGTCCTCGTCGACCGTGTAGCTCTGCCACTCGTCGTCCCAGCCCTCGTGCAGTCCGTGCAACTTGACAATGTCTCCAATGTTGAGGTGGACGAGCTCGCCGTCGCTCTCGGCCGACAGCAGACTCGAGTGAAGCGTCTTGCCCGTCCCAGGCGTACCCGTGATGAGGATGATGGGGTGTCGGCGCGGGTGGTGCGTCGTCATGGCGGATGGTTGACTGTTAGCGCACAATTCCGGTGGTTGTTTGAAGATCTTTAGGTGGCAACGGAATCAAATTGCTCCGCCCCGCAAGTGGAGGTTGTTAGTGGAATGTAATGTTGGTCATAGAACTGGAACAAGAACAAATGCAATGCATGAAACTAGTCGAACACAATCTTGGTGGCCTTGGGAGCATCCTTGTCCACCGCACCCTGCTTGCGCAGCCTCGCTGCCTCCCAAGACGGATGGAGGCTTTCCGCCTGCGGCTTGGGCGCGGCGGTCCTCGGCGCCGGCTTGGCTGCGTGCGCAGTTTGGGCCTCGGAGTCGCGCCCGCCCCAACCCTGGTCGCGCCTCTGGCCCTGTGGTCCGCGCTTCTTCTTCTCTTCCTCCTCCTGCGCCTTGACGACGTGCTTGGCGCCCTTGCCGTACTTCTTCTCCCAGATCCTGGCGTCAGCTGATAACCATCTCATCAACTCACGCCTGGCGCGCACGTTGTCCGCGGCGGTTCTTGCGCACCACCTTCTTGTTTCCGATGATCCCATCCTCGTCGTCGTCCATGTCTGGATCCGAATCGCCGTCGCCGACAGCAAAGCCCTCCGCCAGCGACGGGAGGAACATGGACGACGAGCCATCGGCCTTACCCTTTTTCTCCTTCCGTGTAGGCTTAGATTCGGGCGCCTTGACCTTCTTCTTCGGCGGCGCTTCTGACTCGGACTCAGAGTCTGATTGAGGCGCGATGATCCCACCCTCATAATCAGGGTCCGAGTCTTCCCCATCGCTGTCCCCCACCGAACCCGACTCCCATCCCGCCTCGTCCGCCGCTCTGTCCTCCATCACCGCCTCGTCATCGCTGTCCAGACCCTCCACAGGTCCGGCGACGACGCGCTCGTCCTCGCTCTCGTCCTCCGATTCAGACTCGACCTTGGCCCGCTTGGCCTTGGTGTTGACGTTCTTGCCCTTGGTCACCTTGAGTGTGGCTCCAGGTTCGCATAGGACCCATAGGACGACAGGCTTGATCGCGTCCGCAACCTGCTTGGACGAGCATAGCCGGTTCTCGACCTTGGCGATCACGTCCGGCGTCGCGGTGGACGACGACGACGCCACGCTCGGGTTCACAGGGAGTGCCTCGATGATGGACGAGGGCAGCGCAACGCGTTTGAGCTTGTGGTGCTTCTTGACCTTCTGGCGGAGGTGCGTCGTCGCTAGCGCGTGAAGCTGAACCGCGGATAAGAGGTTGAGCTGTGCCTCGAGCTCTGACACATCCTCAGACTTGGTCCTGGGGTTAGCTAGCCATAGACAAGACAGCTCACTTCATGAAGCGGATCTTCTTGATCAGACGCATCGTTTCTTCCTTCCTGGCCTGCTTGAAAACGGGGTGAAGCTTCTTCAGACCCGCCGGCTATCGTCAGTTGATACCTCGTAAGGACTCACGATACGCTTGGCAATCTTGTCAAAGTCGACCGTGTTTCCCTCCTCCTCAACCTTGTCCACTAGTTCCCCCTCGGGTTCGGGAGCCTCGACAGGTTCATCCTGACCTTCCCCAGCAGCCGCAGCCTCAGCCTCGAGCCTAGCCTGCTGTCAGTGCCGCCCACTGCGCGACGTACCTGAATAGCGGAGCGTTTGCGCTCCTCACGCTCCTTTCCTGTTCGTTTGCGCTTCTTCTGCACGTCAGGCTTGGGGTCCGTCTCGGTCATGATCAATGTTGTTGATAAGGAGCCGATCGAGTGAGGGAGATGATCATCGGAAATTTCAGATTCCCACGGTCGATCCCGGATATACTTCGGATGCCAATGACATAACTTTGTTTCTCAACACTATCCAGGATTCCATATTGCCCACTCGCCATTACCCACTATAGCGAGCGAGCGTGGTGAGCACTGTCGAACTAATGGGTGGCGAACAGGTTAGCAGGTGCACAACGTGGGGTGTACAACATCCATGGGAGTGAATGCTCGTCTGATCAGCTTATGCGGGGCTGTGTTAATGGCATTAATGGAGGCAACATACCCCATGTTCCTACGTGTGCGCAGGTGCGAGCGACCTGTGCGCTAGATCGTGTCGCCTACAGATCTAGTGGTTTTTGGGGGAAAGCGAGGTGTCTTCAGTTCCTCCACCGCTCAGTAGATCAGCAACCAGACCCTTGTGCGCCTGTTCCTCGACCCTCGAGAATCCGGCGTTCCAGGACACTCGGTTCATTCCACGTCAACCGGTCGGGACGGCGCTTCGAGGGATCAAGGGGACCAAAGGAATCAAAGGGAAGGGGGAAAGAGGGGGAAGGGAATCGCAACACAAATCACTCATGCCTCATTAAGCTCACCTAGCTCACTTTTGACTTGTTGTCCCCTAAACCTCCCAATGATCCTCAACCCCTCATTCCACGCCCGCTCGGACCGCAACCATCTGTCATCTACCACCTCATACGAGACCGACAAGGCGTTAAGGTGACCAAGCGGCCGAAGCAATAATTTTTCCTAGGACCCGGTCATGCCGGTCAGCTGATCTACTGACGCCTGAAACGGTGCGACATTGTAATGTTGTCATGTCGCGCTGTCGCGGCGTCCCGCTGCGCCTTGGCCGACATAGAGGAGCGTGTTGGGTCATGTACGATGGATGTCAGTGCTGTGGAGCATTGGAGCACCCTCCTTTGGCTCGTCCTACGTGTCGTGCTTGGCCGGACTTATGGGTGCTCGTGGGGCATGAGTTGTGTGTTGTGTGCGAGTGTGCGGCCATGTATTGCGTCGACAGGTCCAAGGATCTGTCAACGCGCAGAGGGGCTGACCCTGCCTTTGCTCCTCCACTGGATTCACTTCCTCGCTAGCCTTTGCTCATCAATTCCTGACTGAGCAGCTCAGTACTCCCCCAGTTCCCCAGTTTCCCCTCATCAGAATTGACCGACACATTCACATTGAAGGGCCATGCTTGCCATGCTAGCTACTGGCCCATTGCCCATGAACAACCTTGCTCAATATTCTCCAATTCCTCTGCCAGCTACCAGCTGTCAACTGCCACTATGTGTTGGATCATTTGGGTTCATGTTATCTGATCACCTTCCCTCTATCCATCATTTTACACTCTACAAACTCTACATGCCCTCCAGCTCTACATTTGCACCATTCACTCCCTCGCTCCATTCCTCACTCCTCCACATCCTCCACATCCTCCACATCCTCTTCATCCCACACAAACACACACACACCCTTCAACCTCTGATCAAGATCCCATCACCTCGACATCTCCCACTCACTCTTCAACCTTCCTCGGTCTCTCATCATAGCTCCCTCAATCCCCACCAGTAGATCGTGCCGTGCCAGGAGACGTGACCAACTGAGTCCGCCTGACCACACCGTTACCACCGTGAGTCTTGTCACCACCGTCAGTGCACGTGTACTCACCACAGAACGCGCTGTGACTTACCTTCCTCACCTTCCCTCAGTCACTAACAACAACACCCTGGGTCCGACACCATGAGAGGCGCGTCCGCCAGCGCGACGCGCGCCCAATGGGCGGGCTACGAAGCGCCTGACGAGAAGGAGGACGAGTGGCCTATTGTCTCTTTACCCTCCGAGATGATCCACGAGTACGGTTCACGACGCGTCTTCGACTTCTCCGTGGACGCGGATCGCGCGATACTCGGCTTCCGGCCTCTGCCTCGGGAGGAAGCCGACTCACTCTCGGAAGAGCTGGAGGGCGTGATCGGTCGCCTGGCCGACCCCGATTCGCCACTCTCATCTTACCAACCAACATCCTCAGAGAAGTGGTACTCGCTCACCCCACCACAACCACCTCACTGGCACTCCATTGGGATCGAGTTTAATGAATGTACGCTCTCCCAACCAGCCAGTCCCGCACCAGAGGTCACCGAAAGTCTGGCAGTTGGCGGAGGAGATGCCACAGAGGAAGCGGAGGCTGGCAGTCCCGTTCTAACTTCGGACACGCTGGCCAGCCCAAAGGGTTATCCTATCCGGTATGTCACATCGCTGCATCCAGCTGACCAGTCCGCAGTTCGCGGGTTGCTCTTGTGAACAAGGAAGCCAACAAGAGTGAGCTTTCCCATCAGGATGCCAGCAACGTACGTTTACAGGTTCCCCATAAGCTCACTAGGGTAGCCTTCAATCTTTTCTGCTGCCAAAGATGTTGGCGATGTACTATCGTGTCCAAGCCGAAAGCGCAAAGCGACATCTGCGAGCTCACCGGCTAACTCTACCGCTCAAGTTCCAAGGGGTAAGCGCGGCAAGTTCACCAACGTCTCAAAGCGTAAGAGGGCTGCAAGGACCAGCGATGTCCCTCTTCTCATCAAGGAAGCGCAGGAGGCGCCCGAGATGCCGGAAGAGACCGAAGAGCTCGATGGCGTCGAGCTGGTGGTTACAAGTCCTCCGCCGAAGCGTACGCGTTTGGGAAGGCCGGCTCGTGCGCGTGGTCAAGGAAAGCGGCGCAGTCCGAGCTCGGCAGCGGCTGTCTCCTGGGCCCCCGAACCTGCTCCCTCGGCTTCATCTAAGCGCAGACAAGGCCGACCCCAAACCCGCATACAAGCAAGTAATCCGGAGTCGAATACCCCACCATCAACCCCTGGTCCAGCGGAGCTGGAGCAACACGGAGGGCACGTTGATCCTTGCATCCCGATTTCAAGCCGGTCCACAAGGTCGTCGCAGGGCAAGCGCAAACTGTGGTCCCAAAAGCTCGAAGGTCTACCACCCAGTGGGCGTGCTAAGACGTTGTCCGAGATCACAGCTTCGAAAGCTGGGTCTCAAGCCCTCACGGTTAGGATTGCACTTCACCTTCCTTGCTAACAACAGCCAAGCTCCTTTTCCGACAGTCGCCCTCCAACCACATCCGGTCGGTATTGGACCCCGTCACTTACGCCGCTGTCGGCTTCTGGGACAAAGGTGCGGCTGGCATACAGAGTGGCAGCTGATAGCCAGGGGAAGTACAGCAAAGCCCGTACCCGACTGCAGACCGCCGCTACAGCCGCCAGCTCAGACCCCGACGAAGGGATGGCAACCGCAGCCCGCGTTGCGGATGAAGACACCACCGAAGAAATCGCACCAACGGCCCAGTTGGGGGTTCAGAAAAAGCCCATTACCGCCAACCGGCTCTGGTCGGAGGAGGAGATTCAGTTCTGTGCCGATTTCTGGTTTAAATCCCGGGCCGACAACCCGGGACAGAACCCAGGCCAGGAGGCTGGATTTCTCTGCGTTGAGGCTATGAAGCAGGCAGGCTACACGCGGAGTTTAAAAGGCGTGCTTTCGCGATTCGCGCGGTTCGCGCGGTAAGCTTTGCCTAGTCAATCATGGCTGACAACCAGACACAAGAAGCTTGACCAGTAATGTTGTAAGGTCTCACTGCGGCCGCCGCGGCGCCAATGTAAATGTAGATAGGTCGTTGTATATTAGTCCCACTGTTTCCGTCCTCATGCATCTACAGTACATGTGCGACCTCCAACCATCTCCGAATCTGGTGCTCTGGTAGCACATTCATGCGCAGGGTACGGAGGCGGACAAGGTGGACGACCTCCACCACCGCCTCAACGGAAACAAATCGCCACGTGCCCACAAACATCTTTAGGCTTTGGTGTTTCGAGCTGGAGTGATGCACTCACAGATCCAACAATCCCAACATCCACTACCTCCATCCTCCCTCCCCCCCCATCTTCTCCTCTCTGTCGTGCAGCCGGAGGCTAGCAGGGAAACGCCTGGAACCTCTGGGCACGAACTCTCGACTGTGCTTGGCGACGATCTGGCGCCTGCGGCCATGTCGTACAACAATAACATCTTCGGCGCGCACGCGCAACCGCAGCAGCAGCTCTACCCCGCTCTGCCACAGCAGCCGCACACACACACCTTCCCTCATCTCCACAACCCGTTCCAGCATGCGCCAACGCACCCTCCCACGACACCAGGAGCGCCTACGATGCCGCTTGGCGCGACTGGCTCCTTGGCAGCGCCTGGACAGGCGGGGCCAGTCGCCGCGCCGCCTCCCTTCGGAATGGGGAGTGCGCAGACAGTCCCGTACGGCGGTGGCGGATACAGCGATAGTGCATACAGGCAGCCGTACGGTTTCAGCTACACCGTGACGGCGAGCAGGGTGCAGGCGCCCCAGGCAATCGAAGAACCTGCAAAGGACGAGGACGCAGTGTATGGTCCCCTTGGGCGGGCGCGGGGCAAGATTGATCGCGCGATGGTGTCAGACAACGAGATCTCACTAGACCTCGTTGACAAACTTGCGCAGCGTGAGTTCTGGCGATGGGATGCAGACAGGAGCTGACTCCCAGCAACCAGCGACCTCTATGTTCCTCCTCCTTCAACCTCCTCCGCGTTCAACAATGCGAAACTCGTCAAGAACGTCCCCCTGCCTGACGCGCTGCACCAGGAGCTTCAATGTGAGCTGGAGAGTTTCGCGAGCTGACAAGCAGACAAGCACACGACGGCGAACATGGGTCTGTTCGAGGAGATTGAGCGCGCATGGTTTACAGTCGACAACAAACTGTTCCTGTGGGACTACACCGATGGGCGCGACTTCAGCCGCTACGACCAGCAGGACACGACCATCCATGCGGTGGGCATTGTGCGCGCGCGTAAGGACGTGTTTGTGGACGACATCCATTATCTTCTCGTCATCTGCACGGCGTCCAAGGCTACCCTACTCGGTCTGTCGCGCTCTCCCAAGGGCGAGCTGTCGCTGTACGCAACCAACATGTCGGTCGAGCTGCCGACGACCATGACGTGTATCCGCGGCATCGACTCTGGGCGCATCTTCCTTCTTGGCGTCAATAAGGACATTTACGAGCTTGAGTACTCGATAAGCAGCGGCTGGCTGAGCAGCGGCTCCAAAATCTGGCTCACCAACCGCTCTAGCGGCTACCTGAGCACATGGGTTCCGAGTGTGTTGCAGGGCGCGAACCGTGAGGGTGTCGAGAGCTTCGTCGTCGATCCCCAACAGGGCAGGCTGTATGCGCTGCACACGAAGGGACAGATTGAGTGGATCGACGTCTCCGGTAACAAGTTCGAGTCACGGTCGCGGTTCAACATCCTGCGTGAGCACTTTATGCGCGCGCGCCTCACCGGGACGCTGGGGAAAGACGGCGCAGAGGTCGTGGCGATCGCACCCGTGCCAGCGAACGAGAGCAAGAAGGCGGTGGTCGTAGCGATCGCCGCCAGCGGTGCGCGGGCATACCTCGGTACTTCTGGGTATTATTTCGGAGGAGCCGGCGGCGCGTTCCAGATCATCGCGACGCGTCCTCCCCCACCAGACGTCACCAAGGTCCTTCCTCCGTCGTTCTACTCGTCCGGCACCTTGCTCTCGGTCCAGTCCAACTCTGGGGCGGCTACTGCGTCGTCCATCGTCACCTTCACCACGCCAGCGGTTGGTCGGCAGTCGGCTATGCGGGAGAACTACGACAACTACCAAGCGCCTGCGCTGCAAGAGTGGTTCTCGAAGATCTTGATTCCTGCGTCGGTCTGGACGATCGCCGAGGTTGCATCTACAAACCCGATGCGCGCATCCGCTGCACTCAGAAGAGACGACGGCATCGATCTCACCGAACTGGCGCGCGAGGCGACCATTGGCGCGCGCCAGTTCCTCGTCCTCACGAACTCAGGCCTCTTCCGCATCGAGCAGTCTCGGCCCATAGATATGCTGGAGGACAACCTCGAGATGGAGAAGGAGCAGGCGGTCAACGTGTCTCGCGAGGCCTTCGGCCGCGTGCAGCTCTCTGCGATGGCTGTGCTCATGGGCACGTCGGGCCAGAAGCGGCAGATTGCCGACATTGTGTCGGCTGCTGTGAACATCCTCATTGTTGCCGAGCCACCCATCCTCCAGACTTCCACCACTGGCACTCGCTCCATTATTTACTCGCCCCGCCACGACGGTCTCGCTGCGACGCTCGCACGCTTCCTCCGGCCGATCTGGAAGGCCAAGGTCGTTGCAGCTGCCGCGGGCCCTGTGCGCTTCAAGCTCGGCGTGAGCGACAAGGAGCTGCTGGCCGTCCAGAGCAACCTTGGAGACTTGCACCGTTTCCTCGAGAACCACCCCTTCCCGCGACACCAGGCAGAAGGTGACGGCAAGCGTGCATGGGACGTTGAGGAGGCGTCGACTGAAGGTCTCAAGCTGCTCCTCAAGCAGGCGATCGAGGCGATCTCGTTCGTCCTCCTCCTCGCCGACTACAAGTTGCCAGACGTCATTGCGAAGTGCGACGCGGCGACGCAGGGGACGCTCACGAGCCTCTCGTTCGAGGGCCTCCTGACCAGCCAGGGCGGGCGCGACGTCGCCCGCGCTCTCGTCACCGCCTTGATCGAGCTGCAGATTGGTCAGGAATTGGGCGTGAGTTGTCCGGATTTGATCCCAACTGACAGCAGATCGACAACCTCAGCGCGATCCTCCAGCAGCGCTGCGGCACGTTCGTGCAACCTGGCGATGTCGTGCTATACAAGGCAGAGGAGAGTCTGCGGTGTGCCGAGAGCACGCGCGACGCGGTCGAGCGGGCGGAGAACATTGCCGAGTCGCTCCGCCTCTTCAACCGCGCAGCAGGCAGCGCTCCTCGTAGCGTGTACCCCCGCCTGCCCGACGCGACCCGGAGGTACCGTGCACTCAACGACGTGCGCGGCACCATCGAGCTCCCTCTCCGCGTTGCGACCGAGCTCGACCCACAGGACAAGGCTGGCGACTACGTGCGGGACGGGCGCAACCCAGGTGACCCCCGCATCGGCTTCCTCGAGGAACGGCAGGAATGCTACAAGCTCGTCGTCGAAGTGCTCGGCAGCTACGACGAAGCACTGAACAAGGCGACGGCCGCTGGGCCTGTACAGGGTAAGCTAGGCCGTCTATTTCGTAGCTGACATCAGCCGCGGGCGCTGTTCGCATCCGCGACGAGGCGTACGGGCTTGCGATCAGCTCGGATGATGGGCTCTTCCACTTCTATCTGTACGACTGGATCTCGGCGCTTGGCCGTGCGGACCAGCTTCTTGACGTAAGCTTTTGGTGTGTCTGGGAACATGTGCTAACCGCAGTTCGAGACACCCTTCATCGAGACCTACCTTCGCGCTACGACGTCGAACGTTCCGGGCCGCCGCGACTTGTTGTGGAAGTACTACGCGCGGCGCGAGGAGTTCTTGCCCGCGGCCAAGGCGTTGGCGGACATGGCTTCGCGCCCGTCCGACATGTCGTTACAGGACCGCGTGTACTACCTCGCGCAGGCGGTCACGAACGCCAAGAGCGCTGCTTCGCTGGGCGCTGACGACGTCGAGTTCACGACTGGCCTCCAAGAACGCATCGACGTCGCGCACGTTCAACTGGAGGTCGTGCGCGCGGTCGAGGGACACGACGACATGAGCCCAGCCGAGAGGGGAGATGCGCTCGCCGCACTCAACGAGGACCTGTTGTCTCTCGACGACCTGTACCAGAACTTTGCCCGTCCGCTGAGGCTGTACGAGGCGATCCTGTTAATCCTGCGCACCTCCGACACGCGCGTCGAGGACGTCGTTGCTGCCGTGTGGACCGAGCTCCTCAAAAACCCACACCCTGCCGAGGTTGTCACTGACCTGTGCCGCAAGTTCTACCCGTCCGAGGGCGCGCCACCCGACATTGTCCTCCCCATCGTGTACGGGTACGCTTCCGAGGTCGGCGGCGAGCCTGGCTGGGCCACGCGCGCTCTCGTCGCCGGTGGCGTTACTCCCCGCGACGTGTGGGACTCCGTGCTCGCACTGTATGACGAGAGCCCGTCCGAGTTCTACGCCGAGGAGGCCGCGGCCATCCTCCAGCGGTGGCTCGACACGCCGCGCCCCCAGCAGGACCTGCCGGCCGCCGAGGTCGAGAACTTTGCCGCAAAGTACATCCTCCGCACACAGGGCCAGAGCCTCGACGCCCGCCGCGCCGCCACGCGCAAGGTCATGCAGTCGGCCAAGACTGCTACGGGGCGATTCTAGACGGAGAGATACCTAGATGTTTTTGTGCCGTAGACTAAAGTTCTAATTATCAATGCGAAGCATAGCGTCATGCGGCAGCGCGGGCATGGTCTCTACACAGATGCTGATGCTCCAGTTGGACTCGGACACTATTTCATCCACCCTGGCTCTGGTGCCACGAGGCGCGGGGAACAGGGGCCGACGACTGGAACACAGCTGCTACAACTACAGCAACCGCAATGGGCAATAGTTGGAATGAGGAACTAACACGGCAGCGGACAATGCAATGGGCAGGGATGGCGTAGAACTCGATGGGCAGACTTTAGTCGTGATAACGGACGGAGGGTGATGTCAGGCCAGGCGCCCATAGTAAACCCTCGGGTGTGTCGCGGGAGGTCGACGGGTTAAACGTGAGGATAGCGAGGCGCTCGTCCCAGGTCTGCGCCGCCTCGAGAGCCTTAAGGAGGTGGGTTCATGGGCATGGGCGGCCTTGAACTCCGGGCTCGGAGGGTCGGGACCAATGCCAAACGTCTTTGCAAACTCGAAGAACTCGGCGATGTTGAAGGCCATGGCCATATGTGCCTTCGCCACATAGTCGGCGTCGACGTTTGCCGCAACAAAAGGTCCGTGAAGCTGCACTCGACATCCTTGACCGTACGACACAACTTGACCCACGCTGCTTCGGGCGAGACGTAACCGTTAACGCGACTCGCGACTCGGAAGGTGGCTTACCTTTCCGTCGTTGTGGCGCTCAAGGCTGGCGGTATCTTCCTCGTCCTCGTCGCACTCGGGATTGCATATGCTTCTGCTATGGGCAGATGGCAGGGTATTGACCTCTAAATCGTCCCAAGAATGTATGTCCCACTACTCGTAGATCGTATGGCTGCGGCTGGTGGCGACGGGCTCGTAGTCCTGGGTTCGGGTCATGGCATCTACGACAGTAAGTGTTAGTGTGAGTTGTAGAGAAGTGAGGATGTAGTGTTCGTAAGGAGCGCAGTGAACGGAGGTTGGTCGTCGATGAAGAGGTGGTGAGGAGACAAGTCAAGAGATGCTTGCAGGAGGGAAGGTATTAAATAGAGCCGTGGTACGCGAGGGAAGGTGGCATGAGGTGACTCAACCGATGGATCTGGGCCACTCTTTTTCACCACTAGCCGTCCACCTCACCCTCTCCATGTTCCCAGAACACATGTGCGCTTCGGCCTTGAGTGCCTCCAGTTGTTGCCGTCTCGCCACCCAGGTGTGAGAGAGGAAGGCGAGGAAGGCGTCATGACGGTCGTCGTTCTGGCCATATTTGACGAACAACAGCCTGTAGAACGTGTAGATGGCGTCGTGAGCAGCGGCTGGACAGCTGGACAGGAATGGCGGAAGACCACGAGTGAGTTGAGGTGGATGGTTGGAGGAAGCAAGGTGGCAAGGCCCACACGCCATCACCCCAGTCAGTGTTAGAGTGATACCGATACATGCAATCCTATCAATGCCCCGCGTTCATGTCGAGCACGCGCCGCAATCTCTCCTCGTCGTCCGTAGAGTCTGGGGACTCGCTGAGCTCGCGTGTCTCAAGGCTCTCAGCACACGCAGCCGCAAGTTTGGCACGGACGTCACGTACAGTCGCCCATTCGGCGGGGTACTCTTCTTCACGCGCCCGCTCGAGGTAACCCTCTGGAACGAGGCCTTCAGCGCCGGTATCCAGGCGCGTGGCGACGACCCAACCGTCGCCACCGCCACCGCGCCCGCGCACGTCGAGGAGGTCGCCGACATCCACCGCCATCTCGTTTATGCCCTCTGGCTCGAAAGTGAATGCAGCGCGGTACAGTCCGTCCGGCTCCTCGTCGTCGAGGACATAGTCGGAATCGTTGTCAACATCGTCCCCATCGCTCCAGTAGTCGATGTTGGATTGGACATTTCCCAGCGTGTCTAAGCCGCCCATGTCCGTGTCCGGCTCCACAGGGTCAGTCTCGCGGCGTAGGAAGCCACCCCAATGGCCTAACAACCCGAAGTGGCCGTGTTGCTTGACCGGTGAGGGCTCGGGCTCGGGCTCGCCCTCACCCCAGTTGCTCCTTGGCCGTTGGGCACCGAGGCCGAGGAACCGCTCGTCGTCCTGCGAGAAGGCAAAATCGCGTACTATTACGCGGCGCACGAGGCTGACCGCGAGATGGGCGAGGGTGCTCCCCCTGGTGGGCGAGCCGGGCGTAGCGACCGAGGCCGGAGCCGAGGGCGGCGGCGACGTACCCTCGGAGGATCCGCTCGAGCCGTTTTCGCCTTGCTCATCCTTGACCTCCTCGACATCCGCAGACCGGTCGAACCCACCCGCACGAGCGTCAAAGCTGCCTCCGCGTCGCGTCAATACTGCTGCGGGCGACGTGCAGGGTGTTGTGGGATCCGATGTGGATGTCCCCTCGCTGGCGGACAAGACGCTGGTGCCGAGCATCGACCGTGGGCGCATACGGCGGCCCTGGGACATGGCACTAGACGTTGATGCGGCGCGGTCACGGCCGACAGGGGACGGCGATGAACGCGCAATGGCGGGTGGACTGATCGGCGAGGCGCTGAATGCTATAGGCAAGTCGCGGGGGTTGAACTCGAGCACCTGCGACTGCGGCCGTGAACCAGCGGGGCTTGGGGGTGCCGGGCGGTTCGATGTTAGAGAAGAGTTACTGCGAGGCTTGATGCTGATCGCCGCACCCATCGAGCCGACAAGCTGCGATGCTGGGCGGCCGCGGGCGCGCGACGAGGCGGACGACGATGCGGTGAATGCGGGCGAGGAGGGGGAGTGTGGCGAGCGGCTGCGCAGGTGAGTCATGTTAACCGGCGAGCCCAGTGGTGCCGAGCTGACCGGTGAGGACTGCGCGACCGGGTGCGCAGCAGGAACTGCCCTTGGTGCGGGGATGGGTTGGGGCGCCGACACCCCGTGGTTCCGGATGGGTGGATCGTCCGCGAGCTCGATCATCGTCGCTGCAGGCGAGGCGTCGGCGATGGGCGCGAGGTTGGGTGGGCGCGTTCCTGTGAGCCGGAGCGGCGCAATGTGGGCGGTGAGGCCGGAGAGGACCTTGGCACCGGTCGGGCCCTCTGACGCGGCGGCCGGTTCTGACGCTGGTGCTTGGGCGTGGGCCGGCACTGTGGTTAGGGATTGGGCATGTGGAGGCGTACTTGTTGGTGCGCTTTGGGGCTCGGCGACTGGTTCTGGGTCGGTGCTCATGCCAGGCGCAGTGGGAATGTGGCGCGTACGCGTGGGTGCGCGGGAGGGCACGTTCTGCGCTGAGTCGTAAGACCGAGAAGACTAGATGGGGGGAGTGGGGACGCTGCTGTCGAGAGCGCCGGTAAGCGAGTAGTGGAGCACGCGGAACACGTGTGGGAGGATGCTCGGCGCCCGCAGCCAAGCTGTAACTGGAAGTCTGACAGTTGTAAAGCGCAGGATTTGTGGACGTGACGCGAGGGAGCAGCGCTGTGTGTGCACCCGCGGTCGCGCCGATGGGGTTGGCCACGGGATGAAGCGTTTTATGGGTGTTTAGATGGTTTGCAGTATCGTAGAGTCGGTCGCTGACTCGAACCCGCGAGTGCAGCGTTGCGAGGTGGGTAGAAAGACAGACAGCAGGCAGGCACGCGCAATCAGGATCCGGCTATTGCCTCCGCTCGGAGTATAGTGCGGTCGGTGACGCGGTGTCGACTGCGAAGAGTATGAGATGAGTGTAAAGAGAGCGGGGAGTTGTTGAGACGAGTTTGTTTTGAGAGAGGGAGTGTTGTGGATGGATGGGATGGGATGGATTGGAGTAGGGATAGATGAAGTGAGAGAGAGTGAGAGAGAGAGAGGAAGGCGGACATAGGCGGACAGGGGTGCAATCCCCACAAGGCCACCCACCCAACCATGGCCACTGCAGTCACCATACAACTACATGCCACACACAACAAGCCTTTTGGGTCCAGGCCCTGCTATTACAACTTTCAATTCTAATCAACCGACCCACATTCCTATTCCCCTTACCTCCCCATGATACCTCCTCTCTCAATCCCACCCCAGTCTCACGTCCGCGTGATCTCACTTGTTTCGCTTCTCAACTCCCGCCCCCATCAACCACCTCCTGACTCAAAGGACATCACGAGACTGGCGCGCGCGCCAAATGCAAGTGACCGGAATGCATCACTTGAGGCGTCATGACGTTTCTACAACAAAATCACCGTTGGGATCCCTTTCCCAAGACCCCGATAAAAACACAACCTGCGGCTGATTCGGATTCACTATATGAGACATGATTGTGTTCGTTTTGTTTAGCACGCTCCCTCCTTGTCTTACACCTCATCCTCCTTCAGGCCAGACGACCTCGTCGTCTGGATGGCTACCACCAGTTGGTGCAGCGTCTCAAGGCCGCGTCCAGGGAGCGCTGCACTTCGCTGAGCCCGCCGAGACAGGCTAGTCTGCGGCGACACCGAGTAGACCGACGTGCAGAGATTGCCGCCGGGGGAACGGATAGTGAGCGCGATCGACCGCGGGTTACCACCCGAAGCCTCGAGCTCTCGCAGCTCCTCGACTGTGCCAAGGCCACCATCGTACACCGAGAGAATGCGCAAGTGCGCAGCCTCGGCCTTGCGCGACTTGAAGAGGTTCTTGTCGGGAACCGGCGCAGCCAGCGCAATCATGTCGTTGAACACGAGCATGGTGAGGATCTCGTCGCGACGAGGCTTGCGGAACGAGCTCAGCTTGATGTTCATGTTGGGCCGAGAAATGTCGGCTAACGACGAAGAGTACGAGGGACTACGTGACAACGAGTGGTCATGCGGAGCAGGGGAGGCGGCCCCACCGATCGAGTTGATAGACGAAGTGCCAGACGACGGCGACGTCGTAAGGCCTCTTGAGTGATGCGGGGGAAGCTCGCTGTCAGTAGATGCTCCGCGCGACGGGGCGCGGGATGGGCCACGGGACGGCGTGCGTGACGACGGCTGGGAAATCTTCATGGACGAGAAGCTGGGGACGGCTGCCATTGTCGCCTTGAGGGAACGCACGCTCACCGATCGCGGCATTCCCATCGCGGCGCCCAGCGACTCGCGGCTAGCGCGGACCACCTGCGCGTGGGCGAGCAGTCTGCGGCCACGGATGGCAATGTCAAAATTGCCAGGCAGGTCGTCGAGGCGCTCCTCAAGCGAGATGAGCTGAAGGAAGTCATCCTCACGAGCCTTGCAGGCCTCCAGACGACCGATGATCGACTCTGTTGAGGCAATGAGCCCGAGCAGAGCCCTGTTGGACTGGTGCGTCGAAGGTGTGGCGGCAAGAAGACGCTAAAAATCAGCACCAGCCCTACGTTGTCGAAGCTCACCTTCAGGAACAGCGTGTACTTAGTGATGCGCTGAACTGGCTTGAGAAGCATGCTGCCCAACGACAGCGATCCAAGGGCCTTGTCGCGGGTCTGGAGGCGAAGAAACTCGCCGAAAATGCTGGCCTGGTCACGGGCCGCCTCCTCGATCTGGGCGACGACCGTGTTGAAAAGCATGAGGTATCGCTCGTGCACGGCAAGGCGGGCGACCCACGTCTCGAACTGGTCAACAAAGGCAGCGATCTCGACGACATCGGATCTGCGGCGAGCGATCTGCTGCGCGGTCGAGATATCCGTGTGCGTGATATGGATAGCCTCGAGAGCCTCGAAGAGGTCGCACACCCCCGCTGGGAGACCCTTCATCCAGTCGCCCTGGGCTTCGCGAAGTGGGGCCACAAACAGACGAATCACGTCGCGGCAAGAGCGCACAAAGGCTGCCTCGGTCTCGCTCATCTCCCACATGATCTCTTGGCGTTTGACCTCCATCGCTCCGTCTGGGCCGCCCGCGACCTGATCGTAGATGTAGTCGCTGTGGAGGGACTGACGCCATGACGTCGGGTTGTCGCGCGGGCGCGGAGTGGTTGGGCGCAGCGACTTGCTGTACCCAGAGTACACCACTCCGAACGACTCCTTGCGCTGCCGCGGCCGTGGAAGTTCGCGGGGGCTACCCATGGGACGCTGAGATGTCGACTTGCGAAGAGCTGAACCATTGCGGTGCAGCGACGTGGGTCTAGGGCTGTCGAGGAGGTTCAGCCGAAGAAGAGGCTTCTTGTCGTTCACAGCGTCCGTGGGCGTGTGAACGGGGCGCGATGAGGTACGTGGCGGAATCACGGGGCGCTCGGGTGCGATGATGCTGCGACGCGACTTGGGCCCCTTTGCCACAGTTTCGCGAGGAAGGCTGTCGACTAATGCGCCCATTGACCGGCTATAGCGGCGAGACCGCGGCCAGGTGCCCGAGTTGCGTTTGTCCGTACCGTCAATGGACGGCAAGGAGACGACACTCTCGCTTGCGAGGATTGACACCTCTTCGGCGTCAAACGAGCTTCCAAGCGAGAGGCGGTTCAACTGGGGAGGGGGAGAGCTCTCGGACGAGGGCCAGAAAAGCCCGTCGTTGGCCTGCTCAGCTTGCTCGATGACACTCCACGGCTGGGCAAAGTCGAGGTTGGAGACGAGGTTGCGGAGTGCGTCAAGGCGGCGTTTTCGCGAAGTCGGGGAAGGCGATCCGGCATGCCGTCCCTCGCGACCAGTCACCGTCGAGGCAGAGTCCTCGTCGGATGGCGATTTTGCACGCGAAACAAAAGGCAGTGGGGGACCGAGAAGGCTTTCGCCACCGTGAGTGAATGAAAGTTTGGGAGCACCACGAGAGCTCTCAGTGATGCGGATCGCCGGCTTGCTTTCCGAGTGGTACGAGTGGTCAGAACTGGAGGCAGGTGCGGGGGAAGAGTCTGTGAGAGAGCAAAAGGAAGAAGGGGACATGGACCGTGACGACGACTCTGGAACGGCCGAGAACGCCCGGTTGTGGTTGTGGGAAGAAGTGAAGGCGTCCTTGGGCTCGTTTGCGGCAAACACCTGTAGGTTATGATTGTGGTGGCGTCCAGCCAGGGATGGCGACAACCACACGGGCGCAGCCATCTCGTCGTCTGTTGTACAGACGATTGACTGCGGAGGTGAAGTGGAGAACGTCTCAGACGTCATGTTGTGGACACTAAAGGCAAAGTGGCTGGCGTCGTCGCTCTCGTCGCTGGGGCACCGCCCCGGGGTGAGGATTGTCTCCGATACAAGTGATGCCCGTGATGACGAGATTGTCGAGGAACGCGAATTGACAGAGTCGGATGTGATGGTCGACGAAGGAGAAGGGGAGCGGAGTAGGTCAGGCGAGCAAGGATGTGAGAAATTCGTCAACGTGACTTGGGAATGGGAATGCTGAATGGGGAAGGAGTGCAGCTCGAGCTCGTGCTGGTACTGGTGCTGGTGCAGGTGCAGGTGCAGGTGCAGGTCTTGCTTGGTGTATACACGGCGTGGTGGCCGGGGCGGGCGTGGGGTGGCAGACCTGTCTGGGGTCTCGCACGTCAGGGGCAAGTGGGAAAAGGCGGCCGCCAGCGGCTGTTCTGTACCCGTGATGCTAGGCGACACGAGAGCGTCGACAGGCGTTGCGGGGAAGGCTTGGGCGATTAGGCAGTGAGAGGGCCTAGTTGCCTCGAGCGATTGGGGGGCCGGCTCGTGCAGGCGGGGAAACTGGAGAGTCGAATAGGAGTGAGGAAAAGAGCAGTGCGGAAAGGGCAAGATGTTGAGAGCGGAGGGGTGTGCGTTGAGTTTGAGCACGTTGGGTATGTTGAGTGCGTTAGGTGGTCATGGAGAGGAAGGTGCGACGAAGGTGCGAGAATGAGAACGAGGCCAGTAATACCAGTGATACCAGTGATACCAGTGATACCAGAGAGAGAGAGAGTGTGTGAAGTTGAGGGTCGAATTCAAGAGGGAAGAGGGAATGGGGGGTAGAATGTGTCAGCTAAAGTGTTCTCGAGTGCCAGATCATGCTAGCCATGACTGTAATATTACTGGAAACAGGAAAGCTCACTGTGACTTGGACTTGGGGCAAGAGGGGTTCAAGTCTGTGCGGCAGGGAATCCGCCACCGAGCCACATTCAGACCCAACAGCAGCAGTCATCATGACTCGTACGCTTGGACGCTTGGCCACTTCCAAAAGGGAGGTGGTGCGTTATACGCTTGGACGCGCGGGGCACTGGGGGTGTTGATGTTGATGGCTGAAGTTGTGCGGATTGGACAGCTAGACAGCTGGGCGATAGTCAACAAGCCAGGGAAAGGGAAGCGGGGGGGGGGGGGGGGTGGACGTCGAAAGTGGAGGTCGCTGGAAATTATCGCTATGCGGAATTGGGGTGACGACGACCACGTTGAGGATTTGAGGAATGGCTGGTTGTGGATGAGTGATAGTGCAAGCGACGTGGAGAAGAGATGTAGTGAAGAGGAGTGATAGATAGGTAGCGAGACGGGGTTGATTGTTAGCTTGCGCCCCAGTCCAAGCTGTGTACATCTATATCGGCCATCTTGAGGCAACCACGCTTGCACGCTCTACCACGGTAGATCCAGCGGTTCCAGTGATCAACAACACCCCAAATCTGGACACTCGATATGACCGTCCGCCCGGAATGGCAGGAGGGCGCCTGCGCCCTTGGTACCTCTGTATTACAAACGATCCATGATCCATGATCAACGAAGCTTATGCAACGCAGCAGCCGAGGCAGATCGAGGTAGGAAGGTATAGAGGTACAGAGGTACAGAGAGCGAACCTCCGGGCCTCAAGCTTTGAGCGTCCAGACTTGGATGCGGCTAGGCGGCGAGTTGAGGGCGGGGGTGCTAGCTCATGTTGGTTCTCGGGGAGAGCTTCGGCGTCCTGATCTAGGAAGATGTCGCCCCTGTCTCCTCGATCCTCGAGGCCCTTGGGGATGAGGGTTGCGAATTGTCCGACTTTGGCAGCGCTACCCTCGGGTTCAAGGACAAAGGACAGGTATGCCAGGGAAGTCGCAGTATCCATCAATGAGGCATCATTGCAAACCAGACAGAACACGTATCTACATAGAATACATGGGTAAACTGTACCTGACAGAGTCTATCCGCTTCTAACCCTTTTAACAAGAAGAGGCCAAGGCATTATAGCTGCGGTTCACGGTTCAAGTTGGTGGAGTCATTTGAGCGTCGATGGTCTGTTCCTTGTCCCTGGACTGGCCAATACTTGATAACTCATGGCTCAACCTATGCACCCCAAATTTCGGGGCCACGCCTCGACCTCCAACCCCCCTTCTCAGTATTCCGCGCCCAATTGGCATTTCAAGTAGTAGTGCAATTCATATTGACTCTCGCATATCGGATGAGGCGACGGGTATTGTCAAGATGATGGGGCCCGAGAAACAGTGCAAGATATCCAAAGTGGGTGAAATCATCGCGTCGTCAGTTGGGAACATAAATCATGATCTAAGTCGCAACTTTTTGGAGGCAAGTAGAAACTTTACATGGGTTCGTGCCATCCTACCCTTTTGCCCTCATGTGTAACGCAGATGTTGGGGGGTGTTTGGGCCCTTTAAACCCTTGGAAGCGCATTAAGGAACCCGAAAGTCTCAGGGTGTATCTGTATTATAGCTACAGTGTATCGGCAGTTCGGCAGAGTAAACTAAGTAGGGTTGGAAAGCATGCAAATGGCAAATGGAATGTGGATACTGTTGCTTTTGACAATTGGGAGGCACACTGTACACAGGTACAGCTGTAAACTGCACAAGCCTGTGTAAAGAACAGGTAGAACAGCTCATCCTCATCCACGAGTCGTCCATGTGTACCTCCTGTGGTTTGCATGTGGCATATCGTCAGCTCTAATGGAACCATGAAGCCATGGATTTCTGGAGAAGCTTAAAGGTCAAAGCCCAGCTGGGATGTGTCATCTTAGGCCTGCGCGGCCTGTTACTGGTTGACTAAGTCTAATTTACTTATTGTGCCGCTTAGCTATGACGCCAAGCGCGCAAATCCCGGTGAATGAGTAATTGAGTAAATACAGTGTGGAGTGACCTCCACCTCGTCGCACCTTGCGGTCCCTACCGAACAGTCACACAATCTCACCAGACCGCTGACCAATGTTCCTCACCGCCAGTCGTCGTCTCGTCGCCACCACCACCCCACGACACTTTATCAACCTTCGCACCCCCCCTCAACTCTTCAAAATAGGATCCTCATTCTCCACCCAGGTTGACCCAGCGAAAATGGGAGCTGCAAAGGACTTTGTCGAGAAGGAGATCAAGGCGCACGATGTCCTTGTCTTCTCCAAGTCGTACTGCCCGGTGAGTCGTTCTGTGCTGCTGAGTGCGCCGTTAGTCAAGCCGAAATGAGCGGTAAGGCAGGCCGGGCGGATGAAGAGGCTTCCGACGCCCCGTCATCTTCGTCGCTGCGTGCTTCTTTATTACCTTGAACCTTGACTCGATCAGATTGTAGCTCGTCTCAGACATCTGACCTTCCTGTATCGACGCTAACGCCCGCTCAGTACTGCCGTAGCGCCAAGAACGTCCTTCACCAGTACACCGACGCGATGAAGGTCTACGAGCTGGACGAGATGGACGACGGTGCCGACATCCAGGCCTACCTTGCTGAGAAGACTGGGCAGCGCACTGTCCCCTCCATTTGGCTCAAGCAGCAGTTCATCGGCGGCAGTGAGTGGCCAGCGCCAAATGGCACTGACAAGCAGACAGCGACCTCCAGGCGCTCTCGGCCGCCGACATCAAGAAGCGCATCCAGGGCTAGATCTAGCTCGCGTTTTCACCATAGACGGCAATGAATGTCTGAAGCAACTAATGAGCGAGCACATTTTTCCGCTTTCGGGGCCGAGATGGCTGCTGATGCGGTGATCAATACTAAACGGAGGCAGAGGGAGATCGGGCGATCGAGTGCGGAGAGGAAGCTATATTGGGCATAGCTGTGCGGCGTATGCGGAAAGTGATCATAGGATATTCGGGCGGATGGTAAAGCGGATCTCACGATTGTCAGACGTGCGGAGGTCGCGGCGAGGTTCGGACCGTGCGGACGTGCGGAAAAGCGCGAAGATCTCTCCGATCCGGGTTAGATATCTGCCCGAGGAGCGACGCATCGACACCTGCGCGAGTCATGGATCATGGATATTAGAAGGGGAGACGTGTGATCGTGTCATCTGTGTGTGCAGAGCTTGCTTGTATTTGCTTCTCGGTCATACCCGAAGCTAGGGATATACCTACGTTGTCTGTTTGAGGGCTAACAGCGATGCAGTGACGTCGTTCATATGCATTTGAGTATTCGGGTATGTGTGTGTGTCACTTGTCTGGTCTGTGAGATTGTATGAGTGTCAGTGAGCCGAGGTGGAGGGGTTGGAAGTTGGAAGATGCAAGCAAGGAAGGGTGCCTATTCATCTGATACAGTTGTGGGGTTAAAAATGTCAACCTGGAGGTTATGGAGGTTGGGAAAAGTTGGGAATGAATGGATAGCAGCGTGTACAGGCAGAAGGGGAGGAGGCGCTAGGTATTATCAGGAATGGTCAGGAATGGCAAGAGTCAGTGGGCGGCAAGAGGTTGCTAAAGTGGCAGGCAGCTGTCACCAAATAGAGTTGGTCACGAGGTCAAGCCAAGCAAGCCAAAGCCCACCACACAATATCATACAGTTCCTACCAAAAACCGTTGGGCATAATCAGACGCTACTTGACACATTTCTCCTCAGCTTGTACTCCCACTCCCACTACTCTCTTCACTCTCTCCTCTCCGTTACATCTTTCCTTGAACCCATTTGGTCGACTGACTTGTGCATTGGCCATCCCTCACCTCTGGCGCTTGGTACCCCGCAAATTCCACAACTTGGGATTTCCCTCGTGGTGCTAACTTCCGCCCCTCCTCCCCCTTTCGCCCCTTGACCGCCTCCTCTCCCCCCCACCCCCTCCGTCATACCCTCCCCTCTTCACCGTCCCAGTTCGACATTTGCAACGCCATCTTTTGCTGCTCGACCACTGCTTCTTTCTCACCCAGACAAGGTTCGATACACGGCTCGACGCCCTGTTTCTAGCCGTCAAAGCACAAGACGCTAGGACTAACAAACATAACCATGGATCCGGGCCGCTTTGTCAACCCAACAGCTGGCCCATCCACATCTCAACAGCCAGCCCCGGCCCGCCCGCAGCAAAAGAAGCGCCCTCGCGAAGACGCACCACCTCGAGGCATGTCCGGCCCCGCTGGCGGGACCGGGGGCGCCGGCGACCTCTCAAAGGTGCGCGCGTTCGCCGCTTGCCGCGCATGTCGGCAGAAGAAAGTCAAGTGCCTTCCCGGCCCAGCGACTGGCGCGGGCGGCAATGCGGCCTGCCAGCAGTGCACGATGAGCGGCGCCGAGTGCGAGTACCAGCCGACCCGCGATCGCGCAGCCTACTCGCGTGCGTACGTCCAGGACCTCTCGGGTCGCGTCCAGCAGCTCGAGGCCATGCAGACACGCCTGCTCCCTCTCCTCACAGCGTTTGAGGCATCGGGCGGCAAGCTGCCGGCTGACGTTGCCAAGCTCGCCGCGGCGGGCAGCCACCCCGAGAGTGACGATGCCCCGTTAATACGCTCACGATTGCCGTCGCCAGCGGACGACGAGGACGAGGAGAGCGCTCGCTTCCTGACCGACGAGCACGGCAACTATCGCTGGATCGGGGGCAGCTCGGCACTCTCCCTCATGGACTCGTTTTCGGGAGACCGCGACCTCCCCAGCCGTGTCAAGTACGGCAACATCCACGGTGACGGGCACCAAGACGCGTCAGTGGAGTCGCCGCCCGAGTCTCACCCTTATTTTGCGCCTGTCGCTGGGGCCGGCGTAATCCGCGCCATCCCTGGTGTCGACCAGGTGACGTTCCCGCCGCGGACTGACTCGGAGCGCATGGTCGACGCCTTCTTCGCAGAGGTGCACCCCGTGCTGCCTGTGCTTCTTGAGCACGACTTTAGACGCCGCTTCAAGAGCCTCATGGACAAGGTCGACGCAGGCGATTTCAGCAACATCCGCGCAGGCGTGAGTACCAGCTTCTATCCGCAGAGTCGTCGCCCTGAACGTTTCGTGCTGCACGCTCGCGCTTTGTTCGGGTTTCACCTGACGATGGCGGTCCGAGCGGTGGCGCAGAGATAATGTCAGCCAGAACTAATGCTTCCGCAGTTTATGAGCGTCGTCTTCGCTGTGTTCGCGCTGGGCGAGCGTGTTCTCGTGACCTCGGTGGCATGGCAGCGCATGCGCGCCAAGCTCAGTACCGGTGAACTGTCTGACCAGGACTCGCCGCAGCCGGGCGAGGCCGAAGCGGGCGTTATTTGGTTCGAGCGCGCCCAGGTGCTGCACTACTCGTCCATCGGCGAGATCGATATCTACCAGGTGCAATGCCTGACCCTCCTGTCTGCCTTCCAGGCGGCCGTCAACTCGATGCCGATGAGCTGGCTTCTGGCGAGCCAGGCGTTGCGCATTGCACAGGATATTGGTTTGCACCGCTCCGCCCCGCGCTTCAAGGTCAGCTTCAAGGTTAAGCAGCTCGGCGCCCGGGCGTGGTGGGCAGTTTACGGCCTTGAGCGGTGAGTTCTCACGCCCAGAGTGTGCTGAAACCAGTCTCGTGTCGATCACCCTTGGACGCCCCCTCTGTGTGGAGGATGCGGATATCGACTTGGCATACCCGGCAGCCGTTGACGACGCGACGATCGACAGCTTCGGTGACGCGCTCACTGAAGAGGCAGGCAACTTGCCAGAGGAGAAGCCGGACTGCACGATGAGCGGGTTCGTCGCGCTCACCAAGCTGTGCAAGATTGCCGGACGAGTCGCGCAGTTGCTCTACCGGCCCAGCGGGCGCAGCGTCAACGACCCTCAGTGGAGCGAGCAGCAGCAGAGAACGATTGACAAGCTGGACAAGCTGCTGCGCGAGTGGCTGCAGAACGAAGTGGTGAGTTGCCTGTACTTGTCAGCTCTGACTCCAGCCATCAAAGTACAAGGACCCGTCGTCGTCGCGCGCTGTGTCCCTCATGTCGGCCGTGCTGTCCAACTCGTACTTTGCCGTCCTGATCACGTTGCACCGCAACCTGTTGCCGTCGAACCCCAACTTCCCGCGCCCGAAGCCGATCGCTTCGAGCCAGAGTCTGGCGCACTGCGTCGAAGCCGCGCGCTCAGTGATCCACGTCGCCGCCCAGAGCAAGGTACTCGTGCCCGTGTCGCATCACCTCGCCGTGTTCTGCCAATACCTCTGGTCGTCGGCGGTGATTCTGCTCCTGTGTGAAACACGGGCGAAGGAGCAGGTCGTGGTCGAGGCGGTCGGCGCGCACGTCGAGAGCTGTCGGCAGTCGCTGCATGCCCTCGAGCCGGTATGGCCCGGCGCATCCAAGCTCCGCTATCTTCTGGGCGAGGTAGAAACCCGTGCGAAAGAAGTACGCGCCTCAGCCACGCGACCCAACAAACGGCGCAAGCCCGACGCCTCCGTCAACGGACGCGCGCGCCCGCCTACGGCCCAGACGAGTCCGACCAAGACCGAGGCAGTGCCGGGCTGGGCTCCGCTGACGGGAGGCAGCTCTGGCCCACCCACAGCGTTCCCTACCCCGCCCATTCCGCAGAACACGATCGCGCCGTCCAACCTCGCCACGGGAACGTTTGATATTTTCGACGTGGGTGGTATGACCTTTGACGGCCTCGAGATGCTCAATGCCTTCACGAGCGACGCGTGGCAGGGCCAGGTCCCAAACACGTCCACCTCGCCCATGACTGGCGTCACTCCAACAGGTACCGCGGGCTCGGGCCCAGAGTCCAAGCCCATGGTGTCGCCGGCGCAGCGCATGGCCACCGAAATACAGACGACTCCTACGCTGTCGCCACACGGGCCGACTGGTAACCCATGGCAGCAGTTTGGACACAGTCCCGGCGGGCCGGTGCCGCCAGAGATCGCCGAAATCTGGAGCCAGATTGCGGGCTCGACATTCGACTGGCAGGCAGACCCGAGCGTGCCCTTCAATATCTAACGGGCGATTAAGGCGTATGTATATACGCGTGTAAGGCTTATCCCTCTATGCATTAATACAGACAGAACACCCAGACACGGAGCTATTATTTCTTCTTCTGCTCCTTCATCGCCGCAATACGTGCCCTGCGCTCTTCGCGCCGCCGCGCCATCTCCTTCTCCTTCTCTTCCTTGCTCATGCTCGCGAGGGTGGGCTGCAGCGTAGACGGCTTGCTTCCCTCCGACACGGGCGAGGGTGGCTGCGGAACTCTAGCCGCAGCCTTGATAGGTGCAGGTTTGGCCTTGACTGGCTTTGGTGCGGGGAGGGGTTCAGCCTTGGGCTTGGGAGGCGAGACGTAGTAGCTCTGGGGTGGGGGCGCCTCGGCGACCGGCGCGGCGCTCTCGAACGCCGTCCAGTCGTCCGTGTCCGCATTCACATCCATCAGGTCGTCGCCCCACGCGTTGGCGACGTCGTCGTCCAGCTCGTCCGCCAACTCGTCCATCAGATTATTCTTCGGCTTGGCGGCCAGCTTCATCCCCTGTCCCTGTGGTCTGCGGGCCGAGTTCAATCGCGATGCAGAGTTCAGTCGCGAAGCAGAGGGACGCGGTGTCTCAGCGCTCTCGCGCCGCGACGCGGCCGGCGAACCAAACGACGGCGTGAAGGCGGGCGAGACCTCTGGTGCAGGCGCCGGCGCAACCGTCATGGCCGAGTTGGCCTCGCCTGTCTGCAGATGCTTTCCGAGCGAGGAGAAGGCCCAGCCGGCCAACGAGCCCGCCGCGCCCGCTGCGCTCGTGACCATCCCCGCCCCTTGGGGTGGCGAGACGGGCCGCTCGGTATCAGAAAGCACTGTTGTCGGCATGCTCGCCACCATCTCCTCAACGCGCTTGACAAACATGGCCATAGCCTTGAACGCCTGGTCGCGCACAATCTTCTCCTTGTCAACAAGGGCGTGCGCCATGTTCGGGATAACGCGGCCGGCGAGGTCGTCACGGTCATAGCACTCGACCGTTGCCATGAGCGCCATAAGTGCTGCTACGCGGGCGTGCACGAACGAGTCCTTCAGGCTGCGCGCGAAGGCTGGGACCAGCACTTTCCGCTTCGTGTTGGGGCCGAGCATCGGCGCGAGGCGGCCGAGGAGGATACACGTGTTGGTGCGGATCGACGCCTCTTGGTCCTGCTGCATCTTGGCCAGGAGACGCAGAAGGTCGTTGTTCAGGATACGGTCTGACAGCTTGCCGGCGAGAGGGTAGACGGCCTTGATCGTCGCCTCGCGGATCACTGGTACCGTGTCGGCGAAGCCAGTTGTCAGGTGCGGCCAGATGCGCTCAGTCACCATGTACTTGTCCAGGCGGTCGGCGTACTCGTCCAATCCGTCGAGGAGGGCCATACGCGTCCCACGATCCGGACTCGCATACAGCTTGATCACGGGGTCTAGGACAACCTTGGCGTACGTCGATGGCGGAACCTGCTTCCCTAGAGCGAGGACGAGTGGGAGCATCTGCGCGCTTGGCGCGTTCGGAAGTGACAGCGAGTGCAGCAGGGATGGGAGGACACGGTGTACGAGGAACGGCTCGGGAAGGGAGCCGCCCTCAGCCGCATCCTTGATCGTGCGGAGCAGCTTGGCCTTCTCTCCATCAGAGCGCAACTCGAAACCGTCCAGTCCCTCAACCAGCGATACGAGCGGGTTATCCGTCCAGATGCCGCTCGACTGGGCCTCAGAGACAAAGTTGATCGTCGACAGACGTGTCCGCGTGTTCGGGTTCACCATGCGCTTCCAGAGCGGGAAGAGGCGTTTTGGGATCGCGCCGGCCATTGAGGGCGTCGGAGCAGCCGACAACTGGGGTGGTGGCTTCTCGGGGTTGAACAGCCAGAACATCCACATCGCAAGCAAGTACGTGTCCTCGTATGCGGGGTCGGTGCTGTCGTCAGTGCTGCATGTGTTGTTGACAATGACTCACTCTCGAAGCACACCCCAGCCGCCCTTCTTCACCTCGGGGCTGGAGAAGTCACCAGCGTTCCCAGGCGCGACTCCTCCTAAACCCCACAACACGCCGGCGCCATCGTCTCGTCCAGTCAACAGCTCGAACCCCCCTAACCTCCACTCCATGGCTGGGGTAATAAACACCGTGGACGGAATGAGATAAGCGTGATGTTGAGACAATGGCGGGGCGTTGAGGAAGGCGAGCGCGGTCTGCCGTCAGCTGAGGAGGAAGTTAAAGCGGACTCACAGAGATACTCTTCACGCCCCAGCCCAGCCATGCCTCCTTGCCCTCCTTTCCCTTGGATGCGGCCGAGCCCGTGAGTGCACCGCCTGTACCCCAGTCCCGCAACACGGCTTGCAGTGGTCGCACAGGCTCGGTCGCGATGTAGATGTGTGTCTCGGTCTCCACCGAATCGATGTACTTAATCCTGCTGTCAGCACAACCGGCCAACACACTTACACGTCGGGATGCCGGATTGTGCGCAGTTTCTTGAGCGCATTCTTGGCGAGCTGGAACAGTGTCCGTCGGTCCTTGTTCCCAGGCTGGAGCGGCGGCAACGTCGCGTCAAAGATAAAGAGCGTCAAGGGCGAGCCATCGTCCTGATGTCAGCTGAGGCCACAGAACGCGTACCTTCTTAATCCCCTCGCGGATCTCCCAAACGGACGCGCCGGCTTCCGTGCCCGGGATACGTTCGCCGATGGTGAAGGGGAAGGAGACGCCGGTGCCAGACAGCACCGACGAGGTGATGGATTTGAGGTAGTTCATGGGGCGGCAGATGCAGTGCTAAGGATGGGAAGCTGCTCGCCGATAAGATGAGTTGGGACAGGGGACTTTGAGTAGTGTGACTGTGAGCGATGTTAAGGTCGAGTGATTGAGTCTGTGCGGGGTATTCGCGTAAGTATTAGACCTCCACCTCAACTCTGAACAAGTGTGTGTCAGGAGTGTCGCGTCGTACGGATTACGTAATCCATCTAATTGTTAAATGATCGTGAATTAGTTCCGGGTTGCCTCCATTGTGAGACCCTCACCCTGGGGGGATTGGAGGGGACTTAGCCATGAGAAAAGGCTGACAAGTCCTTCCCCCCTCTTTCGTCTTCAACTTGGCCCCACTAACAACCTAAAGTCATACACCCGAGCCAAGCCAGCCCTCCCCCCTGTCTGTCCCCTCATCTCAACACCTCAACCCGAGCAACCGCAGCCTTCCTCCTTTGTCATCCCCTCCTACTCTCGACACTCTATCTGCTTTAGTGTCTACGCATATCCCTCTCGACTTCTATCCATCTCGCTTACCCCTTCCTCAGGCCGAAACGAGACTCCACCTCCATCCTAGCAGCAATGGAGATGGCCGTCGAGTCTTCACCCGACTTCGCCAAGCGAAAGCCAGTCATCGACAGCGACAGCGGCGACGAGGCACCGCTCGCTCGTAAGAGGCCTAATGGCAAGCGTGCCAGTTCATCGAGTAGCGACGATGACAAGCCATTAGTGAGTTGAATGTGGCACATGCCAAGAAGTGTGGAGCCCTCCCAACCCCTGCTCGTCATAACAACAACTGACCGTGACAGAGCAAGAAGCCACGCGTCTCCAATGCGGCCGCCAAGAAACGACGCGTAGTCGAGAGCGACGACGATAGCGACGACGACGCACCAGCCCCGCGAGCAGCGGTGAGTGTCCGGAGTGTCGATGAACGAATATTTCGAACAATAGGAACGAACGCGTGTGCTAACCAATTCAGGTTAATGGACATGACTCGGACTCGGACTCGGACTCAGAGGACGAGAAGCCTCTCGCGAGGAAACGCGTACCCGCCAAGCCCGCATCTAACGGCAAGCCTGCATCCAATGGCAAACCCGCGTCCAAGGGAAAGCCAGCTTCCAAGGCCAAGCCTGCGTCCAAGGCCAAACCTGCCTCACGCGGCAAGAAGCCGGCCGCTGACAGCGAGTCCAGCGAGGACGAGAAGCCACTCGCTCGCGGCCGGAAGCCAGCTGCGGCCCCTGCCAAGCCTGCATCGCGCCGAGCGTCCACAAAGGCGAAGCCCGAGCCCGAGAGCAGCTCGGAGGATGAGCAACCTTTGGCTAAACGCGCTCGTGCTGCGCCAGCGAAGAAGATCGACAAGAAACCCGCCGTCAAGAAGGAGAAGAAGGGCGACGAGGACGAGGACGACAAGTACAAGTGGTGGGAGCAGGAGGAGAACGCAGACAGCTCGGTCAAGTGGACCACCTTCCATCACCACGGCGTCCTCTTCCCCCCTCCTTACGAACCTCTGCCCAAGGACGTCAAGATGAAGTACGACGGAAAGACCCTCACTCTACCTCCAGAGTCCGAGGAGGTGGCCGGCTTCCTCGCTGCCATGCTGGAGACGGACCACGGTCAGGACGCCAAGTTCCGTGAAAACTTCTTTAGGGACTTCAAGGCTATGCTTGCCAAGTACCCTCCTGTGAGTACGGCTCGCTGTACCCAGCTGACGTCAACAGAAAGAGGGCGTGAAGGTCACCTCGTTGGAGAAGTGCGACTTTGGTGGCATGTTTCAGTACTTCGAGACTCAGAAGGAAAAGAAGAAGGCGATGACCAAGGATGAGAAGAAGGCGTACGTGACGTTGACGTTAGGTGTACTAACGTCAGCATCAAGGAGGCCAAGGACAAGCTCGAGGAGCCGTACCTTCACGCAGTGGTCGACGGGCGCAAGGAGAAGACCGGCAACTTCCGTGCCGAGCCTCCAGGGCTGTTCCGTGGTCGTGGCGAGCACCCACGCAAGGGCACACTCAAACACCGACTGCGCCCCGAGGATATTATACTCAACATCTCCAAGGATGCGCCCCCACCGATCCCAAACATTCCTGGCAAGTGGAAGGCTATCCAACACGACAACACTGTGACTTGGCTGGCGCACTGGAAGGAGAACGTCAACGGCCAGTCCAAGTACGTCTTCCTTGCTGCGGGCAGTTCGTGGAAGGGACAGAGCGACCGACAGAAGTTCGAGAAGGCGCGCGAGCTCATTGTGAGTGACCTTGCAAACTGGGAGCTGATCATGAGAAACATGTCGATCGCATCCGCAAGGTCTACACGGAGGATCTCAAGTCCAAGGTCATGGCAGACCGCCAGCGTGCCACGGCCCTCTACTTCATCGACAAGCTCGCACTCCGTGCTGGTAACGAGAAGGGTGAGGAGGAGGCCGACACTGTCGGCTGTTGCTCGCTGCGTTATGAGCACATCACCCTCGAGCCACCCAACAAGGTTGTCCTCGACTTCCTGGGCAAAGACTCTATGCGTTTCCACCAGGAGGTCGAGGTCCCGCCTCAGGTGTTCAAGAACATCAAGCTGTTCAAGGCTGAGCCCAAGACCAAGGGTGACGACATTTTCGATCGATTGAACGTGAGTGGCTCTTTGAGCAACTGTGCTGACGAGCAGACCAGCATTCTCAACAAGTACCTCAACGAGCAGATGTCGGGTCTCACAGCGAAGGTGTTCCGTACCTACAACGCTTCGTGGACATTCCAGGACCGACTGAAGGCTTTGACGCCGAAGAACGGCACTGTCGCCGAGAAGATTGCGGCGTACAACACTGCCAACCGTGACGTCGCCATCCTGTGTAATCACCAGAAAACCGTTAGCAAGGGCTTCCACGAGTCCAAGGCCAAATTCGAGGACAAGATCCGCGCGGTCAAGTACCAGCGGATGAAGCTGCGCTGGCAGCTCTTCTCCCTGAACCCCAAGTTGAAGAAGAAGCGCGGCCTGGCGGAAGACGAGTCTGACATGGACGAGGACTTCTTCGAGCGCCACGAGGCCGAGCTCCTTGAGAAGGGGATTGAGGCAGCAGGAAAGAAGTTTGACCGCGAGAACGTCAAGCTTGAGGAAGAGGGTCAGTCTAAGCATCCCAAGAAGGTGCTCGACGAGCGCGTCAAGGAGATTAAGGCGGAATTCAAAGTGCTCATCAAGGAGCGCAAGTCCCGCAAGGCTGAACCCAAGAAGGGCGGTAAGTACAGTTAACCCTGTTGGTACAAAGCTGACGTGTAGCCACTGAGGAGAAGTTGCAGGAGCAGATCAAGAAGCTCGATGACCGCATTGCGACTCTCAAGGTGCAGCTGCAGGATCGCGACAACTTGAAGGACGTCGCGCTCAGCACGTCTAAGATTAACTACATCGACCCTCGCATCAGTGTGGCGTGGGCCAAGAAGTTTGACGTTCCATTGGAGAAGCTGTTCAGCAGGACATTGCGTGAGAAGTTCCCATGGGCCGAAGCAGAGGCCGACGACGACTGGATGTGAGTTTGCCGAAGGGATGAACGTAGATATTCCACCCTAACCTGCAGCTTCTAAGCAAACGACGAGCGTCTCGATTACGGGCGTAGCACGCGTCACGAGCCTGCACGTCCTGACTGTATCCCTTCTGGCAGTTGCGGCCCTCCATGTTGTTTCGGCGGCGCCAGATCCCCGTCGCACCTCCCTCATAGCGACGGGTTCAATGTAGTATGCATCAATCATCGATGTGGTTCGCACACGACCGAAGTCCGGAGCTGTTGCTTGCGAATTTGTCGCGTGGTCTGGGAAGATGTGGGAGGGGATTGAAGCAATTGGATGAATGGCCTTGACAGGGGCCTTTGTACCGGCCATGACCGGGGAAGTAAAGCCGAAATTGCTGCGGCAATCCCGAATTCTCCCGTCTGGGAGTTGGTTTGCGGTGAATTCCGAGCAGTGGATTGGGTGGTATTGGATCATTGGATGAAATGACGCTTTGGGTTAAGGAAGGCAGTAAGTAGTACGGAGGTACGGGGGGGGGGGGGAAGTTTAGGGCTTTAGGGCAGAGACAGGTTGAATGACTAGTTTCAACCAACCAGCAAACAGGTCATTCACACCCAACCCACACCCAGTCACACACCCCTGCTCTTTGGTAGGACAGGTTCACATTCGTCGCTGGGCCCTCCCCTCCATTTCCCGTCGCCGACGTCGCTTGCTCGTCCTCTTTTCCTTGCTCCTCACCACTCCAAAACCGCTGCCCAACATGATGCGCCTCTCGCGCGCTCTCACTCGCCCCGGCACCGCCGGCCTCGCTCTCCGCAACTCGCGCGGCTATGTCATGGCTTCGCAGACCCAGCGCGCCTCGGAGGCTACCGTGAGTAGTTCTTACCAGGCTCCATCCTCCACAGATACCTGCTCGGCAGTGATTGGAACATGACCTCGTTTTGCATGCTGATCCCAGAACTTTGGCCAGTACAAGGGCTACCCCGTTGTCGACCACGAGTGAGTGTTGGCTGTGTGTTTGATTTGGCCGATGCTGACACCCCAGGTTCGATGCCGTCGTTGTGTAAGTGTCAATTCCGAAGAGATGCATCGCGGAAGGAGGGAGGAGGAGACTGAGGTAGAGAGTAGGAGATACAGAGAGACAAGCAGGTCAAGAGCATGCGCTGACGACCAAGTGGTGCCGGTGGTGCTGGTCTTCGTGCGGCTTTCGGTCTTGCCGAGGCTGGTCTCAAGACCGCGTGTGTGACCAAGCTCTTCCCCACTCGTTCGCACACTGTCGCCGCGCAGGGCGGTATCAACGCGGCGCTCGGCAACATGACCGAGGACGACTGGCGGTGGCACATGTACGACACTGTCAAGGGTTCGGACTGGCTCGGTGACCAGGACGCCATCCACTACATGTGTCGTGAGGCCCCGGGCACTGTCATTGAGGTAAGCGTGAATTCCCGAAGATGGCTGACAGCCAGCTTGAGCACTACGGTGTTCCGTTCTCGCGTACCAAGGAGGGCAAGATCTACCAGCGTGCCTTTGGTGGTCAGTCGCTCAAGTTCGGCAAGGGCGGCCAGGCGTACCGCTGCGCCGCCGCTGCCGACCGTACCGGCCACGCTCTCCTGCACTCGCTCTACGGCCAGTCGCTCCGCCACGACACCAACTTCTTCATCGAGTTCTTCGCTCTCGACCTCCTGATGCAGGACGGCGAGTGTGTCGGTGTCATTGCTCTCAACCTTGAGGACGGCACCCTCCACCGCTTCCGCTCGCACAAGACCGTCCTCGCGACCGGCGGCTACGGTCGTGCCTACTTCTCGTGCACTTCGGCCCACACCTGCTCGGGTGACGGTAACGGCATGGTCGTCCGTGCCGGTCTTCCTCTCCAGGACCTCGAGTTCGTCCAGTTCCACCCCTCGGGTATCTACGGCTCGGGCTGCCTCATCACCGAGGGTGCCCGTGGTGAGGGTGGTTACCTCCTCAACTCGAACGGTGAGCGCTTCATGGAGCGCTATGCCCCCACCGCCAAGGACCTGGCCTCGCGTGACGTCGTCTCGCGCTCGATGACCATGGAGATCCGCGAGGGCCGTGGTGTCGGCCCCGAGAAGGACCACATCTACCTCCAGCTCTCGCACCTGCCGCCCGACATCCTCCACGAGCGTCTCCCTGGTATCTCGGAGACTGCCGCCATTTTCGCCGGTGTCGACGTCACCAAGGAGCCCATCCCCGTCATCCCCACCGTCCACTACAACATGGGTGGTATCCCCACTAAGTGGACTGGCGAGGTCATCACCGTCGACGAGAACGGCAATGACAAGATCGTCCCCGGCCTCTACGCTGCTGGTGAGGCTGCCTGTGTCTCGGTCCACGGTGCCAACCGTCTCGGCGCCAACTCGCTCCTCGACATTGTCGTCTTCGGCCGTGCTTGCGCCAACCACATCAAGGAGACCCTTGCTCCCGGCACCCCCCTCAAGCCCTTTGACGAGACCCTCGGCAAGGAGTCGATTGAGAACCTCGAGAAGATCCGTACCTCGGACGGCCCTCTCCACACCTCGACCATCCGCCTCAACATGCAGAAGACCATGCAGCGTGACGCCGCCGTCTTCCGCACCCAGGAGTCGCTTGACGAGGGTGTCACCAACATGTCCGAGATTTACAAGACCTACGACCAGGTCGGCATCAAGGACCGCTCGATGATCTGGAACTCGGACCTCGTCGAGACTCTTGAGCTCCGCAATATCATGCAATGCGCACAGCAGACCGTTGTCTCTGCCGCCAACCGCAAGGAATCTCGCGGCGCCCACGCCCGCGAGGACTTCCCTGACCGGTGAGATATGCTTCGCCGCTTTTTACTAACAATCCTCAGTGACGATGAGAACTGGATGAAGCACACGCTCTCGTTCCAGCGGGACCCCGACTCCCCTGAGGTCGAGCTTCAGTACCGCAAGGTTATCTCAACGACCCTCGATGAGAACGAGTGCAAGAGCGTCCCGCCCTTCAAGCGTGTCTACTAAGCGGCTCGCGTAGCGATGGGAGAGGGTCAGCAGCGGTAGTGTACGAGCAAGCATGCAACTTTGACATCTGGACGTAGAGTGCAGTGCAACATTGTGATTTTCAGGCAGATTGGTGTAACGAGCACTCACGGTCCAACATCGGTAGAGGCATATCATTCAACCATGCACCGTTGTGATTGGGCTCCACTCTGTAACCACTCCTTGCAAGGGCCATCGAACTGTGGACCAGAACATCAATAGTTGCCGTAAAGGCCACCCCGCGTTGTGTTTAAGAGTGAACGGATGTCTGACATGGTGTGGCGCCGTGCAATTCGCGCTGCCGCCAACCTCTCCTCAGAAGTCAAGCTTTGGCGGTTGGCCGTGTAACTGCACCGGCGTTCCGTGGGCATCAGGCTCTGCACGCTGTCGGGTCCCAGCTTAGACACGAGTGCCTCCGCCATCTCGATCTTTAACATCTGACTGCCGGATACTTTCTGAGATATGCCAAAGTCCGTGAGCAAGAACCTCAGGTCCGGCGCTGTGTGGTTCATCATCAACGCTGCCACGGATGGAGAGACTGGCGTCAGTTCCCACACGTAGTCAGGTCCTCTCACACGTTGGTACGTCTGGCATATCCTTGACGAGGCCCGCGCGGGCGATACTCTTCGCCAAGTCGGGCATCAGGAAGGTCTTCTGTTTGGATGACACGTTCAAACCCTTCGAATGCGCGTACTCGACCATATGGTGGCCCTTAAGTGTCAACAACGCCGCGAAGCGCGCGTCCAGTTCCTTCATCAGCAGAGAATGAGGAGGGGACAAACCGGGTTCCCCAAGCTTGTAGTCACGGAGTACTAGGTTTGACAAGCTCCGGGGGCCGAAGCCGGGGTGCGGAACATAGATCGCTACATTTAGCTTGTCAGCCCGTGGAGGAACGTACACCGGGTCAGCATCACCAAGTGTTGCCTGATATAATTTGGAGGAGAGGCTCAACTCAACACTTGGCAGCTTGCTTGATCTCATGAAGGTGGAGGTGGAGGTGGAGGCGGAGATTAGACTGTGGATCACGAGGAACGGAAAGCGTTCAAACTCCGTCTGAGTGGAGGGAAATTGGATGATCACGTTCCACGCGGTTAAGTGGGGTGAAGAAACTAGGACCGACCCAGGTTTTCAAGTCTTCAAGGTTTCAATCAGAGGAGTCTTTCGGAGTGATGACCACTAAGAGCCTACTAGAGCCTACTGTACCATAATCCTAGGCCGCCTAGAACACCCCACCGTAGCGTCGCCACCATTGTCTACACCTTGCATCTCACCTCTTGTCATCTTCTCTCCATCACTCCCCACTCATCAACAGACCAGTCCATCCCCCCTTCCCTGGTCTAAAAAAGCGGTCCTCATCCACCGCCACTCGTGTACATTTTCCGTCTCCTTGCCACTTGTTCTTGAAGACCTCCTTTCCAAAAATGGCTCCCTCGTCGTCCAAGCAGAAGCGTCTCGAGGCCAAGGCCGCCAAGGCCAGCAGGAACGCTAGCATGGCTGGCTCGCTCAAGAGCACTCCCGCCGCTAGCATTGCTGGCGACACCCCTGCCATCTCGGCCAACGGCTCGTTCGCCGACCTGAACGATGCCCAGGCCCAGATGCGCAAGCTCAATGTTGCCACCAACCGTAGCGCCGTGAGTTGACCGGCCCCACCGGCGAAATTCGCTGACCTCAGAACGGCGTCCTCGTGTCAGACGCCAAGGGTCGTGACATTAAGATCGACCAGTACACGCTCTCGTTCCACGGTCGGTTGCTGGTTGAGGGTGCAGAGCTCTCGCTCAACTATGGACAGCGGTCAGTGCAAAAAGATGACACCTGGATGTGATGCGCTCGGACACTGACGCGAACAGCTACGGTCTTCTTGGCGAGAACGGTTCCGGCAAGACGACCTTCCTCGAGTCGCTCGCCAACCGCGACGTCGAGATCCCCGACCACATTGACGTGAGTGCCTGCGGCTGACCTCTTTCTTACCATATAGATCTACCTCGTCCAGGGTGCCGCCGAGCCCGAGGACATCACCGCTGTCGAGTACATTGTCCGGTCTGCCAAGGAGAAGGTCGAGCGCCTCGAGAAGCTCGCTGAGGAGATGGCTGTCGCCGACGATGTCGATGAGCTCGCTCTCGAGATGATCTACGAGGAGCTCGAGGAGATGGACCCCTCGATGTTCGAGGCCAAGGCCGGAGCCATTCTCTCGGGTCTCGGTTTCAACAAGGCCATGATGGCCAAGCCTACCAAGGACATGTCCGGTGGTTGGCGTATGCGTGTGTCGCTCGCGCGTGCTCTCTTCATCAAGCCCCACCTTCTCCTGCTCGACGAGCCCACCTCTCACTTGGACCTTGGCGCCGTCGTCTGGCTCGAGGCGTACCTTGCCACCTACAACCACATTCTCATCCTCACCTCGCACTCGGCCGACTTCATGGACACGGTGTGCACGAACATCATGGACCTCACGCCCAAGAAGAAGCTCATGTACTACGGTGGTAACTACTCTACCTACCTCCGCACCAAGGCCGACAACGAGATCAACCAGATGAAGGCCTACAACAAGCAGCAGGAGGAGATTGCCCACATCAAGAAGTTCATCGCGTCCGCCGGTACCTATGCCAACCTCGTCAAGCAGGCCAAGTCGAAGCAGAAGATTATCGACAAGATGGAGGCCGCGGGTCTCGTCGAGAAGGTCGAACAGCCCAGGCTCCTGCGCTTCGACTTTGAGGAGGTCAAGAAGCTTCCTCCTCCCATCATTGCGTTCAGCGACGTCGCGTTCTCGTACTCTGGCGAGAAGAAGGACTACCTGTACAAGGACCTCAACTTTGGTATCGACATGGATTCGCGTATCGCCATTGTTGGTGACAACGGTACCGGCAAGTCGACTCTGCTCAACCTGATCACTGGCGACCTCAACCCAGTGGAGGGCACTGTCCAGCGCCACGGCCAGCTCAAGCTCGCCAAGTACTCGCAGCACTCGGCCGACCAGCTGCCATTCGACAAGTCGCCTGTCGATCACATCCAGTCCAAGTTCGGGGAGAAGTTCCCCGACAAGGACCTCCAGTTCTGGCGCCAGTGCGTGGGTCGCTTCGGCCTCTCGGGTGCCCACCAGACCAATCCCATCAACATGCTTTCGGACGGTCTGCGTAACCGTGTCTGCTTTGCCGAGATCGCCCTCGAGCACCCCCACGTCATCCTCTTGGACGAGCCGACCAACCACCTCGACATGGCCTCGATTGACTCGCTCGCGTCCGCCATCAAGCAGTTCGAGGGCGGTGTCGTCATCGTGTCGCACGACTTCCGTCTTATCTCGCAGGTCGCCGAGGACCTTTGGGAGGTCAAGGACAAGCAGGTCATCAACCTCACCAAGGAGGACATCTCCATTGTCGACTACAAGCGCACCCTCCAGAAGCGCTCTCAGGCCCAGATCGAGAAGGCGCAGCTCCTCTCGAAGAACACCACCAAGGGTGTGGCCTAAGTGCTGCCTGAGCCCGGGCGTGTAGCTCGCTAAGGCGTGGCCGACAGCGGCGGCCACCCGGCGCCCCCATATGCGGGTGCGGCGCTATAGAGCGCCGCGGTAGGCTGCCGTCCCGGGCGATCTTAGTTGTTGTGTAGGCATAGTTTTGCATCGTAGCATACCGCGCATATCCTCATTCTCTCAGTCTCGTTATGTTCTGCGCATGCTGTATAGTGATGCACTAGTCGTCAATGCGAGTGTTGGTGGCGTATTGAACGTACATGAACAGATCCGAGTGGACATTACAAGGCTACCAGGTAGCAACCCACCATCCCACGCCCGCCATGACGGCGCCACAGATCGCATTGACGGCGGAGTTGGAGAGCACGTCGATGCCTGGTCCGATGGTGACAACACCAGGGGCGCTGGCGCGCGCCTTGTCGGAGTGGTCGGTGAGCACGCGCCCGTCAGTGGTGCTGTACAGTGTCCGCTGGAGTGTTGCGCCCAGGAGCGAGTCGAGCTGCGTCAGCCGCACCAACACGGGCAACTCACAAGCGACCCAGCCAATCCCGCAAGGGTGCCAAATACGACCATCCCAGCCGGCCCGCGCCACCCGGTCATGGCGGTCCAGAGAGCCGCAGCCCGCAACCCGTCAATGTTGAGGGCCAAGTAGCTGCTGGGATCTTCGACGATCACGCCAGTCGCAACTGTGAGGCCCATGACGAGCCCACCCACAGCGGACCAAAGCAGTCCACGAGCAGTGACACCACCATTCGTCCCAGCCGGCACGGTCTGGAGTGTGAGAATATGTTTCGGGGGCGAGAGCGAAAGGATACCGAGTTCGGACGCAAAGGTATCCGCGAGACATGTTGCGTAGTGGCTACGTCAGCTATATCTGGGAGAGTCTTACCCAAGGAGAGCGAAGATGAGGCCCCGCGAGAGACCATCCAGAAGTGTTGGCGGGAGGTTGGGCTCAGTAGGCGGATAGTCCTGCCGTCAGCTATGAACGGTTGAGATGCACATCAAAGCTGAAGCGGTATATGAGTGCTACGATCGCGCCTGGTAACGAGTTGCTCAGCACCTGCACCCAGTTTCGATTTCCACCGGGCTTGCTGGGATCGGGACCATCCTCTAATGTGGCCTTTACTGCTGCCTTGACTTTAGTCGCGCGGCTGCCGGCGAGGTAGAAGACTATCATCGTCACGCCGAACAGTTTGATCGGGTTGGCTAGGTGTGCGTATCCCGCAATCCAAGCAGCGATTGCCCCCGAAGACGATAGTGATCCTTTGCGATACCCATGTCCCGCTAGGCCGGTAGCGACGAGCGCCGAGCCGGGATACAGATTGGTCATTGTGTAGTTGCTTGGATCTGCCTCTCCATCATTGACACCTTCTAAAGGGGTTAGATAGGTGGAGGGAAGAGCGGGGCTCCAAAATGACGTGGCGCTGATACCGAGGCATACAAAATTCGGCGCAGCTGCATTCGAGTTCAACATCCTTCCATCGGTGAGTCCTAAAGAAAAGGAAAACTAAGTCGAGTTTGAGCTGACGCCAGTTTTTACAAGTGATGACATCCCGCGGCCGCAGGTATTCGACTGCACCTTCAAGGTGCAGGTGGACAGAAACCGCCCGGCGGCCACACTCCTTGTTATAAAGGGGCGGCATTTTGGTCTGAGTCACGATGGGGAGCGGTGCTTTTTGGGCGTCGTTTTGTAGTACAGAATGTTGTGGGATGGGTGTCTTGGCGAGTGAGCTGAAGCGAAGGAGAGTGAGCTGGGGAAAGAAAGAGAACGTTTTGTAGACCATCCTTGATGACATGTATACTGTATATCTGTGGATAGTTTGACGGCTCTTGGGCTCTTCTGCATAGCGCTCTACACTGCTGATTTCTCACTGCTACATCCCTCGCTGAATCGCGATGCATCGTGAGCCCAACGTTTGGTACGTTGTACGTTAGAAATAGGTTCAGGCCGTGGATATGTTGGACAAATCGCCGCGCTAGGCCCGCCACACATATACTTCCACGCCTAATCCCAGATCCCCATCCCCGAAAACGGCCGGACTCTCCTCGCCCTCCCCTCCCCCTCCTCCCCTCCCTCCCCTCCTCCCTCCCCTCTTGTCGCTCGTTGCTCGTCGCCTCGCCTCCCCTTCATCCTCCTCACCACTCGTCATAAAAATGTCCCTCCTCCGCCTCACTGTGCGTAAACTCTCCCACTTCCGACGCCCACGAACGTCGCGATCGGCGGTGGAACTTTTCCCGGCGCGACGTCGGAAAACAGTCCAATCGCAGGGCGCCAAGCACTCCGACCGCCCCAACCAACCAACCCAACCCCCCTCCCCTCCAGCCCACGCCGCGCCGCTCCCCCCTCCCTCCCCTCGATACCTGTTATTGCGGAATACTAACCCCAGGTCCAGCGCACGCCCGCGTTCGCGCGCTCGTTCTCGGTCTCGGCTGCGCGCAAGGGTGAGTTCCGGTTCTGATCCTCCGGGGTTGTGCTGATCCCAGACCTCATCCAGGACCTCTACGTCAACCAGCTCAAGTCGTACAAGGCGCCTGCCAAGGTAGGTAGTGGAGTGGAGGAGAGAGAGGTTGGGGAGGAGGAGGGACGGAAGGAAGGAAGGAATCCAGAAGAAGGGGTTGTTGGACATGGTGATGGGGCTGATGTGATGGGTTCCAGTCAATCCATCATTCTCATTTCCATTCTCTTCTCATTCTCCTTCATTTCCTCTCTCCACTCCTGGTTCAGATAAGAACACGACTAACTCCCAGGGTGCCGACGCTCACGCTCAACACGTCCGCTCGTTCGCTGCGCCGGCCACCCCCGCCGCGCCTGCCGTCCCCAGCGACCTCGCCGGCGAGATGTCCAAGTTTGACGCGACCGAGCCTACCCTCGGCAACACTGCTACTCCCACTCAGGCCGCTGCTGAGACTGGCGGCTCGGCCCAGGAGTTCCTCGAGGCCATGGAGGCCGACCTCCCCAAGAACACCGACCACTAGATGGACCGTTAGGGGTTAAAAATGCATCGAGTGAAAGGTAGACCGGGGTGTAGGACGGAGTGAGGGGAGCGGGCATTGCCGCGTAACGTGGGCGTGCAGAGCTGTGTAGAGCTGTGAAGAGGGCAGTTGACAAGTGCAGGAGTGGATGAGCTGCTGGAGATGAGATCAGACAGGTTGGTGAGTATGAGCATGTCGCTGAGCGGGAACGGGCGTGCTGCAGCCAAGGCAAAGCAGCGCTGCTCAGCATCAGTATGTCCAGTTGTTGCGCCGATGAACACCAACCAACAGACGCCCGACATGGTTGAAGAGAAAAGACAGTTCCATCCCGACATGCTATAAGCTCTACTGCTTGCGCTCCCCAGCCTTAGCCTTACGCTCCTTGGCTTTATCGCGCGCAGCATCAATAACGCCCGCCTTGATACTACTGGCATTAAGCGCCTCAAACAGTCCCAGCACGAGCGGCAACATATTGTGTCTCCGAAGCGCATTCTCCACCGCCCCCTCTTGGGCCTTTGCGCGTTCCTGCGCCAACGTCTCTGAGAGACGGAACCGCTCCATCTCATTACTGGTTGCCGCAATCTCGCGCTCAAGGCGCGGAATAGCAGCAGACCGCACAGCGAGGAGATTGAACATGACCGATCCGGGCGGGTATGTGGCGATACGGGCTTCGATCGTCTCGCGCGCGACGTCGAGCCAGTCGTCGTCACAGCCCGCGTGCATCAGCGGCGCGGAGCGAAGACCGTCAAGCTCGTACAGCACCCCGTTGACCGGGAGGTACGTCACAAAGTGGTAGGCGTCGTCCTTGTCGCGTTCGGGAATGGCGGAGGGGTCGAGCGAGAACGGAGACGCCTTGCTGAAACTGTTGTGGACCTCGCGGATTGTGTCCGAGCTTGCGACGACATGGCCCAGGCTAGTGTCAGCTCTTGTTGATGAAAGAAAGTTATAGAGGGTCGTGAAGCAACTCCGTCCGAACCTGGCATTATTCGCGGGCGCAAAGAACGGTCTGTGCATTCGGATGGTGGCTTCGGGGCATGGCCTGAGGGACGAGTTGCTCGGCGATGCGCTGGTCCCAGACCGCGCCCCGGTGTGCTGTACACTGCTCGATCCCTCACACTTCCTAGTCCCTCACTCACTCCATGCTCGACATGCCTGCCCCAAACTCGCGCAAGTTGTTCAGCTCGGAGCCAATACCAATGCTCTCGGTCCCAGCCTGCACCTCGGGGATGTTCATGACGGCATTGAGCGCGGCAATAGTCCCACACGAGTTGTTGATGACCTTTGTATCAGCCACCGTGTACCGGGAGAATACCAGCTGCACACGGCTGCACACAACTCACCTGGTTGGCAAACCATACCCCCGCCTCGGAGGGTTCGATCTCGACGCCCGCCGCGTCGTCGCCGCCCCCTTGGCCGACCCACTTGAACAGGAAGATGAGGGCGTGGATCGGCTTGAGTTGGGCTAACGTGTCCGCATCGAGCGAGTACAGGTCGTCCTGGGGTCAGTCAAACTCATCGGTCTGGGCGAGAGAGTAGACTGTAAAAGTCATACATCAGACGCGTCTCGCTGAACGAGACCGAGCTTCGAGGCGCGAGCGTGTCAAAGCTCCCATCGGTCACTCACCACCTGCAGACCTTGCACGCCAAGGTTGCGGAGTAGCTCGCTGAAGACCTGCGGGTCCGACTCGGTCAGTGACCAGCCAGATGGGTCCTCCATGTTGGGTTGAGATGTTGAGAGATGGTCAAGGTAGAAGATTGCAGAAAATCAACAAAGGAATACAACGATGACGCAAGTGACTCCTTAGGTCACAACACGTGCCTCCATCTTTGGCGTGTTTTGCCAGCCATTCACCACCTCAGTACAAACATCATGCAGATGCTATGATTATACAAACATGCTCCGGTCCTAGTGTATGCTAGCGCCGCAGCTACCGTACAGCATCTCTATCAAGCAATTACCTGTTACGCCCGCTGACCTGGTGCTCATCTATGAGAACCAGCTGCGGATATCCTCGAGCTCGCGGTGCAGGACGTTGTATTTCTCCACGGTGCGCGTGACGTCTGCCTCGGGCATGAGTGCGCTGGGTGGCTCGTCTCCCGCCCGCACGTGTTCAGCCACCTGGTGCTGCTCCGCGAGCTTGGCGACCACCTTCTCGTATTGCGGGTACAGCTCGTCGTAGCGACGGCGCAGCGTGCGCGCATCGGGATTTGTAGTGACGGGCGTACGTGGTGAGCGGTCGGGCGTGGCGTGCCCATTGGCCTTCTTCTCGCGCTCGAGGTCCAGCGGCGTCGGCACGCGGCGCTTGAAGCTCGGCAGCGCCCGCTCGTCTTCGCGTCCCTTGTCCTTCTCCACGCGCTTCCGCTTCGGTCGCTCGTCCTCCGACGAAGTGTACTCGGGTGACGGTCGCTTCTTGACAATCCCATTTCCGTTCGCCTTCTTTCCGTTCGTCGTTGGCTTGACCGCGCGCCCGCGCCCGCGATTGTCATCGCTATCGCTGTCCTCTGAGCTCGTGTAATCGCGGGCGCGCTTGCCGCTCGCCTTGCGGTCCTTGACAAGCGGCTTTTTTACCTCGGGCGGGGATTTCGACTTCTTCACCGCCTTCGATGGTGGCTTCTCCTTCACCGCCTTCGGGGCCTTGAGTGGCGAATTCTCCGTTTTCGGCGACGTATCCTCGGGGCTCGTGGGACCAATGCGCGGGCTCGCGGTGCCGTCCACGCCCTTCGGATTCGGCAAGCTCGATGCGCGCTTGGCAACAAGCTCACTACGCATCTTCGCGATCTGCTTGCCGACCTTGGTGCGCGGTGCATTGTCCTTGGCTGGCTTCTTGGTCGTCGAAGCACCTGGTGCGGGCGACTCGGCGCGGCTAGGGGGAAGGGACGGAACAGGCTTGGGTGGAGAGACAAGCATAGGCTTCGGAGGCGAGACGAGCTTAGGGGGGAGCTTCATCTCAGGTGGCGACCGCTCGCGCGGAGCAGTCGCGAGTGCCTCCTTCTCCTTCTTGTCCAACTCGGTCCGCGCCCAGTCGTCTGATGGCAGTTTGAGCTCGTCAAACGCCTTTCGCGCCAGGGAAACGACCGTAACGACTTCGTCGTAGGTGTACTTCCAGTCAGGAATCTTGATCTTGGCATACTGCGCAGGACGCAGCTTGTACTTGGCCGGTTCTCCGCCACAGTTCTCGCCAATCTGGTCGTCAGAGTAGTCCACTGGAAGCACTGGCAACTCACAACATTGACCGTCCGAAGAATGTCGGGCATCTCGCCGCCGACGTAGTCGAAGATCTCTTGCATCGTTGAAGGCCCAAGGGCGAGATGTTGCACCACACGAGTCTTGAGCGGGATGCGCTCAATCGTCATCGCGGCGGGCCCGCTCTGTGTGCGCGCCATGGGAGTAGGTGCAGGCGAAGCGTGAAAGTTGGACGCCTCGACCTGGCGCGCCGCATATGAGTTCGCGACGACAGGCTTGCCAGTCACACGCTCGGCGCGCTGTGCACGCTGGCGCTCCAATGCGACGTTCTTCTGCGCCATCTTCTCGGCTGCGCGAAATGTAGCGCCTGTCGTGAACGGCACCGAGAGGCGACCAGCCACGGTCCCTGCTGGCTCGAGCTGCCCATGGACGTGGGAGTAGAGCTCGCTGGAGGCGCCGGTGTTGTGGGCGTCGAGGGGGATTGGATCTTGGTCAGGAAGGTTGAGGCTCTGTCGATCAGCTTGTTCATGCAGATCACTCACGATACCCCCGTCAACTGTGAAGGTGACAGGGCTGCCATCGTCTAGAGCGGCGGCGAGTTTTGTCCAAGTGTCTTCTGGGAAGCGGACGAAGAACGCTGGCGATGGCACAGCGCCAGGCTCGCCAGGCGCAAGGGGGATGATGCCGCTGGGAAGTGGCATGGTAGGGAATGGGTGCTTGGGGTGGGAGGAAGGCGAAGATGGTCTGGCGAGTGCCTACAGGTAGGTGACAGCCAAGAGGCGATGGGGCTAGTGCGATGGTTCAACTGAGAATGAGAGGATGGGCAGTTGGAGAAGATGAAGCGATGGGGCGGGACAGTGTTGCTGGCCGCCGCTGCCACCCCTAACACATCTGGTGATGGGAACAATGGGCTAACCTGTCAAGACGAGGCCGCGTGGTTCGGACCGGGAACAGTCGTAGGGGCGTGGGACTTGGGGCAATGTTTGGGGCAATGCTTGGGCCAATACTTGGGCAGCGCAATGATGGGGCGAGTAGCGTGCTGTGCAAGTGAATGGCGACCACTACAGTGAGCGAAGCGATGGCAAGTGTTTTGAGTGATCCAGCCACAGATAGAGTTGCTGATTGTCGTCTGGAGAACTAGTAGAAAGCCGGAAGCGGAGAACCGCGTATCGCTGCAGCGAATCGCGAATTGGCCGGGACAGGTGGAGGTGCGCAATGCCGACGCGTTTGGACGTGGGCCAAGTAGAGTGGTTTTGTTGGTCGTCTGTAATGTAGACGAGAGAGAGAGTGAAGAAGAGAGTGGGGATTAGTGAGGGAAGGAGTTAAGAGGAAGAGGAAAAGAACGAGGAAGAGGAAGAGGGAGAGGGAGATGTGTATCAATTCAAGTCAATAGTAGCGGAATGGGTCTTTGGATCTTTGGGGGTTAATGGCTAAGCATCTCTACTCACTTAGCTCCCTCTGTCTATCCTAGTCGAATTTCCTCTGAAATGGGTTTAAGACAAGAGAAGGCGGGGCGACCTCCGACATTCAATAAGCCCAGGCACACAAGCCCTTACAATACTCGCCTCATGCAGCATCTACTCACTGAGACATCGCCAGATCAAACATGCAATCAATTTCAATGAGCACCAAACAAACTACGCAGAACACATCATGGTACATGCATACGGTCTATCTCACAGGCGCGGAACCACCAACAACGAGACTGGAACATTATTGTTGGACTAGGGTCAGCTGCTTCGAGCTACGTCTCAGGTTGGCTAGCGTGACCTACTGGGCTTGATCTTGAAGTGGAGCGTGATGAGGGAAAAGATGAAGCACTGGACCGTAAATTGATGCTAACAAAGCAACCGACCTTGAGATCCTGCACGAGGTAGTAGAAGACGCGCAGCCCCTCGGCGTCTGCGCTCTCGTTGACGTCCGCGAGCGAGCCGATCTTTGCGGTCTGGTGTCAGCTGCGCGATCGACATGTTAGCTGAATTAGAGACGATACCGAGACAACGGCGCATCGGGAATGCGTGACCATCGGGTCCGACAATCTCAACGTTACACGCGCCGCACACCACGGGAGCAACCTCCCAGCCGGTGATGATGCGGAGGCTGCAGGAAGGGAAGAGCCGTTGAACATCTTGCCACTCTGCCTTGTTCCCAAGCAGCCGCTCTCAAGCTACGGCCACTTGCAATCGCCATCTCAGCTTCCGGTACCCACCTCGAACGAAATATGCTCCTTGTCTATCCGGACCTCGAGCTCCTGCCGCCCAACGACGTTCTTCTTCGGCCACGCCGAGTCGTCTTCTCTGCCTGTCAGCCACGCTCCTCAAACGCGTACTTTGTGATCTCGCTGTCGCGCACAATCCGCTTCAACTCCTCAGCGACCGTCGGGCCGACATACACTGTTGTCAGTCTCCACTTTTAGGGGAAGGAAGGTGAGGAAGAAGGGGAGGGGGAGGGAGACATACCCTCCTTGCGGATGAGCGAGTCGTTACGGTAGTTCGAGTTGTTGGCATAACGCAACCGTCCTGCCATCAGCTCTGCCAACACATGACGCACCCTGCCCATACTCGAACTCGAGGAACTCGTGGCCGTGCATGCCCTGGTGTCCGGTGCTTCTTGTCAGCTCCGTGGTTTGTCAACGTCAGACGCACTAGTACCGGAGGTAGAAGGGGTCGTTCTCGAGCTCGGTCACGGGGTTGCTCATTCTGGCTTGCTGCTTGCTTGCTAGAAGTTGATGGCATAACTTGGATAAGCACGGATCGATCACGGCTTGGGTGGCGGCGGAGATATTAGCGGCTTTATCCGCGTGGCACAGGACCTCCACCTCGCGTCACGCGTCTGACATTGATTTCATTTCATTTCCTTCGCGTCAACCCCCTCTAACTATCCAGAATGACCCTCACCTCCAACATCGTCAAGGGCAACGACGACGGCAAGAAGGCTACTGCCAAGCTTCCTACTACCATCATGCCCTCTGCCCGCGCTGTAGCCAAGTGGATTCACCCCGCTTCCACTTGTGCTTGCGCGTCCAAGCTTGTGAGTCACCTCCCCTTCCTTTCTTCAAGAAGAATGTGTCTGGGGACAGCCCTTCCGCCTGCACCACGTCTGGCCGTGAGCTATTGCTCCTTCCCTTCTTCATCCTACAAGTATCAAACGCAACTGACACCCAGAACCAGCCCCTCCGTGTCAAGCGCCTCGCCCCCGAGGCCATCATCCCAACGCGCGGCTCGGCCTCCGCTGCCGGCTTTGACCTGTACGCCTCGCGCGACTCCACCGTCCCCGCCCGCGGAAAGGCCATGGTCGACACGGACATTTCGATCGCCCTTCCCGAGGGCACGTATGGTCGTATTGCGCCACGCTCCGGTCTTGGTGAGTACTTGAACTCTCAGAATCTTGGATCTCCGCCTATCCCACACGCTCACACCAGCCGCCAAGCACTCGATCGACACGGGTGCCGGCGTCATTGACGCCGATTACCGCGGGCCTATCAAGGTCATCCTCTTCAACTTCTCGGACGCCGACTTCTCCAGTGAGCCGAACAGGTATGACGTAGCTGACACCAGTCGCGGCTGGCGACCGTATCGCCCAGCTCATCCTTGAGGAGGTGCGTCTGGCGCCCGCGGTTGAGGTCGAGGACCTCGACGTCACTGAGCGCGGCGAGGGCGGTTTCGGGAGTACTGGCGGCTTTGGTGGCGCTGCTCCAGCTCAGTAAAGCGCTACTGTAGATCCGATGTATACCATGTATCATGTGGCAGATGGGAAGAATATAGAACTGCATTAACCTGAGAGTAGTAGTACCAGATAGCTAAGACTGGAGACGGGAACTCGCGACATTTGACTAAATCTTCTCTGGATCGTGGTCTGCAGGCTTGGCTTTCGATTCGGCGTTGGAGTTGGGATTGGGATTGACATTGGCAGGCTGCGAGCTGTTGAGACCGACGTTCTCATCGCGGCCTGGGCTCTCGACGGACGAGTCGAGACTGGGCGTCTCGCCGCTGGGTGTCGAGGGGCTACCTTGGCCCTCACCCTCACCGTTGCCCTCGCCATCCTTGACCTTGCTCTTGCGGCGCTTGACCTTATCCACGCCGCTGTGGTACCGGTCCTTGGTAAACTTGGTGGGGTTTGTGACGAACTCGAGCCCCTTCTCGCGCCCGCTAATATGATGCCGGCCCTCCTCGAGCGCCTCGGCATCACTACTGGACAAGCTCGAACTCGACGTGTTGGCCTGTCTGTAAAACCTCCCACCCGTGAGCTTGGCCTTGGCCTTGAGGCGATTCTTCTTGATCTCCTGGTTGATGTCGTCGGTACAGCTCATCGCCGCGACGTGTAGGCCTCCGAACTGTTCCGTGAGGAACTTGGCTAGGACAGGCAACAACTCCTTGTCGGGACGGTACGTGCCCGAGTCGTTGTCGATTACGAGCTCGTAGTCCGAAGGCTCGGTCGAGCATCCTCTCCTATCGGGCCCATACAATGCGTTTTGCTGCGGCGGTACGTCGTATTGTGGCGGGCGCGATGAGCGCCGTCCGAGACTAGGCCGCAACCACCGCGACCCATCATCAACTCCGCGTTGTCGCGGCTGGACCTCGAGCCCCTTATCCTCGGTGACGCTCTTCTTTCGTGTAGCAGCCTCGTCTTCCAGCTCCATGTCGAGACTGTTCCGCTCGTACTGGGCCGCCACGTCTTCTCCTGGAGCGTCACGCCGATACTTGCGAACAAAGAACTCGCCACTATACGCAATATACACATTGACGTCCGAGTGCATCGTGTGCTTGCTCAGCATGTCGATTCCGAACTCGGGCCCCGTCTCAGTGAACCGCATCATCCCGTCTACCGTGATGACGTAGGTGAAGATACGCTTGCCCTCGCCCCAGCACGCCATGTCGAGGAAACGCTGGCCCATCGCCTTGCCCGGTCCAGGCAGACGGCCGTAATCGCTCTCGGCGTCATAGTGGTACACGCTTTCGTGCTGTCGGTGAAGCGCGCCGTTCAGGAACCTCCCGCGCAGGCCCTTGGATTCAAACATCCACGGAACGAAGCTAAGGGTCAGCGTTCCATTCGGTTGCAGAGCGTACGCTTTGAAGTCGACGTAGCGATGATACAGCTCGGTCGGGACTGGCCCGGCAAGCTGTAGCTGGTTGGCTTGGAAGCTGTCGTCAGCAGACCCTCTTCCCGAGACCCACTTTGCTGATTGCGCTTCCTTCTCGGCATCTGGGGCCTTGGTCTTCACAACTCGCCCTAGCAGTGGCGAGTAGTGCGTCCACCAGAAGCTGTTGACGGTATACGCCTTACCGACCTCGACCTTTGTACACTCCAGTACCTCGAGGGAAATGGTGAGCGTGACGTCTTTCCGTGAGTCCTCGTCCATAGACTTGAGACAAGTGCGCCACGCCACTGCCCGCCAGTCGGCGCCGCGCTTCGACAGCGTGTACGTGTTCTCGTCAATCTTGAATTTCTCATCCAGCCTCCCAGTCTGCACATGTACGTGGCCGAGGAGGTCGTCCTGCGTCCCGTTATCCTCATCGTACACGCGCACTTTGAGCTCGCACCCGGTGGCTGGAATGCCGGCGATTACCCATTCAGCATCCCACCGTGGATTCAGGGTGCGTCGCGCCGTCGCACTGCGGAAACGCAAGGGCGGGCCCTGCTTGTGTCTTGTGTGTAACCCAGTCTCGCATTGAGCTAGGATGAATGGGTCCGACGATTGTGAGCCAAAGTCCGAAATTGGCAAGCGCTGTGCAGAGTGGAAGACGACGCGGAGCGTATATGTTGGGCCCTTTGTGGGCTCGAGTGGGGTCTTGTCGCGGCCCCCTTCGAGCTCCTTCTTGTCCTTTCCCATGGCGGAGATGGGTGGGTGAACAGGAGTCTGGCGACACTAGTTGGTTGGGTCGGCGGATAAGTTAGTGGAGCGGCAAAGATCGGCAAGATGTTGAGAAGATGACAGCTGTGTTAGGCGTGGAGTCGACGGCAAAGTCGAAAAGAAGCCTGGGAGGGTAGGTGTCAGCGGAGTGAGAGTGAGAGTGAGAGTGAGAGTGAGAGTGAGAGTGAGAGTGAAGGTGAGGGTGAGGGTGAGGGAAGCATAACAGAGTCTTATGTTTGGGATGCGGGGAACGCTGGTAAGCCGAGTATATCGACCGTGGTGTAAGTGCTGTGCAGGTCAACTGCCGTACTGCCGTTTGTCCATTCCTCTCTTTACAGCCTTTACAGCCTTTTCAGCCTACTCGTTAATCAAACCCATTGACGTCACTAAAATTACTAAAACCCCGATCCCGAGAGCCCAACAAAACAGCCGATTAAAGCTCCACACTCATTACAAGTAATAGAAGCTTGCTCCAGGCTCCAGGGACGCCGGTAGGTCAAGACAAATCAAGTGCGGAATCAGGCGCAGTAACTACCAAGCACCGAGTCAACAGCGGTCAACGCGTACATCCCGCTCCACTCTAGCCCGTGCCACTTCAATTCACATTTGCATGGATTTATAGTATCTGACACGGCGCGTTACGCCTCCTCACTTGCTACTGACTGCTGATTCCTGACTGCTGACTGCGGACCACGGACTAAGGGTCAGAGCTCCTTCTTGACGTTGGCCGCGGCCGAGGCGGCATTCTTGGATGCGACAGAGTATGCGCTCGAGAGGCTGTTGGTGGCCTGGACGAAGAGGGTCGAAGCGGAGGCCGCGGCGCTCGCGGCTTCCTTAGAGTACGACGACATGACGGTGTGAGAGCTCTTCGTCGCGTCCGTGTAGAGCTGGGCTGCCTTACTCGAAGCCGAGTTCTCCGCCTCTTGGGCCGAATTCGACGCGGAAGAGTAATCCGAGCTAAGTCTTTTCGAGAGGCTTGAGGCGAACGACTCGATGGACGGGTGGCCGTCGCTCTCGGCGGACGAGGACGCAGACGCATACGAGTGCGCAAGCTTATGCGAGACCGCGTCCAGCGAGGCCTGGGCATCGGAGCGGACATGCTCGATCGACTTGGACACAGATTCAGAGATAGCAGTCACGGCGCTGTTGATACTCCGCGAGTGGGCGCTGTGTACCGACGAGGCGGACGAGATTGCACGGTCAAGGCCGGCTGCGGCCAACGACATGCCGCGCTTGAACGTGTCGTCGGCCGACTTGGCACCAAACTCGACGTCCTGGATGTCAGCAGTTTCAGGCTGGAGACGCTTACGCCTAGGAAGCCATTGATGGTGGCGGTCACGAGCGCGACCCCCTGCTCGATATAGTCCTGGATCATTTTGACAATCTTGGTGACAGCGTTCTCACTCTCGACGTAGTGCACCCGCATCTCCTGGAGGAGGCTGGTACGGCCGACGATCTTCTTGTCATCGACGCCATACGAGCGAAGCTGAGCACGAATGTGGGCATCAGGCCAGGCGAGGTATGGCGAGCGCGTCTTGTCCTTGTACTCCTTCTCCATGTAGCTGATGAGCTCGTTGCGCTTGTGGGGTGTGGATGAGCGGATGATGCCACGGTCGACGAGCCAGGTGTGCATGTCCGAGTCGGACCAGGCGCTCCAGATAACCTTCTTGGACTGTTCGTAATGCTCGTCCATGAGCTTGATGTACTTGTCGTGCTTGAGGTCGGGCGACGAGGTCGAGAGCACGCCCTCGTCGACGAGCCACTTGCGTAGCTTGTTGTCGTCCCAGGCAGTGTAGACCTTGTCAGACGCGCCGTAGTAGTTTTCGCGCATCATCTCGAGGAGCTCGTCGCGTCTACTCTTCGGGGTGGGGACGACGTGGTGGTCAATGAGCCACTGGCGGATCGTGCTCGTTTCCCACGAGTCGTAGATCGGGGTAAGAGTTTTGGTGTATGCCTCGCGCACCGCCGCCAGCAGCCCGTTGCGGCTGACCGGGTTGGGCTTGATAACGCCATGGACTTCGAGCCAGTCCTCGAGATCCGAGTTGTCCCACTTGCTGAACACGTAGTCCCTGGTATCGTCGAGCTTGCCACTCGCCCAGTTGTAGGTCATCCCAGCCGCGGCCGAGGCGTGGGAAGACACCTCGGACGCGGCGCTCTCAACAGACGCCTTGGCGTGATCAGTGGGTCCGCCGAAGACTGCCGAAGAGAGGCGCGACACCTTGTGCTTGGCGAGGATGCGTAGCTGCTCGGGCTTACTGGCTGGCGAGATGATACCCTGTTCCAGAAGCCATTCACGGAGCTGGGACTCATCCCACGCATCCACAATTTGAGAGTCAATGCCCTTTACGGAGGCAGCGACTCTGGCGGACGCAGCGGCAGCATCTGCGCTGGCCTGCGAAGCCTGCGCAGAGACCCACTGTACGTTAGTCCACCCTTGACAAACCAGAACTCACATTTGAAGCAGCGTCAGCGTGCTTGGCTGCCTCCTTGTGCAGGTCCTGGATCGTGGCAGAGTCCTTGACCTTGACGCCCTGGGCGACCAGGAAGTTGCGCGTCTCCTCAAGATTCCAGCCTTCGTAGGCAGCTGTGAGTCAGAACAGTTTCAGTTGTCTGACATACGCTTGTTTTCACGGAAGAGGACGTTGGCGTCAACCGCTCCCAGGAGGAGGGCGACTGAAACGAGCCTGGCAAACCTCATCGCTGGATAGATGAGGTTGGTGAGATTAGTGATGAAGAGGAAGAATAATCAGATGGTGAGCAGGCTCTGAACTTGAGACTTGAGTGGTGCAGCCGTGGGTTGCGCTTCCCGCGTTGACAGGCTAACATGGCTACCACTCAACCGATGTGTGATGCAACTCGCACGGATGACAGTGGAGTGAATGATCCTCATCATGAACATGCACTCAACTCGGTCTGACGTCATTGTCATATGTCATTTCCCGCCTGCCTTGATTTCCCACCGTACCGTCCCTCTCAACTCCCAGCGTGCACACTGTTAGGCATCGTTCAGGCAACGTGCCGGCCCCGTGCTCAATCCTCCACTTACTTAACCAATGCTGAGGGTTTCAGTGACGACATTGAGTGAGAGGAACGAGCCGGTTGTAACCAATCTGTTGTACTTATGTAGGCAGCAGGAGCAGGAGCAGTTGTAGTTGGAGGTTTGGCTAGAGTGAGCTGATTATTTGCCGGCGGCTTGAGCGGCTTTGACGGATTGGTGACTCGGCACTTGGGTCATCCGCCCTTCCGCCTCTCTCCGCCTTCCTCCACTTCTGATTACCATTCCCCCACACCCCACACCCCCCCAGACTCGAGTTTCCAACACTCATCCTAGAGTTTCCAACAAGCTAGTCAAAAGTCGTGCTGGCCCACTTTATAAGTATCTGTCAGCAATCAGCACCCCCTTTCCAACATTCAAGTAGACATTGGACACTCCCAGGTTAGGTGGGCAAGTGGCTGGCTTCGCGGCACGGCTCTCCGCCATGCATGATGGTCAACTTTTTGAATGCCGACGTGTGTGGGGGGTAGATTGATCGATTGAGACAATGTCACCGCCGACGCGTCTGGAGTCCAACCTCATAGTATACACCTGGGGAGTGTTTGTACTCTAGTCACATGCGGTTCTTTGGCTTGAGTTGGTGCGAGTCATGAGCGCGTGTATGCATTGGTTAGAAGTAGGTGAGGTGAGGTGAGGGGTGGGGGTGGAGTGCCACATTTATTGGGGCGGGCGGCGGTTTTACTCGGGGAGTCAAGGTCCGCGTGTGCGGGCCGGGACCTCCGTTTGGACGATTAATTGTAGGATGGTTAGGGTGCTGCAAGGGATGGGATTGAGTGACAGTTTGAATAGTTTGCAAACAGAATGACGAGTTGAATCTCTTCTAAGGTACCCAACTTGAACCACAATATCCCACAGTATCCTAGCAGTATCCCAAGGTTCAGGGGGTGGGCTACTTGTAACAGTAGCATCCATGTTCATATGACCTCTTTGGCAAACCAACCACACTCAGCATCTCACTACTAATCCTCCCACCTCCATTATTCACCATGCTTTCCCGGTCCACCGTCGTACGTACATGCTATAACACTCATCAAGCATCGAGCGGCCCACAACGAGGCGCATAGAGTGTAACACATTGTGTCAACCTCCACCGCTCCGCTCGAGCTTTAGAGAATCAGAACCATGACGCTCAAATGACTGACCAAGCAGTCTTCGGGCCTCCTCCGCCCCCTCACCAACCCCGCTTCGTCGTACGCTGCCGCCCGTGGCCTCCTCCGCGTCCGTGGCCTTGCGTCCGAGGCTGGTGCTTATGACCTCGCCATCATTGGCGGTGGCCCCGGTGGCTACGTCGCTGCCGTCAAGGCCGCGCAGCTCGGCATGAAGGTGGGTTTGTTTCTGCTCTTGAAGCAGAAAGCGCTTGGATTCTGACCTCCAGACCGTCTGCATTGAGAAGCGCGGCGCCCTCGGCGGCACCTGCCTGAACGTCGGCTGCATTCCCTCCAAGGCCATGTAAGTTGTGTTAGCACGCTGGGATGTCTACTGGATATAAAGCTAACGCTTCGCGCAGGCTCAACAACTCGCACATCTACCACACCATTGTTCACGACACCAAGAACCGCGGTATCGAGGTCGGCGAGGTCAAGGTCAACCTTGACAAGATGCTCCAGGCCAAGGAGTCGTCGGTCAAGGCTCTCACTGGCGGTATCGAGTCGTACCTCTTCAAGAAGTACGGTGTCGACTACATCAAGGGTGAGGCTTCGTTTGCCAGCCCCGACAAGATCGATGTCAAGCTCCTTGACGGCGGCGAGACCCAGGTCGAGGCCAAGAACGTCATCATCGCCACTGGCTCCGAGGTCACCCCCTTCCCGGGCATTGAGATTGACGAGGAGCGCATCGTCTCGTCGACCGGTGCCCTCTCGCTCAAGGAGGTCCCCAAGCGCATGATCGTCATCGGCGGTGGTGTTATTGGTCTCGAGCTCGGCTCGGTCTGGTCGCGACTTGGTGCCGAGGTCACTGTTGTCGAGTTCCTCGGCGGCATTGGTGGTGCCGGCATTGACGGCGAGGTCGCCAAGACCTTCCAGAAGTCGCTCCAGAAGCAGGGCTTCAAGTTCAAGCTCAACACCAAGGTCATGGGCGCCAAGCGTGAGGGTGACATCATCAAGGTCGAGGTCGAGTCTGCCAAGAACGGCAAGAAGGAGGAGCTCGAGGCCGACGTTCTTCTCGTCGCCATCGGTCGCCGCCCCGTGACCAAGGGCCTCAACCTCGACAAGATTGGCGTCGAGGTCGACGACAAGGGCCGCGTCGTCATTGACGACCAGTACAACACTTCGGTCAAGAACGTCCGCTGCATCGGTGACGCCACTTTCGGCCCCATGCTCGCCCACAAGGCCGAGGAGGAGGGTATCGCCGCTGTCGAGTGGATCAAGAACGGCCACGGGCACGTCAACTACGAGGTTATCCCCTCGGTCGTTTACACCCACCCCGAGGTCGCCTGGGTCGGCAAGACCGAGGAGGACCTCAAGAAGGCCGGTGTCGAGTACAAGGTCGGCAAGTACCCCTTTGCCGCCAACTCGCGTGCCAAGACCAACCAGGACACTGAGGGCTTTGTCAAGCACCTCGTTGAGAAGGACACCGACCGTATCCTCGGCACTCACAGTACGTAATCATCGGTTGGACCGGCTGGTAGTCCGGCCATTCGGTCGACCGCCGAATATCTGCACCCCCGCTAACTCTTCCCAGTCATTGGCTCCAGCGCCGGCGAGATGATCGCGGAGGCCTGCCTTGCTCAGGAGTATGGCGCGGGAAGCGAGGACATTGCCCGCGTCTGTCACGCCCACCCTACACTGTCCGAGGCATTCAAAGAGGCCGCTATGGCTGCGCACGGCAAGCCCATCAACTTCTAAGCGGCTACACTGTATCATTTGGCGTAGAGATGTGAAAACGCATTGCAGAATCCTTTGGCAGCCCCTACGCCGAGGAGCGCGGCGTAGAGCAACTCTGGGCGTCGTGGAGAAGGCTGGCGGCGTCGGAGACTGAGGGAGGGGTGGTTAGTGAAGATGGAGGTGCCACTTTGGACCTTGGCTCCGAGGTCACGTGGTTTAAGCTGGCAATGTGCCTGGCTGTTTCGGCTGAAGTGATGATTGTCGCAGGTCCTAGTGCCTCCAATCCTCCTTTACCATCCTCGAAACAAACCCAACCCCGACTCGGTGACTGCACTGACCCCTCTGACGGACATGACCCTCGTTTGGCAAGTGTTAAATGCGAGAATTCTACATGTACTCAGCAAGGTTGCTCGTCTTCATGGAGCGCGCAGGTAGAGCGAGTGGCCTGCAGTGAGGCAGCCCTGGCTCGGATCTGCAGCCTTACCATCCAGCGTCCACGGCATAAATATATATTCAGCATGGGTGGCACTATAACCAACGACTTAGTACACTACATTACAATGCGCGGCGACGCAGCGGTGCCAGAAGTCCGAGGTTTTGGTCTTGGAGAGTTGCTGTCCGCGAAACGTTTCCTTCCGTCGAGCCGGACATCGCAATGATGGCAGAGTGCCAGCATGTGCGGAGCGGCGTACTCTTACCTCGGTGAGATCGCCCTGTACACATCGAAGCGAGACTTGGGGCGAGCGCTGAAGGCAAAAGTTCCCAGATCGCTACTAGGAATTCACCTGATTCCACTGGCTCGCGCCATCATCGACAACGCGTGGGCGACAGATTTCGAGAAGAGCAGATCGCTGTACTTGTAGTCTCGTGGACGACAACACATGCGTCGTGGCGAAATACCTGTCCTTGTGAAAAAAAAATATGTTGTGGCGCTCATCTACAACAGCGCCAGACACACTCGCTCAGTCACAAGGCTCTGGAGTCCCCTGCCCCATTTCTGCTCCTCTGTCAGATCGTCCTTGTCAAATATGCTCCAGCCGAAGGTTGACCACCACTTCTGGCCCCATGTCCTCGTTACCTCTGTGGGGCGCATCAAGTTCTTCCCAGGTCTCTTGTCCTGGGAGAAACTATGAATAATTCCCCTACAGCGAGACTGGACGTTAAGAGAATACTCAGGCCCAAGCTCACCTCTCGTTCATCAGAGGGCCGTGATATAATTCGGAGGGGGTACAGCTCCTTGGCTCGCTCTTCTTAGTCCTTGACGCGGACCTTGCCTGGTCCTAGTCTTTGCTGTCCTTGCTCTCTTGCGCCCTATTCTTAGGAGACATCGCAGGCTAGTTGGAGAAGGAAGGAGAGAGGAGAAATGGGAATATTTGTAGTTTCCCAATCACATCGAAAAGTCGCATAATTCGCACAGCTATGCCTTTCCCATACCATTCTAACCAAACCATCACGCCATCACGCGTCGCAGAGCCCAGTCTACTATACAGAGCGGGGTCACGAGTATATGTCATGTCCCAATAGCCGTATTCTCCGTCGTACTGAGTTAGCACCTGAAGCTTGGCGAGGAGTGAGGCGTGCATGACCCCTCCTGGACATAGTGTCCAATCCCGGAAGCATGCACCCTGCAAAGTCGAGCATCAGGTCAGGAAAACTCCACCCGTCCCGTTAACCTGGCTGTCAGGGGGTTAGCTCCTCCATGCCCTCGAAGAGCCGAGGCAGATATCGCGACACGTCCACACGGAACAAGGAGCTACAAGAGTGCCAAGCCCCCAAACCCGAAGCCACCAAGTCTCAAGCCGGGAGCCTTCGCTTCAGATCAGAGTCCAGTCTTGCTAGTGTTCACCGCACTCTGGAGATGTAAGGATGTCCCGTTCTTGTGATTGTGATACTTGATCCCATCTCCCCATCATGTTCGCGCCCGTGCTCGCGCTCCTTCTCGGCGTCGACGCGGCCCCAACTCACACGCACACACATGTCAAACGCGAGTTCAAGTTCGAGGGGTGGGTCAAGTGGGTCATTATTGCTGCCATTGTGACTGTTGTTCTCATCGTCGTTGGGTTCATCGTAGTAAGTTCCCCCCCTCGACAGCCTTAACCCAGCGTTTCACATGTAACATCATCGGGTGCGGGGTCCGCGGAACAGGCGGAAAGCCGGTGCAAGCGTTCCAAGCCGCTGTTCATACGCCCGCTAGACCTGCGCCGGCTTACTACGGAGGAGGATATGGAGGAGGAGGAGGAGGAGGACCAAGCCCGGCGGAGGTGCACCATATGCAGCAGGCGGAGTGGGATCGGCAGCAGCAGCAGAATAACCAGTGGTTTGATCAGAATTACAGATAGGCTATGCACATTGAGGGAGACGGTGAGTTTCGGTTCAGGTTCGCTATATCTTGCAGTGTCGAAGCAGCAAGTCCTAGAGGTCGCGGGCCAACCTCGACTTTTGGCGATTCCAGTCGGCGGTGGGCAAGGTTATTGTTCTCAGCGAGCTAGCACGCAGGCTACGCGATGTCTTAGGTCTCAACAGCCCGCGATGCAGCTGGTGGCTGATATGCTGAATAGCACGCAGAGATTCATGTAACTTGTAGCAGACGGGGGTAGCCTGTCTCCAGCACATCCACCTGCTCCGCTACTTGCCCACGCCGAAACAAAGCTAATGCATCTATAGAATGCCCAGATTCCCAACTAGCCGGTTGCGTGCACGCCTGTTGCGCACATGCACTCGTCTGCGGTCCATGCTACCCTCTTCTCTCTCCAGGCCATGCAGTACACCAAGCCGAGGGCGCTCGGCTCACCACTTGATCCACTCGCCGTACATGTTCGGCTGGTCGCCGCGGACGTACGACTCGAACGTGCGCTTGAGCACAGTCGACCAGCTCAGATCGATCGCGTCGTCCATGTCCTCGCGCTTGGTCACGCCACCCGTGGCCTCGTCGTCGAGCTCGTCCTGCGCGACATGGGTACGCACGGCCTCGGCCTTTTCCGCCGCGGCCGCGGCGCGCTGGGCCTCGCGCAGCGCGTTCTCGCCCTTTACGAAACGCTCGCCGAGGTCGGGCCAGTTGCGCGACGCGTCGAACGGAAGCCACCTGATGTCAGTATTTGCTATCCCCAGCCGCGCTCACCAGAAGTTGTGGAAGTGGTACGAATAAGCACCACGGAAGAAGCCGTCAAAGCCAAGCTGCTCAGGGCCGGCCGTGTCAAACTTGTCGTTCGAGAAGAAGACAGAAAACTGGTTGAAGTAAGGAAAGGGCGGGCGTTCCCTCTGGAAACGTTCCATGTTGAGCCACGCCGGGTCAAAGAGCGCATCCGGGATGCGCACGAGCAGCTTGTCCAAACCTGCGTCCTTGAGATAGCTCGACACGGTCATTGGATGGAAGTCGAGGCCGTTCTCAAGAGCGGTCTTGAACAGGAACGTCGACAGAGCAGACCCCTTGTGCAGCTTGAGCACAGCAGTGTTGTACTTCTTGTGGAAGCTCCAGCGGTACGCAAACTGTCCACGGTAGTTCCACAGTTCCTCCCAGTCACGCAGGAAGAGCGTGTCCGCGTCCAGGTAGATGCCTCCGTAGCGATACGTGAGGACGAAGCGCGCCATGTCGGAAAGAATGACCGAGAGACGGTCGTAGTCGCTCTCCGACGCCGAGCCAACCTTCTCATACAGCCCATCCTTCTTCTTGGTGGTAGGAGTGCCCCCGGCGTTGGCATTGGCCTCGGCTTCGGCCTCGACCTCAACCTCGCTCTCCACATCGGCCTTTGGCTCTGGCTGCTTCAGCTTGCTTTGCTTGTAGACGTTGCCACCAGAATTGAAGATGGGCATATCGCGCCAGTATGGCTTCATTTCGGGGATGCCGTCGAGCTGCTCAGTCGTGTTCCACATTTTGAACTTGACAACCTCACGGAAGCGCTCGTGGAGGAATGGCGCCGACCAGGGGTTCGTCGCAAGCGTCTCGTACATCTCGCGCTTGGCGGAGGGGTTGGGCACGGCAGCCGCGGGTCCAGGGTTAATCCAGACCCAGAACTGCGGACGACAAGTCTTGCGCACCGTCGACGACGAGGAAATGTCCGGGTTGCGGTCGAGGCCGAGGTTCTGGGTGTACAGGAACGACATGACAGCCATGTACGGCTTGTCGGTGAACGCGCCAGCCCAGAACATGTGGAAGATACGGGGGTGGAGGGGATCGCAGGGGTCCTCGAGCGAGCTGAACGCTGGCGTAACCGCGTTGGGAGGCGGAAGCGACAGAGAATCCCTCGACAAGCTAGGAGACCGCACTTCCTCTGGAGGTGGAGGCGGTGTCCACTGCCTCTGGTCGACCGGTGTGAACTCGTCCTCGAGGTACATCTGGCGGAACGGCGCGAGGTAATTGCCGCGGCGAACACGCTTTCCATTGTCGAGGTTGCCACCTATCCTGAGGAGCTCCAAGCAGTCACGGACGTACTGGCGTGAGCAAGCGCAAAGGACACATTACCCACCTTGTTCGTACTGTAGTCACACTTCTCCAAAATAATGTCGAGATCCATGACAGCGCCGGGCACGGGCCTCGGCGGGAAACCTGGAGACCGCAGAGGCTTGTCCCAAGGAGCAATGTAGTTGCGAGCTGGTCCCTTGCCGACGAGAGTGTTGTGGTGCTCGACAGGAGTGCGCCGCACGTCTCCGGCCTTTGGCGTGGGCTTCGCAGCTGACAGCAGGTTCGCGGGGACAATGGGGTTGACGAGCGACTGCTGAATGGGGACGCTCGCAGGAACTGCACGTCAGCTAGGCCTATTTCACCGCAGCAGCAACATATCGCTCACCTTCTGCGAGGCTGGGATGGTGGCCACTCAGCACTTCCCACTCCCAGATCTTTGCAATCTCGGGAGGAGTCAGCACGACGGTGCTGGGATCCTGGAGTGGGCTCCACGTCTTTCTTCCGGCTGGACCGTTTTTCCTCAGGCCGAGCGAGAGGATGATTACAACCACGATGGTGATTGCAGCCAACGCAATGCGAAGGACGGGGTGCAATCGCGAGAGGCGTGCGAACAATCGTGGAGGAATGGGGACGGGCACTCGAATGTGTCGCCCGCCGCGGTTCTGGCTGTGGAAGATCTTGGGCTGGCCATAGCCGTTGCCCAACGCCGGCGAATCGCGGGACCCGAACGGAAGGTTAGCGGGTATGGGAACGACAACAAAAGTCAACCATCGTGACGTGTTGCCAATGGGTGACCCGGTTGTGGTTGGCGACGAGAGACTAAACTTTTCCGAGTCACCAGCAAAGACCGGGAGGGGTGACCGGCGAGGCTTGGGCGGAGCGTGCCGCTTTGCCTGACCGAAAAGCGACATGAGGTGTTGTCAGGACCAGAAGAGTTAGGGCCGGTATCGGGAGATGATGTGATGTGGGTGTAGTAAAGAGAGAAAGGTGGAGTGGTGTTGAGGATTGACGTGGCGTGCAGTGTCTACTATAGGTAGATAGATTGTAAAGCTATGTAGGACGCAAAGGGGAGTCTGTGCGATCTGTGCTTGACAAGGCGTATAGGAGGATGGGATGGGATGGAATCCAAAGGTCGTACAGTAACTTGTGCATGATCCTTGATTCCGTTCAGTTAGTTGTGAGCCAGCGACATGTGGCTCAAGTTAAACCCACCAGCCAGCCAGCCAGCCAGCAAGGCCAAGTAGGCCACGCAGGCCAAGCAATTCAACCACTCACCAGAGAGAATAGGCACAACAGGCCCAGGCCAACCCTCAGCCTTCAACCAAGGGTCTGTGCCCCTTGAATATTTAAATAACCCCACCACATTGCGAATCGATGAAGGAATAGAAGTTTTGATTCCGCATCAGCACACGTGTCATTTTAGCCTCTCGGCATCGTGTAGAACGATTCAGTACTTGTAGTAAGAATGGTGTTGCATAGAAGAAGTCTGAACAGGGCTAGTAGATATGTACAGCGGTGACGGCGACGTCGGCGTTATGGGATCTGTCTAAAACGCCTTCCTGTGGCACTTCGGGCTCCGTTATCATTTCCAGATCCTTTACATTTGATTCCGTCATGGGCCATGTATGAGCTATCCTTGGTTATGCATCATCGATCAACCCTAAAGGCTACACTTAAGAGGGATATGCATCTGTTCAAACTACTACCCCATGACCCCAGAAGATGTTAATACCCCACCAATCACAGGCGGCCAACCCAACTGACTTTGGATTTGCACTGCCACTCTATACCCCTTCCATACCCTGCGTTTACTCTGGATCTTTGGTCCCCAAGGTCCGCCAAAGCAGCGAGGTAACAAGGTTCCTTACTCACCTGATCACCTTTGGCCTTTGGGCTCCAACAAACCTCCTGGCCTCCTAGTGGGCCTCCTCGCTGGCCCAGGCCTTTTCCTTGCTTTCCTGTCATGCCGTACCACATTTCAATTAACAGTTATTGCCGGGTGTCGTTTAACTTGAATGCGCTAGTCTTGAAGAGACTTTGAGCTGCTATGCGCACTTGTTCAGATTTCAGAGATCAGTGACGACGTCTGCGCCGTATCTGTCCTTGAGGAATGAGCCGGTACCTGAGTCTGCCATCCAACGACGCGCTGGCCCTACAGTATGGGTCTTACCAAACTTGCCCTCCATCGCACATTTGGCGGCCTGACCTTGGCCGTTGCGCGATTTTTATCAGGCGGATTAGGAACGGGTGACGGGTAAACGACTTGGCGGCGATAATGAGTGCTATTAAAAGAAAATCGCGCACAAATACAATTTCTCGGGCAAGTACGACGATCCAAACACTGGTGTATTCCAAGTGAGCGAGTTTTGTGATCGAATTGACATGTTGCCATCTCAAGGCCTCGAGGTCTCAAAGCTCTGCTTACATTGATTAATCCACTGTTGGTCAGTCTACTTGCCCATACTATGGGTAGGGCCCTATGAAACGTTTGGCTTTGATACAGACATGGGCCTAGTTTCTGGCCTGCATGGTCTGCACTTAAGCTTGTGAGCTTGTCAACGAGGCTTAGGTGGATGAGCAAGGCGCTTGGCGCTTTGCACTTTGCACTTTGCACACCGCATAACCGAGATCTCTTCTCCCATTTTATCGCTTCGGCCATCCCACGCGCCCATCGCCCACTCAACAGCCGGAACACCCCGAGATCCCGAGAGCTGGCACTCGACAATTTGACAACGAACGCCTGTGACGAGAACGACGAGGTTTGAACGGATAAGGCAAAGTATAAAGATTGAGCAGTCAACAAGTGCTCTTTTCAATTACAACACGCTCCTTGACTACTTTGGCCAAAAACAACTAGGCTACCATACCTATCCAACTCTCCCTCCCTCCATCGACCTGAGTCAACCTAACCTGGCCGCGCACCGCGTACAACTCTTCAACTACTTATCGCCCATCTCACCATCCTTACCTACTTTGTCCTTCCATCGCACATGTCGGTTCAATAACCACAAGCCCCAACCCCTCTCGTCATTCGCGTCCACCCTCCCCCTTCCTTCGAGCTAGTGTTTCTAGCCATTCTGGCCTAGTGCAACCCACATCGCACATCGGTGGCCACCCTCACCTCACTTCCCACAATGGTACACATTAGTCAATTCGTACCGCGATTGGTCAAGAAAGCCGTCAAGGAGCTTGTCGATTCGCTCAACTTCTATCGTCTACACTTACTTGTCTTGTAAGTCGAACTACTGCGGTCCAATGCCCGGCCGCTGACCCAAAGCACATTTGTACCCATCATCTTCGCGGGCATCTTCTATGGCGCCAACGGACAGTTCAAGATCCCTTTCATTGACTGTCTGTTCCTTTGCTTCTCGTGCATGTGTGTGACAGGTCTGACAACCACCAACCTGAGCCAGCTCACCACATTTCAGCAGTTCTTGCTGTTCGCCCAGACTTGTATGGGGAGCATGGTCAGTCGCGCTTTTACAGCTCTGTTGACCAACAGATCTTCGTCTCGCTCGTCATGATCTACGTGCGCATGTACTTCTTCCGCCAGAAGTTCAAGCACATCATTGCTCAACAGGAGAAGGAGAGGCCCGGCTTCAGCCTCACGAAGACGTTGACCACGGCTCCGACCGCCCTGCGCCAGCGGTTTACTCGGGATCCTGGGCGGGATGAGTTGGTCACTGGCACGCCAACCAGCACTACCAAGGGCAGCGCCCACACGAGTTTCAGGAAGTCCAAGGGCAAGGGCCCGATCAACAAGGACATGATCAAGCGCGTCGATGGCGGAGGCGTCGGCCTCGTCAACCCCATGGGCTGGTATGATGGCACCCCTATGGCCACACCTATGCCTACGCCCATGACTTCCGCTCCTGGCACCCCAGTGCGGGCTGGCTCTCCAACCAACGGCGAATCCAGGAGAAGCGAGAGCCACGAGCTCAACACGTTTATCAGCCCGCCCAGTGAACCGGGAACCAGTGACGACAGCAAGAAGCGGAGCATTGACGGCGATTCTGGTGAAGAGGAGCTGCGTAGCAGCCCGACTCTCCTCGGGCCCCTCGACAATGGCACCAGACTCGGCAGAGTGGTCTCCGAGGACAGCGTGATTGGTACAGGTACTGCCCTTGCGCCGCCGTCTACGGAACCAACGCGTCGCCCGTATGCCGGCATGGCCGCTGGCGAGAACGCGTTCCCTCGTTCCATGACCATTGCCTTCGACGATCACGACGACGGACTCGCGCACGAGCTCACATTGGGCGAGAATGGTCGTGCCATGTACTCAATGCCGCGTACGTCGACGATGCCCTCCAACGGGATCCCCTGGACCGCGACCATGGGGTCGAGCGCATTCCCGCGAACATACTCGCTCCGTCCTCAGAACTCCGACTTGGCGGACCCGCGGTACACTGGTTTTGGTGGTTTCCCCACCCCGCTTCACCTGCTTAAAAAGGGTTTCCGCAAGGCGTTTCCTCGAGCAGCGACCAAGTTTCACGAGACTGTGACAATGCCTCGCACGAACACTGTCACGGGACGCGACAGCATCGACTCTGGCGACGGCCGACATGTGCCTTACATTTCGTTCTCTGCCGCTGTTGGTCGCAACTCCAAGTTCAAGGGGTTGACCGAGGAGCAGATGGACGAGCTAGGTGGTGTCGAGTATCGTGCCCTCAAGCTTCTGTTCTGGATCACGCTGTGGTACTGGATCCTCCTTCCGCTGGCAGGTGTGACCATCATTGCGCCCTACATCGCTGCAGGCGGCCGGTATAACCACGTCTTTGACAGCCAGTACAAGATCGTACGGATTCCGTGGTTTGCGTTCTTCCAGGCATACTCGGGTTTCGCCAATCTCGGCATGAGTCTCGCAGACGCGTCGGTGGTTCCTTTCCAGACAGCTTATCTGATGAACGCTGGTAAGTTTGGTCTGGTGGCTGCACTGACAGGCAGTGGTAGCACTGCTCATTCTCTTCGGTAACACTTGCTTCCCGATCCTCCTGCGTGTCATCATCTGGGCCATGTGGAAGATGGCGCCGGCCAAGTCGTCCATACGCGAGCCTCTCCAGTTTTTGCTCGACCACCCTCGCCGCTGCTTCGTCTATCTCTTTCCCTCAACAACGACGTGGTTCCTCACCGTCGTGGTTCTCATTCTCACCTGCATCGACTTCTTGAGCTTCATGTTACTTGACATCGGTACCCCGGCTATCGCGGCGATCCCTGTCGGCACCCGAATCGCGGCGGGACTTTTCCAATCCGTGGCAGTGCGAGCGGCTGGTTTCGCGATCGTGCCCATGAACAACGTCGCGCCAGCTGTCAAGGTCATGTTCGTCATCATGATGTACATTTCGGTTTACCCGATCGCCATGTCCGTTCGTTCGACCAACGTTTATGAAGAACGCTCTCTCGGCCTCTTCGAGGACGACGACGATGACGACGGGCTCGAGGAGGAGGATCTCGGCAAGGAGAATGGTGCCAACGCCGTGGCCAAGTATCTCGGCTTCCAGTGAGTCAAACTCGATGGGAACGGCTAACATGCAGCGCACGTCGCCAACTTGCTTTCGACATGTGGTGGATCGTTGGCGCACTTCTGCTTGTGTGCATCATCGAGCGGGGCAGCATCAACGACAAGGAAAAGTGGGAGTACATGAACGTCTTCAACATCATCTTCGAGCTCGTCAGTGCGTATGGCACTGTCGGCCTCAGTCTAGGCGTTTCGTATGACAACTTCTCTCTCGTGGGAGCAATGCGCACCTTGTCCAAGCTGGTCGTCATCGTCGTGATTCTCCGTGGACGCCACCGCGGCCTACCCGTCGCCGTACGTACCATCTCATCGCCACGCGCTGACGCCAGATCGACCGTGCTGTCATGCTTCCAAAGGAGATGGAGCAAAGTGACGAGGCGGTTGCTGGCGACCGCTTGCGGCGTATGCGCTCGCGCATGTCGTTCTCGCAGGCTTCGGGCATCCAAGGCCTGCCGCGTACCTTCCCCGACATGACCACCGCCACGACTGTCGGGCCGAACACATTTGACAACGACCCGGACAGAGTGACAATGCCGGCCGGCCCGCGTGGCCGCGCCACGTCCATGAGTACGTCTCCAGTATCAGGTATGCAGGCTCTGCGCCGCGACCCATCTCCATCCGTCATGCGTCCCGCCCGCAGTGACTCGTCTCCCTCGATGACTCGCTTTGACGCGTCTGCGGCAGCTGGTCCAAAACGTGGTCGCACGCGGTCGTTTTCGTCTGGCGCTTCGTCGCTCGAGTCGGTTCCTCACCCGGCCGCCCTGTCGGCCGCGCTCAGCAAGCTCCAGGCCGATCCGACTCCTCCCGTTGTTGGCAAGTTTTCCAACCTGCCAGGACTTAGTCCTCTGGTGGAAAGTGAATTTAGCCGCCGCGGCACCGTCGCCGAACCGGAGCAGATGTCGCCCACGTCGCCTACCACGTCGCCTACAGATCAGGCACGCCACATACAGCTTGGCCCCAAGCTCGAGCACGCCCGCTCAAACTAGACCTTTCGCACTCAACTAGACACCTTTTTTCACCTCCACATCGGATCTTGGGACTGACAACATCTGGAAATGTTAGACCACGAACGGGTTGTAACAATCAATGCATGGGCCCTCTGGCATATTATCTCATCCTACAGCCTAGCAGCCTAGAACTCGGCGTTGACGGCCGTGCGCATCTCACCAATTGTGACCTGGGGGTCCTTAGCGCCAAACACGGCCGAGCCCGCAACGAGGACGTTCGAGCCAGCCTTGGCGCACTGGCACGCGTTACCGGCGCCGACGCCGCCGTCGACCTGGATGTTCTTGTCGGGAAAGCGGGCACGCAGCTCAGTGACCTTGGGCAGGCACTCGGGCATGAACTTTTGCCCGCCAAAGCCAGGGCGCACAGTCATGACGAGGAGGTGGTCGACGGCGTTACCGAGCTCGTCCGTGACGACGTCGGCGGGGGTGTCGGGCGAGATGGCGAGGCCGGCGAGCATACCGTGCTCGTGAATGAGCTTGATGACGTCCATCGGCTTGTCTGTCTGTTAGTGTGTTGGTGTGTTGGGGGCGCCGTCGCCCTGACCGCGCTCTAGACTCGCGGCCCAAGCGCCCCAGACTCCAGACTCTGAAGGCAATACCCAGCCAAATTTCACAACAAACTCACCCGTCGCCTCGTAGTGGAACGTGTACAGCTTGCCGCCAGCCTTGGATACCTCGGGCACCCACTGCGGTCAGCTGTGTATTGCGTACGGAAGCTGAGTGCTGGTGGGAATGCAGGCCGAGGAGGCGTCACACCTTGTCCACCGCACACAGCGCCCTCGGGTTTCACGATGATCCCATTCCTCTGCCTCCCACACCTCTCCCCCTCCTTCCTCCCACTTCCACTCCCATCCCCTTCCTACCCACCCACCCACCACCCACCTTGGCCGGGTCGGACACCATCATGTGGCAGTCCATGAAGATGTTGGGGACGTTGTCGCGGACACACGAGAGGATCGGAGGACCCATAGTGATGTTGGGCACAAAGTGGCCGTCCATGACGTCTTCCGTCAGTGGGCGCAACGACGAGTAATTTCGGGTAAGGCCCGGCCCAAGAGCGTCGCAGAGCACTACCCGGCAGGGTATAAGGTGGTTCGCTAGAGCGCAACCCTGGCCCAAGGCAAGACACGGAAGCGTTCACGCAGCGCTCTGCCTGTCCCGTATGTCGATGGGGAGGGAGTGGCAGTTTCCCAGCTGTCTGCGGCAAGTCCAGGTTCACTATCACGCCTTGGTACTCACCCATGTGCAGCCAGTCGGCGCCGTCGCCGAGCATGCGCTTGCACTCGTTGGCGAGGTTGCTGAGGTCGCTCGCGAGTACCGAGGGTGCGATAATGGCCTGGGGCATGGTTGTTGGAGGTTGGAGGTGAAGAAGGATGTGGACGAATGTTGGGAATGAAGCGCTTCATGACGTCCTCTGGATTCAACTTCGGTCCGGACTCGCGACGGATGTCCGCCACGGACTTGCATCTGCTTCCGCTCGACTTTAGTCCATGTCCAAGTACATCACTTGCCACCCAACAACCACCTTTTGTAGTCACCGACCTCCACCCTCTCCTCATCACCATGTCCGGCCCACTCTCCGTTGAAGACATTCTCGCCCAGCAAAAGGCTGAGCGTGAGGCTGCGGCAAAGGTATGTCCAACATCTGAACCCACTGACATCCAGCCAAAATTCATGACCAAGGCAATGCGCGAGAAGCTTGCTGCGGAGAAGGCTGCCGCCGAGTCGTCTTCCTCCAAAGACAAGGAGCGGGCAGATCGGGCCCGCCGAGAAGGGTTGGAACGCGCAGCGGCCGAGGAGCGGCGACGGACGGATGTGAACCGCCGCGATCGGGAACGCGAAAGGGATACCCGCGACGGGGGGCTGGATTATCGCGCCGACCACCGTGCCGATTACCGCGGCCGGCGCAGGGACGATGATTATCGCGGTGGACGACAGGACCGTCGGTTCGACGACCGCGATCGTGATCGTGACCGTCGCGACGGCGGACATGGACGAGGGGGACGGCGCGATGACCGCCGCACTAACGGGGCTCCAAGCCGGAATGCCAATGGCGCCAGCGGGAATGACGAGCTGGATACGATCAAGAAGCGGTATCTGGGCCAGAAGGAAGAGGTCAAGAAACCATGGATGCGCAAGGCGACGAACAAGAATGCCATCTTTGACTGGAGCGCAGCCGACGATACATCCTCTCAGCGGGTATGGGTGCCTACGGAGGTTACGCACACGCGCTCCGCCGCGGCGAGTAGCACGGGATCGCCGGCGCCCGGCGAGAACAAGTTTACGGATGCGTTAGAGCGGCGGCGTGCCGGAAAGGGTGGTAACGATGATCGGCACTGGAGCGAGAAGCCGCTCGAGGAGATGAAGGAGCGCGACTGGCGTATCTTCCGCGAGGACTACTCGATCTCGTCCCGGGGCGGAGCCATCCCCAACCCCCTGCGGACGTGGCGTGAAAGCACGATTCCAGAGCGTATCTGCGACATTGTCGACACGATCGGGTATACTGAGCCATCGCCGATTCAGCGGCAGGCCATCCCGATTGGGCTGCAGAACCGCGACCTCGTCGGCCTGGCCAAGACAGGTTCGGGCAAGACGGCAGCCTTCCTCATTCCCATGCTCACGTATATTTCGCGGCTGCCGGCACTGAATGACGATAATCGTCATCTCGGGCCGTACTCTTTGATTCTCGCCCCGACGCGTGAACTCGCCCAGCAGATTGAGGCCGAGGCGGCAAAGTTCTGCGGGCCGCTCGGGTACACTTGCGTGTCGATTGTTGGTGGACGCAGTGTCGACGAGCAGCAGTTCAACCTCCGTGACGGTGCGCACCTTGTTATCGCGACTCCGGGTCGTCTGAAGGACATGATTGACAAGAGTATACTAGTCATGTCCCAGTGTCGCTATGTGGTCATGGACGAGGCCGACAAGATGGTCGATCTCGGCTTTGAAGCCGACCTCACCTTTATCCTCGACGCCATGCCCGCGCCCAAGGAGGAAGGCGATAAGAGCGACCGCGTAATGACTCTCTTCTCGGCGACCATGCCGCCCGCTGTTGAGCGCCTCACGCGAAAGTACCTCCGCAAACCGGCCACTGTTACCATCGGCACAGCGGGTGAGGCGGTCGACACGGTTGAGCAGCGCGTTGAGTTCGTCAGTGGCGAGGAGAAGAAGAAGGCGCGCCTGCAGGAGATTCTGCGCAGCCACGCCCTGCCGCCGCCCATTATCGTGTTCGTCAACCAGAAGACGACGGCCGACGTCGTCGTAAGATACGTCCAGCAGGCTGGGCGGGCGGCTACCACTCTCCACTCTGGCAAGAACCAGGAGCAGCGCGAGGCGAGTCTTAAAGCCCTCCGCGACGGCGATGTCGAGGTCCTCGTCGCTACCGACCTCGCGGGTCGTGGTATCGACATTACCGACGTCTCGCTCGTCATCAACTGGCAGATGACGGATACGATTGAAAAGTACGTCCATCGTATCGGTCGTACCGGTCGTGCAGGCAAGGAGGGTCTCGCCATCACGTTTCTCGATAACAACGACGAGGAGGTCATGTTCGACCTCAAGCAGGAGATCCAGAAGTCGGCGCGCTCGACAATGAACCCCGAGCTCGCACGACACGAAGCAGCGCGCCAAAAGGTCACGCGCGAGATGAAGCGCAAGCGCGATGAATTCGACGATTAGATACAGCTACCTCATGCATTACAATGCCAATGTATACAACGACGCAGTTGACGTCTACCCCATATATGGCGCACTTGGTCTCATACCTTCCCGTCCTCACCATCACTCTGTTCACCCTCACCACGGCCGAAGCTCAGCCGTGTCTGCCCACGCACGCCAACCTCCAGCCCCTTGCCGGCGATGCGCGCACGCCGCTCGCGGTCCGTGGCGGCTCGCACGTGCAGGCTCACAATGTGGTGGGTCAACTGCAGACGGCCCTTGACCTCGCTCGTCGCCGGATCGTCAGGGTCGTCGCGAACAAGGTCGCGCAAGCGCAGGGATTCTCGCACCACCCACGCAGCCTCAGGGTCATTGGACCACCCATCGTCGAGATCTGTCAGGCCGGCGCACCACAACGCGAGGAGGTTGCTGATGCGTCCATAATCTGCGTTCTCGGAGCGGATCTCGTCTTCGATGCGGTAGAGGCCCTGCAGCACACGGTGGGCAATGGGGCGCGCTCCTCCTTCCTTCTTGACGGCTTCTTCGTCGTTGGCGAGCAACAGGCCAATTGTAGTCCATCGCACCGCCGCTCGCGACGCGCTGTTTCTTTGACCGAGTGCGAGGATAGACCGGACTTGTGGCGCTAGTTCAAGCGACGCCAGTTCTTTCGCAATCATGTTGTCGTGTCGATTTTCCTTCAACACCAACTTGAAAAGTTCTGCCGTAGCGGCCTCGATCTGGCGCGACAGAGCGGAGCTGGTCGACGAGTCGCTGGCGAGGACCGCCAAGTCGCAGAGCATATACCACGCGCAGTGGGATCCCAACCATCCTTTGCTATTGTCAGAGAACAGCGGCTTACGTGGACTCACTTGGCTGCCATTGAAGTGATGCGGCAGATAAATGTGCTTGCAGTTGCTCGGTCGCGAGCGACACGGACGAGGTGTCTCTCTGATTCTCTCACCTTGGCGCCGAGCTGGTACCACGCCGAGTTCATCAGCCAGAACAGGCCGTCGGGGGGCTGGGCCGGCTCGTTGGTCGAGCTCACAATGAACTCGAGCAAGCGCTCAAGTGCCACGTAGGCCAGCTCTTCGTCACGCGCGCAAAAAGCTACGAACGTTAGCAACACGTCAGCCGCGTTAACTTACCAAGTTCAAAGAGCCACTCGTTTAGTAGGACCTCAGTTGAGGCTGGCACAGGCAGGCATGAGACGAGTTGGGCAAGCGTCGATTCGTCGTATACGTCCTCGAGCATCTCCACCGAGTGGTCCTGGTATGCGCAGCGGAGAGGGAGAAGCGGGCCCTCCGCTGCAAGCCGTCTATCTTCCTCCCAGAACACAGAGTGAACTGCCTCCCGTTCCTCCTTTCGAGCTCCTTCCCGTTGGATGCGTTGCGCCTCAGCCAGGACTGCTTCATCGACACCGCTGACGTTGGCAAGGTCAAGCTGGCGGCGTTCTGGGCTTGCCGAAGCCGAGAGGGCGGCTTCAATGTGGGCCGTCGTCATCCCCCGCTTGGTGTCGCGGTCAAGCTCCTTGAAGAGCTTGGAGTGGTTAGGGTTCGATTTGAACTTGGGCCGCTGTGGCAAGGAGGGGTCATGATCGTCGTCCGAGACCTTGGAGACGGACTGGCGCTGCCGGACCGATCGTCTCACACCAGGCGATGGGGTCCTTTGGATATCCCTGCAAAGTCAGCGTCTGCGGTGGCGAAGACCAGGAGCAGCTTACCGGAAAACTTGCGAGAGGCGGAGTTCGTCGCCATCGTCTGAATCGTCGCTGCCTTCAAGAAGCTTGATGGCCTCGAATTGCGCCAGATTATTTGCTTCGCGCTCAGCGGCAGCCGCCTGTGCACGCTCCCGCTCTTCCGCTGCCTTCCTCTCGCGCTCCTGCTCCTCAGCCAGAAGACGGGCCGTAGGGGACATCGGAGGTTGCGACGCCTTGGAAAGCGACTCGGAATGTTCAGGAGGTCCGGGACCGACGGAGGACTCGCCAGCAGTTGTCACCCCGAATTTCGACGCCACGTGAGATCGGAACGTCTTGGACGCCGTCGGCGAGACGCTCAGTCTGGTCATGGAGTGCTTCGCGGGGGTGATCAGGATGGACTGGGAGGGACTTCCAGCGAACTCCGCGAAATCGGCGTACAGGTCCAACTGAGCGTCAGCAGAAGTCAACGTTGGAGCACTCACCCCGAATTCCGAGCCGGCATTCTCGTAGTCTGTCGCATATCCACTGTCAGCTTCCTCTACCGCTTCAACCGCTGGAGGATCGGCAGGGACAGGGACGGAGCCCCGTCCTTCAGGCTGGATCATGTTGGCCGATGGCTCCTCGCGCACAACCTCTAGTCTCTCGGGGCGAAGGGTTGAATGTGCCGGCAAACTGGATGCCGGGCTGCCAGGTGGGAGCTGGGTGAGAGGGAGCGGCGTCAAGCAGCTTGACATGGAAGACGAGCGCTGATGTTGCGGAGTGCTGGGGCCAGACTGATCGGAGACAGCCTTTGGCGCAACCGGAGAAGGCGAGGCTGGTTTGGATGGTGCCCCCCTCGCCGGTGAGTGTGGGCCCTGCTGCACTGGTGTGCTAGTCTTGGGGCAGTTGGCTGGGGAGCGCATGTCGCGCGTCTGGGACCGCGGTTGGGCAGCCACGGGTGTCTGCGATCGGAGGCCGACCGGTGCAAGCGTTTTGGACTTGCGCTCCGCCGCAACAGGCGTCGCCGAGCTGTGTCCCCCGGGAGATTTCGGCGAGCGACGTTCGGCAGGCCCGGGAGTCTTGGTATGGCGCTCCACCGATTTGCGCTTCCTTGCTTGGGGTGTGTGCGATGTACCGGGTCTGGTGGGCCACTGCTGGATTGGCGTATCGACTGGCCGGAGAGCGTACTTGCCTGCCACTGGAAGGCTGCGCCGGGGTCGATTAGCCTGGTACCGGGCTGCCCGATCGGGTTTGACTGGACGAGCTAGCACACTCCCAGGGTTAGGTCGATAACTCTCGTCATCAAGGTTGGCATTGGCAGCGAACAGCCGGCGCTTGGCAGAGTGGGCGTCGGGTGCCGGTGCCAACTCCTTCGGCACGGGCTTCTTGGGCGTTGGTGTCTTTGCGAGACCGTCGAGGATAGACGGGAGTTCAGCAATGGGAGCAGGGGTCATGATCCTTTCATTCGCCCGTCTCTGGCGTTCCTGTCGTTCTTCGGGAGTCGCTGCTGATCGGGCCCTGCTGGAGCGGCGGGGGAGTCGGGTTCGAGATTCGTCCGAGTTGTCTAAGACGATAGCTGGTGCAGTAGACGTGGCGGACTCAGGGACGATATAGCTTTGAGAAGCGACAACTGCGGTGTTAGGAGGACGCGGAGGGGCAGTCTCCTCAACCAGAATGCGCCCCCGCAGTGGTGGCGCCACTGTCTCGGGCACGAGGATTCGCGAATCCTTGAGCTGCTTTCTGGGCGAGGCCGTGACGGTGCGGTTGCGAGCGCCGCCAGCAACTGGGGTCTCGTCGTCCGAGTCGGAGATGACGACGACGGGTTGGCAGTTACTTGTCATCTTACCTGGTGGTCGCCTCGCGGCAGGTGGGAGAGCCTGCACTGAGGGCTGTCGAGTCTCAGCGCGCGAGTGGGGCCGCGATGCAAGCCCGCGAGATGGCGGAGGAGACGTCGGCCGCCGGCTCGGCTGCGAAACATCGCTGAGTTCGATGGCATCCTCTGCCGACGTGCCACCAAGTATTCTTCTGGAAGACGACTGGCCGTTCCGTTTGGCTGGTGGCGCTGGCCGGCTTTTTGGCAGAGAACCGAAGGAAGGAGTGCGTTGGAACGCGGGGTAGCCATTGCGCGACGGTTCAGCGGGCGCATCGGCTTGATCGCGATTCTTGGTGCTGGGCGATGTCTTGATAAACGACATCAAGGTCGTCTGCGACGGAGTGCGCGTGTGCTGCCTTACGTTTCGCTTCGGCTCACCATAGTCGTACCCCGAGACGAGCGTCTCATCAACCATGCGGCGCTTGCCGGGTACATCTGGAGGGTGTGGCCGCAGGGGCTTGTGCCGCGATGGTCCGGCTTGCGCGTTACGCGAGTCGTTCCTCTCCAGCTCTCTTAGTGCTCCGTCCAGGTCCATATCGCCGCTTGACGACAGAGTGGAAGCGGCGTCGTTTGAAGGGGTCACGGAGGAGCCGCTCGACACGCAAATAGGGTTGCTGGAGCCACCAATGTCGTCGTCGTCGAAGGGCATCTCCGAGGTTCGAGAGGCGACACGACCTTCCCTCAGCACGCTGAGGGAAGGGTGGACGCGACGTTCAGCGCCCTTGGAGAACTCTTGACTGAGCTCGGTCAAGAATACACAACCACCTCGCAGGGATGGCAACGAGGCTGGAGAGGTCAAAGGAATGTGATTGAAGGTTGGCCTCAAGTGAGATGTTGCAGTTTGTTAAGTTGTGAGGTTGCGAGAAAGGGACGACAGTTCAACCGTAATGTTAAGACGCGATTGTGAGCCTATGACTGTACCGATCCAAACAGACAGTCATCATGGAGGAATAGTCACGTGATTAAATGATTCGGGGCACGTGTAACCCACATGGAAAAAAGATTCCGTTATTGCAATCCATAGTTGGAACGTTAGGGGAGGTATAGGGGTGAAGTGGGTGTGACACTCTAATGGCGATTATGACGTCAAGAAACGCCTAGTGAACTGTTTTGGCCTCCCCTCTGCTGCCTCTCGTCCTATAAGCCTGTGATCACGATGTGGTCATGATCATGGGTGGGTGGATAGCCCTGGAGCCGAACCCATCCCACCCCGCCCCACCCCACCTGCATATGTTCTCCTCGCTGTCGTCAGCCTTCCGGCCGCCTTGCCTGATCGGCTCCTAACGTGCCGGGTCATGGCAAGCGGACCGAGGCACAGCCCTTGGATTGTCGTGCTTGTGGGTTGGAAGCGTAAGCGGATGAGATCGAGAATCGACCGCGCGACAACAGCTGCCATGACTATTGGCGTCATCGTTGACATTCGTCCAATCCGTGGCACTCCCGCCGCCCATCCTCCCTCCTCGGTGAAGTACTCTACTGAGACAACCCTCTTCCCCAATCTCTCTCTCTCTCTCTCTCTTTTCTTCTTACATTAAAAACTCTCTCCTCACTTGTAACTCTCCCCCTCTATCTCACACCACATTTAATTTACAATGTCGTACGCCGAAGTGGCCAAGGACAACAGTGAGTAACCTGTTCCCTCTCCGGGTCCATCGCAGGTAGCTCTTGCCTGGGAAACTCGGGCATCTCGCCCTGGCTGGGCTGACCACGGTCTGTAGTCCCACCTGGGCAGATGCCAGAGCCCAGTCAGGAGCTGCGGGATGGGCTACCAGCCGTCTCAGACACCGCGACCAATGTAAGTACCCGCCATAGCGTGGCTTTAGCCACAGATTCTGCGAATATCAGCTGACTTGCCACCAGCAGGAATCTGACTCCAAAGACGACTGGGACAAGACCAAGGCCCAGGCCGAGAAGGACTGGGACGAGACCAAGGACAAGATCGGGGACACTGTGGATGAGGCCGGGAAGAAGATTAACCGCGCTGCCGACGCGGCTGAGAAGAAGGCCCGCGAGCTCAAGAAGCGCGCCAAGGTAAGTCGCCTTGGGCAGGTTACGCGGATAGAGCGTTAATGACCAGGCTGAGCTCGACGAGGCCGAGACTGCCATCGCAGCGGCGTGGGCCAAGACCAAGGACGTCCTCCTCCGTCCAGGTACCCTCGGTGGCCTTATGGGTGTCGTGAACGTTGGCCTCCTTGGTGGCATGGGCTACTGGGCGTACGAGAACCGTAACATCCCCTGGGACCGCCGCAACGTAACGGCTGCGGTTGCTGGTACCCTTGCTCTGTTCGGTGCCGAGGGGTGAGTTTCCTGATACTGAGAGAGTATTGACTTGTAAGCTTCCTTGCCGACTCTTACCTCGACACCCCAGAGGGTCAGGCAGAGGCTCAACGTGCCAAGCGGGAGGGTTCTCGCCTCTATCTCCAGACCAAGGAGGTTATCCTTCGCCCAAACGTCGCTGGTGGGCTCGCTGGTATCCGTGAGTAATCTGTAGTTCTATGTTCGCACGCTGACAGGACAGTCAACATTGGTGTTCTGGGCGCTGTTGGTTACTTTGCTTATCGGGATTGGAACAGGCCCTGGGACCACCAGGTCGTTGCTGGCGTGACCGCTGGCCTCCTTGCTCTTAGCGGTATTGAAGGGTGAGTGAGGGATGGAGACCCAGACGCCAAGTCGCAAGCTAACCTACGAAGTTACCTCGGGTCGCAATACGTCGAGAAGGAGCTCCCCAAGCACTAAGTTAGATGCGAAGCGACAGGAAGCAGTGTCAGGTATATGTTAGGCGTGTGAACACACCTCATGACTCAACATTGTTGGCTAGTGTCGAGTAGTCTGTAGTCCTCTCTGGTTTGGTATGGATATCGCATCGCTAGCTATTTTACAGCTGACAGGAACACGAATGAGTGATAAGAGCGAGTACCGAAGTGTGTGGTGCGAGTGTGAGGGGAGAACACGTTGGAGGTCCAAGACGCAATCTTGCAATGATAGTGCAAGGTGGGGGGGACACTCGGGGCTCGAGACAAGGGTACAAGGGTATAGCGCGGGCAAGGGTTACCACGCGAACGCGTTTACCCCGCACCGACCCTTATGGGATTTTTGAGCTTGAGCATTCTTGTGAATGTGGGTTAACTAGGAAGGCTAAGTAGGGTTGATTAATGGGATGACCCACGACCCCACGACCTAAAGCTTAGACCTCTTCCTTTGCCATCCTCATACCCTCCTGGCCTCCTGGCCTCCTAGCCTCCTGATCATGCACGCACGCTCTCACTCTCAACAACCTCCTATACTCTCGGTCCCATCTTGATCTTGTTGTTGCCATTCCTTCAACCACCACCATCACAAACCACCCCCGGACTCAACAATGTCCGGCGGGGGAAACATCAAGGTCGTAGTACGGTATGCTGCACCCTTCCCCAATCCCATCATCCCGTCCGGGAATCTCGATGCTGACGCCCCAGATGCCGTCCACTTAACTCGCGCGGTGGGTCCAAGCACGCCGATTACGGGCTCGGCGCCCATTTCAGACCGGAGTACTGATAGCCAGAGATCGCGCGTGGGGCAAAGCCCCTCATCCGGATGGAGGGGAACAGGACGATCCTCGATCCACCAGAGGTGCAGACCACGAGCGCGCGCGCGATCGAGAAGAAGTCGCAGGTGTTCTCCTTTGGTGAGCTCGGCCCCGACTGCGGCCCGGTCCCCACACAGTGTCAAGCTAACCACAGACAGGTCGTACTGGTCCGCCTCATCCAAGGATGACCCCCGGTTTGCGAGTCAGCAGACGCTGTTCGATGACCTCGGCGTCGAGCTCCTCAACCACAGTTTCGAAGGCTTCAACACGTGCATCTTCGCATGTGCGTTCGCAGGCCGCACGCGGCTGTGTGCAATTTGACGAGTAGTGCTGATGGACAGACGGGCAGACGGGAAGGTAAGAGAATCTCGGCATCGCACACGCATCGCCACGCTTCTTCGGACAGGTACTGATCACCACTCACAGTGGCAAGAGTTGTGAGTGTGGGAGGCAGTGACTGCGGGCCAGGGCAGGCCGTGGCCATGGCTGCGACCATGTTAATTTGCGCCAGGACTGCCCGCGAGCCATTTGCGCACACACACGCTGACATGCACAGACTCGATGATGGGATGTGCGTCTTCTGAATTGCGGCTCGGTCCCCGCACAGGCTTACGTCTACAGATGGGCGCGACAAGGGTATCATTCCGCTCTCGACCTCGGAGCTGTTCCGTCGTGTTGAGCAGCAGGCCAGCAATGATCCAAACTTGACTTACACGGTCGAGGTGTCGTACATCGAAATCTACAATGAGAAGTGAGTGGAGGCCGGTTGTGTGGAACCCGAGCTGGAGCTGAGATCAGGGTGCGCGACCTGTTGAATCCCAAGAACAAGGGCAATCTCAAGGTGCGCGAGCACCCGTCGCTCGGCCCGTACGTCGAGGACCTCAGCAAGCTGGTCGTCGAGAACGACGCTCAGATGATGACGCTCATGGACGAGGGCAACAAGGTAGGTGGCTGCCGACCGCCATGGCTGATGTGCAGGCCAGGACAGTCGCTTCGACCAACATGAACGAGACGTCGTCCCGTTCGCATGCCGTGTTTACTGTCATCGTGGGATTCCTGCCTGTGCCGAGCTGACGCCCCAGCTTACCCAAAAGCGCCGGGACCCACAGAGTAAGATGGTCGGTGAGAAGGTGTCCAAGATCTCGCTCGTGGACTTGGCCGGCAGTGAACGGCAAGCATCGACGGGCGCGACGGTGAGTGGCTTGTGCGGGCATGTTGACCCAAGGGTACGCGTCTCAAGGAGGGCGCCAACATCAACAAGTCGCTCACCACACTGGGAAAGGTCATTGCTGCCCTCGCCAATGCGTCCGAGGGTAAGGGTAGGAAGAAGAAGGAGGAGTTTGTGCCCTACCGCGACTCGGTCCTCACCTGGCTCCTGAAGGAAAGTCTGGGAGGTAACTCGAAGACAGCCATGATTGCTGCCATCTCGTGAGTCGCAAGGGCGTGTGCAATCGTGCTGACGTTCAGGCCGGCGGACTGTGAGTTCCCACACTCACTTACACTGCAGATGCTGACCGCGTATCACAGACGACGAGACGCTGAGGTAAGCGAGGCTATTGACCAGGCTGACCCCCAGCACACTGCGCTATGCCGACGCTGCCAAGCGTATTCGCACTCACGCCGTTGTCAACGAGGACCCCAACGCCAAGCTTATCCGGTGAGCGAACGCTTTGCTTCCAAGCTGACATGCCAGCGAGCTCAAGGAGGAGCTCGAGCTGCTGCGCGGCAAGGTCTTGTCGGTGTCTGCCGGAGGTCTATCTGAGGACACGTACGACCCGTCCATCCCTCCTGAGAACCAGATCGTCACGTACCAGACCAAGGATGGCGAGATCAAGCGGGTCACGAAACTGGAGCTTCAAGACCAGTTGCAAGCATCCGAGAAGCTCATGGGGGACCTCAATCTCACGTGGGAGGAGAAGGCGAGTACACCCTTCGTGGGCCGAGCTGACAACGCAGATGGCCGCTACACAGGCAATCCACGTCGCACGAGAGAAGGCGCTCGAGGAGCTGGGCATCACCGTCGATAAAGACATGGTCGGCGTCCACGCACCCCAAAAGTTCCCATCACTTGTCAACCTTAACGAGGACCCCCTCATGTCCGAGTGTCTCGTCTACCAGCTGAAGCCGGGTACCACCGTCGTAGGCAACCGGGAGAGCACGTCTACCCAGATCAAGCTCTCAGGCGAGCACATCACGTCCCATCACTGCCGGTTTATCAACATTGTGGGCCACGTTACGCTGGAGGCGTGTGAGGATGCCCGCACTTTCGTCAGTAACCCACGTCCATCTGCGACGGGACACTGACAATTGCAGGTCAATGGCAAGCGCGTGCCACCCAGCACGGTAAGAGAAGTTATTCAGAAGCGTTGCACTGACCACCAAGCCCGTCAAGCTTCTACATGGCTTCCGCGTTATCTTGGGCGACTTCCACGTCTTCCGCTTCAACGTGTGTCGCCCTGAGATTCATGACTGACATGCAGGACCCCGCTGGTGTGCGCGCTCACCGCACACGGATGTCTGGGATGTGGGGCAACGCAACGAACGGGGATCCTGGAACTCCTGGACGCTCAGATTCGCCCGCACCAACAGAGCTCATGGACTGGACGGCCGCGCGGCGAGAGGCGGCCGACATCGAGGCGCTTGGTGACCGCGACCTGGACAAGTTGTTTGACGACATTGTGGGTCCGCCTCTGAGCCTGTTAACCCCCAGGTCAAGGTCCGCACCCTCCGAGGACGGCCAGACAGTCGACTTGACTTAACCGCTGAGATCGAGTCCCGCCTGCTTGCGAACTCTATCGCGGACGAGTCTGTCGACAATAACCCATGGGAGGGACAGATAGGGAACGGTAGCCCCCTGCCGCAAGAGAACGGGAGTGAGAGCCGGGACCACGCCACAGATGGTTCGGAGAGCACCACCCGCAGCGATACGTCCCCTGCAGCCCGGTTCTCTGTCATGTCCGGCCTCTCCGATGAGTCGCTGGAGCAATTGTTCATGACCAAGCAGCTGCGGACGCTGGCACTCGAGGTCAAGCGCATCCGTGCGCAGGCCGCCGTCAGCCGCGCTCTGGGGGAGGCCCTGCCTGAAGCGGAAGAATGGACGATGCAACAGACCGTCCTCGTGCGGAAGGCCGTCGAGAAGTGGAAACAACTGCGCAACTTTGTCATGGCGGAACAGCTGCTGCACCTTGCGGCAGATGTGCGCGAGGCCAACATCATTGCGTAAGGGTTGAGTAGAGGGAACTCGGTGCTGACAGCAGACGGCAGATGGGCAGGAAGATCACGTACAACTTTACGATCATGGACGGGCCAGCAGTGTCTGCGAGGTCGGCGTTAGATGACCTGGGAGGCATCATCGAGTTTGATGACGTTGCCGACCCCTCGGCGTCGTCTGAGGCACGGGTGATGATCAAGGTCATTGACCATGAGTCGACATGTGAGCAAGTTCCAGGACAAGCCCTGACGCAACCAGCGGTGTACACTTGGAACGCAAGTCGATTCCAGCAGCAGCTGGCACGCATGCGCCAGGTCCTCGCCGTCAAGGACAAACCTAACTACTCAGTGCACCTGAGCGTGCGCGCGCCCTTCGCAGACAGCCCCACGCCCAGCTTCTCGTACATTGGTGGCGCGTACGTGCCTCTGCGCTTACTTGCCCACCAGCTGTCATACGCCGTGACCGTGCCGATCTTCTGCGCTTACACGATGGAGGCAATTGGTTCGTGCCGCGTCGAGTTCAAGTGCTCGTCGATCCCCCGTTCTGGTGTGGCTACACCCGATTCGGCTGGTCCTGTGATCCGCGGTCAGTCATTCAGCAACCACAAGTTTGGGTTCACTGTGACCGTCGACCTCGTCAAGGGTCTCACGTCCGCCGACTTTAGCGAAGTCCACGCGCAGACGCGGCTCTCGTCGCTCGTGGGCCCAATCGCTTCCGAGGACACGTTCGCCTCTTTACCTGTCAAGCTCGACGAGATGTCGGCCGGCCACCTGCAGCTTCGCCGCACGCTGTCGGTTCTTGTCACGTCCGACTTAGTGTCGCACCTCCAGACGGGCTTTGTGACGATTGAGTTCTTTGCGCGCGTCCGTAACTCGTACCTCGAGCGGCTCGAGCGCTTTGACGCGGCGAAGGAGATTTCTGACGTGCCGAACGGCGAGACGACGCCAGAGGGCAAGATTATAGCCATGAGGCAGGCCGATTCTGAGATGGCGTCGACGGAGCACCACGATGTGCTTGCCTCGATCAAAGTGCACGAGATGGGCAACGACGGCGAATACAAGCCTGCTGACGTCGAAGACGACGTCGTCCAACTTCACCTCGGCGTGCAGCGACAGATGGTTGTGAGTCTGAAGCATGCGTCAGGGCAGGCATTCAAGTGGACGCGCATCGTCCACGCGAGTGCCTCTCACGTCCGTGTCCAGACCAAGGAGCATACCCCGGTCGAGGTCCCAGCATCGGGTGTCGACCTCCAGCTCGTTTCGCACGTCGAGTACTCGTCAGACGGGACAAGCCGACTCCTGGCGCGGGGCACGTGGGACTCGGCCGCGCACCACTGCATCCACCTAGACCGACGGACGCGGGGCGAGGACCTGGCAATCGTGCGCGTAACCTTCATGGTGGATGTGGAGCGCCTCGATGAGCCGGCAGTCTTTACGATGGACATCAAGTTCAAGGTTATCGGCCGCGACTCACGGCGCAGCAGCATCAGTATTCGCAACATCTGGAGACCTCGTCCCGTCACCAGCGTGGTTGGCATATTTAGAGTCGATCTCAATCCACCCCTGGCGCGCACGGCGCGCGACCTGTGGCGCCTCGACACGAGCAAGAAGCCCGTGGCGAATGAGTCGGTCCTTGGTGGTTGGCGCCCGCGCAGCATCGCTCTTGTCCGTGAATACAGCGATCTCGCGCGTGTGCGCCGCGCTCTGGCCGAAGTCCAGCTTACGCGTGTGGTGCTCGAGCATGTCGGCGACATTGCGGCGTCCAGGAGTGATGAGACGGGGCAGCGTGCGCTCGAGGCCAAGAGCCTGTCACTGTGGAAGCGCGAGATGGACACGCGCGTCGAGTTTGACGTCAAGCGTGAGACGCCGGCCGAGAAGGAGATGGCGCAGCGCCTGCGCGAGCTCGTGCCAGACATTGAGCCAAGATTGGTGCCGACGGTGCGGTTGATTTCTCCCAAGTGAGTCTCCTCAGGCAGAACCTTCCGCACTAAAGCCAGTGACAGCATTATCAAGCGCGGCACGCTTGCGCTCCTCAAGGACTCACGGACTAACCGATGGGAGGAGGCGAACGCGGTCCTGCGGCCACCTTACCTGCATTTGCACCCGGAGCCCAACAAGCGGGAGACGCAGGTGATCAATCTGTCACAGGCGTCAGTTGTCGCGAGCCCTGACGTCGAGACGTTGCTTGGGGTGAGTTTGACTGATGAAGCTCTATCGGGAAGCCCGTTTGGGGACGTCGTCGTCTCGACTCCTTGAGATGACGACGCGATGAGCTCAGAGCACCCCGTCTACGCAGTTAACAACAGCGTAGGTACGCGTTCACCGTGTACACCCCGACCAACTCGTATATTATCCAGGCAGCGTCACAACACGAGCTCGACCAGTGGCGCACAGTCATCGGTCGTCAGCGCCGGGGTGGCTAGAGTTTGCCGTAGAGTCGAGCCTACGGCACGCCTTCCTGAGCGGCCGCCGCGCTGACGGGACCCAGCCGTAACATCAAGCCGTAGCCCTAGCCCACACGTCGCGTAGCAATAGCAGTAGCGGTACAGCAGTATACTGCCCGAATCTCCAAGAGCACCAACGACAAACCCCCATCATGTCTAGATATATCTGTTTATGTACTTGTCACGGAGTGGACAGTGTATTTGGTTGGGTCCTGTCAGCTGTCAGCTTGACAGCCCGAGTGCCGGAGATTATAGGGTGAGAAAGTAAGATGTGAGACAAGCAGGATAGTGAGGGAAGGGAGGGGAGGGGACAGGGGTGTGCCTCGGAGTGATTGCTCTTGCTGCTTGGTGCTTCTTGTCCAAATGCTTGCCTGGTCAGTCGTCAGCTACCAGATGCCACTGGAAGGCAGGCGAGGCTGCAACAGGTACAAACAACATATTACCAATTAGTAGGATTCTAGGATTGTAGGTACATGGTTGCAACCATATTCGTATGGCATGCACCCAAGGTGCAGCACCTGTGGCTCATGGCTCATATCATATCGGAACATCCAAAGTAACGGTACAGTAATACATGCGCTTTGCTTGTTTGCTCTGGCTTTGCCTTGACATGTTGACGTCGGCCAACCCCGACTTGTTTCCCCTTGCGATGCGGCCGGACGGGGACGGGGCCGGGAGCTGGGAGACAAGATGCAACAACGAGCCTTTGCATCCAAGCATCCAAGCGCATCTCATATTCCGCAACGCATGTCTGCATCACCCATTTCTCTTGTTCGTTCAAGTACCTCATCTCATCGCATCGCATCGCCTCACATTGCCTCGCATTCGCATTCGCATTCACATTCGCGAATTCACATTCGCACCCATACGCCCTTGCGTGTATCTGTTGCACGAATACAGATATACAGAATAGGAAAGAGGATTAAAGGATCACAATAAGCGGAAGCAAATTGGCCCTTGACCCGTTTACCCCTTTGAACCCCCCTCCCATTCAAGCAACTAGCAAGTCAAACCCCTTTACTCGCCTTTTCTCCAAGTTGTAAGCTGGTCAAAACGAAAGGGGGCTTAACAACCTACTAGTTGAAAGGAAAGATAGAGGGAAAGAGAAGAGATAGAGGAATACAACTTAGCGCTTGTCCTCGTTTTTTCCTTACAAGCTAGTTAACCCATTTCAAACCCAACGTCAAACGGGGCAAAACTACAGTTTGACTAAACTTGGAATTCCCTCTTCCTCTCCTAGCCTTGGTACCAAACCCAAGACAGGCTCCCCCCCCCCCCCCCCCCCCCCCCCCCCCACCCACCAAAGCAACAGTCCACAAACCACCTGGCACCTAGCCATTCAACCCACCCAATTCACCCAATCCACCCAATCCTGCCAATCCACCCAATCCATACTCTACCACTCCTGTACACCCAAGTTATCACACCACCGTACCCACCCAGTCAGCCTGTCAGCCTGTACCCACCAACACTAGACGCCAACGTCGTCCATCGCCATCCGATCCCCACTAGTCGTCGCCGACAAACCGTCCTCCATCCTTCATCCACCAGGCCAATCATTCCCCAATATCAAACGGCCTAACCTTCACCCTTCCATTCGGATCACCATATCCGACTCATGGAGACGCAATACTCTCGTCAACGACTCCACCCAGAACACATCTCAGCAGACAACAAGGACAATTACCCATCACCCGCCCACGTTTACCAGCCTGGACACCACCACTCGGCGGTGCACACCGCGCACTCGACGGCGCACCCAGTGCACCACCCGGCGCACCAGGTGCAGTCTAGGACTCGCCATTCTGTTGTGCAGCATCAACAGCATCCATCTGCACTACACGCCGAAAACTACGACTACGACCCTTCCTCCTCTTGCAATCCTCCCTTTTCCCCTCGAGACCTTGCTCCTCACCATCACTCTCACCTTGGAGAGTTACACTCTCGCGAGGACCACTACCGCCGACCAACTTTGGAATCCTCATCGTCTGGCTCATCTCGTGACTTTGTTCACGCAGGTCCTCCTCCCCTCCGCCGCCTCAGCGCGCCCTCCGTCTCTGGCCCCGGGCCAACAGAAGGCATCGCGGTTGCCGCATCGCAAGTCAGCAACCCCCACTCGGTCCCACTCGGCGAACCCTCATCCCCCAGACAGCGTGGATACCTTCCCCCGCCGCCGCCGCCGCCCCGTCTCGGTGTTCGCGCACACCCGCCCCCGGCAATCTCGATCCCTCGCTTCCCAGGCAGGTCTGGATACGAAGCGCCGCAATCAGCTCCCCTTGTCCCGCCAGCCCATTCGGCAACCCACTTTCGCCACCACCTGCACCCTCCACGCAGCGCTGGACCCCGCCCTTCACCCGGCCCCTACACCCCCTCGGGCGTGCCCGCGCCCCCGCTCTCGGCATCGGCAGCTGTTGGGCGCCGCGAAACCTTTCTAGCGCCACCCTATCCGTCGTCTGGAACGTCTTCACCCCTCCCACTCGACGACCACCGCTCCCTCCGCTCTCCTCACCCCCCTCTCACGGCCATCTACTCGCGCCAGCCTTGGCCACCCCTCCCGCCTGCACTAGAGGCCGACGAATACCACCGCCAACGGCCGTATCTCTCAAGCCCACTAGGTGACGTACCAAGCGGCGGCAACTCTGCGTCCGCATCCTCGTCGCATCCTCCACCGCACGCCTACTACTCTACGTCTACGTCTCAACATCACTCTTTGCCTAGTACATCTGCGTCGACGACTTCACACTCGCACGCCCATCCACAAACAGGCGTCCCCGTCTCGCCTGCCTACCTCTCCGCCCCCCCCCTATTCCCTGTCCCCCGCGCATCCCAACCACGCCCAACCACCAACCGTGCCAATTCTCCTCTTTACATCCCACCGCCTCTACGATTCAACTACTCCAAGTCTCCACCTCCCTACGACCCGCACACCATGCCACCAAGGAAAAAGGCTGCGGCTGGCTCGAGCGCGACTGTCACGGCGACACCTGTAAGCACGTCGACACGATCGTCGCGCAGGCTTGCAGGATCGTCCGCCGTGCCCACGAAGGGCAACGGATGGACCGCAGAGCACACGTACGACTCGTATGGCCAGCCCAAGGAGGTCATTGTCATCCAGGACAGCACCAGCCCCATCCCAAAAAAGCGAAACACACGGGCAACAGCAGCAGCAGCAGCAGCAGCAGCCGCTGCTGCATCCGAAAAGTGGAACGCAACAAATGGGGCAACCAACGGTACGGCCGCAAAGAAACGCAAGGCCGAGGAAGACGAGGCCGCCCAGGCTAAAAAGGCAAAGCCAAAGCCGAAGCCTGCCGTACGTCAACCAGCAAAACAATCCAAGCCTAACAAACAACAGGTGCCTGCAGCCGCCCAGCAGCCTGTCGCATCTTCGTCCTCTAGCACCGCAGCGCAGACACCATGGGACGACGCCGAGGGCCATTACATTGTCAAGCCGGACGATGTGATTGGCGGACGATGTGAGTGTTTGGCGGAACCGTACGGTGGCGAGTGCTGACGGCAGACAAAATTGTGCGGCTATTGGGCCAGGGCACGTTTGGCAAGGTCGTCGAGGCGCGTCACATCGAGTCGCGGAAGAAGGTCGCCATCAAGGTCATCCGCGCGGTGCAAAAATACCGCGACGCGAGCAAGATTGAGATCCGCGTGCTAGAAACGCTCAAGAAGAACGACCCTCCCAATGCCTAGTAAGCTCCAACAACACGGGAGGAAGATTGCTGACCCTAAAGCAAGTGCATCCATCTCACAGAGTACTTTGATTTCCGCAACCACCCATGCCTTGTTTCCGAGCTATACGGGATGAGCGTGTTCGACTTCCTCAAGATAAACGGATTCCAGCCATTCCCAGAAAAGCACATTCAGGACTTTGCGAGGAGTCTATTACAGAGTGTGCAATGTGAGTGGCGACGTGGCCGCTACGCGTGGGGCAAGTGGGGCGCGGCTGACTTGCGCAGTTCTACACAAGTTGAAACTTGTGCACACCGACTTGAAGCCAGAGAACATTCTCTTAGTGAGCAACGAGTCGCGGTTGACTGGGCCAAGGGTATGTTCTGCCGACCTCAACCACGCTGACCAAGCAGCGCGCCAACGCACGGTCCAAGTCGATCTTGCGAAACACCGAGATCCGCCTGATCGACTTTGGTAGCGCGACGTTTGAGAACGAGTACCACTCGTCGGTCGTCAGCACGCGCCACTACCGTGCACCAGAGATTATCCTGGGTGAGTTAATGCTTCCCTACTCTGTTCCCTCCATTCCTTCTGACGCTCAGGCCTGCCGTGGTCGTACCCGTGCGACATGTTCTCAATAGGGTGCATCCTCGTCGAGTTCTTTACGGGTGACGCGCTCTTCCAGACGCACGACAACCTCGAGCACCTCGCAATGATGGAGGTTGTCATGGGCAAGATGCCGCAGCGGATGATCGACCGGGGACGCGTCAAGAAGCCCGAGTTCTTCAAGGGCAACAAGATCGACTTCCCGAACCCCACAGTCCCAAAGTCGAGCCGCAAGTTTGTAAAAGGCCTCAAGAACATCCGCGACATCATCCCTCCCACCAGCCCCGGCAACGCGCTATTCTTGGACCTAATCTTACGCCTGCTCGACTTTGACCCCGATAACCGCGCGGAGGTTGGTGAGGCGCTCAAGCACGCCTACCTCCGGCATCCGATGCCGGATCCCCCACCGTAGAGTTGTGGTGCAGGTCGCTGTTCGGTAGAGGGTGAGCCGCGGGCTCTGTATAGTGTCATGTGATAGATAGTGATGCGCCGTAAGGCGGCCGGTTTCAATCCACCCGCGAGCACAGACGAGCCATGACGAATGTACGGACCCAGCCAACCCACCACAGGCAACCAGACAACGTATCGCGAGACAACAAGAAGTCGACCATTCCGGGTCCGAGGAAGTGCATTCGAGCTGACGCAGCGGCGATGGCTATGTCGCCTCGCTCTTGACGCTTTGCGATGACTCGCCCAGCCGCGTCTCGCGTTTACCGTCCATTCCCAACATCGCGCGGACGACTATCTCAAACGACACATAACATGGTGCCAGCTGTCTGCGAGCGGCCCCCCACCTGGTTGCGAGCAGTCAATCTTCTCGACGACCACCACCCACGACTGCAAGACAATAACGGTACTAGGAAGGGATCCGGCTCGAGCTGACTCTTGCGGCGCGAGTACTTGCGCCGTGACGCCCGCGTCCGAAGTACCCGCCCAGCGAGGAACATTGGAACTGGAGTACAACATGGCCGCAACACACGATATGCTCGCCACTCCAACTTGCGTCAGTTTCGTCTCGCCAGTGCACTGGGCCAGCTCAGTCTTGAGTAATGGTAATGATCAACATCACATGCAATAGCTACTTGTTATACTTGTATACTATAGTCTCACCACCTGCAGATTCTTGCATCAATTACGCCTCATTCTGGAACAACAACGCAGCCTCGTCACGCGTTCACGCCTCGCTGTGTACTCTGACGTCAACCGAGCTCGATCAAGCTCGGACCCGATGCCCGACTGAAAGCCCACCCACAACTAGATGCAATGTGCGCAAACAGCGCGGCAGAGCAGGCACTCGGAATGTAAAATGTGGGGCGGGGGCAAATTGCCCATTACAAGCTGCCTTCCGTCATGTCATGTGCAGTTGTCCAAATGATCAAGAAGAGGGGAAGTCATGCGCGGACAAGAGGTAGTGGGCGCGGTGGGCAGGCTGTATGTGTTGGTGAGGGCGGGCGAGCGTACGCTCGCAACGTGGGCACTGAAATTACTGGCGAAATGGGTCAGTGTCAGATGAGGACCGTAAGTGTGAGCATGGGTCAGCCTTGGCATCGGCATCGACATCGGCGATGGTCAGCCGAGCGTGGTCAGCTTGACAGCTTGGCAGGTCGTCAATGTGCAGGTGTCCGCGACGAGCCTCACAACCACGTCGTGAACTGCCTCGACACCATACACCAGTGATCCTTTGCCCCCGCACTCGGACCACGGGGCGTCAGACAGGAAAGATGTCGGGTATCGCTCGCGGGCCGACGGTGCTTTTAACAGCCGATGTCTGTGCTTTGGTCTCGTCTCGGGGTTGGGTGTTGACTGCTGCTGCTGCTGCCGCTGCTTTGCTTGGTGCTTTGGACGCTTGCTCGTTCTCGCGGCTCGCGGCTCGTCGCGGCTCCGCGATAGGTCTAGCTATTCATTGCATATACAGTCTAGTAGAAGTACAGGCGAAGAAACGCTTAGCACTCCTGCTTCATGAAGGTGATGAGGTCGTTGCGGTCCTTGCCCTTCTTGAGGCCGGCGAACGCCATCTTGGTGCCGGGGATGTACTTCTTGGGGTTCTCGAGGTACTGGGAGTTAGCGCGAGCAGTGGGATGAGGGGAAAAAAAGCCGAGAAACCCAAAAGAACGAAAAGGAGAGATGAAGGAAAATCGCGACGCAGAGCGCAGAGTACAGCATGACCAGTCTCATGAAGGATCAAGACGAACGGCGACGAGGTGCAGCGCACCCTCCGTCGCCCACCTCACACTTCGAGTACCGCCCCATCCGTCTCCTCTTTTCCTCCAGCTCCCCCTCGTCGCTGCGCGACGTCACACGCCAACTCACCTCGAAGAGGGTGTTCTCCTCCCAGGTCACGCCCTTGTTAACGTTGGCGGCAGTGTACGAGAAGCCGGGAGCCTGGCCAGACTTGCGACCGAAGAGACCGTGGAGGTTGGGGCCGACCTTGTGGGGGCCGCCAGACTCGAGGGTGTGGCACTGCGCGCAGCGGGTCTTGAAGAGGTTGGCACCCTTGCCAACGTCACCTGGTAGGTTAGCTATAATCTTGCAATCTTGCAACCCCAACAGCACAGAGGTGACAAGCAGTGACTGGGGCATGTGCCTGTGCGTGTGCATGTGATTGTGCGTGCAAGGGTGCTGGTTCTGTAGAGGAGGAAGTCGCAGTACGCACCGGGAGCGAACGAGTCCTTGGCCATTTTTGATGATTGTGATGTGTTGAAGCAGATGCGGAAAAGTTGGAGTGGGGTTGGCTCCTTTCATATGGCCCATGGCCCAATCCGTTTTAGTTGAATCCCTTTGACGTACTTGCACCTCAAACTTAGACCTACCTACTTTACCTACTAAAACGGGAGTTTGCCCGGGTTCCCCCGAGCACAGACCGACGAATGGCCGCCCTCCTAATGGACATAAGGCGGATCTCCCTGTCTCTCCTGTTTCTCCTGTTTCTATCTTTTTTCCCCTATATCCTTTCTACACCGGTTTAGTACTCCAATCCACTGCGAGCCATGCTATGCTCTGCTATTGTGCCACTTTATTTTAAATGGTTATACATTCGGAGGGATGATAGAGGGAGGGCTTCGGACCTTTGAGACCTTGCAGACCCTTTGTTCGCCTCGGCTCGGCAACAAGTTTCACCCCACTCAACTAAAATCAACCAATAAACAACCAACAAAAGTGCTCAAAAATCAAACAGGACTAACGGAATCAATTTGACATCATTACACGCCTACCTCATCCTCAACATGTCAATTAGGCGCCAGAGACATTAAGGCTCACAAGAGCTAGGCACACAAACTCCCCATCCACTCACGCCTTGCCTGAACCACCTTCAACATCTACAGCGACCACTCGACCCCTCATCAACAGACAACACAATGGTGAGATCAAAACAAGATGACCAGCTGACAGACAGGGCGGAGGAGTGAGTATGCCCGAGAGGGATTGGAGCGGGCGACAGCGTGATGAGGGATGAGGGATGAGGGATGAGGGAGGACTTGCGCTGAGCGCGCACCTTGCTCGAACCCCGGACATTACTTCCCGACTCGCCAGACTCAGCACCATTGACAGCACTGACATGCAGGCACAGTACCCATACCCGAAGGAAGTGTGGACGCCCTCCGGCGGCTGGTGGACCCGGCCCCGTAACTGGGCCGGCAACACCGTCATCGCCGTCGCTGGCATTGCTGCCGTGACCTACGCTACCTGGATGGTCAGCGCTCGCAACGAGGTGAGTCGGGGGGAATATAGGGGCTTGGGAAAGACGTGAGGGGGATACCCGACCTCATGAGACGGGCAAGGAAGAGGGACGCCGGAAGCCAGAGCCAACGGCTTGTACAACTGGCGGCCAGAAGCTCTCTCCAAGAGGCTATCCAGTTCTCGGCTGCAGAGTTGTTCCGAGTGCTGGCGGGCTGTGTATGGGCTGGTCCAGCCGCCGCTGTATCCGAGTTCGGTACCGGGCACGGTCCGCGGCCTGTCGACTGGGCCGCCGAGCCGAGGCCATGCGTCATCGGCTCGCCTCGCACATCCCCGAGCCATCTACATAAGCCTAAACGACACCCTCCCTCCCCCCCACCCGCATCACTTCACACGCGCTAACGCCAGGTTCGCTACATCGCGCCAACCAAGCCAATCCCCTCGCAACGGTGGTCGCCTCAGGCAGCCGCAATGGGCGTCCGTAAGGAGGATTAGTTGATGCAAGATGAACACGGAATGGGCTTGGCGCGGGTGCGCACTACTGACTTTACACATCTCTTTCTCCATGTAGTCACGATACCCGACTCTGGCAGACAGCGGCCCCTTGCTGGCACGCCAGTTCGCCTCTACCCTCAACTTGCACTCTCTGATATCCCCTCCTGTTTACCATCCGTCGCAGTCCCTTCCCTATGTCGCACCCTCATCACTATGGGACACATTTCAGCCTGCCACACCTCTTCCAAACCACCTCAACCCGCATCCCATCCTCCATCCTCACCTCTCAACATACGTACCAACCCTTGCCTAGCTAACGCAGATGCCTGCCCCTATCCCCGAGCCCCCATAGCCTCAGAGCACGAGCTCCGCGAGCGCCTGATCTCTACAATCCGGGCCCTGCGCCTCGTCCACACACCGCCCGTGCAGAGTGGCAGTACCTGCCAACATCCGCCGAGGCCGCCCTCACACTCATGACGCTCTGGGGACTCATCGGCTACCTCCTCGAGAACACTCCGCTGCATCCCAATAGCCGCGCTCTGCTCGAGCAGGTCCGCGAGATCCAGGATCCATGGCTGGTGCCTGAAGATTATCGCTCCTTGTTCTGGGACCCGGTCTCGCTCCAAGTGATAACGCCAGAAATGCATATGTACGATATGACAACATCAGTCGCTCTCCTCGTCCTCCTCATCATCATCGCGCAAGCCTGTGACTCCCTCACTGGAGTCAGCTTTGTCACTCCTCCTTTCCCCTCCCTCTTTCCTTGGCGCTCCCCCCAACTCACCTCTCAAGTAGCGCGCCGAGTCCAGCTGCATACATCGGCTCCAAGTCCACGCGGACCCAGTTGTGCTTTAGTTCACCGTCGCGATACACCAGTAGCGTGGGAAGAACGTCGGGGTCGGCGCGCACCTCGTCATCATCCGAGTCGTAGTCTACGCGCGTGTCGTCGGATAGAAGGGAGAAACCGATACGGGTAGCACGCGCCCGGACGGCCGGGACACCCGCGGTCGGCAACGCGGCAAGGAGCGCATCGCAACGCGACATGTCCTGTGGTCAGCTGTCCATCCTCCCACCTCCTTCTTCCTTCCCAATCTCCCCTTCCCACCTCCACCAACCCAACTCAACTCACCGGCTCATAAATCGCCACCAGGACCCAACCCCTCCGCTCCACAGCCCCAACATATGACGTCCTATCGACCTCGCGCACCGTACTTCTCTTGAACGCGGCGATCCGTTTCCGCCTCAACACCTCAAACTCATCCTCGCTCTCCATTTGAAGGGCCTCGAGCGCGCGCCGCGCCTCCTCCTCCCGAAACGATGGGGCGACGATTGCCCGCCGCTCCTGCTCCGCCCGCGTGAGCTTGATCGCGTCCGCCGTACGTTGTCTCGCCGCGGCAGCAGCAGCGCGCGCATCGTCTCTCACTCCTTTGGGGCCGGTTTGTCTACCGCTGTGTTCGACGCGCTCAAGGTCTGGCGGGCCGCGAGCTGGCCGACTCAGAGGACCAGGAGAGAGAGCGCGCACAGTTCCCTGCCGCAGCTTGCTCGGAACCTCGTCATCGGTAAGTTGGAGCTCGTCGTCGGTCGTGCTGAGGAGCGCCACGTCCATGATGAAAAGTGTGATAGGACAATTGGGACAATGCGCCCAACGCCAAGGCGTCAATATCTCGAGGGATACATTCCGCCCGGTTATCGCCGTCAGGGTCAGGCACATCCAGACTGGTGGTTTGAGGCAGGGAGTGGGGCAGCTTGTACAGGAACTCAACTTGCATTTGGGCGTACGAGATGTTGAGGGAGCATCAAGACATCGAATTGGATCACAACACTGCTTTATTACTAGATACAATACACAGCAAAACTCTCAGAATCAGGCCGGCATTCAGTCTGGCGGCAGAAGATGTTTCCAACTGAGACCTGTGAGGCGTCCCTCTGTCCTGAAAGCATTCCATATTCGCCACCGGTGTTGACCTCACCACTCCCCTGTTCAAGAGTCGAGCGGTGCCATAGCCAGATTTATCATCTTTTGTAACCCTATGCGCGCCTTCTCGTGTTGCGTCGCAACAGCTGTGCCCAGGTTGTGCTCAGCTCGTAACAGCCATCCCGCTCAACTCCGAACCCACCAGTTCCGTCTCCTCCTGCAACTCCTCCCCCTCCTCGTTCCCATCCTCCGACTGCTCCTCCTCCTCGTCCTCCTCCTCCTCCTCGTCCTCCTCCTCCTCGTCCCCTGATTCATCCTCCTCCTCGTCCACGTCCTCCCAGCCATCCTCGTCATCATCGTCCTCGCGCCAGGACACGTCCTCGCCCATCAGCCCAGCGACACCATCAAGGACATCTTGCCAGTCAGTCGGTCCCTCCGGCTCGTGGTGATGGACCCCAGTCCAGTCATAAGGCTTATCCGCTTCCGCCCATGCCTTCGCGTACGGCCGGTGGAGCAAGGCGGCACTTGGACGGAAGATCCATGCCTTGATGCAGCCCCCTGACGTCAGGTTGGGCGTCAAGTGTACTCACAGTTTGGCCTGATCGGGAATGGCCAGCTGTCGTCGTCACGGTACATTTCGTTCATGTCTTCGTAGGAAATGGTGTCGTCTGGCATACCCTTGTCCCAGTCGGCCATGTACAACCCGCGGGTGTCCATGACGACCGACGACTCGTCCTGGATCATTTCTAGCGACGAGACCTCGAACGCATAGACTGTTGCGGACACTTTCATGTCCTCGCTGCCAGTCCATGGCATCGATGGCAGCTGATTGGTGTCGAGAACGAAGACAACGGACTGAGATTAGCGTTGAGAGCGCTGTCACGCACGTGCGCAGCGTGGAGTGCAATGCGGTTGCCATAACACGCGACCACGTCGTTGGTCTCGTAGAAGCCGATGACGATCGTGTGCCGACCGATGTAAGCCGTCCGCTCATGTGCCTCTTCAATGTCGCAGACATCACGCAGTACTCGACAGTAGTCGCGCACGATGAAGATCGCTCCCTGGCGTCCACGGATGACCAAGTCGTTCATCGTGAATGAGACGCTGTAATGAGCACAACTCGGCCGTACACTCACTCTTGCAACCAGGCGTTCATCCCCTCGAATTGGAAGCCCTCCTGAAGATGCCAATTGTCACTGTCATCCGAATCGTACTCGTTCCAATCGCTGGGATACGCGAATCCATGCTCAACCGCCTCGGAGAACTCGTGCGAGTTGGGGTGCGATCCAATCATGTCCCATTCCAGCGTCTGTGCCACCTCGAAGCCCGGAGGTCGCGACTTGGGTTCCCCCGGGAAGCGGAGACTCTCAACGCCATATGGGTATCGCGGCTCGACAGCGTACCCGAGTCCCGCATGCGTGAGGTAGTCTGCACACGGGTCAGGGTACGCCGCGAGCTTCTCTCCGGAGTGAGCGAAGATGTGCACCTGGTACTGTGTGACGACGAAGAGGTGGTCGTCAGTAATGTTAACCGACTGCGGTCAGCGCATGCAGAAGGGTAGACCCCACCCAGACCTTGGGTTCCTTGCGCCGCAGGTCCCGGTCGCCGAGAAACGGCGAATCGATGGTGTCCAGGTGTTCGAGCGAAATAGAACTGCGTTTCCCCTGGTCGAGGTCGATAAGATGAGCAGCCGTCTTGTTCGCAGTGACGAGGAGACCCTGTCCACGGACGAGCTTCACGGTCATCACGTCGGAAGATCTAACGCCTTCGTCGGAAAGATGAAAGGCAAACTCGAGCGGCCCACGATTGCGCCACACGGCAGTGGTGCGCACGGCGGCTGTAGCAGTACGGAACACCGTGACGGTCCCGAGTGGGGAATACTCTCGTCGGCGGTCGCGAGGTGAGTCTGGCATGAGCCACCGCCGAATCGCCACCCACCTCGTGTATGCTGAGAGACAGCGACGTATCCAGCGCCGACGGAGATGTTAGCGCCCGGCTTCATCCCGGGGATCCGCTGCAGTAGATGCCCCGTGTACTTGTTAAGGACAAGGAGGGACTCTTCGCACGACGTCATGCTTGTCTCGGTCAGGGCGTAGATGAAGTCTTCCCCGTGGTCCATGTAGATGGAGCGAATCTTGAATGCGGGCGCCTTGACGAGCGTCTCATATCCGAAACGCACTTTCCAATCTTCTGCGAGCCAGCCGTGGTCGAGATCTGCATCAGAGTCTCCAATCATTGGACTTACATGCGCGCCGGCAGTCAGCGGCACTCGCTTCGCCAACCAGATCGCCGGCGTAGTCCTCGCCGCGCGCGAGGGCGGCCCGTTTTGCGTGCGCGTGCCGATGTTCGCGGACGTCAATGCCGTCTCGTCGACAGATTCGGTGCCACACATCGTGCTCGCGGACAAAGTCGCGCCAGGAGCGCGACACGCTGTCCACGTGGATAACGTCGGCGGGCGCGAGATGCTCGAGGACGAGGAGGAAGACGTCCTCTCCGAGGGTTGCGATGGGGTCTGTGGTATCCATGGGGTTGATGATGGAGAGGTGACAAGAAGTGAAGGGGTTATAAGGTTGTGGGGTTGGTTGCACAGCCTAGATCCCGATCAGGAGGAATCATCAGAACGCCTCTCAAGAGCCAAGAGGATTCTTCAGGCACCGGGGAAACACCCATGACGCGTGACGCGACTGATAAGAATCCCTAACGTTTCATGCGCAATGACCGTTAGGATTAGGATGCTGGCTATTAGATTACTAAAGTTGACCGGACTTAGCTGACGAGGAAGGCATGTTGCTCGTCTTCCTCCCATCTGCTTCTCTTCTCATCACTGAAACAATACCGTCATGCGGCCTCCTCCGTCTTTTAACTTGAACAAGTGAACAAACACATACCGAGAGCTGGCCCAGGAGCAGACTCACTCGTGCAACAACCAGAAACTCAACACCGAACGCCAGGCCATACCCAGTCCTCAACATCTGCGACAGCGACGCCTGACCGCGCCTCTCGCGCAAAGCCTCTTATGCTGCTGGAAGCAGCGAGTGGCGCCTCGCGATACCGGAGGATTTTCGGCTTGCTCCACGAAGTGTACGAAGCGGGCCCGGGCCATCGTCGAGGGCCTCGGCCAACCGTCCTCCAAGCGGTCGAAGGGCTGAGCCCCATCCCCGCCTCTACCAACCAGTCCCGTGGTCGCTGCCCCCACATGGCTGTTCTCACCTGGGCAGCCTCTCCGCCAGGTGCACAGGACACCATACCTGAGCCGCCTCCAAAGGCAGAAACTGATCCACCTGACATATCTCGTGGACACACCCGGGCTTGACGATAAGCCATCGCAGTCCGACCTTCATGTACAATCTCCTTCTGTTCTAAGCTCTTAAGCAAGCTTGCCCACTTCACGCTCGAGCCGTACTTCCGTCTCAACCCCCGTTGATGAACCTCTTCGCAGCCGATACTCACTCTCACCCCCCTCACCTTCACTGTCGCCGCCGCCCCCTCTCAGTCCCTCGCAGACCCCTGCGCGTTACATCAGTGATGACTTCATGGCAGACATCACCTCTCCACCTGATCTCAAGCTATTCCAGATGTCGGCGGAGCCGGTTACTGAAGATGTGCACCTTCTTTGCGACATGATACCGCTTGATGGAGCCGAGGTGCTCCCCATGTAATTCGGTTCGTGGGCAAGCAACTGACCTACTCAGCAGCACCTATCGCCTCAAGACACCACAGTCTGGGTTCGGAGTCTGCGTTCGATAAACTCCACGGACGGGGTGTCGTTGACCATGCACGCAAGTCTAACCCAATGCTTACGCTGACGTTACAGGATGACATGCTGTTGACATTATGCGTGCTTGTCAGTGTCAACATCACAGTGACAGGTATCACCGTCAATTGCAAGGGCTTCCTCCAGTGCGCCGAGGAAAAAGCGGACCCCAAGGCAACTGATAGAAAGGTTCTCGGGGACGGCCACGTTCGCCATCGCCCACATTGAGGCTGCGCGGATGCAGTGACTCGCGCGTCTTCATGGAACGCTGCGCTCGCGGTACTCTGCACCATCCTCGCTATTACCCTGGGATTGGACTCACCAACATAGCTCGCCGAGTCGCCCTGCATCACTATCTCAAGAGGAGCGCCGCCAGCATCGAGTGCGCCTCGTTCAGACCTAGCTCAGCGACCTTGGCCCCTCCGCCCGCAGATGAGAGGCGGCCCTCCAGAGTGCAACACACGGCGAGCCCATGGTGTAAGGCCTCCGAATCGTCCTCGAAGAACGGCCCCGCCCCGTGTGGCCGCTATATGTGTCCAATCCGGCCACACAGCATTTCGCCGTCCGTATCCCCGCCTGGGTCAACAAGGAGTTCCTCAAGCCGCCCTTCATGTTCCGCTGCGCATACAACGATGAGCGCAAACTGGCCAAGAACACCAAAAGTAATCGCCGCCCCCGCCACTCTCTTCCTCAGGCGTACTGGAACTACGAGGTGCCGGCTGACACCGTTATTCCGTCGTGCATAGCCCGCATGACTATCAAACCCCCGCCGCACGTCGACCAGATGGAGGGACCCCCCCCCCCCCCCCCCCCTCATGTATCCGCGAATCTTCGAGCAGGTCGAAGCGAGAGAGAGCGACATCCTCAAGAGGGCCTGCGTCCATTTTCAGAGCATGTTCGTCGCCATCCACCGGACAACAACGTGGCAGTAAGTCTACTGTGGGGCTGCTGATCCAGGCCATTCTGACCCAGGAGCGGGACGATACTCGTGACCAGAAAATCGAGCCCACATAGCAGCGCAACAACACAGGTATGGGTAGGATGGTGGTGGACGCCACGAAGGCAGGGCGTTGTCTGGGCCACCGCGCCACGGCAGGGCGCAGCGAACCGAAGTCGAAGGCCGAACCGGCCGCCGATATTAAGCAGAACATCAAGCGCCTCAGCAATGGGAAACAGGGCGGACGAGTGAGCCGATAGAAATATATCTGACCTATACGCAGTGTGCCGAATGCCGTATCAGTTTATGAGATGAATGCGCCTCCGATGCCAGTGGCAGTGGCGCAACCCTACATTCCGTTCTGTAGGCACCGAGATGACGATACGTCAGCCTCAGTTGAGATTGAATCCGGTTTATGGAAAGGAGTCTAAGCGTTGTCCCTTGGGTCTTCATTTCGGAGGCGGCCGTTGCGATCTCATAACTCTCACGCCCATGTGTTCAGGAGAGCGCAGTCCAGGAGGACGTTTGGCTGAGGTTGTCAACAGTTAGGAAGGTCGGAAGAGCTTGAAGAGTCAATTTTGGACAGGAGACGCCCGAATCAGCAACAAGATCTGCAGGCTAAAAGAGGAGTGTCGAGCATGCACTCGGTTCTGAATTTGGAACGAGATTGATCGCTAGATCGACGCGATCGACACAGGTACGATACATGGGTACAGCATGTACGCAGCTGTGTTGCCCATTTGCCCATGTGCGCAGCAGGGCTCATCGCCAGATCGCCGGATCACCGAGGTGGATGTGGCCTCGATCACACGGTCTGTCTCATGTCCTCTACTGGCCCATAATCCCACAATACAACATTACTTAGAGTGGCAGCGGATCCGTGCATCTGCAAATCAGTTCTAACCCCGCTCGGGCCTCATTCCCACCCACGTGCTCGCACTCTCATATTGGTATTCGCACTTATCAAGTGCGATGCGTCGAATTGGACCAGTTTACGGTCATTTGGCACGGACCTGAAACGTGTCGAGGTTGACCATCCGACAGTCTACTGACCTTTAAAGGGTTGGTTGGGTAGGACGGGACTGAACAACCCCCTACCCCGAGGATCAAGGAACACACAACTCATCCACGGTTGTTAATAATTAATAACAGAGAGTAGTGAGTGGTAGAGTGCGCCATTCGCGTCACGCAGCAGCCCTCGATCAATTCAAAACTCAGTTGAGCCTAGGTCATCCCACGGTCCACTGCTTTAGGGTAGCGTCTCAAACTAGTCCCGCTCCGACTCTGAGCTTGTTATTTAAGGAGAGCTCCAGAGTAATGGAACCAGGGGAGGAGCGGATCCAGACTCGCGGCACGTGTGACGCGGGACTGCGGTCAGAGCTACAGGAGTCGGTTTGGGCCCGAGTGGGACGAGCCGCCTTGGCAGGCATAGCAGGTGGCCGCTTGTCCTTTACCAGACAGCAGTAGACTCTATGCCGTCCGAGGCGGACACATGACGAGCATGCATGTGTAGAGCGACACGTGAGATTGCTGTGCTCGAGAGAGATGACGGAGGTAGAGTGCGCGCTAATGTTGTGGCTTGGCGCAGGCACTTTGGCGTCATATGCTTGGAGACGGAGTTGTTGCGGCATGCGGCCCTTTTAGGTCGTTTTGGTCCTTAATATGGATCTGGAATCAAGCAGGCAATTAGGCATGTAGCCAACCGCCCGAGTTTGTAATTTGTAAATTTTCAGGGTCTAGCTTTGATTCAGGTATATGAGCCAAAGGGGCGGTTGTAATATTCAGGGACCACAAGTGACAGGGCGGTTTGATGGATCGGAGTGTGATCAGGGTTATGATGTCATTGACAAGCCAAACCCTATAGCTTTGTTTTTGTCTGGCCGTCTCTCTCTCTCAAACTATACCCCAATATTCAGCTGCCAAGCCTTAAGCCTCACAATCACATCCTCTCATTCCTCTCATACATCCTCTCCCCCATGTCATTATGCGCAGTCTCTAGGTATAAATCCCCAAGCTTAATCAAAGGATCCGCAGCAGAGCATCAGTTGAGGGATTAAGGATCGTGAGGATTGTCTCACAACACTATCAAAGTCGCCACCACTAAGTCTAAACCGCATCCCACCCACCCCTTCTTTTAATTGCCTGTAACGCTCGCCCCGCCTCTCTCAAAGCTAGACCTTTCCCCGTTCATATCAATCATCTCTCTTTTCTCTTCTTCTCTTCTCTTCTCTCACCTTTCTGTTCAACCCTACAACAGCGACACTACTCCTCACACCGACAACCCACACCAACACGACATCATGATCATCGGAGGCTTCACAGGCTTGCTCTTGCTGGTCGCTTGCGTGCTGCTCATCTTGGCAAGCGGTATGTCGCCTTGCTCTCACCCAAGCTAATTCTAGTGTCCACGCCCATGATCAACTCACTCACCCTCATGACGGTCAACGACCCCGTCTTTGCGCAGCTCGGCGCGTTTGGCTACTGCATCCGCAACAGGTGCTCGAGTTCAAAGCTTGGGTATGACCTGACCTCGATTGTCAACCAGCTCTCTCTCGGCCAGTCGACCAAGGGTACCGGCGTCATTGACGGCGTCTCGGACAGCGCCGCCAAGTCCCTCACCGCCGTCACCAAGGGCTTTATCCTCCACCCCATTGCCGCTGCCCTCGCGCTCCTCGCGATGATCACGGCCTGTGCCGCTGACAAGATTGGCTACCTCTTTGCGTCACTCCTCGCCCTGCTCGCCTTCCTCTCGTCTCTTGCCGCGATGCTCATCGACTTTGTCGCGTTCGCCATGGTCAAGAACAACATTGGTGACGCCGGCGGCCACGCCAAGTACGGCACTGGCACATGGCTCACTCTCGCCGCCACCATCCTTCTCCTCGTTGCGATGCTCACTTCCCTCGTGTCGTGCTGCTGCGGCCGCTCGAGCAAGCACAAGCGCCGCGAGGAGGAGCTTCGCGAGCAGAACGCGCTTCACGGTGGGACCGAGAAGCCGCGCCACTTCTGGCAGCGCGCTCCCAAGCACGACCCCCACTACACTGCCGAGTACGAACCCCATGGCCCCAATGGTGGGTATAACTATGAAAGCAAGGCATAAGCTCAGGGGCTAAGCCGTTGGTGTGCCCCCGCGCCGCCACTTCTGGAGCCGCAAGGCCACGACCATGCACGATGAGCGTGTCGTGTAATCCGCGACTCGCACCCACTCATGCTCCACCCTTTACGATAATCAACAAACTTTACCCACCCCCTAGGTGGTTAATATATACGGAGAACAGTTAGGAGTCAAACCTGTAGTGTTGCGTCCGTACATGTATGACGTTCCATGAGCTCACAAGCAATGGACATTGTTCTTTGCCCTGTCGATGATAAGACGTGCATAGGCGGTTGACTAACCACTTGCAATGAGGTCCATCACTGGATCAGTTTGGCGCACAGGTAAGCCGATCCTGATGGAACGTGCGTCAGTGGGGAGGAAGCAACCCAACGCCCGTCGATGCGTTGATGCTTTCAGGCTCCAGCATCCGAACAAAGCAGCCCCATGTCGCATGCGAACCTTCTGTACATACTGTAGATACACACAGGTCTGGGCTCTGTCGTGAAGCGAATGTGCCTGCATGGGACAACTTGCATACAGGCACCCTGCGGAATGATCGCTAGGATACAGTCCTTTACTGCCACACCACGACCCCAAACTCAACAGAGTGGGGCAGGCTTCTCAATCTGCACCGCCACACTCAGTCAACATGCCAATGCCTCTCCTTGAGATAAGGACACCATACGTCACAATTTGGTTTGAGGACAGATCCGGCAAAGTCGACCACTGGTCCATACACAGCTCGTCTGGCTGATGTCTCTGTACCTCGCTGACGATCTCTCAGTCCTGCTTACTCGTTCATGGACGTAGATTGTCGAATACACAGACAGATGTGGCACTACGCGACTACTTGAGATGTTAGTCTGCTTCTCTACCCAGTCCAGTTTCAGGTAATGTACTCTTGATCCAGCCATCAAGGAAAGGATCAAGGATGCGTGAACCATTTCCGAGGTTGATGAGAGTGGAGGGATTTCGGCTTTCACCAGTCCCCACAAGAGTCACCTCGGCTGACCGCCTAGCTCTGGACTGCTCACCACCACTCGCCCACCTCGCCTGTTTCGATCTCAAGAGGTTCGAGTTGGTTCAGTCACTGTCCACCTCTCTCACACTGTGCCTTTGGCTTTCCCGCTTGCTCGCCGCACTCGCTCTTCAGGAATGAATGACTGCACACTGACATGACAACAATCTACCGAGCTACCAATATACCCTTTTTTACTGCTCGTTGATGAACGCGGCGGCAGCACCCATGCCCGAGCCAATGCACATGGAAGTGACGAGCACCCGGCCGCCGGTCCGCTTGATAGCGTTGAGACCGGTGGCGACCTGGCGGGCACCAGTGCATCCGAAGGGGTGGCCGAGGGCGATAGCGCCACCGTTGACGTTGACCTTGTCACCGTCGAGGCCAAGGGTGTCAATGCAGTAGACCATCATGGAGGCGAAGGCCTCGTTAATCTCAAACACGTCGACGTCGTCCTTGCCGAGACCGGTACGCTCATAGAGCTTGGGGATGGCAAGCGAGGGTCCGATACCCATAATACGGGGAGCGAGGCCAGCAACAACGGTAGCAACGTGCTTGGCGAGGATGGGGAGACCGAGCTCCTGCGCCTTACGGCGAGTCATGAGGAGGACGAAGGCGCCGCCGTCGGTGATCTGCGATGCGTTACCGCCGGTGGTGTGCGAGGGAGCCCACTGGGGGAAAGCGGGGCGGACCTTGGCCAGCGACGCGGCAGTCGTGCCAGGCCGGATACCGTCGTCGAGCTTAACCTCGACGTACTTCTTCGATCCGTCCTTCTGCTTCTGGGGAACGACGATGGGGGCAATCTCATCAGCAAAGATACCCGTCGCCTGGGCCTTCTCGGCACGGTTGTGCGACTTGAGCGCCCAGTCGTCCATGCGCTCGCGCGAAATGTTAAAGTCCCCAGCAACGTTCTCTGCAGTCCAGCCCATGGGCAGGAGAGCGTCCTTGGTCTCCTGGGTCGAGATGACCTCGTCCGAGAAACCGAACGACTTGCCGTTGTCGTGGGTCAGGTCGTCGTAGCCGACAGCGAGACCGATCTCAATCTCGCCGTTGCGAATCTGGTTGGCAATGTTGGAGACGGCCATAAGACCAGACGAGCAGAAGCGGTTGATGGTCTGGCAGGGGACCGTGTTGGCTGAGGTTAGCATAGCCAACGCTTAGTACTCACGGAAACCGGCGGCGAGGGCAGCGACACGGGCAGTGTTGGGAGCGTTGGGCGTGGTCACGGTACCGACGCAGATGTCTCCAATCATCCCGGGGTCGATGCCAATGTTGTTCTTGGCGGCGACCATGGTCGCGTACAGGAGCTCATCGTACGTCGTGTCCTTGTACGCGCCCTTCCTGGCCTTGCAGAGGGGAGTGCGCTTGGCGCAGGTGATGACGACTGGTGTGAGCTCGGCGAACCAAGGGAGGGGGAGGGGGAGGAGAGACAAGGCGGGCCGGTGAACAGGCTCCCGAGCAGCGCTAACGAGGAGTACAAGAACAACGCACCATCGTCGGCGTGCTTGGCGAACAGGCGCGCGCGGTTGTCACCTTTGAGGTGGTCGGAAACGGTCTGGATGCGGGAGGTCATGGTGTCTGTTCTGTGTGTAGTGGGCAACTACTGAATCCAAGCCAGTCTCATCACGCTTATAAGATGGGAACGAGGCGGGAAGACCGGTACAAGGTGGGTTTGTAAGCCGGGGTGTATGACTATGTAGGTACTATTCAAGTGGGCAATATGGCTTTGCGGCTTCAGCCGCAGTCTTTACTTTACCTTTCAAAAGGGCCTCCTCAGTATTTCCGCTACTTTTCTCTAGATCTCTGCCTACGGCCCTGCTCTTCACCGAGCAAACCAAGCCATCATGCTCCCCCGGCTCCCATAGGAAAATGTCAGCGCTCGGTGTAGACCTCTGCAAAGACACCAAAAATCGCCGGTTAAAACACACTTAACCGGTCACCGGCCACCGGTACACGGTATACACGGACGTATCCGGGGCACGGCCGCCATTCTGTCACTTAATTTCGGCCGTTCAGTCTGTCATGATGCTATGGTCAGATCATATTCCATGTTCCACAACCTGCTCCATCCGCATCTCACGACGCATCACATCTCAGTTCTCTACTCGCTGATCGCTGCTTGCGCTACTGTCTGCCATCGAGACCCATGTCACATCTCTCATCGCCTAGCAGTATCGCGAGAGCGGGGGTCTGGCGCGCAGCGTCGTGCGTCCGCCACCTCGCAGCTCTCAGGTCCGGCTGCTGCGCCGAGATATCACTGCCTCGTTGATGTCCTACGGACCGTCATGCCAGTCTGTCGTGATGCTAACCAGGACGGTAACCCCACCCTGCGGAACTGGAACCGGCTGTGCGCTGCCCGTTACCCCAGACACCGGCATCAGGCGGACCCCAGATGTTCTGCGCCTGCGTCTGCGCGGCTGAGCGTGGATGCCACGCCGGCGGCGAAGGCTCCCCGGAGTGCGGTTGGGAGTGCTGACCGGAGTGTGGGGTCGGCTGGCCGGAGTGAGGGTTGGAGTGTTGGCCAGAGTGAGGGTTGGAGTGCTGAGCAGAGTGCTGAGCAGAATGCTGCCCCGACTGGCTAGCGTACAGCGGCTGGGAGTGTCCCGACTGCCCTTGGCCCTGCTGTGCTGGCGCGGTCCACGCACTCGATGGATGCGCCGTGCTCGGCGGAGGTGCGCCGTATTGCTGGTAGTGCTGGGCCCCATACTGGCTGTACTGCTGTCCCTGCGGCTGAGGCGCCTGGGGCTGGGGAAACTCGAAGATAGCGGGGTTGGACAGTCTGTGTCCCTGCTGGTTCTCGCTCTGCCAAGGCACCGCGACATGGACGCGCTGTGCGCGCTGTGCGCCCTTCTGCGACTCTTCGCGGCTCATCGTCCAGATACTCCCGCCCGCGTCGCCGCCGAAGAGCATCGGCGCGGGATCCGGCGGCGGCAGCCCGCCGAGCGAGAGATTCTGCAGCAGGTCCTGTGCCGTCGTGGGTGGCGGGAAGCGCGCAGATTGTTCCACGATCGGTGTGCTGGGGTCAGTTTTACACATTCGAATAGCTCAAGCTAGCACACATGGAGGACCTGAGCCGCACTCACGTTCGCTCCCACATGATCACCTCGTCCGCGTCGTCCTCCACCGACGGTGCCTCCATGAGTCCCGCCCGCATGGCGAGGTTGACTGGGTCGTCTTCGGTCTCGGCGACGCTGACGCTCGCCGTCTCGCTGTTCTCCGTGACAAACAGCGCGCTGGGGAGCCCGTCGCTCAGGACAGCAGCGCCCGCACCCGTCTGCATGAGCAGCTTGACGTCGACAAGCAGGTCGGCGATGCGCATGAGTTGCTCCTCGTTCGGGTGTACGTCAGCACACTGGGGTTCGAAGCTCTCCTCGGCGTTCCCAACGCGGAGGGGGAGGAAGCCGCGCATGTCGACGTCCTCTTCCAGCGGCCCGTCCAAGCTCGGGAGCTGGATGAGCGGGAACAGACGTGCGAGTGCCAGCATAAGCCGCTTGTAGGCCGTCCAGAAAGTATCGATACCTGCGCGCAGCTCGGGGTTGGATCCGTGCGCCGCGCGGCTCACGTAATCGAGGTGCGTCTTGAGCCAGCGGCTCATGATGCGCAGACTGGGGAGGATGCGGCGGACGACGGCAGTGATCCGGACCGCAAGGGCCAGTACCGTGTCGATGTCGTCGTCATCGTCGTCGTCAGCAACAGCACTCTCGTCCTCGCCGACGCGTGAGGCCAGCGCTTCCTCCACCTCGGCGGTGGTGACGTTCACGAGCGCAGTGTACACCGCAAACAGGAAGCTGAGGCTGAGGTCCTCAACCGCCCGCCGCCGTTCGGCCTTGGCCGCCTCGGCCGGGTCGCCAATACCACTCCCACCCCGGCTGGCATCGAGGCGGCAGTACCAGTGCGAACCGATAGCCATAGCCGTCGTCTTGACGATCGTCTCAGAGGGAAGTTTGCGCGCACGCAGGCTACGCGCAAACTGTTCGCAGAGTGCGTCGCGCATGAGCGGGACATGCGACGTGCTCGCCTTCAAGAACAGAATCGCGCAGATAACCAGCACGTCGCGGCGGAAAGCCTCGAGGTCGTCCGTCGGCGAGGTGGATCCCTCGTGCCGCGCGACGCGCCACCGGTCAAATGCGCGCTTGAGCACGCGCTCGAGATTCGCCTCGCCGCCTGGGAAGGGCTGGCGCACAGCCAGTGCCCGGAAGTAGTGGTATGTGCAGTGGAAGTTGTCCCCGAGGTACCCATCAATTACGGCGAGCTGGTTGAACGCCATACCTGTCGTCAGCTCCTCCATCTCTTGAACCCACCATTATCCGGCTGCAGCGCCCGCCCGACCTCGTAGTACATGACCGCACGTTCGAACTTTGCGTCGCGAGGCGGCAGGCCTTCGCGCGCATCGCGCCTCGCCTTCTCAGAATACTGCTCCTTGTAGCGCTCGAGGTCGCCGAGACATATGAGGCCCTTGTACACGAGTCCGACCTTCTTCTCACCCTCCTCGCGCGACAGCGGCGGCGCGAGACCGTCCCCTTCCTCCGGCTCGGGGACAGGCACCCCAGCCATGGCGAGGTACTCTGCCGCGCGGTCGTGGAGGTGGTAGAACGCGACGATGCGCCCAATGAGACCACGATAGAACGCGTCCTCGGCACCCAGGGCCTGCCGGAAACGCGCGAGGGTACGGCGCAGGTCCGCGCTGTCCTTGCCCTTCCGTGGTGGGAGGGACGCCTCGATGCGTCCCACGACCTCTCGATACGCCTGGATGAGCGTGTACGTTGTGCCGAGCCAGAGACTGTCGAGCGTCTGTGCGTGCGGCGAGAGAGGATGCTGGAAGAGGACCGCGAGGTAGGTATTGCGCGCGCTGGTGTCAACTGGAGGTCCATGGGGGAGAGGGAGGGTGTTGGTGGTGTGGGGGATGTTCCAGCGAGCAACAAGTGAGATGAGATGCTTGAAACGAAGGAGTCATCAGAGGAAAGTTGGTGAATGCTTGAACCGATACCTGTTGTCTGTTTGCGTGGCCACCAGCCAACCAAAGTGATCGACGACCGGGCACATCAAATCGCCACAATCCACTCACAGCTGACGCACGGCATCCGCTTCGCGCGCCCATGGCGGCTGATTCTGCATCAGGCTCTTCAACTCGGCGCTCGCAGCCTGCGCGTCCCTGCCGTCAGCTTATCCCATAAGGACGCACTTGTAGAGCTCGATGGCGCCCTTACCGGGACTGCCGCTCGACATCGTTTCGGCTGTGCTCGTGCCAGTGCTCGCGCCGAGGATGCCGATAGCACCACCGCCAGCACCGGAGCTGGGGCCAGAGCCGTCGCCGCCGCCACGGTTTCGGCCACCGCGCGCGCGGCGCCTCGGGTTCGGAGGTGGCATGGTGAATGGTTGGTTGGGAGGCGGAGAGGTCATGACGCCAGTTGCGGTTTGGGGAGGAAGAATGTGTTACGTAAGGAGAAACTTATGGCGCTCATCTCATCTCCGCACCTCGGCATTTCTAACCCCGACATATACCTGGAAGCCACAACTATAGCTTGCATGCATGCTTGGATAGATACCTAGCTACGGCCAAACCAACCCCCGAGCCAACCGCCCTTCTTGCCCGCCGGAACCTCCTCCTCTTCCTTGAAGGCGGGCTGTGGCGTCGCCTCGCGCTTCTCTCTGACTGGCGACGATGGCGCCACCTTGGTGGGTACTGGTGCTGCGATGGGAATGGGAGCTGGCGCGAGCTTCGGCAGGCCCTTGCCAGCATTGTCGAGTAATTCCTCCATCGGCAGGTCGACGTAGTTGAACGCCGAGTCGTAGAACACAGGCTTGGTGACGGTGTGTGCGAACAGAGCGCGCTTGGCCGCAAGCGCAAGTGCGTCAACGCTCTGACCCAGCGCGTCCACCTGCTCCTTGGACAGGGGGACAATCTCCTCCGTCAGTCCGCCCTCCTTGAGTGCATCGCGCGCGCTAGCGACATTCCGAGCCGCACGCTCCAGGAGCTGCACGGCCGACGCATACGACGGCGTTGGGTGCACGCAGTGCAGGCGTGCGAGGTTGTAGCAGCGCGTGGCAGTGAAATAGGCCTCGGCGGCTTCCGCCGCGCGGCGCACGCCGTCCTTCTCTTCCACGACAGCGAGAGAGCGCGCTTGCGACAGCGACTGCAGCACCGTGTCATATAGCTTGATAACAGCGGCGAGGCCCTTGACGGCCTCCTCGAGCTTAGCGCGCCCGCCGGGCACCTTGAATACCGTCGCATCGGCCGGTAAGCTGCTCGGTGAGGATGCGAGCGTGTCGACGAGCAGGAGGTCGCGGCGGATACGGTGGGTCAGGAGCAGGAACACAATGTACTGGTGTGCGAACGACAGACTCTGTGTCGTGCGGGTCGACCGCAGCGTGCTGCTTGCCGTCGCCTCGTGGTCGTCGAGGAGGTGGCGTGCAGTGCCCTCAGCCTCGCCGAGGACACCGAGAACGCGGTCCCATCCCTTCATGCCTCCACGGCCAGTGGCCTTACCAGATCCCTTGGTGAGGCGACCAAGAGCCTCTTGGACCTTGATCATAGCAGCGACGAGCTCGGCGCTACGGAACTCGACCTTGTCACCGGCGAACTCGACGTCGGCCAGCGTACGGCGGCCGGCTTCGAGCTCAGCCGCACCAGTCTCAGCGCGGAGCGACTCGACGAGCCTGCCGAGTCCCGGCGATGCCTCCTCCATCATGTCGACGTCGATGTCCGCGACGACACCGTCAATGTCGTGGGACTCGGCACGGCCGAGTTTGTACGCGCTGAAGCGGATGAGTGGGTCGTACGCGTCAATGAACTCGGTCGCGAGAGCCTGGTCGTACGAGTCACGCGCGGCACCGGCAAGCGTGTCGAGAAGGCGGCGACGGGCGGCGAGCTCGGCAAGGACCTCGGCATAAGCGCCCCGCTCGAACGACAGCTCGGCGCGCACGCTCAGGTGGTAGATCGTGAGTTCCGCGAGCGTGCGCTGGTTCAGGCGGTTCGAGGTCGCAAGAGTGTTCGCAATGTCGTGCAGCGACGAGGCGAGCTTGAGTGCGCGGCGCAGCCACGAGATCTGCTCGCGGCGGGCTGACGAGGGTGCGTTGGGCTTGCCCGCGAGCGCCTTGAGCTCGTGCGAGTAGGTGAGAGCGCGCTCGGCGGAGAAGAGGACGAGGTGGAGGTGACTGGTGTCAGCGGCAGCGCAGCTGGCGGAGAGGATCACTTAGTGGAGCCAGGCAAGGCCATGGTAATGGCATGCGACTGGAGTTACCAACAACTCACCGGACATCAGTCGCCGTCTCAGCCGTCACAGCCGGCGCCTTCTTGAACTGCTTTCCCTTGCCATTAGTTAGTCCTGTAACCTGACGCAGGCGGTGGATCTTGTTAGCGCAGTGGTGGCTGGTGTCAGCAGGTGGGGAAGGGATGGGCAGGAGGGAGAGAGGGGGAGGTGGGGGACTCACCGGTATCGCTCATAATCGCCATTCCGGAGCCCGTACACAGCCCGCTCCCGGCTGAGGAGGTTGAGCGCTGGAGTCAGCCAAACCCTCCAGAAACGCACCTTTGAACGAGACGTCGGCCATCTTGCCCAGCTTGCGTGGTATCCAACTCTGGTGGTAATGAGCTAGGTGATGGGTGGAGGCGTTTGGGATCGTGGAGTGCCTGCTCTCAGAATTTGGTCCCGCTCATCCTCATTGCAACAACTTGTGTTGTAACCTTCCTCGTGTTACGCCAACGCGCCAACATTGACACATACATAATGTCATCAAGGGTATGTTCTCATGGAGCCCCAGCTGGCTCCTCGAGAGAACGCAAGCTGACAGCAGGGACGAGGAGGATATCGCGGACGTGGTGGTGGCCAGCGTCCTGACGAGCGTAAGAAGCGCGAGGCGATCCTCAACCTCGCGCTCTATGTCGACAAGAGTATCCGGGTTACGCTGCAGGGTGGGCGGGCTGGTGAGTCTCCCTCTCCGTCGAGGACTGAGAGAGACGAGAGAGCGAATGTGGAGATGGCGCCTCGCTATATGCCAACGATGGGATATTGCGTTCCTTCCTCTTCTCCCTCACATTCCTCTCCTCCTTTCCGGAACTCTGTTCCAGATATTCAGCTGCTGCTCGGTTGGATGGATAACTGAACCCAGTCACCGGCACGCTCAAGGGATACGACCAGTTGATGAACCTCGTGATGGACGACGTTGTCGAGCATTACGAGAGTCAGCTCGCCCTCCTGGACAAGCTGACAGCAGACAACGAGATGCCGGAGCGCACCCTCGGCCTCGTCGTGCTCCGCGGCCCCAACGTCGTTCTCATCTCCCCGACCGACGGGCTGGCCGGTGAGCTTAACTGGTTACGGCAACTGACAGCAGAAATCGAGAACCCCTTCGCGTAGTGTTAGTATATGCAGCAATAGACCCAGCCTCCCCCAGCCTCCAATACAATGCTAATGCTATGCATGATGGTTAACTCAGATGACTAACTCTCTCTCCTAACCCCGCACACTCCCCGGCCCTGTTGGAACACCGCCAATCGCAATCTCGATCTCGTTCGAGATGGCGCGCAGCACGTCGTGCATGACCCCCACGGAACAGACCATGCTCTCGCCGCCATCCAGGCGCGCGGCCGGCGGCATGGCTGGCGCAATACTCTTGACCGCCAGACGGCCCTCCCTTGGCGTCTTGGGCGTCTTGGGATTGGGCGTGCGTGGCGTGCCAGCCGGTCCACATGGCGTGGAGACCTTTGCGATCTTGGCCGCCTGGAACCCCTTGAGCATCGCGTTACCGATATTCGGGATCGGGGTGAGTGGCCCGCACGTCAGGTCGTCGGGGATGTCCTTGCGCCTCGTAGCGTCGCAGAGCAGGAAGCGCGCACCGCAGGTCTGCGTGAGGAGCACGTCAAGTGCGTAGCGTGCTGGCGTTGACCCTTCGTGGTCCCACACCAAGCGATACTCAGTCACGCTGCGCACCACGAGCGCGGGGTAAGGACTGGCGCGGGCCACCCGCAGCGCCTCCGCCTCGAGGAGGAGCGGGAGCGTCGTGCGCAGTAGCTGCAGGAAGTCACGCCCAGCATGTCCGCGCCCTCCCACTGGTGCGAGCTGCGTCAACTCGTTCAGGTGCGCCGAAAGTAGCGGCGCCAACGCTGCGTGAGGGTTATCGCCGCTGTCCGTAGGCAAGATCCCAGTCGGCGCAGGCGTTGCACTGTTTAGCCCGGCTCTGGAGAAGGATGCCTCGTAAGAGTCCGACGTAGGCGTATATGTTATTGCCACGTTGAACCCCGGTGCGTACTGCACGCTTGCTGTGCACAGATCGAACGAGAGCATACGGATGTCCCTGAACTCCTCCTGCTTGTTGAGGCGGTTGACTAGCGTCAGTTGACAGCTACGTCGGTTAAACTCACCCTCGCCGGCGACGACGATGACCTTGCTGAGGCGCTCCCATTGCTCAAGGAAGTCGGGCACACAACGCGCGATGCTCGGCGCATGGAACCGAACAGTAAGAGTGTTCTGGTCGAACGTGATGCCCTCAGAGCGCCCGGCGTCGGTGGCGCGGACCACGGGTGCCGCGGGCTGGCTATCCAACGACGGCTGGTGGCGGAGACGCACGATCGTCTCGATACTGCACTGCGTCCCCGACCACCAATTCTTGATGACGAGGAAGACCTTGGGGGATGCAACCTCGGCTGCGCGCCCGTCTTTGAACAAGTGGCTGGCGTTGACGCAGATGTTCGGAATCATGCCAGCAAGCGCCGAGCGGCTTCGCGGCACGGCAAAGTCGTTCTCCTCGGGGAACTGGGTTGTGTAAGGGATACCACGGTCCTTGAGCTGCTGCTCGACCATGGTCTGCGCGACGAGCGCGTTGCAGTACGTGAACATGTCCTGCAGGTCACGCGCGTATACCTGGAAGGGGCAGCTCTTCTCCGATCTGCTCTCCCACTTGAGCACGTCCAATTCGGTGACAGCCTCTTCGGCGTCGAGGCCGCGCTTGGCGCCCTTGGCCGCGCGTCGCTCGACCAGTTTGGCCAAGTCGATGGGGATCCGGTCGCCAACCGACATCCTCATGCCTCCATTGCCTTCCATGGGTACACGCAACAGCTTGAGAAGCTCATACGCGATGCCCTTGGTCGTGACCTTGGCGACAAAGTAGTGGTTCTGGGATACGGGTAGTGGCACAAACACAGTTGAAGACGGATGCAAGTCGGTCTTGGTGTCGTTTGTGCGCAACGCGACGCGGCGCAAGGGGTACAGGCCCAAGTGGCGCAGATTGTCTTCGATGTCCTCCACGATAATAGCCGAGACTAGCCGGTACACGTCGTCTGCCAACCTGGTCTTCTGTTCGTTGGATGAGTTCGTCGCCAGCTTTGCGCGCAACGTGCGGTTGTTCTCCATGACCTGCCCGTTGTCGCGCGCGATCGAATCTTCGATCTCGAGTAACCCCGAGATCGAGGACACAGAGACCGACAGCTGTCCCCGCGATGGCAAGGGAACGATTAGACATACTGGCCGGGTGCTCGAAGACTCGGACTCCTCCATCCGCGGAGGGTTGTGGGGGTCCAAGATGAGCCGCTCGTTTGTCAACAGGAGCGCCGTATTCACCCGTGAGAGATGAGCCGCATGTGCTCGCGTTGCCGTCGTGACGATTCCCTTCATACTCAGGGACGATGGATCCTGGTTGTTTAGCATGATGCAATGTGATGCCCTCGGTGACTCACAATCCTCAAGCCAGACGCGTCCATGGCCTCCCCGGCCCTAAGCCCGCCACCCGCTCCCGCTTCTCCAACCTCCCACTTGATCCCCAACTCGAACCGTACTGTTCGGTCCACTGGCTCGACTCCGCAGACGGCTACTTCCCGCAGGACACGTTCGGCCTCACTCATCGGCGTCGCCGCCTCCGCCAGTGCGATCGTAATGGTCCCACCAACCATTGACCCTTTGTTGCTCGACGAGCTGGCGCTCTGTGGCGGCTGAGGTCGCTTACTGCCTGGCGCAACTAGTGCTGGCGCTTGTGACCGCTGGCGGCTGCTGTCAGCTACGACCCTCAACAGCACTTACATCCAGTACCTCAATCGGAGATCCTTCTTTGTTCGGTCGATTTCAACTTGGAGCTGTCCCCGCCATCGCCCCTGGGTCATGGCCAGAGCCTGCGAGTAGAGGACCTCGAGCTGGTAAGCAAGCGACAAATGTTCTGGCGTGAGCTACATCGCGCGCTGTAGAACCCACGCAAGAAGTTGTATACTCGCACCAGCGGCGCGTCCACTCTGGACTCGTTGCCATCGGTCTTTCCCTCTTGGTCCTTGTCTCCTTCGACCTCCTGGGCTACGAGGACCTCCTGGTTGCACATATTCAGGATCTGGAGCAGCTCTTGGGCAGAAAACGGCTTCGCTGCCTCGGCGCCATCAACCTTCCAAGCCCATTCGAAACCACAGAGCCACCACTTGGAGTCGTCTTCGAAGCCTTCCAGTGAGAGCTGCGCAACCCATCCATTCTCCCCTCCACCACGAACGTAGACGCGTCCGTCGGTGACGCGCTCGACCACCAGATCCGGCGGGACATAGTCGATACATCGCAGCCGGTAGAGGATGTGGTCGTTAAGTCGCCCGACCGTGTCCAATACGACGGGTGGCTTGAGCGGCGGGCGCGGGATCCAGTCCATGAGTTGCGACGGAAGCCGCGAGTACGTCCCTGTGGACTGGACGGCGAGGGCTGTGAGGAGGTCGGCGTTGCGCTCGCGCAACGTGTCGATCATCCCGGTTACATGTCGGAGATGGGTGATGGCGGCCTCCTGCTGCTGGTTCTGGTGCTCGAGAAAGTGCTGGATGCGTCTCGCGTCCGTGACCTTGCCGCGCACGACCGGCTCCTCAGCCGCGCCATCAACTCGCGCCTTGCCCTTGAGCGGGTACGAGACAGGTGAAGTGTCGTTGGACTCGCCATTCGAGAGCGGCGTCGGGAACGCGGCCGCAGCCGGATGACCGTTCGCCTGGGGCTGCGTGGCCGTAGCCAAGTCAACACTCGTCTTCCACCTTAAAACGGCGAGGTACTTGAGGACGGCCTGGCGGGTTGTTTTGGCATACTCGATGACATGTTTTGGCTTCTGCCGCGGCGCGAGTGGAGGTAGGCTGGGGTCAGCAGTCTCAATGGCGAGACGAACGTCTTTTCGACGAGCGTGCGCATGTCGCTGTAGCTCTTGCGCGCGAGGCGGTCCAACAATGGCCCTAGGGGGACATTCTCCTCTTCCCAGTACGGCGGTAGCTCATCATCAATCTGCTCGGTACTGGGTGTCGGGTAGCGGAAGTATGGGTGCGGCCCGAGCTGGGGGTTGCGAGAGGACGAGGCGACAGGCTGTGGTTGCTCGTGGAGAGGACCGGAGGGACCGCTCAATGCAGACGGCCCGGCGGAGGGCTGCTGGCCCGAGTGAGCACCTGCAGGTGGCCTTTGGTTGGTGAAGGCCGACATGGAGGTGCTGCTGCGTGGGGGAGGGGTGTCGCGAGTTCCCTAGGCGGGGGGTTGCATTCGGGGGATGATTATGATTGTTGAAGGGAGGGATGGATAGATGTATTGTTGAGAATGATGAATGATGAATGATGGAGGTTGGTTGCCAAGTGGTTGTTGTAGGTCGGTTGGTGGGGACTTGCAAGTCTCTTTGGCTCTCATAGCTTACCGCTGCCCTACCTCTGTAAATATTGCATTCCATCCAATATCCATCTCAACATTGCTCAACACATCCTCATCCTTGCACGGTTCTCTCTTGTGACGCCTCCTACCAATTGATTTCTGCCTTATGCTGTCATGACGGGTAACTGACCATAGCTGGCATAGCTTTACTGAAGGTACAGCTGTGTAGATGTAGCTGGTGAACCTTGGGCTGTTAACGACCTTGTCTCCCACCCCTCCACCCCACAGGGCTGCAGGTCACCAGTCACAGAATGGGTACAACCAGTCCCCACGCCTAATTCACATTTGTGGAGCCTTTCTGCAAAACCTGTCGGAAAGCAGGCTCACAACCACGTGGAAAAGGGTTTTAGGCATGCCTCTATACCAGAGTGGGGCAGTGTTCCCAGCGTAGTTTCACAGCTGATGGGTCCTAGCTCTGTACGATATGCATACACCTATGCGGTTAGCTCCGCGATGTACTATGCCTCAAACCGCTTTTCTTGTAACCTCGAGACCTCGAGACCTATTGGGAATCTCAAGATCCGAGGAGAGATGATGGATCAACCTTGCTCTTAATCGACCCGTGATCCGCAGGGTGAAGAACAAGGCAGCTGTGGCACATGTTGCAGCGCGTGCGCACATAAAGTAGAGTTTGCACTGTGACGTGTTTGCACTACTCGTGACGTTTGACACGGAACAGGAACGACGTGCAAGGGCAGGCACCCAAAGCAACACGAGTATCCAAGCTGATCAAACTTGGCAACGATCTTGGGAACACCCCCAGACGAGTTACTAGTGCTGCACGCCAAGCGAGTAGGTAGCAGGCAACGGAGGGTTCAGGCAAGTTATGCCACGAACCCACGAGCTTTGTGATAGTTGAGGAGTCTGGAACAAGGCGCTGTAATAATGTTAACAATATGGGTGTTTAATGTACTTTGTTTGAAATGGATGAGGCCCAAAATGATGTGGTTCAAGGACTCTAAGTTGCCTCTAAGTTGCCAAGGCCACTAGACCATCTTTGGCTATCAAAAGCCAAAGTCGAGATGTTGAAATGTCGAAAGGTTCCAGATCCTAGAAACAGATCTAGGTAGACGGAACTACACAGGTGAGATCTATCCTTTAGGATATGGAAATCAGGAGTATTCAGGAGCTTAGGAACATGTGATTGGCCTAGGTGGGGCTTGGTGGGCTATTTGGGCTATTTGAGCTAATAAATGCTAATGGAGAGTCGAGAGTTGTACAAGAAGCGCCACAGTTAGGGATGTTATTGGGAGTCAACAAATCAATAGGCCATGTAATCAAGTGAACTCTACCGTATACCTTAATCGATCATAGTAATATGGTGCATGGTGAGACGAACTGTAAGGAACAATGTTGCAAAGTAAGGGGGGTACGTGGATACCCAGGGGCCAAAAGGGATGGTTTGGCGTTTGAGTCTTCCCGACATCCCGCAGCTAAATGATTACTCTAATCTAATACTATTGATCCTATTCTAAAATGAACTCGACAGATCGACAATCGACCACTTGGTGATCCAAAATACCCACAACCCAGGTCCACCTTCCCCCCCTCCTTCCCTCCACACCCTCCCGTTACTCCACTCACTTTACTTGGCATCATCAAACATCAACTTCAACCTCTTCACTCGCATTTCTCTCTCTCTCTCTCTCTATATATATACATCCATCCCGCGACACGACATCTTCCCCCACTGTACTGATTAGGAATACGGCTTTCCCTAGGTCCCAAAGCACGAGCATTCATTATCGTCTCCCCTAGTCATCTGAATTTGACCTCTTCCAGTCAACCTCCACTCTTTGCGCGACACGTCGAGGCACGTCGTCGCGTCCACATTGTCGTCGCGTCCACCTCACTTCACACTATCACTATCCATATCCCTACCTCTCACACCTCACCATGGCATTACCATACACGCGCGGGTTACGCCCGTCGCGTCGCGATCTCATGATCGTCCTTCTCACCCTCGGTGTCGCCTTCATCTGGCTCGGTAACCCGAAACCCTCGCAGTCCGCATACAACACCTCTCTCGCGGACGGGAGCAGGGGGAGCTCGCTGGGAAGCTTGTGGGGCGGAGGCAAGAGCGACTGCCCACCTACTCATCAGGTAACGTTTGATGAGACGGTCAAGAAGGCCGGCTTTGTGCGGACGCCTGGGTCGACCGAGTCCGACAACGAGCAGTTTAAGCACCTCAACACCAAAATGCTCGGGCACACACCAGGGTGGACCATGTTCGAACAGCTGTACCTCTTCAACGGGCAGCTCTACGTTGTGACGTGCGTTACGGACCCGCTCACGCTGACTCCAGCCCTAACCGCGGCGACTGGCCCGAGTTGCGCATGCTCACATCGACTGGCGTTGGTGCGAACAGTGACCCCGGAAACGCGCAGGCCCGTGAGCCAGCGGGCGGCGAGATCATCTTCATCCAAGCCGACGAGGCGTATAGAATCTGGGGCGACAATGTGTACCGCATGCGCGGTATGACCTGGCTCTGGAACGATGGCAACTGTATGTCACTTCCGGGGCGTCACTAATCCGTAGTCATCGACCACTACTACCACTTTGCCGCAGAGCTGCTTCTGGGCACGTGGCGCGTGCACGCCACTCTGGACCAGCACATCGCCGCTGATTCCCACTCGAGTCTAGAGCCACCCGCTCGCGCGTGGTTCCTCCACCACGAGCCAAACCAGTGGCGCGACCACCCCAAGTTCAACCCGACGATCATGTACGGGTGCTTCCCGAACACGGCACTTCTCTTCCCCACGGACATGGACGACATTCGCCAGGTCACTGCCAGCGAATACCGCAAGAAGGCATATGTGCTCGACAGGGCGATCCTGGCCGACCGCTCAGCCGCATTCCGTGGCCACCACACTGGCTCGACATCCCGCACCGTGGCTGGTGCGACCGCGTTCGGCAACGTGAGCCGTTGGTGGTGGGAGCCAATCCGCCGGCAGGTCCTCACTTTCTCCGAGGTGCCAGAGGACATCATCAACCGCAACCTCGAGGGGTACGGTGCGGTCGACCCCGTCGAGTGGGAGGGCAAGACGGCTGACGAGATCGGGTACACGCCCCTCAAGCCGGCTGGAGACTACAAGCCTGTTGTGACATACATCTCGCGCCAGAAGTCGAAGCGCCGTCTCACACCCGACTCGCATGCCAAGCTCGTCGCCGCGCTCGAGGAGAAAGCGAAGAAGGTTGGGTTTGAGCTTATCGTCGTCGAGGCTGAGCGGTATACCAAGGAGGAGCAGTTTGCCATTTCTGGCAAGACGACGATCATGCTCGGCGTTCACGGCAACGGCCTGTCGCACCTTCTCTGGATGCCAGCGACCCCAAGGTCAGCTGTTATCGAGATGTTCTACCGCGGTGGCTTTGCGCGCGACTGTGAGTTCATCGCCGAAGTGGCGAGACCGTGCTGGATGCTAACGTCAGACCAATGGACCGCGCACGCCCTTGGCATCCGCCACTTCGCCGTCCAGCACGACCAGTATCGCACCTCGCCCAACCTCTACCGTGTCGAGTATCCCGAGGGCTTCCAAGGGAACCAAATTACGGTCGACGCGGCAACCGTGGCCGACCTGATCGAGGCGCGGTTGATAGGCAAGGCGTAGAGCGACGAGGGACACCCAACGAAATCTGGCGCAGGCAGCCATGTCGCGCGGACACGACAGCATGTTATCAATGCATTTCTTGTGTAATGCTGGACGTTGCTTGAGGAGGCCGCATGTCCGTCTCGGAGACGGTCTCATCTGCTGAGCTGCTGTTACTCTTTCTGCTGTTGTGTCTGTTACCGTTGCTACCTCTTGACTTCACTCAATGGCATTGTTCTCGACGCTACAGACAGGAATCCACCTGAGCTGTGGCGGACAGAGTCTCCGAGAACATGTATTGCACCAAATCTCTTCTTCGCGGTCGAGCCACGCTCTCCACCTCTCCAAACAATAATAGCATACAATAGTCTACCCTGCCAGCACCACGCCACGCACCTGCATCCCCGCCCCACCGATGGCCAAGATACGTTCAGTCGCGAGGACATTGAGCTTCTCAAGCTGCGCGCGGCTGGTCGTGGAGCGATCTGGAACAGCCGTGTCGATACGCTTAGCCGTAGACTCGAGCAAGCGACGGCTCGACTGGTGTCAGTTAGTAAACGCATGGCAGCTCACCATCTGGACTCCCCACCATGCGCGCGTACGGTGTCCGTCGGGGTTGCCAGTCGGCGGCGTCTCCATCTCCACCGCGCGGAGGTAGTATTTGAGCGCGAGCTGGTAGTCGCTGATGTGAGCGTCGTCGAGTCAATGTCCACCCTCCTCCCCCTGTCCTACCGCCTCTCCTCGTGCAACACCAACCCAACCTCCTTTCCTCCCTCACCGCCCTCCACCGCCCACCGCCCATCGCCAGCCCACCCTCCCCCCCCCTAGACCAACCCACCCTATAGTGTACGCCGTCTCGGCCGCCCGCACGACCGCCATGCTATCCCACGTCTGCAGCACCATGAGGTGACCCAGTGCCGTCAGGCTCTGCGCATAAGCCCCCGCATCGGCATACAGCTCGGCCAGCACGCTCCAGCCCTGCGGGTCGGCGTAGAAAATGTCAAGGTACTTGAGGAGGCGAGTGATCGTCTCCTCTCGGGTCGGTGCCAGAGCAATAAACCGCTGCCGCGCCGAAACGTTCGTCTCGTCCTTCATCAGAAGCTGCTTGTACACTGCGCCGGCGCGGAGAGGCTCCCCGAGTGCCTCGAGCTTGAGGCCCAGGAGGATATCGACGCGCGGCGATTTGGGAAAGCGAGTCTCGAGTGTGCGGATTTGCGCCTGGTGTCAACTTGAGCGAGATGATGTTTACGTTGGCGAGCGAGACTTGGCCGAGATCAAGTGCTGCAATTGCCAGTTGCTCGCGTACACTCCATTCTAATGTCAGTTGGGCTGGAAAGGGAAACGTACCTGCGTCACCTAGCCCTCCCGCTGCGAGGACTTTCGGCGCGAGGTCTACGACCTGCTGAGAGTTGCGGGCGCCAAGAGTGCGCCAGCTTGCGAGCTGGTCGATGTCGGCTTGGGACATGGTGTGATGACGACGACACGAGTGCGTGACTGAATTCGGCATGTGGAGGTCAATCGTCGTGTTCTGGGCGTAGGGTGAGCCGTTGGTAGGCGCGGCAGCTCTATTGATCCACTTATCCACAGAGCCTAACCGTTGGGAGACATTGGGGCGTCTGTTCAATCTCATCAGTCCTAACTTCCCATTGCGTATACAGGCATACGACTCTTACTCGCCATCATAATGGCTGTCGGTGCTGTATGCTTGGTAATGTGAACGTCGACAACCACATGGTGGTGATGATGGTGGTGCCTGATAGGGTAAACCGGGAAATTTCGCGGCGTTATGGAGCAAGGTGAAGTCTCGACTGACCCCTTCCTCCCCCTCACTTCATCCCCACCTTCCCTTTCACCGTACGAGGCACCTCTTATCCATACTCACCGTAGGAACCATTTTGGCAACTTAGTCGCTCTGTATTGTTCACAAGTCCAAAAGGTGGATTCTTCGCTTGGGCTTGTGTTTTGGCTAGATAAACTATATCAACATCCATCCTCTCTTCATCTTTCCTTCACCCACACCTCTTCACCAACAACATCATCCCAATCGCCACCCAACCCCTTTCCCACATTCCCTACCACCTCTCGCAACACCCACGAGACCCCCGACAAGCTCGACGCGCGAATCTAACCCTTACCATTCGTATGGGCCGCTCGGGTGGTCAGTCACGCGCCTGACCACCTCCACCTTCCCATTCCCTCCTCAACAATGGCTGCGCCTCCGCCAAAGAGGCCGCGCAAGGCATCCACAGCGGGTACCGGCGGCCCTCCCTCTGTCGAACAGTCGGCATTATCGACGCCAGCATCAGGTGGCGCCGGTCCCTCGAACCACACTGGGCCGGCCCCGAGCGGCATCGCTCCCACCAATGCGACGCAAACGCCCACGACCGGACCCATGGCGGTACCCGAGTGCGAGTCGCTCGCCGCACAGCTCATCGACCCGAACACGCCCATGCGTCGCCGCATGGAAATCGCTAGCGAGCTCCGAGACTCGGCAGAGAGTAACCGAGACTTTGCCTTCTATGACAAGTACCTTGGAGTATTCATTCCCGCGCTCGTGCAGATTCTTGGCGATGAGAAGAGCATTGTCTTTACCAAGGACAACTCGGAGCAACGCTTCCGGCACACTCTTCTCGCGTACCTTCAGCGCTTGCCGCACTCGGAACCCTTCCGACAGTACGAGGCTAAGGTGCTGGAGCTCATGGTCAAGCTCCTCAAGGTTGAGAACGAGGACAATGCCTTACTCTGTATCAAGATTATGATCGACGGGTTCAGGAGTCACAAGGACCAGGCGGAACCGTTTGTCCAGCCCTTCCTGGACCTCGTCAAGCAGATGTACGCCAACCTCAAAGGTGTCGTAGAGAAGGAGTGGGGATCACCTGGAGGCAAGCAGGTGAGTTGTTGGCGCATTGAATCCAATTGACAAACAGGCTTCAGTCAACCCCGGCACACCCGCCAGCGACGGTACCAATGCTCCGACACTCGCTCATCCCCCAACGTCCTCACATAACCACCTCTCACACGCGCTCCAGTCGCCCAAGGTACTCACCGAGTGCCCGATCGCCGTTGTCCTCATCTTCCAGACTTACAAGTCGGTCATGGGCCCGACAATGCTCGACCTGTCCCCACTCGTCATGGAGAGCATCAAGATCCAGCCAGAGCCACAACGACTCGCCCACCTCGAGGCCAAGGAGCGCGGCGAGATCTTTGTCGGCGTCGCGCCCAGCATCACCAACCGCGAGATGTACACTGAGCTCATCAAGACCGAGGTCAAGACAATGGCGTTCCTAGCCTACGTCTTGCGTGGGAGCTCGCAGGCAAACGTCAAGGACTGCCTCGAGGTCTTCCCCGAAGCGTGCATTCGTCTGCTGCGTGACTGCCCGCCCGAGGACGTCAGCACTCGCAAGGAGCTGCTGGTGGCTACCCGTCACATCCTGACGGCTGACTCACGGGCGTCGTTTATTCCCTATATCGACACGCTACTGGAGGAGCGCGTGCTTGTCGGCACTGGCGTGTCGAGCAGGGAAGCACTGCGACCTCTCGCGTCATCAGTCGTTGCCGACTTGATCCACCACGTTCGCCAGGACCTCCCCATCGCCCAGCTCAAGCGTGTCGTTTACGTCTTCTCATTAAACCTTAATGACTCGACGTTCTCCAGCTCGATCCAGACCATGTGTGCCAAGCTCCTCAACACCATCGTCGACTCGATCGCGCAGAAGGGCAGTCCGGAGGAGCGCGAGGCGTTAATGAAGAGCATGTTCATTGCCTCGCTCGAGAAACTGCAGGCCATGACCGAGGCGTACGACAAGCTCAAGGCTCTTTCTGACCGCGACAAGGCCCAGGGCAAGGGCAAGGCCAACGAGGATGCTAATGAGGATAAGCCCGACGACAAGGAGGACGGCGACAAGGACGCCAAGGACAGCGACGAGGACGAGGACGCGAAGGGCTCCCCAGAAGACGTCGTAATGGCAGACCTATCCGACGACGCTGAGGCCGAGCGGCTGGCGTTCGGTTGGCGCGAGATCGAACGGGCCATGCCGGTCAACCAGGTCGCCTACGCTGATGACTCTTTGGAATTGTTCTGTCGGGAGGCGCGCTATCTGTTCAAGACGCTCTTGCACACGTTCCGCACCCTCATGTCGTACACAAGATCGGGAGACAACCCGGTTCCCGCTCCTGACGGCGAGCTCCTGTCCCGATTCTTCGAGCACGCGCTCCGCTGCATCGCCATCTTCGACACCACCCGCGACCCGCGCGAGCCGAAGGAGGCGATCGAGCTCCTGTCGCAGATCCTGCTGCTCTTCGATCCTCACTCGTTCCGCGAGGTGTGGGCGACGCACATGGAGTTCTTTGTCGAGCAGGCTCTGAAAAACGCGCACGTCTTCTCGGTGCTGCAGATATTAATCACACACGAGTCGGTCTCGCACCAGTTAGTCGCCATCACGCTCAAGCATCTCATGACGCACCTCGACGACGTCGGCAGCTACTCGCAGAAGAAGGCCAGCTTATGCCTCAGATTGTTCAAGATCTCCTTCCTCGCCATCAACACGTACATCAACACCAATGAGGTCGTGCTGGTGCCACACCTGCAGAAACTCATCATGCGCTCGTTCGCCCTTGCGCCCAAAGCTGACGACCCAACGGTCTACTACCAGATCCTAAGGGCTTTGTTCCGCTCCATCGGTGGGGGACGTTTCGACCAGCTGTACAAAGAAGTCCTTCCCATCCTGCAGGAGATGCTCGACAACCTGTCCTACTTGTTGCATCACGCCAAGGACCCAATACAGCGCGACCTCTTTGTCGAGTTGACTCTCACCGTCCCTGTTCGTCTCACCAACCTCTTGCCGCACCTCTCCTACTTGATGAAGCCGCTCGTTCATGCCCTGCAGGCCGGTCCAGAATTGATCAGCCAAGGTCTCCGCACCTTGGAGTTGTGTATCGACAACTTGACTGCCGATTTCCTTGACCCGACAATGAACCCCGTGTTCCGTGAGCTCATGGGCGCATTGCACAAGCTCCTCAAGCCCATCCCTGCCAACCGTCAGCACTCGCACGCGGCGGTCAAGATCCTCGGAAAGCTTGGCGGGCGCAACCGACGCTTCTCCGACGTGGAGAACCTCCTCGACTACCGCGAGGACGCCAACGATCTCACCGCGCCGATCTCGTTCGAGGGCAAGCGCTCCACATTCCCGCTGGCGCCTCTGATCGACGCAGCCGACCAGGCCATGTCGGACAACCTGGCTGTGTGCGAGGTCGACGGATTGGACGCCCTCATGCTCTCGGCCATGACCCGATTGCATCAGGAGAAGCAGGAGCCGGATGCGTCACCCGTCTTCGCCAAGACGGTCAGCGCGCTCTTCGTCGCCTGTCATCACCCAACTCTTGGGCCCAAGGCGACCGAGTTTGTCCGCGACCTCTGCAAGCGCGTCTTCTTCACCGAGGTCAAGCGTACCGAGGAGGTTCACCAGGGACCCAGGTTACCCGACCTCTCGCCCAAGAGCCGTCCGCTGCCCCTCACTCTGGCGCTCACGGACGCCATAGCCAGCACCATGGCCAACTCGATCGGCAAGGGCCGCGAGGACGTCGCAGAGATCCTCACGTTGATCATTGGTGACTTCAAGGAACTCGTGCTGGCGCCTGACGTAGCGTCAAAGCCGGAGAAGTCGAAGATCATCGATCGTTTCGTCGGCGCGTTCGTCCGTCGCTTCACAAGCCTCTGCCAGGACGAGGACTGGAACCGCAAGATGGCCGGCGTGACTGCTCTGGACGTTTTCGTGCGCCGGGCCGAGCTCAGCCGACGGTACATCCTCGAGATGGAGTGTGAGTTTGTGCGCGTACTAATGTTTGCACTTCGCGACGCGCCACGCGACCCACCAAACTCGGTCCAGAAGATCATCGACCTCATCAAGTACCTCATCCGCTACTGCCAGTCGCAGGAGGACGGCCAGGTCAAGCAGAAGCGTGACCGTCTCACCGAGATCTTGGTCCGCGAACTCAACAGCCAAAGCAAGCTGGCACGAGAGGCGGCCCAGTCGTGCATTGCCTTGCTAGCAGAGGTGCTCGACCAGCCTATCTCGACGGTCATCGGCGACTTTACGCGCGTGGTGTTGTTAGACGCCAACACAGGTCCTATCTTCTCCAAGCCGTTGCGTGCGCTGTCTTCGTTTGCGATGCAGGTCGGCAACATTGACTGCGTGACGTACCTTCTCGACTTGCGGCCGTCTGTGCCCAAGATCAATGACGAGTTCATACGACTTGTGCAAGAAGTTCTGGCCTTGGCCGACGTCGACGACTCCAACTTGATCCCGAACAAACGCGGCGAGCCGGCGAGCCACAAGCAGAATTTCTGGTTGAAGGAACTGCGCATCGCTTGCTTGCGTATGCTCCGCTCGACGATGAACTGCCAGGAGTTCAACGACAAGCAGAACCTCGTTCCCATCCGCCAGCGGATCATCGCGGTCTACTTCAAGCACGTGTATTCGCCCCAGCCCGAGATCGTTGACGTCGCACATGAAGGCCTCCGCGACGTTATTCACCAGCAGAACAAGCTACCGAAGGAGGTGTTGCAGTCGGGTCTGCGTCCGATCTTGGTCAACTTAGCGGACGCTAAGCGCTTAAGCGTATCTGGTCTTGAAGGATTGGCGCGCTTCCTCGAGCTGCTCACCAACTACTTCAAGGTCGAGATCGGTGTCAAGCTCCTGGACCACTTCACGACGCTCGCCGACCAGCAGATGCTGCAGAAGGCTGCCGGTGGGCCGCTCGACGACAACCCGGACATCTCGCGTATGACCCGCCTCGTCAACATCTTCCGCCTCCTCCCCGCGACAGCGGTGCAGTACCTCAAGCAACTCACGACCCAGGTTGTTGACGTCGAGGCCCAGTTGCACCAATCCGCGCCAGGGCCCTTCACCGAGAACATCGCACGCTACCTTGACCGGTACCACGCCGAGGGTGCGGCCAACCTCCTCGAGAACATCCGGAATCCCCGAGTGGTGTGGACGTACCGCAACGTCATTCAGTCTGGCTTTGCACCACAGCTTGTCAACGAGCTCTCGGAGCGCGCCGAAGCAATCTGCCAGCTCACGTTCGTTAACCCCGAGCAGTTCGACCTAGTGCTCCCTGGCTTGCACATCATCCGCGAGCTGTCCAAGACCTCGCCATCGTGGCTCTCGGAGCACGAGTCGGTAATGGAGGCAATCGTTGGCGTGTGGCGGTCGATCGTGCTGCGGTCAAGAGACCCAAAGAACGACATGTCGAACGTTCACTACCAAACGATCCCGCCGCTCATCCTTGAGATGTTCATGACCCGCCTCGGCCACCAGAACCACATCCCGCTCCTGTTCCACGTTGTCGAGGCATACGAGATTCGCTCGTCGTTCGACCGATCCCACGTTGCCTTCTTCCTTTACCAGCGCGTCGCTCTCCAGCAATCCCTCGAGTACCGCCGTGAGGTCATCGAGTACTTCATGACGTTATACCCCGACGAATCGGTGGTGACTTGGGCATTCAAGACGAACGCGCTGCGCCTCGTCGTTAACCCGACCCTTCGTGTCTACTTTGATGACGACGAGAACGACGGGTCGCTCATCACGCCTGGCTTCGTGCAGAAGATCGCGGACAGCATGTGGCGGCCCCTGTCAGCGACGCCCACCGCCAAGCAGCGCGAGGACACTCTGCTCATTGAGATCTTTGCGCTCACGACGCTACTCGTCAAGCACGCCGGGCCAAAGGTGGTCGAGACGCGCAAGGAGGTGTTCAAGTTAGCATGGATGGGCATCAATCTTCTCGAGCCCACGGTCAAGTTGATGGCGTACGTCCTCACAGCCTCGTTCATGGCGACGTACGAGACGCCCGTTAAGTTTGTACGCCTCACCTGGACCGGTTTACTGCGCCTCAAGGACAACGAGAGTAAGGCTCTCTTCCGCCAGGCCATCGACACCCTTGCCGGCTGCCTCCCCAACCGCGACCCACCACAGCCCGGTACCATCCCGGACTGGGCACAGAAGGTCAAGACGGTGCTGGTCGAGGAGGGTCATGCGACTGGCACCTTGGTCGTCGTGTGCGAGTTGCTCGTCAACCACCCCGACCTTTTCTACGACTACCGCGACCTCTACGTGCCGCACATTGCCATGTCGTTGCAGAAGCTCGGGTTTGTGCAGGCCGCCACGGCGGAGATGAAGAAGCTCACGGTCGACGTGATCGAGCTCATCTTCAACTGGGAGCGCAAGCGGATGCAGCTCAAGGAGGAGTCAAGCAGCGAGGAGTCCGCAGACGCGATGGAGGTCGACAAGGATGCTGCCTCGCCGGTCAAGCGTCAGCGCCTGGACCGCGCCGGGACTGCTGTGTCGACGTCGAGCGGAGGCGGCTGGGTCACACCAGCGCCGACGCGAGAGTTGATCACCGCCCACCTCCTCAGGATCGTGGCGTCATCTAACGAACCTGTCGCGCGAGGTGGCCTTAGCAAGCGGGCGCTCGACCTTTTCAAGGAGATCCTCAGTCCCAAGGGGCTCCCGAACGTCTCTGTCAAGCTCGGTTTCTTCAACCGCACCATGTCGCAGGACATCACCGAGCACACCATCGCGACCGTCTCCAACTCTACCGAAGTCATCGCCGCCGTCGCCGAGGTACGCGACCAGGCGTGGATCCGCAGCAAGCTCGACGTGTTCAGAAAGCTGCTGGAGAAGGTTTGGGTGTACGATGACCCAACTCTTCATGAAGTCGTCCGGCCCCTCACGGAGCGCATGTTCCTCGAGCTGCCCGATGAGGAGGTGGCCGACAGCGAGGACGACGGCCAGAAGCTGCTCAAGTTCGTATCAGCAACCGTCAACAACGGCCTGCAGGCCAGTCTGCGTTCGACAACCGAGCTCCCGGGAACCATCTTCCTCCTCAAATGCTGGCTCAAGGTGCAGCCGAAGCAGCTGCACAACGAGACTATCGCGTCCGGCTTACTCCGGGTGCTAAGTAACCTTGTCAAGGTGCACACGAGCACGAATGGTCCCGACCCGAGCTACCGCCTCATCATCTCTGTCCTTGACATGCTACGTGACCGCGTTGCGGACCTCAAGGAGCACCGAAGGTACCTCGTCAACATCTTAGGCGCACTCATCGACAAGAGTACCAACCTCACTCTGTGCCGGTACCTGCTCGACCTTGTGCGCCAGTGGGTGGTCAAGGACATTGATGGGCCGATCGTAGTCAAGGACAAGTCGTTACTGCTCCTGCGCATGGCATCGTTCGAGCACCGTGATGATGGGCTCTTCAAGCAGTACCTCGACCTCATCTTCGAGGTATACGAGCTACCCCAGCTCAATGGTACAGACATTACACATCGCTTAGAGCCCGCCTTTTTGCTCGGCACACGGTCCAAGGACGCCGCGCAGCGGGCCAAGTTCCTCGATAAGCTCGAGCAGACGCTGCCTCGCGCCCTCGACGCCCGCCTCGAGTACCTGTACTCGTTGCAGAGCTGGGAGACACTGGCTGACAGCTACTGGATGCCGCAGATGCTCAGCCTTCTGCTCGGCGCCGCCGACCTCGCGAACGACGTCTTCACCGCGCCACTTCCCTCGATTGGTGAAAACAACGTCCTGACGAACAAGAACTGGCGCTACGGCGACGTAATCCACCAGCTGCGCAGCCTTGTCCACGTCGACCAGATGGTGTGCCACCGCCTATTTGTCGCCATCTTCCCGCGCGTGTGGAGCTCGCTGTCGCGCTCGCAGCAGACGGCCTTCACTCCGTACATCTCCAAGCTCCTCAGCAAGGAGTACCATCACAAGCAGGCAGACCTCAAGCCGAATATCATCCAGACGCACCTGGAGGCTTTCATGTATTGCAAGCCGCCCATTACCATGCCACCGCTGCTCGTCAAGTACCTCTCCAAGACCTTCAACGCGTGGTACGCTGGTTTTGAGATCCTCAACAATCTCGCCGACGCGTACAAGGGCACGGACAACTTGCGCGAGAGCTGCGCGGCTTCGCTGGGCGAGCTGTACGCCGAGTTGCATGAGGACGACATGTTCTACGGCAATGCGCGCACCCGTTACGTCTACCCTGAGACATCTGCGGCGCTCATCCTCGAACAGAACGGGCGCTGGCCGCAGGCGATGGAGATGTACGAGCACACGATGACCAAGGTACGCCACTCCTCGCTGCCGTTCACCGAGGACGAGTTCTGCCTGTGGGAGGACCACTGGATCCTCGCCGCGCAGAAGTTGCAGCACTGGGAGGCTCTCACCGAACTCGCGCGAGCGGACCAGAACCCCGACCTGCTGCTCGAGTGCGCATGGCGCTTATCCGACTGGGGATCAACCGACCGCGAGATGATCGAGAGCAACCTCAAGCTAGTGGCTGGTGTGCCGACGCCGCGTCGCAAGATCTTCGAGGCGTTCACCGCACTCATCAAGGCCCACGGCTCGCGTGAGCCGCCCAACGACTTCTTGCGCGTCCTCGATGAGGCGCAGCAGGTCGCTATCCGCAAGTGGACGACGCTCCCCGGCTCGATCACTGGCGCGCATTTACCCCTCCTCCAGCTATTCCAGCAGGTGGTCGAGCTCGGCGAGGCGGCGCAGGTGTTTGACTCGCTGCAGATGACGACGGCGCAGACCTTGGAGCAGCGCGTCAACACGGAGTTGAAGAGTATCTTCCAGACGTGGCGCGACCGCTTACCCAACTTCTGGGACGACATCAGCGTATGGTCCGACCTCCTCGCGTGGCGCCAGCATGTCTTCCAAGCCGTCACGCGGGTGTACATGCCCATGATCACCCCAACCGAAGGTGTGACGCACGGGTACCGCGGCTACCACGAGACCGCGTGGATGATCAACCGCTTCGGCGAGGTCGCGCGTCGGCACGGTCTGCTCGAGGTGTGCAGCACCGCGCTCAACAAGATTTACATGCTACCCAACATCGAGATCTCGGAGGCGTTCCTCAAGCTGCGCGAGCAGGCGCTCTGCTACTTCCAGAAGCCGGAGAAGTTCAACGAAGGTCTCGACAACATCAGCACGACCAACCTCATGTATTTCGCCCAGCCGCAAAAGGCCGAGTTCCTCACGCTCAAGGGCATGTTCATCTCGCGCCTTGGCCAGGACTCGGATGCCAACGACGAGTTTGCCCACGCCGTCCAGATGGACTACAACCTTCCCAAGGCGTGGGCCGAGTGGGGCAAGTTCAACGAGAAGATGTACCGCCAGCAGCCCGAGTCGCCGCCACCAGACAGCAAGCCGCCGCCTGGGCCTGGCGAGAAGATGATGACCGACCAGGAGTGGGCCGAGTCGTGGGCGACGGACCGCGCACTGCGCGCCTCCTCTGCTGTCTCGTGCTACTTGCAGGCGGCAGGCCTGTACAACTCGCACAAGTCACGCGCGCTGCTCCTCCGCGTGCTGTGGCTCTTAGGCTTGGATGACAGCAAGAACACGATCGCCAAGGCGTTTGAAGCGTACAAGGGCGATCTCGTCATCTGGTACTGGATCACTCTTATCCCGCAATTACTGTTATCACTGTCGCACCGCGAGGGCCAGATCGCGCGGTTGCTCCTCATGCACATCGCCAAGAATTTCCCGCAGGCGCTGTTCTACAACCTCCGCGTCACGCGCGACGACTTCTCGAGTGTCAAGAAGAGCCAGGCCGTCGCGCAGCACCGTGCCATGCTCGCCAAGCGCGAGGCTGCCGCCAAGACGGCAGCCGCGGGCGGCTCCGAGGTCAAGAAGGAGGAGGGCGTCGAGGTCAAGGCCGAGGTCAAGGACGAGGAGAAGAAGGAGGACGGCTCGACACCCGCGTCGAACGGCACCCCGAACCCGAACGGCGCGATGGCGCCACCCGCCGCTCCTGGTCTCCGTCAGCCGCGTCAACCGTGGGAGATGGTCGACGACATCATCAACCACCTCAAGACGGGCGTACCGCTACTCGCGCTATCGATGGAGAAGATGGTCGACCAAATCGGCTACCGCGCCAAGCCGTCGTCTGAGGAGGACATCTACCGCTTCTTCTCGGCGTTGCTCAACGACGCGATGGCGCAGTGGAGCAGTCGTGGTGCATTCCTCAGCGAGGACGCCGAGCTGCCGCAGAACACGCGTGAAAACCTTAAGAGGTTCGCAAACAACCTCACGCCCGAGCTTCGTGTGTGCGTCGAGCGCGACTTCATCTCCAACCAGCCCAACATGCGCGAGTACATTACACGCCTACAGTTCTGGCGCGACTACTACGAGAAGGCCATCGACTCGCGTCCGCGCTTCAGCCCGCTCGACTCTTCCGGTATCAACTTGACCGACTTCCACTACACCAAGTTTGAGGAGGTTGAGGTGCCAGGTCAATACGTCCAGCACATCGACCAGTCGGACGAGTTAGTCCGCATCGCACGCTTCCACCCACAGGCTGAGATGTGCCGAGGCTTCGGCTTCTGCTTCCGCCGCATCACGATGATCGGACACAACGGCACGCCGTACACGTTCAACGTCCAGATGCCAGCGGCTCGACACTGCCGACGCGAGGAGCGGCTCGTCCAGCTCTTCCGGATCATGAACTGTGTCCTGCGGAAGCGCAAGGAGAGTCGCCGCCGCAACCTCCAGTTTCATCTCCCGACAGCTATCGCGCTCGGCACGCAGCTCCGCCTCATCCAGAACGACGCGTCGTACGTGTCCATGCAGGAGATCTACGACGACTACGCGTTCAAGCACGGCATGAAGCGCGAGGACACGATCCTCCGGTTCTGTGACCGACAGAGACAGCTGCACGATCCGGCCATCCCGCGTACCGACCACCGCTTCATTGCGCTCAAGATGGAGATCATCGAGGAGATCCAGGCCAAGATGTTACCCGACACGGTGCTCACCAACTACATGATCCGCAACATGGCCGACTCGGAGAGCCTGTGGCTAATGCGCAAGCAGTTTGCTATGCAGACCGCCGCGACCGCCTTCTTAACCTATGTGTGCTGCCTCAACAACCGCGCGCCGAGCCGTTTCCACATCTCGCGCAAGACTGGCCAGATGTACATGACCGAGATGCTGCCATGTGAGTCTCAACTATGTTTGGGTTCATTACTGACCTCAGCCTTCGTCAACGGCCAGCCGCTCTTCCACTCGTCTGAGGCCGTGCCGTTCCGCCTCACGCCCAACATGCAGGACTTCATCACCCGGGTTGGCGTCGAGGGCCTCGTGACCTCTGCCGCGACCGCCATTGCCCACTCTCTCACGCTCCCAGAGTTCGACCTGGCCAGCACATTACACCTGTTCATCCGCGACGAGATCCTCACGTGGCAGAACACGTACAACAAGGACAAGCATAGCGACGTGCCCCTCACCGCACACGTGTACAAGAACGTCGACCAGTTCATCAAGCGCGCCGAGCTCATGGGCCACATTGCCGATATGCCCAAGGATGCAAAGAACACGGGCGGCCCGGCCATCAACCACGCCATGGTCACGCTCATCAGTCAGGCGACCGCGCCGACGCTCTTGGCGAGCATGAGCGAGCAGTTCCAGTGCTGGTTCTGAGCGAGCTGCCCTCGAGGCGCAGAGTTTCCCCTCCCAACTCCACCATCCAGATTCTCATACTCTTTCCGGTCACTGTAGTCTCTATTGTAGTTGTAGTGTTAGAATGAATCCCCTATGGATATATGTTACAGCCAAGTTACTGTCCCTGCAGACGCGCCACCACCCCCGCCAGCCGGCGGTAATCGCGCAGCAATGTGCCTACCTCGCTCAGGCGGATATCCCCAACTTCGCAGGTCATGAAGCGCTCGATGGGCCCGTCGTCTGGGGCAAACAACGTCCCGCTTGGCGAGCGGGGTGGACGGCGCTTGGAGAGCGTAGCGAAGAAACCGTCCTTACCCGCCCCAGACAGCACAACGGAGCTCGCAGGTTTCTCAGAGGGCATCGGTGCCAGCGCGGGCGTGGAACCACCCTCGGCAAGTCGCGCACCAAGGGAGGAGAGGCGCGCGCCGACGCCCTCGCGCTCCCTTTCACGCGACGTCTCGCGCATCATGCTGCTGACGCTCACGATTGATCGGGCTCGCCCATCCCGTTCCTCCTCCTCGTCGATCGGCGACGTGACGCGCACGCCGTCGTGCACCTCCTCGTCACTGAGTGTACCAGGGGGAACCTCAACAAGCTCACGCCCGACCTGCCCGACCTCGCTTGACGCGCGCGATCGCGTGCGTGCGGCAGCCGTGGACGCCGCCGCGGCGATATTCGCCACGCTGGCGGTCACCGAGGCGAGGGAGAAGGTCGAGCTCTGTCGGGGTCGGCCTTGCGGTTTCTCCTCCTCCTGCGAAGCCATGAGTCCGCGCAAGACAGAGATCCCGCCCTCCACGGCGCCTAGGACACGCGTCGCCCCGTCCGCTGCGGACCCGGCGATGTCGGGGAGAAGGCGGCCCTTGATCCGGCTGCTCGCGGAGGATATACTCGCATCGTCCATGTCTCCCAACGAGATTGGGGCTAGGTCCGCCACGCTCATCACACGCTCGGTACTCTCCAGGCCCAGCTCAGAGAGTTGCACGTGCTCAAGGAACTCGACGACGGCGGTCAAGTTCACAATAGCGTAGGATGCCTCGCCAGCGAGGCAGATGGCCGAGCGGTACCGACGCAAGTACATCAGTTGGGAGGCGAGCTGGGCTGGGTTGGCCTTGACGACGGCGAAGATTATAAGAGGGAGGATGAGGTCGGCGCCAGATGTCGCAGGCGGGGCCTTCTTCTCGGGTTCCGTAACGGCGACCTTCTCGTCCATGGCATCTGCATTTACGTCCTCCGCCGAATCCACCACTTTCTCATCCGAGTCATCTCCGTCCTTCTTGGTCGTGTCTCGCGTCGGAGCTCCCGGAGTCCCAGCCTCAGCCAACTCCGTCCCGTCATCGTCTGGATCTGAAATGCGCAATGCAAGAGACTCTACCTCGTTGATCGCGTCCAGGCCTTCGGGGATGTAAGGCTCGCCCTCTGGCCGTAGCTCGATGGGCGGCAGGAGCGCCAAGCCATCTGGCGTGAGCTCCAATTCTCACTTCAAGCTAACCGACGGCAATCTTGTGCGCGTTGACGAGCACATCGACCTTTTCCTTGGGCGTGAGGCAGTCGGCCCGCGACAGCTTCTGCAGTTCTGTCGTCAGCTTCGTCTTTACCGGCATAAGCTAACCGCCTCCAACATCGTCCACAAGGGCGGCGAGTCCACGCGCGAGCGCGCCCTTGTCAGTCTCGCCTGGAGGACGAGTGATCAGCCCCAAGTGGTCGAGAGAGAGGTCGAGCATGTTGAGCGCAGCGATGCGGCTGGCCAGCGCTTCGTCGTGTCTCGCGTCGTCGCTGTTCAGAGGCGAGAAGATGCGGTTGTGCAACAGGCGGCACATGAGGGCCTCGACGCGCTCCGTCCCGTCGCCGGCCTCGTCCTCGATGTACCCCTCGTGTGCGTCCTCGTCATTCTCCCACTTCTTTGGGCCCTCGGCACGGAAGTGTTGCACGAGGTCGTCGTAAACACCCTCCATGAAGTCCTGCGACCTCTCGCCCGCGAAAGTTGGATTAGAGAAATCCAGGGGCACGTCACTGTCCCCGCCTCCCAGGCCATGGTGGTGTGCCTTGAGGAGCGCACTGTCCGCTCCGCCGGAGACGGGACACACGGAGCCCGTGACGAAGCGGAGGACCTTGTCAACCACGCGGTCCGGTAAACCCTCGAGTTCGGCACGCACGACGCCACGGACGGTCTTGACGAGCGCCTTGTGGACCTCGGTGTACCGGATCCCGCGGTCGACGACGTACGCAGCCACAGAGTACCCTTCGCCATGTTCGTCCTCGAGGCTCATCACGCTGGGTCTTGGCGAGGTCGCACCGCTTGCGTTGGGACTCGCTGGCCTGTCCGGAGTGAGGGCACCGGTGGTCCGGGGAGTGGACGAGCTGCTCCCGAACAGCGACATGAAGGGGTATCGGCGTGGATCAGGGCGCTTCTCTGGCGCACCCCGCCCTAGGGGAGGGAACGACAGGGACGTGCTCTCGGGCGCGAGGGTGAAGGACGGATAGGGGGAGGGGAGGGAGGGAAGAGGAGGAGCGGCGAGGTGGGTTGGGCGCAGCCGGTTGAGGACGCCAGCCCGGTGGTCCTCGTTGCGGAGGGCGTGGAGGAGCGATGAATCTGGTGGGACGCAGCTCTCAAAGGTCACGGTCCCGCTCTGCAACGAGCCCACGAGGCCGGAGAGGGTGACGAGCACGCTAGCAGGCCCTGATGGGGTAGGGAGTGCGGGCGAGAGGAAGGCGACGTGGTCACGCAGCGTCTGCGGCGTCATGGGCAAACTGGACGCCGGCGAGGAAGGCAGGAGGATGATAGCCTATTGTCAGCGCTAGCGTCGTACAGCTCACCTTGCCAGTGGTGAGGGCCTTGAGGAGGTCGGCCCAGTCGCCGTCGGCGCGCGCCCGCGAGCCCTTCTCAAAGATCGAGTCGACCATGCCCATGCCCATGCTCCCGTTGCTCAGGCCGATCCGTTGTGCCGCCGCCTTGAGGCTCTGGAGCTGTAACCGGCCCGCTGCGCCAGCTTCTTCTGGGGCGAAGGACGCCACTGTGCTCGTCGTAATCGCAGGCGGCGCTGGCTGTAGCTGGGCAGAGGACGAATCGCTGGCAACGCGTCCTGGACTCGCCGGGGAAGGTGCTCTCTGCCGCGGCTTGTATGGCAGTTCCTTGAGCTCGCGCTCGCCGTCCGACTCGGGCGAGGTCGCACCGAGGAGCGGATGCGCAATGGTCCCCGTCGGTGTGGGGCGGCGCAAACTGAGCCCGGAGAAAAGGCCGGGCTTTGCCTCCATGATGACGATGTCAAGATAGTTGTGATGCGACAAGTCTCAACGGGCGATCATCAAGCGATAGTCAACTTGGCTTTGGCCACCAACCACGTGGTCATCGCGTCATCCAACACATACACATGCCTCCAACATACCTCCCAGATCAAACTTGACAAGAACCAGTACACCAATGCATGCAGATCTACTCTTACTCGTCAACCTCGGCCTCGCCCGTTCCCTCAGCGGCTCCGTTGGCCTTTTTGCGCCGCTTGAGATGCCGCTGGTGGCTCTCGGGCACGAACGATGACGGAATCCTGCTGTCAGCTTGGTTCAACGTAATTAGCTATACTCACACTCGCGTCGCGTGCAGGAGGTATCCGCTCATCGCACTCGTCGTCATGAGAGGATGCGTGCGTCCCGGGAGCACCTGGTACGTGCGCGACCACGACTCGGTGAGCTGCGTCGCGAGGTAATGCGGGTTCCGGCGCAGGTACTGGAGGGTCTCCGCGAGAACTTGCTGGAACGGCGAGTAGACAGTGAGGGTCCCCGAGCCTATGAGGTAGCGCGTGAGACGGTTGATGACCGAGATAGGCGACATTTCTGTGGCCAACACAATCCCGTCCCATCCTCCGGCGTGGAGCTCTGCACGAGTGGCGTTGAGCTCAGCGACCTGCGCTCTATGCCGTCTCAACCGAGCCGCAGTCTTGGCTTCAGCGATCGCAGGCATCCCATCCTCGCCGGGAGGTGCGGGGCGCTCGTATTCCTCGTCCGCTTCCATCCAGTTCAGCCACTTGATGCACGCGAGCTCGCGCTCGCTAAAGTTCATGATGTTGAGCACGCCCCATGCAGGCGGCGAGTCCGCGTCGGTGAACAGCAGGATGCGCCCCTCGCACCCCATCCGGTCAGCCAGGGCAGCCGTAACAAGACCGCCCGTGTCGTCCACCACCAGGTAGCGGCCGCCGGGCCGCACGTTACTCAAATTAAGCAGCTGCGAGAGGGTGTCCTCGCGCAGGAAAAGGATACTCTGCGCTGACCGCTGCGCGTAGTGGTTCACGACATTGATGCTGGATGGCGCGAGCGGGTGGATCGTCTGCAGGTACCTGACGTCAGCTCATGATCGACTGGGGAGCTCACTTCTTCTCTTTCCGCTTGAGCCACTTCTCCTTGCTGAAGTCGGTCTTGAGCTCAAACTGCTCGTGCCGCTCCATCTGCCGCCGGATCATCTCCTCCGCGCCCACACCCTGCGCCTTGAGCTCGTTGATCTCGTCCTGCGACAGCAGAGCGCCGCGGTTCTCCTCCGAGTCGTCGATGAACTCGTTTGTCTCCTTGATGTCGTCTGATGTCAGCTCGTGATACGCTCCACAACCTCACCAATGACGGCGTCAACCATTCCGCGCGGCCGCAGCGGGCGGAGCATGTTCTTGAACCCCGGCGTGTCCTGTTTGCCGGTCTTCTTTCCCCCCTTCTTCTTGCTCTTCTTCCCCTTGGCCTGCCCGAACACCGCCTCCTCCATGGTATCCGCCACGTCTGCAGCCGCGGGCGCGTCGGGGTTAGGAACTATCTCGTAGGTAATGTCGTAGTGCAATCCGACGAGGTACTTGGCAGGGAAGGCGCCAAACTTCCCCAGCTGCACGAGACCGTCCTTGGAAGCGACGACAGCCTTGACAGTGTCGCTGGGAAGGCGGAGCAGGACGTTGTCGCCCTCCTTAATGATGGTTGTCCGCCGGCGGAGGACATCCTCCAGCGGCTCCTGCGGCTCGTCGTCCTTGCCCTTGCGCGGGTGTGGGGTTCGGGAGCTTGACGCTTCGGGCTGGGAAGGGATGTCGGTGTCCGCTGCTGAAGCCTCAGCAACGGTGGCGACCTCCTCAACCAGCATGGGCTGATCGGCCTGAAGCGACTGCTCGACTTGTGGACTTGGTTCCATGGTTGTGCGTAAGGATGAATTGAAGGCTAGTGAGTGTTGTTGCTGCCTCTCAACCGCAGAAATCTCGAGAGAGTGGAGGTGAGTCACGTGTTGTCGCCAACGGAAGCAAATGTTGCTGTTGCTCGTTCTGGATCAATGTTCGCAACTTGACACAACTCCGAGCAGTGGTGAATGGGTGACTGCCTCTTCCTTCTTTCCTTAGACATCCACTGCTATCCTCGTCAAAATGGTGCGCACGGAACTCGGGGGCTCGAGCTGACAACAGGCTGCCAACATCTCCATTCAACCATCCTCCATGAAGGACGTGACCAAGATGGAGCGCATCGGTGAGCTAGACCCGGCGCTCAGCAGCTGACAGCAGGCGCGCACTCGCACATCCACGGTCTGGGTCTCGACGCCAACCTCGAGCCGCGCGACTCAGCGCAGGGCATGATCGGGCAGGGCAAGGCGCGTAAGGCCGCCGGTGTCATCCTCAAGATGGTGCAGGAGGGGCGAATTGCGGGACGCGCCATCCTGATCGCGGGCCCGCCGAGTACGGGCAAGACCGCGATCGCGATGGGCATGGCGCAGACGCTCGGCGCGGATGTGCCGTTCGTCAACCTTACCGCATCCGAGGTGTTCAGTCTCGAGATGAGCAAGACCGAGGCGCTCACGCAGGCGTTCCGCCGCGCCATCGGCGTACGCATCAAGGAGGAGACCGAGTTGATCGAGGGCGAGGTCGTCGAGATCCAGGTCGACAGGAGTGTTACCGGTGTAAGCTCGATGGTGCCCATGTAAGCTGACCCCAGGCAACCAAGACGGGGCGCTTGACGCTCAAGACGACTGACATGGAGACGGTGTACGACCTCGGCTCCAAGATGATCGACCAGTTGCAAAAGGAGAAAGTGCTCGCGGGCGATGTCGTCAGCATCGACAAGGCGAGCGGGAGGATATCCAAGCTCGGACGGAGCTTTGGGCGGGCAAAGGACTACGACGCTATGGGTGCCGACGTGAACTTGAACCCGTCGTCGTTGAGCTGACAGCAGACCAAGTTCGTTGCGTGCCCCGATGGCGAGCTGCAGACTCGCAAGGAGGTGGTGCACACCGTGTCACTGCACGAGATTGACGTGATCAACTCGCGGACGCAGGGATTTCTGGCACTCTTCGCGGGCGACACGGGCGAGATCAAGCCCGAGCTGCGCGACCAGATCAACGCCAAGGTCGGCGAGTGGCGTGAGGAGGGCAAGGCCGAGATTGTACCTGGTGTCCTCTTCATCGACGAGGTGCACATGCTGGACATTGAGTGCTTCTCCTTCCTGAACCGTGCGCTCGAGGGCGAGCTGGCCCCTCTCGTCGTCATGGCGAGCAACCGCGGCATCACCCGTATCCGTGGAACCAAGTACAAGAGCCCTCACGGCATCCCGGCCGACCTCCTCGACCGCACCCTCATTATCAGCACGGGCAAGTATGCCGAAAGCGAGATCCGCGAGATTGTCAAGATCCGCGCAGAGGAGGAGGACGTGCGGCTGTCGCTGGACGGCCTTGAGCTCTTGGCCAAGATGGGCGGCGACACGTCGTTGCGCTACGCGCTCAACCTCATTGCTCCCAGCCAGCTCGTCGCCCAGCGGCGCAAGAGCACACAGGTCGACGTCGACGACATCCGCACGGCCTACCGCTACTTCTTGGATGTGGACCGCAGCGCGGTGTACGCCCGTGAGACGAACGGCATGATGTTTGGCGAGGAGGAGGAGGACACGGACAAGAAGGACATGATGGCGATGGACACGAGTGCGTAGAGTGCACCTCGCGAGTACCATCGAATCGATCAGATAGAGATGTATACGATACCTGGCTAGAGACGAGGACGTACGATGAGTGTACGAAACAAGCGCTAGATGGCAGTCAAGTGACGCCTCCACCGGACGTGCCTGACTCAAACTGGGTGGACTTTTCAGAAATTCAGCCGATCCGCACCACTCCGTTCATCTCGTACACTCTCTCTCCTCATCGTCACTTCACTAAAATGGCGACAGAACCACCTCCCTCGGGGTCGGCGCCCACTCCAGCGGCTGCGCCAACCCCCGCCGCGACGCCAAAGCCCTCAGTCCCCGAAAAGCCGCTGATCGGCCACGCCCCCCGCGCACCCCCGCCGCCTCTCGAGGGCTGGCGCGGCGTGTTGCAATACACTGGTATCCCTCGTTCGGTGCTCACGTGGAAGCCCAAGCTCCCCGGACCCAAGATGAGTGTGTTCATCACCGTCGTCGGCGGCATCACCTACCTCTGGTACGACGACCGGGCCAAGGCCAAGGCCATCCGCGACGAGTACATTGCCAAGGTACAGCACTTTGCCCAGGAGCCGACAATTGGAAGCCTCGACGAGCCCCGCAAAGTACTCGTGTATGCGGCGCGATGGCCCGAGGACGACGAGGCAAACCGCGCCCAAGTCTACTTTAGAAAGTACGTCAAGCCGTTCCTCGTGGCCGCTGCGATCGACTACCAAATTGTCGAGGCGCCGCTGTACGGCTCGATTGCGCGTATCGCACGTGGAGATGTGCTGCGTAAGCGCCGCGAGGACCTTGGATTGCAGGCCCGTCCCGCCGAGATTAACAACGGCGTACCGCCCCATGTGGCGGCTATTAGCGCCAAGACCGAGACCCAGCGGTGGCTCGAGGGCGGCGTGGTACTTATCGGACGCCCGGCACTTAAGGAGTACCTCGCTGGTCTGCGGGCAGGTTGGCGTAATGGTGTCGATGCGTGGACTTGGGAGAAGGATATCGAGGACCAGATCGAGTGGGACACGGTCTTCCAGACCTACGTCCCGCCGTCCAAGGATGGCGAGGTGGAAGCGCCTTCCACGGCCCCGGCCCCGGTTGCGCGCCCGAGCATCTTCGGCCGCGGTCTCCCCCCACCCGCCCCCTCCGCCCCGGTCGCCACTTCCACAGCGGTGCCGGCGCACTTGCACACCCCGCCCTCTCCACTCCCGCCACACCCGCCCATCCTCATGGTCCCGTGGACAAACTACCTGGGCTTCGCGCAGATCCCGTACATGCTCTACAACTTCTTCACTGAGCGCCACCGCGTCAAGGAGGGTGCCGAGTCCGCGTACGCACTGATTACCAACCAGACGCGCTCGTTCGAGGGTCCTTCCAAGGCGGGTGAGGATGCGCACTTGGCGGCCGAGTTGCCGGCCGACACCGACTTTGGAGTGGACACGGAGAGGTTCTACAAGAAGGACTACAATGATGTGCCGGAGCGTCAGGCCAAGCAGCGCCTCGAGTACTACCGTAGCCTCCAGGAGCGGCTGGAGAGCGCGCGCCAGTTTGCGCGCGGAGAGCGCGAGCTCACGGACGAGGAGAAGGCTAGCGATAAGCCTGTTGTGACGGAGGACGACCTGCGCGCTGAGCGCAGGAAGCGCGAGCTTCGGTGGCGTGGAGGACGGGAGGGATGGGTGGTTGTGCGTCCGTCGACTCCTATTGCTTGGGAGGATGCTTGGGAGGGATGGCTGCGTGTCTTTGATGCCAGGACCGCGGACGAGATTGCTGAGGCGGAGCGCAAGCGCACTGCCGCGTTTGAGAAGTAGGGGATACATCTATGCACTGTTCTGGACTAGGCTGTGAGGTCTCAAGTCCGCAAGGGTGGATTGAAAGGGGAACGCGAGTAGCCTCTCGGCAGAGCAATGCAAAACAGGAGACTGCGACACTGCCAACACAACCTGTCAGCGCACGCGTGCATAGAACACTAGGCAGAATGGATCGTATGAGACCGAAGATATTGGTACATACTCGACGAATATAGTGTGTATACAATTTGACGACAAGGAGACGTCTGCGGCGAAAACGAAGCTCAGATGATAAAAGAAGACGCAGTGCGAACGAGTTACGAGTTGACACGCGAGAGAGACGCCACACACTAGCGACGGCCGCCGTACGGTGGCTGCTGGTACCCGTGACCGGGGTTGCTGAACCCCTGGTTCCGGTAATTGGGAACGATGTAAGGCTGGGGCGGGGAGCGATTCTGCGTGTGGGGAGGCTGGTGGGCGGGCGGTGCATACGCGGGGCCGCGATTGGGCGCGTCCATGCCAATGGGGGGAGGACGACCGGCGGCTGGAGCCGGCTGAGCAACGGACGGCCGGGGAGCGTACGCGGGAGGCGGTTGGGAGGTGATTGGGAGTGTCGACGCCGGCTCGGGCCTGGCTGCGGCCTTGCCCTTGGACTTCTTGGAGCGGAGGCCAGCGGCGACTGCCGACTCCTCGCCGCGCGCGGCCGCCGCGTCATAGTACGTGTCGTCTCGGTCCTCGTCCCGCTGTCTCTTGCGGATGCGCGCCTGCTGCACCTCGTCGTCGCTGTCCGAACCGTTGAAGTCCTCGCGAGCAGAAATCTCACCGGGCAGCTTGCCAGCCGGCACACCATCAAGGTACGCGTAAACGTCCTTGACGACCTTTGCGTTCGCACGAACGTCTAGATGGCGGCTGCGGATGTGAACGCGCATCTTTGTGATCTCCTCGGCGAGGCGCAGAGTGCTGTACGTGTTCATGCGCTTGAAGATGAGCAGACCGATGCCCATGAACTCTCTCTGTCAGCTTGAACTCAAGAGTTGTATCTCCGAAAAGATGTCGCAAGACTCACCGACGGGGGCTACACGCTGCTCAACCGTCTCGAAGGCCGTGTCGTAAAAGTCCGTCGCGATCGCGACTAAGATGGCGAGTGTCATCTCGACCTTGCGCTGGAACGACCTCTCCGGGCGATCGCCGCGTTCGAGGAACCGCGTTATCGTCGTGCTAGTGGGGAACGTCTTGCTCTCGGGGTCGTAAGCTATCATACAGAGTGAAGCGAGGACCTGGAAGGGGCGTCCGCGGCCGATGTCGAACTTGGGCAACTTGTCCTTGAGGCCTCCTGGCTCGACGACGTACTTCTTCTCGAGGTGCGTGATCCACGTCGTCCAGTGGCCGCCTAGGGCCTGTAGCTTCTCTGCCGCGGAGAGCGGCATGCCGAGCTGGACGCGCTCTACATGTCAGCCAAGAAACCGAGGTGACGCCACAAGACTCACGGAAGATGTCGCGCTGTTGGTTCATGTCCAGGTGGCGGTACTCGACTATCTGGATCTGGAGCTGGTCGAAACGCTGTTTGAGTCTGTCGGGAAGCTGCTTGCCGCCCTTCTGGCCTGGATACGCAGTGTACCAGAACTTCTCGCGCGTGCTGGGCGAAATGAAGGGGATGCGGCCGTCGATGAAACGCTGGATCGACGTGCACCGCTGCTTGCCGTCAATGCAGATGCGCTCCTCAAGGCCCTTCTCCTCGTTGTTCTCGACAGCAAAGATGACAGGCGGTACGAAGTAGTGCTGCAGGTCAGCGACGGCAGACAAACTCGGCGCACCTGCATAAGCGACTGAATAAGTTGCACCTGGCGCGCGTCTGGCCACACGACATCACGCTGGTAATCGGGGTTTAGGTTGACGGTCTCCGTTTGGATGAGTTCTGCATGTCAGCTCACTTGACGGATTGAGTTAACCGACCGTAAAGATAACGCATATTGACCGACTTGAACCGAGGCTCGTCGAGCGTACCCTTGAGGATCTGCCCGATCGTGGTGTCATACGGCTTGACATCATAGCCATCGTCGAGGTCGGACGCGAGCTCATCGTAGTCGTCGTCGGAGAGGTTGTTCTCGAGGCGCGCCATTGTTGATAACAAACAATGGGTAGGTGGAGGTGGAGGTGGAGGTGGAGGTGGATGTGGAGGTGGACAGATTTTGGGGAAGCGGAATCAAATGTTGGTGGACTCAGGGTCTAGGTCACCAAACCTTGTTGTGAGGGGGAAGACAACTTGGGTGGAGGGTGACAAAGGAGGTTGGGACACCAGAGGCTAAGGCATGCTAGTGACTAGGTGAGGGATTATGGTTAACTATGCAGTAGAGTTGCAGGAGAGGATATTGAGAGGTATGTATTGGTGTCTGAGAGTAGATTGAGTGAAGTGACTGGTGTCTGAGGGATGTTGAGGTTTAGGTTGTGGAGTTGATGAACCCACAGTGAGACCTCAAAATGGGAATCCTGAAAAGGTGTCATGATGCCTTGTCCACTCAGGTCACGTGACCTCTTGCCCCAAGATCTGTAGTGCACAATGCCCTCTCAACTGATTGCATAATTGCATACTGTACGATGAATATGGAATGCGACCTTGAATAGAAAGAGGTACTGGAAGCATTATGCGTCAGGACACAAAAAGAATGACGTCTAGTCCAGACGTCACGTGATCTTGCATTACACCGAAGTCACGTGTGAGTCACGTGGTGGTGGTGTGTGGATGTCGAGAATCACACACAGAAATAAATACACGTCATTTTCTCAGCCTACTTAAGGGCGATATACTAGTATCGTTCTATGCATCTACTCTAACTACTACAGTAGCCCGGTTCTAGCTCCACCAATCCCAGGGGCTAAACCCAACAGTGGACGGATGGCTGCGCATAATCCCTCCCCGCACGCCCCGCATGTATTTACTCACTTGCAGCTACGACCTATACTCGCTCGCCTGGCAAGCATCGGTGTTCCCGAATCGCGGCTATCGGGCAGGTGGTGTGCCCGGGGCCAAGGCAGGGAGGTGAGACTAAACGTTTGACCCGCAAGACAGGGTTCCGCCTCGAGCTGCGCCTACGGTAACCCATTATGCAACAACTCACGCCCGCTCTACCATCTCGACTTGAAGTGTGAAGTTTTCTACGTGCATGCTCTCAAGCTATCAATTGTACAACGCCGACTGGGTACGCGCTTGTCCAATGCCAATGCCCAGTCCCCGCCTCCCGTCCATAGTGATAGATGTGCCTATTCGTCGCTGTCATCGTCATCGTCCGACATGCTCTCCTTGAGCATCTCGAGCAGCTCGTGTGCCTCGGACAACTGTGCGTTGAGGATCGCCTGGCCCTCGGGCACGCTGCCGTCGTCCGCGAGGAACTTGCCGTCCTTGCGCAGCGAGTCGATTTGATGCAACGCCATGTGATAGGGATACAGGTCACGCGCGCTATACGGGCCGCCATACTTGAGCACCTCGTTGAGGCACTTCTTGATTGTCGACAGCTTGTTGGCCTGGACATCAGATGTTGCTCATCGCGATTATCCTGTCAGACTCACCACCGGCACCAGCTCCTCCGAGATGGGTTCGGATTCGGCCATCAGGCGGTAGATTAAGCCGTAACACCTGCGCAGAAGGTAGAGAAGAACCTGGAGTCAGTGCCAAGTAGAGGGCGTTGTTGGAACCTACGTATTGGCCTTGAGCCTTCTCTCCTGCCGCGTTAACGAACTTGCCGTCGACGCGCTTCGAGTCGACCTCGCGCAGTTGCAGCAGATAGCTGACGGTCAGCACATTGTTCAGATCTATCAACTCACTTATACAGGTCCGTCTCGCGTAGCGTCCAGCGGTGTGTGTGTGCTGATGGTTAGCATTAAGAACATGGAAGAAGGTGCTCAAATGCGCATGGGCCTGGACAACGTCCCAAAGTGCGAGTAGTCGTCAAGACGTGCAACCCAGGCGAGACCAGGCCCAGAACGAAATCTCTTCCTAGGGCAAGCGTGGACCGTGCGCACAACAAAACCCAGCCGGCTGCGAGCATGGTGTCGAACGTCACTTTACACAGAGCAGTCGAACGTCTAGTTCATTGGTACTCACTGAGCTGCTCAAGCTGCTGTACGAGCTGCGACAGGCGCTCGTAGATGGGCCGCAACGGTGGGCTGACCTCGTCTTCGGCCTCGCGCGCCTTGATGTCCTGCACGATCTCGAAGCACGAGTCGATCAGGCCACCAAGCAGTGCCTGTCCTTCGGGCACGGACGAGCCGCCAGGGCCGAGGAACTTGCCGTCGACACGCTTTCTGGTGATGTCAGCAACGTGCACCCGAGTGTCACTTACGAGTCGATCTTCCGGAGCTCCTCGACAATCGGCTTCAACTCGGCCTTGGGTACCTTGGGTTGACTAGCAAGGGCGATGAGCTGCTTCCGCAGTGCCACTAAGCGGTTGTGGATTGGCACGAGCTCGACGTTGAGGACACCAAGCGATTCCATGAGCGTCTTGAGGATTGCCTCTGAGTCATCAGCAACGGTCTCTGAAAGGCGACGCAACCCACCATTGCCGTCAAGCTTCCATGACATGTACTTGATCACTGCCTCGGGGTGCTTCTGCTCGTCACGATCGTGCTTGATAATATCGCGAAGCTGGTCAATGCGATCTTTGAAGCCTTGCAGGTACGCCTCGGTGTAAATGCCCGACTCGTCGAGATGGGTAAGTATTTGCTGCGCGGTGTGAGCGACGTAGGCCCAAACTGAGCGCTTGTACATACACGCATGCTGGCAATCTGGCCGTAAATCGCGGGGCTCTCCCGGCTCTTGCCGACAGTGAGGAACATGAGGCTGATGAGGGAAAAGACATCTGCGATGATGGTATCGACGCGGTTGGGCTCAAAGCCGCCTGGGATGGGAGTGTTGAGGCTGGAGGATCCCTCCGTGCGCTCCTCGCGGATGTCGGTGAGTTTTGCCACTGAGTCTGTCAGCACTGACGCGGTGCATTGCCAATGCGACGCCAAGAACTCACGCTGCTTGACAATCTCCTTGTAGATGGATAGTACATCTTGCGCGCGGATGAACCTGGTCGAGTCCTGATAACACGCGTCAGTGCCTGCGTGACACGGGTGGCTATCGCCGCCGGAACAGCCACAAGGGAAGACGCGCGGACCGTGAACGTGCGACTCACCTTCTTGAGAGCAGTGAGACGATTACGAATGTTGATGAACGACTCGAGCACCGGCAGCTCCTCCTTGATTGTTAGAATTCATCTAGTCTGGGATGTGGGAGTGAGAAGAACCAGGGGAGCGTGGGAGGGCAAAGGAGCGAGCTAGTGGGAGTCGAGGACGTACCTGGGGCACCATGTTTGAAGCCATGATGGTGGCGGCAGCAAGAGTATATTAAGACAGATACAGACAAACGTAAAGATAGAGTAGAGTTGAGAGAATGCCGAAGTGTCGAAGGACCAACGTTGTAATGTAGGTGCACGTCCAAAAGGTCAAAACAAGGGGGAAGGAAGGGTGATGAGTTGGAGGGGTTTGCACTTGGTAACTTGCAAGTTCAACTTGAATGAGTAGACGTAGAGATTGAAGAGATTGCAATTCAATATCACAGCCTCGGCCAGGCGCGGGCCGACGGGCAGATACGCAGTACGCAGGGTCGGTGACGACAGAAAGGGTTTTAGGAGGGGGGGGCCGGGGACGGGCACCGGCCGGGCCAAGAACGCGGGAATGTCTTGGATGGTGATATAAGAATCTGTTGATGAACGATCAAACAAGTGCCGCCTGGCGTGCAAAGATCTTGCAGCGTCAAGCTCTCAGTAATCCGTCCGGGAGTAAAGGATCCAAGGTTGTTAATTGTCAACAACTAAAGGCTTGGAACAGGTCGAACTGGGATTGGTGACGGAGCTTGTCGAATTGTCGATTCGGGAGTGACAGACCTAGACTTGATAGACTGGTGATCGAATAGTGGCTCGTGTTTTCCGTGGTTGCAGGCCTAGTGGTGATGGCGTTGGGCGATGAGCTGATCGGACAAACCAGGGAATTGAGGTATGCACGAGTCACTATAAGACGATGCGGGTCGCGTTACAATTCTTATATCCATATTCAATCATCCAATATTAGCTGTGGTTATTTTAAGAGATGGCTAATACAAGGTGACATTTGTTGGCAAGTGTAATGGGATAGTGAGCCATTAGTCTGAGTAATGAGCCAAGATTCATGAGCAATGAGCGGAAATCTGAGTGGTGTCACAAACCCAGAACCCGGGCCGAGGACCGAGGCTGCAGTCACACTCTAGGCACTGACGCGCCTGCACGTCCCCATCGGCCACTGGCCACCAGCAATCCCCACCGGTCACCAGGCCAAGGCAAGGCTAGGTCATGCAGCTACAAATCTACTGAGCTGCTGAGCGATGGTTCCAATACTCTTAACCGCTGCCAACGATCCTAACGGATGGCTTGGGTGTGGGCTTACTGGGCTTGCAGGCTGAGTGAATGGTTCATGGGGCTGATCCAGTCACCCCATCGCGCTCAGCACGTACCCGCAATGATGGCCTGGATGCCGCGCGTCTCGCCAAATCTGATTGGACAACAAGTGCCTGAGGACCTCTTGCCGCCACACTACCAATCCCTAAGAAAATCCCGAATCGCCTCGAGAGAGTAGTTGTTTGTGCTCAGGGTAGAAATACTATTAGAGTCCAGGCGTAGGCAGGAGAAGCAAACCGTGAAGGACGGCTCTCAGAGGTAAGAGGGGTACTACACAATGCAGGGTTCAAGATGACAGAGTTGTAGGAGATAAAGGCATGTGGCCAGAGGATTTTAAACCAACTTACCCTGATAGTTACCCTTTGATGGGACCTAATTGGACCTAACAAGAGACGTTGCCTGGCATGCTTGGCCAGCCTGCAGCCTGGGAGCTGAGAGAAAGGAGGTCAAAGCGGTCCACATGCACAGACCACGTAAACAGGCAAGAGGTTACAGGCTTACAATGACCATGATCCCCCAATAAACCAACCCCTGTATAGCCCTTGTTCAATGTCCCTGCCTGTTGCTGCCTTACCCTTTGCTTCCATACAGAGTCAGAGAGAGCACTGAGCATACTGACTGCCAGGATGGAATCCAGATCCCGTCACCCAACAAAGTGGGCCATGTACCATGAGCAATAACCCTCCTAACCGCCCGCCAAAAGGTCATTCAACCCCCCACCTAACAATCAAGCACCCACCCAGGCTACCCAGGTCACTCAGGCTTAGTACAGTTTGCCACGCATCGTACCCAACCAACCACGGCCACGAGTGACATTGCCCAAGTTGCCCCCGCCACCTCACCAGGCCACCCACACACTCACCCGCCCACACAACACGCAACCCACCGCACCGCACCTCACTCAACCGTCCCACCCCCCCCCTTCTCCTTCTCACCTCAATCAACCACCACCACCCCCCCGCCTTTTGACTCCTTCCCCATACCTCACTACAACTCTTATTCCTCTTCCTTCCATCCTCCTCCTTCCCTCCCTCTCTCCTTAAATCACTTCGTAAGTCAACCGCGACCTCCCCATCCATCGCCAGTCCATCCATCAACCCCATCGCCGCCGTGTTAGGTCCTCGCAATCGCCCTATCGCATCCGTTGCTGCGGACGGCTCGGCGCCTAGCCCTTTCACCGCCTCCCTCCAAGGAAACGCGGCGCGTCCCCGCTCGGACACACCCGCCCTCACCAATGGTTGCGCCCTCTCCCCACAAGGAAGACCTACGCGTTGCATGAGTGCAACGCGTAGGGGAGGGGCGGGCGACGATAGCGGCGGGTGGTGATGTACGCTATCGGGGCGATAATGGCGCCCATCCACGTCACACGCGTGTTGGTGATCGTGCGGTGGTCGACTCCTGTCTCCCCTAGCACCTTCCCTCTTCCCCCATCCGTCACCACCCAACCGCTCCCCCAATCGAGTGCCATGCTGACGTCGCGTTCCCATTCATCCCACCGCGTTTCATCCACCCATTGCATTGTCGTTTTACCCACTCTACATCAAATACATCGCTCTCTAATCCCGTGCATCCGCTGCATACAACCAACCAGATCGCATCACTGTAAGTACATGTCACCCCTCCTTTCTTCTTGGACCGTGACGTGGCCTGCCAGGGAAGGGCAAAGAGGGCTCGGGGAAGGCGGGGCGAACAAGAATCCTGGCTTGCAGATGCGTTCGGATAACTGCCAAGCAAGCTTTGGCCGGATTGGCATTCTCAAAACGCATCGAGATTGAGCGCGCGCGGCCTATGCAAGCCGACAGATGGTGGATGGTGGCACCTGGCGTCGTGGGAAGCTTGTTGAGAGCGCGATCAACAACCGAGCACTGAGCATTCGCTCTGTCTGGGCGCCCCGCTCCCGCCCCTTCATCGCAACCAAACCCGCCTGTGCGTGAATGTGTGCTGACACTTTTATTGTTCTCATCTGCAATCCCACCGTTTGTCCATTCATCCATCCTTTCATCAACTTGGTATCCGTCATCACATCGTCTTTTCTCCCACAGATGTCGACTTCGCGCGAAGACTCGGTCTACCTCGCCAAGCTTGCTGAGCAGGCTGAGCGCTACGAGGGTGAGTGGAAACGTGGCGATGCACCGAGGAAACGATATTAACGCGCTCGCAGAGATGGTCGAGAACATGAAGGCTGTCGCCTCGTCCGACAAGGAGCTCACCGTCGAGGAGCGCAACCTTCTCTCGGTCGCTTACAAGAACGTTATCGGCGCTCGCCGTGCTTCGTGGCGCATCGTCTCCTCCATTGAGCAGAAGGAGGAGTCGAAGGGCAACGAGGCCCAGGTCGCCATGATCAAGACCTACCGGGAGAAGATCGAGGCCGAGCTTGCCAAGATCTGCAAGGACATCCTTGAGGTCCTCGACAAGCACCTCATCCCCTCGGCCGCCTCGGGCGAGTCGAAGGTCTTCTACCACAAGATGATGGGTGACTACCACCGTTACCTCGCCGAGTTTGCCACCGGCGACAAGCGGAAGGACTCGGCCGACAAGTCGCTCGAGGCCTACAAGGCTGCTTCGGACGTTGCCGTCACTGAGCTTCCCCCGACGCACCCCATTCGTCTCGGTCTCGCCCTCAACTTCTCCGTCTTCTAGTGAGTTTGATCCGACTTTTTTTCTTTTCCTTCCTTTTATCGCGGCACGTTTTGCTGACTGTGCAGCTACGAGATCCTCAACAGCCCAGACCGCGCGTGCCACCTCGCCAAGCAGGCGTTTGACGACGCTATTGCCGAGCTCGACACCCTCTCGGAGGAGTCCTACAAGGACTCGACCCTCATCATGCAGCTCCTCCGTGACAACCTCACGCTCTGGACTTCTGACATGCAGGACAGCGGTGAGTGAAATCGAGCTATGCTCTTTGCTGACGTCAGCCGAGGAGTCCAAGAAGGACGAGCCGAAGGACGAGGCCGCCTAGGTTTGATGAGAGTTGAACGACGAGACCCGGCAATCACATCACTTGGGAACACCTGTTCCCCAATCTCGCCCTCGCATTTGTCTCTGGTGCTTCGTCGCCGCCCTCCCGTTACCCTGTGGTGTTTTCTCTAGTTCGTCGTTTCCTCCTTCCCTTCCTCTGCAGCCGCCGACGTCAATGAATACTATTCAGACCGAATCGGCGTGTGTAGGGGTTCTTGAGAGTTTAATGAAGAGTGTGAAGCAGTCTGGTGGTAGCTGGTTTGCAGATGGTCTAGATGACGCGTGACTGATTGACGATCCCTGCATGGTGCATTCTTTGAAGCCTGGAGGGGGGGAGGCTGGGGCGCTGGGTGTCCTGGACATTGGAGCACGTGCCACACGATGTACAAGGTGTAGGCGCGTCAGATCGCGTCTCGTGTCTTGCAAGGTACAATGTTGGTAAGGTCGGGCCGCGTGAGGAAGGCATGGATTTGATCCTTTTGGTCTTTCGAGTCGGGTATTGATTGAGCCAATCGTGGATCGTTGTGAGTAGAGTGTGGCTTTGTCATGGAACTGTTGGGATGGACGGGTAGTACCTGTATCTGAAGCGCTGTTTATTCTGTTCGCTTCATTTCATTGAGTGACTCGAGATCTTGTTTGTCTAACGCTCACGCTGTCAAGGCATGAATATCCATCATTTGCCCACTACCAATACCTCTAGCCCAGCCCACAAGGGAACAGCTCCACCCAAATCGTCATCACCCAATCCACGATACCACCCCCCCAACTTCTCCACCTTCCCCACCTTGCTAACCCCCACCTTCCTACTTGGCTTGTGTCTACACGAGCAAGCTTGATCAACAATAACCGCACAGTAGAATTCGGATTCCCCGCTCAATCTCACCTTTCTTGCCAGGTCCGGCCACCAAGTTGTACAGAACTGCGCTTCAAGGAACCGACGTTGGATGGTATTTGCATTGACGGAGTCAGAAGATAAGTAATTGGACTACACCCGGTTTAGCACCCAGGCTTGCTGCAATAAAACAAAATGTCGACTGGACTAAAGGAGTCATGTTCATCATTCACCATGGAGTGAATCAGAGAATCAGAGGATCAAGAATCAGGCGCCGCTCGGACTAACAAATCCAGATCCAGAAGTATCGTTCAACTTCTAGCTTCCTGAAAACCGACACTACCACAGACCTCGTATCAGATGCTAAACCCAGCCCCTGCCAGACCGCCCGCTCACTCAACCGCAGTTTGAGCTACGCAGCTCGCAGTCCCCCAGCAGCAGCAGTCCCCAGCCCAGCCAGGCTGCGTCGCCCCCATTTCCTCATCCTCACCTATTGCCACGCGCCCACACCAGAATAAGAGTGGACTTCTTCATCTTTCGCTACTGTTCAACTATTGTACATTTCATGCTGCTGACTCCCATGCGATTACGTTGTGTTTGGTGTGTTTGAGCGCAATGCGCTAAGTAAGTCTATGACTGCTCTACTGCTGTGAAATGTCAGCGAGATCCAGAAGCAAGGGCCCGTGCGTCGCCTTCACTTGGCACATACTTACAGCAGAGAAGCCCGACTTCTGGCGAAGAGGGCTAGTGCCAAGGTTGTTGGGCGGGCTCTGAGCCACACCATGGCTAGTACGAGCAATATTGGCGAGGTCGATGCCGTTCTGCTTGAGCCCACCCTCGCGGTAACGCAGGGCGTCGGCACGCTCCTGGTCCGACACCTGGCTCATACGGCGCTGGGGGGCGACAGGCGCCTCACGCTCGGGCAGGTCATCGACCTTCTCGGCCTCGGCGGGGGCCTCGCCATCGTCAAACATGGCAGTCTCTAGCTCGGCGTCAAGGCGCCCATCGTACTCGGCACGCTCCTCGTCGTTGACGCTGCCCCAGTTGTGTGCGCCGGCTCCGCCCTTGCGCTCAAACTCAGACTTGGTGATGCCAGTACGCGAGTGGCGGTCGCGCATGATCGCGGCGGGCGAGGTGTTGCGCTATAGGTTGAAAACACAGAGGTGGGGCGCACGGACCACGGTGACGGGCGGTGACGATTGGGGTACAGTGGGTAGTGAATAAGCGCAAGTGGGTGCAGCGAGTAGCGATAGCAGTCAGAGTAACGATAGAGGTATCCAGTGAGTAGTAGACGTGATGCAGAGTTGAATAGGTGGGGTCGTGCGAGCGACATGACGTGGCGTGGCGTAAGGTAACGAGGGGAAGGAAAGCGTCAGCATTGGCCCAACACTACAGTCACGAGACATACCTCGGTACGAGTCATCTTGGGCAGTAGTTGGTTATGGGTTGGTGTTGGTGGTGGTGGCGGTGGTGGTTGGAAGTGTAGTTGTGGAACGTTGAAGGACGTATGTGAGGATGTAAAGTAATGGGGGGAGTAGGCTTTATAGTGAGTTGAGAGGTCAGGTGGTGTGGCTAGTCTGAGTGGATCGGCGTTGACGTGCTCGGGTTGTAGTGACAGTTTACATGTGGCTCTAACTAGTTGTCGACTCGGTTACCATTCGCCTTAATGATCCATACTTGGATACTTAGGATGAGAGAGAGAGGGGGAGGAAGGTGTAGGTTGGTGTAAACCTACACCTTCAGACCTTCAGAACCAGATCGGGTTGTCCTCGTGACTTGGCTAGGGGGGGGTAGAGAGAGGGAGGACTGCCACTGACGTCAACAATCCAACCTTGTCCAATTGTCCACTTTATGAGCCAATTAGAATATCAAACCTCAGGGCTAATCACTATTAACAATCTCACAATAACCCGGCATCGGCATTACCCGTAAAGTGATCGCATGCCTCGTCACCTTTGGTTAACCCCCTTCCCCCCCCATAACTCATTTCACCCATTCACCCACAAACCCCACTCGTCATCCACCCCACATCCTGAATCATCAGCTGACAGTACAAGACAGGGTGGACACGCAACGCAACGCAACGTAACCAGGCATCATCCAGTTCCAATATAGTGACATGTCTATATCAAGGCTCTATCAGCTCGTCTTCATTCACAGATCACAGATACTGCCATCTTACACACGGATCCTCACCCCTTCTTACGCTGCCACCACTTGATCTTCTTGGGCTCGTCCTCCGTTTTCTCCTCCTTGACATTGTTCTCGCGCACAATGGCAAGGAAAGCTGCCTCCGTTGACGCTCTGACGCGTTAGCCTTTGCCTTTGCTTAATCCATGATCGGCAAGATGGGCCCCAGCCCAACTCTTCCTGAACCCCGCAATTTCCACAACCAGCACAGCTCTAGCAAACCCATCCAAATACAGCGAGTCGGAACGCTATTGGTTGTAGACGACGTTCGGTGGGCTTCCATCCGATTGGGAACGACTTTGAGGGGACTCAAGCGTAGTGACAAGGCTGAGCACTGGGCAGCCTCCCTTTGCCTCGCATTGGCCTCGTCCCTGCAACACCCAACCCTTCTTTCTACCCCCTGCCCACCTCGCCTTGTTCCGATTCCGCATCGGCAAACCCCAAATCACACAACACAATCGACTCACTCGTGCAACGTCATCTCGTACAGGGCCAGGTCGCGTTCCGCGGCCCGGAGCGCGCCGAGAAGCGCGTCGAGTTGGTCCTCGCGCACACCAGGAACCGAGATACGAGTAAGCGTGTCAGTCGCGACATGTGCCGAGTCAAACCCGCTCTCGCAGAGGTAGGCGACGAGGGGCTGCACCTCATCCGCGCGAACGTGCACCTCATACGTCGCAAAGCGCGACTTGAGGGACGCGGGAGTTCCGACAGCTGTGCGTCAGCGTGCGTGGATAACGGGATCGGGCCGAACCGGCTACTTGGCAACTTGGCTCGGCCGCGCCCGCCGCGGAACTCACCGAGGAGCTTGGAGGCGATGATGCCGACACGATTCGAGAGCGCGTCCACTTCCTCCATGCTGTGTGTCGTCATTACCACTGCACGCTCGCGTGTGAGGGTCTCGAGCTGCTGTCAGCACGATCTTTGGGTTAATGGGTGACTTACAGTGCGCCACGCCTCGCGCTTGCTGAACGGGTCGACACCAGACGAGAACTCGTCAATGAGGATAACGGGACGATCACCAATAAGGGCGCACGCGAGGCTCAACTTGCGCTGGTTGCCACCACTGAGTGAGCTCGCCAACTCGTCCGACTTCACTGTAAGCCCCGAAACGGCGAGGAGCGTGTCGACGTCCCGCGCTAGCGCCGAGCGCGGCACGCCCTTGAGGCGGCCGTACAGCCACAGGTGCTGGTGTACCGTGAGATGCGCGTCAATAGCCGAGTGCTGTGGGCATACGCCGAGCGCCTCGCGCGCGCGGTTGCGGTCCCTCACAATCGAGTAGCCCGTGACGCGCACGTCGCCGCGCGTGGGCCGCTCGACGCCACGCACAACACCGAGGGTCGTCGTCTTGCCGGCGCCGGTGGGGCCGATGAGGGCGAACGTGTCGCCCTGCGCCACCCCGAATGTCACGTCGTCGACGCTCGGCTTGACCTTCTTCTCAAACTGCTTCGTAAGGCGGTCGACCGCGAGCGCGTCATCCGAGCTTGCTGCGCGTGCAGCCTCGGCGAGCACGTCGGGTGAACGGGTAGGATCGGCGCCCTTGATCTTGCCCGTTCGTCGGGCCCAGTGTGGGATCGGGTACCCCGAGTCGACCCAGACGAGGAGGGTGAATGCGATGGCCCCCTGCACAATCATGTACACGATAGGCCCGCCGAAGAGGGTCATGTCGCTCAGGTCCTTTGTTGTCGGCCCACCGTGGCCGTCACAGCGGAGGTTGAAGATGTTGACGCTCACAAATGCCGCGCGAACAACGCTCGCGACGGGATGCAGCACCGCGTAGCCAAAGTGGCCGACAGCCATGTTGTGGTCCGCGCTCCCAGTCTTGTCCGCCATCGCGATGACCTGGTACAACACCACATAGAAGAGGAAGATGACGCCGTTGATGACAGCAATGGCTGCCCACGCGCCAAAGCTCGTCTTGAAGAAGAGGCTGAAGAGGAAGGCGTAGCAAGTCGCGCTGATACCGTACAGCGCGAGGCAGACCCAGAACTGACCGAGGCCAGTGAACTGGCCAGCACCAGCACAGGCAACGGTTATGAGCGTCGCGACAATGAAGATGCCCGGCAACTCAAAGGCGAGGTGGCCGGCCCACAGGGCGGCAGGTCGGGCACCGTTCGAGTACTGGTTGATGCGGACGCCGGTGCGCTTCTCCGTCGCTGGGTAGATGGACGCGAACGCCGGCCAGATGGCCATGACCATCCCGAAGAACACGATCCACAGGAGCGCCTTGCCTGTCGGAGTGAAGTCGGGGAACGGCAGCACCTCGTAGCTCACGCGGATGCGGAACGGTGCACCGGGCGCCAGCTCCTGGAACGCGGCGTTCGAATAGAGGTTGAGCGCACTCAGTCCCTTGACCTGGAGGAGGTGCCCTTGCGGATCGCCTTCGTACGCGACTAGGCCGGGCCCAAGTGCGATACCCCCAAATGTCTCGTTTAGGATGTTGTCGCGAATCGTCGATTCGAGCACGACACGACTGTCGACTGTGCGGAGATTCAAGCCGGGTGTCGACGACCAGTTGCCGAGTTGCGCATCACCCGGCGCGAAGAGAGGTTTGGCGATTCGCGGGTCCATCGCAAACATCGAGAATGGGTATGTGAGTGAGCGCAGGCCCTCTTCCGTCTTTGTGATCGGCTCGCACTTTGGCGCTTTCCCCTTCATGAACACTATCGGCACAGTTGCGCCGAGCGTGATGGCCACAACGGCGGCGACGGGGATAAGCCACGCGCGGCGCAGAATCCAGAGGCGCTTGTGTACGACGCTGGCTGCCATCTCTGCACCGACGCGCCACCATGCCCGTCGTCCACCTGGGGTGAGGTACAGCTGCCCGCCGGCATTAGCTTGCGATACCTGCATCTCAATGTCCCTCGACTTGTCAGTCTCGGACGTGGCGCTGCTGGCGTCATGCGAGAATGCGGGCAAGGGCCGCGAGAACTCGTCCACGTCACCAGCTGCGCGGTTCAGGTCGATGAACACGTCCTCAAGCGTCGTCGAACCAACAGTGTACCGCATGTGTGGGTCGCGGGCACGCTTCTGTGCCAGGACACGGGCGAGGGTGCGCACATTACTGACGTCGTCGCTTCCAGTTGTGTACAAGTGGCGGCCCTTGGTTGCACGCATATTGATGTTGGGGTCGTGGACACGGAGCGAGTCGAGAATCTCCAACGCAGTCTGGGGTGCAGTAGAGCGCGCGTCGTCGACAGCCAGGATAAAGCCGTGCCCGAGGCGCGTCTTGAGCCCGACGGGAGAGTCAACGGCGAGCAAGCGACCCGGAGCTTTGAGGATCGCAATCTCGTCGCCGAGGTAGTCTGCCTCGTCGAGGAAGTGGGTGGTGAGCACGACGGTGGCGGGTGAGCCACCCTCCAAGCCATGTCCGCGCACGTCGGCAAGTACCTTCCAGATCGCGCGGCGGGAGAGGGGATCGAGGCCGCTCGAGATCTCGTCGAGCAGCAGCAAGTTTGAGCCGCCAGCGAGAGCGCACGCCAGCTGCAGCTTGCGCTTCTGTCCCCCACTCAGCTTCTGGGAGAGACACTTGGCCTTGGGTGTGAGGTCACATCGCGCGAGGAGGTCAAGGTCGAGGGCGGGTTTGCGGCGCCCGTCGAGACCCTTGATCGCGCGCCAGAGCGCCGCGTGCTGCTCACAGTCGAGGTCGTCCCACAACACGTCCTTCTGTCCCGCAATGCCGACACGCAAGTCGGGCGCGTATTGCACAGCACCGGATGTGCGGGGGGTAAGCCCTGCGATTATGGAGAGAGCGGTAGACTTTGCCGCACCGTTGCGACCGAGGAGACAGAAGATCTCTCCCCGAGGTACGTCAAAACTCAAGTCCTCGATGGCGAGGACCCTGCGCTTGCGGCCGAAGAAGAAGAAGCGGCGCCAGTCGTAACTCTTGTGCAGGTGACTTACGTGGATGGCGAAGAGCGGATCCATGGATTGAGCGTGCGTCGCACCTGCGATCCTGAAACGCTCAAAGAGGCGGCCGAACAAGCCAGGCGCCTTGTCGCTATGCGTGCTTGGTAGACCAAAGATTGCGCGTTCGGCCACGATTGCAACGAACGGCCAGAGGAAGATGTTGATGACCCCAAAAAGGACCAGGAGTAGTGCGCTCGCATCGCCAGCCGGGCTCTGTTTCGTCCAGCTAAAGGTACGATTCTCGACCTCCCAGCTCGCGGCGTTGCGGTGGATGAAGATGACGAGAGAGGTGGGGAGGAAGATTGTGAGGACGCCTTGGGCGACCGCTCGCGACTCGACGAGAATACCCGCGATGGCACCAATGAACGTAAACCCCACCGAGGCGATAGCCGCAAGTGTGGGTTTCTTGGCGAAGGGTACAGCGACGAAAAACGTCCAGCTGGCAATACTTATGCCAATCACAATATACGCGACGATCAAGAAACCAATGTTGGTGCCCTTGAAGATGACGCCGCGGTACATGGCTGCCATGGCGATCAAGGACGGAAGATGGCTGGCCGTGATGCTCAGGTGCCACGATAGGACGCGGGCGAGGGCGCCGCATCCCATCGCCTCGAGGAGTTCCGTGAGGCCTACTGCGCGTTCGGCAGCTACGTATCCTGGGAGATGGTAGGCGAGGAAGAGAAAGTTGACGACAAAACTAATGACGAGTGGGCCGCTCATGTCCTTGAGAAAGTCGATGCGCGTCTTCTCGTCGTAACCTTTATTGTTTAGGGATGTGTACAACCATGCGTCTGGTCGCGACGGGACGCGACCAGTGACTGTGTTCATCCACGTTGCGTCAATTGCCCACTGTAGCGGGAGGAGGCGTTTCATAAAGTCGTCTTTGGACCAGTCGTCTACGTCGACAACATCGAGTCCAAAATCGGACCGTAAAGTGTAGTTGAGCTCGCCGGTACTTTGGCTGACACCATCGAAGAAAATGGCGGCAAAACAGTTGCTCCGACCATTAAGGTTGGACCTGCAAGTCCGCGACACATCGTCCTGATTCGTAACTGTCTCAACGACAGCTGACTCCACCCCAGCAGCAGCCAGTGCGGCATGTAGGACTGGCGCGCCCGCTCCCGACGGATCATACGTGACCAGCTTGTATCCCATCAAGTCTGATGGAATCTGGGGAAGAACAGTGACATGTCCCGGGCCACGATTACTTGTGTCCTTGTAGAAGTTGTTGGTCTGCGCCACATAGCTGCTGTACGCGACAGGAATGATGAAGCACCGGAACAGGTTCCACCACTTATGTTGCCAGATGATGATCCAGGCATCAGCTAGCCCCTGTGTTGTGACGCACCAGTTCTTGCGCGTCAGTGCCGCCGTCTGCGTCCACAACTTGCTTGGACTTGGGCTGATTGGACTCTCATTCTCGCTACGAGAGAATCGCTCGATGTAGTTGCCCACCATCTTGTCCTTGTCGGCTGTTCAAACGAATACCCTGCTCTCGCGACTTTAGTACCTTTGCGCGGTTGGAGTGCTGGAGTGTTGGAGTGTTGGAGCATCAACAAGGCGATAGCGGGCGCGATGCCGTCCGGGATCCGTCGGCGGGCCAGTGACAAGCGGCTCCGAAACGCAGTGCAATGGCGTCAATCCCGCTCACATGTACGCGAGTAGGCAAGTCACCAGTCAAGCGACGACGACGACGATAGCGGTGTCGATTCAGTATAAGTAGTGAGATGTCGATATTGCGTTGATAAACTACAAGGTGGGCTTGGCAAGCTGCGGGCCGTGCCGCGACTTCTAGATTTCTGTAATCTCTTGGCATGGCACGATTAGGCCTCGGTTTCCCTCGCTTCCCAACATTCGCTATTCTCGTCGGATCAATCGTCAACGCGCCTTGCATGTCAATGTATCCTCTGGACGGTAGCTGGATCCTATCTCCGGCGCTACCCATTCATAACCCGCTCAGCATCTGAGATGGCCATCTCGGCGTCCATATCTACCCCCAAAACCACGGTCGTATGTACGCTCCGTGCCGGTACCCATCGCTTCGGTTCGTGGGGCACCTCCGGCTCCGTCAATGCCAAGTCTCCTATTAATTGCGTTGAGGTGATTTGAGGAGAAAATAGCGGTGTCCATTCGTGACGACGGTTGTGCGGTCTGGCCCTCTGATCGTGCTTGTTTGAGCCCCTTGGATGTTCTTGCCCCGTTTTCAGTCTACAAGAACGCCGTGTCCAACGTGTGGAGTTCAGCGCAGCTGTGGAACTAAACTGGAAGGAGTTTAGCATGTCATGTATTCGAAGGAAGTGGCTAGCCGTTGAAGACAGCAAGCCGATGGAGATCTGTGATGGACGCTGGTTGGCTGACAGGTTGACGTCATCCTGACCACGCGACCGATTCTCCACTCTCCCTCCCACATCGTTTCCACCAGTTCAGGCCACGCTTGATCCACACAATGTCCGCGCCTACACGAACACTAGCGCGGCGACTCGTATCAGCTCGCGCTCCAGCTCTACGCTCTGCTCGAGCAGTCGGTACCCTCAGTAAGCGGATATCCAGTACGTATCCCCCCGATATCCACTGACGTAGCTCCACACCTCACCTACAATCTTCCATCCCTCACGCGCAACTATGCACAGCCGGCAGGCTCGACGCCGGATGCGAACGCAGCCAAGACGGCTGAGCTGCGTGACGAAATCGTGAGCGAGCTCGAAGCTCTAGCGTCAAAGCTCTCCGCCCTCGCCCCAGAACAGGCCAGCACGCCAGGTTGGCTCCTCCCCCTAACCCGTGCCGAGACCGACTTTGTCAACATGGGCCAAGTCCCTTGCCCGGAAGGATGCGAAGTACTTGCCCTTCTCGACCTCAGTACCGGTCCGAAGGGGATCGAAAATCCCGGCGTAGGACCGGACGGGAAAGGCGTGCACGTCCCCCTCTTCGCTCTGGTCGGGTCTACCGATCCCACAGTCCCATGTTATCCCGTAGGTAACTTGTTTCGAGACACAGCGGAGGGTGTGATGGGAAAAATCCGTGTTGCCGTCGATGCTCAGCGCCAGAGTGGTCCCGAGACTATTGCGCGGGGTTTGACCGATGCGGGTCGCGACAAGGATGCCGAACTGGTTGCACTCCTCGTCCCACCTGATGGGAAGCGCGACCTTGGACTGCCCCTCGCACTTGCACTGTTTCGCCTCGCCATGGCCGAGGGGAACGGGTACACGGGCTGAGTGTTGTACCATATCATGTATGAGAGACCAAAAAGTTATGCTATGCAATCTACAAGTCTACCTCGGGCTCCCCGATGCGCTGTAGCGCGTCCACCACCAGATCCCAGAAACGAGTCACATTGATCCCCGTCGCCGCGAACGTTTTGCAGTCGGCTGGCGCCGGCATGCGCCCGTCAACGACCGTCATGCCGGTCGTGAGGCGGCCCTGGGTCTCAACATCGATTGGCGCCTGTAACACCTCGAGCACCGCGCGGTCAATGACGTACGCGACAGCAACGGGATCGTGGACTGGTGGCGCATCGAACCCCTGCGTGCGCTTGTACGTGTCGCCAAAGAACTCGAGCACCTCGCAGAGGAACTTTGCCGGGCCAGTCCCGAGCGCACCAATACGCTCGACGATCTCGGGCGTAGCGAGCGCGCGGTGGGTGACGTCCAGCCCGACCATCGTGACTTTCCATCCGGCATTGAAGACGATCGCGGCCGCCTCTGGATCGACGAAGATGTTGAACTCGGCCGCCGCTGACCAATTACCAACCCCAATCGCCCCTCCCATCACCACGACCTCTTTCACATTCTTGACAATCTCGGGCTCTTTCCGCACCGCCAAGGCGAGGTTTGTGAGTGGTCCCGTAGCGACGAGCGTCACTTGTCCAGGACGTGAATTGACCGTCTCGATAATCAGGTCGACTGCGTGTCGTTTATCGAGAGGTTGCGATGGTGGAGGGAGCGCTGGTCCATCGAGACCCGTCACGCCGTGCACGTTGTCCGCCACGACGACGGGGCGGACGAGAGGGCGCAATGAACCCGCCGCCACAGGAACCGTAATACCCCCGACGGTAGCCACGGACTGTGCATTCCGCGTCACCTTGTCCAGCGTCTGGTTTCCCCCAACCGTCGTGACTGCAAGTAGGTCGATAGCCGGCGAGCCCCATGCAAGAAGCATCGCCACCGCATCGTCGTGGCCCGGATCACAGTCGAGGATGATTGGAATGCGTGTGTCTGCCATTATACTGTTGTAAGCCTTAAGCCGTATCCACACAAGAGACCTACTTTGATCTATAGTTTGAAGGAATGGCGACTAGACAGCTATACACAGAGCAAGAGGCCACACATGTTGTCAGCGCATCACGGTCTGAGCGATCACCAATTGACGGAGCGGAATCAAAAAGGACTCGACTGTACATTCCGACGTGACGTGCCTGCCTTCCCCCAACACTCTACACCTTGCTTGGCATTGTTCAAAAGCTTCTACTCACAAGATTCACGACACAGACAAGGACATCCAAAAGAAGATGTAGATGGACGAGTTAGGAATCGAACCAAAGACCTTGTCAAGTACCAGGTGCTAATGACACGCTCTACCAACTGAGCTACACGCCCTTCCTGAAAGTCCGGCCATTCAGAATCAACTCGTTCCTGCGTCTCCCGCTCTATTCGAGAGGTTCGAGGAGGCTCAAGATGCGCGGAACGCATCCCCAGACACTACAACGCTGAGGCTGGTGGTGATGGGAGGTTGAGACGCAGACAGATGCCATGCATGGCCTTGTGTGGTGACATTGGCCACGTGGCGTCTCTGCAAGTTGTAGAACATTTGAATCTGATTCCAATGATTAGCTGATTAGGTTGTATTGGGTGGAAAATGCATTTGCATTCCTCGGGCCGAGGAGCATTGAGAACATTGTTCTCTGAACCGGCGAATGGTTGGACTCCTGCAATTAGGCACATACCGAGGCCGGCTCCAGCGTCTCATGTAACGCGCGGGGCGCTGCTTGTTGAATGTACTCGACATTTGGTCAGCACACAATGATGCTTGGATATCGTGTATCATTATAACTACATACACCGCCGGGTAAGCTCCTCAACGGTGCCCTCTACCCCATCGGCCATGAGACAAATGAGCTTCTCCCAAATACGGTGCACTTGCGCAATCTGCCCACTGTCGGCAGGGACGCCCTCCCAGAAAACAGTGGTCAGGCGGAGGCCCTTGGTGTGTCCGACGACGTTGGCACCGATGGCAAATGAGCTGGGATGGCATGCCTGGCCCCAAATATGATCAATCGCGTCCGGCGGCAAGCGGAACCGGCCGAGATTGGAGACCATGATACCTTCAAAGAATGGCGAGGGGCAGCTGGCGCGGTCGGTCAAGTACTTCATCCAGCCGGTGGTACCGTTCTTCTCAGTATTAGGGATGAACCCGAGCATGGACACGGTCTTGCGGGCCGCAACGCCTGCCGAAGGGGAGAGGAGGAAGGCAGCCGAGTCGCGCGCGAGGTCCCATAGGTCGTCTCGGGCACGGAATTCATGGTTCCGAAGAAAGAGGGAGGTGTAGAGCCCCGTTAGGGATGAGTGGCCTTTACTTGTGTTGCGGTCCGAGCGAGGCGTGTTTGCGATGAAGTGGAATGGCTTATCGGTGTGGAAGACAGCCCATACAGCGGCAGTGTAAGCCGTCTCGATTAGGGGATGCAACGTCTTGACGCCTTTCTGCTTGCCGACCGCGCCGAGGCGGCTAAGGGCATCGGCGTCGACCGATGCTCCAAGAATGCTCCAATCCCGCCCGAGTGGAGAGACCTCGCACAATCCAGGCCACGGCTCGCTGCGCGTAACCCACCTCTGGATGAAGCGCGGGAGGATGGGGATAACGAGCTCGCGCCAGAGGGCCTTGACGATCATGCCTAAGCCGGCCCGCAGCATGACCGTTTCATCGTAAGTCTTGTGCGTCCCCTCCTCCATATGGAGGGCGTACACACTCAGTGGGTCATCGCGGGGCGCAGTAATCGCTGCGACAAGGCCGAGCGAACCCATGCCATCCGCAATCACGTGGTTGCAAGTCACAGCCACGAAACCAGGGTACACGCCAATGCGCCAGAGCGGCGTCTCGGCCCCAGCCTTGCGCGCGCGCATAATCTTCAGCTCAGCGACAACCACGGCCATGGCGTCTCCGACGGCATCGCATTCGTATACGATCTCGGTCGGCTTGAACGGCTGCTCGCGCACAGCAAACGTTGGCTTGCACGTGTACGCGCCCGAGATGACAGATCGTAGGAGCGGGAGACGAGATTGCGCCTCGCGTACCCGTTCCTGCAGCTCATCGAGACTTGGGAGCTTTGAGTACGAAACAACATGCGTGATTACCATCGGGTGTCCCGTTTCGTCGCAGGCGAGAACATAGCGCTCAAACAGGGACACTGACGTCAGCGCAACTCGGGAGCAGGTTAGACTTGTCTCACAAGGCCGTCTCATGTTGTGTTGTGAGGAAGATGCTTCTTCAATGTGCATCTTAAGGAGTGGGAGTTGGGGAGTTGAGACGGTCAAAGCGTAATGAGAGGCGCATGGCCACACTGATGTGGCAGTTTAGCAACTACAGAGGACAGACAAGAAGGACATGGACCTAAAGCTCCATTCCAACTGTTGAGAGATGGACATTCCGCTCAATCTCCATGTCCAAAGTGTTTAAAGTGGTACAGAGTAGTTATACGGCTACTTTGTATAACTTATAACAACCAAGTCTGGACCTGGCAAGTCTGGGATCTGGGTCTCATCAAAACGGAAGCAATTTTTGGCATATAAGGGGTTGGCTACCGTATATAAGTGCTGTTATTGATGGGAGTTGACCTCTTATATTGCCAATATTTGGTCTGCTGGGTGAGACCCAGACTTGCCAGGTCCAGACTTGGCTGGACATATAATTTCTTGCCATACACACGTCAACCGTGGGAGAGGTGACTCGACTCTGGTTCATGGTCACCGTGGGAAACCGTTTGAAACTGCCGTGGGATAATTGGCCATCTGCTCCTCACGCGACAACAAAAGTCCAGTCAACTAGTTGTGCCAAGGGTTGGTGCCTTCAGCCTCCTCCACCTGGCAAGGCAAGGTGAAACCTGGCTGTGCTATGCATACCGCACCCCTCCCCGTATCCCCGTAAGTCTCTACGTCGCCTTGTAACCTCTAGCTTGCAGCTTCAAACTATTAGCTTGTAGCTTGTAACCCTCTAACATCACTTACAATCCTATCATCCTCTTTTGATCACGTTTGACTCTTCTTTATTCTACTTGCCTTACAAGCTTCATATTAACACGTCAACTACCAACCCCTCCAACTTTCAACCTTCCCTCAATCCTCCACTCGCCACCCGACAGTGCCGATCATCTATCGCGTCACCCTAGCTTTGTTCTTGCTCCTCACTCCTCACTCTCAACCCTTTCCGCACTCTTGCCTCTTAGGCCAAAGAAGCACCTCTGAATCACAGCATTTGACCGGATCCCGCCCCTGTCGCGCTACGCCTCTCGCGCTCGGCATCTGGCATCACCATCACCGTGCCCTCTACAAAACCCCGATCCAGCAAAGTCTAGTCATTCTCATCCAGTCATCCAGTCGCCAATATGCCTCCTCTCCTGGGTGCCGCCGACTCGTGAGTACTTATACTTGCTCTCTGACATTAGCTTCAACTCATCCTCGGCAACGATTAAGGCCGATACCTCGCGCGACCGCCGTAACGCCCCTTCCACAAACGCCCTCAGACCACAGGACAGCGTCGGGCGCGAGTTGGACGCCCTCATCGGCGGACGTAACGGCCTCCTCCAGAGCGACAACGGCGTTGGTGACGTCGACCTCCTCTCGCGCTATGTACGTCGTTGTATGATGGAACAGGAACTGATATCAGCTCCGCGGAACCCACACACTCCCTGGCGAGATCTCGCTTTCAAACCCCAATACCAACACTGGCGTCGACCCCCTTTCATACGTCGTGGACCCCTCGGCGCCCGACGTCAACTTCTTCGCCGACTCCGAGTTCGAGACGACCGACACGTTCCAGTTTCCCCAGCCTGGGCATGCGCCGGCGTCGACCATCTCGCCATCAACTTTCGGGGGCCCTTCTGCACCCCTTGAACGTCCCACGTCCTCCTTATCTCACAGATCACACCACTCAAGCTACTCGTACTCGACAACTGAGGGAAGTTACGTGACCACCGACGACGACGGCGACGACTTGATGAACCAGCAGCCGTCCGCGGCGGCCTCTCCGTCGCCACTCAACGAGCTTGGTCAGCTCAACCTTGGCTCGTCTGCGGCAGCGTGGCACGTTGGGCCGTCGAACGGTGTGCCGCAGACCATCTCACCAGCTGCGCAGGCTCTAGGCTCGAGTGTGCGCAACGTGCCGCCGGCGCCTTCCTCCACCGCGAGCTCGTCGCGTCGCCGCTCGCACGCCGTCAGCTTCCCCGAGGAGGAGGACGACAAGCGACAGGCACACCTTGAGCGTGAGCTGAACTCCATAAAGAGAACTGACATCAGACCGACGCTCGATCAATCGCCGCTCAGCGCAGAAGCACCGCCTGCGCCGCAAGGAGGAGCTCGAAGATCTGTCGCGTCAGGTCGCTGAGCGCGACAAGCGCATACAGGAGCTTGAGCGCGAGCTGGCCGTCGCCCAGGGCAACCTCAAGACGCTGATGTCGCTGGTGCAGAGAGGCAAGAAGAGCGAGTGAGGGAAGACGAGCGGCCGAGTTGCGAGGCAGCGGCAGCACAGCCAAGGCCGCGGCGGTGGGTATAGAAGCAATGGGTAAATGTGTATCTTTTGGTTCTCTGTAACGATGACAATGCGACTGTATAAGGTGGACATACTGGGCATGAACAGGTAGCCGCTCGCGCACAGCGGGGCTCCATCACATGTGTGTGACCTGGTCATCAATTCACGGCTGACGTGGTGAGCCAAGACTCCAACCTAATTTGCAAGATGCAAGTCTATTCCTGCGCGCTAGCTGCACGCCACCTGTGGCCGGTACAGACGTGGGTGTCGCCATGGAACTCGAGGTTCCACCACATGAGGCCCTGACGTCAGCTTGATCAACCGCTTGGAGCTGGTCACCTTAGCAGTGCGACGAGTTTGGTGTGAACCCGTCTGGATTCTGCGATTTATCATGGCTTATCCGCCAGCGATTGCAGCGGTGGACTTGGGACTTGGGAGGGGGTGGCTGGAGGCATTGTGAGACGACCTCCGTTGCAGTTAAGCGACGAGGTGGCGAGACAGATGCCACAGGGGACTGACCCGACATTCGCTGTCATACTTGTTGAACGTGGCGGAGCAAGGTTCGGACCTTGGGACCTTTGGACTTGGCAGATGTACTGTCGGGATAATGGCTCGTCGCCCAACAAGCAGAAGCCGTAAAGGTGAGTGCGCGGTTCATTGTTAGTGGGTCGTGGGGACAAGTCCATGGAACGGGTGTTGATACAGGGAGCAGTGGCTGTTGGGCTGGGATGAGTAAATCCGTGAAGTCGAAGAATGGAGAACGGTGGGATCATCCCATGCCTGTAGTGGTACTGAGCGCTAGGGGTTTGCGAGATCCATCTTGTTCTCGGATTGAGTGTATTTGTTGCATGGGTCGATCTAGGCCAGTTTGGCTTTTTACACATATTGCCCAATACTATACTACAACAGTTTACGTACCTACACGGTGACTCGCTGGTACAGAGCAAACACGGTCGGCACTGGCTTCTTCAGGTCGACCGTCACACGCTCTGGCCCCTTGAATAGTGTCCACGGCCCCTCCATGGCGATGAACCCCAATCCACGATCGATGGGGACCGCAGCCCCCACTAACGCCCACTCGACCCCAGCCCCGCGGTCAACCATCTTCTCAATGATGTACTCGTTAGGCTCGATGAGGAGGAGTGGCCCGTGTGCGGCTGGCCCCCACCGCTCAAAATGTGTCGTGGTCCCGCACGTTCGACACACAGCGTTGAGAGGACGTACACCCGTGACCGAGGCGTCGATGTAGGGAGCCGCCCAGGCTGTGGCGGTGGAATGCGTATCTGCACCACACAAGGTGCAGGTTCGCCGCATTATGAAGTGGGTGGTGAAGAGTTTCGAGAAGCCGTGGGCTGTCGAGAGATGGAAAAGGAGACGGTCGAGGAGGCTTCCGAGTCCGCTTACGATGCCGTCCTCTGAGGTCAGCGACGCTACGAGGGGACGTACCCAACAGTGCCCATTGCAAGTTGTTGAGCAGCACAGACAACTGTCGCGGATCGTCGGGTTTGGCGTTCAGAAACGCAAGCATCGCGAGGACCGTTGCGCTCTTAATCCTGCGGTCGGAGAGGTGCTGCGCCAACGCACTCGCACGCAGCAGCACGTGAGTATACGTTGCCGCTTCGCTGGTCGCCCACGCCACCGCAGCAGCCGTGACTGAGCGCATCGCCATTGGCGACGACCCAGGGCGATGGCTCTGCTCTGCAGCACTACGTTCCAATGCCGTGTCAGAATACCGGCGCATAAAGAACGTCTGGGTGTGCGGCGGCGGCGGCGGTAGGCTTTTGTGAGCGCCCGGATAATATAAGGGCGAGTCGCTTACTATTGGCCTGGGGCTATGGACGGACAGGCTCTGGGAGTACGTGTGGCCGTTGCGTGAGGCGGAGACCGTTCGGGGTTGAGGGGTGAGTGAGGCGGAGTGTGTGTGAGCTGTGTGTGCGACCGAACACGCTGGGTCGCTCGCTTGGGCCGTCGGTGAAGGGCGGCGCGAAATTGCGTGTGAGCGCCGGAGAGGCGATGGTTCGCTGCGCGAGAGGACAGGGACTTCGATCTCGACTGGGACGCCGATGAGGGACACGGCCCGAGGGCGGGTAGAAGTCGGGGAGATCGGCGAGGGCGCCATGATGTGCGCGATATGCTTTGGTGGGGGTGTGGGTACCGGCACCGGCAAGGCGATGGGCGTGGGTGTGGGCGTGGGTGAGGGCGTGGACGTGGGTGTGGGCGTGCGCCTGGTAGGTTGGCGGATGAGAGACGGGGATCGGAGCAACGGGCCCCCTTCGGTCGACCGGCGGATCGCGAGTGGTCGCCGTTGTGATGTGCTGAACGACCTACTGTCCTCGCCCTCGTCCTCAACATCTAGGGTGCCAATCTGGGGGGTAGGCCACTCGATATCGGGCGTCGACCACACCCGTCTAAGCGGTGCGGCGGCGTAGGGTGCGGTGGGGTAGCTGCCAAGTATGGTATCTTCGCTGTCGCTTTCGCTGAGGTGGTCGTGATCGTAGTCGCTGAGGCTAGCAGCATAGGAGATGATGGGGCTAGGCGCATGGACTTGGACGGCGGTCGCGCTCGAGCTGCGATTACGGTATGGTGTGCGAAGGATAAGTGGTTCAAAGGGGGTGAGCGGGAGCGGTTTCTCTCCATCTTTGGATCTGGATCCCTCGACAGGGAAGGCGGCGACCTGACGACGGAGAAGGGAGAGGGGGGAGCGGAAGCGAGCGCTGCCAGACCGTGAGATGGGTGAGGTCGGGCTGGCACTGTCGAGGCTGCGGTTGCGCCGGTGTTCCATTTGCTCGATTGGGCGCCAGAGAGAGAAAGAGAAAAGATAAAGAGAGAGAGACGAAATGAGGATTTGAGAGTATTTAGATAAGGAAGAGGAAGGCTGGGCAGGGTACGATGCGCGTCAGTGGCGACCTGCACGGACCGCGGACCGCGGATCGCGGACTGTTAAGCGACAGCGCCCAACCATGCCAGCCGCGCCATGGCATGCATTACGCATGCATTACGCATGTATTGGCGCTGCGTATGCGCTGTGCTTGGGCTGCGTGAATAATGAACTTGAATGGGTGGCGGAGGGAGTGACGCAGATGCGTAGAGCGGAATCCGGTGCTGAAGTGAGTAGGGGCGAGGAAGGACGGTGCAAAGCGGTGCGGAATGAAACTTGAAAGCTAAGTCACTACCTTTCCCAACCTATACATATCTCAACCACATTCCTGGCTCCAAACGTGATCACATGCCACTGCTCAACTTGGAATCTTGTTCACTGCCACTGCTCAGCTTGGCATCTTGTTCAATACCACCACCCAGCAGCTATGTGCTATGCTAACTATCCGGCATGTTCGACCAGACACACGCCGGCGTCCGAACACGGACCACCCGGTAACGCTCGTACATTGCGCAGTGGTGTCTGTGTGCCTGCCAAGTACCGAACAGAACATGAATATTTCGCTACGCTCACTTGCGGTACGTGTCGCGCTGGAACTTGAACGCGACTGAGTCAGCTCTATTCGACAACGACTTACGTTGCAGCACACCGCGATCAAAGTGGCTCCTAAACCCACGGCGGTGCGAGTAGTCCCACTGCTTGCGGACAATCCTGAATGCAACGTCCTCGTACGGCGGTCCGGCGCGGAAGACGAGCAGCTCAGTGTCGTCGTCTCCCGCTACCGAGACCCGGTCGTAACTCGGCGGCGTTGACTTGTCGCTGGGGTCAGCACTTCCTTGAAGGACTCACATGAGGTCTGGGTAGAAGATGTGGAAGCGGTATCCCATGACAATCTTGGGCGGCGGGTTCTCCTTGTCGTAGTGGCCCTTGTTGTAGCTCGTCCACTCAAAGCCCGTGTGCACACGGTTGTAGTACCGTGGCTTCCGGGGCCGATACTTGTCTCCCCAGTCGTAGCTGGCCGGCAGTCCTTCGGCCAGATCCGTCTCCTCCATGTCCTCCAGCCCCTCGTCTTCGTCGAGGTGCGCCGACTCGGCCGCGATGCGTGCGCGCCAGTGCCGTTCCGTCGCCGCATCCGTGTCTGCCACCTCCTCCTGTGGGGGTTTGGGAGCAAACGTCTCAGAAGAGACTTTGCGCCGCGCAGCGAAGAGGTCCGCGAGGTAATCGGCGTGCGTCAGGGTCGGGAGCCGAGCGTCGTCCCCGAGCCGCTTGATATCTACTGGCCTCGGGCTCATGGAGGGATCGTACGCCTCCACAGCATCGTCTTCCTCGACCTCCTCCTCGCCCTCCCACTCCGGATCGAGGTCGCCTTCATCCTCCGACTCCTCCATGTCCCCCTGCGCTTTGGCCGCCTCCTCGCGTTGCCGCTTGCGGAACAACTCGAGGCGGTTCTTGAGCACGATCTCGTGCACAGAGTTCAACTTGACGATGGCCTTCTGTATCTCAATCTTGCGCAGCACAAGCCGCCAAAATTCGGGTTCCGCCACGCCCGGGATCATGTCGCGTGTCTTGGCCTCAAGTTCATCGAGGCGCCGAAATGACAACCCCGCGACAATCTTGGACGCGGCGTCCTCGACGTCCGCATTGTGCAGCCGCCCACCCTTGGCCTGATCGGGGTTACCAAGTTCGCGCAGATGGTGGGCGCACAGCACCGCCATGGCGTCCCAGAACGCGACGTTGGTCTTGGCCCGCTCGAGCGAGCGATACATGGCAATATCGGCTTCGAGCTCGGTGCATTCCTCAATCGAGAGGTTGTCGAAGATGCGATACGGCTCGTCGATCTCGAACGCAAACCCCGCGTCCGCCCAACCCCACGCTTCCTCGTCTTCCTCGCGTTCCACCTCCTCGGCCCGCGGGTTGTCGCGCACCATACTTGCCGCGCTGCGCCCCGCACTCGCGAATCGGAGATTGATAGCAAGAAAGTCGATAGCCTTGGCGCGCTGTTCACGCAGCCTAATCCCAGCACGCCGCCGACTCTGTTCGAGCAAGAAGGCGTCCTCCTTGGCAACCCACCCAGCCATAGTCGCGTCGTCCGCTGCGCGTCGTACCCGGCTGTCCTCCTCCTCTCGCAGTGCGCGCTCTACCTCCCGATCAGCCCGCTTCTTCTGGAGCTTGGCGAGCTCCTCCTCCGCCTCAAATCGCCGGGCAGCGTCGCGCCGTGCGACTTCTTCAGGTGACAAGCCGAGGGCCTTCTCCTTCTCTTTCTTCTTGTGCCACTCAAACTTGCCAGTGTCGGCGTAGTGGAGTGCCATGGTGGCCGACGGTCGCGCCGGAGAGCGACTTCGCGATCTAATCAGCAACGAAGAGGGAGGGTGGAAACTCACTCTCGTTGTCGTCGTTTCTCTCGCCGCTCCTCCTTTCGCCGTCGTCGCTCACGGTCGTCCTCCCGGTCGCGACGGCGCTCTCTCCGTTCCCTGTCGTCGCGGTCTCGCCTACGTTCGCGGTCACTCTCGTCGCGGTCTGCCCGACGCTCCCTATCACGCTCACGGTAACGCGGACTGTCCTCATCACGCCTCCGCTCTCGATCACGTTCGCGGTCGCGGGGACTGTCTTCGTCACGTCTTCGCCGGTCGCGGGGACTGTCCTCGTCGTGCCGCCGTTTCCGATCGCGCTCATCCCGTGAACCGCTATCATGGTGCTCGCTTCTGTGGACCTTGCGTTCGACTGGTGTATCCGCATTCCTCTCGCCTCGGTCGCTTTGAGGCGATGCCGACATGGCAGTCTATGTTGTGTTGTGAAGTTGTTGGAACCTCCACCAAGTTCGAAATGGGTGGCGAGTGGAGGCGCGGCATCAAATGTCCTCTATCCCCAATGTCTGTACGTCGGCATTAGAATACGGCAAGAACTGAATATGACTCCAGCAGCCCCCTCTTCTGATTTTGATCAGTTTCCGCGAGTTGTGGACAACCCCAGGCAGCTTTGAGGAGAGCGTCCTGTTGGGACTCAGACGACCACTAAGCCGAGATTGGACTCACTAGCTGCAGTGGCACACCTTGACATTTAACTTGGAAAAGCTCGAGAAGAGCTACTCACATGACAACCTCTATCCTCCATACATCGCATCTCTTCAATTGAGGGAAAACCCAAAGTCCCTCTGACCAGTCTTTCCGTCTCGAACCTACAAACCTACAAACCCTCTCTTGAGTCTTTCCGTCTCGAAAACGACTCGGTTCGGGGTTGGAACGTGCCAAGCCCCTCGCATTTCTGGGATTACTTGGAAGCGGGGCGACCCAGATCGGCAGGCAGTCCGATTGGCGAACAAATCACCCGTTTTCGGGTATCTCTTCTCTCGCCCGATGCCATACGATGCCATGTAATGCCAGTCGGACTTTTGGTATTGTACAGTTGTACCATCGTATACTTGGAAAGAGAGGAGTGAGACCGTCGTATAAGCAGGTACCATGAGTGGGTTGAGAGGGGGCGAGGAGGGCGAGAGGTTGAGGGACAAAGGCTAGGCCTAGAGCTTGTCATTTGCGAGTATGACAGGAAAAAGCCCTGGACAAACTTGTCTGTTCCATCGCAATGTCCCTACTCTTCCATCTAATAGGCATGTCCCACGTTCCCACGTTCCATCTACGTTCCATCACTGTTGTTTCCTAACTACCGTTCCATCTCATGGCGATGGTCAAAGCTCAATCCCCACTTTCAATAGCAGCCACACCCAACTGCGCCGCTAAAATTCCGTGCTAAACTCATATCAGAATAGCCGGAGTTTGTCTATCGGGCGCTGGGTGGTGGGCGTTGTGTTCTGGGCGCAGGGTGTTAGGCGCTAGTCGTTGGTCGGGAGATCCGATGCGATCGCTGAGTGATGAGATCTACTCTGCACGGTCCTTCATATGGTTTATCCCTTTCAAAGTGGGGCCGACTAAACGCCCACGTCTCTGGCGAATGGGGGAAGGTGGAGCGGGAAGGGTAGGGGTGAGAGAGTGGGGGAGGCAAAGAGTGGGGGAGCTTAATCCAGTATCTAAATGAGGGACAAGGTTAAGAGGGATAGCGAGGTGGCTGATAACAGCCGAAAGACGACAGTCGGCAGACGACATACGGCCGAAGGCAGCTCGGCAGATGGCTCGATTCAGGTCACTTGAAATGTTGTTGTAGTTGGGTAGATTGGCGCCCTCGATATACCACGTGCATGCGTGCACGCTAACTGTCAGCTTCCCTGTTTTGCCGAATGGACGATCACTGGCGCATTGGAATGCTGGGAATACTGAGAATGTTGGGTCAGGAAGGCGGCGTCGGAGGCATGCGGAAGACAATGCGGTGCGGCGCAAATGCAAACAAGGTTGGCCCGAGGATTCATCTTCGGAGTTTCCTGGCCTTGGGACCGCGGTACTGCGCGGTGCATTTCCGACGACCCGAATCGAGGTTGAGTTAATTGAGTTGCAATGTTGGTGGTTTGTTTAATGTGGAGATTGTTTTAGATCTTGGTTTTGTCAAGTGAGTTGTAGTTAGTATTGTAGATGTGATGGGTGACGTCAATCCTAATTTCTAACTTGGTTAAGGTATGTAATCACATCTTCAAGGATCTAAGGATATTGTGGAATTGTGGGATACAAACCCTCCAGGCACCAACCCCCTTACCCTAATTTGGATCCCACCGGATCCATTTGCCAAAACCTATCCAAATATGCCAAAAACATTATGTTAGACTTTCCACATATCCAGATGGAATGAAAGCCAAGCCAAGACGTGCTTCTCCGAGATCCGGGTTGTTACTCCTTTACGCCAAGACATTGCGTGCCCATCGTATCCAGGTCACGCGATCAGGAGCGTGGTGGAGGTACCTCAAGCCCCAGTTACTGTGTTGGCCATGATGAGAAGCGATCCGAGTTAGAGGGAGGGGATTGGTCGTGCGCAGTCCGACAGGCATCCTTTACACTCTCTTCAGTCTGGGGTGTTACCAGGGTACACTTGGCCAAGGGCTGGAAGATGCAAAGAACACTTGTGCTCTCTTCTTTCACCTCATCCAACATGCCAACAAGCGCCACACTTAGGGAGCCACAGCACACCCCCACCCGCCACTTTTCCGATCACATCGGTGAGAATCCCAAACTCTCAAGATCTCAAGGGTGGGTGCCTAAGGTCCGAAGTACGCGAAATTGAATCCCTCGGCCTCCTTTGCCCTTCGGAGAACCCGAAACGCCTTGTTATCGGGTTTTCAGACTCTCGATCGGGCCAAGTGTAAACGCGAGAATTCGACTATTGTGAGCACGTCAGTTCCCCGGCTCACGCGTTTCTAATCTCCACCTTGGCCGTGGATGAAGTTGACAGCTTGTCCCCATTATTCCCCTTATACTCTCCAGGATAAAGCTGACGCAGGCCCAGGTTATACAGGTATACAGGATGGACGATGGGCGGTCTGTGCGTAATGAGTACAAGTGGAGGCCGAGACTAAAGTGAATCCGACCTATACCAAGTTTGAACTGACCATTGCTGGCCAGGCTCTCGGTTCTCAGGTTTGAGTGACCTACATTCCTCGGAGGAAGCACAAACCCTCAATAGGACACACGAGTTGCAAAACATCCAATACGCACGGATCACCGTCACATAGACATTAACTTGAGACGACAGGCGGTCAGGCGGTCTGCTCTCTCTCACATCACATATCACAAGTTTCCTATCCTCTCTTCCGTGATTGAAAGAGCCCTTGAACAGTGTCAGCTTGACTTGTGACATCAAGCCCTTGACATGTATGATCGTGCCTTCTGGTTCCCTTTGCCCTCTTGTTCCCCCACTTTGCGTCTGTGCAACACATACACAGACACAGACACAGACACAGACACATCTGCGCCACCGCACGCCCTCACCCACGCACGGTGCTTCCGACTACCAACAGACACCGAAAAAGGGAAAGGGTACTGTCGGGCCGTCGGGGATGATCAGAACGCTAGCACAGCACAGACGAGAGAGGCCAATGCCCCAATCTCATTGTACGTTGGACCCTTGTCCGAGATCCGAGATCGAGAGAAAACGGTAAGCGTGCGCCCCCACATACCTAGCATGATTGGGCTTGGGGTTACATGCGTTTTGTACCGGGACCGCCAACCGCCAATCGCCAACTAAACTGACAGCTTAACGGACAGTGCGGACAGAGTGTATTTAATTTGGATTCACCACGATTACCGGAATTACCGGATTAGTGGCAAGTAGTCACCGGGGGAAGATTATATGGATGTATTTGGTACATTTGGTTTGTCGTTGCGGTATATTGGATTAACTTGATCACTGGAGTCATGGAGCAGGGACAAGTAAAAGGGCACAGAGTTCAAGTAGTTGCATCATGCATGTGGTTACTGTTTAGTAGTTGATAGGAATGGTAGGAACAGAGAGGTACCAATTTTAGGTTATTTGGTACAGATAGAGTTTAATTGTTAGCCTCATCATCGTCATCATCCCATGGTGCACGTCAATCAACGCTGTTTTGTTTCTCAGCTTTCAGGAATTCAGGATTTAGTAGGGCTTTTGAGGTTTCAATATTTGAACCGACAAGCTGGATTTGAATCCAGACCTGATTGTCTGCTGTGCAAATATCCTGTCAGGATAACCCTGATAATTCCCTGGCTTCTTTTGCCCATAGCCCATAGGCAAGACATTATTGCCCTGCCTTTGCAAACGAGTATCCAAGACATACCTTCCATATCCCCCCTCTCTTCAACCATTGGCCACTGGATAGTGACCCACTAGAAACCCGTTGCATTCCATCCCCTCACAAGTCACGCCTCTCGCTTCCCCTTGGAGTACTCGACTTTCTCGGCTCGGCTCAGTCAACACCCTTACTTATTCCCTTGGGCTGCATGGACTGTTTGGACTTGTTCAACTCCTTGAACGCATGTGGGGATCGGAGGATGAGTGGAGGAATTTACCTCCGCTCACCCTTTGTTTCCTCGTAATACCCTTACTCAGGTGTTCAAGTGTTGAACAAGTAAACCTGAATGCGCCCCAGTGCGTCATTGCGATCTTGACAAGTCTACTCCCCTCTTCCTCCCCCTCTTCCCCCTTGCCTTTTTTCCTTTTTCTCCTCTTCTTGCCTCGAGATTCAGAGTTCTGCAGAATCTACATCCACTCACCTTTTTGGTCATCCTTCGGCCCTCAACCTTCGGTCAACTCCACCACCCTACTACCACTCACCCTTCCCCTTCGACCTTCCCTCGGCCTATAGCTCATCCCTCTTCCTGAAGCCCAACGCCACACACCCACGTCCCCAACGCCCCCTTCCCCCAACGCCCCCTTCTACCGACTAGTAGACTCACGCCGCGCACCCCCACACCCCCCCTCGCGCGCCCACAACCACACCCACGCCCTCACCTTGTTCCACTCCCCACATTCATCCCCATCCTCATCCTGACAGCTTCCTCAGCCAACCAGCCTCCGGTCGTCCTTACTCCTACTTCGCTTGGGTGCGTCAGCTCTCCTCCTTCTCCCTCTCCTCCTTGTACCTCTTGGCTTGAGCCTTGACCTGACATCAACTGAAGCTGACGTGCCATCAGCGCCAAAAGATCTTGTAGCCTTCCTTACCTGCGTGTGCCATCGTTTGCGCGTTTCTTCAAGGGGTATAGCAGGAGAAAATATCTTGAGCCGTTGGTGGGTTGGGACAACAAACGACATTAGACGACCGACTTTTTGGACCCAAGGTGGCCATTGCCGTACCCCGCTGCCCTCTGCCTTGTGCCTTTCTACTGCCCTCTTCTGCCAGTGTGTGACTGGGCTGTTTCCACCCTTACGAGAGACCGATTTCATCCTCTGCTCTTGTCCCCTCTGGTCCCTCTTGTCCCTCTGAACTGAACTTGCTCCTCTCCCTTGGTTCGGCTCTCTCCTCGACTGCCCTTCTTTATCCCCTCTAGCCACAACCGGCCAGCTCTGTATCTCTCAACAGTTGCGCCTCCCGGCCTCTGCTAGTCTTTCTATCATTTCACGGCGCCCCCCCCCTCGGCCCCCTCGAGCATCAAGCAGCTAGAAGAGCGTGCCTTTCAAGTTGTCAAACCAGACATCAACTTCGTCATCTAATATTCATTCCATCCACTTCTACCCCCTCTTCCCCTCCCCCCTCTTCCCCCCCCCTTCCCACCTTCCTCACAGGCATCATTCCACCCATCAATCTTCCACCGGCCCCCACCCTATAACATTCCCCACATAGCCATTATCGACTTTTGACTATAACGCGTCGTCTTGTCATTCCCAACCCCCACATCTAACGATCCTCGCACGACGTCGAACATTCCAAGACTATCGCGATTACCCAAACGTTGACACCGGCATCAACGGCATCAGCATCGACATCACACACTACATTCGACAAAGGTCTGTGCAAGGTCAAAGTTACTGGGTTCTTTGAGCCCTCGATTCAACCTAGCGCTCGCATTTTCCTCGGGCAAACTTGCCGCCGCACGCTCCTCTTGCTCCCTTGGTCCTTGGGTGTGCATCCCACCATCGCGCTGTACTCTGGGCCCGCCCTCTCCTTTTGATCCCTAGCCTCGCCTGGACGCTCGCGGTCCAGCTCCTCTCCGCTTAACCTCCTTTCCCTTATCCACAAAAGCCTCTCATCACTTCTATTAGCGACATCTCCATCCCACATCATCACTTCTCTTCCACACCCCATACCACATCTCCATCACGCCCACCATCAACACGCGCAAAGGGAACGTGCGCCACCGCTCCCGTTAGCTTTGCAATCCTCGTCCATCGCTCTCTCACGTTCCAGAACTCGGCAACCTTTTGTTGTTGACCGCCGCTTGTTGGAATCGTTCGATCCGGTCACCGGCGCATAACAACATCTACACATTCGGTGGCGACTCGGCCTGTTCCACCCCCCTTCCCCCCTCTCCCCTCTCGACCCACCAACATTACATCCAACGACACGGTAGTCTACCCCTCCAGTGTAGGAGGAGTGACATTTCAACTAGCCACCAACTTGACGAAGCCGGCCAACTTTTACGGTGAGTAGTTTGCCTTACAGTCGAGCCACCCGAGCTCTAAAGTAGCATTCCCCGTCCCTACCCACGATCTCTCACGCTGACAATTGTCTTTCATTCCTCTCCACTTTCCTCTTCATTCCTCATTCCTCTCTTCGTCTCACCAGCTGCCCAACCTCGCAACCCCCATTCCTTATTCCATCCATCCCACCGACAATCCTCTCGGTACTCGGACACGCTCGAACGCAAGCCCAACGCACCCCCTTCTCCGCCCAGCAGGATGCCCGCAGCGGCCTCCACTGGAGACTCGGCAGGGGGGCACCCGATCTGCTCGCCAGAGACTCTCTACACCTTTGTCGTCGGCAGAGCCCCGGGTCCAGAGTTAGGCTATCCCGCCGAACGAGGAGATGTGCACGGACAGGTGGCGGGGTCACTTCTCCCGGACGACCCCGTGGCTCTGGCTGACCAAGTGGATGACCGCGACAGCGGCGCTTCCGCTCGGGCCAAGAAGCGACGCAAGGTCCAACGACGGTCAAAGGTGTCGGAGATCTGGTTCCCGAGAGCAGAAATGGCATTCTGTACCTGTGAGTCGCCCCTATGATCGCCCACCTCGTCATCTATCATCTCATCTCTCATCGCCCATCAACCTTCCCCCTCAACCACCCCCCCTTCCTTTGGCCCGTGGGACACTAGACGCCCCTAGCAAAATATATCACCGGTCCCATCCATGGACCCAACGATTTGTTCCTCGTGTCCTACAAACATCCCCACTACCCTACCGCACGCACCCGCCCACGTTTTTTTTTTTTTTAGCAAGCACTGACCTCCCCCTCCAGGCGTCACTGCCATTCCCCCAAACGGGCGTACCAAGATCAAATTCTTTGGGCGTCCACTAGGCCGTAATGAGCTCATCGCCGCCATTTGCACGCTGGCCACGCATCGCTTGTACAACCGCAAGCAGATATCCAGCCACAGTCAGGTGCTCAAGGACAAGGTACCAGCACAGTGTGAGTCACTTTAACAGCCCTTGACGCCACCCGGCGGAGTCAAACGCCCCACGGTCACGGTCAGCTGACCTCCGCACAGTCAAAGAGATCTTCACGTTTGAGGACAAGTCGCGCGGCCACGACGAACCGTCTGAAAGTTCGACTGCCAATGTCATCGAGACGTATCAGTTCCCCGACATCATCTACTCCATCATCAACTATCCACTAGGGACCGACCTGGCCAATGCTCCGAAGCCGTCATGGCTACTCGATCTCGAGGCTGGAGTCAATGACAGCCAGGCGCCCCCAATGGACCCCTCCACACCTCGTGCCTACAACTACTGGAACGCGCCGCCGTCATCCGACTACGGTTCGTACTACAGCCGTTCCGGCGGGGGCGGGGGCGGGGGCGGCTACGGCAAAGGCAAGGACCGCGAGGGCCGGACCATCGGCGGAGGCGACCCGTACTACCAGTACTCGCCGCAAGGGTCCATCCGCCAGAGCTCTGCTCCGTACCCACCACCTCATTCTCTACCGCCACTACCACTACCTCGTGATCTTGAGCCTGGCCAAGGCGACGCCCTAGGATCAGGCCGATTCAGCTACTCGCAGGGATCATCTCGCGCGCGGATGGGCAATGGGGGATGGGAAGACCATGCCCGCTCTCCAACGTCAACGTCGTCGTATGATGCCCAGCAGTCGCAAGGCTCGGGCGTGTCCCCGCGGCAGCCGGCTGGTCCGCCCTGGTCAGATGTCAAACCTCAAATGTCGAACGCCGACCTCACTCTACCGCCGTTGCAGGAGGTACCGAGTCCAACGTATGACTGGAAGGAGCGGTCACCAATCTACCCTGAGCCCAAATGGGGCGCGACCTCTGCCCAATCGGCCGTGCGGAGTGCACTTTCACCACTCCCGTCGTTCGGCTCGGTGGCCAGCCAATCTGGAGGCTACTCGGGCGGACCAGGAGGCTGGGCGGCCGATCCGCCCTATTGGGACAGCACGTCCGCCATCCGTGGTACGAACCGCAACGAGTCGATCTCACGTGTACCCGCGTTCACCCCGCTGTCGATCGAGGTGACGGCAGACTCGCGCAACGGTTCAGTCTCACTGACCGCATCCGAGCCCTTGGCCAATGGCAGTCCTATGCCTCTTGATAACTACCTCGCGAACCGGTACCCGTTCCTGCTCCAGATGGCGCAGTCACCTGGAGTTGCCATTCCAGTCTACCATATCGACGTCCCAGTCACCATTCCTCCCAACGACCCGTCACGCGAGTTCTTGTTGGACAGCATCACGGACATCGGCCTCGATCTCGTCTTGCACTGTCTGAACGATGCCAGCGGTTGGGCTGTCACGACGGATGCCACCTGGCAGAGCGCATATGGGCCGAACCGTCAACCCAGGGTTGTCACTCCCCTTCGACCATTGAGCGCCTCAGGCGAGATTGCAGGGTCTGTGCGCATGACACGCCTCGCCGAGCTCTACAACTCGCTACTGCAGAACTTAAGAACGTCGTACTACAACGCGTCTCTCGGCGACGTCGGCGTGCCCAACACGGACATTGTCCAGCGCATCGTTCGCGATGGTGGTGAGGACACTCGTGGCTCTTTCGACCCTCAGCTTTTGCCTCCTATCGGCAGTGACTGGTCGAACGCGGCGTGCATTCTGGTCTACTCGTTACGAGTGGCCGACGGCGCGATGCCGTACATCATCACGGCGCGCGGGATCGACTTTTCGGCACAATACGAGACTGTGTCTGACCAGCACACCGCACAGCACATTCTCGCCTCCGAGGAGCAGAAGTCGAGCTCGTACGACTGGATCGGATAGAGTGCACGCGTTCCTGGCTGGCTCACGCGACCCGTTCTGGTCCAGTAGAGTCTTCCGCATCCGTCTTTTGCGCCGTACCCTTTTATCGAGTGTGAGTGAGAGCTGTCGACTGACACGCCAGACGGCTCAACATTCACGGGGCCGTCTGACGTGTGTCGGCTACCAGACCACCACCACGCCTGAGATCAACAAACTTGGAGCTGAGGCCACCACCAGCTCCGCTTAGCCCACTATTAGTAGCATATCCCTCGCATACCCCGCAACGCACACTGTATGTCACTACATGTGCGTTGTCCTAGCCCTGTTCCTGATCCTCGCCTAATGGTAGCTCATTTACTGGTCAGTGAACTCTTGTATCGGTCCGTAACGGCGATGTCTTGTTAGGTCTCGATGAATGCGATGACTGAGCTGGGAATTTGAGAGCCGTGCATTGTGCTTCACAGTGCAGTGGCGTGTGCGTTTACGTGTGCGTTTGCGGCATTCAGCCTTGTCGCAGACAGCTTGTGCTGGGGAGCACGGCCGCGCACACAATGGACCATGGCCAAGTTCCGGCCAGAGCTCGGTCCCAGAAGGTGCACAAGCTTGTGAGACATCAACAACTGTTGGATGGCTTGGAATGGTCTGACAACGTGCTCGAGGAAGGAATGTGGACCGTGCTGTGAGATAGTGAGGAATCCGTACAGTGAGGAATTGGCCGAAAATGAGTGATTTGGCCATCATAGTGCTGGTCATATTGTGGCTCTGAACGACGCGTTGAGCGTTTGATTACAGAGTACGAGTTACAAGCCCTATTCAGTCCACACATGGATACGTCACTGTGGAGCGACTTGTCAAGACTTGTCAACTAGACTCTAAACGTCTTTGTGCTACTCGGGCGCCTCTCAACCGTCCTGACTATCCTCGCGTCAGAAATCAGAGAAACACGTGCATCTAATCGAGCTACAACACACTGGCATACGGAAGTGGGGGGTGGTTCTTGACTGAGCGGGGAGGGGAAAGTGGAGGGGTGGAGGGGGGATGCGCGCGTCCCGCGCGCTTTTGATTATGCGACGATAGGTGCCAGTGGAGGGGAAAGAGGAATGAGGATGAGGATGATGACAAACAGAATCCTAGGTGACACACGAGGTCAGAGGCCCAAAAATGCTACACGCCGATGCCGGTCGACAGAGGAGACGCTCTCACACGTCCAAAAAGTCCACGTTGGAGAAGAGGACTGCGTCGCGGCCGCGCTGCACCGGCATCGTGGATGCTGGCGCCTTGGTCGCGGCCGTTACCGGCGTGACCGTTGGTGCGGCGGGACGCGTGGCGGTGGGCACAGCGGTAGGAGGGGGGACACCCGCGCGCTGCGGAACTGGCCAGGTGCCCATGCGAGGACCTGGTGGCGCGGCTGGCTTCGGCACGGCGGCATGAGGCACGCCGTTGACGACACCGTTGGCGACACCTGCGACGCCGGCAACACCGACAACACCATTGACGACCCCGTTCGGAGCCCCGTTAGCAACAGAGTTGGACGCAGTGGGACGCTGCGGCACGCTGTAGGGGGCAGCGCCGGCGCGGGCGTTGGCGTTCGGCACCGGGACGCCGTTGTTGCGCGGCTGCTGGGAGCGGTCGCGCTTCGGCATCGGGGCATTGGCGGCTGGCTGGGGGTGCGTGCCATTGGCAATCATACGGAGACCATACTGGCCATGGTCACCAGTGTTCAGGTAGTGGTACTTGAGACCGTTCATCTGACGGTAGCGCTTGTCGCACCCAGCGCCGACAGCGCACACGTATGGACGGGCACGCTGCTCGGCCTCCTCGAGAGTAAGGCCGTTGTCGATAGCGTCGTGAATCGCAAAGTCGCACTGGCCCTTGGCGAGGTGGTACTTGAGACCGTTGCTCTGCTTGTATGCCTTGTTGCATCCTGGGTTCGGGCAGCGCCACGCCTTGTGGGTGGTGAAGAGCGACGGAGGCGGCAAGGGAGTGTCGGCCGCTCGGGCATCGGGACCCTTAGCGCCTGGCGGTGGGGGAGGCGCGCCGTCGGCGGCAGGCGCGTCCGTCGTGACCGCCGCGCTTTCACCCTCCTTCTGGACCTCGGCGACAGTCACTGGTGCCGCCGCTGGAATGGACGCGTCTGGAGCCGGCGCTGCACCGCTGGTCGGAGCTGGAGCAGAGACTGGCACGGGAGCAGCAGTACCGGCGGTACCCTCGCGGCGGCCCACGACGGTGGACGCCTGAGGAAGGCCCATAGCGGGAACCTTTGTAAACAGAACGCTTGGCGCAACAACGAGTGGTCCGGGCGGCTTGTTGGGGTCCTCGAGACCAGCGCGACCAGCGACAACCTCGTTGAAAGCACGGTCGAACCGCTGGTGACCGCCAGGAGCATTGCCACCACGGAAGCCACCACGGACTGCAGATGCAAACTTAGGCACCCCACTTGAGAGGTCAATTACGTGGCCGCCGTCTGGAAGAGCTGACGCGTCAATGTTGGCTGGAGACTTGAGCCACTCGGAGAGCTTGAGCCCGTTGGCCCCGGTGGACTCGTTGGAGGAAGGCGCATCCGCGCGGGGAGCAGTAGCGGTCGTGGGTGTGAGGGGATAGTTAGGTACTGGCCTGGGAGAGGTGGAAGAGCGGGTAGAGTTGGTTGTGGAAGGGACGTTGTATGGGTCGGTTTCAAGATCGAGGTCCATGCCCATGACCAAGGGCGAGAACATGCCTCCATCGTGGTGCGGTTCGGGGTCGTCAAGGTGCTCCTCGGGGTTGTCCTCGATGTGTTCGGTAAGAGCGTGCAAGCCATTAAACGTCTCGCCACAGCAGAAGTACAGTTCCTCGTTCTCCTTGCTCCTACCGATGCTTATGCTGAGCATTCTCTCGAGCTGGCTACGCTTGTACGACGAGCCAATGTATGAACCGCCAAAAGCATGGTCCCTCAGTGAGGTAGACGCAAGCGAGTGGGATAGCATGGCTGGGCTGTAGTCGCCTAGGCCCCTTGCGGCATCGGCGTACGACCGGCCTCCCCGGTAAGAGCCAGCGAGGTTGAAGGCCGCAGACGAGGCGGCAAATGAGCCATCCATGTTCATGGACTGGCCAAATGGCATCTGTGCCGAGTCAAAGAGGCGTGGTGATCCACTACCGGCGGTGTCAGTACCAAACACACAGGGCTTTGGGTCCGAGTGGCGAGAACTCGCACCCAGTGTGGACTCACCCGTCATAAAACATGTTTCCGTACGAGCCTTGGCGGAACGACATGCCGCTAGGCATGTTTGAGTTCCCAAAGCTCACACCCGACATGTTACCAATAGCGTTCGAGTTGCCAAAGCTCACTCCCGACATGGCACCGCCAAAGGACATGGGTGAGCCTCCCCGTCCGGAATATGAGGGAAGGCGGAAAGCGGTAGAGGTGGATTGTTTACGGGTAGAGGGCCGGGAGGGGTTTGCTGGGGCTGGCATTGGCTGGGGGCGTTGCCCCGTCGAGGTTGACATGGCGAGCGGGGCGTTGAGTGTTGTTTATGAAAGAGAGGGAGAGTGGATAGTGGGGGATGAAACTAACGAGCTCGCTAGTAGTTGATATGGACTTTTTGGTGACAATAACAATGAGGGTGAGAGTGAGGATAAGATGGCGGATGCAGGTCAAGGTAGGTGCAAGGTAGTTTGTAGGTCAAGGCAACTGGGGGGGGGGGGGGGGTACAGTGCGAGAGAAGGGGGAGGAGATGAGGAAGGTTGAAAGAGAGGGATGGGATATGAGGGGGAGAGGGATCCGACTTTTGGGCTGGACTATTGAGAGAGGCACAAGGGGTGTGGGATCGATCAAAGTGAGGCTTTCCCTCCAAGTTACGTGGGCTCGCGTCGTTTGTCCACGTGCAGGAGAATGACTATGCAGTGTTTGGACGCGACTGATGGCTGATGGATGGCTGATGAATGAGTATGTGTGGACTGTTGTGGGTTTTAAAGACTGAGGAAGGAAAAGGACAAGTGAATAGATGGAGTGAGTGAGGGAGGGATAGGATGATTAAAGAGAGAGACGAGTAGTAGAGTACTATACTATACTATTGGAATAGTGATCCATAATAATAATAGGGTGGGTGTTGCCGCTCACCCCAGCACCCCTTCCCTTCCTCAGATCCAAGGCGGTCATAAACCAACTTTGAAATAGGTAAAAGAGCAGAGCATTTGTTTAGTCTTGGTACCTAACCAGTTTAAAGGGTTAGCTTAAAAGTGGCTACAAGTGGCGGAATCACCTTACCTCAATCAGGTAAACTCAGGTATTTTCAAAGTGGCAAACATCAAGGCACAACTTTACAACTCTAGGCATATTTACAATCAATTCAAATCATAATCACAAAGACTATTAAACAAATCTAATACATGCGCACATGCTCACAAGTCTCAGGTCCAGGTCGTTCCATAAGACCCTTTAAATCCCTGAGAAGCATTTGCACAGACCGGGTGGCGTCTCATTTTAAACCTCTGCTATCATTCCTTTTTTCCTCGACATCCGCAGTTTAACCCTATGTCATAACATACCCTCTTTTCCCATATAACCCTGATCAACCCTGAAACCCTGCATGACCAGCTGAGCAAAAGTATCGAGCTATCTTAGCCACTTTGTTTCGATCAAGCCACAGTCTTGTTAGTTAACCTCATCATATTCTATATTAATCTCGTACAGTACATGATCACGTAGTAGTGTTAGGTGGAGATTCACAACACCCACTCTTAGTCTAGCTCCACTCAATTGAGCATATGGACACTCCACATGATGATCCTTTAAAACACTAGATCTGGGTTAGCGGCAATAGGCTACCAGTAGTGCCGTCTCACTGTGACTCAGACATTCAACTTTGTATTGGATGTTTGACGGCGTTCGATTTCGGGGTCAGCCTGCTGACGACGCCCAGTCTCCAAAGTAGCTCCGCCTTTACCGCCCCCTCTGTATACAATCTGACTCGGGACTACCAGCTGACGGCCGACCCATAGACTTGGTGGAGCATCCTGCAGGCCCGCATACCTATCTCCCACATATCCTACATCCTGATTGTCCCACATGGTTGGCCTGACTCCTCTGTATAGTAAAGAGCGCTCAAACCGCGCCCGACTACACGCACCCACGCACGCACTCTCCCTCACGTCCTCATGTCAGCAGTGTAAGTATACCTCTGATCATCTGGTACCTCTCCTGTTCCAGCGAACCAAACCAACCAAACGTCCCGAACACGAACCTTATGCGTTTACGATCGGGAACGGTCGGTCGATCAGGCATCAAACATTATCAGTTCGTATATACTAAACTGTACATAACATGATGTATGTGGCTTGTCGGCTGTATTCTTGGTACTCGGAAGCAACCAATGGACTCTAGGCTAGATAGATTACATAGGAGGGCTGGGCGGTGGTGGGCCAGGAGGAGGAGGCGGTATATCCTCCGGTGGGGGTGGTGGGGGAGACGGTGGATGACGCACAGTGTCACTTTCGTTTTCGCTTTCACTTTCGCTTTTGCTGTCGTAACCCCCAAGCCCGCCCAGTCCACCCCCACTCTGTGAACTCTTGGCTGCAGTTGTTGCAGTTGGTGGAAGTATCCCAGCAGCCGCCTTGGCGCGCGCCCACGCTCTAGGCCACTTTCCTTGTCCTTCGGGCCGGAGAAATGCAAAACGAGCATCACTTGCGTGCCTCGCCATAATCTTGGACACAAGTATCGTGGGGTTGGGTGACGCTGCGAGACTTCGAGCCGTATGAGCCATGAGCTGCGCAACGTCGGGGGGTGGCTTGCGTGAGCGCTTGCTTGCGACTTGTGTCATGACGACTCCTCCGTAAAGTGAACGCCATTTGCGCTCTCCTCTACTCGTAACTCTAGCGCCACAACTCGTCAGGGTGGGAGCCGACCACTCGGAAACTATGTTGCGCCAAGGCACATATTCTTGAAACTCACAGATTCGTCCCGCTCGGCCTCCTCCGCTTGCAGTACCCGCTCAGCCTCCTCTGCATCTTGGCGTTCTCGTTCGGCCAGTCGGGTGGCCCGGAGCCCGTCGACCCATTTCTGGCGGCGGGTACGGGCGTATGCTGCAACTTCGTCACCTGAGAGATCGAACTCTTCCTCGACGTCTGAAGGGACCGTCCATGAGCTTGAGATGGAGCCGGAGCTGCCGAGAGAGGAAAGGGGAGAGGGGATGTCTGGAAGAAGGTGGAGGATATTGTGGCTGCTGTCAGCTCGCTCTGGTGAATTCAACTGGTTTCATCGCAGCCGCTCCTAGTTAGAAGCTCACCGGTCAGCCAGGACACTCTCGTCGCCTGCCCAGGGTATCAATCCGGGGCCGCTCTTGTCAACTAGTTGTGCCTCGTATGCGCGGATATATGCTTGCGGAGGTGGCCGCATTTGGACTGGTTCAGATGGGCCCACATGTGCATCCGCATGTACTCGTCCTCCTCGCCCTCGATACTGTCGTCGTTTCATTGTGGGTGGATGAATGAAGAGGTGGTGGAGGTGGAGGGTGAAGGGTGGAGGTAAGTGCCACACGCGGCGTTTGACCTCCACCGCATAATGCATAATGTAGCGGATTCGCGCCTGTCATACCTGTCACCCCACCCCACACATACAAACACCTTCTGATTTCGACTCTTGATCCTCTGGCCCATCATCCCCATCCATATCAACAACACCAACACAAATGACGGCTCACCTCCCGCCAAACTTGTTGCGGCTGTTCGCGCCCCGCCCGCCGACCATCTACCTCAGGCCGCTGGATAAGGATGATAGCGACCGCGGTCCCGACCGCCTAACGGGCATCAGTTCCATCGTCAAGCGGCTCCGCGAAGAGGCCGAGGAGAAGGAGTATAAGGATGGGATGGAAGGACCGAGTGACGAACCTGAACCCGAACCCAAGAAGGAGAATGAGATGGACGTCGACAAGCCCCAGTCCGAGTCCGAGCCAAAGCCCAAGTCGAAGAAGAAGGACCCAATCGCTGCCGCCGGCGTAATCGGCCAAGAGGCCGTCAAGATGCGTCGTGAGGCGCGCACCAAACGTCAGGTCAACTACAAGGCGGACACTGAGGCTAATTGTATGTTTCCCCCCAATTTCTTTACTGATGAAAGGGGACCCCAATTCCGACACCAAGGTCTCTGGCGATCCTTACAAGACGCTCTTCATTTCGCGATTGAGTTCAAAAGCCACAGAGGCCGACTTGCGCCACGAATTTGAAATGTACGGTCACATTGAGCGAATTATGATTGTGCGCGATCGGAAGGGCAAGAGTCGCAATTACGCTTTTATCGTCTACGAGCGCGAACGCGACATGAAGGCCGCGTATAAGGATGCGGACGGAATTCCGATCCACCACAAGAAGATTATCGTCGACGTTGAGCGCGGTCGTACCGTCAAGGGATGGAAGCCGCGGCGGTTGGGCGGCGGTCTCGGAGGGCGTCCCAAACCCGTCGTCGAGGCTCCGCCGACATTTACACCCTTTGGCGGACGGGGTGGGTTTGGTGGACGCGGCGGCTTCCGGGGCGGGAGGGGAGGGGGAGATGGAGGGTTCCGCGGTGGACGGGGAGGGTTCCGCGGCGGAGGGGGCGGAGGCGGTGGGTTTGGGGGAGGAGGGGGTGGGTTTGGAGGTGGTGGTGGTGGGGGAGGTGGTGGTGGTGGGGGATACCGCGGTGGTCCAGGTGGATTCGGAGGCGATAGGGGAGGGTTTGGCGGCGGCGGCGGAGGGTTCGGAGGACGCGGTGGGTTTGGACCTCCTGGTGGTTTCGGCGGGAGGGATAGCGGATACGGGCCCCGGGATGGTGGGTATGGTGGCGGGCCACCTAAGCGCGACCACGATGCGCCGGGCGGATTCGGGCACGACGACCGGGACTCGAAACGGCCACGGTATTAGTGGCCGCGCAAGTTGGACCAAGACCGAGATGGAGACGAGACACCCAACCGAGCATCCAACAGCTCCAAGGCCTGGCGCAGGTAGAGTAGACGCGGGCTTACAGCAGCCCTGCCAGAGTAAGTATGTACTAGGCAACATGTCAATGTCGTGCTGTATGGTGGGTATGGTGGGTATGGTAGGTGGCGTGGCCCCCCTTGACGCCATCACTTGACGCCAGCGGGTGGGCGGGGGCGAAACGATGCGATGCGCGTGCACTAGCTGCTCTAGACAACTGACGGTGGGTATGGTAGGTGGCGGGCATGGCTGGTCCCTAGTCTCAGCAATGCAATGGGCCAGTATGGAGTGTGGCGCCTGGCGTGGTCTAACAATACATTATGCACATCTATCATACAGAGTAATGTACATAGATTTGGACATCTTAGCGCCAATTAGTGAATCAGGTCAACACCCCATTTACATCTACATCTTGGCCGCGAAGAACCACGCGTCCACTGCGATCAGCTGCGCGTCGAGCATGCAGAACGTACGGTCGCGGTTATCCTCGCTTGTCCCCGAGTTCATGTCTACAGCAGCACAGAGCTCATAACCGAGATTGTCGAAGGTTGTGAGGAGCTGTAGGGCCATGAAGCGCGCGTCGTTGACTTGCTGTGCCGAGGAGGCGTACCATGGATTACCGCGGAGCTTGATCTGGTAACACCGCTCTTCCTTCATCTTCTGGTCCTGGATGCCGCTCGGCCACGAGTTCTGGTGTGAGCGGGAGGATCTGTGATCGCGACTCACGACCACAGTCTGGATGAACGCCTTCTGGATACTTTCGTTTGGCGGATCGATAATACGAATCTTATCCGTTTCCTGTCGTCAGCCGCGCCTGTTTTTATCCTTACATTAAAAGTGACTGCGAAGATGATACGATGGGCTGGCGGTCCAGCGCGGAACATGAGGCTATCCTTATCCCAACTCTTCTTTGACAGATCGGTCGACGCAGCGAGATGCCATCCAGCATTAGACATTGCGTGGAGAATGTGAATCATAAGCCGCTTAGCTGGCACGGCCTCACGCCCTTGTGCGTACCCTGAGATTAATCACTCTCTCCAAAGCCATCATCTTACAAGGATTTCCACGCAGCTTGAACTCGTGCCATCCCGGTCCACCTTCCGAATTCTGTAGACCGACCGGCCAAGCAATGGCGAGGGTATTACGTATCACCTCTGTAATATTGGGAGGGAAACCGAGAAGGCGAATTCGGTCTTCTCTACTCAGATGGAGACAGGCGTAGAGGGCGGGGGAAGGGGTTAGGGTTTGGGAGGAAAAGGAAGAGATGGTGGAGAGACGCTTGCCCTTGTCGGCACCATCAGAGCTGCCAGAATAGGCGGGAGGACCGTCGGGGTCGTGTTTGGCCATGTTTGTATGTGGAGTGGGAGAGTGGGAGAGGAGGAGAGTGGGAGAGAAGGAAAAGTGGTTGAGAGGTAGTTGATAAAGGGCGTTATTTAACAATGCCAAGATTGCGTGACGTCAGGATTCCTATTCAAGCATCACCAAATCAACATTGCAGTGCTACCCGGGTATAACCCACTGCCTCTTACTCCAGGTCGCGTCAGATCTACCTGTGCATAGGTTGATGCTGGTTGGCCCTGGTTTGGGCATTTGGGTTACTGCGCGATATTCTTAGAATCAAAAGTGAAAGTGAAGAGTGAAGAGAACTGACAAAAGAAGGCTAAGAGCGCGACTTTTAACGAATAGACTTTATGAAGCGGGATTTAAATAAACAAGAGGCTCGTGCGGCGTAATATAAAACACGCTTTGACCATCAAGTGTTACTCGGCACTTGGATGGAGCCCCATAGATGACCGAGCCTGTCTCCGAGTCTGTCTCCGAGTCTGTCTCCAAGTCTAGGGAGACATAGTATGGAGCACTCGGAGATGGCGTGCAAGGATAGAAGATTCCGTTCCGCCCATCTCGCGTTACTCCGCTCAACTCCCGCCCATCTCCCATCTCCCATCTCCCATCTCCCATCTCCCGGCCGCAACCGCAACGGGCGTCTCCGATACCTTTCCTCCATTTAAGCGACTCATCATACTGCTCATCACACACCCCAACATCGACATGGACGATGGACGAAGGTACCAGCGACAAACGTCTGGAGAGCGAGCCATCCGAGGATAAGGAGGTGGTTGTTGTCGGATGGGACGAGGATGATCTTGAGGTGTGTCTCCTTTCTCCTTCTCCTTCTCCTTCTCCATCTCCTTCTCCTTCTTCGTCTCCGTCTCCGTCTCCGTCTCCGTCTCTGTCCCCGTCTCCTTCTCCTCCTCCGTCTCCCATCACACTTGCCTCCCCAACCCCACACACTGTCCACGCCAAACCTCTCACTTTGCTCAGTATGTCGCTCTCACCCTAACTAACCCCAGAACCCATTCAACTGGTCCCGCCGGCGAAAATACATCAACGTCTTAATCCCAATCTACATCTGTCTTCTTACAGCTGCCAACAGTACCAGTACTGGTATAATGGCATTTTGGGGACCAGCGCATTTCCACACCACTCGACTAGGCTTCCAATTCTCCGTAACGTCCTACTTGATCGCATTCTCATTCGCTAGTTTGGTCACAGCTCCTCTATCAGAGTTATTTGGCCGTAAGAGGATATACCAAACAGCGACATTCCTCTCCGCCCTCCTCTTCATTCCACAGGCATTAACCACAAACCTCGGCTTACTATTATCGATGAGGGCGATACAGGGCGTAGCTGCAAGTGCTGGAAACGCTTTAATTGGAGGATCTATTTCGGATCTGTTTCGCGCAAAAGAGAGGAGTCTGTCAATGAACCTCTTCGTGTTGGCTAATCTCTTCGGACAAGGTTTCGCAGGTTTATTGGGTTGGGTGGGGATGTACGCTGGCATCAGATGGTGTTATTGGGTTCAAGGAATCGCATTGGGTCTAGGCGCCACAGCATGTTTTGCCTTGAGCGAAACAAGGGCAGATGTCCTCCTCGCTCAAAAGGCGACCCGATTGACAAGAGAAACGGGAATTATACACGTTTCCCCAAACCAAAATGATGAGAGTCTGGCTCACAAGATTCAGATATCTTGTATTCGGCCCATTCGTGAGTCTTCAAATGAATAAGAGTTGACATCAGAATTCATGTTCACGGAACCTATCGTCGCAGCAATCTGTCTCTGGATAGGGTTTAATTGGTCTTGCATCTACCTCGGGATGAGCAGTACCCTACTCGTGTTTGGACAGTATGGATGGTCCCCCGGATGGCTGGGCACGATCCAACTCACAACTGTCATTGGAGGACTCGTCGGCTTGTTGTCTTCTTACCACCAAGAAATCCTCTACTCCAGAGCATGCAAGTCGTCGCCAACAGGTCAGGCGCAACCCGAAGCCCGCCTTTACTACGCCATGGTAGGGGCGGCCGTCTTCCCCGCCGCCATGTACGGGTTTGCATGGACGGGAAGACCACATATTCCGTGGCCCGTCCCAGCTCTTTTTCTCACTACCGCCTTTGCCGCCATTTCGGCCATGTACGCCGGCGTTTACAATTACCTCGCCGACGCTTACGAGACTTACTCTGCTAGCGCACAGGCTGCACATGGGTTTAGTAGGAGCATTTTCGCCGCTTGCTTCCCCCTCCTCACCCACGCCATGTATTTCAACCTCGGATTCCCCATCGCATCTACCCTCGTCGCTAGCATCGCCCTCGTACTAGGTATCGCGCCAGTGCTCATCTTCGTTTATGGACCACGGCTGCGCGCTAGGAGCAAGGTCACAAGCGCATTGACGCGCGGCGCCTTCTAGAATGTACATTACACTGCCACACATCATGCAATCTACACTGCATTACCAAGCCACACACAATCCATGGGCAACACAATATTCTGACCAGGTCTACGACCCGATTGTCTATTCCACCTCGACTCCATCCCGCCAGTGCCGCGCAATGATGTGGCGGATCTGGTGCGAGATCAACTGCGGGTCGACGACAATATTGGCACGGTTAACCCCGTCAGGGTGGCCCGAACATCCGCGGTCGGGGCACTCGAGGGGCGTGCACATAGTGTCTTCGGTGACGAGGTAGTGCGCGACTCCCGCGGCAATTGCGAGGGGACTGAAATCGTTCTGCCGTCAGCACTACTCCGCTAAAACCCACAAAGGAACACGGCTTCGGCTGCAGCTCAAACACGGCCTTGCACGGTCCAGGCGTCATCCACAAACTGTGCGTGAGGCCGTTTCCATGCACGGCAATGAGGAAGTCGGTGCTCGCGATCTGCGCAATCTGGTCCGGGAACGAGTCGCCATCGACAAAGTGTAGCAGGCTGAACTCAACCAGGCCCTCCTTTTCAAGCTTGAGCATCGCTTCGATGAGCGCCTCATGTGCCGCGCCGGTGAGGCGCCGGTTGGTCTCCTGGCGCGTGAGGTACTTGACTCGCGGGCGGCGGGTGGGGTGCAGTTTCACAGGCCCCTTGTATCCCTTGAGCACGCGTTGCCGAAGGTTGAGGAGGTAGCCCGGGTGGACGGGCATGCGGAGGACGTCACCCCACGGCTTCCACGCCGAAGATGGCCCGCGATGTCCGGCCCACCGGTTAGCGAGCACCACAGCGGGCATGCGATACAGCTTGTTAGACGCGGCGCGGGCTTCCCAGGTCGTTCGCGATTCGATCGTAATCCCCGGGCTTTGTCAGCTCTGAAAGAGGAGACACTCACAACAACTTCTCCATAAAGAACCTGTTGGCGCCGGCGTGGTCTTCCCACTGGTAGTCGTAGTTAAGGCCCTTGGGCGTTTTGTCCAGATCATACACGTGGAGGAATGCGACAACCTTGAAGTCGTCGAGCACCGCGCCTGCGCGGTACCGGTAGTGGCTCCAGATACGCCATGCGCCGAGGAAGGTCTCGCCAATCCAGTGGTAGTAGTGGCAGACGACTGTGGTGAGCTCATAATACTGAAGAAAGCTCACAGATGTCGTCGTAGTTTAGGAGCTGGTGTTAGCGTGATCATGAAGCGACTTACGAGGGGTGAGGGAAGGTCCTCTGCGGACGAGGTGAGCTCAACCGCATCCTCGAGCAGGATACTCGTGCCGAGCTGGTTCTCCTCGCGTACGAACGCGTTAATACCTGGCTCGCGGATAGCGAGGATCCGCACAGCCTTATCGGCTGTCGGAATGCCGTCGTGTTTCGGGGTCGGCCGGATCGCAATGTGGTCCACGTTTGGGATGGTCCACGGCTGGTCCGTGACGATGTAGAACGAGTCGTTCTGCCAGTACCTGGTATTAGCGCAACCAGTTTGGCGGGGTACAGATTCTCAAAGACTGTAAACCCGGGTTGGTGGGCCAGGATAGTTGTGAAGCGCGCTGGGCCCGCGTATCCTTTCCACTTAGTTTCTCCAAGCTGGAGGAAGCGCACATCGAGGCGGCGCGGGGAGGAGAGTTTTTCAAAGGCGAAGAATACAAACAAGACGAGGGCAAAGGCCACGCCATAGGTACGTCGCGAGAGACGTTTACTCATCATGTCGGAAGTGAGGTGAACAATGAGGAAGGTTAGATGATTAGTTTACATGGCTCATGGGGTTGATCGCCTAGTTGGCACTAGCGCTGGGGTGAGGCTTGGGGGTGTATTGAATGTTTACCTTATAAATGAGGCTAGGCCAATTCAGATTGTTAGACATTGTGATTCCCAAGGTCGTGGGGTAGGGAATCACCAACTGGCAACCGGAAGCAGCAACTTGGTAATGCCGTCATGCAGCAAACTAGTAGTGTAATAGTTTGTAGGTTTTGTTTAACACGAGGTGCAACTAGAGTGATGCAATTTGAAGCATTAGTGCATCTGGGGGCGATGTCGAGCACGGCTTCTCGATTGAGGATTGTCACATCCCCATCTTTTGTCTCTCTGACTACCCACTACCTCGTATACCTCATACTCACATACCTTCTCTATCCACTTTTACTTTGAAATACGTACCATTCGGCCATCCAAGGCGCGCGCCTGCGCATTGCATTACTTACGACCGGATCCGGACTTGGAAGCGAGGTGGGTCTCATCTAGGGAGTGAAGTGAGCAAGGACCGGCTGTTGATAGGTGCCGGGGTCCGCTGACCTGGCCCCTCGGCCCTCGGCTCTCGGTCGTAAGCCCCAAGCAAGTCGATCGGCTCCGAAACTCGACCTGTTGGCCGACGGCGACGCGACGTCGAGCGACGCGTCATGGCGTGTCGCATCTACTAAAGTTACTAACGTCATGGTTCCTCATGCGTGCTAGGCAGAGAGAAAAGTTGACTCTAAACTAGTTGCTACGGTGGGCCGAAGAGGTATTCAAGAACACGTGTGGCAATCGACCACTCCTGAATTTCAAGACTTGTCTACGTAAGTCAGTAGACATCCCGCACCTTTCCGCTGTTTGGCTGCTTATGTAAAAGAAGCCTCCGCACTCTTCCGCTCGGCGGCCGTTTCAAGTGGCGATTATGAGCCCGCAAAAAGGGAAAATTATATCACCGCAAGTCAGCAATTATTCACAAAATCGCGGATTAGTGCGGCCTTGACCTTAACTCCAGCCTCGGAGACTCGGAAACCTCGGGGATGACATACTAAAGATTCGGCTTCGGGGACGCAAGTGACGGTATCTAGGGTTTACAAACCCCAGAATTGCAGACGACAACTTTCTTAATAATACCGGGTCATATCCTGGAACGCCTTCAATCATCCAAACAGTTACTACCACACCCACAAACCCACACAATGAGTCAAGTCTCGCTTCGAGACAGTGGACGCTCAATAGAAGATAACGATGCGTCAGGATCGACCGTCGTGAGCACTGCTGTACACAGTCGCTCTCCAAGCTTTACAAACAAGGACCACAACCCAATCCCAAAGCAACTTTCCGACACGGCAACTATTGCAGAGGAAGTCTCCGCTTTTGAGGCAGATCTCAAAGTAAGTCTGATCATGTGCCGCCAGAGTCATTTCATCCTAACACCAGAATTACCAGGCTGGCCTCATCGCACGAGGCATCCCACATACCCGTGACCTCTCGCTGGCATGGGACCACCTCTCGGTGCGTGGTATCGGAGGCGCGGATGACGTCGTGTTCGCCCCAGACCTCGGGAGCATCTTCATGCCATGGACAGTCATCAAGCAGAAGAAGAGGACGGAGCGGCTCATGGCCGCTCTGCGCGAGAAGCAGCCAGTCGCCAACGAAGACACCATGAATTATCAGAAGGGTATGCCTATCCCGAAGAAGGGCGAGCCTGGTCTGCGCAAGGGCGAGCGATACCTCCTCAAGGACTTTAATGGGTTACTCAGGCCCGGAGAGATGATGCTCGTTGTTGGCCGCCCTGGATCAGGATGTACGACATTGCTCAAATCGCTCGCGGGCTTGACATCAAGTTATGCGGGCACCGAGGGTGGCGTATACTATGGCGCGCTTGAGGCTGGGTCAAAGGCAATGCGACCACTTGGGGCCGATGTGTCATTCAACTCGGAGGAGGATTTACATGACCCCAACCTCCTTGTTGGGCGGACGATGGACTTTGCGCTCCGCAACGAGACTCCTGCACCGGCGGCTCGGCCTCTCGGCGACAACGGAAAGCCCATCAGCGCCAAGGAATACCAGGATAAGACAAGGCACGACCTCCTCCGTGCGTTTGGTATCGAACACACGCTCAACACAAAGGTTGGTGACCAGTATGTCCGAGGTGTCTCGGGTGGCGAGCGCAAACGTGTCTCTCTCGCCGAGGTCCTCACGACCAATGCCCAGATCCAATGCTGGGACAATGCGACTCGTGGTCTTGACGCGTCGACTGCACTCGGATTCGCGCGCGTCTGTCGCACCCTCTGCGACGTGACGAACCGTATCAACGTCGTCTCACTCTACCAAGCCGGTAACGGAATCTACAACCTCTTCGACAAGGTGACTGTTATCGCTGAAGGTCGCCTCCTCTACTATGGCCCGCGTGCAGAGGCACGCCCATACTTTGAGGCCCTCGGTTTCGAGCACATGGAAGGAGCCAACACGGCCGACTACCTGACTGCCGTGACTGCTCTCAACGAGCGTCAGATCATCCCTGGCTTCGAGGGTCATGTTCCCTCCACAGCTGCCGATTTTGCTCAGATTTACCAGAACAGCGATGTCGCGCGTCGCATGCGCGCACAAGTCGACGCATACCTCGCCGACAGGCCATTGCGCGATGCGGAGACAGCTAGCGCGCAAGAGTGGGACGCTCTCGTCAAGGACAAGGGTACGATCAAGAGCTTGCCGCAAAAAGTCTCGTTCTTGGCCCAGATCAAGGCCGCGGCCATCAAGGACGCCCAGCAGCGCTGGGGTGACCAGTGGTCACTTTGGGCTCGCCAAGCTACGACTCTCATCCAGGCCTTCTTCAATGGCTCAGTTTATTATGCTCTCCCGGATACTACGGCCGGACTATTCCTCCGTGGTGGTCTGCTTTTCATGCTCATCCTCTTCCCGATCATCCTGTCTTTCGCCGACGTCCAGTCGGCGTTCGTCGGCCGCTCTGTCCTCGCCAAGCACAAGGCTTATTCCATGTACCGCACCAGCGCCGTGCTCGCGGCGCAGACACTTGTCGACTTGCCGATCTTCTTCGTCCAGATCTTCCTCTACGTCCTCGTCTCCTACTTTATGGCCAAGCTCAAGATGGATGGCGGCCTCTTCTGGATCGCTTTCCTCTTCTCATGGCTGTCGGCACTCTCAATGACCACCCTCTTCCGCACCATCGGCTACGCTTTCGACACGTACAATGACGCGTCCAAGATCTCAGGTACCGTGTTCACGCTGTTTGTGCTATACGGTGGCTTTGTCGTCTACCAACCATCCATGCACCCCTGGTTCTCGTGGATCCGCTGGCTCAACCCCACGTACTATGCACTCGAGCCCCTCCTCTCGGGCGAGCTTGAGAACCTCGACCTTCATTGCTCGCCTCCCCAGCTGGCCCCCTACGGTCCGGGCTATGACGGCATGCCTCAGTCATGCGCGATTGTCGGCAGCTCTCCCGGTTCTACAATGGTCAGTGGCACTGTGTACGCGCACCAGGCCCTCGAGTTTTTTACTTCCCATCGTTGGCGCAACTTTGGTATCATCATCGCTCTCTGGATCGCATTCCTCGTCCTGGGCATGTTCTTCCTCGAGCGACTTCCGGCTGCTGGTAGCACGCAGGGAGTGACGCTCTACAAGCGCGGTGGCGGTGGCGCGTTCATCAAAGCTGCCCAGAAGAAAGGCACCCTTCCTCGCGACGAGGAGGAGGGCGGTGAGGTCGCCGTCATTACCGAGAAACCGCACGGTGCGGATACTGGCGTGGATGAGATTACCGGAAGCGGTACCACGTTCACCTGGAAGGACATCAATTACACTGTGCGCCACGAGGGCAAGGACCTCCAACTTCTCCGCAACATTAGCGGTTACTGCAAGGCCGGCACGATTACTGCTCTCATGGGCTCTTCTGGCGCCGGCAAGACGACGCTCATGGACGTCCTGGCTGCGCGTAAGAGTGAGGGTGAGATTACTGGCGAGGTGTTGCTCAACGGCTCGCCACTGCCTATCTCGTTCCAACGTACCACCGGCTACTGTGAGCAGTTGGATGTTCACCTCCCCCAGTCGACTGTGCGTGAGGCGCTCGAATTCTCTGCTCTCCTCCGTCAACCCCGCCATTACTCGGATAAGGAGAAACTCGCTTACGTCGACACGATCATCGAGCTCCTGGAACTCCAGGACCTCGAGGATGCCATCATCGGTCAGCCTGGTGCCGGCCTTGGTGTCGAGCAGCGTAAGCGCCTCACTATCGGTGTCGAGCTCGTGGCCCGCCCCACCCTTTTGTTCCTAGACGAGCCGACTTCGGGTCTCGATGGCCAATCCTCCTTCCTCATCGTCCAATTCATGCAGAAACTCGCGGCTGCTGGCCAATCTATTGTATGTGTCATCCACCAACCCAGCGCCGCCCTCTTCGCCGGCTTTGACAATCTCCTCCTCCTCAAGGCAGGTGGGCGTACAGTCTTTTTCGGTGCTGTCAAGGATGTTCCCGACTACTTTTCGCGCAATGGCATTGAATGGCCTAAAGACGTCAACCCCGCCGAGTTTATGATCGATGTCGTTTCCGGCGACTTGAGCAAGGGCCGCGATTGGCACGAGGTCTGGCTGGCCAGCCCCGAGCGTGACCAGATGATGAGTGACATTGACACTGTCAACGAGGAAGCCTCTCGCAATGCCACCGCGACCGAAGAGGACAACCACCGCTTTGCGTCTAGTTTCTGGACCCAACTCCGAGTCGTTGTTCACCGCTGCAACGTCCAACTGTACCGCGACACGGAATACGTCATGAACAAGGTAAAGAAAATGGAAGATGGTGCTGATAATCAGTTTATGCTTCACATCATGACGGGTCTCATTGTCGGCTTTACATTTTGGAAGATTGACAACTCGTTTGCCGGCCTCAAGGACAAGGTGTTCAGCATCTTCCAGTACGTAATATGTCCACTTCCACTTCCTTTCTGACTTCAGATTCGTCTTTGTCGCTCCGGGAGTCATTGTTCAGACGCAGCCCAAGTTTATTGCCAACCGAGACATCTTTGAGAAACGCGAGCGCAAATCAATGCTCTACTCGTGGAAGGTCTTTGTCCTGGGCGAGATCATTGCCGAATGGCCATACCTCATCATCTGCGCCTTCCTCTACTGGGCGACATGGTACCCCACCTCGGGCTTCTCGATGGCTGCTAATGCCGCCGGCCCCGTCTTCCTTGTCATGGTCTTTTACGAATTCCTCTACACTGGCATGGGTCAATTCATTGCTGCCTACGCTCCCAATGCCGTCTTTGCAGCCATGGTTCTCCCCCTCTTCATCTCAATCCTCGTCACATTTGCCGGGATCATGATCCCCTACCCTGCAATCACGGCATTTTGGCGTTATTGGCTCTACTACCTCGACCCATTCACCTACCTCATGCAAGGTCTGCTCACGTTCCCGATTTGGAACGAACCGGTCCAATGCAAGAGCTTTGAATATGGATACCTCGACCCTCCAACTGGCCAGACTTGTGGACAATACTTTGAATCGTTCATGAAGTACTCGACTGGATACGTCAATAATCCCAACGCAACGAGTGGATGCGAGTATTGCGGTTACTCGAAGGGATCAGAGTACCTCAACTCGTTGAATATTACCCATTACATTGATGGATGGAAAGGAGCGCTCATTACGCTCCTCTTTGTCATCTCGTCATACGCCTTTGTCTTCCTCCTCCTCAAGCTACGTTCCAAGGCCACCAAGACGGCCAGTAAGTAGATATTATAGAGTCACATAGAGGTACCAGTATAATGTATTGCTTTTTCGCAGGTTCAAGATGACTTTGAGGCAAAAAGTTACCGGATATAACCGTTTTATCCAAATTAGTGTTTACATTTACATTCCGATCGTCCTGATAAACCAATTCAACTAAGCGCCGAAACGTAAAAAAATGGTATCGCAAACTCTTGTAACTTGGATATCCTGGAACCCCTCGAGGCCCCAAAAACGCGGGTCGGCGTAAGCTTCGGGGTACGTACCCGTGCATGAAATGGATGGAGCGGACAACTGGCAATAGTTCGCTTGGCGGGGTCTCCAACTTGTTATCCGCCTTATGCGTCAGTGGCCAACGCCGCTGACAAGCCAAGCCGCATCACATGTCTCTTTAGTGAGCTGGGATCACGAGAACACAAGACCTCATTTGTCTTGTACGACGCCACCCCTCGACTTTGACCTCGCACCAGTCTCACAATATTCCAGCCTCACACACGGCCACGGCCACGGAAACGCAGACGACACCATCCGACACGGATATCTACGCGCCCATTTATCCACCTAGTAGTTCAACTTGTGCTTGGCACCAAACTCCTAAAAGATCTACATAGCTCCACTTCTACGCTTCTCGCTACCCGCCTCCTCGTTACCGACCTCGCACTAGTCATCACACACCCCACCACTTCCCGCTCCCACCTTCGCACGCGTTCTCAACCCCTCCCAACCCGCATATAACACCCCAACTCCACACCCATCCCAACTCCACACCCACCCACCCATAATGTCGCTCTCGAGTAGCCCGCCCGACTCGTCTCCTCCCGCGATACACGCCTCATCTCCACCCACCCTATTGGGCATGCTCGCCGACATCAGTAAGCGGCACGATCCCGCCCACTCACCTATGGGTCCACCACCATTACCCGCCAAGTCGAGCATCGCGATCCCCACGCGAGGAGTGGCCGACTCGATCGCGCGGATAGACGACAAGAGTGCGCGCGTCAGCTCTTAATGAACGAGTGAGTATAGTTCAAGTTTTGATTAAACCCAGTTCCGATATGCATGTGTGTACAAATGTAGTATAGCGATGTAACATACATTCCACAGACTTAACTGGGCCCATCCTTCGGACGCGAACTCTTTTCCGATGAAAGCTCCAACCATGCTGATATATATATCAGATGACAAGCTGATATATTCCAGACCACGCAAACTTCCCACTCCATGTAACACCCCCATCCCCACGCCACTACCATGAAAGGTTAGTTCCCTACATATCTCCTGACACAAGTTACGTTACACCTCAAGAACCAACTCACGATGACCCCTCTGTCCCTCCAGACCGAGTGGAAGGTCATGACGATAACGAAATCCAACGAGTTTGTAGGCGACGCAGTGGGATCCGGAGCGAGCGCCTACGTCTCGGTCGAGATGCCCGAGGGATGGCAGCGGTTCGGTACGTACCCCCTCTTCAAACCTGACATGCCTGACAGTAGAGGGCCAGATCTACTTCACCGGCACGCTATTTGGCAAGGCTGGCGGATTCGTCATCGCCGCTTACCGCGGTCGTATGGCCGATAAAGTCACAGCAGAGTGGGAGATCGTGCCGGGTTCTGGCACGTGAGTTATTCAAGAAAGTCGAGCTGATATAAGGAACGAACTCACTGGGATTCGAGGGACGGGGACGTACCTCGCCTTCCCCCCTTATGCTGAGGGCAAGTGCGAGATGGACGTCGAGTTTGAGTGAATGGTTGTTTGGTTCCAGTGTTGGTTTCGGAAAAGTGAAAACAGTAATGCATGTCGACCCAACGACGTCTGGCCCAAGTTGCTCACTACGCTTGCGAGGATGAATCCATCTAGTTTGGAAACTGGACGCCGTGATAGTGGCTAATCGCCGAGGTGCCATGCTCAATACTCAGCGGCTCCCTGTCGAGGTTGACGCCCGTCCCGGCGTGAAAGAAGAGTACATAGGCAGATATCTATAGTGCATACACCTCATCGTGGAAGCAGATTCCCCCAGCCCTCACGCGCTCAGACACGCTAATCCCCGCCACGGCATTACGCGCCTCCGTCACAATCCCCTCAGGTCCAGCAGCGATGACCGCGAGCCCGCCGCCAGGCTTGTCGTTCCCCAAGGAAACAGAGCTGGGGAGCGCGTCGCGCACAAGTTGCGACACGTCGGGGCGGCAGGGTGTGAGAGTGGCGGATGGCACGAGGGACAAGGCGGGCGGCAGCGTTGCGGGTGGGTCCGTGAGGTAGAGGGCGTAGCTCAGGTCGGTGTCCAAGGAGAGTGCAAGCTCGTGCAGTCTCGTCATGGTCGGCGCAATGGCCTCGATCGTCGCTGGCGTTAACATGGCTCACCCGCGACATAATAGCCACTTACACAGGTCACGCACGACCCACGCGGCCACGACTTTGCTCGGCCCCTGCCCCTTCTGACGCCAGGTGAAGATTTCCTCGATCGCGCCGAGAAGGAAGGTGACGCCCGATCCGCCAGCCACGACGAGCGCACTCTCGTACGCGCTCAAGTCGAGCTTGAGCCCGCCATACGGTCCGTCGAGCATGACGGTCACGCGGCGACCGGGGTGATCAGCGCCATGTCCCCGCTTCCCCTCGTTACTCTGCATGAGAGCCTCGCGCAGCTCGTACTCGTCGCCCTCCTCGAGACCGTGCTCGCCCGCCATGCTGTGCAAGCGGCGCGTCCAATCTCCTGCCACCTTGGCGTACAGTACGATGCCACGGGGGTTGCCAGAGAGCGCGCCGGGCGGCGCATTCGTGATCGTGAACGGATGTGCCTCGAAGATGCCCGCGCCGCGGAGGACGCGAAGGAACACATGCTGCGTCGGGAGCCAGCCAGAGTCACAGTCGGGGATGTGGATCATCGTCAACGTCGAGTCAACAGGGACGAGGGTCGCGTCCTTGAGGCGGTAGCGCATGAGGCGCGCAAAGTGGCTTTGTGGGTTAGAACCTCTCAGATTTAGCAACCCACTCGTAGGCGTAAAGTGCGACGCAGACGTAGACCCATGGGAACGCGTACGAGGTGTGGTAGCACACGGCCGCAAAGAAGCCGACGAAGAAGACGACGCTGCTGTCAGCTGCAAGAGAATATGAAAGCTCACTGGGCCGCCCAGAACACCTGATAGAACCGCCTGCGCACAGGCTTGAGACTCGTGATAGCCACCATGCAGAGCATTCCGTACGCAATCATCCCGCGCACGGTTTTGCTCTTCCACACCTGGTCCCACTGCCCGGTCGAAATATACTGGTTGAGCCAGCACGACATGTGTACTGTTGCAGCGAGCCACACACTCCGCCCAGCCCAGCGGTGCAAGAAATTGTAGTGCTCGTAGCTGAGCGAGGGGAGGAAGACGGGGACCGGGAGCGGGGTCTTGATGGCCAGCAGGATGAGGAGCGGAAGGTGGGCCAGTGCGAGGTATCCCGCACGGTTCGAGTTATTCTTCAGGTCCGCGCCGGTGGTCCAGCACGCGATCGCGGCCGCCAGGAGGGCGGTCACGAGCGCCATCTGTGCGAGGGAGAGTGCGAAGAGCGCGCGCTTGCCACTCCTCCGCCATGGGAGGGGAGGAGTGTACAACGCCACGCTTTGTCCGATCGCGTAGAGTGTGCTGAAGAGACCGCTCTTCCGTGGTGGAGGAGGGAGGGGTGAGGAAGCCTTCTCCGCTGGGCGTACGCCGCTTTCGCGGATGGCGACACCGGCGTATAACCGTTTCTGCCTAGCCGCACGGATAATCCATGGGATGGAAACCAGCGTGCTGAACGCCAATACTGAGGCCCAGATGGTCACGAATTTGCGCTGCCATTCCTGGTCAGCCGCGCTCGCGCTGGGGTTAGTAAGAAAGGGTTAGGTTAGGTGGGGTTGTGGGAGAGAAGACGAGGTTGTGGAGGAGGGGAGGACGGAAGTTTGAACGAGGCAAAGGGAGGGGAGGGCCAGGAGGCCGGAGAAAGACGCACTCGTTGATCTGGCGTCAGCTTTCAAGACACGGAAAGAAGTAGCAATGGGCTCACTTGGAGATCTGGAGGTGGGGCCGTTGGAGGCCCTCGAGGGATGAGGTAGTCCATTCTGATAGTTGAGACAGTGAAGAGTGTAAAATCAAGAGAACATGTCGATACCATCATCGACGGATGCAGAGAATGAAACAGACAGAATCAACCACGTTCAGGGAGTAGGATAAACATCCGCCTCAAATCCGCACTCAAATAGCCGCATATCAGGGCTGATATGAGCCATTATCCGGTGGAGGTCGTCCACCCCTTCTTATTTGCATGCTTCTATGTATACTACTCCTACATAATGACACTTCTAAATGAAAATCTACGGCCTACGACGAGAAATACTGCTCCATCGCCGCCTTGCGCATCGCATGCTTCGGTGCCGGCTTGCCCGTCCACAACGTAAACTGCCTGAAGCCCTGGAGGCACAGGATCTCGATGCCCGTCACGGCAGACCAGCCAGCCTTCTCGGCAGCCTGAAGCAGCGCAGTCTGGTACGGCTTGTACGCCATGTCGATGGCGACGCCACCGGTCGCGGCGAGCACAGCGGGAGGGAGGTAGATGCCCTCGCCGCCCTGCTCGGTAGTGAGGGACGCACCGGGCACTGTCGAGACTACAACCGCTGGGGCAGTGAGGAGCTTGGTGAGGTCGTCGGCCACCACAACGTTGTACTCGGCCGGGAACGAAGCCGCTACCTTCTTGGCGTTGTCGAGCGTACGGTTGTACAGGATGATCTGGACGGAGCCGAGCGCGTGCATCGCGTAGATGGCTGCACGGCACGTACCGCCCGCACCAATTACCAAGGTCGTAAGGCCGTCCTTGCCAGCAGCCAGGGCGGGGTTCAGGTTGGCACGTGCCGCCTCCTCAATCGCCATCCAGTCCGTGTTGTCACCGTGCAGCTCCCGCTGCCCGTCCGCACCCGTGCGCACAATTACCGTGTTCACGGCCCCAATCGTGCGCGCGTGGTCGCTAACTTGGGCGAGGTGGGGCATGATCTCGAGCTTGAGAGGGATTGTCAGGCTCGCGCCACCAAAGTCGGGGTCCGCGAGGGCAGCCTTGACGTCGTCCGTAATGGTCGCCGCCTCGCAGCGCCCGTACACGTGTGGGAAGCCAATCACGCCGAAACCGGTGTTGTGCAGCGTGGGGCTGACAGACGCCGCGATTGGCGAGCCGAACAGCCAGAATTTACGGGATGGGAGCAAGCCAATCAGGTTGCGCGCCCGCATCACCTCCTGTGCCGTGAGCTGGCCCGGAGCCGCGCGGCTGGGAAGTGCAGAGTGCGTGATCGGCGTGAGCACTGGGTTGAGGACGCGCGAGAGCTGACCTAACCCGCCCATGTTGATGGCGAGCAGCGGAGTAGTACCACCCGAGCGACGTTTCCGCTCGGTGAAGATCGTCAGCGCGGCGTTGTCCGCCTGGGTCTTTGCCGTGCCGACAATCTTGACAACATCGGCGAAGCGCGAGCCATCGCCGTACTTGGCAGCCACTTCGGGTCCGTCCCACTTCATGTTGCCGGTCCAGTCGTGCCACGACGCGATGAGCGCGCTGTCACGCTTGCTGGCGACGATGCGCGTGATAGTGTCCGCGGGCCACGCAAGCTCTACATCCACGTACTCGGCGCCCATGCGGAAGCCCTGCCGCACAAGCGTCTCGTAGCTGGCAGCGTCATCGGACGGCGCCCAACCGCCCTGGTCCTTGGAGCGGACAGCGAAGACGACAGGGAGCGACGACACGAGGCGGAGGTTGGCGAGCTGCTTGGCGACGTACTGTGCGGGCGGGAGCTGCGGCGTCGTGGGCGTCTTGCCGTCAGCGTTGAGAAGGTCGATGCGGAGCTCGATCGCGTCCGCGCCCTCCGTCAACACGTCCATGTTGGACAGAGCGTCGGTGATATCCGGGAACGTGAGGGAGAGGAAGGCAGTAGGCTGAGCGTTGGGACCCGAGAGCTCGGGGCGGTTGTTGTTTCGTCCAGTGATGAACTTGAAGAAGCGCGAGCACTCGGCACGCATGGCACGATGATGCTGGTCCACCGTCTGGCCGCCGACGGGTGTGATGATGTTCACAAACTCGTGGCTGCTGCACTCGTGGTACCACGGCTCGCGGCGCCGGAAGACGGACGCAAAGTCCTCGCCCCACTTGGGCCGCTGGGCCGTGCCGCCGATCTGGTCGAGGTACGCCTCGAGGTCCTCGAGGTCGCGAGTGACGTGCACGACCACACCGCCGTCGGCGATGTGATTCTGGAGCATCTTGCGTGCCGTCACCGACTCGACGATACCGCCGCCGAGGCCAATGACGTGATTGCCGCGTTTCTCACGAAGGAAGCGCGCGAGGATAGTCGTCTCAGTCTCACGGAACTTGGGCCAGCCGTGCTCTGCAACAAACTCGGAAACCTGTTGCCCAGTTGTCTCAATGAAAGCCTCGTCAGCGTCCGTGTACTCGCCAGCCAGGGTCTCGCCGGCGATCTGGCCAATGTACGTCTTGCCGGCGCCGCGCATGCCGATAAGCAGCACAGGGTGCTCCATAGGAGGCTTGGCCGAGGTTGACGCCTCCGCCTCAGTGTCGAGCTCGACGCCCTCGAACTCAATGCCGATCTTGGTCTGCAGGTCGTCCCAGAAGTTGGGCCACGTCTTCTCGACGCAGCGCTTCTCCTCGAGAATGGTGCCGTCGACGACGCACGCCAGGACTGCGTGCGCCATGGCCACGCGATGGTCGTCGTAGCAGTGGACCGACACACCAGTCTTGAGCGAGTCGTGCTTCTTGCCGAAGACGACGATGCCGTCCTCGAACTCATCGGTCTCGATGCCGAACTTGGTGAGTTCGTCACGCATCGCCTTGATGCGGTTGCACTCCTTGACACGCTGGTTGGCGATGCCGTAGATGCGTGAGCCCTCAGGCCGGAGGCCCTCGACCTCGCGGCCAGGGAGGGGTGGGAGGGTTGCGACGGCAGCGAGGACCGATGCGGTGAGGAAGGCGTCAGTCATGGGCTCCATGTTGACATTGCCCAAAGCGCGGAGCTGGCCGATGGGCGGGCCAGTGACCTTGGTGGACGTGGCGGTCTGCTCGACGGTGCATCCCATGGGCTCGAGGACCTCCTTGGCGAAGCGCGCATCGCCCTGAAGCGAGCTCGAGCCGATGTTGGGGATGGTGCACGTCGTGCCGGTGATAGCAGCGATGGCGAGCGGGTACGTCGCGCTCGATGCGTCCGACTCGACGTTGTACTCCACAGGGTTGATGTAGACGGCCTTGGGGATGGCGTAGACGTCGAGGGACTTACCGCTGGCGTCCTTCTTGCGCTCGACGTTGACGCCGAACTGGGCCATCATGGCAATCGTCATGTCAATGTATAGCTGGCTGATGACCTGGCCGCCGATGAGCTCGAGGGTGACGGCCTCCTTGGCGTAGGGCGCACAGAGGAGGATCGACGAGACGTACTGGCTCGAGACGGTCGCGGCGAGCTTGATGTGCCCGCCACGCAGGCCGTCAGCGCCAATGTCGAGGGGAAGGCAGCCAGTAGCCTCGTTATAAGTAATGTTGGTGCCATTCTCGCGCAGAGCGTCGACGAGCGGGCCGATAGGGCGCTGCTTCATACGTGCGTTGCCGGTGATCACGGTCTGATTCTCGTTACCTGCCTGTGCGATAGCGCAGACGGTGGTGAGGAAGCGCGCGGCCGTGCCCGCGTTGCCGAGGTACAGCTCCTTGTTCTTCGGAGGGGGCGTGAGGCTGCCCGCACCGCCCTCGACGACGATCGTCTCACCCCCGTCCTCCCACGAGAACTCGGCGCCCTTGAGCTCGGACAGGGCGTTCATCATGACCGCGGTGTCGTCCGAGTGCAGAAGGTTCTTGATGCGGCACGTGCCCTTGCCAAGCGCTGCGAGCACGAGCGCACGGTTCGAGATCGACTTGGATCCAGGCGTGGCCATGGTGACAGGCGACTTGGTGGGCACGCCCGCCTTGACGACGACAGCCTCGGCGAGGACCTTGCGGATAATCACGTCTGGAACAACGGTCGCCTTCTCCTCGTACGTCTTGCCGATGCGGGACAGAATGACAATCTTCTTGTCGTTGCCCGAGTTCTTCTTGTCGATGCGCATAATGTCGATGAGGCGCTCGACTGTAAGCTGGGTCGAGGCGGGGAGCTTGGCGATACGAGGGTCGGCCACCGTCACGGGCAGGTTGTACGCCTTGAGTGCGCGGGTGAGACGCCCGACGGCGACCTGAGAGAGGACACCCATGTGGCGCGCAATCTCGGCCTCGAGAAGCATGCCAATCGACACGCACTCGCCGTGCAGGATGGTCGGGGTGAGGACGGCCTCGATCGCGTGTCCGATGCTGTGACCAAAGTTGACGAGGTTGCGGAGGCCCGTCTCGCGCTCATCAATGGTGACAATGTGCGCCTTGACGTAGATCGAGCCGCACACGACCGTAAGCAGAAGCGTTTGCGGCACCGAGCGGTCCTTTTGGAAGCGGCCGGCGAAGCCGTCCGCTTTGGTGGATACGGCCGAGGAGATCTCCTCGGCACGCGACTCGAGGAGTGCAAAGTCGTCGGCCTTCCAGATGGCGGCAGTCTTGACGACCTCGGCCATGCCGTTGGAGAACTCTCGTTGGTTCAGCGTCGCCAAGAAAGCCAGGTCGACAAAGATGTAGGTTGGCTGCCAGAACGCGCCGACGAGGTTCTTGCCATGAGGCGTGTCGATGGCAGTCTTGCCGCCGACTGCTGAGTCGACCATGGCCAGCAGCGTCGTTGGGATCTGAACGACCTTGACACCACGCATGCTGCTGTCAGCTGGGTATTCCACTTCCAGTTATAGCTCCACTCCCGCGACTGTTACTCACAAGGTGGCAGCCACAAAGCCGGAGAGGTCACCGATGACACCACCACCGAACGCGAGGATGACCGTGTCGCGCGTGCACTTCTGGTCGAGGAGCCAGTCCTCAATTTCGCCCTTGACCTCGCGGCTCTTGGCAGTCTCTCCGGGCTGGACCTGGTAGGTCAGGAAGCGGGACTTGGACCCAGTTTCCTTGGCGGCGGTCGCGTACGCATCCTGGAGGTCTGGGAGGTAGAGGCGCGCCAGGTTGGTGTCGGTAATGAGGGCATAGGTGGACGAAGGAAGGGTGGTGAGGATGGTGCGGAAGATGTAGGGGAGGAGGTGGAAGCCGACGTGAATCGACTCCTTTCCGAGGATGGAGATCTTGAGAACGTCGGCGAGGTCGGACATGTTGATGTCGCGTCCGTCGCGCGTCGTGAGGTCTTGGGGGGGGGGGGAAGGGGAGTGAGAGAGGTGGTGAACGGAACGTTGCCCTACTAAGCTTACTGGGGTGGTGCGGAGTAATGCCCCGCTCACTCTCAGTCCGGTTGTCCTGACTTTTGGGAAACCGAGTCGAATACGTGCTTGATGTAAATGGTAGTAGCGGGCAACAACCAACTCTCCGTTGATTGGTCCCAGTAGACCAAATACGGTTAGGTGGAGCGGATGAGTGACTAAAGTGCGGGCAAGTCACGTGATTGAAGTAGCACGTGGCTGGTTGTGGGATTGCGACGGATCGCGACGGATTCAACGGATCCCAACTTTGGCTTCACCCAAGTGATCCAGTAACGACTTTTGGGTAGCCGAAGAAGTGGTATGACAAGCATGAAATTGTCATCAGAGTATCAGTGGTAACAACGCACGAGCTGGTTAATCAGTGTCTATTTGTGTCATTTGTACAACACGGACCACTCTCGCAGCTCCCCATCAATGCAGCTAAACCGAATAGCGTTAATGCTTTAAAATAAAGTAAAACGAATTGTCTTGTGGGAGTCGGTGCCTCATAGTCAGTCCCGCACCCCAAACCAGCTTATTACCTCGGGTGCGGAAGGGGACTAGCCCGAACTAAAAGTCGTATTGTTCCTGTCTTTACGCGCCCTATTTACTCAACCCCCCCCCCAAACATTGACCGCGCTATCACGGCCTTGACATGGCGTCACATTCTGTGACGATCCCTGTTCCTTGAAAATCCTTAATATGCAATCCTAATGGATATTTGAACAATGCCTAAGAAACCTAATGCACCTAGCATTTACTTATCCATCCCTGCGGGCCCCTTGTTTTGCTCCCTCATTTCAACATCCACGCATCACCTTAGTAAATACAACCCCGCAACCCCCCGCTTTCATCCATCGTCCACTTCCACAAAAAACCCGGTAGTCACTTGCACTTGCCCCTATGCCCATCCGCAAGTTCTCACTCTCCCGCAAGAGCTCGGCAAACGACGTCCGCGGGCTTACCGGCAAAGACCGCCCGCCGTCTTCATGGCCGACATTCTCGAGTCCCGCGCCGAGCGCTAGCGGCGCGTCGACGCCGCCGGCTTCGGACGCGTCGGCGCGGAAGCGCAAGCCATCCATCGCGTAAGTCTAAAGTGATCGGAAGGATGATCGGATGGATCAGATGGAGCCCCCTTGGAGCTGACACCAGTGCCAAGTCGAAGCGCCGCCTGTCGGCTATCTTCAACGGGTCGCCGCAGCGCGACCGCGGCACATCGGCATCTCCTGCACCAGAAGCACCACCTTCTACGAGCGGTGCCTCTGTGACACCGTCCGTACCGTCTGTTAAGGAGAGATCGCCGCCCGCCTCGCTCATTTCGACACCGGCCGAATCGACAAAGCTCGCTACCGAGTCGGGAACCGAGGCTAACGCTGACGCTAACGGCTCGACCGAGGTGACTGCCGGCGTGGCGACGCTCAACGTCAACGGCACGCATCCGCTCTCGCAGTCGATTGTACCGACTACACCGGAGCGGCTGATTGTGCCTGCTGTGCCCTCAGCAGTCTCGACGCCCGGTATGTCAGGCGCGTCGACTCCCACGCGCATCCAGAGCCTGTACTCCCAGTGGGGCCTTGACGACTCGGAAAGCGACGACGACTATGCGGGATACGCGACACCGTCTGAGGGCTTGTCAGACCTCGAAGAGGAGCCCGAAGAGGAGGACGACGTGAAGCCTCCTGCCAAGAACGAGCTGCCCAACGGCCACGGTGCTGCGGTAGCATCCACCACGGCGATGAGCGTCCCCGCCGGTACCGCCGCAAGCATTGGCGGAGCCGCGCCTATCGATCCAGCAAGTGACTCGGGTCCGAAAGTGACGCGCTCGGCTGCTGGCGCGGCCAAGGTCGTCAACCGCGAGTACAAGCGCGGTAACCCGCTCGACATTGACCAGGCGGCCGCGCTTGCGCCCGACCTCGACCTCTGCCGCGAGGTGCTCCGCCTCTTCCTCACGAGCAAGATGAAGGAGTCGGAAGACATGCTCGTCGCCGCCGACCCCGAGAACAAGCACATGTACCTCCAGAGCGGGCACAGTGTGATCCAGGCGCTGAAGGGCCTTATGACGTTTGGGAGCGACGACTTGACCAGCGCACTGGAGATCGCCAAGGCCACCACGGTGACGGCGACAGCTCTCCGCCGCCCGACCGAGGGTGTGTTCAGCAAGCTGCGGCCCGGCGCGGGCTTGCAGCGTGTTCGCCACATGAGCGCTCTCGAGCGCCATGCTGAGCTCGTGTACGCCGAGACCCTGCTCGTCAAGGCAATCATCGCTATTGTCGGTGGCGGCGACTGGATGGGCCTCATCCGCGAGGCGTTCAACATGCGCACCGCCCACGGCATCTACCGGTCGCTCCAGACCTTCATGGAGGAGTCGGACAAGGATGGCTTTGACGAGGACATTGACATGGACTTCCGCTCCGGCGTGGTTTTAGGCACGGGCACCAGCTCGCTCATGCTCTCCCTCCTGCCGGCCAAGGTGCTCAAGGTCGCCGAGGTGTTTGGGTACGCGGGCGACCGGACGATTGCGCTCAAGACGCTCATGAGCGCCGGCGGGTGGAGCGACGACTCGGATGTCCCGGCGTATAACGAGGACAACGAGGGTGTTCGCCGCCCGATCTGCGATATGATCCTCCTCACATTCCACCTCGTCATCTCGGTACTCATTCCCGTGTCAGGCGTCGACATTCCGGCCGCTAGAAAGATTCTCGCGTACAACATGCGCCGGTACCCGGACGGTATCTTCTTCCTGTACTTCCAGGCGCGGCTTCACACGAACGAGTGTGAGCCTGAGCTCGCCAACGCGTCGCTGCAGAAGGCGCTTGACCTCGACCTCGAGTATGTGCAGCTCCAGCATATGTGTCTCTGGGACTATGGGTGCAACTACTTCCAGCTGGCGGACTGGAACGGCGCGCGGCAATGCTTCGACATCTTGCGCCGCGAGAGCAACTGGTCTCGCGCAGTATACACTTACGCAACGGCCGTCAACATCATTGAGCTTGTTGCTGCCGGGGCCAAGGTTCCCGAGGCGACGGAGGCTGAGGCCGTCGTCCTCATCCAGAGCCTGCCAAAGCTCTCGAAGAAGATTGCCGGCAAGTCGCTCCCGATAGAGAAGCTGGCGAACCGCAAGGGCCGCAAGTACGTTGCGCAAGGCAACATGCTCTTCTTGCCAGCCATGGAGCTGGCGTACGTCTTTGGCTGCTTGGGACACACACCAAGGCGTATGCTGGTGTCCAAGTGGCTCCCTCATATCAACGCAGAGATTGCGCGCCTTGAGGCCTCCACGCCAGAGGAGTGGGGCAATGGCCAGCAGTACTGGGACGGTAAGTCCATTTTCAAGCTGTGCTGACCCCAGACTACGCGCTGGGCCACTTTCTGCGTGCCTGTGTCCAGTTCACGGCGGCCTACCAGCCTCCGGAAGCGACCGCCTCGGCACTCGCTCCCCAGGCCGGGGACCCCGGCACAGCAGCCCTGGACGCTGGCGCCGAGGCAGACTTTCAAGCTGTCGTGGACGTCGCGCCAAAGGTCAAGCTCGACCACTACATCCTGTTCCACAACCATTACGAATTTGGACGGTTGTACTCGCGGCGCGGAGACGGCCCGAACGCTCAGTTCCACTTTGACGTTGTCATGCACAACAAGCTTCCTACCGGCAACTCGCACATTGGCAAGGGCAAGTACTCTCTCGAGGGTGCGCTACAGATCAAGACGCATGCGGCAATGAGCGCACTTGACGAAGATCAGACTAAGCGGCGGAAGTAGAAGGAGTGATAGCCCCGCGAGTAACCTGACGGGGTATGCGGAGACACAAATGGGCCCCCCACAGCCTGGTATGGGCGTCATTGAAAAGCTTACGACACTAGCCCGCTCTCTCCCAACAACATAATATATTGGATGTCCGCCATAGATGTTTGTGCCAGTTTAACGTTTCTATCATAGATGTCATGTTGCCAGCTTGCCAATTGGTCCGGGAAAACATTGAGTGATCGGAGCTAATGAGGGTAAGTCTATTCAAAAGAGGTTAATGAATGAATCGAAAAAGTGACTACCCTCCCCCGAACTCTTCTCCTTGGTCGTTTTGGTCTCCAGGGTTGAAGTTTGGGGTACGAGGTAACCCGAAACTGGACCTCATGTTAAATATTAACGACGTATGCAGAACCGAGGCAGATTGGATTGTCACTGTCACTTGTCACTGCTATAACGTGATTACTTTTCAAGTACCCATATCCCTCTATACGCCATCAAAACGTCGTAACTTGGACGCTAGTAGGGAAAGATCAAGTATATACCACTTTGACCCTGACTAGATGAGGGGTTGTCACGCAACTAAGTAGAATCGAGGGAAAGGTGACTCCCCGTTATACTCTTCACCCTGAGATTTTGTTGTCAACCCAAACCCACTCCCTCCTAAGTCATCCTAAATCTCAATACGACATACTCTTCACTCAAGCTGAGGCAAATATCACCCATCACCCAAAACACAACTATTCAACTAGTGACTAGAAGTACCGGTTAAATGGAAATATGGAAAGTTGGTCATGTTTGAGGGCGCCAAAGTTTGAGTGTTACCAGAGTACCAGAGCCCCGAGGTATCTTGTAGTTGTACTTTCGATCACATTTCTTAATAGTTTTGATCCTGTGGCGCTCACCTTTCCCCCCTCCCTTTTCCTCTTTTGCTTTTGAATCTCGGGTTTCTCATCTTGTCATCACTCCATCTTTCAACAATCAACAATCATGTCAACTCGTCCCCCTCGACCATTATACACTACGCCAGCTGCGCCTCAACCTTCCATCCCTCTATCATTAGCACTTGATCCAATTCCACCCGCCGAATCATTGTTTAAGAAACGAAATCGATCTTCACTCCCTTTATCCGATGCAGAGAGGTTGAAGAACGTGTATCGAGCCGACCCATCTCGTCCCCTCTTCGCGACAAGTATGACGAATCTTCCTAGGTTCTCCAATTCTCATATATCAAATTCACCTCATCTTGAACCGTCGACACAGAGTTCGAGTAGGAGTGGAAGTGATGATTCTTCAAATGGAGTGGGTGATAGGAGTAGTTACGAACCACTTCGAGCTAGTAGTGCTGCACATGCCAGGGTGCAGCGTAAACTACAGAGGTCGGCACAGAATGCCGCACAGTCAACTCTTAGTCTTAGCGTGGTTCCAGAGTATGAAGAGGAGAGGAATCATCGAGTCTTTGCCGATACTCGTGTCGGACGATGGATGCGTAAACTTGTTCGAAGGTGAGTAGTCATGGAAGCTTGGATAGAAGCACAAATGCTTGAAGAGTGCCTGGCTGACAGGAACAGTAAGGACTAAACATGTCGATAGCGTGAAATAGCGTATTCGCATTCCATTCCAACCAAGTGCCTGCAACTCCAGTGGCCAACGACCAAACGACGACGCCATTACCCCACACTACAACCACCCGACACTCATATGTGACTACATAAATGTGACCCATGGCCCCATTGTAGCGAGTCACACCTCTAGCCTCCAGCCTCCTGACTCACGACAACCATGTAGATGTACGACCCCAACGAGTGATTACGAGCCCCACATGTACAGCATAAACTTTACATGGTCATTAGAAGGACGTGGCGGTTGTACTGTCCACCTCGATGGTGGGCACAATGCTAGCAATAAACTTGAGGAACTTGTGCGTCAGCTCTGTTCTAGGGAATTGCTCACAATGACAAGGTAGAAGTCAACCTGGACCCCGCTTGGCTCGTCCTCCTCCTTGGCGTCGGGCTTGGGTGGCTTGTCCCCGCCAGTGACCTTGCGCATGACCCCACCAAGCCAGCGCTTCTTGCCTGGCGGCGAGCCGCTACTGCCCTCGGATACGTCTTGCTGCTCCATGCGGTCGATAAACTTCTTCATCACGCTCGCATGTTTGCATGGGTGCACGGACGCAAGCTGCGTGCCTGTGTGCGGGAAGGCCTCCATCGTCATCGTCTTGAACGCGTGCTCGCTTGGAACATCCTGGAAAATCTCCTTGGCCGTGAGCGGCTCCTTGTTCTCGTTGTAGCCGAACAGCCAGAACCGCGGCGTCTGGTAATGCTTGTCGTACGAGATGTAGCAGTCATACGTGCGTACCTGCAGGAGGTTGGACGAAGAGTCGCTACCGTCAGCTTGCCGGCCACAGATCGAGAGATTGGTTGGATTCTTTGAAGCCTCTACGCGCTGCCCACCACCACCACCACCACTCACTTGGCAGGTCGCACAACCGCGTCGTCCTCGGCCTCCTCAAGCCCCTCGTCGTCCATGTCGGGGATGTCGTCCATGTCTGGAATCGGGTCATCCTCGCTAAGGTTCAGGCCAGCTGTCTGCGCGTTCAACCCTGGCGAGTCGGGGATCTCCGCGACCTCCTGGCTCTGTGTTGCTGCTGTCAGCTATTGTAAACGACTCGGCTTACATCTGCCCATGTGAGTCGCGACCCACTCGCCGTCCGGTTCGGCTTCGTCCGCCTCCTCCATGAAGCTGAGGAGCTTCTCGGCGTCCTCGTCATTGTCCGTGTAGTTGAGCGCGTTGGCACGGCGGAGACATGGTACTGCGAGTTAGCCTTGCGCAAGGGAGCAGCACGGGAAGCGCAGCGAGGGTACAGGTGTGCGGGATGGGGAAGCAGCTAGACCGTCCTCGACGACCTTGACCCTCCCTCCCATCGTATCCGTCAGCGTACGCGAGCGCTGCAGTAGACGGCCGCATCGACCGCGCTGAGAGGCTGCTGCTCCCCCACCTCCCCCACGGCCACCAAGCGCGACGGGCATTGGGCCCGTGCGGACCTGTCACGCTCCTCACTGCCACGACGCTGACACCTGCCACGACCATCCCACGACGACAGGCAACACTCACCATTGCGGGTGATCAGATACTGCTTGTCCGGTGGAAGAAAGTCGCGAGCGCGAGACGCGTCCCCGCTCTCCCTGTCGTGAGCTCTCCCCGCTATTCCCGGACGTACCACTGCCACACGGGAAACTTGAACGTTAGGAAGTCGCCAGCCGCAACAAACTCCTCTGCTGTCAGCGAGTGGACTTGGGACAAAGGGAGAGGACAAGGGTGATGAGTGGGCGGGGTAGTTAAGCAACGTACCAGGTGTGATGCGGCCGTGCTCCTTGAACTTGCTCTCGCGGAGGACCTGTGGTCAGATGGGCAGATGGGTGTTACGCACTGGGGAGAGGTAGTCTCGAACGGCCCAGTACTGACTCTGATGTTAGATTTGATACTGATTGATCAGTTACCTGTAAAGCCAGAAGGGACGAGTTCATGGTTTGACTTGAGTGAGTGTTTGATGGTGTTGGTGGCGTTTGAATCAGTTGGATTGGGGTTGATGGTTGACCATCGCTAATCGATCGAGTAACGCGTCACATTGACGCTTGGACCACGCGAGTACCGCGTGTAAACCTTTTCAAACTTCCTGACGTCAGGGATTCAGGGGTTACAAAAGGTAATATTATGAGCTCATTAACAATGATACATACAGTAAAGGTTTGGATAAAATGTAAATAAATAAATAAAATAATAATACATGGCTCTCACGCGGCTGCTTTCAATGTAAACAAGTCAACGCCCCGTGGCGGCTGACCTTTGGTTTGACTCTTCTTGCCCTTTCTTGCCCCTCCCCCCCCCCTCATCCTCATCATTCACAACATCACTCTTCTCATCCGACGCGACACCATCACACTCTCAGCTTGAAGAACCCGCGGCTGTCATTAGACACTGGATCAATCCATTACCTTGTTTCACCCGCAACAACAACCCCTCTGGACTCGGCATCTCGCAACGGCCACAGCTCAGATTCGTACCAAACATCACATCACTCCCTCCCGACATCATCCTGGACAACCTATAACTCGCCAACAACAACAACAACAATCGCCCACCATCCACCTACTTCACTCTCAAGCCCCATCATGGCGTCTCCAGAGGTGCCAAGAGTGACTTCCCCATCATCGAATCGTATAAGGCTACACGACAATAGCGCCGTCGCCGCCCGAAGGGAAGTCTTGAACTCGAGCACAAAGGGCTGGTCACCGCTCACGATCAACAAACGGCCCGGCTCCAATTCCGGCAGCCCTTTAATGCCCCAGGGAACGGGCGAGTCGACGTCGTCTGCTCAAGGCGGCGGGACACGGCGCACCTCCGGCTCGTTCCGGCACATGGCGACAAACAGCCTCGTCGCTAACTCTCCGTTCAAGAACCTTACCACCCGCGAGGGTCAGCTGTCCAACGGCATTGATGTGGCCCCCAGCCGCGTGATTCACGAGCGGCGCACGCCCAACCGCGCGTTAGGTCAGGCCCCAACTACGGCCCAGGGGAGCGGCGCCACCCCTCGCAACGTCATCGGCCTTGGCATCAGTGCCAAGCGGCCCGCCGTGAATGGGACCCGCCGCGTCTCGAGCGAACGGAAGACGTCTGGCGAACGCAAGGTCTCGGCCCGGAGGACAAGCGCAGAGCGCAGAGTCTCCGCCAGCAAAGAGAACGAGAGTCCACCCTCCATGCCCAAGAAGAAGAAGCTCCCACGGCAGAGTATGGCGTACAAAGCACTCGTTGAGAACGAGTATGTCACGCATTCGCCGTTCGTCGAGCGACGGAGCAACTCGGGGTCCTCGCAACAGGAGGAGCCACAAGAGGTGATGGCCTCGCCCCCGCAGCGTCGCCGCGTTTCGAGTGGCGCTCGCCGCGCCTCCCCTAGCAAGAACTTAGCTGCGGGTCGCACGTCAATGTCCCCCGCATCGTCGCCCAGTCTCTCTCAGAACGCCATCGTTCTTCCATCACCACTACCAGAGGACCGGGCAGCGCTCAGCACCCCCACCTCATCAGCCACGCCGAGCCGCACACCGACCAAGTCGTCTCTCGCGTCCGCGTCTAAGCGTCTCCTTGGTCCTCGCCAATACGGCCAGGAGTCTCCAACTCGTAAGACTGTCACGTTCCAGCACGTGCCCGAGGTCAAGGAGTATGATGTGCCGAGCGCCGACACGTCTCTCAACGACTCGTACGTCTACGAGCATGACCAGGACGACGACTGGACCGATGAGGCCGAGCACGAGGACGACTGGATGCGCACCGTCGTCAACAACGACAACTCACTCGACGAGGAGAACATCGGTGACGAGTCGGCCACGGCCGACTTTATGGACGAGATCTTTGGTGACGACACAGCTGACGATGTGATGGACGGCGAGACGCCAGTGTTCGCGGACCATGACCGGTTCGAGATCCCCATGGAGCAGTCGTTCGACCAGCAAGACGCCGGCACTCCCCTCTTCCAGTACCATGATCTCTCGATCGACAATGTACCGCCCTCGCCAAAGCACCCGCACACCTTCACGCCGCACCTCAACCCGGGCAGGCAGCCGGTCCTCCCGCACAACGAGGACCACACCATGCTGCTCAACGCCGATGCGCACCAGCCGGCCACGAGGGCGCGTCACGAGGACTCGCCCGGTCCGCATGCGCACCAGGAGGGCGCGCTGTTCGACCCCTTCCTCACAATTCAGACCGCGACCGAGGTCATGATTGAGACGACGGAGCGAACTGAGGACGGCGTGCCACTCGGCCGCACCTCGCACCACGAGCGAATCCAGGCGCGTCGCGTCCTCGCGACACAGTCCTTAGGCCTCGGTTTCCCTGGTACCCTCCCGAAGGCTGGGTCACCGCTGCGGCTGCGCCCAGACTCGGACTCGGATGACTCGCCCAACATGCCCTTCAAGGCACTGCCTACTGAGCATGAGACTGAAGGCGACGACGTCTTTGGCGCTGTCATTGCGAGCCCTGCTTTCAAGGCGGAACCGGCCCGTAAAGTCTCCAACACCCCGCGCCAGCGCCGCATCTCCAACCGCCAGATCTCCGACGTACCCGAGCTTCAGGGCACCAGTCGCCGCATGGCGCAGTTTAAAGCCACCAAGAGCACGCCGAATAAGGAGTCTGAGACGCCTAAGCGCGGACTGCCTCGTCCCCCGCCTCCGGCTCCGGCTTTCATCGACGTCCCAAGCCCGGTGCATTACAAGGGCCATGATCCCGAGTTGGAGAGCGAGGACGAGGCGGAGGTCTCCCCTGCCGACGAGGTGAGAAACGCCGCCTCGGCGTACCTTGATCTCGACTACGCTCTGCCGACCGTCAGCTCGTCTCCACTCATGATCCAGGTCTCGGACGTCGAGGAGGCAGCGCGGCCCCGCGTGTCCGACATCGCGCCGCAGTTGCCCCTCCCAGTGTCGTCGTACGCTCCCCAGCTCGAGTCGCCTTCATTCGAGGAGACTCAGTTAGAGATTGAGGTGGACTCGAGCAGCCCAGGTGAAGACATGGACGAGCCGCTCACCCCGCCTCGCCGCCCACGCGACGAGCATGAAGAGCGCGAAGAGAGCCCCCGCATTCCGTCATTCGACTTAGGCGACCTGTCCATCGACATGCCCGAGTCCGAGCTCTCCATCGAGAGCGACGCAACTCTTGAGGCGCCCAAGCTCACGACGTTTGTCACATCGCCGTCGCCGTCTCCAGCGCCGCACACACCGACGGGCACGACCTTCTCGACCGGCTACACCAGCAGCCCCGGCTTCAGCCCTTCGACACTGACGAACACCAGCGCATCTGCTTCTCCGTGGACGGGCCGTGACTCGCCCGTCGACACGCCATCACGAGTGACCGCCCCTCTGTTTACGCCGTCGCGCCGTGCTGCTTCCCCCATCGCAACGCCGCCCCGCACCCCCGGTTCGCCAGCGACGCCGTCGCGCACCGGAGCCTCCTCGCCACACTCCACGCCATATCGGCACTCTATCAACGGGCCGCTCACGCCGTCCCGCGTGACGTCGCCCTTGGCTTCGCCGCCAGTCAACGCACCGCGTGCGATGGAGTTTGGACCTGCGCCCACCTGGGACGCCGCCGAGACCAGCACCAACACACTCGTGCGGCAGCGTATTTCGCGAGAGGCCATCCGTAAGAACGTTGACAAGCGCATGGCTGCTGCGGCTGAGCTCGCGAGCCCGCGCCCGGGATCTGGGTCTTCATCTCCCGATTCGCCAACTTCCAAGGGCTTCCCGTCCTCTATCGCCCAGACCCCGGCAAGCCGTGTTGCTTCTTCAGGGAGAGTCTCATTCGCTCCGCCCACGCCCGCGTACGCGCGGCACCGGCGTGGCGGGTCGACCTCGTCACTTGACAGCGAAGCTTCTAGACCGTCATCGAGACCACTGTCTGCGCCTCCCGGACAGCTATTGAGCGCTCGCTCACCAAGTGCGCTTTCGCGGCTTCAGAACGCCGACGACGACAGCCCACGCTCGGCGCTCGAACGGATCGCAGCGTCGTTTGGCGGGGACTCGGACTCTGACTCGGACCACGAGTCGTCAGTCTCGCAGTTCAGAGTCTCCACCGTGCGCACGTACGACTCGCCCAGTAAGATGGCACGGCCCGTCAGCATTCTCAGCAAGCCCGAGCTTTCATACCCCCCTCCAGCGCCAAGCTCTGGCTCCATTGTCAACACGGCCATCTCGGCTGCCCAGGCCCGCAAGGCAAGAAGACGCAGTGCCAGCTTGGGAGAGATCGAGGCCTCGCCCGCCCCACGAGAGCGCCACCCGACGCGGACAAAGAAGACGCCGCGCGTGTCACTCGGTCTTGCACACAGCGCGTTCGCAATGGACTCGGTGCGACAGGAGCTCGACCAAATAGGTTCGCAGAGATCGTACCGCGTGCGTGAGAACCACCGCGTTGTGCGAGCGACGTACACGGACGGATTACGACCACAGGCGGGTGACCTCGAGGACGGCAGTAGGAGAGTGTGGCGTCCAGCGATTCAGCCTGATCCCGAACTGAGGGCGTTCAAGGAACGAACCACGAGCGCGACTTCCGAGGCCGTTGTCGATGAGGAACCCAAGACGCTCGTCTTCGTCAAGGTGTTAGGTATCGAGGCGCTCGACGTACCCCTGCCCAACGAAACGACCTTCTTCACCATCCGCGTGTCCAATGGCGTCGACACAATACTTACGCCATACGTGCAGCTCGAGAACGGCGCGGTCATCCACAGAGAATACTGCCTGACCGAGCTCGAGAACTCGGAGTTCAGCCTGTCGATGGAGGTGCGGAAGGACGTCCACGTCGTCGCCCTCGAGCGCGCGCTCAAGGCCCCTGTCATTGAGCCCGCACGGCTCGCGCCTCCACCGCCACCGCAGCCGGCGCGCGTCGAGTCGCCTGTCTCGAGCATGGCCTCTCGTAGCGGCCTCCGCGCCTTCTTCTCTTCTCCCCGAAAGGCCAAGCACCAGCGCTCGCAATCGAGCCTCCCCTCGCTTCCCACCCAGAAGCCCGTGCCAAAGCCTGCGCCTCAGCCTGTTGCCCCACCAAGGCCTCGCCTCGAAACGCTGGCCAACTACCTTGGCGGTGAGGGCAACAAGGTTCTCTGTAAGACGCATATTGCGATCGAGCCCATTGCCGACCAGTGCGAGGCCAAAGTCCTCGAAATCCGCTACCCCATGTTCGGGATGCACAAGAACCAGCCGTCTCCCAACGGGCCCGTGCGGAAACAAGTCGCCAAGATCACAGTACAGATCCTCCGCCTCCCAGCGCTTCAAGGGTTGTCCATCTCGGAACTCCCAGGTTCGATTGATGAGACTCTCAAGGGCCTACGCAACCACCTCTGGCACCAGCACATCTACCATGAGGGCACGCTTACGCAGCTTGGCGGTGACTGTCGTGGTCCCCGGCGCCGAATGCTACGTTTGGTTGGAGGCAACTTGTACGGTATCAACGAGGTCACTAGAAAGGAGGTGGCCACCATCGACCTGACCCAGGCGATTGACGTTGTTGACATGAATGCAAGGACACGAGACGATTACGATCCATATGGTACGAGGCCGCGGTCGTTTGAGATCCGGTTCAAGGACGGCGAGAGGATCTCGTTCTCGGCCGACAAGGACCAGGACAAGCTGATTTGGTGAGACTCTTCCTCCCCTCACCTAAAAACCCTCCCACCTAAAAACCCTCCAAATGCTAACCCCAGGATGGACGCTCTCCACGACCTCGTCGGCCGGGTACCACCCAACCCACTCTGGGCTCGATTGTACCACCAATACGAGCAGGAGCAGCTTCGGAAACGACTCGAGTTGAGCGGTTCAAGAAAGAGCAGTGGGCCGCGACAGAACCGCGTGGTCAGCGGCGCATAGATGCGGTCCGAACCACCCGCGGACGATAGATTCTTAAACGTGTATACATGACTGGTTGTGATGAATAGTTTATGCTTGCGTGACTTTTTTGCTGGATGAGTACAGCGCTGGTAGATCCCGGAGAATGCGGACTACATCGGGGCGTGACTGTCTTTGTCTCCCACACTTGCGACTAGCTATTGTGCTTTTAGCTTTATTTGTAGCGCGTGACTGTGAGACTGTGAGACTCTTTTGTCCTCTTGTCTAAACTGAGATCTGACGGAAACGGCTGGAACGTGGCTGGTTTTTTGTTGACCTCCAAGCTGGAAACTGGGTCAGTAGACGCGATAGGCTGGAGATATTTGGACTGTGGTGTCTCACCCCCTCCTCACCGCCTCACTCGACACGGACGTCCGAACACCGAGTACATCCCTAGGCACGTTGACACGGTGGCACGCGACTTGACCTGCACGCGACTTGACCTGCCCTCAACCACACGTCACTTATACCTGCCTGCAGGGGGGCACCGGGGCCCGTTCAAGCTGAGGGCGGACACCGGGAGGATGGCCATGTAAATTGGAGCGGTCGAAGAGCGGCTCATAGCCGGCGGCTTGTGCATGTGTTTTGCGGCAACATGGAACTAGGACAAAGACACTGGCTGCCGTCAGACAATTATTGCTGCGGTGAGCCCAGCCCGCCCCCTTCGCCCCCTTCAAGCCACCGCTTTGACCACTAGGGGGTTCAATGCAATCCACCACCACTACTACCACTTGACTCTATTGAGGCCCCAAACATTAGGCAGATCTGGGTCAAAGCTTCCCCGCGGATAGAAAGTGCCCGATTAATGATTAATTACAAGGTCAAAAATGAACTGTGCGGCAACGAGGAAGGGGGGGGGGCCATGGGTTTCGCGCGTTTTGAGAAGCTTGATACATTCGTCTGTGCGTTTATAAACTGACTTTTACCAACTCCTCACCATATCCGAACTCGCACAAGACTCATTCAACTCCACAAACCACAAACCAGTCGCGCAAACTAGTCATTCTCTCACTAACATTCCCACTCGCATTCCAAAAAGTAATTGAAGGATAACCGTGTGGAATTCAACTCACGCCCTGACCTTGCCCCTCGTTGATGCCCACGATCAGGGATTGGTTACTCACCATCGCTATGGACTCCGGGGACGCCCGAGCTTACGCACCCTCGGACCAATCCTTGGCGCGCCCCACCCTCCTCTTTGTCCTCGAATCTTCCCCTCCCACTGACGACCCATCTCAACCCCCAGTTTCCCTCGTTTCCAACCATACCCAATCCCTTCCAAGGCCAAGAGGCAAAGAGAAAGACCTGGTACCACAAACATGCACTGCAATCTGACCTGAGCGGCGCGGCGGCCTCTGTGGCGCTCTGTGAGACTCGGAAACTTTCCAACGTTCCATAGTGATACAACCCCGCCACAACCTATCCCAGACTCTCAACAAGACACACAGACTCATCTTAGTCCAAGACCCGCGTACATCGTGCATCTCCCTCATCTCCTCGCACCCCTCGACACTCATTTCTTAAACTCTCAACGCTGGCGTAAACTCTTTCCTAGACGCCCCCCCCCCACAATCACATTCCTTACAACAATGTTAGCGCTCCCAATTGCGCTCGTCATCGCCGCACTCGCCGCGCCGGCCGCGGCGGACATGGCGTCCGGATACAACGTTCACAACCCCAATCGCCGCCTTGTGCAGCGTGCCGTCACCAACGACGCCGCCAACGTCGCTAAGCAGAACTTTGACTTTGTGGTCATTGGTGGTGGTATCGGTGGTCTTGTGGCTGGTGCCCGACTTGCCGAGTGGTCAAACCAAACTGTTCTCGTTCTTGAGGCAGGTGGCGATGGGTCTGATGTCGTCCAGTCTCAGACCATCCCTGGTGAGTCATCTTGTCAATACATATAGCTAATAAAACAGGCTACACTTACCACCATGGTCTTGCTTACGGCTCGGCATATGGCTGGAACTACACAACCAACGTTCAGGCCGATGCAGGTAATGCTGTCAAGGCCTACCCCCTCGGTCGCGGTCTCGGTGGTTCGGGTGCCGTCAACGGCATGTTCTGGGGTAAGGCCAGTGCCGTCGAGTACAACTCGTGGTCTGAGAGTACGTCCATTATTAGGATACGGCTGACTTAGCCCTCTTCCCTGATGGCAAGTACAAGTGGAACTGGGACAACATGGACGCCGCTATCAAGAAGGCTACCACTCTCCAGCAGCCCGCCCAGGCTCAGAAGGACCAGTTCCAGATCCCCGTCGACCCCGCTGCCCACGGTTCTAGCGGTCCCCTCCAAATCGGCTGGTCCAAGTACATGTACCCCATCCTTGCAAACTGGATCCCGTAAGTTGGCCAAGGTTGGCGGTCACGGTCACACGGATCGCCGGCACCAGTGATAAATCATCATTTCATCCGAGCTGGCTGACTTTTAGCACTTGGCGCACCCTCGGTCTCCCCATCAGCGACCACTCCGGTGGTGACCCCCGTAAATCTGGAAAATGACAGCGCTGACAATAGACGGTGGTACTATTGTTCCCTCGACGATGGACGCTGCTCAGGGTTCGCGCTCGGACTCGCGCACTGGCTACATTGACAACAACACCGCGACCAACCTCGTCGTTCTGACGGGTCACCAGGGCATTAAGATTATTTTCTCGGAGAAGAAGGACAAGAACGGTAACCTTGTCGCTACCGGCGTCCAGTTCTCTGCTGCCGACGGCGCCACCACCTACACCGTCACCGCCAACAAGGAGGTGATCGTTTCGTGAGCTCCCATCAATCATCCAGCTGACATCAGCGGCGGCACTATCCACTCGCCCAAGCTTCTCCAGCTCTCGGGTATCGGCCCCAAGGCTCACCTCGAGTCGCAGGGTGTCACTTCTCTTCTCGACCTCCCCGTCGGCTTCAACCTCCAGGACCACGTCTCCACCTCGGTTTCCTTCAACACTATGTGAGTAATCTGCGGTATTCCAACTGATATCAGTGAGGGCGTCGAGACCTGGGGAGAACTTACTACCAACCCCGAGCTCGCTGCCGCTGAGCTTGCCAAGTGGAACGCCGACCGTTCCGGCAAGTGGACCTATGTTAACGAGGCTACCGGTTACGTCTCGATGGCCGACATTGCCGGCGATGCCGCAAACTCTATTACTGATTCGATTGATGAGGCTGGTCTCATTACCCAGCTCTCGGGCCGTCACAACATTCCCACCTCGGTTCAGAAGGGTATGGCTACCCAGTTCGCCCTCCAGAAGAAGTGGATGAAGTCCAACATTGGCCAGATCGAGATCATTCTTCACATGTGGGGCTCGACCGCCAACTCGCTCGTCCTCCAGTGCGCTCTTCAGCACCCCTTCTCTCGCGGTACCGTCATGATCAACGGTACCAACCCCTTCAACATGCCCGTCATTAACCCCGACTACTTCTCTGCTTCGGCTGACGCGACCATGATGGAGCAAGCCCACGGTTTCCTCCGCACTTTTGCCACCACCAAGCCCATGGGCGACGTCGTCACCACTGAGCTCAGGCCCGGTGCCAACTTCACTGGCGCTGCTCTTCAGGAATTCTTCCGCGCCGAATCCGGTACCGAGTACCACCCGGTCGGCACTTGTGCCATGCTTCCCCAGGCCGACGGTGGTGTCGTTGACACCAACCTCAAGATCTACGGTACTGCCAACGTCCGTGTTGTCGACGCTTCGGTTATCCCCATGCACATCTCGTCGCACACCATGGGTACCACTTATGGTGTTGCCGAGTTTGGTACCGACATTATCAAGGCTGAGAACACCAAGGACTTCCTCAACCCCGCCACGGCCAACTCGGACACGACCAAGCCCACCGGCGCCCCCACTGACTCTTCCAAGCCCACTGGCGGCGCTGCCTCCTCGACCGGCGAGTCGGCCGGTATGTCGACTGGCGCTAAGATCGGTGTCGGTGTCGGTGTCGGTATCGGCGGTGCCGCCCTCCTCGGTGCCATTGTGAGTTTTGCTACTTTTTTTTTGTTGACATTAGCTCTTCTTCATGTGCCACCGCAAGAAGCAAAAGGGTGGTCCCGCTGCCACCGACAAGACGTGGTACGAGAACGGCCAGCAGAACAACCAGTGGTCCAACGGTCAGTAAAAATCGACTCCTTTTTCCCAACTTTCCCAAATTTTCCAACGTTTTCCAATGTTTCCAAATGTTTTCATCCTTCCCAACCTGTATTTTGGCCACCGGGCAACCTGCTGTGAAAAAGCACTCTGTGCAAGGACACTCCCTGAGTTGTATGAGGAGTAGAATAGTGGCTGGGATGGATGTGTGAGTAGCTCTGTTCTAACAGCAGACCGTGGCGAGGCGTACCCCATGCACGCGGCAGGTGGCAACGGCTTCCACCAGCGTTCACTTAGCCACTCTGGCAGTGTCAGCACTATGGCTACGGCTGACTTGCCCGCTTCAAGGCGGTACGACGATGGCGGTCGCTACTCGAACGATTCGCGGGGCGTCCTCTAGGCCTCTAATCGGCCCAGCTGTAAACTCACACACGCATTATCATATCATATCTCTCGGGGAATACTCCGCACACTCTCTTGTTCGTCGGCCGCAGCACGGCCTTGATGGCCGGCCGACGGCCACATAGACATTGTACATGCATAGGTTACTCAGACTAGTGTGGGACGGACGGGGTCAGTGTGAGCATAGCTGTGGGTTCGGACTCGGCTGGCGCGAGCCTGTGCGTGTCGGTGTAGTTAGCGTATAGTCGTATTGTCGTCCAAGCTGACGATTTGTGTGCTCTGAGCCCATGCCCTCCGTCAGAAACAACAGAACACGAGTAGTCCAGGTGTCCGCACTCTGGCGGACGGCGACTTCACACGCAGGGTCTCTCTGCCTGCACAGTTGCTCGAGTGTGCCGCTTGAGTGTGCCGCTTGGGTTTATCCCAAGCAACCAAGAATCACCCATGGCTTAGCCACCCACAACAAGGTCCCCTCGACACACGCTCCCCAGGGGTGGCTCGCGTGCCATTGAGACGTGGATGCAGTCCAGCACGGCGTCAAGCGGCGACGTGTACCCGTCTGGGACGATGATCTGGTGTCAACTGGAAACGATTTAAGGAGCCTCCCTCCCGCCAAGCGCAAGGCCTCAAGCTCTATCTCGTTGCCTGGCCCACATCACGTGGAGTCAACCTACTCCCATACCCCCGTACCCTGGAGAAAGACCATATCGGCGGTCTGTAATTCCCTACCACGTTCCTCCCTAACTCACCTCTCGTGGCACGTCAGACGCCTCAAGCCAGCCAACAACACTGATCCACTCCCCAGGTCGCAGCGCCAGCGGAGAGCGGGGCGTGCGGGCACCGCCCTCAGGACCAACCGGCTTGGTGAGGGGGCTCTGCGTCGAGGTCCCTTGCTGTGGCGTTTCCCACCAATCCGCGAACAGGAGGCTGGGATGGCGACCGAGCAGAACCTTGTCGAGGCTGAGGAGGAGGAGCGGGCGCGGTTGGGTTGCGTGCGACGTCGCGAGGACGTGGGTTGCCTTGTGGGACTGGTCGAGGGCGAGAATCCTGCGGTCAGCTGGAGTAGTCCGCTCTAAGCTGGGTTGAGAGGCAGAGTTTGGCGTGGAAGAAGGATGCGAACTCACTGCACCACCATTCGCAACTTGCGTCCGATGTGGGATGGGCCAACGTTGTGTAGGGAGAGGAAGAGGGCTGCGGGGGTAAGATCTGTCGGTGAGACAAGGGGTGGTGCGCGAGAGAGCCTGGAGATAGCGGGTTCGGCGTCAACCATTGTCAAGAATGCGTGCAAGATGAAGAGGAGAGGAGAGGAGAGTATTGGAGGTTGTCGAGGGCACTCGAAGGTGTTGTCAATATGGGTTGACTGTATTGTTGTTGGGAAAGACAATGGAAGCCGCTGTGAGGACCACGTGGCAATTTGAACCTCACCGCGGGGTTCATAACGGATGTAGGACACCCGCTGATCCCTGTCTTCGGTCATGTCCGAAAGTCATTTGAAGCAAGAGATGACATTAGAATGAGCAATCCAACTATCCGTCACGCCATTACTATTAAGCGCTGCTCCATCGCCCACTTCGTCTCTTCTCATTAGCAATAAAGCTTCTCTTCTTGACTACAAACTGCTGATACCTGATACCTGATAGGGAGCAGCGAACCCAGAAGCTGGAACGACAGATACGGCACCTCCCGGCCTTATCCGACCTGACCGCTCGATGGTTAGTTCATAACAAGCACCGTCTTCCTCGTCCGACACCTTTTTCGTCAACAACAATGGCCAACGCGTGGGACCTCATCTCGTCCGCCTGCGGCGTCATATACTTTACCGCGTGGAGTGCGAGCTTCTACCCTCAACTCATCCTCAACCACAAGCGGCGAAGGTGGGTTGCCTCCCTCTCCTTAACTAGATAGCTCCCTTCGTAGCTGACCCAAGCGCCCTCGGTCTCGCACCGGACTTTGTCGTTGCTAACCCAATTGGGTTCCTCTGCCTAGCGATCTGGTCGTTCGGCGCCTACTTCTCCGCCACCGCTCGTCGGCAGTATGCCGAGAGGCACGACGGGCACGCACCCCAAGTCTCCAAATCCGATCTGGCGTTCAGCGCGCATGCCCTCGTCCTCTCAACACTCACGCTGATCCAGAGCGCGTGGCTATTCCATCGTGCCCACCGCGCACGCAAGAATGTTGCGGAGGACAGCCTCCTCATGGGGCGGATGGACCGAGCTCCAGTCGCACCACACCGCCTCACTAGAGTGGCATTATTGGTAATGGCGCTTGCGTCGCTCTGGGTCGGTACGAGCACGTTGCTCGGCCGGACTGAGCTTCTCGACTTGCTCTATTTCGCGAGTAGCCTCAAGATCGTCATCACTACGATCAAGTACACCCCCCAGCTCATCCTCAACGCCAAGCTCAAGAGCGTGCGCGGGTTCGCGATATCCACCATCCTTGCCGTGAGCTTTCTTTCTCGTTGTCAGCTGACGGCAGGACCTGACTGGCGGGATCTTCTCCCTCGCTCAGCTCGTCATCTCGAGCGTGTTTATCGATGGGCAGGTGGCGGGCATCTGGGCCAACCCTGGCAAGCTTGGTCTCGCGTTGTTGACGATCATGTTCGACATCGCGTTCATCGTGCAGCACTATGTGCTCTACCCGAACGCGGGGGACGAGAGCGATGAAGAGTACTAGGATGACGCGTATACATGTAATCGAGGGTAGACACACCACGGATCCGTGTTGTACATGTTCAGTTCCGTGCATACTTCTTACGCCCTTTCCGATGCCGTGGGGCACACTCGCACACAAACCCAAGACCCATGCATTGCTTCTATCTCCATTACCAGATCGCCTCTCCGCCACTACCAGAACCGCCCGCTCAACGCGTCGCCGAATCCCTGGCAGGGGTCCTGCAGCTCGGCAAAGTTGGCGAGCAACGGCGTTACGCTCGTGTAGCCATGGTAGAACGCCCACGCGTCAGTGCCCTCTGGCACAGCATCAGGGGAGGGGTGGAGGAGGGGGTGGAAGTTGGGTGCGAAGCGGAAGCGCAGCGGTCCATCCGTGTCCTTCACGCTCTCGGCGTCGTCGGCCTGCTGCACCTTGTCGGCAGCGCTCCAGTTGGTTTCCTCCTGTGGCGGCTTCTGCGTCGGTACAAACAGCTGCCCATACGTGTTACGCCACATGGTTGTGAAGCACACCTTACGGTTTTCGCGCTCAATGGCCTCTGTGACCAGTGGCACGTTGACGCTGTATACCTGTACTGGCTTCCTCTTCGACTCGTCTTCCCAGCCCCAGTCGTCGAAGAGGCGCTTGCACACGCCTACCGCCACCTCATGGGCGAGTTCTAGTGCGCGAGGAGGCACAGGTCGCTCTACCACGCCGTAACTGAGAGCAATGGAGGGCATGAATGTGCGCGACTTGCCATCAGGTCCTGTAATGGGAACGGCAAGAGCGCCAGCCATTGCCGCCCCGATCGTGCCGGAGCTCAGCGCGAACGCCGCCGACGAGTTGCGTCCGTCTGCGGTAAGCTCAAGTACTGGGGTCTTTAGCTCACGATTGGGTCCCGAGATTAACATGTCGACCTCGCCAGGATACAGGTTGTGCAGCCCAATGTTGCTGCACGTTGCTGGTGTCTGGCGTGAGCTCGTAAACAAGGGCCTCAGCTCACCCCGTTGAGGAGGACCCATTCCATCGTCTCGCCCTCTTTCAATGGCCGGCGCGTCGTTGTGATCTCTCCCTGTCGTCCATCGGGTTCTGGGGTCAGTGGCGCCCCATGATTAACGTGCCAAGTGGGTAGAAGAAGTTGGCGGTGATGATCTGGTTGATGGCGAAGCCCTTCCCGACCCTGACGTTAGCCCTGTCAAGCAGCGAACCCACCAAGACCGTTGACCATCGGGAATCACCACGCGCACCTCCCAGCCTAGATCCTTGATGAGCTGCTTTGCGAACTGGAAGATGTTGGGCGAATGGTCCGAAGGTGGCCCATCGTCGTTCTGCTTGAGCTACCTCTTTTGATTGATCAGCTCACAGTAAGGAGAACGACTGGGCTCTTGCCGAGCGTGGGGACTGGTGCCATTATGAAAGGAGTAATGAGTGGCGATGAAAGTGACAAGAGGAATGAAGGGATAAGTGAGAGTAGTAATGAGAGGTTGGATTAAGATGGTCCGGGCTCAGAAACGCCGGAGTATGATTCAATCCGGTCAGGACCGATGATGGCGACACTAGCTGAATATTCCCTGACCTATTCTTGCTGATCATGACCATTCCAAGTGGAGGTTAAAATAAGCCATAAAAACCTTGTCATTTAGATATGAAACCAAATTTATTATCTGCCACAATGTTTAAATGCCGAATTACCGGCTTGATCTTGACGTTCACGCGTTGACTTCCTCGAAGTTGCCACTCAAGACGACACAGAAATCCCTAAACACCCCATCACAACCCCCACCCACATCCACTCGGTGCTCGCCATGTCAGCCCCTCCAGGATTCGGCGGGCCGTCGGGCGGACAGCCGAACGGCGACTCGGGCATGGAGGGCGACTTCTTCGGCACCCTCACACAAGCCGAGATCGAGAAGAAGGCCAGGAAATGGCGCCAGAGTCAGAAGCGCCGGTTCGATATGAAGCGCCGCGCAGGCGGCGGCGGCGGTATCGACATGGGCAAGTCGGTGAGTCCAGCGCAGCTCGCGATATCCTCGTACTCGTGCAAAAGTGTGCGCGAGGCAAGAAGCGCTTGTTTGTGTGGAGTGGAGGGGGTTGTCACCGCGATCCATGCTGACGACATAGGACCTGCCACCTGGTGAGGACGACAACGATTGTTGGCGCGAGGCGCAGCTAATGTACAGAGCACATTCGCAAGATCATCAAGGACCATGGCGACATGTCGAACCGCAAGTTCCGGAACGACAAGCGCGCACACCTCGGAGCTCTCAAGTATGTGCCGCACGCGGTGATGAAGCTGCTCGAGAACATCCCGAACCCGTGGGAGCAGGTGCGCGAGGTGCCGGCACTGTACCACATCTCGGGAGCGATTACATTCGTCAACGACATTCCCCGCGTTATTGAGCCGGTGTACCACGCGCAGTGGGCGTCGATGTGGCTGGCGATGAGGCGAGAGAAGCGCGACCGCCGGCACTTTAAGCGCATGCGCTTCCCACCGTTCGACGACGAGGAGCCACCGATGGACTACGGAGACAACGTGTTGGACGTGGACCCGCTCGAGGCGATCCAGCTCGAACTCGACGACGAGGACGACGCCGAGATCATCGACTGGTTCTACGACCCCCAGCCGCTTGAGGACACGGATCAGGTCAACGGGCCGAGCTACCGTACCTTCCAGATCACGCTGCCGCAGATGGCCAACCTGTTCCGCATCGGTCGCCAGCTCCTCAGCGACTACACGGACCGCAACGCCTTCTATCTCTTCGACAAGAAGAGCTTCTTCACCGCCAAGGCGCTCAATATTGCGCTTCCTGGTGGACCAAAGTTCGAGCCCCTGTTCCGCGACACGGACCCATACGACGAGGACTGGAACGAGTTCAACGACATCAACAAGGTCATCATCCGTGGCCTCATCCGCTCCGAGTACAAGGTGGCGTACCCGCACTTGTATAACTCGCTCCCGCGCTCGGTGCACATCGACCTGTACCACGAGCCAAAGAATGTGTATATCAAGACGGACGACCCAGACCTGCCCGCGTTCTACTTTGACCCGTTGATCAACCCGATCTCCCAGCGTGTGGTTGCAGACGCGCACAGCCAGTTGGTGACGCACGAGGACGACGTGTTTGGATTCGGGAACGATGAGGATGAGGACGACGCGTTTGAGATGCCCGAGGAGCTCGAGCCGTTCTTCGACTCCAGGCCGCTCGAGAACGAGTACACGGCCGACGCGATCGCGTTGTATTGGGCACCTTACCCTTACAACCAGCGGAGTGGCCGGATGCGCCGCGCTCAGGACGTGCCGATGGTCAAGAGCATGTACCTCGAGCACTGTCCACCCGACCAGGCTGTTAAGGTGCGCGTGTCGTACCAGAAGCTGCTCAAGATGTACGTTCTCAACGAGCTGCACAAGAAGCCGCCAAAGGCCATGGCCAAGCGCAACCTGTTCAAGTCGCTCAAGAACACCAAGTTCTTCCAGTCGACGCGGATCGACTGGGTTGAAGCGGGTCTGCAGGTCGTGCGCCAGGGCTACAACATGCTCAACCTCCTCATCCACCGCAAGAACCTCAACTACCTCCACCTCGACTACAACCTCAACCTGAAGCCGATCAAGACGCTCACGACCAAGGAGCGTAAGCGTTCGCGTTTCGGAAACGCATTCCACCTCATCCGCGAGATCCTGCGCTTGACCAAGCTTATTGTCGACGCGCACGTCCAGTTCCGCCTGGGCAACGTCGACGCGTTCCAGCTTGCAGACGGTCTGCAATACATGTTCGCTCACGTCGGTCAGCTCACCGGCATGTACCGCTACAAGTACAAGCTCATGCGTCAAATCCGTATGTGCAAGGACCTCAAGCACCTGATCTACTCTCGCTTCAACACCGGTCCAGTTGGCAAGGGTCCCGGTGTCGGCTTCTGGCAGCCTGGCTGGCGTGTGTGGCTGTTCTTCATGCGCGGCATCGTGCCGCTACTCGAGCGCTGGCTCGGCAACCTTCTGGCACGCCAGTTCGAAGGACGCAACTCGAAGGGAACTGCCAAGGTGAGTTCAAGATTTGACGCGCAAGTCCGGTTACAAGGAATGTTCGACCAAGGCAGCTGGCCTTGGGCAAAGTGGGCGGATACCCGGTGGAGGGGACCTCTCTGTGCATTACCTTTGCTCCGGATTTGTTGTTTCAGATTAGCAGTGGCAAGCTTGTTCCGCGTCGCACCTCAGTCGTTGCAATTCTTTGTCTCTCTCGCACCAATGCTTCATTCAACTCGGTTGAATAATGCTCAAGTCGGTGCGAGGGCGCCTGGGTGAATTGGTGGAGGTGGAGCCCTGGTGGAGGTTCATTACCGGCGGTGGAGGTCTACAACTACTGTTGAGACAGCTCACCATCACTGCCAGCGACTGCACCTAGGCGGGGAAGCTACGTGGAACAAGCAGCGGATACCTAGAGAACACGCTGACCCTCGCAGACTGTGACGAAGCAGCGTGTCGAGTCACACTTCGACCTCGAGCTCCGTGCGGCTGTGATGCACGACATTCTCGACATGATGCCCGAGGGCATCAAGCAGAACAAGGCGCGCACAATTCTTCAACATCTTTCGGAAGCCTGGCGTAAGAATCTCACCCCGTAGCATTGCTGACAGCAGGTTGCTGGAAGGCCAACATTCCCTGGAAGGTGCCCGGTATGCCCGCGCCTATCGAGAACATTATCCTGCGTTACATCAAGTCCAAGGCGGACTGGTGGACGTCGGTGGCCCACTATAACCGCGAGCGTATCCGTCGCGGTGCAACGGTCGACAAGGCCGTCGTGCGCAAGAACCTTGGCCGTTTGACGCGCCTGTACCTCAAGGCCGAGCAGGAGCGCCAGAACTCGTACTTGAAGGACGGACCCTACATTTCGTCCGAGGAGGCCGTAGCCATCTACACGTCGACTGTACACTGGCTCGAGAGCCGCAAGTTTGCGCCCATCCCCTTCCCGCCTTTGTCGTACAAGCACGACACCAAGCTGCTGGTCCTCGCACTCGAGAAGCTCAAGGAGGCGTACAGTGTGCACGGCCGCTTGAACCAGTCGCAGCGCGAGGAACTCGCGCTCGTCGAGCAGGCGTACGACAATCCTCACGAATGTCTGTCGCGTATCAAGCGCCTGCTGCTCACGCAGCGTGCGTTCAAGGAGGCCGGTATCGAGTTCTTTGACACGTACGAAAAGCTCATCCCGTGCTACGACATTGAGCCCGTCGAGAAGATTACCGACGCGTACCTCGACCAGTTCCTCTGGTACGAAGCGGACAAGCGCCACATGTTCCCCGCCTGGATCAAGCCCGCCGACACCGAGCCCCCTCCCTTGCTTGTGTACAAGTGGTGCCAGGGAATCAACAACCTGACGGACATCTGGGACACAAACGACGGCGAATGTGTGGTCATGATGGAGAGCGTACTATCGCGCATGTGGGAGAAGGTCGACTTGACCCTCTTAAACCGTCTCCTCCGCTTAGTCATGGACCACAACTTGGCCGATTACATCACGGCACGCAACAACTTGACGTTGACGTTCAAGGACATGTCGCACATAAACGGGTACGGTATGATCCGCGGGTTGCAGTTCTCGTCGTTCGTCTCGCAGTACTACGGTCTCGTGTTGGACCTCCTCATCCTCGGCCTGCAGCGTGCGTCCGAGATGGCTGGCCCGCCCGCTGCCCCCAACTCGTTCCTGCAGTACCGCGACACGGCGAGCGAGACGCGCCACCCGATCCGCTTCTACAGTCGCTACGTTGACCGCATCCACATTCTCTTCCGCTTCACCGCCGAAGAGTCGCGTGACCTCATCCAGCGCTTCCTCTCGGCCAACCCAGACCCGAACAACGAGAATGTCATCGGATACAACAACAAGCGGTGCTGGCCTCGCGACTGCCGCATGCGTCTCAACAAGCACGATGTCAACCTCGGCCGCGCTGTGTTCTGGAACGTCAAGAACTCGCTGCCCCGCTCGCTCACCACCATCGAGTGGGAGGACACCATGTGCAGTGTGTACTCGAGGGAGAACCCGCAGCTCCTCTTCTCGATGTGCGGCTTTGAGGTGCGCATCCTCCCCCGCGTACGGACCGAGAACGGCGAGCAGTACACGCTCAAGGACGGAGTGTGGAACCTCGTGCAGGAGAGCACCAAGGAGCGCACGGCGCAGGCGTTCCTGCGCGTCTCGGACCCCGGTATCGCCGAGTTCAACAACCGCATCCGCCAGATTCTCATGTCGTCGGGTTCCGCGACATTCGCCAAGATCATCAACAAGTGGAACACGGCCCTCATCGGCTTGATGACCTACTACCGTGAGGCGGTGGTCACCACGCCCGAGCTGCTCGACTCGCTCGTCAAGGCCGAGAACAAGGTCCAGACTCGTGTCAAGGTCGGCCTCAACTCGAAGATGCCGTCTCGTTTCCCGCCGGCTGTCTTCTACTCTCCCAAGGAGCTGGGTGGTCTGGGCATGCTGAGTATGGGTTTCGTGCTCATCCCGACATCTGACCTTCGTTGGTCCAAGCAGACGGACGGCGGCGGCATCTCCCACTTCCGCTCGGGCATGACGCACGAGGAGGACGCCCTCATCCCCAACCTCTACCGCTACATCCAGCCGTGGGAGGCCGAGTTCCTCGACTCGGCCCGCGTGTGGTCCGAGTACGCGATGAAGCGCAAGGAGGCAACCGCGGCCAACCGCCGCCTGACGCTCGAGGACCTGGAGGACTCGTGGGACCGTGGTATCCCCCGTATCAACACGCTGTTCCAGAAGGACAGGCACACGCTCGCGTACGACAAGGGTTGGCGTGTGCGCGTCGCCTTCCAGCAGTACCACCGTCTCCGCGCCAACCCGTTCTACTGGACCAACCAGCGCCACGACGGAAAGCTGTGGCAGCTCAACTCGTACCGTGTCGACATTATTGCGGCACTCGGCGGTGTCGAGGGTATCTTGGAGCACTCGGCGTTCAAGGCGACTGGTTTCCCGAGCTGGGAAGGGTAAGTTGAATTGTTGGGAGGTCTGTTGTGGGGTGGTGGGGTGAAGTGGAGGTCGTACCTGACCCCCACCGACCACCTCCATTCCAAGGTGCACATCGACCTCCCACCACCGTTCGAGAGTGCGTTGCTGACTTCCACAGTCTGTTCTGGGAGCGTTCTAGTGGTTTCGTGAGTGCAAAAGTGGATGGCGCATGCTGACATGACAGGAAGAGTCGATGAAATTCAAGAAGTGCGTATTTGTGGCGCCGACCTGATCTTGGCCTCGCCTGCCTCTTCTTCGACCTCTGCTGACTTGCAGGCTCACGAACGCGCAACGTTCGGGTTTGAACCAAATTCCTAACCGTCGCTTTACGCTCTGGTGGTCCCCCACGATCAATCGCGCCAAGTGAGTCCCCTCTACTCGATCTGACGTCCTACAACCCCTGCCGCCCATTCCAATCTTCCCAGGACGCGTGTGCTGACCCCTTTAGCGTCTACATCGGTTTCCAGGTCCAGCTTGACCTCACGGGCGTGTTCATGCACGGCAAGATCCCGACACTCAAGATTTCGCTTATCCAGATCTTCCGTGCCCACTTGTGGCAGAAGATCCACGAGTCGCTCTGCATGGACATCTGCCAGGTCCTCGACCAGGAAATGGAAGCCCTCGGCATCGAGTCCGTCCAGAAGGAGCAGATCCACCCGCGCAAGTCTTACAAGATGAACTCTTCGGCGTCGGATATTCTCCTGTTCGCCTCGCACAAGTTCCTCATCACGCGGCCGTCGCTCCTCAACGACAACCGCGACACTATGGACGGTACGACGTCCAACAAGTTCTGGATCGACATCCAGCTGCGCTGGGGTGACTTTGACTCGCATGACATTGAGCGCTACGCGCGTGCAAAGTATCTCGACTACTCGAGCGACTCGCAGTCGATCTACCCGTCGCCGACCGGTACCCTCATCGCAGTCGACCTCGCATACAACATCTATTCGGGCTACGGCTGCTGGTTCCCTGGATTCAAGCCGCTCATGCAGCAGGCCATGGCCAAGATCATGAAGGCCAACCCGGCGCTGTACGTCTTACGCGAGCGTATCCGCAAGTCGCTCCAGCTCTACTCGTCCGAGCCGACTGAGCCGTACCTCAACTCGTCCAACTACTCGGAGCTGTTCTCGAACCAGGTCATCTGGTTCGTCGACGACACCAACGTGTACCGTGTTACCATCCACAAGACGTTTGAGGGTAACTTGACGACCAAGCCGATCAACGGTGCCATCTTCATCTTCAACCCGCGTACTGGCCAGCTGTTCCTCAAAATCATCCACACCTCCGTGTGGGCCGGTCAGAAGCGTCTTGGTCAGCTCGCCAAGTGGAAGACGGCCGAGGAGGTTGCGGCACTCATTCGTTCGCTTCCCGTCGAGGAGCAGCCCAAGCAGGTTATCGTCACCCGCAAGGGTATGCTGGACCCGCTAGAGGTCCACCTGTTGGACTTCCCTAACATCGTCATCAAGGGTTCCGAGCTGCAGCTCCCCTTCCAGGCGACGCTCAAGATGGAGAAGTTTGGAGACCTCATTTTGCGCGCAACGCAGCCCCAGCTTGTGCTCTTCAACCTGTACGACGACTGGCTCAAGAGCATTTCGAGCTACACGGCGTTCTCACGTCTCATTCTCATTCTCCGTGCGCTCCACGTCAACAACGAAAAGTCGAAGATCATCCTGCGCCCCGACCGTAACACGATCACCGAGTCGTACCACGTTTGGCCGACGCTTTCGGATGAGGAATGGATGAAGGTCGAGGTTGCGCTCAAGGACGTCATTCTCACTGACTTTGGCAAGCGCAACAGTGTCAACATTGCGTCGCTCACGGCGTCCGAAATCCGCGACATCATCCTCGGCATGGAGATTCAGGCGCCGTCGATCCAGCGTCAGCAGATGGCCGATATCGAAAAGTCGACCGAGGCGACGGCAGCCGTAACCGCTGTCCAGCACCAGACGACCAACATCCACGGCGACCTGATCCAGACGGTCACGTCGACGCAGTACGAGGTTGCGTCGTTTGCGTCCAAGTCGGACTGGCGCGTGCGTGCCATCTCTGCGACAAACCTGCCGTTGCGCACGAACCACCTCTACGTCGGCAACGACGAGGTCAAGGACGACGCGGGTGCGCTCACGTTCGTCATGCCCAAGAACATCCTGCGCACGTTCGTCGTCTCTGCCGACTTGCGCACGCAGGTCGCTGGCTTCCTGTACGGTGTTTCGCCACCCGACAACAGCCAGGTCAAGGAGATCAAGGCCATCGCGTGGGTACCTCAGCGCGGCACAGCCACCTCGATCGAGTTACCTCACGAGCTACCGCAGCACGACTTCCTTCTCAAGGGTCTCGAGCCGCTTGGCTGGATCAAGACGCAGAACCAGGAGCTCAACCACCTCGCCCCACAGGACGTGACGACGCAAGCCAAGATCATGGCGGCCAACCCCGACTGGGCGCCGACGAGCGTGTGCGTCACGGCTGCGTTCACGCCCGGCTCTGTCTCGCTCAACGCGTGGGAACTCACCGTTGCAGGCTTCGAATGGGGCCGCAAAAACGAGGACCAAAGCGGCCAGTTCCCAGGCTGGAACGCGAGCATGGCTTCCCGCGTCCAGCTCCTCCTCACCGACCGTATTCTTGGCATGACGCTCGTGCCCGAAGGCGGCGCTTGGAACTATGGCGTCGGCCTGACCCAGTCCTGGACCGACAAGATCCACTACAACATGACGCTCGACCGGCCGCAGCCGTTCTGGGCGCCTGTGCACCGTCCCGCCGCGTTCCTCACATTCACACAGATGGAGGGCGACGACAGCGCCGACGTCGAGAACGCCCTCGAGTAGTGTGTCCGTTAGAAAAGAATCCCGTCCATCGGGTAGCAATGTTTGTATTTTATAGTCTCAATGCACAGAGTCGCATCGGTCAGGGAAGTACGGGCGCGAGCAGCATGAGCGTGACGATTGCTGGCATCAGCTGAGTGCCAGTAGAGTCATCGGTCATCCAACGCCACCAGAGTCAAGGCGCGATAAGCACCTGCGGTGACATCGAGCGGCTCAAGCAGTCGATGCCAAGGGAATCATACAACGTCATTACATATGGGGAGGCTGAGGCTGGTGCCATCGCCGCTCTGCATGGAGGCTGGATCGGGCTGGCAGCTCGCCCGGATTAACAGCTCATTCACATACCACGACAACGACTCCCATTGCGTGAATGCGCGACTTGGGGGTTGGGTTATGTGTGCTCTAAGGTGATGGAGATGAGTTGATCAGTTGAGCCGAGCGGGGCTCAGAGGCCGTAAAGAAATCAGCAAATTATAGTGAGGGCGGGGGGATAATGCCGCTGATAAACTGTTAAACTAGTTGTTGTTTAGTTGATTACAAAAGCAACAAGAGATAGTCTCCCAAGTGATGAATGAGTTTAACGCATCTCATCTTCTATTCTATTCTCCACATCTTAACCCTTTCAATAACCATCCCATCCCCCGTCGCATCATCAAACGCTAGCGACCTACTCTACCCCCCCACTTCACCATGGCATCCCTCCTCAGGTCGTATGGGTCGTTCATGACCCGCAGACCGTTCCTTGGCAACATTGTTTCAGCTGTTGTGAGTAGCTATTCAGTACAGAGCTGACTTCAGGCATTGTTCGGTGCCGGCGATGGTGGGCGGCTGTGATTGTGCGCTAGCTGACAAACAGTTATTGCCCAGCAGGCGGTGGAGAAGAAGGGGTGGACCAAGCATGACTGGGCGCGGACAGGGTGAGCTTGTCTTTGTTGACTTGTCGCGCGGCGCTGACGCCTGAACTCACTTCTGATCCCATTTTGACCTTTACCACTACATCAAACACTCCCAAATTCGGTCAATCACCCCACGCCCATGTAACCTCTATTCGTATACCGTCCTGAATCACACAAACTCCCATCGACGTTCTTATCCGTGCGCAGTCGTACCGTCACCTGGGGAGGCGTATTCTTCGCACCAGTCGTGACGGCCTGGTTCCAGGTACTTAACAAGGTACCCATGACCAACATGGTCAAAGGGACGGCCATTCGTGTAGGCCTGGACCAGTTCGTGGCGGCGCCCATTGTGCTGTCGTGTGAGTGTAGTTCGGCGTGGTCGATAGCGTCATGTACTCTGGCGTTAGCTGCCGCCATCATGTGGGATCCGCTGACAACACCAGGCTTCTACGCCGTCATGACGCTGCTCGAGGGCAAGGACTTGGCTACCGCAAAGGAAAAGGCCGAGAAGGTGAGCTGTTCATGCGTCGCAAACTGACAGCAGAACATTTGGCCTACACTCAAGGTAAACTGGTCGCTGTGAGTAATTAGGGAGTCAAGGACACCATAATTGCGGACCGCTGACCCCAGCTTCGTCCCCGTCCAGGCCATCAACCAGAGTGTAAGTTCAGAGGCCCATACACAACTGACAGCCAGATCGTTCCTCTCCACTACCGCCTGGTGGTGATCAACGTCGTCAACTTGTTCTTCAACACCTTCCTCTCCCTCCAGAACGCCAAGGGTGACGACCAAGAACCCGAAGCCGTACCCAGCACAAAGCCAAGTTTGGCACGATGAGCTGACCGCCTCCGGGCATATAATAGACGCCTTAGACGCACATTCCGGACTCTGATGCCATGCATATCGTACAACAGTCTATGCCCAGGACACGCCCTCGTACGGGTCGTCTCCTGGCTCATGCTTGACCTCTGGAGGCTGCGCGGTCTCGGTATGGCCGTCGTTTTCTTCCGGGCCGCGATGTTCCAGCGGGTCTGGAGGTCTTTGATCGAGATCGACGCTAGGTCGCGCGCCTTGTTGCTCGAGACCCAAGCTGGCACCCAGTTGCTCCACGCCCTCGCTGCGAGCGCGCTCGCTATGCGGACTCGAAGGAGCGTGTGGCGAACTGGCAATCTTGGGACTCGATGGCGCAGGTGTAACTCCTGGAGTCATGCGCGGCGTCGAACTCGGCGTCTCGCCATCATGTGGTGTCTTCCGGCGCTTCTTGACCGGTCGTTTCGGCTCTCTAGGCCGCGCAGCCTCAGCCAGCATATCTTTATACCGATGGGCTAATCTTTCCTCCTCGCGCTCATCATGGACCACCTCCTCAGCCCGAAACTCATCCCACCGTTCCACCAGAGCCCGCACTTGAACTGGTGGAGGCTTAATCCAATCGGGACCGAAATTGACGCGCGCCTTACCTCGCCCGAAACACGATACCATGGGAAAGTAACCCAACGTCCCATCGTCATGATATTGGTAACTCTCACGTTCACGCTCGACGCTTATCGGTCCCCTTCGTGGGCCGACATACCGATGTTCCTCGTTTGGCGGGAGGGGTAGGAAATCGTACAAGTCCTCAAAGGCTGGGGATTCCGACATTTCCTCACCATTTAGGAAGAATCGGACACTACTTCCTTCGAGGGTACGGAGTTGGCGCTTGGACGGCTTGTCCTTTACTTTTTCCGTCTTGTTCTTGGTCACGGGCTTGTCCCCTCCTTTCATCACCTTCTTCTTGGGTTCGTGCTCGTGTTCTTCCACTGGCGGAGGAGCGGTGCCGGCTCGATTGACGAGCGCCTCCATCTCCTTGGCGACTGGATACTCGTCCATCTCGAAATAACTGTTGCCCTTGTATCGCAATGGGATCCGCCATCGCTTGACGAAACCCGGCTCATCTTGATTCTCAACAACAGGTCGTGTTGGAAGGGTGATCATACACCCGACAACGTCGCCAGTTACAAAGCCTCGTCCATACCCTTTTGGTCGGGAAATATGTACTTTTTCCCCGCCGACATCGCGGATTCCATAAGAATACGCATCGGAACCAACGGGTGCGTCGAGGTTGGCCTCGCGTCGAGCCCAGCCAACTCGGACATGGGCATTTCCGCCATCGCCTCCAGTGCCCTTTCCAGCACCACCAGAGCCATCGCCACGTTCGATTACGGTTTCGAAATACCACGTCCCTTGACGAACAGATACGTTGGCTCGACCTGATCGATAGCCCTTATCGGTCGTAACGGTAGTCGCGTCAGACGAAATGCGGAGGAACGCCGAGCGGTCGAGCCACGAAATATGTACCGGTGCACAATTTGTAGGCCCTGGTAATGTACGGTAGAATGGTCCAGTAGGTCCTCTTTCAATATTTGGCGACAATGTACACGCATAATACCTATATCCTTTCATTAGCGTTTGAATCTAAACATCTCACCAGTCTTGTTCATCGGTAGGTCGGCGTAACTAAAGCATTCACCACCCAGCCCACCATCTCCACTTCCGGGGACTGGAATTGGAGCTCGCATGTGTTTCTCTTGCGGTGCGGGGGTTGCACTTGCACTGGCGCTCGCGGCTCGACTACCGACAGCCGTCGCCTCGTCACCTAAACCCCCAGAGCGGAGGATAGATACGCCCTCGAACTCGGGTTTGACGGGTGACGTGCTTTTCTGTGGGGAAGCAATACCCGAAGCGGGCGCTGATGCCGACGCGGACCCCGACGCGCGTCGTTTGACCATATCTGTGACTTTGGTGTGTTGTCGTTTGTTGTGAGATTGAGTTGGGCGCGTCTATCGACAAGGCGGATCGACTATTTGCTTCCGCCCTCCACAGGACTGAACCGCGCTATGGATAAGGATCTACTCAGTTAATCTTACAGCGCCATTCATTTGATACCGCGCCAGTCTGCCGAACATATGAACAAGGCTTGTTATTGCTAGTCTGTCTAAGCTGTTTAGAGACACATCATCATCAATCTCACCACGTCGACAAACCCCCGCTTTAGAGCTTCCCAGCTTGGCTTGACATCACATCACATCACATCACCGCCCTGCTCCCACGCCACACCCACTAGCAGCGCATATATAGCGCTCCCTCTCCTTACATCCCTTACTCCTTCTCATCCTTCCTACCAACATGTTCGGAAGACTTACCCGCCTCGCTATCGACCTCGTCGCGATCAGCACCCTCCTGGCGGGCATCAAGCGCTCGACGGGGTACTCGTGAGTGTGCGCTGGTCCGTCGTTGCAGGCCATGTTGGTGGTGCGCTGGTCCGCCGTTGTAGGCCATGTTGGTGGTCCTCGCCACTCCGCCTACCTCCTCCTCCCTATTCTATCTCGAATGGCAGTCTATGCGCCTCACGCCCTTATCGTCCCACGCACCATCCCAGCTGGCTCATTCACTCGAGCTGACTCCAGTCTACACACCGGCCGCGTCAAAGACTCGACGTGGCGTAACCTCCTCGACGCGTACCTCGGTATCGGGGAGAACGTGTTCGCCTTCTGCTGCGGGTTCGCCGTATCGAGCTCGTACTTCCGCCGGCAGATCGACTAGCCGCCCAAGGTAGCGACGGCGATTATCAGCTTGGAGGAGGCGGCGGCGACGGCGGCAGCGACGGCGGCAGCGACGCTCCAGCGGGATGGGTCATGTGCATACCGCCATGTAGCGTTTTGGGTTTTGTATGTATCGGGCTTTGAGGGATTTGTCCGCCTCACCACGAAATGGGTGAGGAGCGTGTGACTAGGGGCGTTACACGTCAAGTCAATGTAGATGACAGATGCGCCACTGAGATGCGGTCTAGTTCTGCATCAAGATCTAAACTTCCGTCTACTCCTTGAACTCGTGCCCGCCCTCGCGCTGGACAGCCTTGACCTCATACTTGTCCAGCACCTCCCCCTCGAGGCCAGGGTACGTGATGCTCACGTCGACCGTGTCACCCGGCTTGACTTGGGACACGCCGGCCGGCGTACCAGTGAGGATGACATCGCCCTCCTCGAGCTTCATGATACCGCTCACAAACGAGATGAGGTGCGGCACATCAAAGATCATGTCTGCCGTCGTGCCGGCCTGCTTGACCTGGCCGTTGATCGATAGCGTCAGTCCGACCTTGGACGTGTCCCCGATCTTGGACTTGGGGATGAATGGGCCGACGGGGCAGAACGTGTCGAAACCCTTGGCGGCAGACCAGGGGAGACCCTTCTTCTTAACCGCCTCCTGCATGTTACGCGCTGTCATGTCGATGGCGAGGGCTGGGATGAGCTGGAGCACAAAGACGAAACATCACTCACTGTAGCCGGCAATGTACGAGTCGGCATCGGCCGCAGAGATGTTGCGCCCGTTCTTGCCGATCACGACGCCGAGCTCGACTGGATGTCAACCTTCATTGGGACATGGAACCTGCGAGGTGACGACACTCACCCTCGTGGTGGCAGTTGACGCCCTTGGGGATCTCGACCGTCTCGCCCGGGCCGATGTACGACGACGTGGGCTTGAGGAAGAAGAAGGGTTCTGGAGTCAGTTAAGGCTTAGGGATGGTGAGGAATGGTTGAAGGTAGAGGGGAGGCACATGGCATCAAACTGCCCATCGGTACTCTCAGTGCGGTAGAGAGTGGACCGGTCCCTCATCTCACGCCCAGCGCCCACTACGCCCGCGTTGCCCGTTCACGCTCCTCAACCACTCACCCTTGGGCACAGCGTTCCCAAGCTCCTTGGCGTGGTCGGCATAGTTACGCCCAATAGCGATACACTTGCGCCCAGTACGGAAGAAGGAAGCCATGATAAAGGTATGGGAGGTGGAGAGTGCGGGAGATGAAGCTAAGCGCTATTTGTGGGTGGGCCAAGCAAAGGGGTGGAGGCCGTCATTCGGTTTAGATACCGCCGGACACCGCCGATCACTTTGGGGCAGAGTATTAGGCGGAGGGGGTGGGCCGATCGGGCCGGATTACATGAGATGATTTCGAACAAATCATTTCGAACAGATCAGTGAGTCGTCGTTGATATTACTGAGAGCCAATCAATGCCGCACAAGTACAGTACACCAATACATTCCCTAGTTCTCTATCATCTAACGCCGTCGAGACACCATCTTCTCCAACGCCTTCGTGTCTGCGACCTGGAAGTCGCTGCCCGTTGCCGCGAGCACACCGCCAGCCTTGACGAGACGACCCTGCTTCCGCACCGCCTCGTACATGCGCCTCTCGGTTTCGTTGCGCGCAGTCGTCTCCTTGCCGCCCTTGACCTCCTCGTCGTCACTATCTGCGCGTTTCCGCTTCCCACCAGGCAGCCTAGCCTTCTCCTTCTTCGGCTTTGCGGTTGCGGCGATACTGCCGGGCGCCTCGCGGAGGGCAAAGGCCTTGGCCAGGTGGCCCAGATGCAGGGATCTGACGTGGAAGAAGCGGCGTTCTTCGAGCGGATGCGTAGAGTACGCACGAACGAAGGAGGCAAAGGCCTTGCGCGCGAGCGCGGCGTTCTGATGTCAGTTGCTAATCACAAGTACGTCTCGAGCTAGACTGATTCGCGAGTCTGGCTCCCTCCATTTGCGGCACTTACCTTGTCGTCTCCCAGGACCCATCGCTCAAGTGCCATCTGCACGTCCGTCGCACGAGCCTCGTACTCGTGTCCCCGACCTCCAAAGCCCTTCCGTAACACATCCTCTACCCCGACCTGCTGGAGCCGCACGCTCCCCTCGTCCTTGGTCGCCGCGCCCATCTTGCCCTCAACCCACCGAACCCACTCGGCCTCGGCAGGCGCCACGAAAGCCCACGCCTCACCGCCGGCACCGGCACGCGCAGTACGCCCCACACGGTGGACGTACTCGCTGGCGCCGCCTTCCGTTGGAAGGTCGTATTGAACGACAGCGCGAACAAGGGGCAGGTCCAGACCACGAGACGCGACGGACGTCGCGAGGAGGATGGATGACTCGGGTGATGGCGTTGCGAACGCCTTGAGCGAGGCGAGACGGGTGCGCAGAGGCAGGGAGCCGTGCAGTCTGTAGATTGTGGTGTGCGGGAAGATGGCGGATGTGAGAGTGATAGTGTCGCTGTCGGGCTTGGCCTTGGGTTTCTTCGCCTTGGGCTTGGGCTTGGACTTTGCCTCAGCCTCGCCCTCGCTGTCGGACCCCTCGTCGGTGCTATCTTCCTCGTCCTCCTCCGGCGCTGGTGCTGGTGCACCCATCGTCACTCCTGCCAGGAGACGGAAATGATAGTCAACCGCGTCCGTCGAGCTGAGGAACACAATGACCTTTGTCCCGTCCTCGCTCGTCTCGACCTTGTCCTTACCCACCAGCGAGCGCAGCAGCGCCACGAGCGCCACGAGCCGCAGCTTGGTAGGCGCAACAACGTACCGCTGCGCGAGCTGGGATGGAGGCGTAAACTTCTCGTCGGCGTCGGGGATCTCGATCTCCCCGGCAGCCTCTAGCGCCTGGACGACAGCCGGGTCGAGGCGCTTCTCCTTCTCGCTAGGACGGAACGTGACCGGGTCGCGGAGGGTCATGCCAGCAAGGCGCTCGACCTTGGCATCTACAGTAGCGGAACAGAGCACGGTCTGCCGCCCGCGGTTCCAGTACGGCCAGCGCATCATGCCGGCCTCACCCTCACTCTCGGCGTTCATCTCATTACGTCGCCGCCCGTCCAGAGCCTTCAGGATGCCCTGGATAGTCTCCTCGAAGCCGAGGTCCATGAGGCGGTCGGCCTCGTCGAGGACGAGGAACATGGTCTTGGCGCATTGGAAGGAGCTCGTGTTCTGCAGGTGGTCCAGGAGACGACCAGGTGTCGCAACGAGGATGGGCACGCCCTTGCGCAGGCGCGCCTTGTCGTGTGTCCTAGTGCCGCCACCCACCAAGAGACCAGACACGAGCCACCGCGTGTATCCCCTGTCCTCCTCGTCGTCGGCGAGAGACAAGGCCATGGTGAGGATGCTCTCGACGACCTTGGCGATCTGTTGTGCCAACTCGCGCGTCGGAGCGAGGATGATCGCGAGTGTCCCGATCGAGCGGTCGATGTAACTGAGCTTCGAGAGGGGAAGGAGTGCCTGTATAATCGGGAGGACGAACGAGAGCGTCTTACCCGAACCCGTCTGGGACTGGATAAACACGTCGCGCGGCCCCGGTGCCGCCACTTTTGGTGCTTTCGCCTCGTCCTCATCTTCGTCATCGTCGTCGTTTTTGCCAGCCCGCGCGTCAATGTCGAGAGGGTGGCTGAGGGTGTACGGCAGGCACTCCTTCTGGATACCCGTAGGCGCCTTGATCCCCATCTTGGCCTGGAGGTGGTGCACCAGAAGAGGATCCAGCCCGAGGCCCTTGAACGTGCTAGTGTCGAGGGGTGCGTTAGAGGGCGCCCCGACAGCGACCTCAGATGCCTGTACGCGGGGAAGGAGGGGGTTGCCCGTGAAGAGGGACGAGATGATCTGCGAGCCCTTGGGCGCGGCCTTCTCTACCTCCATTGGGAGGCGCGAGGGTCCGGCCTCGGAAGACGCGTCGTTCTCCTGCTCAACTTGCTGGGTCTTGACCTTCTTCGGGCCGGGGATCAGGGGTGCGTGCGGAGCCGGCTTGGTGGGTCGCACGACAGGCTTCGACTTGGTGTATGTAGGGGTGACAACATCAGGCCGAACGGGTCTAGGTGCAGACGTAGGCGCCTGGGTAGTCTTGGCTGATGTCGGTGTTGGCTGGCCCTTGCCGCCCTCGTACGCCTTCACCACCCGCCTGGCCGCTTGCTTCGCCTTCACACTGCTGTCAGCTCTCACTAGCCGCCGAGCTCATACCGTTCAGTCCACCGTCCACCCTTCTTCGGTGCCAGCTGCCGCTTCAGCGCACCGTCAGACGGCGCGGCAAAGTTGAGTTCGAGGCCGTCGTCCATCTTGAGTGTGATGGGTGGTGCAAGTATGCAAGTGGAGGTCTGGAAATATTGTCTTTGGACACTTAGTGAGTCGCAAATATGAAGCACGTGGCATATGACGTGTGAAAAAATGTGTGGGGTCCCCGACACTGCATGTCATGTCAGTTGCGTAACAGCGGCTCGAGCCGCGTAGATGTCCACAGCGATAACGGATAGCACAACAAGTGTCACGAACACTATCGACTCTCGACAGCCCCAGCCTCACTCGATGATAGAACGGTCAAGATGGCGATGATATCGGATTCGAGGTATGCCCATGCTCACTGCGCATGTTCCCTTCATCTCTCCGCTGCGCTCGCCAGCTGACCCCCAGCTACGTGCTCCACGCGATCCGGCTGAGTGCGCTCCGCACGGCAGATGACAGCGTAACTCCCCGCATCGTGACGATGGACGGAGGCTTCGCGTCCAATCCCTATGTCAACGCCATGGGGTTGGGCGATATCGACCGCTGGCCAGAACTCAAGCGGGCACTAGACAGTCCACCACCTGATCCGTCGCTGCACGCCCTCGACTCGGACGACGGGCTGCCGGACTTGTCTAGACGTGGAGGTGGAACAGGAGGAGGAGGAGGAGCCACAGGGTTGAGGTATACCCAGACGATCATGCCTGCTGGTCGTACGGGCGGTGCGGGTATGCGCGTGAGTGGGCGGGACAACACGTCGATTCGCGGACGGAGGCGACACAGCTCGCAGCGGAGCCAGAGTTCTTCTGTCGATGTGCGACCACCACCACCGGTTCCACCAGAGACTGGACGGCCGCGCGCATCGAGTACGACTTCTGAACCTAATCGCCTATTCTCGCCTGACGATGACGGTAAAGCCTTCCTCGGGACTATAGGGTACCATCCCGATGGGAGCAGCGTTGGTATCGCGAGTGCTATACCCAGCGATATGACTATGACGGTCAGTCAGGGGGATGCGGACGTCGACGAAGGGGAGGAGGACGACGAGGCTGGTGCCCAAGTTCCGCCAGTCCTCGGCAGGCCGGGACATGCGCGGCATCCGAGTACGAATAGGCTTGAAGCTGGTCGGCCTTTTACCATCCATGAGGAAGATCGGCGGAGCTCGACGGACACGTTCCCCGAGATCAAGCTCGAGTTTGGGCGGATTGATGTTCCACCCACGATTCCAGGCAGCGCGCCATACACGTCTGCGCTAACCGCGACGCTGAACCAGCACGTGCCGCATCTCGTGTCGACGGGTGGTGTGCCGCCAGATGGAGACGTGCCTATGGGTATCACGAACCCGTTCGCGAGCCTGTATGCCAACGTAGTTGCGCCGCAGGGGAAGCCGAGCCTCAAGCTTGAACTGTTCTTCCCGCACGCGGATGAGCCGAGCAACCCCATCCTCGCGACAGTGCGCAAGGACGCCACGGTCGAGGAGGTTATTGGACACGCGCTGTGGAAGTATGTTGGGGAGGGACGGACTCCGGAGCTGGCAGACGACGAGGCCGAGCAGAGTACTGTCGGATGGGGCCTGCGGATTGTGGAGGACGACGGCGAGGTCGACGAGGACTTTCCGCGTGAGTATCGGAGTGTCAGGACCTCTGTTAAGCCAGATCTTCAGATAAGATTAGCTGACATCAGCGCTCGACCGCGAGTCGGCCATCTCCAAATTCTCGTACGGCCAGTTTGGCATCGTGCGCGCAACCCCTTCACAGAAGAAGCAAAATGCCGCAATTGCACCGACGATCCAGCGCCGTCCCTCGCGCATTATCGCGGACGTGCGCCCCCGCCGCCCGCGGCAGGCCATGCCGATAGTCATGAGCCCCGAGGAAGACGTGCCGCTAAAACAGGCTGGGCTCAGCTCCAGTTCGGGGGCGGTGCAGCTGCACGTGTTCGTACGCGCAAGCGCAGACGTGCAGTTCAACACGACGATTTGGGCGTAAGTGTTCATCTTACTGAGGGCTAACAACACCAGTCCCTCGGACATGTACATTGCGGACTTGACAGAGGTGCTCGTCACCCGCAAGAACCTGCTGCAACCCGCGACCGAATGGGTACTTTGCCTCGCTGATTTGTCGCTAGCCCTCCCGCTGGATCGCACAGTCGCGTCCTTAGAGGGCATGAACCAGCTGACCCTCGTACGGGAACAGTGGGCGGCCGAACATGGATTAAAGGGAGATATGCGGGGCGGCGATCCAAGCGCCAGCATATTCAAGCGCGCCAGCGAGCCGCCGGCCACGCGGGAGTTAGGACAGACGTACAAGGTGAGCCGACGCGGCCGTGGACCAGGCCGAGTTAGCATATTAGTGACACCTCCTGACACCAGAAATACACTGTCGTGCGCAAGACGCCGATCGGGCGGGCGGAGCGGCAGCTCGCCATCGACAACGACTACATCCACATCCTCCCGTCCGAGAACCGTGCGTTCTTCGACAGCCTCAAGACGACGTCGATACACATCACGCTTGTTGCCAGCATCAAGCTCTCGGGGCGTGCCGGTGGATTCAAACTCTACGTGTGGCGCGACGGGAGCAGGAAGCGGTATGAGTTCGAGGCCGAGAACGTCAAGCAGGCGCAGGAGATTGTCGACAGTATCGAGGCGTTGTGAGTGGCCGCTGGATGCTTGCCAGCTGCGTTGTGCAAGTATCAAGCTGACAACAGGATGCGCACGTATCAGCGGGAACGCAACAGCATGTTTGTGCCGCTAGGGCAGACGGGCGTGCGCGGCAAGGTGGCGAAATAGGAGCGTTGGCGCGTTGTATGTACCATACATAGTCTTACAAGTGGCCGCTGCCGAGATCCAGGATTACTTACGCCTGGTGTCAGTTACAACCACGAGGTCCGTAACCGAGCTAGAGACGGGCAGTCCCCACATCTGGAAGAGCCACATCTACCCCATACTCACCGACATCTTCATCTCAATCTTGCCCATGGGCTTGTACCCCTCGACGACAAAGTCGTCTGCACGGAACCCGTCAATGTCCTTGATCTCGCCGAGGGTGCGCGCAATCTTGAGTGTTGGGAATGGCCGCGGATCGCGCTCGAGCTGGGTCTTGAGTCTGGCGTCAGTGTGGCTCGGATCCAGGCAGTGAATGCAGTTCCGGGTGCAATTCCGGGTGCAAATTCAGACCCCGGCATAATGGTCTCCTTGGCGACTCACGGCTCAACATGATCCCGATACACATGCGCGTCGCCCATCTGGAGGATGAACTCGTGCGCGTCGCAGCCCGTAACAAACGCAATCATGTGCGTGAGCAGCGCATACGACGCAATGTTGAAGGGGACACCGAGGCCGACGTCACAGCTACGCTGATACATGAGGCAGGAGAGCTTGGGACGTGCGTCGGGGCTCTCTGGGAGCGTGACGTAGAACTGGCAGAACATGTGGCATGGAGGAAGAGCCATGACGGGGAGGTCTGTGGTAAGCATAGGAGCGGAGGAGGTGAGGACGGATCAGATGTCATGGGCGCGTCACATCTGATATCAATCGCCACCACTCACCACTGGGGTTCCACGCGCTCATGATGATCCGCCTGTCCGTCGGGTTCTCCTTGATCTTCCTTACCACCTCCGCGAGCTGGTCGACTCCCTTGCCCGCATAATCGTCCTCACACGTCCCGTACTCTGCCCCAAAGTGGCGCCACTGGAAGCCATACACTGGCCCAAGGTCACCCTCACGCCGGTGTCCGAGACCCACGCGGTCGAGGAACTCGCGGCTCCCATTCCCGTCCCAGATGTGCACGCCGCGTTCCTGGAGGACTCGGGCGTCTGTGCAACCCGCAACGAACCAGAGGAGCTCCTCGACTACGCCGCGCCAGAAGACGCGCTTGGTCGTCAGGAGGGGGAAGCCCATGGTCAAGTCGAAGCGGAGGGAGGGCGGCGCAAAGAGTGCAAGCGTGCCCGTCCCGGTGCGGTCGGGGCGGGCTTGGCCTGTCGCGATGATGCGCTCGATCAGGTCGAGGTACTGGTACTCCTCTGAGGTTAGAGGGGGAATGAAGGAAGGAAGGTTGGGATGGTGATAGAACCGGATAAGCACGCACCATGTTCGGGGTTGGAGCGCTCCTTCTTTTCCGTGGCTGTCGTCATTGGGTGTCTCCTGCCTTTGGTGATGATTGATGGAAACAAGTCAAGTGGTAAGAATTGACCAAGTTATTGTACGGAGAGACGCGATTGATATCAGGGATCAAAGTCAATGTTGACGCGTCTAATCACGTGACCACCACTGAGATGATGTGGCCCGATGAGCTGAGATGAGCGCGAAGACAAAACAACACAGATGAGGAAGACGGGTTAGGAGGAATTGCAACAGCCTCCAGTTTATAGCAACGCATGCATGTCTTGAAAATGCCAACGTGGAAAGCCCCTATGGGCGAATGCAAACTATCTACTACTCCACCTATCATGAAAAACGAGTGTGTGCGTGGGTGTGTGCGTGCGGGCTCCTCCCTCACCTACCCCTAATCCGTGTCCATCGGCAACCCGTGTGCGGCGCGCTCCACGGCTGCCTGGGCGCGCGCACAGAAACGCGCGACGCGCGCCTCCTCACGTGCCCACACCTGAGCCACTTCCGCCTCTCCCACGGCCTTAACAGCTGCCGAGAGGGCAAGGCCGTCACGCACCTCGTCCTCACGGACACAGAGCTCAACGCGGACGTTGCCTCCTCGAACGCGCGGAAGCGACACGAGACCGAGGGTTTCGAGGTTGCTAAGCAGGTCACGGTAATCACTCTCGGGCGAAGGCTTGATCGGCGACGAGGGGTGGTTGAGAAGATGCGCGTAGGTCGCGTACAGCGCAGAGGGGTTGAGAAGCTCGGGACTCGCACCTTGAGCAGGGCAACCGGCCAGACCGGCACGCGTGCGCATCGACCAGACGAGCAGTGCAACGAGCACCATGCGGCCGTTCAGTGGCACTGAGCGGATTTTGCCCGTAGTGGCGTTCGCAACGCCAGACGAAGTGGTGCCCGCCGCTGCGCGCAGCTGCTTGGTGTGCGTGGAGAACGCCTTGAGGATGTGTGGCAAGGCGACCTTGACGAGGGTGATCGGCGCCGACCCCTTCTTGACCCAGTCCGCCTCTGCGAGCCCGACCGCCGACGAGAGCACACCTAGGCACATGCGCAGGTCGCCGGTTTGAGCCTCAACCTTACGGCAGAGAAGCTCGATGACCTTGGCGTCTACCTTGGCAGCGTCAGGTCCATCACCAAGAGCATCAACTCGGGCATTGACGATCGCGGTCATGTCGGTCGCGTTGTACGCCTTGAACGGCAGGACCTGGGGCATGGCGCTGCCCTCAAGAACCAGGTTGGCGCGGACCGTAAGGTCGAGCGTGTTCGAGATGGCGACGAGCTTGACAGTTGACCCGCGAGTGGAGAGGAGGGGGAGCGAGAACAACTTGGATAGCACATGTGAGGTGGTGGGTGGGGTAAGGGACGGTGGAGGAGGAAGGAGCGAGTCAATCTCATCGAGGATGATGAAGGTACGCGTGTTCTTCGCCTTGAGGTGAGTGATCACGTCGTCCTCGGAACCTCCGCAACCGAGTTCAACCCCCAGACGCGCCCAAACGTCCTGCGGCTTGAGACCCATGACGCTGACCTCTACGACGCGCCATCCCTGTTCGGCAAGCCCGCGGCCCACAGCAGTCGTGAGGGCCGTCTTGCCTGTGCCAGGGGGACCCGGCACGTACATGCCGACGTCACTAGCCGACACGAGGGAGAGATACGAGCCCAGGATGGCCTTTTCGTTGTCGCGTCCGATAATGGCGGAGCTGGCGCTGTCGCCAGACGACGACGACAGACGTAGCCCGTGCTTGAGAGCGCGGTACGCGTTGGAGAAGCTACGCGCGTCCGAGTCGTCCAGAGGTGTCGTGGTGCGGCTGCACATGGACATCATGTCCTCGGTAAGCTTTGTCGTGGATGGCGACGACGGCGGAGGCGTAAGGGGAACTGTTGGCCTAAAGCCACGCTTGGTCGGTGTGCGGTTAGCATCCTGAACATCGTCCACACTGATGGTCGTGGCGACCGAGGGTGATGGCGAGGGCGAGGGAAGGCATGATGAAGTTCTTGTCGTGAGGTCGGACGCAAGCGACGGAACTGAGCCTGAATGGTTAGTGGCAGTTTCATGCGCGCAACTCACTTTCACTGCGCACGCTGACAATGGAGGCGCTCCGAGTGCGGCTCGAGGACGGCGTCAGGCGCACGCGCTTCCGACTTCCCTCGGATTGTGGGGTTGGCAATTGCGGCTCCTTCGGGGGCGGGATGTTCTCCTTGCCCTTGTAGGGCCGACGATTGGGCCCGCCACTAACATCATCCCCTGCACCACCCTTGACAGGGGGAGGCGCACTCCCTCCGCCCGTCACAGTCGCCTTGATCTGACTCAGGCTGGGTACGGCACTCGTACTTGACGCGCGGACGAGCGTCAACGCGCTTCCGCCCGAGCGCGTGCTCGGACCAGCAAAGGAAGGTGGGTTGGGAATGTTGGCGCCGTTCGTTGGTCTAGCAGTACCGAAAAGGGAGGCTGAGCGCGTAATCCCCGGAGAAGGGGTTGCACGCGTGCTGCGCAGAGTTGGCCGAGTGGGTGTCGTCGCGTCGGGGGAAGGCCGCGGTGGGTTGGTTACATTGCGGCGCGAAGGGGTGCGGCGCGTCACTCGCGTGGTGGTGGCTGGGGATGTCTGGTCGCGCGTTTCTTCCATGTCTGAGCGGTGCTGGTTGTCGACGTCGTCGTTGTCGGGGCAGTCGCCTGCCGTGGCCGCGGCGCGAGTGCGCTTGGGCGCGGGCATGATGTGTGTGGGGGTGAGGAGGGGGCGTGAAGAGTGTGGTGTGTGTCGACAAGTGACAGTGTGGGTGGGAGTGAGGAACAGACGATGTGTAAAGTGTTACAAGTGACTGTATTGGCTTGAAGTTGGGATGAAGAGTTGAGGGAGAATCAAGGTCTAGTATAAGGGGTTTGACTTGTTTGATGGGATAGGATGGGATGGGATGGGATGGGTGCGAGTTAGACTCAAGCTGTGATGGCTTGTTGAGGGTATACAGGTGGGGAGCAACGAGGGAAGGTTGAGAGGGTCGGTGGGGGTTTTGGCAGGGAACAAAGACGCGTCTAGGCTGGGTGTAATGACGGCCTGTGTGGAGTGATGAGAGACTATGAGGGGAAAATACAGAACACAATGTTAGATGCAGTCGAGAGAGAAACAGAAGACAATGATGAAGAGAAGACGAGAGAGATAAATGTGATGTACAAGTCGACGATGCAATGTAGAAACAGGAGTGGACGGTGGATAGTGGATAGTGACGAGATGAGGACACTTTGAACAGGATATTGATTCAACAGCTTATGCTCATACTCCTGTACTACTCCTGGCCAACTTACCTGGAATACAAACCAGTTGTAATGTCATTTCATATTACAAGTTAGGATTCATTCCACGATCACCCTAGCCTAACCCCTCTTACTATTTCTCATTCTACTCTTTCCCTACATTTTTCCAAATCAGTTTGTATTCTTTAGAGAATAGATAACCGCCACGGCACGAATTTTCGCGTCAACGTACTCAAACCCCAACTCATGGTATGCAATACTTGTCATAGACAACACACAAGACCCTGAAATTTCGGCAGGCGCGTTTCGAACGCGGACTCTAATCTCTTCTTTCTATTGGCTGCTTCCCTCTAGAGATACCGAATTTGGTCATTTTGTAATGTAATGTTTGACGCGTGACCCAGGGGAATACCCTGAAGGTTAAAAGCAAGGTTGGATGGTGTTCTCAAAAAGGTCCTCTTTACCCTTAAGTAGTATGAATGCAAATATATTCGTCACCGTCACCCTTCATCATTAAACATTACAACTTGGGTCTCATCTGATCATCTTAACGAGAGGCGGTGGCTGTTGAATCCCTCAATGTTCAAAGCTACTCAGTCCCTGGCCGGAGTTGAGCGAGAGCCGATAAAGTAGAGTGCCGCTGCAAAGTTCAACTTGTTGAATCGCAGCAACGACGCTGCCGAGCACATGATACGTTAGGTCACCTTCCCTCCGCAAGCGACAGCAACGTAACACTGCAGCTTGTTTCATCCAGCCGTTACAAGTAGCTCATCCGCCATCGACTGTGATTGTAACTTTGGTTGGTATGACGATGTGGCTGCGTTCCAGGAGCTAGACAAGTGGGGCCAACGGATCGCCAGAGCCGAACAGTGGGCAGCATGAGCAGCCGCAGCTAAGAAATTTGGGCGCGGGATCAGGGCTTCATGTCTCTAGAGTTGGTGGAAATCGAGGTTGTGAGACCACAAAGTGCGTTACAGTGGCGTCCGCATGACCCATCCTTACAGAAGCTAAATAGGTTACAGGATCGCAAGCGCCGTAACGTGCCCTCACCGTCTTCACATTTACGGCTACGGGTCAGCCATACACTTCGGATAGGCGCGGTAGGTGTCGTGATCAACAATGAGACGAGGTGTGAGACGTTACAAACATGGCGGCGAGATCCCAGCAACGAGTTCAGTGGCACCAACACCAACTCACCGACTATCGACGGGACCCGCCATTACGTCTGCTCCAAAGGGACGGACGAGCATACCCAACAGCCATTTCAAGACCTGAGATGAGAGCCTGAGATCTCAAAGTCTCAAAACCTCACCTGATCATTGCGTCATGTTCTCTTGTCCCATGCGCCAAAACAGCTGCTCTAGAGTGGGCATATCAGACTATAAGCTACGTACGGGTCGACATCACCCAGTCAAACTCCTCTTGGCCAACCCAAACCGAAGGCGATCTCCGTCCGCAAGCCACCGTCCCTCGACGTACTTGGCCTGGATGTAGTCGGACACGTCGTCGTCACCAGGTACATGGCCTGCGGGCTTGAGCGCCTCCCACACGCCGTTGGCGCGCTCATTGCCCCATTGATGCGCTAACAGAATAGCGTCGGGTGACCAATTGTCGAGGTCAACGCTGCGGGGTTTCGAGATGTGAGTGCCAAGCCCACGGTGTAACCCGACACAGCGGATGCAGAGGAACATAACCATTGGTACTTCGCGGAGGCCTGAGGTCAGCGGGTCACGGACAACACAATCCTGGACGTACTGAGCGTCGCCCACCGGCTCGTCTTCGTCGCGCGGCCGCAGTCCGCACAGCGCGTGTTCGCACTCATGGCTGCCAAGCTGTGAAGGTCTGCCATGCAAAGAGGCTCGGACGCCTCCAGGGCTGGCGAGGGAGATGGGCGGCGTGCCGGCTCGACGACCGCAAGGCAGCCGCGGGTAGCTGAGGCATCCGAGCGAGTCCTGCCGCTACCAGATGGCGCGGTGCCGGGTCTACTTGAACGCGTTCTCTGAGACGCCGCTTCCACACCCGCCATCTCCAAGACACGCCGCTCAATGTCGTCCTCTTCGTACCAGCTCGCTCTCCGCGAAGTGGAGGTGATGCTGCTGGCGTTATAGCTCGGCATGCGTCCGGCCGGCGCGAGGAAGGCTAGGCGCTCAAAGTCGACAGACGATCTCTTGGCGCCAACAACCGTTGAGAGTCTGTCGCCTGCAGCCTCGGCACCTTGCTTCAGACGGCTCTTGAGACTCGTGCGCCGCTTCCGGGGCTCTTCACCACGCGGTGGCGGTGGAGGCACGATTCCCAAAGCGCCTATGCTTTGCCGCGTTGGTTTCTTCTTTGACCCTGTGCTCTTGCGCCGGTCCTTGGTACTGGTCGCGCCAATGCCCTCGCCAATGTTGCCGACGCTCACGCTCCCGCTGTCCTCTACAGGGCGACGGTCCGAAGAGCGTACCGTTGATGTCCCGTTGATGCACGACTCGATCGCGTTGCAGATCGTATAGATCCACGTGCGCATCTCGGCTTCACAAGTCGCCTGGTACAGTCGTCGCCCATGCGACGGCGTCACGACCTCGAACACAAAGCGGCGGTCCGTCCCGCGGCCCTCGCGCACGCTTGCGAACTTGAGGTCGATTATCGTTGGCGACGCTTCCGACTTGCCTGGCGTCGCATCACGGTGTTCATACAAGCTCGAGTTGGCTAACACGACCCAGAAGCCTGTTGTCAGTTGGATCCATACGACGCGACACTCACGTTCCCATTTGGTCCGCCCAGGATCGCGGTCTAGTGCCTCCCACGACCCAGTGCCCCACAGAACGCCCTCCTTTTTCCTTCCCACCTGCTCGCGCTGCTCGTCTTCTGTGCCGTCGAGTCCGCCGACCCCGCCGACCTGCACGCCGTTGAGCTTGGCGGCCGTGTCAGCAAGCACCTTGGCTCTACTTGATGGGGTGGAAGGAGTAGGCATCGCCTCATCGGCGGCGACGAACGGGCCGCGCCCGCCAGGTATAGGTATTGAGCGACGCACGTCCACAGACTGACGTCCATCAGCTCTAGCCGGTCTGGGTGGCGGCATGGGGAATGCCGACGCCGTGTCACGTATGCTTGCTTGAACAGCAGCGCGCTCCGACGACTTGGCCTGTGAGGACGTTGTGGAGATCAATCGTGGATCACTTATGTGTGAAATGCCAGCGCTAGCGACTTTGGAGACATCGACGCTCTTTCTGGACGTTAACGCCGCGAGATTTAACGACGAGACCGGCGGCGCACGCTCAGCGAGAGCCGGCATGGCTACCGACGATGACGACGAGAACAGCCCGCGGATCTTACCCCCAATCCGCTTCTTCGGCTTTTCGCGGGCTGACGAAGCAGTTGGGGTCATAGGCGTGTCCGGGAAACTGGCAGAAACCTGGTACTGGTGTTGTGGAGCTGAGCCGGTGATAGCCATGCCCTGCAGCCGCTTTGACGTTTCCTCCAGTTGTGTCGTTTGTTCGTCGCGCGCGGCCCAGCCGCGCAAAAGGTCGCCACGAACATTGACGAGATGAGCCAGCGAAAGTGATAACGTGCGCGACAGCGCCTCGTGCGACCCGCGCACGCTGTCATCGTCGCGCAGCAGTAGCCGGACAGGCGTCTCGCTGACGGCGAGTGCGCGTCCGCGCTGTGTAGGCGTTTCCGCACCGCCAGTCGCGTTGGCCGCGCGACGCGCAAAGTCTTCCTCGAGCAAAGGAGGGTGTGTGTCCGCCCTCTTGCCTGGTGATTGGCTCAGGACGGCCCCTACCCAGCCATATAGCCCAACTAGGAGGTCCAGACATCCGACGGAACTGGGCGGCACTGCATACAGCAACGTCGAATGGTGGTTGTATCGCAGCACGTCGAACTGCGCTTGACGTGCAGCCTGCGCCTGCTCGCCTCCTGACACTTCGCGCTCGCCGCTGAGATACGCAGCCGTGGCGGCGTAGTACTGCTTGGAAGTATTCTGAAGTCAGCGTGGTCTTGAAGGTGGCGTACCTCGAAACGCGACTGTGCCCCATTCCCAGCGAGACCCTGGCGCTTGATCTCGCCCTTGACAGCCTCGAGCGCGTGGACGACCATGACCTCGAGCTCTTCTCGTTGGCGGCGGCGTTTCTCGCGTGCGACCTTGCGCATCCCCACAGTGTCCTCCCACACTTCACCCTTGACTCCGTACCCGCTTTCGAGCCATCGCCCGAGCGTGCCGAGCACGGCGAGCATTTCGTCCTCAGCCTTCTCGACCTGCTCGAGTAGACCCAGCACCTCGCTGGTGTGATCGAGTACATGCTTGGAAAGACGTTTGAGCGTGCCGGCAGAGTGCTCGAGGGCGGTGAAAGTGGACCGGCATAGGAGCGAGTCGGGTAGGGGCTCAACGGTCACGGAAACTGGTGCGTGCGGTACCTGCACTGGTGGAACGTCCTCGGGAGGGAACGGTACTCTGCTCGAGATCGACGTTCCCCCGAGGGAAGACGTTTCGGAGCGCGAGTAGGACGTGCTCCTCGCGTCGTCGCTTGTTTCCGGCGCGACCTGGGGCGCGGCAAGTGTAAATGAAGAGGCGGGTTTGGGGGAGGGAGCGGCAAAGGCGGCGGGTGAGGGAGCAATGGCGGGGTTATCTCTTGACGACGAGCGGACAGGTTTAGGTAGTGGGCGATGGCCCTGCATTATGGAGAAGATTGGAAGGAGAGGGAGGGTGTGTTGTGAAGAGAGGAATGGTTGCGATGAGAGTTGTACGTTATTGTGAGATATGTGTGTTGTTGCGCCTCCGAATGTCGTTGTCGACAGGCACGTCGATACCTACGACCAGGCACAAATACCTGGTTGAATTCTATTGAACTTTCTAATTCTAATCTCTTCAATTGAAATGGGATTTGAACACTTGACTACCCGGATTCTTCACCGTATGGTGGCGAAATTGATTACAGAGTGGGGCAGTTATTAATTTTACTTCCGTATAAACACCGGACCCAAAATGTCACGTGCGGGTTAATGAGATTTGCCAGCACCCTCCACAATATCCTTGATGTCTGCCTTGTGCTCCGCTCGCCCGCCTACAACCGCAATCTTGCTTTGCTCATCACTCACATCATCAACCACACAAGCAGCTTATAAGCAGCACACGCCCGAACCCTCTCCCCCCAAACGACACAAAACACACAGCAAACACGATGGCGCACCCGATCGAGAACATCAACGACTTTAGCGCCGAGACGGCTGGAAACATGGAGGAGATTGAGATGCAGTTCGTGAGTCGAAGAAACAGGTGCGCGAGATATGCCCTACACATGTCGCCACTATAGTTGGAAGCGAGTGGCAGCACTGACCACAGGCCGTCAAGACGGTCGAGCACCTCGAGGCGTACGAGAGGCTCATCACGGGCATTCCCCCAAGCAAGATCAAGCTTACTTCGTGAGTCGCCATTGGGAGCTGTTCTAGGCTGTCTGCCGGATCACTTCTCTGCTGGTGTCTCTTTGATCGAGTCGTTTGAGTTCCCTAACCCCAGGATGGACGACGACATCGTCGAGGACCTCTACATCCGCTTCCCAGAGTACAAGGTGAACCCGGGGCTACTCCTCCACATCGCCGAGGACGATTTCAAGAGCAAGGAGAACAAGATCCGGTGGCGCGAGTTCATCCAGGGCTACCAGGAGAGCCTGACCGAATACAACTTTGGCACGCTCGTGCGCAAGGACTCGGACCAGACCTACTCTGAGGAGAACAGCATGCTCGTCACGCGCGCGCAGTTTGTCGCGATCGAGATTGTGCGCAACCGCAACGGGCTCAACAACAAGGTGTACGAGGACGCGCAAGCCGCCAAGGCTGCTGCCAAGGCTCAGAAGTAGGCGACGAGCACGAGGAGCCGGGCTCCCTTGGAGCACCCACCCGCGCCGGTATAGAGCCAAGCGTGACCGACGGACAGGGCATTATAGATAGACGCCAAGGGATATCGGAGATCTAATCGTCCATTGTAGTACCACACTATGCACATTGCACAACGTCCCATCAGCGGCGTAAGACGATGCTGTGTGGAGCTTCAGAGACGATTGCTCACTCGCCATGATCACTGACGAACCGCCAAGCCCAAAAAAACGCAACGCCATGACGTCAGCCATTTTGCCTGTTTCCTCCAGCCGGAGCCATATGCGATGCGATGCAATGCTAGTGATACATGCAGAGTGGGTATGTATATGAGGGGTGTGTAGGGATGGTATTTATGATCCAAGCTTGGCCGCTACCAGTTCGTAGATGAGGAACATACACGCGGCGTTGGGCACAACCCGGAACATGTGAGCGGTAAGACCACCGTACAAGCTGGCCGCGCCCTCCTCCTTGACGATGAGCTTGAGTGTCTGCACCAGGCCAGTGTACTTGGGCTTGCCGTCGTGGGGCTGACGGAGACGCGTGCGGATAACCTCGTGGGGGTAGGTGATAAGAGAGGCGACGGCCTTGGCACCGCCAGACGCGCCAACGATGCTGCCCACATAGGACAGGACGCCGGTCTTCTCATCGTCGAGCGAGACGCTCTTGGACCGCCCGATGCGCTTCAACCGCTCATACAGCACCCACTGTATCACGCCCTCCGAGACGCCGAGGTAGCTGGCGGACAGGCCGCGGTAGAAGCCGCGGACGCCGTCTGCGCGCAAAATGTTTTTTGTCTCGGCCCATGCGGATGGCGAGACATGCCTGCCGCCCGTCACTTCGCGCCTCTTCGCCGACAGCTGCAACCGTGTCTTGACTACCCAGATGGGGTTCGTTCCAGTCGAAGTCATGACACCGGCAACCACCGCTGCGCCAAGGTGGATCAGCGGCGAGTCCTCGGCCGTTTGCCCTTCTTTTTCTGTGGGCGCGTTCGGGAACTGCTTGGCGAGGAACGCCTTGGAGGTGGGGTAGAAGTAGAAATTGATCGCGCTGGGGTCAGCTTACAGTCAGAAAAGATAAGCTGGATAAGCTGGAACTCACCGGGCGGGAATGATGCCTCCCAAGCTTGGTCCCAGGCCCTTGTAGAGAGCGCGCCATCCTTCCTCGACCTGTATCCGCCTGATGTCAGTTGCATCCTAGAGGACAAGACCGCACCCCTGGGATTCCCCCAACTTACCGGATGAGGTAGAGGGTGTCAACAAACTGCCAAGCAAACCCGCGCTTCATTGCCGTTCCCTTGGCCGCCACAGTCGCCTCGTGATGCATCACGCTGGCCGCACCACTCGCAGCACCTTCGATGGCGGATCCTGGTTGCGGACCCCTGAACATGTCGGACTGGAGGCGGGTCTGGTGTCAGTCGAGCGTTCTAGACATGTGGGCGGCCGAGGGACGGCATCGATCAAGCAGCGGTAAGAAAAGAGTGAGCCTCACCTTGACGACATCAAAGGGAGAGGTCACGATCGCACCGGCCATACCGCCAAGGCTGGAGTTAGCCCATCATTGTGTCTCCCTCTGATATTTCCAAGTCTCCCGGCCACATCCGGCTCACGCGACCACCTCCACCAAACTCACGATCCGGCAAACGAGTGCTGCCATCCTTGCAGCTGCTTGTTCGTCTGCGGCAGGTGCAGAGCCTTGCCCACGCCCGCGCCGGGTGGTGATGACCCCGAGGGAGCTGGTGCAGACTCGTTCATTAGAGATGGGCGGATGAGGTGGGGGAATGGGATGCGAGCGCGAGACCGAGATCGAGGTCACCGGTCGCAGATCAGGGGATCGAGTGGAGTCGTTGAGATGATAGTGAGGAGGTAACGACCCGAGTGAGACCCAAGTGAGGTTTAGTGCTGGTGGAATGCAAACAAAACGTTAAAAGATCTCTCAGTGGTTGAATTTGCCGCCCGCCATTGTATAACCTTCCTTTGACTGTAGATAGTCTGCCAAAATTCTGGCATGACGTACACGTGCGCCGAGAGTGAAAGTGACGTGGCATTTGTTCAATCATAACTTGGAAGGTGGAGGTCGACGATTTCTGGCACACTTTGTTGTTGCCCAAGTCTGGCTCAATTTGGTGCTATCCACTCCAAAGAGCATGCGATAGCATGTTCAACCTCATTGCCATCAAGGTGGGGATACGTCTGGAACGAGGCTGATAGCAGGACACGGTGCCCGTCGCGCCAAAGGCGTTTGGTCTTGACCCTGCTCTCTGTATCCAGGATGCGTTGAACAAGAAGTGAGTAGACTCGAGCGGGGAAGTGAGGGGGAAGTGAGTGGGGAGAGGGATGAGAGAGGGTAGGGAGAAGTAGGGGCGGAGTAGTAGGAGGCAAGGAGGCTCATGACAGGTTCTCCAACAAGCTCATACCCGAACGCGGGCTGGGATTGAGCGTGTACGACATCCTGACCGCCGAGGACGGGCGCGTCACGTGGGGCAATGGACAGATGTTCTACAAGGGTGAGTTGGCGAACTGGTGGGATAGTGGCTACGGGGGAACGTGGTGAACAATGAGGAAGAGAGAAATATGAGAGGGAGGGAGAGGGGACGAATGAGAATAAGGAGGACGAAGCGGAGTGATGGCGGACCACAGCGCACGGGCGCGCCCCTGTCGACCACACGCGCCTGACGTAGTCATCTGTCAACGATACACTAGCCGCCTCTACACTCCTAACTCCGTGTGGATTCGGTTTGCTGACCCCAGTCTCGTTCCGCCTAATGCTGTTCGCACCCTTCGTTGGTGAGGTGATTGTTGGCAAGGTGTTGGCGTGCACACCAGAATACATCCGCATCACCCTTGGCTTCTTCGAGGACATTTACGTCCCGCAGTCTCTGCTCCCACCTAACTCCATGTAGTGAGTACACCGATGAGGAGAACGTGGGTGGACTCGTCGAGTCCCTTGTCACCCTCCTCCCTTTCAGGTCTCCCCGGGTCCCAGCTCGACTTTCACTTGCCTTCAGCTAACACCAGCGACGAGAACGAACGCAGATTCTTCTGGTACAGTGGTGAAGAGCCGCTCGATGCCAAAGATCTTGCCAACACGCTCAAGTCTGGTATGTTGAGCTTCACATGTTGCCTTCGACGCTCACTACAGAACGCTTCTATTTTGACCCAGGAGAGCCGATCCGCTTTCGTGTCGACTCAATTGAGTGGCACGAACACGAGCCAGGTCCGCCCGTAGACCGGACGCAACAGACCGAGGAGGAGGAGGAGAAGGACCCCAAAGAGAAGGCAGGTTATGTCATCCTCGCCGACGTGAGCGAACAGGGCCTCGGCCTGACAAACTGGTGGGACGAGGGAGGCGAGGAGGAGGAGGAGTACGCCGACGACAAGGAGTACGCCGACGACAAGGAGTACGCCGACGACAAGGAGTACGCCGACGACAAGGAGTACGCCGACGACAAGGAGTACGCCGACGACAAGGAGTACGCCGACGACAAGGAGTACGCCGACGACAAGGAGTACGCCGACGACAAGGAGTACGCCGACGACAAGGAGTACGCCGACGACAAGGAGTACGCCGACGACAAGGAGTACGCCGACGACAAGGAGTACGTCGACGAGGAGGAGTACGCCGACGAGGGGGCAGAGTAGCTGTACATGTACATTATTTTCTAGAGACTATTCGATACGCTGCCCGCTGGCACGCACGCCTGTCGCTGTGCGCCACTCCAGTCTCCGCTCACCGCTGTCGGGCTCCGCCAGCGCGGCTGGGAGACCCTGGACGACACGGTCGATCGACTCGGGCCAGCTGGACTGGTCAGGTGCGTAATGTCCGTACTCTGGCTCGTTGTCGAAACCAACCGCCGCCGCGCGGATGAGAACGTCGGACGTGAACCCGCGAATGGGTGTGTGGCGGGTACGGAAGCGCTAATGTCAGTATTCCAGCGCAAGCTTGCAGCTGCTGATAACCCACGTGCATCCTGTACGAGCCAGTCGAACCGGTGACATCCTCGAGTGACTGGAATGAGCCGCTGTGTAAAGAAGTGGGCCGAGCTACTCACATGAAACTCGGTTGGCCCGGGCCACCAGTTCGTGTCGGTCAAGTTTAGGTTCTCGGCGAGCTCACCGTCGACGACGCCGGTGTGGATCGCCTTGAGCGGATGGTCGAAAATGCACTCGACTTCCTCGGGGTTGGGCAGGAGCGTGGTCACAAGTGCAGGGTCTGAGATGAATGCGACGACAGCTATTGTCAGATGAGGGGAAAGTATCTCGTTCGCTGGACGCACGCGTGACGACAATGTGGTTCTTCAGGTGTGCGTTCATGGGGAGTACGGTGAGTACGGGTTCAAGTACAGTCAGGATGTGAACATGAGGGCTCGTTAAGGGCAAGCCTGCCTCCTCAAAAGCCTCGCGGCGCTGATGTAAGCTCAGCGATAATGATTAGCTCACGGCGGTGAATATGGGCGACGGATCGTCTTCGTCAACCTTCCCTCCAGGGAGCGCCTAGGGTCAGTCGGTGGTGACCCGCCTGAATTCACAGTCTGTCCGGGATTCCTCCTCAAGTGTTTCGCACGGGTGGTTAGGACAACTCGCAGGTCCTCGGTACCCTCCGGTTGGTACACAGCAATGAGCACTGCCGCACGGCGCGCCTGCCCGACTCTGTCATCAGCTAACCTTCTCTTGAAGTTGGCGTACTCGGGCTGTTCGTCGGGTGTGTGCGCGGCAAAGTTCTCGACGCATGTGCGGCTATTGGCACTCAGGTGAGTGAGCGCGTCCGCTGGGGGAAGACCGATCGGCCACTCCCTTGGCATAGAGGCGTCGACAACGAACGCCGCCAGGTCTGTCGGGAGAGCGACGCGCTTCAGCGGCGCCAGGGTTGGTGTGGCGACGCCGCTGGACGCGCCGCTGGCCAGGTCCTCAGTCGCGGAGATAGGTGGGACCATGGTTGTAGCCGGTGACTACCGGGTGGAGGTTGGTGGAGCTGGAGGACACGCCCTCAAATTGGGTCACAGAAGTAATGGACGTATTCAAGAGTAGACCTAGGACGTGATGGCGGATAAGAGCACGAAAACGGTGACAGAGTACAAAGCGCCGACGGGGAAAGGCAAGAGCTGGTCGATGAGAGATATTGAGAAATCAAGTCGAAATCGGGCTCTCGTCCGCCTATACCGCCCACTTCCGGATGACAGACCTCCACATCCCGGGCATTAGGACCAAATATATAATCATGCGGGAAGCTAATTAGAAATACATCCGCTAATGGCTTCTGACATCACCTCCACCTTGGACCTCGGACTCGGACGCATGATGGTCCGCTCCACCTTCCTCCTTCCTCCTCATCAGTCACTCGCCCAAAATGTCCGCTCCAAGGCTGCTCCGTGTTGGCTGGCATCGCGAGCACTTCCTCTCGCCTCTCCTCCAGCTCGTCGCTGAGGACGCGGGCAAGTCGCTCCAGCTCGTCGAGTGCCCGGGCGGCACAGGCGACATGCAGGTCAAGCTCAAGAACGGAGAGATTGACGTGTGCATTGGTACGTGCGATCAGGATGCACGCCCTGGCTTTGACAGAGACGTAGCGGACTGTCCTCCTCGCTCGCTTCTCAACCTGCTTTATATTGCTCACACCAGCCCTCACTGACGCGCTCATTGCAGGCCTCGCGAACGGCAAGACCGACTACAAGCTCGTGGGTCGTTACATCTCGTCGTCGCTGCGCTGGGCGATCACTACTGGCAAGGACAGCAAGTACACCGAGGTGGACCAGCTTAAGGGCACGACTTTTGGTATCTCGCGCCTGGGATCGTGCGTCCGCTGAAGCGCTCCCAAGTAACTGACGGCAGCGGGTCGCAGGTCATGGCATCGGTGCTTAGTCTGCAGCAGGGCTGGGGCCCAGATGAACAGCCCAAGTTCCAAGTGAACGGGCAGTTCAAGCCTCTGCGTGACTCAGTGAACGCTGGTGACAGTGAGTTCTGATGCTCGTCGGTTGCTGACAGCAGCGTCCGTGTTCCTATGGGAGTGGTTCACGACCAAGCCGTACGTCGACTCGGGCGAGGTGCGCTTCATCGGTTCCGTGTACAGTGAGTTGGCATGGTGCAGTTAGGCTAAGCTGACACTAGCCCCGTGGCCGTGCTGGTCGATCGCGGCTGCTCCCGCAGCGGACAAGGAGGCGGTGAAGACGTTCCTCTCCAAGCTGCAGCCCCACGTCATCGATTTCGACTCGGAGGCTAGCCGTGCCGGGCCCGCCATCGACTTTGTCGAGAAGACGTTTGGGCAGCAACGCACCGACGTCGAGGAGTGGCTGAAGACGGTCAAGTGGGAACACCGGCTGGGCGAAGTCAGCGAGGCCGTCGTGCGCAAGACGCTCGGCGTCCTCCAGGAGGCGGGCGTCGTGCCGAAGGAGGGACAGCAGTGGGACATGGCGACATTCGTTGACACGGACGTTGCTAAGATCGTCGAGTCCGCTCACCAGATTAACTAGATGCATCAGGATATACATGTACCAAGGCCCAGGCTAACCTTGCGGCGCTCAACCAACTTCCGTCTCCTGTGTGGCACTCATAGAGCCTCTTCCTGTGACCTACTTGGAGGCACGCGACTGGAAATTCGCAGGCACTTGGGACCGAACTCTGTCAGAGGTTCAGACGTCACACTGCCGTCAGCTGGAGTCAGGTGATGATGAAGTCCTAAGCCGCGTCGACCAAGACTGTCGATAAAGACAATATATGTGAGGTGTACCTGTCCCGGATGAGCAATTAAGCAGAGCTTGATAGGGACAGATCGACTATCGTGTATAACTAAATAGTATAACCCCCACACATCTGCCACTTTACTTTACTATCTGTTCCTCTTAGGTTTGTTTTTGCTTGGCAAACTCTCAATCTGGTGTATCACCTGAACCCTACCCACAATATCTCCAGCCTACTCATCTTCATCTTGGTAATCTGTCCGTCTGAGTCCCCGCAGCTACTTTGCATGATCTGATACAGTGAATTCGTTGGGCGGAAGATGCTTGGCGAGATGTTTGATGCAGCGATTGCGCCGACAGCCCGTCATTGTACAGACGTGGTTGAAGTCGAGGAGGCGGTTGACATGTGCATGCTCCATAAGGATGCTTGTACCAGTCAGTGTAGACATTTTGACGCTGGCGGTGGAGCATGCCGAGATCTAATTGAGACTGCTTCCAATGGAAGCAAAACAAGCTTAAGCCTTTCGAGTCTACGGCACTCCGCGGAATCTCTTGTGTGCGGGAACGAACCTCGACCTTGTGACCATGGCACATTGGCATCCTCTCGCTTTCCCACGAGGACATGAGGACATGCCCTCTGACACATATAACTAGACGTTATGTACCTTTGCTCACTGCTCAGTTCTTCCAACATTCTTCAAGACCATAATGTTGCTCTCCAGCCTGATCCTCCTCACATCTACCCTCAGTGAGCATACCACCCGATTCACCGTTCCAGTCTAGTCACAGCTAACGATGATAGTCGGAGGGGCTTGGGCTACTGCCATCCCACAGACACAGGCAACCTGCGATGTGGGCTACACGGACTGCCCAAACTACGGTTGTACCAACTTGCAGGACAGCCCTTGGAACTGTGGCACGTGTGGGCACTTCTGTGGTCCCTGGCATGGCCAACACGGACTCTATTGTCAGCTGGGCAAGTGCGTCTGTATCCTTTCGGAGAATACGGTATGCGGTCAAGCCTGCTATGACCTTCAGACCGAAGTGGATAACTGCGGCTCATGCGGTCACAAGGTAAGTTGAGCACTCCGAGTGAGGCTGATACAGTGTGCCAATGACCAAAAATGCAGCAAGGGCAAGTGCGTCAGCTTTTGCTCTGACGGCCTAACCAAATGCGATAACGGGTACGGCGGAGTCAGCTGCTACAATCTTCAAACTGATAACTCCAACTGTGGCAGTTGCGGTTCGTCTGTAAGTCACCTGGTCCTCGACCACCCTTAACCTTAGTGCAACGGTTACCCCTTCACGGGGTGTGCGGGCGGCAAGTGCATCACGTGCAGCAACAGCCAGTACTTCTGCAACGGCCTATGTACCAACTCCAACAACGACAACCATAATTGCGGCGGCTGTGGAAATGTCGTGAGTGTCAGAGCTAGAGGAAACTGATACAGTGCCAAACGGGGTCGAACTGCGTCAACGGCAAGTGCCAAGACAACAGTGGCTGTGGACCGGGGCAGGCGCGCTGCGGGACCGACTGCATCAATACGAATAATGACAACCGTCACTGTGGCGCGTGCAACACCAAAGTCATTATGGCTATTCGTGACAAGCTAACGAACAGTGCGCCGTAGGCAAGAACTGTGTCAACGGCCAATGCCGCTGAGCAAGCGCTCCGTGCCACAGAGAACCCCTACTCGCCAAGTTTCAGTTGATGGACAGTCAATACTAATGTAGACACGGAAATCAGAAGTCATGCAAATTGTGAAGTCAAGCTGAGCGTGGGATCCTCTTTCTTACTATCTGTGGCACGTACATGTACATCAGCTTCAGCTGCTCTCTAGTCGCTGGGGAGGTCGATAATCATCTCAGCGTGCGATACACTCTCCTCGCCAGGCTGGTTGGCCTTGAGGACTTGGTACGCGCCGGCGCCCGCGATCCCGGCCAGTGCTCCTGTCCCAGACCTGTCGACGATACGCCAGCGCGCGTCGATCGTCCCATCAGGTTGACACGTGCCCTCATCGTGCGCGGCGAACCCTCCCGGCTTCCCAAGCACTGAGCCGGAAAAGTTCATGAACCCGGCAAACTTGGTGCGCGTTGGATCCGTTTGCGAGTGCAGGCTGCGGTCAGCGCTGCCACCCACAGACCCACATAATGTAGGACAGGCTCGCCCAGCCCTCCATTCCGCCCCCCCTGAAATGGCGTGCTGTTTCAACGACTCCGGTTGACGCGGCCTGGAACGAGGCTGGGAGCGACGCCTGCCGCTTGCTCAACGTGTAGTCTGCGCTACACGGGGTGAAGGGCGCAGTCACTGCTATCAGATGGGGAGTGGATGAGGAGAGTACCTTTTTGCCCGTTGCGCGGTGCACGCGACGTGGAGAAGGATGATGGGGACGTGGCCCAGTCGAGGCTGGTACTCATTACTGATGGAAGATGGATGGCGAGTTACCAGTAGTGGCTAGCTGATTGCGACGACGGTGACTCCCGATGACGGCGCGGTCACCCTCCTTGCCTGCCGGCCCCGCTCCATGCCCCACGGGGTATCATTTTCAATGGCGTGCCTACCTCCGGCACGCACGCCTATATATTCACCACCCACAGCAAAAGCAACAGAACACAATGTTGCTACGTTGCTATGCATCAACCACATGCGCCCAGACGCAACATGTGGGCGCCTATGTTGCTAATGCCGTAGCTTGGCTTGGTGAGTCTGTAAATTGCACATTGTGGAGGGGTTGGGTGGATATTGGAACGGACGTGGAGTGTTGTCGTGGATGGATAGTATTCACCGATAGTCGATTTGCTCGAGACTGGGAGGTGGATATAGTTCCAATGTAGCCGTAGCCGTATCGACTTGGTGACAAAGTGATATATACGTTGCAAGTATAATGTAATAGCGAACATTAATAAATAGGTTACTATATATCACGTGACTGGACGAGTCCTCGTTACTGAGGAACCATCCGTCATAGTCAAGGAACGAGCCGTTGTAGTTAACTACGACGGCTCGTTACTGACATACGAGTTGTCGTTGCTTACTACGAGGTTCGTCACTCATGAACGATGGTCGGTGAGCTAGTGGTCAACGAGTAGTTAAGATGTACGGTGGTATTCGGTACGCCACTACAAGTGGCAGCCTCACTCGAAAAGGCGCGAGCCGAGGACGGGCTGACAGGAACGCTCTGACGGGCTTACACATGGCACATTCTGTTTCTCATGCGTAGATTTGAGTTGTGTTGGTGTGGAGCAGAGATGACATGCAGATAGTCAGTGGAGTCACAAAGAAACTCTCGCACCAAAGAACCCGGTGGCAGTCGCCCCGGAAATAAGTTTAATCATCGTTCTGTTGCAAGTACACATCCCTCTGGGGACTTCACGTCCAGCTTCGTGAGTGGCGTTGACAACCACTGCGCCAAGCATTCCTGTCAATGTACCTCCGGCACATGTGGGTACAGGCATGTATTCTCCATTGCACACACAGTTGCCTCGCTCCCCGCCGTCTCGCTTACCGTCGCCCCACTTGTGAATGTGCCAGGTTTGAGTCCGTGTATGGTCTGTTATAGCTTCAAAAAGTGTCCTGAGTACAGCCCTCGCGGCTGTAACCCGACACCTTGGGAGTCACGTCGCTACCTCAGCACGGATCGCGTCCTGCGCCGTTTAGAACATTAAATCCGTAACCGGTGGTCAAGTTATCTCTAGCTCTTAATATCCTCTTCTGCCCGTCTCATCCACTCTTCCAACTGTAAGAGCTCCGTCTACAACACACTGAGCCCCGCAACCACTACATGCCCAACATGATCTTCATTCAACTCATTCTAGCGATCGTCTTCCCTCTGGCGATTGCTATTGTCATCCCGCCTGTCTGCCCCGATGGTGGGGTAGATTGCGACATAGAGGTGCGGCTGCAGATTTGCCACGACATCCAGAATAACATCTGGCACTGCGGCCAGTGCAACAGTTCATGCGTGGGCCAGGTAAGCTCGTGCACGAACGGGATGTGTATGTGCGAGTGGAACAATCAACCTGCGTGCGGCGGCTATTGGTGTCCCTTCTTTGACGAGGACCAGAACAACTGTGGCGAGTGCGACAAGAAGGTGAGAGTGGTAAAAGTGACATCTGACACCAGTGTGGAGACACCGAGACTTGTATTAATGGTCACTGTTCCGCCTGCCCAAAGTCGCACACTGCCTGCATCGGTGACAATCCCTACTTCTTTCCCTACATGTGTAAGGACCTCCAGACAGACCCAGACAATTGCGGCCAGTGCCAGTGGAGCGTGAGTTTATTCCGATGCCGAGTTGTTTCTGATGTAAGTGCGGCGGGAGCTGCGTCGATGGGAAGTGTACCTGTCCTCGTGGCCTGACCAAGTGTGGAGTGGATTTCTGGGAAGGCTGTGTGGACCTCAATTCCGACTCCAATAACTGCGGGGCCTGCCACAACATCGTGAGTGTAAGATGTTCCTCGCTCACTTGAGTGCCCGTTCCAAGAGAGAGTGTGCCGCAATGGGAAGTGTATGCCATGCGACGGCGGCCAGAAGTTTTGCTTCGGCAAATGCGTCAACATCTCGAACGATAACGATAACTGCCGTTACTGTGGCCGCCAAGTGAGTCTTGGCTTACCGCGCTGACAAAGTGCCCCGAGGGAACCAATTGCGTTGATGCCGAGTGCGTGGGTGGCCCCCGCGGATGCCCAGTCGACCAGATGAGTTGCAGCCTGGACGGTTGCATCAACCCGGCCAACGACAACCGGCACTGCGGCAACTGTGGCGAACAGTGCAAAATTGGCCAGAACTGCGTCCTTGGCAAGTGCACGTGAACGTAAACAAGATAAGACAAATATTGTGGACACGGAAGGGGACATTTCGATAGCCTATGCAAGGAGATTTCTACCATCTACACCACCCTCTCCCATTCGCAAAAAGCAACTCTGCACTCGCAATCTCTCGCGAACAGATGTCTGACCACTGACAGGATCGAACTGCCGACCTTTGCATTACTGATGCGCTCTGCGTATTAGTACAATGCTCTAACCAGCTGAGCTAAGCGGCCTAGGACGATTTTTATGGTGGCAGCCCGGCCTCGAGGCCGCGGCGCCTTCACCCATACTCTGCGGACAGGGAAACTGAAGAGACAAACAAAGCATAGAAAGCCAATGCGGTGGAAGGTAGAAGGTAGGTCTAATATTCCATGTCGGCTGCGTTTTCTGGATCTCAGTCCATTGTCAACCTTTGGCCTAAAGTGGCCGAAATAACAAGCCGATGACAAGCCAGGTGTCGAAAGGCGAAGCAAATGTCTAATTTCTACATCCTGCTTCTGGAGAGGTGGTCCCATGTCGTGCACCGCAACGGCACGGCGACGAGACTGGCAGCGAGTTGATGTCATCACCCGGGCACGTGGCGTTGTTTTCGGCAAGGAGTGACGATTGATCCATCACTTGAAAGGAGCCGCAGGCAGACTTTGCCTAACCGCCGTGTTAAGCCAAGTGCCAACCCTGTATCGCAGTAGAAGCACGAGATGCCGGGAAAACACCCCATTCTGCAAGCCTTCTTCATAAATACTAGTCAGCCATATGAGTTGGCAAAACCTCCTTCACCAACGCGGTTCTGCTCACTCTGCATTCTGCCGTCTGCCTCCACGCCTTATATCTACCCGGCCCGTAACGTCAATCACCTCTTTCTATCGGGTACCGCAGCGCACAGCCTGAATGTGGACGCGCCAACTCGAACGAAATTCACGTGACGTGGAAGGGCGTGTAGCTCAGTTGGTAGAGCGTTCCATTCGCATTATGAAAGTATCATAATACTATCCTAATGAGATTATCAATTTGGAAAGGTCTTTGGTTCGATTCCTAACCCGTCCATCAGCGTATGTTTTCTTTTTCCTCGCTTTTTGACTCCGCTCCCCCTCCCTTGGAACATGGAATTCCGAAGACGCCTCGGCGACCGGGGTATCGGTATCAGGTAGAGCTCTAGCTTTCCATCCATCCATCCATCTCCATCTCCATCTCCGAATCTTCCGTCTCCATCTCCATCTCCATCTCTCCAACCTCGAACCCTCTCGTCATCGAAATAGCAATGTCATTCGGTCGCCCAGGAGGTCTCACGGATAACTTCAAGTCGTCCCCGCCGTTGCGCGGCAGTTTCCCGCTCGACCACGATGGTGAGTTGCAATAGCAAACGCAGGACGTCTCACACCAGGCGAGTGCAAGACTTTCATGGTGTCATACATGAAGTGTCTCAAGGACAACAAGAACAACTCGGGCGCGTGCCGGCTCGAAGCGCGCGATTACCTCGGATGCCGGATGGACAACCAGCTGATGGACCGCGAGGAGTGGACCAACCTTGGCCTTGGCGACGTGACTGAGAAGGCGAATAAGAGCGCACCAAGCGAAAGTGCTAAGACGACAAGCGCAACCTCGGGGACGGGAGGCGCGGCGAGTGCATCCAACACTGGGAGCGGCGGAGGTAGCAGTGGATCCCGATGGGTCCCGAGCGATAGGATATAGTCGCGCCGAAACGCCTCGTCCGGGATCTATCCGTCATCAGATCTAGCATCGCACACAAACCACACACTACGCACCACTCATATGCATTATTGGTACTACATTTACACTAGCCCCAGGGCCACCACCACGGACGCTCCATACCCACGTCGGTTCCCGCGGTTCTCTTATCACGCTCGGCACGCATGTTCTTGTAATGGGTCTCGAGGTTGCGCAGTTCCCAGTGGAGCTCGGCCGTGTGGACGTCGCCCTGCTTCTTGTATATGATCTTATCGTTTGCCCACTTTAACGCTTTGTCCTCTTGGACCGCAGTATCAGACGCGTAGCTCAGCTTGTCGCGCAACTGTACCACCTTGCGCTCGAGTTGTTCGATCCGTTCGCGGCGTAGTCGCGCAGTGTCGAATATCGCCTCCGTTGCCGTGAACGCCGAGCGCTCCAGGGCCTGACGTTAGCTCCAAACAACCAAACGCATCTAGCTCACCGACATGTCGTCTGCGCGTTTAGCGAGCATTCGCTCACGCTTGCGCAGCTCCCAAACCACCTCGCACATCGCAACGTCGATAGCCAGGTGTGTGGGATCGCTGACGTGCCGCGTGCGATACACCCTGCGGTCCGCCTGGAACGACTGGCTCCGGCGCAGTACCTTGACGCGCACAACGCCCTCGGGGTCTTGGGCGGCCTCGACGCTCTCGGTGTCGGCGCTCTCGTCTATCCCCTTGCCAGACCCACGTCCATTCGCGACGGCCCACTCGGCGCCGTTAGGTCCCGCAATGACGTCTGCGCCGTCGCTCGCGGTACGCATCATCACCAGGGCGCCTCGTCTACCCCTTAAGTCTGGGCTCATCGTGGTCGTGTTGGACGCGACGGAGCGCACAGTGGTCGCTACGGAGCGTCTACGGGGGACAAGGTCCGGACTACGTTCCCAACCGGCGTCAGAGTCAGAGTTGTGGAAGCGCATACTCTGGTGCGGCAGGGAGGGGCTGATAGATACTGGGTTCATGGCCAGTGTACTCGACGCGGCCAGCGGAGTCGACGTCGAGGCGGACAAGTTGTTCTGTCTTTCAGGATGGTTGTCGTCGTCTGGCACGACAACTGTGGGTACGTTGCGCCGCGCGTAGCTCTGTGCGGGGGAGAGGACGTGTTTGCCGCTCTCAGAGTCGGATGTGTCGTATGGAAGTTGTCGCCTGCTGGAATGTAAGCAAGGTGGGTCAAGGTGAACAAAGGAAGTAAGAAGCAATCGCTGCTCGGCACGAAGCAGGATGTCACTGATCGCCAACTCACCCAACAACACGCAGACCACCCTTGGCACCTTTCGTGATACCCTTGATCGCCCCAGCCGCGGCACCGGCTGCAGCGCCAGCGGCACCACGAATCGTTCCAATGGCCGTCGTGCCGAGATGGAGGGATGTGTCGTCTTCGTCGTCTGCAATGGGCAGGTTGCTTCGGCGGCCGAACACTCTAAGGCGGGATTGAGCGCGACTGTCGTCGGCCTCTGCGGCGCGCCCGCTCCAGAGATCGGCGATGCGTCGTGCGCCCATAACGTCCCAGTCCTTTTCGCGCGACTTGAGAACGCCCTTGACATACGCTTCGAGGTCGGATGTGATGACATCTGGAGCGGCAGCAACGCCGACAGAAGGCACGATCATGCTGATGCCCGAGTCCTCCTCGCGGCCCGTGAAGCGAATGTGCTGCTCGCGCTTACGGGCGGGCATGCTCTCATCGTTATTCGCGCTGCCCTTGACGACAGATTGCACCCCCGACGCGACGCTCCCTACGCTTGAAAACAGGATGCGGTGGACCTTGAGTGCGTCCGACGCGTGTCCCTTGCGCTCGCCAACGTAGCACGCATTCAGCTGGCGGATGCCCTGCACGGAAAGAAACGGGGACGAAGGCTTGCCTGAATTCACGCTGGTCTGGTAATTGCGCCACGCAGACAGGAAGCGCCGTACGCTGTGGAACGGGTCCTTGGGGAGTCTCTCGACGTTAAGCGCGCCAAGCAGGTAACGCGAGCTCGTGACCGAGCTGAGGAGCACGGCGAGCGTGCGCGGGTCGATGCAACCGCCACTCGTCTCCTTCTGGTCGTCAGCGGGTCGACACAGAAACACACCTCCAGCTTTAAGCTCTCCTCCTGCTCCATGCCCATGGCTGTGCGCCAATTGGCGATGCCAGCCTTGGTCTCGTCGGAGAACCGTCCGTCGAGCTCAATCTCCTCGTGCTGCGCTCCATAGAAACCCCACAACGCCAGCCCGCCTTGGATGAGCTTGACTAGCTCGACCGTACTGAGCATGAGCGGGTCGCGCTCCAGCGACGCAGCCGTGACGACGTGTATCTCCCCGGAGCTGGGGCTGACGTCACGCGGTGACCCCTTAATACTGCGCTGGCGCGCGTGCTCGAAAGCCAGAGAATGGGAGCGCGAGTGCGTGGTGCGAATAGGCGACTGCGGTGGGGACCCGGTGCGGCTCGCCGAGCCCTGCAGCTTAGCACTACCAGGTACGGGGATGCGGTAAAGCTCGTACAACTTGCGCCTGACGGCGGCGACGGGCGCATCGTTCCCCATTGCCGCACGCCCACCGCACCCGAGCCGTCGTAACGCCGTGTTGAGCACAATGAACGGCCACGCCTCGCGTAGGTCGCCCTGGGGGATAGGCCATCTGGTGTCAGCGCACGTCTCTTGGTGCGCACATTTCCTGTCCGTGCACTGTAGGCGCCGAGACTAGTAACGTGCCGTCGTCGGTTTTGCTGGGCTTGGCACGTGACTCGGCCGCGAGCATCTGTGTCGCGGCGCGCAGCTCGTCGGTGCCAATCTCGGCACTCAGGCCGGCTGCTGGAACTAAGACATAACAGGAAATCAGGTGAGCGGCATCTAGTAGATAACTCACGATATCCGTTGGCTTTCCAGTGTACGCGGCAATGGTGAGCGACCAGTGCGAACGCGATAGATACCTTGGGTCAGCCTTGCTCAGCTTTGCGGCTTACCAGGAGCGTATGCCGTATAACGCGTAGCCGGACATCTCGACCTCGCGGTCGACGCGCAGCCGCCCAAGACGGGGCAACCAATGGACCTCGAACTCGTCGAGGGGTCGGTCGGTCGGCACGAGCAGGCCTCCGGGATGGCTGATGCCCGATGTTGGGGCTGACGCGTGTCGCCGATGTGAGATGGCGGGGGATTGGGCTGCTGTCGGGGGTGCAGATTGGATCGCGAGGGAGGTGCGATTTGTTGATGAGGTGCCAGGGTGTTGCGGAGCAAGTGCCGACGACGATGCCAGACCGGCCGAACTAGAGGTTGGTGAGAGGTGGCGGTCGCGCAGCCCGAACGTCGATATTGGGGGGACATCACGGTCTCTACGTGGAGCGAGGCCCGCGGGTGAGGCCGTCGACGTCGACGCCGGGCTGCCGAAGCGGGCGCGCACAGGCGACGTGACTGGCGTCGCCGAGGAGACCATGCGCCGAAGAGGAGATGTGTGTGATGTGGAAGTGGGGAGTGAAACGCTGAGGTTTACAGTTCAACGTGCATCACGGTATGGTTCCCCAATCGTCATACCTCAAGCGCCACTAACCGACCGACAGATTAGGTTCCGCACTTGCCACCCAAACCTCAACAACATCATGTCCAACGATGTGTCGACAACATAGAATTACATCATGTACAGGGGTATGCAGTGGGTCTATGGGGTCATCTAAGATCATGAAATAATGAGTGCGAGGGAGCTCAATTTGAAGCGCATGGGGCAGGGGAGGCGGGTGTGTAAGTACTGCGAATAAGAGCTCAGCGCTCGCCAAGGGAGCGGCGGAGATCGGCCCAGAGACGCTGGACAGCTGGATCGTCGAGCTCTGTGAAACGGATGAGCTGGTCGTCGCGCTGCCGTCCGATCTGCGGTGACGCTGGGGCAGTTAGCACGTGTGTGCTAGCCGGGGCGGCGCCACGGCGGGTGTCAGGCTCGTCGAACAGAGTGTGTCGCGTCGATGTCTGTCTGGCTCTCTGGGCCGTGAGGGATAAGAAGGTCTGCAGCGAGTGGTGGTACATCGACCAGACTTGCTTGTTGACGGCTTCGCTCTCCTTGCATGCCTCGAGCGACGGACTCTTGAAACTCGCCTTGAGCTCATGCAAGAGGTTGGCGACATGGTCGACGTGGGGCTTCCACTGTGCCAGCTTGCCGTGGGGATGCCATTCGCGCGTCTTGGGGTCGACCATGGCTGAAATCAGTAACTCTGCGGAAAGATGCGGAGATTGGGTGGGATGGGGTTGAACGGCCGATGAGCCGACGCACGGTGCGCGATCCCCAGATTGGGGTCACACCATGCGGCGTCGGTCGAGTTGATCACCGGGTCAAAAGTCACCGGACTCGGTGCCAAAGCACTGTCTCGGAATTAAATCCCTCAGTGGTGCAGAGGATTCGGGTTCCGACCGCCGGACAGTACCGATCAAGTGGTCCTAGCGGTGTGTAAGGATAGGACCGTGCGCTCGCACCGCAATTCATCCAGATTGAGGCTGGTGGTGGCCTCAGGATGGGACCTTGGGACGAGCAGGGGGCGCATGGGCACTGTCAAGGGTCCTTTACTACTCACGGTGGAACACGTCGCTTTCAAAGAAGACTTGTGGGCGCACTCGGGGGTATTGGCGCGGGAATACGAGTGCGAAGCGTAGGATGGCGCCGGCGTAAGGACCTGGTGTGAGTAATCTCGTCCGATACGCCAAGCAGATGATCAAGGTCCTTTGATCCTAATGGGCCCAAGCTAGCTTTCGTAACGTTTGCAACTTCAAAGCCAGCCAAGTCGTGCATGGGCCAACGGGGAGGTCCAGCCCGCTGAACCCACAACTCGTCCAATGCTCGCCGGATCGGCAGATCAGCAGCTCGCTCGTACTCACCACGGTGTACGAAGAAGACGCCAGCCCAGCGACTGAGACTTTCAACGGTCGGCACGACGTAGATCCCAGTCGGACAGTTGCCAGGTGCGCGGAGTGATGCGCTGTTGTCAGCTCGGGCCAAAGGATGACGCACAACTCGATGGCGAGCTGGGAAGCCAGGATGGGCCCGATGTCGGGGGCCGCGTCGCGCTCGCGTGAGGCTGGCGGGACGGGCATGGTAGAGGACAGAGGGCGAGGGCGGGAGCGGGAGGAGTGATGTACGGCCTTGATGGATTTGTTAGTAGATTGAGAGATGGGTCGCGTGGCGAAAGGAACAGTTGAAACATTAGCCCCTTACGGTGGGTTTGCATAAGTTGGGTGGCAAACTTCAATAATGGTTCAAAATTACAAAACAAGTTGGTTTTCATGTTATCATGAACGGTGATCATATTGATAGTTTGAAAGCCGGTTCCACTTGTTCCTCTTTTCTCGATTGCGATCGGATCGTCACGTCGCGTACTCTCGTCATTCGTGTCCAAGTCGTGGGAGCATTTCATCCTCGTCCATGCCAACCTCCCCGCTCGTGGGAACAACCTTTGCGAATGCAACAGTATGACGCAAACGTACGTAGAGCGGTATCTCGGCGAAGTCCGCCCATACTCATACGCATACGACCACGGTATGCGGTAAGCGCCGCGTGGGAAACAACAACTTCGTGTGATTCACGTAGTCAAAGCCTATTGTAGTGAAGAGAAGTAGTATGCCGTTAAACGCGGGTATGCGGGTAGACGAGGTATAAACTAGATGCCCGGGTCGATCAACCTGACAGCTGATAAATCAATAGATCGTCACGTCGGCATGCATACAAGGCCAATGACACATGCACACAGGGGAGACAACGTCACAAACGTTACACCTTGATTTTGACGCGACTGTCTTACTGTCTCACAGAGTGACTTATGCCCAGATATTCTTGATTCGAGGCAAGGCTGACGTGTTCTACTAAGCGCTCCCAAAGGACAATGAAGTGGTTATATTGCACTTTCACCGCTCGGCGGATGATGACCCGGGTAGCTTACCTATGCTTCAGGCTTTGAGCTTAGGGCTTCGGGCTCGTTTCGGGGTTCGGCCTCACACCTGTTCCTGCTTGGCCCACCCCCCACGCATCAAGTTTACCGACCCGGTCGGGGATCGGGACTGGGGACAAACTAGTGCGTGAGATGTATTTTCCACATGTAGAAGGTAGAAGGCCTAGATTGTGAGTGGCGGTATGCGATGTGTGTCATGTCATGTCAATGGCGTGGTTACGCAGTGCGTTTCAGTCACTTGGCCCTGGACTTGTGGGATGCAGAGTGGGGGAGTTTACCAATGCCAAGATTGACTCGGCGGCCGTGTCGTCAACGTGTAAATGGCAGCTTGAAAGGAGAATTCGAGTGTGACGGTGAGGGCGCCGTCTGGCCATCCGGCGCAACCTGGTTGCGGCGACATTACGTTCACGCTGACGCGGTCACACTTGTCGTGACCATCTCTCCCGCCATGTCGACTAGTGAAACCATGTGGCGGTGCCCGATGACAAACATCCCTAGCACGCGTGGTTGCTGCACTCAGGAGTTGACGCCTGACGCGATTGGCCGAGGCCCTGATCGTGGCTGTACCGCACGCGTTCAACAACATGGACGCGGGCGCCGATCGCGCCGACACGTCAATAGTCCGGTTATGCTAACTCGGTTTACCCGAAACGGTGACGGACCGACAATAACAGCTGCGTTGCTCGCCGTCCCGGGCCAACTGTAGCCGATTCATTGCGAATGTGCGAGTGAACGTGAAACGATAGCCAAGATAGATGGGTAGACGGTATTTACACAGGGCCCTCCAAAAGTCGGCCCGATTTCAAGCGCAGGGTCGGGATGTGACGCGTCTATGCTAGTCGGCCCGAATACCTAATACTTGTGGCCGACCAACGACCAACGACCAACGACCGTGGCGTGGGAGTCAGCCGGTACGTAACGCCATGGCTGTGGTCAGGATGATTGTGGGATGAATCGAACCTGCATCCCGAAGGTTAATAGTCAGTGGCGTGGGAGTTGCTGTTCCTCGTTGCATAAAGTGTGGCGCTCCGTTAATGGAATGTGGGGATGTGGGGAAATGTAGCAAAGTGAGATGCAGTGCAAAGCGCCCAACGGTAGCGCCACAATGTGGCGGTGGAGATCTGATTTCCAGCTGGCCAGATCATGATGGTCTAACGATCTGATGGGCGGAACGGGTCCGCCACACGCACAGGAAGCAAGCTACCATGGGCGGAACGGGTCCGCCACACGCACATGAAGCAAGCCGCCATGGGCGGAACGGGTCCGCCACACGCACATGAAGCAAGCCGCCACATCCGCCACATTCCCCACCGCGTGTAATGTTGGTAATCGGATATGGCTATTAGTGCTTTCGGGGACAGGCAGCCACTGTCCCGGATGTTACCGACATGGCGTAAATCCGTTGGCGAGGTTGGTTGAAACTAAACGAGCTTGACGGTCACAAGTGATCTGGGTGGGACATTCCGTGGATTAAGCGAACCATCGGGCGTCGGGCAACTCGCAGTATATCAGCATGTGATGGACTACAGGCGAGGAACTGATGGAGAGGCAGCATGTGACGGATTTGTAAGTGGAAAGAGAAGGAGGAGTGGAATAGACTGCGCTGAGAACAAACTGCGCCTAGGCCTGGTGTACCGCCGTGCCGCAGAACAGCCGAGTCCACCAGCGCGCGGGCGCATGCCGCCAAACTCTCACCCACACCGCCATTCACATGGTCAGCTGCAATTCGACTACTCTAGCTGTATGATGCAACTGCCGACCGCCACTAAATCCAGAGCATTCCATGGTCCAAAGTCCATGGTCAAGGGTCAGCTGCATCCGATGATGGCTTAGATTCCAGAGTTAGGGTCCGAGTCAGCTGTCCACATAGATTCCATTCGGTCTTGATAGCTTGGTCTTGGGCTTTGGGACTTGGATCTTGAATCTTATCTTGAATCTTGGATCTTGGAGTCTGGGCTCCCTGTGCCTACGCCAGTGATGCCATCTGGACTAGCGGTCAGCACGCGGCCATGAGCATTTCAGTCCTTCCAGACCAGATGAATTTGCGGTTCATTACTCGTTACCATATGCATCTAGTCTCTACCGTAGTCTCTCTGTTATCAGCTGACCTCCACTCCAGTCAAAGGCACTTACCAATACATTGTTAGTCTACCTCCACCTACCGCTAAACCGCGGACAGAAGCAGCTGACCTCTGCCAAGAAAAGCCGGGCCATACTCTCATCCTCACCTTGGATCGTTCGCTGGTGACGGCCCTATTACGAGCTTAAGTTGTTTCTTGTTGACGACCGAATTACAAAGACGTTATTCCCCAGTCTTTGGATATTTGACATAGACTTGGCGTCGTCAGTTGCGTTACACCATTGGCACGACATGCGCCAAGCCAAGCCAAGCATTTGGTCATTTGGCACGGGGAATGGGCAAAGGCCAGGTACACAAGATGGCCGTCTGCAGGAACGGTTTGGTTCCTAGCTCATTCTCCATGGTCTTGTACGGAAGCTAAGAGGCCCCGAGATCGTAACTAGCGCGGGAGGAGCTACCATAGCTCTGGGAACAGTATAGTTTGGGGATTGCGCTTCTCCAAGCCGAGAGCCGTGTCAATGATACAACAAAGTGGGCAAGCGAAGCGCAAGTGAAGAGCAACTTGCCCGACTAACAGGAGCGTTTCGTTTCGATTGCAGTCTCGCCTCGCATTCCCACATTGGTTAGATCGGCGATGTCTCAGTTGGGGCCGGGTGATCTTGCTCTCCCTGGAACTCGGTTGGGAACCAAACAACAACGTTGCACTTTGTGCTTGGTGATGGATGAAATTGCGTTACTGGTGCATCAAGCATTGAATCGATCATATACTAGAGACAATTAGGCCACCAACGCAAACCATCATCACAGGCTAGAGACCGGGAGGCCGGGTGATGGCCCCAGGTGATGAAACATGGTCATTTCGAGAACATGAATTCCCATCATTCCCATCATTCCCATCATTCCCATCATTCTCATCATTCCCATCATGTCTCACCTCGGACACTCGACAAGCCGGCACACGCGCCGTCTGTGAAACAAAATGAAGCGGCATTGGCCGCACCCCTCTCTCACCCGCGTTGGGCCGTTATCAATTTCGGGCCTTGTCTCTCGGGTCTCACGGCGTAAGTGTTTAGTGTTACCGGCCCCTGGATGTGTGATGGGATGGGAAGACTATGCACCATTCCACAGTGACTTGGGTTTGCATATCATTGTGGTCGGCGCGACGCGCCGGATGCGCGCGTGTACGCTCGGATCTCGGGCATCGAGCCCCAGTCGCCGCGCCACGTCGGGTTTGTTACAGGTATGCCCTAAAGAGAAAAAGGAAGAACTACGCGTCCGGTAGGCGAAAATAGTCCGGCCCGAACACTTACACTTTGACAGGGCTCAGTTGGCCGCGGCGGAGATACTATATGGCAACATTGCAGAATGTGCCAAGATTATCGGCCCATAATTTGAGGTGACACCATACGGATATTGTATGGACAGTCCACCAAAAAGTGAAGATGAACAGATTTACAAGGACCCCAAAGCCGGCCCACGCGGATATACCAAGTAAACGTTTGAAGGGATGCGTCATAGGGCTAATGCGTCATTCCATTTTCACGTGGGGCAGATTTATACAACTGTGACTCGACCTATACTTGCATAGGGACAGTGCATTGATCATCTCCGACTCGGGCTTGATTTGGATATGGGGCAGGGAAGAATAGACATGCTGTAGAGCTGTTGATCTGCGTGTAAAGTATGTTCGGTGACGGCCGATTTGTAAGGAGGACCGACCTGTAGACCGAAGCAGGAACCCAGCCAACATGCGTCCATCACGCAATGCTCTCAGAAGCCCATTTCCCCCCAGAACCAAGCCAGAAGCCTCCTTGCCACGCCACTGCCACTCATACCAGCCTCAAGGTTCAGTGGCTCCGCCCATTCCACTAACGCACATGCACTGGCCCCCCTTTCCATGCCTTTGTTCCTGCCAATGTACCTTCGTCCTCGTATGTCCCAGGCTTTGGGGACCTTCGTCATTCCTCATCGATGGACGGGCACCTCGGTCACCCTTGCATACCGTGCACATGCCGCATTTCGCACTTTTTTACTTTAGCCCTGGGCGCTCAATTATGCCGTTTCTGTTGGGGAGAACGTATGGTTCATGGCTCCACCCTCAACTTTCGTAGTCCTCGCTCCTTGCTCCTTACTCCTCGCTCCCTACCTCAAGCCTGAACCCAGCCACTCTTTCGGGGTGGACGGGACGAGAAGCAATTGTCTCTTTGCTAAACCTTGCATTGGTTAGCCCCTCACCCCTCACCTCGTCATGTTTAGCATGTCGCGCCACGCGTATGTGTGTGATGCTCCACAGGGGTACAGGGGAGACACCCCAATACCCAACTAACTTCTGGCCCGCCCTTGGAATGTTTCGCATCAACTCCTGGCACACGGCCATGGCCGCTTTGACCGCTGGCCATCGTTTACCGCGCCGGTCGTCCGATGCAAAGAGAAATCACAAGAGCAAGCAAGACTGGGCCAACATCAGCTAGATGGGAGAGGGTTGCAAAGTGTTCATGTCATTATCGAGTGTGTCATGAATTCCACTATGTATTGCGATGCTGGAGATATTGTAGTATGGAGATGAAAAGAGACCATGGAAGACATGGACATGATATACAACTGTACAGAGTGAGGCGGGAATATGCTCAAGAATGGGTATCCGGATTAAGGGCGTCGCAGTTACCAGACTCCGACGCTCAAGGGTTGCCCTCCAGCTTGCATAACCGCCCTGACGTTGGAAGCAAACCCGTGCTCAAAGTCAGAGACCGACTTGGACGAGTGGGTGCGCATGGACGATGGCCGCTTGGGTTTGGAAACCATCGCGACGGGTGATGGCGTCTTGCAGTCCTCAGACGCTGGCGACGACGCCAGGGACGAAGATGCCGACGCTAGCGCTGGGGGCTGAGGCGAGACGTTGAGGTAAGGGTTGCGGGTCGACGAGGCTGGGGACGGAAAAGCCGCGTGCGAGCGCTTGTACGAGGGCGTAGGCACGGGGCGGATTGGCCGAGCACCGATCCCGTTGGGCGTAGCCTCCGGAGAGGGGTACGCAGCAGCAGCAACCGAGTGAGGAATGGACGCCATGCTGCTAACAGGCTCTGGGATGTTCGCCAACACGCGCATGGCAGGTCGTGCCCCGTGATCCGCACGGACCAATGCCTCAAACTCGGCCACGTCCTCGCCGGATACGTTGAGGTTCCACTCAAGGTAACCGCACATCTCGCGCTCCATTTGGTTGATCTCCTTGAGCTGGAACATTTTTTGCCCAACGATGCACCAGGACTGGTTCGAGTACGTGTCGTCGCAGATCACCTTGGAGGCGATCATAAAGGCCGAGATGAAGAGGCGGTGCCCAGATGACCCGCGTGCGGCAGGGAAGCGAGTCTTGAGGCGCTGCAACAATAGGAGTGCCGCAAAAGTGACGACGGATGGGAGTCGTGTGCGGTGGAGGGCGTAGGCGACAAAGTGTGCCAAGGATGGGGTGGGCGCACCAGCGTGGGTAGCGGCGGGGATGTTGGGGCACTGGAACAGCGAGCTGATCTGGGAAGTGTCAGCGCATGACGATCAAGGGTGGTGTGGTTCGCTTGCACATCAAGGGAAAGAGGGAGGAACTTACAAAGCGCGCACACAACAGGGCGGTCTCCTCGTGCCCGTAGAAGGGGTCGACAGGTCGGGGCCGGGAGGACGGCGCAGACGACGAGGCAGAGGCTTTTGCCACCTTGCGCGACGATGCGGGGGAAGGGGGATTTGGGCGAGCGGCGGGGACCGCAGTAGACGTTGAGGCCGACATGGTAGACTTGTGCCTGGGGGGTTGAACGGATACTTGGGGTACTTGGGTGCGACGCAAAGCGAACTGTAAAAGTGTCAGCGCGACTGGTTCCGGAGGAGACAAGGTAAGGAGTGAGGGGTAAAACGAACAACCATTTTAGGTGGTGGTGATGGTGGGTGAGGTGGTGGTGGGGAGAGAGAGGGGTATGAGAGTGTTTTATGAATGTGTTATGGGATTGTACATTGGAAAGAGAGTGGGTTGGGGTTGGGAAGAAGGTGGGACGCAAGAAGGGCGACAGTGTGTTTAATAGGTGCAAGCGCAGTGGTGAGTCGAGGTCAACGTGAGAGAGACGACGTGTTGAACAGATCGTCTCCTTGTTGATTGACTACGATGTATAAAGCGGAGCAAAGACACAAAGTGATAGAAGAGATGGCGGACAAGGGAGTGAGGAGATGAAGAAGGCGACAAGAGGGAAGAGAAGAGACAAGGGGATGGCGTGGTCCCAAGGTTTAAAGAGGAGGATGGGTGAAGAGGGGAGTTGGGGAGGGAATGGCGTCGTGGTGGAATGCAATGCAAAGGCCCCCCCCCCCAGTGACAGGTGGCACAAAGCGCACAGTCACTTGGCACCCACCTCGCACCTCCCCTTGGCACCACCCCGCCATTGTCTGGCCCCATAAACTACCCCGCGAGTATGAGACGGGGCCATGGTCTTTTCAAGTGCGAGAGAGGATTGTGCAAATTGTGCACAGACCTCACGTCGTGGGAACCCATAACGACGCGCGGACCACCACCTTCCTCCTTCACCCCCTCTAGACCCTCAAACGCTCTCTCATTCCCTTCTTGGCTTCTCTCTCTCACCGTCTCACACACACACACACACACACAGCCATCACCTGGATCACCTCATGTGTATCCGAGTATCCGTGAAACTTGGCACACAGGATGTACACAGATGTATACACACCGCCACACCGTAGACACAATCACACCAACGAATCCAAGAAAGGAAAGGAAGGGGGACAAGATTATGGCAATGACCACTGGTACTCACTCTGTGAAGAGCCAAGACGATAAATGCAATCAAGGTCGGAGAGAGGAACGACGTTGAGAATTGTGGGAATGGAGGTTTGATCTTTGGATCCCAGTAGCTTGCTTGCTTATGGGGGTAATTGAGATTGCGACGTGCAGGACCTGATAGTCGGTGCCTTTGCAACGGGTTTACGCTTTTGATGGGATGGATATGAATGAAGCGTTTGGGGCCAGAGGGTTGGTAACGCGTGGGATGACGATTAGGTCGTATGTACGGGTGATGCGTTTGGTGGATTAAAGTGGAGCGAGGCGGGCGACTGGTGTGGAGTGGGAGTGGAGCGGGCGGGTGGAGCTGGTTGACGGGTGGCCTAGGCTCAAGTGGTGGTTGCCGCTTCTAGTTCGGACCGCTATCCGGGTGAACGGATCACGTCGGGGTTGGGCCGTGTTGGGTTGGGTGGGGGAAGGGGATGGGATGGGATGGGATGGGATGGGATGGGATGGGATGAGAGACTTGGACGATGTGTCGAGTGTCTGTCGTGTGCGCGCAATATGGTGATGAGGTCCAAGAAGGTATCAAGAACCAAAGTGTGTTGGGCGTAGGTGTGTATATGCGCGTGCGCGTGTGCGAGACTGACAAGGTGTTGTGGTAGGGTGAGATGTCTAACGGAACGCGGAATTGTTCAGGAGGGGGTTTATTGAAAGAGCCGACGTGAGAGATATTTAAGGAAGGTCGGTTGTCGACCAGTTAGTATCGACTGGGTTTGCGTACCAGTGTTCTGAAGAGTCAAGACTCTGATGGAGGTGGTTGAGCGGCGGATGGACGGAGTACCCCGGTTCTCTCAGGTGTGTGAGGAGAGGAAGTTGATTTGCGGGTGTGTACGGCCGGGAATGATTGGGATGTATAACTGAGAACGGCGACATTTCTGGTCAGCGGCGAGCGGCCAACGCGGGCAAGGGATATCAAGGGCAACCAGCCGAAGCAAAGAGGTCAGTGCATAATCCATGAGCCAGTATGCTGGTGCGTCAGTCAAAACCAGCCAGTGCAGTGCGTATGCCCATTTGACCCCTCAAGTTGACGCATTGGGGCCAAAGGGTACAAACCTCTTGTCTATTGCCTCTTTCCAATTTCTTCATTACCATATTCAGGGTTTTGTACAAAGTGATGAACCATGCAACCATGGGCTCCGTTGCTCTGATCTAAAGTGAGAGAAAGGGGGTTAAAGGGTCATTGCTCAAAAAAGGAGTGTTAACCGTCTAACTCCCATTAATATTTCAATCACTCTGTAGCTCTGTAGGCTGGTTAAACTTGGCGTTCTACATCCCCTGATTATATCCTAAGACCCTGATCATTCTTACTTTGACCCTCAATCAGGGAGTGCCTTCATATATTCCCCTCTATGAACCAAAACTCCTTCTCCTATGACCCTTCCTTCTTCTTACTTCGCTTGGATGACCCTACTGACTGCTTAAACCCTGAACCCCTTAACTCCTCCTCCCCCACGGCCAAACTTTACTCCCAACTATCGGCTTTTGATTTGAATCGCTCCGGCCCGATACCTTCCTTCCCGCAGTTGTCTCTCCGGGAATCTGCCTCTGAAGCCAAACCCCCCGCCCCCCCGCCCCCTGCCTCTCTCATGGTCAAACTTTCTACGGCCGAGGCAGCAGAGCAAATAGAGCAGATCGCGTACGTACTTCACAGATCTCTGAACGTCGTAACCCTGTACCTTTTTGTAATTTTACCTTGCCTTGGCTATCCTCCCCATATCATCGGAACACCCTCTACCTCTACTCTTAGCCCGCCCCGGTGACTAACACCCTACTCTCTCTCTCTCTCAAACCAGTCACCGGTCACCCATTTATCCCATCACATTCTCACCATTTACGACGCCCTGTACCCACATGTACACTATGCCAACTGTTGGGCCGGTGTTCCGGGCTTCTGCACATTGAGCGCTAAGTGATTCAATCACATCACCATCCGTTGTCTACTCCCTACATCGGGACCCATTATCCGGTTTATGAGACTATGTCAGACGGATGTAGCTGACGTGCGACAAACCTACCCCAGATTTCCGTCAACCCAACTAAGATCTCACACATGGGCATCTGATTACGACATCCCAAGACTAATCTATGACTGCCACGTATGAGCTTGCGTATGCAAGCCGGGAGCAAGATGAGGCGTTCTCGTCGCAAACCTCTCCTTTCCCATACTTGACGCCACCGACGGCGTTCGGATTCATAATCGACAGTTGAGTTGTGTGCCACATTCGATCTCGTCAGACGCCTCGCGTTGCGTTGGACATCCAGCAGAGATGTAATGATAATCGGATGCGCAGCAAGCCGGGGCCACGGGCCGAGACTGAGCGAGGCTGTGTGGGAGTGTGCGGAGCGCTGTGACCGCCCTTCGGCCATGTCTGACCATCCCATCACCTAAGCCCCGTGTCCCGTCACGTCTCAACACGTCTCAGCAGCAAAGGGAGTCCAAGTTCCTGGAACGCGCACGCTGGTCCTCGATTCTCGAGCAACTTGCTTGTCAGCAAGATCAAGCTTGGACCCACACTCCACCGCTGACTCGGCGTGTCATGTCCGACCGACGCCGTCTCGGCGCAAGACCCCCTGGCACGCCCAGGCTTTCTTCATCTTCTGGGCATGCACATTCCAAGCTGGATCGTCACTATAGCAAGCCCTAGTGCATCATTGTTGTGTTGTCAGCATGGTCCTCTAATCGGCCCGGGTTGCTGTATATGTTGGCTACATTCCATTAGACAACGACGCCACCCTGCTGAAACGAACGCTTTGGCCATGGGAATCCTCGCCTCAATAGCCTCTTCAGCCTCTTCAACCCTTCGCCCCTCCTTTGGGGGTCACTGTAAACCATCCATCCTGAACCGTTACTGTTGAAGAAACAGAGGACGTGCTGGCGGCCGTTTGCCCTCTAACCCCTTGCCCACTGCCCACTACCATTCAGGCGCCGGCACTGGTCGCCGGTTCCAAGCAGTTCAACCCTCTTAACCCTCTACATCCTACAACAGCTACGTACACCCTGATTGCGCGTTGGTCCGAAAAACGAAAATGGTCCAAAATACAGGGCCTCGGTGGAAGAGTGTGGCTCGGTGGCGTTGGCTCGCTTGCCTCTCACTGTGCAGTTACAAGGCTTCTTCGGCCATCCATTCTGGCAGCCACCAGGGTGGTAGAGGCGTTTGGTATGATCATCGGAGCGCCGCTCATCCCATTTGCTACAAGGTTCAAATTTAACTACAGTACTACAGTACATGGACAGATCAGATTCCGGGCATTCCCGTGAGCCGTATGCGCCACTGATCTCGGACACTATTGTCACATCTGTAACCGACAAGCCGGACATGCGGCGTCGAGTCATCTAAACCGTTCTTTCTCCCCAACATGCCTTGGCTGGAAAGCTACTCCACTGACAAAATCGTCTTTTGGCGCCTGTTCCTCAACCACAAAGTCGGTTCCATTCCGTGACTCGTGACTCGTGTCCCGTGACGCGATGCCAAATGAATGTTGCATCTATCCCGAACAACCAGCCGCTGACTGTCATTGTCACCGTTGTACAAGGCTTGGCGCCCAGCTGCCACAAAAACCACCAATATGGGACCATAGGACCATGGGACCAAAGGGTACACCCTGTGTTCCTATGATGCACGTGTACCTCGCACCATGAGTTGAGTAGTAGGAAAAAAAAATCAAGCAATAAAGTAGAGTTTGGTTGATCACTCCTTTGATCCTCAGTTACCCTGAAATGGTCCCCCAAAACAAGCTTTACTCCTTACCGTACTAGTAAGTATTTGACCCTGAACCCCCTGAGTTTTGTGCGAAATGCCGGAGGAGGATGGAATACCGAAATGACCGATATCGGTACATTCGGGTCAACGTCGGGTCTTCCGATCAGGGTTACTCAGGGTGTAATATTTCTTTTCAAGCGATCAAGCATGCACCATCAGTAATCCATTAACAATCCTATTAAACTCAATGAAACTATTATTCTGACTAGTCGGAACGTTGTTCGGGAATCGGGTCTTCCGATCGTCTCTTGACGTCAAGGCCGAACACGCTCGTAAAAGGTTACACGGCTAAATCCACACATACCCCACATTTTTTGTAAGCTTGTGCAAAATCCTAAGCCCCTTGGCGGGACAGCCTGTGTGGTGACCGGATAGCACAAGTTGGTTGTTCTCAGCTCTTGTTCAATTGTGCGTGCATGGGTTTCCATGGTTCAGCCAGATTGTCATAATATGTAGGGCCTGTAATATAATGTCTCGGCGAGCCACCACGCGTATGTGCGGCGCGTTGTACCGGTACAAAGTTGCCGACATCCCTTGTCTCTCAGTCTCACAGTCACAAGTAAATCGTGGTCTAATTACTGCGCACCGAGGTCCCTACTTACCGCCTACCACGTTGGTACATTCGGCGGACCCGACACCGTTCCAGCCACTATCCCATTCCGCAAGTACAGGCATGTGAGACGGCGATAGCAGCGCTACAATCCTCCGTACTTCCGTCGCGTGCATCACAACCTCACTCGACTTGAGCAGCAGTCTCCCCACCGTTTTCTGAGCCCTTCCACCCCTTCCAATTCCCGGACCCCTTTACCTACTCCTAGACCTTGGAAGTAAATGTCGTCAACACCCTGGCCAAGCAATCCCCTCGCACCTTTTGGCACCTTCGCACCGCTTACTTCCCTGCTACTCGGTCCCTGTTCCATATTTCCGACACGGGGCTTGTGCGGCCGCGTGCGGAATCGCATTCACACTCGCACTCTCGCGAACAGTGCCCGTGTGAAACTGCACGAGCCCATGAGTGTGAGCGTCGGATCAAAGTCGGCATGAGCGTTCCAGTTCCATCCATTAGATTGATTCCTTGATAGCCAAGACATTTGCCGCGGCCGTACTGCGGTGGCGAATGGACATGTGTTCTGGGGTTCTGGGGTTATGGACGTGGCGGCATTAACTCTGATGAATTCAGTTCCACGACGCGCCACATCACTGAGGTCATGCATATGCGCGACATGAGTCATGATTCTTTGGATGTTTCGCCGACATGACGCGACGCTAAAAAAACTCGCCTAACTTTTTCTCCGGATCCCAGACACCAGGTAGAGGCACCTCCCGGAATCTTACCACTTCCTTGGATACGTTGGTACTGCCTTGTTGGTTCTTGGTTCTTGGTGTCGATTTGTCAGCATTCATCTCTTGTCTGTGCACCAGTTGGCGAGATTCACGAGCACCGCGTCTCGCTTGTCTTATTCTTACCTAACTGAAGCGAGCTCCGATGCGCGCACAGACCCACATGTCGAGATATCCAGATCTCGCAAGCAGGCACGTTCCCGGTCAATGCCGATACATTGTAGGGTCTTGCATAGCCTGCGGTCCCGGCGCACGATCCATGCACTAGTACGTGAGTCCAGACATTTCCTTATCGAAAGGAAATGAACTGTCTGACCATGACACGGGCCTCCAAGTCCAGAGTCTTGGCACCGGCTCGCCACATCGGATCAGAATGACGCACAGCACTGGAACAGATAGAGTTGATCCAGTGGCTTATTCCCGTGGCGTACTGAACAGGGAGTGATACTGTATCGATCATGGCCTTGTCTACGATGTCTACGATCGAAGGATGCGGATGTACAGTGCCAACATCTCGGCGTATGACGATCTGGGAAACAGTATTGGTGCCTGTAAATCTTCAAGTTTCAGGTCGTGTTCCTGTGCCTGCTGATCCCTTTCCCACCCCCCTTCGGCGCCCGTCCTGAAACTGTACAGTGGCTAATGGCTGTGGCTGTGGCTGCTTTGGATTTGGATTTGGATTTGGATTTGGATATGGATTTGGATTTGGATTTGGATTCGATTCACTCTGGCTCAACTGTGGCGCTGGTTCCACGATGCCGGTCCCCGATCCCCATGTATGTACGACGTACACCTGACACGGGTCGTCTTGTCTTGTCGTCATCTTCCATCTCTGACCTTCGAGCTTGGCATATGAATTCGCGCCACGACACTTTGACCAGCGCTTGAAGCTGTATACTCTAAGCTGAGTTAGGAGGCGTCCAGGCTGGTGATGGGCCACTCATCGGGGACGTGATCGGCTCCCCCACCCGATCTAAACTCCTCACATCCTAGCCCAAATCCCTCCAAGCCTAGAGCGGCCAACTTGCCCGCATCCCTGATATATGATCATGACTTTGAATCTAGGTGTACAGGATGCGATTTAACTGATTGAGTTGAGTCTGCAACGCAGAGAGCAGAGATGCAGCGAGGCATTGCCACCCTGCTCAACAAGAACTGAATCTGGTACCTCTCTCACATGGGCCGCGTGCTCAGTTCTGACGACTGCGGAAACCTTGATGTAGGATCGCGACCCCCAAACGCATCCAAACGGACCCGAGGATTACACCCCTCGTTGAGTGCTCAGCAACACGATTTTTGGCATCCACTTTCAAACACCGTAAAGGAGGGCTGAACGGCGTATTCACGAGCGGTGGGGTTCGACACCCTCAAACGGACCAGCTCGCCTTCACCCCACACCCTTCTTTCTTCACCCTTCACACTTCACACGGGGCTGCGGCCTCGTATGCACATCCATGCACAACTACTGACCACTCGGTACTTGTCTTGGTGCATGTGAATCCTCACTCCGCATTCCTGGGGCAGTGGAAATTCCGACGTCTCCCGTTTTTGGCCCACTGCCCACCATACCGACATCTCAATCTTGGCCGCATCACCTCAAAATGTGGGGTCAAGGGTTGACCCCAGATCCAGATTGTGACGGAACTCCCTCAAAACACAAACCAGCGTCTCATGCCATCCATCACCTGGAGAGCAAGTCAGACGATCACACCACTCGATGTACATCTTCCCACGGCGACGCATGCTTGGATTATAGGACTATGGGTCGGGCTCGCGAAACAGGAACGACAGGAACCCGCACGGGACTGAGCCAGCTCCGCACCAGGAACTCCGTACAATTCCGGCCCCTCCACACTACCAGCTCCACACTCCCAGCTCCACACTCCCAGCTCCACACTCCCAGCTCCACAACCCCACTTCTGCAGGTTGTTCTCGTTTGTCATCTCGGCGTTGTGAATTGTGAAATGTCATACAGTGCATGTGTACACGTCTCATGCCTGGGGCGTTAGTCGTCAGTCCTTTGTTATTTTTGGTCCAGTTGCCGAGGATATCGCCAGGATGTCCCCCTGAAAAATGTGTCCGGTCCAAATCCAAATCGAGACAAACCGAGACTAGTCTTTACAAAATGCAAACTCGGAGCGATCGGAGCTCAGGTGACGGGCGCAGCAAACTAATACAAACAACCGGGGAAAGGCACTGTCGCGCACCCATGTGATACGCCGGTGGGCGGGGGCGGGGGTGGGGACAAACTCCTGACGTCATTGGTTGGGACACGGGACACTTGTCAGCTGTTGGGGCGGCCAACATTTGGGCAGGTCAGTCACTGCCGACTACCCCACAAATCCCTCAGGTAAATTACCAGGTACGAACGGAAGTACCACACCAAACACGCACAAAACCTCGTCCCCATACGTTAACTGTGACAGCAAAGATCTGATGCGCCCCGAGTCATCGGGTCGGAAGATGAACGCTGGCATGTGGGCCATACGTAGCCTATAGCCTACTAGCGTTTTGGCAAACACCGGATCACCGGCCCGACCTCTGGAAAAACATAAATAAGTTTCGGAAATGGTTCTAACCACCGCTTTAAGCGCTCGGTCAATTCCCCTATCAGAAGGCCGGCAAGCTAAGCTAGGTTAGGCGACCCGTGTACCTTTTCTTCCGGGCTCTGGGGCGTGCCTGTAAACTTACCTCCCAAGCTTGAACTGAACATGTGCTGAATTTACCATACCAAGGCGCCTCTGCGTCATAGCTCATCGCCACACTTGCTGCTTCCGACTGTCCGACTGTCCCAATCTCCCACTCCACACGGAATGTCTCGGGCTCCGCACCCTTTTTGCCGCCCGATAATAACTTGCAATCTGGCGAGACAAGCCGAGCATGATCGGCTCCGCCGGTCTGAACAATAGGCGGCGGCGGCGTACGGCGTGCGCAGACGCCGCGAAACCGAGATCGAGAACCCTAGCCCCGTTTTCTCACCAGGGTCTGGCTTGAGTTTTGATCAAGTTTGGTTTTTGGGAGTCTGATATTCAGAGTCGATCACAAGACTACAGAACAGACTATTTCGATGCTCGACGAGAGCGCTCAGCGCGGATCTCAGATCTCCAAAACTCCTAGCTGCCAGGGATATGGGACGCCCCCCATGTGTGTCGTGGCTTTGGCGTGTCGAAGCTTTGGCGCTCCAACTCTGACCTTACGAGATGACGAAATGTTACAAGAGGACGAGATGATCACAGTTCTCGACCAACACGTGCGAAGGTTAATTGAGGCGCTCTCAAGTTGTGTGCGGTCATTGATCGGCGCCTCCCACGCATCTCTCGCGTGGCCAAGAGTACGCGGAGGCTGCTCCATGTCCGTAAGTCTGTGCAACTTGTCTTAGCCTCTGTGGGAGATCCAGACATGCATGTATGCTAATACTGTCATTCTCGCTACCGAGGCAGTCGTGGCCGCTTGGGGATCCCCGATCTGCAGCCTGGGAGCTCGGCGCGCTGATGCCGGGGACGCAAGCTCTCTCAGTATTTCCTATCTGCATGATCTGCAGCTTGAAAGAATCACGCACCGGCCTGTCAGACCTGGTCGTATCCTCCTCGCGCTCCTAGGCCTCTAATCTCAGCGGCCGTTCTCGCCGGGCTGCGATTTCATCCTCGTTGATGATCATGAGTCGCTCGAGCCAGACGATCAAGCGAAGCACGTCGTCCGCTGACCCTCCGATCGGCGGTGCTCTATGTGACTGTGTGGCACCGGCAATCACAGCAGCAACGGAACGCCTTGCGGGGTAACCGGTTGATCCGGCGACGTACCGGCGTGCCGGCGGACATGTCCTCCGGCCTCAAAACGCGCCCGTCCCTGCTTGCCCAGCGATCCAGGATCGCCGATACATCGCCAAGAGACGTCCGACGTGGCGCTGCTCAGCCTTTGCGTGTCATCGTACGTCGTCAAGGCAAAGGCCGAGAAGCAACACACCCTGGCAGGCGGCTGATCCCTCCTGCAGGTTGTACATGTGATCAGCCGGTTCAACTTCGAGGTTCCTTTGAGGACCCTCGGACACGTCCGCGGCCGTCAGTGGGCTGTCGCCGGCTCGGTGGACTTGGCTGCCGAATCAATCACCAAGTGCGATCGGCAACACGTAGTGTGATTCTCCGGCGGCCGGCGGCCGGCGGCCGGAGCGGCGACACTGCAATCGGCCCATTTGCCAAGGACGAAACGGCCAACAGGCCAGCGAAGGCCTCCTGGACTGTGCAGCGCACTAGCGCACACGACTGTGCCTGCGGCCTGCGGCGCGGTTCATTTAGCTGCGGCTCCCTATGGCACTGCGGGTCAAAGTCCCCCTGCGGATACCAAGCGCACCGAAGATCCAATGAGCTAGTAATTAGTAACAAGGACGAGGTCACGAGCCATGGCATCAAGTTCATGCGCCGCTTTACCCTATACAATTATACAATCAACTGGTGCGCACCCAAATGCATACATGTGCTTTGATGGATGAAACCCTGCTGGTTACAAGCCTTCTTAATTCTTAACCCTTCTTGGCGGTGCTGCGCAATCGTTCGCCCCAATGACTTCCTGAGATTAGCAAAGGACTATAATCAATGTAAGAAATCAGTATAGGTCAATTACAGAATTGGCTGATTCCGTTCCTGGAACAATCATGTGTCAGCCCCCAAGATTGTCCCGGTGGCGTTTGATTGCTTTGATTACAACCACTTTGACGCGAAACCGGGGGTATGAGGTGACGATTGGGTGAGGTCGCGCGACAGGTCAGGTACAGTTCTAAACCAAAGGTCGGCACGGTCGGTATGGTCGGTACTGATACTCTTTAGTCTTTTGACCTACAAGTTGAACGTTGACTGTAGTAACCCCTAGACGCACGACTGCCAAGTATTCCGCAAAACTCGCAACAAAGCCTCCAAGCCCTCCACGCCCCTCCACCGTCACCATCACTATCTCTCCGTTCTTCACCACAACAATTACTCACGCGACCGCGTCGTGTGGACTCTTCATCGCCGTGACACAAACACTCATTCCTAATCTACACTCATCTCGCCCATCTGCTGCTGGCAGCACCTCGCCTCAGAGACTCTCGCTATTATTACATGCAACATTCGGCCCGCGTCAACAATACGGCTGCGACAATCTGCTGCGGCGGAGGACCGAATCGTCACTCAACCCCCATCACATCACTGCGGTGGCTGGCCACGCTGGCTCCTGCGCCCTCCAAGTTGTTTCTATTTCTACACGCCCCCGCTCGACTTAAAGAGTGAAAGGCTCGTCTACAGCCTTCTGCATCTACCTCGCTGGCACTCCTCACTGCAGAGTAGCCACAGCAGACGTCGTCGCACTTTCCGCTTGCAGCAAGCTGCACCTTCTCCCACCCACCTTCCTTTCCCCCCATCCTCATGTGGCCGTGGTCGCGAGAACGGTCCGACTCGTATTCGCCGATCGGACAGACGTGCGCAGACGACACGTTGCCAGGGCCAATACATGACTACCGCTCGAGCGACGGGGCCGACCTCGAATCAGGCTACCCCAAAGAGAGCGTGTTGTCGACATGGCGCAGCTACGTTGAGCATTACGTCGGGCGCGCGCGCAGGCAGCGCCGCCCGCTGCTCGTCGTGAGTGCTCTAGGCGCCGTTCTGTGCTTCTGCGCCATCATCCTCTTCTCATTCACCATCTACGACCGCGTCCTGCCTACGCGCACCCTTAACTACGGCAATGTTGGGTCGACAGGGAATGACGACGTCGGAGCCCATGACCCTGTCTTCAACGCTTCTGAAGGCATCCTTCCCATCCCCGACGATCCAACACACCTCCTTGTTCCGACACGGGAACCGCGGCGCAAGCCTGTCCCCCTTCTCAGGCCGTACGAGACGCGACCGCCCCTCGACATGCTCACCGAGTTCTTCATCACCGGCGAGATCAAGCACACAGACCCGTCTACACATACAACCCCACAGACGGACTTGGTGTACCTGTTTGTCAATGCCAGCTCGGACTACTTCCATGCAGCCAAGGAGGCCAAGATGACCGAGGAGGGCATGCCGATCGCCGACAAGGGACATACCCACCACTACCGCGACAACGGCGAGCTGCGCGGCGCCATGCGATCAGGCGCATTGGCATTTGGCGACCGCGTCCGTGACATTCATCTTATCACAGGCCTGTTCGAGATTCCAGAGGAGAACCAGCACATCATACCTTCGGATGACGAGCTCGCTCGCCTGGGTGTTAACAGGTCCGACATCACCGGATGGAAGGTCAGCCAGATCCCTGGGTGGTTCGACTACGAGAACCGCGCAAACGTCAAGTACCACACTCATTCCGACATCTACTACCTGCCGCGCGACGACGACGGGCGCATTCACCCGTCGATTGCGGATGAGGACGAGGATAAGTGGCGCAGTCTGTCGCTGCCAACATTCAATTCGTTCGAGATCGAGAACCGTGTCGGCTGGGTTGAGGGTCTCGCGGAGAACTTGTGAGGCATAAACTGAATTGTTTCAGCCACCTAACGCCCAGCATCTTTAGCAATGACGACATGTTCTTCCTCGGCGGCCTCTCGACGGCTGACTTTCATCACCCGCTCCTTGGGCCCGTGCTGCGTCTTGAGCCCGAGATGATGATCAAGGATGAGGTCCCGAGCAACCTGTTGACGGCGGGCGGCGAGATGGGCGGCTTGCAGCACGCCGCGCTACTGCTCTCGGCGCGTTTTGCCAGGAGAAAGCGCGAGTACTTGCATCACATGCCTAAGGCGTTTACCAAGACTATGGCGCAGGAATCTTCGATCATGTTCGCTCAGTCGATGACACTCGCAGGGACGCGTGCATTCCGCCAGAGCAAGCGAGGGCGCGCCGACATCTCCGCGGCATTCATGACGGCTCACCTTCAGATCGAGCGGTGGCGCGAGGGCCTGCTGTGGACGTACATTGTCGCCAAGCTTGGCGGCCAGGACGGCGTGCTCCGCGCGAATGCGCGTGACCAGTTACGCAAGGTTCTCCGCTTGCAGAAGGGCAAAGAGGGTGACGGCCTGATGTTCGAAAAGATCAAGCGTTCGACGCTGCAGGACGTCGAGGAGATGTCGTACCGCGCGCGCTGGGAGCAGGCTTTGCACACGCAGTACTACTTCTCGTCTTTTGACGGACACATGCCGTCGTCCAAGAAGATCCTGCATAACGGCGACACGAAGCACTGCATATTTTCGATCAGCCAGTGTCTTCCAAAGGACTTTTTTTCAAACGACGAGGATGTCAGCGCGGTTGACGTGTTCCGAACCCTGGCTTTCGAATTAGACGGCTGCGGTGACTGCCTTATCGACGTCCTTATCAACGAGAGCGGCGAGCGCGGCTTATCGGCCTTCTTTCCCAGTGCCGACGCACTCTACTTCCCCCCAAAGGACCAGTCGAAGCGCATGTGGGAGCGCTCGGAACCGATGCTCCCATTGACTCCGACTTGGGAGGAGGCCAACTTTAGCTTGGCTTACAACGTCCGCACGGGACAAGACGGCTGGAAGGGCGTGCGCCCGCGCACGGACGGCGCAGTGCGCATGCGCGAATGGTGTGTCAAGATGCTTTCGCGCTACACCTACACCTACGGTACGTGCTTCATCATTCCTCTGTCCATGCTAACGGCAGGCCGCACACCTTCGCGCTTCTACATGGTGCACAACCCGTCAGAATTTACACGCTACGTGAACGAGCTCACGAGAAACACCGACATCGTGATGACGTGCATCAACGACGACCAGCCCGACAACGCGACTGGCACTGTGCGCAAACTCTTCCAGAAGTGGATGGAGATGCTATTTAGCGGCGACAGCCGCTTTGTCCGCTACGAGAAGGCCGACACCAGGTGGAGCGATGACGACTCGCTCCTCGAAGAAGAATGAGAAGGAGAAGGAGAAGCAGGCGTAGAAACATTAACTTGCATGACGGCACATTATACAATCTAGACACAAGCACTTCCAGGGCACACCTGCCATATCCCGCATGCGATTTATACCCTTGTAGTACCAGCTGTACTCGATAGCTCTTGCACATTCATTTCAATGTGAAGCAGGATAGAGTGGACCTGTTGTCGACGAGACCTCGCAGCAACCTGCTCTACCGACAAGTTCAGCGTAGCGAGAAGGCATCAGACAGACAAAATCAAGACACGCCGCCCGAGCCACTCGATATCTCAGCTCCCGCTTACTCTACACTGTGGATTGCCTGTGTTGTAGTACAGTTTCTGTCAGGAGCCTTCTGACCTGGCTGACATAAGCGTAGACAGGTCACCCATGATAGCACGCTTGTCGTCCACAACAATCGAATCAATAGCACACGAAGACAGCAATGTCCAAGATGGAGAGGAGCATTGGGTTATGTGCACCCCGCTCGTCAAATGTCTACTCTTCTCAGAGTCTTTAGGGAGGGAAAGAACAAACCGAATGGGGGATGCACGTGCTTCTTCCGGATACGGCTCGGCCCGCCCACAGTGTAGCGTGAAGCTCTGTCGCCAGCCACCCGGTATTGAGCACCCTTCCCCACTTGTGTTGGTCAGCCGGGTGGTGGGCCATCACACTGAGCCAGACGGTGAGTCGACGTAGACGCTCCTGACTAGAACGCTGCGCCGGTAGGATGAGGGAGGCAGAAGTTGAGGTTGACGTCATTTGAGAGTGAGCAGATTGATGTTGAGTGTCAACATCTCGAGGACATCATCTTGCCTCGGGATTTTGTATGGTAAGGGAACCTGATCCCGTAGACCTAATACCAAATGTCTCAACCCTTCAAAGATGAGAAACGAATCAAAGATAAGGCGATGATCCTAAACATCAGGTATGGCTCCACAGGCACAATTCAACTCCAGGTCACGTGGCCCTGGGTGGAGGTCTCAAGCTTGGCGACTTATGACGCCGTTCTCTCTTGACTTAACGATCCCACATCCACATCGTCCATCATGTCGCTGCGCCTACGACAGGCCATCCCTGGCCGTCCGCGCCGCGACTCACCCAGCGCGCTCAGCGCCATCACTACCCCATGCGGGTCATACTTTGTGCGCATGCCCCACATCGACCTATCCCCTCCCAAGCCACCTGCCTTCCCACTCCGCCTGGCTGCCATCCCCATCTGAGCGCGCTGACCCCAGGTCTATCCTTCCTCCTCGAATGTTGTGCTCCTCGATCCCGATGGTGACCTGCACAACGCCCTGCCGTTCTGGGACGCGCTGCCGCACCGCGCCGGGCCGTCCGGAAGTGAACGCGATGTCGGCGGAGTTCTCGCGCGCGATGGCATGGTACGTGGTGGCGGTTAGCGGATAACCTGCTGGGACGCCCCCAGAGGGCGCAAATGGCAGCTTACACGAGGACCTGCGCCGCCGTTCGCTGATGAGTGCCAGCTCGCTGACACCAGGTTCTCGCGTGGAGCGGTGCCCACGTCGTCCTCTGGAACTCCCAGCCTCAGGGCTGGAACGTTCACTCGACCATTGTTGCCAACTCACCCGTCGCATCTCTCGACTTCTGGGGAGGCACGCTCGCACTTGGTACGCAGACCGGGGTGGAACTCTGGCACACGGAGAACGCCGAGGTCGTCGTCTGGGACCGCATCTGGACAGGACACACTGACCCGTCGCCCATGGTGGCTCTCCCTCCGGAGAAGAGCCACATCGCATGGTACTTCCAGGTGAGCTGGGTTTCCAAGTTGGTAGCTGACAACAGGGTGGCCGCGAGATCACAATTCAAGCCTTCGGCACCAAGGGTGTCACTGGGAGCCCTCAAATCCTCCGCCAACCACGCCAGATTGAGTGGCTCGGGTGGCGAACAGTCGAGACGACAGAAGCGCAGCTCTACGTTGTCACAACCAACGGAGTGTTGCGCATCTACGCGACCGTGTTGGACGACCCTACGTGGTTCCAGATGCTCTATGCCATGGACTACCGCGCGTTCCGGGACGCCGGCGTTCTCCCACCCAAAGGCAAAGGCCCGGCTGAGTTTGGCACCATCTTGGTCCCGGACGGGGCGACGCTACGCAAGGCGGCGAAGACAGCGCATGTTGCGGCGGGGAACGGGAGACTATCGGCGTCAGTAATCAAGATCCTCGACGCGCTCGATAACGATGAGGCGGACGTCGCCATTTGGTTCGGTCCCAGTGGCGAAGTCGTCCTTCGTTCCATTCTCAACCTCGACCGGGCGCCGCCGACCCTAATCAAGTCGGAACCGCTCGCGTCGTTCATCACTCCTATCAACGCTTCATGGTCCAGTCGCGGATGCCTGCTCGACGGCAAGTCGCTCTTCCTCGCCTTCCCCCCTACCCACGCACAGCCAGATGTTTCGACGGTGCGGGTCTCCCTCCTCGATCTCTTTGGTGGCAACGACGAGTCTTTCGGCGCTGCCGAGTCTGCTGACTTTGAAACCATGTCCGTGCTCATGACACAAGACATCGAGGGCTTCGCGCGCACTCCCAACGGCCGCGGATTGCTTGCCATTGGTAAAGGCGGTGAGATTGGCGTGTGGGAGAAGCGCCGCCTTGGGAATATGTCGTGGAACGAGTCTAAACTCAAGACGCCCGCGCTCATCGGCAAAGGTCAGTGGATGGCGCCGGCATCCCCGATCTTGTACGCTATCTACGCCAAGGGGCGCGGTATCGCATCCTACTATCACGATCCAACCGATGGTCCGCGGGTCGTTCTCCGACACTTAGACCCCGGCGTTGGAATGCCGACCGAACCGGTGGTCATGCCCCACTTTGCGCCCAAGCCGGACGACAAGATCGAGCTTCTACTCGCCCTTTCCGACATTGACGACGGGTACAGCCCACGGAGACGTCGCACACGCCGCGCTGTTATCATGGCCGTATCGGCGAGCGGCGAGGCTTGGGTGTGGCGCATCGAGCCGGCACCTACCTCGCCGCGCTTTGAGTTCTCTGAGCCCCCGCTCACTCGGCGCGACTCATTCGCCTCGACGCCGCGGAGGAGGGGGACAATGCTCCCTGACTCGCCGTCGGGCTCACCGCAGGTCAAAGGCAGCATCATGTCCGGGGACTCTGGCACTGGGGGTTACGTGTATCACAGCGAGAAGCCGATCGTGACGCTGATCTCGCACTCGTTTCTCCCGGTCGAGGACGGTAAGAAGCCGCGCTTCATTCTCCCTGTTGACCCGATGGGCTGGCACAGCTCCACAATCGACTGGGAGACGGATACTCCGCTTCAAGACATGGTGGTGACGCTGTCCGACAGCGGCGTGCTCGAGTTCTGGACGCCGCGCCTCGGCCAGCATCTCGCCGGTCAGCGGCGTTCGTCGGTCCACCGCGACGCATGTTGTGACAGACACACCGCCAACGCCGGGTGGACGCGCACCAGCGTCGTCAGAACGGAGAAGACGGACGTATGCTTAGCACGCACGAGCTCGCGCAAGAAGACGGCCATCGTGTGTGCCGTCGGCGACAAGTACGAGGTGACGATCTGGGACTCGAATGTCTCCGAATTCTCCACCGGCCTTGAGTTGACGCACACGTTCGAGTAAGTCTTTGTGTCCTCCCTATGCCTTCAGCTGACCCTTAGCCATGGTCATGTCATCCAAGACCTTGACTGGACAACCACGTCCGACCTTCAATCCGTGCTGGCTGTTGGGTTCCCGCACCAGATCGTGCTCGTGTGCGAGCAGCGCCTAAGCTACGTTGACGTCACGCCAGGATGGGCGCCGTTCCTCCACGTCGACATGCGCAAGTACACCTCTGTGCCGATCAACGACTCGGTTTGGATTGCTGGCGGCTCGCTCGCTGTCGCCGCCGGGAACCAGGTGTACATCTTCAGTCGGTTCTTGGAGAAGTCGACGCCTCCACCATCACCTCCCGAATCAGACGAGGTAACGCCCGCCAATGCAGAATTAGATAGCGAGGAGCCCGAGGACATCTTCCAGCTGATCGCTCACGAGAACGGGCCCCTGTTCGACTTCCACCCGACCATGCTCCACCAGTGTTTGATGTGGGGTGAGTAGCCAAGAGTGGGTATAGCTGACGGCAGACAAAATCGATCTTGTTAAGAACATTCTGGTTACGCTCGTCAACGACATGCGCAAATGCGAGGACGAGGGGCGGCGGCGACTCATTTACCAGCGACTCGACCCTCTCGCGTTCCACCAGTCGAACGCCGTGCGCCAACAGAAGGTAACCAAGACCGACTACTCTAGCCTCTTTTCGATAGTCCCGCCGGAGGATCCAACGGACGACGACGAATTCACCGAGTCGGTCGTGCAGGACCTAATTGAGAGACTGGACGGCCCGGTCGTGATCCCTCTGGACCAGGTCGAAAAGAGCAGCCTGGCAGCCCTCGCACAGGCTGTGCTCGAGGTTGAAGCGTCGCGGCGCTCTCTCGACATCTGTGGGCTGCGCTACTTGATCAGCATTCGCGCATTCGCGAATCGCGACCGCCGGTCTGCGCTGAGTGGCACTGCCACCCCACTCCCTATCCCCATTCCAGAGGAGGGGCTCCGGCCCAGAGCGCACTCTCGCATCTCGTTCCGCAACATCGTCTGGGCGACACATAGCGAGTCTCAGGTAGTCCTCCTGCAGGCTGCCACTGCCTCCACCGAGAACAACAAGATGATGTGGGAGGACGCAAAGCGCCTCGGCGTATTCCTCTGGCTGAGAAACCAGGAGGAGATCCGTGCTGAGCTCGAGGTGGTTGCACGCAACCGCTTCATGGCGGAGGAAGACCGCGACCCAGTCTCCGCGAGTCTGTTCTTTTTCGCTCTGGGTAAGAAGCAGGTCGTGCACGGCCTCTGGCGCCAAGCGCCCGGGCACAGGGAGCAGGCTATGATGCTCAAGTTCCTCGCCAACGACTTTTCACTCGACCGCTGGAAGACGGCTGCAGCGAAGAATGCGTACGCGCTTCTGAGTAAACAGCGCTACGAGTACGCCGCAGCGTTCTTTATGCTCGCCGGCAGCCCTAAGGACGCGATTACGGTGTGCTTGCGTCAACTGAACGACTGGCAGCTGGCCGTTGCTCTCGCGCGCGCAGTCGAGGGGGACGGCCCGCTCCTCACTTGGGTCTTGACTGACACCGTGCTCCCGATTGCGTTCGCTGGAGGGCACCGGTGGCTGGCGTCGTGGGCATTATGGATGCTGAAGCGTCGCGATCTTAGTGTGCGGGTGATCGTGTCCCCAATGGAGGAGGTCGCTGCGGCTTGGAACGCGGAAGCAGTCAAGAGTGGCAAGCTGGTGGTCGGGCAGCCAGACAACGACGACCCGTCACTCCTGCTGCTATTCCAGCACCTTAAGAGCAAGACGCTGCAAACGGCCAAGGGTACGAGCGAGATCACGCCGGTGCTCGAGTTCGACTTTGTCGTGCACAACGCAAGAGTGTTCTTCCGCATGGGCTGCCACCCACTCGGCCTGGATGTGCTGCGGTCGTGGTCGTTCGAGCGGGCGTGGTTTCCCCCTCCCGTTATCAAAAAGCGTCCCGAACCCATCAAAGTTGGCGGCGACGTTGGCAAGGGCCCAGTTTCGCCTACGCGTCGCATGTCCATGTCGCCATACGTCGTCCGCCGCAGAAGCAGCTTTATGTTGTCCCGCCCGGCTGGGCGCGAGAACATGCTCATGGACATGGACGTGGTTGCGGAAGGCACCGAGCCGCCAACGCGCCAGCAGTCCCCTGCGCCGGAGAAAGGCGGGCTCCCGTCGCTCACAATGTCCAAAGCGGAGGAGAGGGCCGAGCCGCCAGGCCTCATGAAGGGCCTGCGCAAGGACGTGGAGCAAGGTGGGGCCGCGTTCGACATGGACCAGTTCTTTGCTCCCGACAAGGCCAAGGATGTCCCGGAGCTCGTGACCTCGCCGCCATCAACGAACGGCTCGACCACGCCGGCCCTCATGACAGGGCAGGCGACGCATGTCTTCGGCGTGCAGTTCACTGACTCGTTTGGTGGGGGCGCGGCGACCGCGCTCAAGCCTGAGAGCGTGAGTCCCGGCAGTCCGAGTAGCCGAGCGGCATCGCCCGGTAGCAAGAGTCCGGTAGGCCGGACGCTGCGTGACCGGTCACCCGCCCGGTCGGGAACTGGGACACCGTCGCGCAAGGGTGCCAACCTAATGAAGGACATGGTGGTGGGCACGCAAGCAGAGCAAGGAGGCGTCGAGTTCAGTCTTGACAGCTTCTTTCCCGGTGCCCCAGCACCGCGAGCCACGAAGGCTCCCACGAACGATGACACGCCGAAGGAAGAGGTCAAGGCCAAGGAGGACGAGCATGAGGACAACGTCGAGAAGAAGGACGAGCCTCGCAAGGGTCTGAGCCTCATGAAGGAGAACCATGCGCACACCCATTCCGCGCAGGGCGGCGTTGAGTTCAGCTTCGATTCCTTCGCCCCAACCATGCCGGCGCCGGTCGCCCCAGACGCTTACAAAATGGACGCGACGAGTAACGGGGAGACGCCGAACAAGAAGATGGAGGAGAAGGAGGACAGACCCAAGGGCCTGAGTCTAATGAAGGAGACGAACGCGCACACGCTGTCAGCACAGGGAGGCACAGAGTTCAGCTTCGACGGCTTCTTCCCCTCCGAACCGGTGCTGCCCAAGTCGAAACCGGCGCAGGCACCCACACCGCCGGATGAGCCGAAGGCGGCGGAGGCAACGGTGAACACCAAGCCAGTCACGCCAGAACCTGATTCCAAACCCACTGGATCGCCATCCCCGTCCACGCCCGAGTCCGACACACCCAAGACGACTGACGCAGATACGCTGCCCGCCACTTCTGGCAAGGGCACTGACACAACTCCCGCCACCCCCGACCCCGAGCCACGAAAGGGTGCCAATCTCATGAAGGACCTGAACCCGAACGCGACTGCAGCCCAAGGTGGGACAGAGTTTAGTTTTGACGACTTCGGATTCTAGAGCATAGCGTGTATGTCATCTTATATTCCTATCTTGCTACCTACCGGACTACCACCTGCCATGGCTGTGGCCGCCACCTCCATGGTGCCCACCGCCCCCTCCGTAACCGCCGCCATAGCCACCACCACCGTGATGGTGGCCACCACCATGGCCATGAGGCCGGCCCATCCCGCCCATCCCGCCGCCCATCCCGCCCATACCGAACGGCCCACCTCCCATGCCACCACCGAACAGTCCGCCTCCCATTCCTCCCATGCCTCCTCCCATGCCGAAGGGGCCCATGCCACCGCCCATGAACGGCGGCGGGCCCATTGAGTGGCTGTACATTCCGCCGCCACCGAGGCCATACGTCTTGTTCTTGTTCTTGCTCTGGCGGTCAGCGCAATTCGGTGAGCCATGAGGAATGACGGCCGCACACCGCCTGGTCATCTCTCTCCTCTGTGGACAAAACTCACTCCCATAAGCGCTCCAAGCAGTAGTCCGCCTAGGCTTCCGCCCAGCCCGCTGGAGCTGCCGCCCATGCCCATCCCGCCCATTCCGCCCATCCCGCCCATCCCGCCGCTCGATCCGCCCATGAGCAGCGAGCCCAAGCCGCGGTCTGTCACCTCCTTCGCCTCCTTGGGGTTCTCGGCCACGTATTGCTCCGCGACCTGTGCGGCAGCTTGCGGGTCCGCAACCTGCTCGGGGTGGGCCTCGCCTTCCTTGGCGAGTGGGTGGGTCCATGTTATGGTTGGCGGCGTCGTGCTCGGGTTGACGTAGAACCAGGTGTTGTACGTCTCGTCCCACTGGCGCACCCACGGGGACGGGAGGTCGTCGGACATCTCGGCTGTGTTGGGCTGCGGGGCGGACATGGCGAGATCAGATAGATGAGATGAGTAGTTACGAGTCAGTCAGTGTGTTGTGAGGCCTTGCGAGCTTATGAACCTCTATCTCGCAGATGTCCGGTTCGGTCGTCATGCCGACCACCGTCAGAGAAACGGAGGTCGAGGGATTAATGACAGGGGTCTGATGTATGCGGGCTAGCACTCGACGGGTTGCCACATTAAGTGCAGTCATTGCTGACGTTATTACGCCAAGGAACACTAGTCAGAGACGTAAGAGTAAAGTAATGCGTTACCCGCAGCAGGGACGCGCCGATCATCGCGGAACAGAGTTAAACCCCTGATCACGTGAGATACACATGGCTGAATGCTCACATCAGCGTGGCCTAAGAATGCCCACGTGGTTTATGCATGGCTCTTGCCCACCCAACTCCTTCTCGGCTCGGCAGTAGGGATGCACCGGCTTTCCAGATCCGAAGTGGAGGTGATTTACATCACGGTATCCTCGCCAATCTTGGTCTTTTGCTTCTCCTTCATTCTCTCCATCTCACTGCTCACGCCGCCTGATCACGATGTCCCTCCGCGCCAGTACCCGCCCCCTCTCGGCGTCGCTCAAGGCCTCCGCCATCCGCACGTATGCACGCCCGGCGGCGGTCGAGCTCGCGTACGACGTCTTTGAGCCGGCTGAGGTCAAGCAGCCCGGCCAGAGCCTTGTGCTCTGCCACGGCCTTTTGTGAGTGCTCCTCTGGCTCTAGGCTCCATTTCCTCCTCCTCTTCCTCTCTTTCCCTACTCCCCCCTACTCTTTGTCCCTTCCCTTGGCCATCCCCAACACACCATATCCCCCTCAGATTTGACTAACGCGTAGCGGCTCGAAGCAGAACTGGCGCTCGCTGGCCAAGGGCTTTGCCCAGCGCCTCGGCATGCCGGTGTACGCGCTCGACATGCGAAACCACGGCATGTCGACTGCCGCCCAGCCTCACGGATACGCCGACATGGCTCACGACATTGCCGAATTCGCCGACAAGGCCGGGATCAAGAGCGGCATGAACCTCCTCGGCCACAGCATGTGAGTGTCGCGAGTTGGAAAGTCGGAACGCCAAGAATTAGCAGTATATCTCATTTAGGGGGAACGTGCTGCGGTTGTGCAAGAAGCAGAGGTTTGGAGCTCCAAAATTCCGCTCGTCTCCATCAACACCGCTAACGGAAGGGGCGGCAAGGCCGTGCAGGCGTACGCGCTCAACAAGGAGCTCAACAGCAACCTCCGCTCGTTGATCGCCATCGACATGTCGCCTGCCACCGGCAAGGTTGCGCCGATGTAAGTTTACCCTTGCTTGGTCTTAGCGTTGCGCGAGTTAGTGCTAACGCGCCAGCTTCATGGACTACATCAACGCCATGCGCGAGGTCGAGGCGGCCAAGGTGTCGAGCCGTGCCGAGGCCGACAAGATCATGGAGAAGGTTGAGCCGGTAAGTCGCATTTCATTTTATTTGTGGCGTCACAGTTGAGCCTAAATCCGGGGTCTAGTGCGGGGTGGAGGTACTGTAGCCGGCATCTCTGCCTGATCTGGGTCTTTATCTCGGTCATGTCTCAGCCATTGTGCCGGGTCCAACGCTGATCCCAGGACGCCGCTGTGCGCGCGTTCCTCCTCACCAACGTCCTGAACAAGGACGATGGCGACGGCAAGAGCTACCTCGCCTTCCGCGTCCCCCTCGACGTTATGGCCCAGGAGATCCCCGAGATCGGAGGGTTCCCCTACACGGCGCCTCCTCCTGTCACCGAGACCTCGCCGCAGTGGGAGGGACCGACTCTGTTCCTCAAGGGCAAGAAGAGCCCGTACATCAACCGCAAGAACATTCCCATCTGCGAGGCCTACTTCCCCAACATGCAGCTCGTGTCAATCGACGCTGGACACTGGGTCCACGCTGACCAACCGGCCGAGACGACCGACGTCGTCGCCAAGTTCATTGCTAGTGAGCGCGTCGACAACCGCGAGTAGAATAGAATTAGAGATGTACGATTCTTGGGTTAGAGGGGTTTGCGGCCACCGGGAAAAGGGGGATGTGGTCGAGGCAGTACTGGTGTCGAGGATGGGGACAAAAGACTGTGTGAACATGGCAAAGCGCACAGAGCGGAAAGCTTCTAACAACATGCCGCGGCATACGCCGACCGATGCCATGAATGACAAGACATGACACATGCGCATTAAGCTTGTCCGAGACGGCGCGAGTTTCACATCCCAGTGTGGAACAAATACACACACGCCACATGACCAACCACATCCCCCGGAGGCATTTGCAAAGATGCTTACAGGTGTGAAGGTTTGGTTGCTGACGGGATGACGTGGCGGTGACGGGGCGATGACAGGGCGGTGTGTGGCGATGCAAGTGGCGGTTCCTTGGAGGGTTTTTTTCCATTGACAATCGATTGTGCATCACCAAAATACAATTACGGGTTACGTGCGTTTGCTGTTCATACCAAACCCCGTTTGTGGAGTTACCTCTCTTTGGCGGTGCCACTCCGCCTTGATGCTCCTCTCCGTCCGTTGGATTTCGAGTCTATTCTAGGGCAAGAACCCAGATACTCTCGACTTGTTGGCGCGTTCCTAATGCCGCGTCACCTGCCAACATATCACTCATCCACCATAACCCGTTGCCCCGTCCTTTCCACCTGATCAAATCAATGCAAACGGGCTGCGCGGTGTTAGAATGACCACTCCATTTCCCACACTGATCACTCGTCTGATCCTAACCAATATCTCCCATCGGAGCTTTGGCAAGCTGACTCGACCAAGCGTTGGCACTCGGCCAGACTCGGCGTGGCATGCCCGTCTCCATCTCATGTTTAAAACATCTTAAAACTCTGCAAGAACCTCATCCACAGAGAACAACACAATGCAACACCCAGAGCAAATCACACATACCTCGCAACACACGATACACCCCAACCCCCTCCAAGCCGGCCTCTTTCCAGCGAGTATCACAGATACTGCTCTGTCGGAATTAACACCGACTGGGGCGGCATGGTTATTCCCTTCCCCCAAATCCGGAGGATACGATCCATCTCTACTGGCAAAGGCGCTCGAGGCAACGTTGGCAATTTATCCTCAACTCTGTGGATCTCTCACTCTTTCCTTTGGAGAAGGAGTGAGCGAATATCCGGCTCACACCCATCGCTATGGCCGCGTCTGGGTCCGATGGGGTACCGATGAACCAGGCCTCCTCTTAACCCAAGCAAAGTTTAATGGACCACTTACCGACGTTCTCCCGCCACACAACGCGTTAGTAATGCCGGACATTTACGCCCTCCTCCGTCTCCGTCCTTCGGCTTTGGGACCAGCATGTCCTGGTCCAGCCTCCATTGCCCAAATAACATCATTTTCATGTGGTGGGATCGCAATCGCCCTCATGGCCCAACATGCACTTCTTGATGCTCACGCTTTGGCGTACGTTATCCGCGATTGGGGTACGATCCACTCTTCCATGATCAACCATATATCGCCACCAATGATAAAACGTACTTATGCGCCGATGGATCTCGACGCACATGCCCGAGATGCGGAGTGTACGGTGCCGCAATTAAGGCTCGATTTCTGGGCTTATGATCCGTCCAATCCAGCCGATCAGGCTCCTGGATGGTTTACAAGATCTCGCGTTCCGCCACCCGAAGTCGATGCTATGGATCTGGCGGCCGGAAGACCGAGAGGGCCAAGAGCACCGTTCGAGACTTGGGACGCAGACGCGGTCGTGGGGGACGCGATCCTCGATCTCTCGAGTGATCATGTCAAGGCGCTCACAGTCCCCGGAGTAAGCGCTCTCGACAGTGTTTTGGGAACTGTTTGGAGGGCGATTGTACGGGCGCGGGATATTGAGGCAAAGGTCTGGATGCACGGGTGTGTGGGGTTACGCACTCGCCTCGGATTGTCCGATGACTTCCAGGGCGCCCCGCTCATCAACGTCTCGGCTGGATTGGATTCCACACAACTCCTCCGTGAATCGGGAAGAGGAGCTCGTGTGATCCGCGAGTCCATTGATAGCGTTACCAAGGAGAGCGCGGCGGCCGTGCTCCATCATATGGCGCAGGCTCTAGATCCGGCGCGCGAATGGAACGTGTTTGTCGGGAGCCAACATATCCTTTCTACGAGCTGGCTTGGGATTGGCGCATACTCTGCCGATTTCGGGTTCGGGACGCCGGTTGACGGGATCGTCGTTGTGATGGAGGCTAAGGACGCTATCGGAGAGCACGGCGCTCGCGGTGGGGTCAGCCTCCGCCTCCTCCTTCGCGAGGACGTTCTCGCACGCGTCCTCGCTGATCCCGAGTTGGTGCGTGAGAAGTGATCAGTAAAATACTTTGGAGTGGACGGAATGCACAAATATAAATCACAAGTAGAGCACTAGTCCCACCACATTACTTCCCACATGTCATGTCCCACGACTCATCGGCGTCGCGGCACTCTCCGAGGCCGATGTTCCACCAGCGTTGGACACTACGGGCCACCGCCTCGCGCGCCGACAGCGTCTGCGTCTCCATCCTGCCATCAGCGTTGTCGGGGTTAGACTCACGTCGAGACCCAGGGCTCCAGCGACGCGAGGTAGTGGAAGCCCTGCATCGGTTGCATTGGAGGGAAGCTCGCCGTCGGATGCAGCACGGGGTAGCTGTCCCACACCTTGCGGTGGACCCATGTGGGGTTGTCGCCGAAAATGTCGGCCAGGAGGTCGTTGCTGAGCTCAGCCTTGCTGAAGATCTTGACGATCCATTCGCCCGAGCCGTCATACGTCTCGCCGTGATACGAGATGCTCTGGAACTCGGGGCGCGCGGCGCCGGGCTTCGCACGGACCGTCGAGCCCGTAGTCAGGATCATGCCCGGCACGGCCTCGTCGGGGCCACGGAAGAAGTAGAGCGGGTCGGCGTGCGGCGCGTTCGTAGCGAGCATCGTCACGTGCAGGCGCACATACTGTTGTTTGCTGCTGTCAGCTGCGCAGGCAGATTAGGCTCACGGAATGGGCTGGGTGAAGTGCGACGAGAGGTTCTTGGACACGGGCGAGGTGTGCCATGGCGCAGCGAAGAAGATCTCGTCGTAGTCGTCAGATATGCGTGAGTGGTTCGACGTTACGCGGAAGCCGCGGTCAAGTGGCTCGATCGCATCCACTTCAGTCTGGAGGCGCACCTCCGCCCCGCTATGGTTGAGCATGGCCTCGAAGAGGCGGAAGTTGCCGCCGGTGATGGCACTGGCCCCATCTGATGCGAGGGACACGGCAGCACCTAGCGCGTGAATTTGATTCAAGTCGGCGCAGTACTTCTGTTAGCCGGTCCTTAGACAAACTCACATTGACCCGCGTGCTTGCCTCCATGATCTCGTCTACCCAAAGCGCATTTGCCTTGACGACATTGCGTGCCCAGTCCTGACCCGTGCGCGAAGTAAGCACCTGTCCGAGGCCGGCGCTCTCAGCAAACTCATCGACGTTCACCACGCTCCCGCGGTTCGCGAGCCACCGTGCGTCGTACAAAAGCGCGAACTTCTTGAGCAGCGCACCGACCGCCGACCGCTGCCGCATCGGCGACAGCGCACCGTACCGCCGCAAAGCGGCCAAAGAGTCCCACCACCCTGACCAACGACCCTTTTCAGCCGACGTCGTGAAGAGGAACTCGGTGCCGTCCCAAATGGCTACCCCCGTGCTGTCGAACTCGGGGTTCACGATCTCGAGCTCAAAGAGCTGGTGTCAGGGTGACTTGGCGGGATACGACACCGCCTGCGCATGACGTCGCTTCTCATATCGCTTCACTCACTTTGGCGGCCTTGACGAGGTTGAGGTTCGCATCGACGAAGATGCTTGCTCCCAGCTCGACGGGGCGTAAGGTCGTGTTGCCATGCGGGTAGACGACAGTGGTGCCTTTGTGTGAGCTTGTGGCGTCCGAACTAGTCTCCGGACTACTCGGGCTTCTTTTTGGACCTTTGTCTGGACACAGTGCCACCGAACCATGTCTTACACGCTCTCACACCAGCCTGTGCAACTTACGTCCACCAATGTAATCGGCGCGGTCGTACACCACAATGTCGAGCAGTGAGCCATGTGGCGCGCCGGCGCGAGACTCGGCCTCACGCGCCGCCCGGGAGAGGAAGAAGGCCGCAGCACTGCCCGACGCGCCGGCGCCGACGATGGCAACGCGTCGCGGCCGCAGATCATTCGGTGAGGCAAATTCTTGCTTAACCGAGCCAAAGTTGATGAGGGAGAGAGGCGAGAGGGCCGTCACGCTTGCCGCGACGCGAGTGGCTAGCTCGGGCTGCTGAATGAAGAGAATAAGAGTCGCGATCGTGCAGACCACAAGGATGTAGAAGGGGTAGGGGATGGGCATGCCGCGGCGCCAGGGAACTGGCATGGTGTCTCAAGGTGATGTGTGAGCGGTGAAGAGAGAGTTGGAGGACATTGAGAGGCAAGTATGGTGGGAAGCGTTAGTTCTTTAGTGTCAGTGGCGTCATTTCGGGTGCATGGTTCCGCAGCTTAACTCTAATGATATACAGTATGTATTGGTTCAATGTTGCCAGATATAGTATAGCTAGTATAGACAGCTCTTCCAACGACCAGCTCTCAGCTCCCGCGCCTTGGACATGACATGTTTTAACAATTGATTGCAAGTGCTAGATGCCTACGACTGTCCTACAGATACACTTTACACCCCTGTCTACGCCATGAACATCGCCTCCATCACACGCGCGTCCTCCTTGTCCGTCACCCCGTAGATTTCAGCTGCCAGACTCGCGTCCGAGTGCATGGTGGGCTTGCAGCTCTTGCGACGAGTAAGTAACTGCACCTGCTTCTCGGCGTATGCGTCGTAGCTCGTTGGCGGCTGCTTGGTCTTCTTACTCATCTTGCGCGTGAGCGAGCGCAGGCGTGTACGACTCCCGCTCCCACCCGAGATGAGTCCGTCGCCAACGGGAGCCTCGCGCGCTGGTGAACTGCCTGAAAACGTGCGGGTAGTGCGAGGTGTACGAGGTGTTGGCGTCGCTCTAGGGTCCTCGTTTAGCCACGACGAGCCGTGGCCAATACTGGAGTGGTCAAGCGCCGAGTAGAACTCGTCGGATTCGTGACCGTGCCCGCTCACACTGCCATGCCCTTGCGATGACGCAGTGAGACGCCCAAAATCGTCATACGAGACTTTGCGTCCTCCAAGGCGCCGGCTCGCGGTACTCGATCCCCGCGTTAGAGAAAAGTCCCCATATGATGCCTGACGTGAGGGGATGCGGTGGCTGGCGACCGAACCGCTGCGGTGCTGCTGCGAGGCATCGCGCGACACCTGCCGGCTCATTGAGCTGGCCTGGCGCAAGTCCGGGAAAGACGTCTTGGCCATCCGTAAATCCGGAACAGAGCGCTTGCCGGCCAATGGGCGGCCGTGCCCGTTCTCAGAGAATGAGGCTTGGCGCAAGTCTCTGCTGCTCTCCCAACGAGAGCCGTGGCCAATCTCTGAGCGTGAACCATTGCCCATCACCGACTGCGGACCCGGACGCATACCGTGTCCAAGGTCAGAGCGGCTGGTCATAGGCGAGATGACGTGCCCGAGGTCTGACTGGCTGACCATAGGCGAAACGCCGTGCCCGAGGTCTGAACGGCTCGCCATTGGAGAGCTGCCATAGTCGTCACGCGAGGCGCTCATCCGGCGTCCTGGGAGAAGGCCAGACACGACGAACGGGTGCTGCGTCAGGTCGCTGCCGTGTCCGAGGTCGGAGCGGGTGGCACCCGCGCTGAACATTCGGGCCGTCTGCGCCGAATATCCGTGACCAAGGTCGGAGCGGCTCGCGCCATTCGGACCCCTGACCATTGTGTGGCCGAGGTCGGAGCGGCTGCCACCGTAGTTGGCCTGTCGCCCGTGAGGGCCGGGATTGTGGTCAGCCTCTGATCCAAAGACAGACCCGTGGCCATATGCCGAGTGGAAGTCGTTGTTTGAGTCCTGGCGGCTGAGATCACGCAATGGGACAAAGTCGTGTCCAAACGAGTCGAGGTCTGTCGGGCTCTCTGCCGGGAAGGACTGCTGGGGAAACGACTGTTGCTTTGGAACTGGCCGGGCAGGATTGGCGCCGAAAGTGATTGGCGAGCCCCCCACCATTGGGACGGGAATGATGAGGGCCGTCACTTGCGGTTGCTCATGGCTGCCTTGACGCAACGGTACTGGGTGGCCATTCGGCATCTCCCTCTTTGAGAAGTTTGAGGTCTTGGGATGAGCGGAAGGCGGTACCGAGCGGCCCGACACGATGTTGTGTTGGGGCTGGCGCATGTCTCCGCTGGCGTCCTTGTCAATCACTACGACCTGCGATGAAACGGAGAACCGGCGGACCGACTTGATCTCGATGGACGAGCCTGGCATCGGGCGGTCGTCGCCCATCGACTCTGGCTCCTCGGAAACCTCGCGTGCCACCATGGGGACCGGCATCGGTGAGGCGTTGAAAACGTCCATAGCCTCTGGCGGCGGCGTGACGGGCATATCAGAGGCCGACTTGGATCCCGGCGTCGAGTGTTTCGAGCGCTCCGAATTGGTTCGGGGCGGCGGGACCGGGGCACGGACACGCTGGGATGAGCCCGAGTCGGTAGATTTTATCGAAGACGCAGCCATGCGCGAACCGACTAGCCTCGCGAACGCGTCTGCGCGCGCATCGGCAGCGGCCTCGAGCTGGACGGGAGGATCGGGCGGCGCTGGGAGGGCGCGGGGGTCGATGATGGGCTCAAACTCGTCCAAAGAGTATGACGGGACAGGTACACGACGTATGAGACTCTGCCTCTCATGTCTGTTTGTCCCTCGGCGCTGTAGGCTGCCTGACCCGTCCTTCATCTCGGCCAACATGCCGCGGACGGCTTTGGGCGCCTCGACCTGCGGGACATTGTCTAGACGAGTTTTGCGGCCCATCGATCCAAATGGACCTGGTGCGGGCATTTGGCGTGTGGCGGACCGTTGTATGCCCAATGCCTGCGAGCGTGGCATTGGTGGGACAGGTGGGACAGGTGGAACAGGTGGGACAGGTTGTGAGAGATCCGACCTGCTCTTCTTGCTCGTGAGCCTGCGAATCAAACTCGCAAAGCCGGAGGACTTGGGCGTCGGTGGCGCCAGTGGCACACTGACGCTGCCCTGCCTGGTCGCTTGACGTCTCGATGGCAACATGGATAACCTAGACCGCGGAGTGCGAGGTGGTTCGAGCTTTGGCTGGGACTGGGGCTGATGATGGGTTTTGTACGACGGGCCAGCCGCCTTGTACATGGACGGGAGGGAGGGGACCGGGGGTAGCTCTGGTGGGCGGTCGGGGACGCGACTGGGCAGCCTAGGATCGTCAGCATTTGCAGATCCTCCACGACTTACTTTTCTGACACTGTGCTGGCTCTCTTACGGGCCTTGTCTGCGGCCCGGCGCTCGCGGAGGTCGTGAAGGGATCGCGTCAACGACAGGCGCTTGCTCTTGCGATTGTAGAGGCTGTCGGTCTGAAATGGAGCAGGTGAGGGAGGAGCCGGAGTGAGAGTTGGTGTTGGCGTGGGATCAAGGAATTTGGGGATGGGGCGCGATGGTACGTTGGGCGCGTTGGACAACTTGGGAATGGATGAGTGACCAGAGGAACGGTCCCATGAACCCCCAGCGATAGAGGTGGCGCGGGGCCGCGCAGGGGCTGCTCCCTTAGGTAGGAGGTGACCATGGTCGTCGATTGTGATTACGTCAAACTCGACAGAGGTCGCGTAGGGGGTCGTGAGAGCGCGGCCCTGGTCGTCTGACAACTCGGTCGTTACAGTGTGCGAGAGCGATGGCTGGCTTGGTGAGCGTTGCAAGTCGTACCGATAGTCGAAACGAGGGTCGGTGGTGGCGCGCAGAGACATGGCGCGTAAGCCCGTGCTGGTAGGGTGTGCGATAGATTATGGGGGATATCAGAGGTGAGGGATAAGTTGGAGGCTCGAGCACTTGAATATGGTTAGCGAGGATACCACCTGACGCGTAACAGGTATGTGCTGGAGCCAGACGACAAAGGGAGTTGAGGTATGTAGGACGGCCGTCATGCCGTTCAAGCCGCTGGCCGCCAGTCCCCTCCTCTTCGAAAACAACGGAGACCATCGAAACAAGGGCTGGCATGATCAAGAGTCACAAGGGAAGGGAAAGAAAGTGTGCGCTGTAATGGCAATGGCGTTGAGATTAACGCCCGAGCCACCTCCTTTCCCCTTCACCCCCTCATTTGTAAGCCCCATTCCGAGCACCATCGCACACCTATGCCTATGTCCATACCCACGTTGACACGCATGTACACGCCCCTCGTCAACAATAATACTCACAGTTGCAGCTGGACACACAAATATCCACACAGGCGCTAGTAGTGAATGGAAGGAAAGAGTCGAGTCGCGTAGACCTTTGGCGTATCCGTGTGTGTTGTGATGATGAACTGCAGCTGACGAGGTATGAGTAGAATAAACTCTTACTCTAGAGTTGAGAATGCTCCAGATGTACCATCTCAATGTTTGAGGCAAGCAGTGCACCTCTTTAGCTGTTGAGCAAATAGAGGTAAGCCAAACGATTGTCGTACGTGAACCTTAGCATCAGTAGGAACCCGCCTCATCACCCGCTTCCATTACACCACCCCACACACCCCAACCCCAAACCCCAAACCCCAACTGTCTCAGTATTACGGCTGGTTGATCTTGTTACCCTGTACCCTGGGCTATCATAACCTCCCTCTTTTAGATTTAACTCTTCAACTTCCCAACTAATGGCCTTATAAACTAGAGTCTTAGATCTTAGAGAGTCTGGACTCATTTGGACCTTTAAAACTATTATAATCAAAGGGATTAAAGGTAAAGGTAAGTGGGGGTGGGGTTGGTTTGAGTGCCTTGAAAAGTGTTGTGTTTGTTGGATGAACGATTTGACCTTATGGGGGCTTATAAGGTCCAGGGAACTAGGGGCCCAAAGGGGTTTCAGGGTCTATCAATTGAGTATCAGATATTACGGCATCCATCCGATATCAAGGCCAATCATTGTATCAAACCTTAATATTACAAGCTCCCGGATCCCTGAGTCACCCTCCTAGATCGCCTTATAGTATGGAACACGCCAACCTCAGGCCTCGTTTTAACAAAATTACTAATCAACTCACTGTTTGATTCTTTATTCAACATCTACTCAATCAACCCTCCTCATGCTCCATGCTGACCATTGTATCATACCGTACGCCATCCAAGTTGGAACATCGGGACATGGTCAATCCAGTAACGAGTAACGAAAAGCCATCTCTCTCGAAACATGATGAGCATACACGCGCGTAAACCTGTTCAGTAGAGTTTGACAAGTTTCACGGGACATGTCGCTCCCAAAACCTCGACACATCATTCCCAGTTAGGAAAAAACTATCTAAAACAACCACCCCAGTCGATTCTGACAACCAGTGACATTTCAGATCAAATACTTTTTTTACAACCTCTTTACGGCAACACTTGACGGCATCGACAAGCAGGTATTATGGCTGGCCAATATCATCAAAATGTACCTCGTGTGTCTAGTTTTAGAATTCACTTGTTTCGCCACGATCGCAACACCACTGACTCATGCGGCGTCAGGCTCCAGCGTGAAATTGACATTGCCATACTGTATCCACAGATGATCCCTCACCCTCGCCCTGTCATCTCAAATGATCACATGCTCAGCCCTCCATAACTCCATACTGTACATGGTAATTCCTACTGGTACAAACAAATGACTGTGCCTCCCAGTTCCGATTCCCACTCCTGTTGCTCCCCAGAAGTTCATCTCGCACAGACATCGTCAATCGTCTCCATCGTCTTCGTCGTAATCGACGAGCGCAAGCCACTCGTCTGATACTCTACGAACGAGATCGATTGACCCAGACGTCGTGTAAATGAGGACAAGGTTGTGAACCGACTCCCACGCCAATGAGCTTTGTCGCACGAACTCACGGTCCTCAGCTGTAGGCTCGGCATCCATGCGAGAGCGCACAGATGTGAGAACCCTCTCATAGTGAGTAACGGCAAGATGCATGACACCTAAAGCTTGTTAGCCAGACCCAACAACACATAGACTCACCCAGTCCGTGGAAAGAGCGACCGAAATTGTACTCGACCTCCTCGAGCGACTGGGGATCTTGCGGACTGAGCTTGCGGTACCTCGAAAGGAACGCCAACCCCTGTGACATTAATTGGGTACCAAGCTCGTTGCGTTAGCAACCGTGACGTACCTGGGCAATCTGGTAGTTGCGATTGTCCGACTGACGGTTCGTGGCCCGTCCAAAGAATGCTTGAGCGATCAGGAAGCAGAGGAAGTGGTCATGAGGGTTGACCGCGTATGCACGCATGAAGTAGACTGTACGTTAGTTCGGTGAAGAATCGGCCGACCTACATAGAGCACTCTGGTAGCTCCTGGTCGTGAGCATGTTCTGGCCGTACATGGTGTTGAAGACCGGTGAGTACTTCTTCGGCTTGGGGCACTCATGTGGCTCCAACTCCGCGATCCCGGAAGGTGCCATTGACTCCTCCTCGTCGTCACCATCGCCCTCGCCCTCGCCCTCGCCCTCGCCCTCGCCATCCCCATCCCCATCCCCATCCCCATCGCCGCCCTCGCCGTGCATGTCTTCGTCCTCCTCGTCTTCAGGCCTCTGGCGACGTTGAGGGGTCCCTTGAGGTGTCCCATCATTGTCATGCTCCATATCATGATGGAGGACATCACCCAGACGGCGAGAGCGACCGGACTCAAGGACTTGAGCCCACCGGCGGTGGCGCCTATTGTAGCGAAGCTTGACGCCGGCGACAGCCTCGTCGTAGATGCGCACTTCACGATGAAGGAACTTCTGCAGCGCCAAGTTGTGCCAAACACCCTGCCCCTTGAAACCACCTCCCAGAGCGGCAAGCATCAACAGCATAGGTTCAGGCCGGAACTGATGCAACTGGGCGAGGCGCTTGCAGTTCTCTGTGATGGCTTCACCCTTCCGCATGCGGATGCCACAGGCTGGTGTTAGCATGGTGGTCGTTGGGCGTCCCTCACCAACGATGGTTAGGCGAAGCGCAATCTCGCAACGGCGAGAATTGAACAAGCCCGACCACACGACGTGCTCAAGAATGTCGTACGCAACATCCTCCTCACCCTTGACCATCAACACGCAACAGTACTTGGCCGTCAGCAACATCCCCCCCCCCCCTCCCCCCCCTTACCTTAATGGTCAACGCCAGCCAGTCCTCAGAGTTTATACCGTAAAACTCGGTTTGCCGGCGAATCTCGTAGTCGATGCGGCCAGGTTCAATGGGAGTGTCGTCCTCCAAACCCATAATGCGCTCAAGACGGTCCTGCATAGCCTGGGCCTGAGACGTGAGGTCGCTTTTCGTGCCGTACTTGCGGCGCTTGGGGATGCGAACAATACCCTAAACATGTCAGTTGCTTGGGTCAACACGGCGCTGCTCACGCGATTCTTGGTGAAGTTGCTCCTGGCCAGGCGGAACGTCTCGATCATTGTACCGGCGGCATGGATGAACTTGTCCAACGCGTACATGTCGCCATTGTTGATACCGTCTTCGGCTTTCTGGACGTCCTCCCAGAGGCCTTGCATTGTGTATGCAGCTTGTGTCTCCAAGACGCGCTTGTTCATCCTGCCGACCTTGCCTTTCATCGTTCCGTCACCGCCCGGCAAGGCGTCACCGTGCTGTAACACCCGGGCAACCATCTCGAGTGCCTCCGTTTTGCGGCCCATGTCCTCTAGTACTCCAGCGAACGCTAGCAACACCTCCGAGTCATCCGGCATCACATTAACCGCTGTACAGTCAGTCGGTCCTCGGCTTCGACTCACCCCACTCGAGACTCTCGTGTGCCTCCGCGAAGCGTTTCAGCTGATGCAGGCAGATTCCCATCTTGTAGACAACCTTCGGGTCCTCGTTGAAGTCCGGGTCATTTTCCTGTCCGTCAATATTACCTCGACTCTCTGGAGAACTCACACTCTGATCATGGAGGGCGAGCCAGCAGTCCAGTGCAAGGTCGAACAGCTGTCGCTTCATCAGGTTGTCACCAAGTTCCTTGAATAGACCTTCATGGACTTTGGCATCGAGCTCGAGGATCATGTTGACGTGAGGCTGGCATCAGCGGCGAGGTGTGGAAAGTACGAACAATGGCCATGTCTGGCTGGCCGAGGCGCAGACGCGCAATCGCCAACAAGTGCCTGAGTTGAACGTCGAGTTCGTTACCGCCGTTGACGTTGTTGGATTCTTCGTCCGATTCATCTCCGTCTTCTCCACCAAATCTCTTGGGAGCGTACTCGCTGTCGTCCTCGACAGCATCCCATGCCTTCTCGTGTTTGCGACCCTGGAGCCAGCGCTGGCCGCGATGGATGACGTCGATGGCGCTCTCAGTCTCCCCGGACTTGATCAAGTAGTTGACGTACTCGACAACATGCTCGATCTTCATGGTGTTGTCAGGACTGGAAGGGTCGTCGAACGTCGCGTAATGGTACACGAACGCATCGCCGAAGACGGTGGCCCCAAGTCCCCACTGGCGTAACTCGAGGATGAACGGGTGCACCTCCATGAGCATGTTGAAGTCACGGAGGAATGTTGGATCAGCCTTGTGCAGCTTCTTGATCGCGTCTGCCGCCTTCTTGGCCTGCCCGTTCTTCGTGTACATGGTGATGAGCTGCCACAGTACGTCGACGCGTGTGCTGTCAAGGCGTAATAACTTTCGATAACAGTATTGCGCCTGGGTCATGTTACCTTCAGTGCTGGGGCGTCAGCCACGCCTTGACACATCAACGTACCGAAACTGCTGAGCAAGCTCTGCCCATGTCCCGGCGTCCTCCTCTATATGGGCAGCGCAGAACTTCATTTGCCGCGCCGAGTCGACATCACCCATCTCCTCAAACACGGATGCGAGAGTTGTCCAGGCCGCCTGAACCATGTTGTCGTGGCGGATAACCTCGAGGAAGAGATTGATGGCCTCAGTGTGGTTCTGCGAGATATAGGCCATGTTGGCACGGCCGAGCAGCTGCTGAACCTCGTACGTTGGCCGATGGCCGCGGTACACTCCGGATCGACCAGCTCGCTTCCCCCGTTTGCGACGACCACCTTCCTCCTGCATCTCCTCCTCGTCCAACGCGTCCAGCTCTGCAGTGAAGTCCTGCGTTGTGCCAACTGCACCGCTCGAGACCTGGGCTGCAATGCGCCTCATGTCAGCGGAGGTAATGTGGTCCAGCTCACTTGAACACGGCATCGTCACGTCCTCGCCCACTTGCATCGTCACCTTCCCCGTCCATGGCGCCGTTGCCGTTGTCGTCCTCCTCCTGATATTCGTCGCCGCTCATGTCTTCATCTCCGCTCGAGTTGGAGTCACCTTCATCCGCAGCCCGTAAGTTCCGGATAATAGTGTCTACGCTATCATTGGTTCTGTCGGCCGGCGCAGCCCACCTGGAGCGCGTAGACCGTGGCGGCATGGTGGCAACAGGGGTTTGGAGGAAGGAATCTAGATTTGTCGACACGAACTCGCCCAGTGAGAGGAAGAGCTGTGGCTCGAGGAATAGCGCCTCGAGTACCTCAGGCCCAGGGATGGACACGGGAGAGAGAAGGTAAGAACTGTAACAGGTGGGCCCCGCGGATGCGATGTCGAGTAGCGGCTTAGCGAGAGAGGGTGAGCAGCATTGATGGTGACGCCAACCCGGTGATTTCAATGTGGAGGGGTGCCAAACATGACGGACATTAATTGTTCTCCGCCCCATGATGCAATCGAGAACAAGGATGTTCTTGAAGTGAACCAGGTTTGAAAATCGCAAGATATGCCACGTGTCTTAGCGCCGACAGACTTGAAAGGATTCAGGCACCATGTTGAGGATCCTGAATATCTCCCAGGCTGGAGCCTTGCTTGGTGGGGCTGGGCAATGGCCGCTGGCGGTCGACGACCTTGGCATCTTGCTCGTCGTTTGCTTCTCCATCCCTCAAAACTTCAAAAAAGATGTCTCACCGCAAGGTGTGTACGGCCCGCCAGACGCATCACCACGACCTCCTCGACGTTTCCCGCTATCTCGCGATCTCGCGCGCGCCCAGCTTTGCCCCGAAGATCGCATTCTGAGGGAAGATTTTGGCCGAGCAGAGGGAGATCGGCAGGGGCGGCCACAACGAGGAGTGATCGGGCGATGGCGTCCAGCACAGAAAGCGCAGCGCTGACAAGCAGTACGAGGAGCCTCGTTCGGGTTCGCTGGCCTTCCTTCCCCGCAAGCGTGCTGCCATGCACCGCGGTCACATCAAGTCGTTCCCCAAGGACGACGCGTCGAAGCCCGTGCACCTCACTGCCGCCCTCGGCTACAAGGCCGGCATGAGCCACGTCGTTCGCGACCTTGACCGCCCCGGCTCCAAGATGCACAAGCGTGAGGTCGTCGAGGCCGTCACCGTTGTCGACACTCCCCCCATGGTTGTTGTCGGTGTCGTCGGCTACGTCGAGACCCCCCGTGGCCTCCGTGCTCTTACCACCGTCTGGGCGGAGCACCTCTCCGACGAGGTCAAGCGCCGCTTCTACAAGAACTGGTACCGTTCGAAGAAGAAGGCCTTCACCCGCTACGCCAAGAAGCACTCGGAGAACAACGGCGCCTCTGTCGCCCGCGAGCTCGAGCGCATCAAGAAGTACGCGACCGTCGTCCGTGTCCTTGCGCACACTCAGCTCTCGCAGACCGGCCTTGCCCAGAAGAAGGCCCACCTTGCCGAGATCCAGGTGAACGGTGGCTCGGTCGCCGACAAGGTCGAGTTCTCCAAGGGTCTCTTCGAGAAGACCTTCTCCGTCAAGGAGGTCTTCGAGGAGAACGAGTGCATCGACGTCATCGCCATTACCAAGGGTAAGGGTTACTCGGGTGTCATCTCTCGTTGGGGTGTCACCAAGCTTCCTCGCAAGACCCACCGTGGTCTCCGCAAGGTCGCCTGTATCGGTGCTTGGCACCCGTCCAACGTCATGTACTCGGTCGCTCGCTCGGGTCAGGACGGTTACCACCGCCGTACCACGATCAACCACAAGGTCTACCGCATCGGATCCGCCACCGACCCCAAGTCGGGCTCGACCGACTTCGACCTCACCGAGAAGTCGATCAACCCCATTGGCGGCTGGTCGCACTACCCGGACATCCGTGGCGACTTCGTCATGCTCAAGGGCTCGATCCCCGGTGTCAAGAAGCGTGTCGTCACCCTCCGCAAGGCCCTCCGCGTCCACACCTCGCGTGCCCACCTCGAGAAGGTCCAGCTCAAGTTCTACGACACGTAAGTTACTCACCGTTATTCTTTCCGAATCATATGCTGACGTGTTCCACAGTTCGTCGCAGCTTGGTCACACCCAGTGGCAGACCAAGGAGGAGAAGGCTCAGTTCCTTGGCCAGCTCAAGATCAAGAACTAAGCTACTCCTCTTGGGAAGTAGGAGGCTGGAGAGGGGATCAGAGACGACTAGGGCCCCAGCGGCATTGTACACTTCCGCCGGTCTGGGCGTCATGGCATGCACCAGATACAGTGCTACAAATAGGGCTGAGATTTAGAGCGTGTTGCTGTCAGTTCCGTCGTTGGTGTATTGTTAGTGTATTCTCGAGTTTTTGAGGGGTTCTCTGTAGAGCTAGAAATCAGAGCTTGCTGAGGTGCCACGTGGATCTGATCCCGCCAAGCTCTTCGGATCGTCCCGACTTTTGATCACCACCTCGAACTCACCTCAACCACCACCTTGACACACGACAACATGGGCAGCTCCGCCTTTATCCTTCGGCACGTGAACCGCCGCGCCGCCGCTGCTGAGGCAGAGGTACAGCGCCGCGCTCTCCTCTCGATCGCGCGCAACACGACCCTCCCCGCACACATGAGGCACAAGGCCCAGCTCGCCCTGTCGCAGCACAACGGCGGCACGGTCAACGGCCGCATGAACGCGGTCAAGAACCTCTGCAACGAGACGGGGCGTGCGCGTGGTGTGCTTAGCAAGTTTGGGCTGTGCCGGGTGAGTCAAGGTGGGGGGAGAGAAGGTGTTTGGCCGAAGTGCGCAAGGAGCAGAAGTTGGGGAACCATTGCAGAGGAGGCGTTGTTGGAGATTAGATCCGCGCTAACCCCAGTTCCAGTTCCGCCTCAAGGCGACGCGTGGCGAGCTCTCTGGCGTGCACAGCGCGTCTTGGTGATCGACACGCAGCCGGCACGAGACGCAAGACTCCACATCATGCATTGTATCACTCATCTCAACAGCTGGGACAATACTAACGCTTACAAGGCGCCGGCGGTCAGCGGATGCGTGGTGGGAGATCGGTGAACACCTAATCGCCTTCAACCATGTTGCCCTCATCACGGTTCCCTCGAGGCGGCGCTGGACCGAGATACAGCCTCGAATACTCGTTCCGCCAGAGTCGAGCCCTCACCCGTTAACTGCTTTCTGCCCATCCAGCGCTCGCAACTATGCAGGGTGGGAGCGGGCGTCCTCACCCCTTGCAGCTGAAGCATACTGATATAGACCCGTCTCTGATACAAACCAGTTCGGGCATGTTGACATGACAGTGATTGGTGGCCAGAACCTAAACTATCTAACGACTAATGAGTGTGTATTCAAAATTCAACGTTTCGGTGGATCAACTCTGCCGACGTTCCGTGCGATGGAAGAGTTTCCGTGTGGATAGACGCCGAGCCGCCTTCCTGACGTCGAATGAGGGCGAGGAGGTACGCCAGTGCAGCGACACAAACGCCCCACATGGCGTCGAATATGCCCTTCCTCTCCTCCTTCCAGAGGATGGGATTCTCGAACGGGCTGCGGGCCAGCGGAAGATGGTGCGCCGACCAGCCCGCGACGGCGGGGTAGTCGTATACCCTGATTGGGGAGGGCGGTGGCGGTGTCGGGATGAGAGGCGGCAGGGTAGGCAGAGGAATGGGCAGGCGGCGCGGTGGGAGAGGCCATGGGCCGAGGGTACGTTCCAATCCGTCGTCGTCGCGGAGGACGGCGTAGATCGACGGCCTGGCTCGTTCGTGCGTGTCGCCGCTTGCGCTGCGGGCGGCGCCGAGCCAGGCAGCGATGCGGACGTCCGATTCGGTCGCGCTCGAGTGGTTGGTGGTGGCCGCGATATGGCCTGAGAAAGAGGGGGACGAGCGGGACGATGGAGTCGAGTCTATTGGCACGAGGAACGGGGCTGTGGTGTGTCGGATTGGGGATGGGCTGGGAGGGCTTGAGAAGGTAGGCGGTGGGTGAAACTGGGCTTGATGAGGCGAGACAGGGTTCTGGAACGTCTTCTTCTTAGGTGTGAGGCTCCATCCGCGAGAGAGGTTGGATGTACGCCGCTGCGACCATCCCAGCCAAGCGGACACTGGGCGGGAGATTGGCGATAGTTCCTCCGTCACAATTGAAGATATTGGAGATGGAGCGCGCCGCGGCGAGATGGTGGGGAGGAGGTCGACGTCGCCGAGTCCCCAGCTGAAGGGGCGGGTAGTTGGATGGGGGGGAGCGTCGCGCGGGCGAGTGTATCGCTCATAACTATCAGACGGGAGGGAACGGGTGAGGGTTGGTCGCGAGATGGCCATCGAAAGCTGGGTCGGGAGTGAGGGTCGGGTCGAGCGTGACATCACCAGCGAAGTTGGCGTGGTCGGGTCCACAGAACAGGCGCTGTGACTTGCGTAAGAGAGGGAGTCCACAGAACAGGCGCTGTGACTTGCGTAAGAGAGGGAGTGGGTTGAGAGGGGCGTTGGTGAAGGGGGACGCGGAGTGGGTGAGGGCGTAGGAGTAGGAGTGGGCGAGTTTAATGGAGAGTCGGGCGTTAACGTGTGCTCGCTCTCACTGTCATTCTGGATTGGGGGAAGAGGCGCGTCCGGAAGTGGCGGGAGGGGGCGGGACACGAGCGACGCCCGCGACGCCAGCGGGCTGATGGGGTACGCTGCGAGTGCGCCGAGTCCCGGTGGGGGAGGGAGACCCTCAGTGGATAGATGGCGGTTGTAGATGTCTGAGAACTCGGAGCCGACGACGGAGACGGGCGCGTCCGCGCTGGGCCGGCCAACGGGCATGCGCTGTGGAAACATGGTGAGTAGTGGGTAGTGAGTAGTGAGTAGTGAGTAGTGAGTATAGTTGAGAAGTGAGTATGGACGTGTTGCATGGGAGGTGGCTGTCAAAAGGAGGGTAGAGGGAGCCGATCCGCTTTGGATCGCTGGAAGCCGCGCATCGAACCGCAGTCGATGACCGGCGTTTGGCCGTTGGCTTGCACATTGATATGCTAGATGTACGTTGGAGAGTCGGGTTCCTACTGACGTGTTCTGCGAGTCTCTCTCCTCACTGTCTGGATGACGCCCTCTCCAAGTTGGGACTCGCGGACGCTATCGCGGCCCAGAGGCTGTCGACCTTGGCTGGCAGCAGCTGGGGGCGCATTGCTGTAAGCGTTTCGTTTCTTGTTAAGAGCGTTAGAAGTAATGCGTCATTGTCTACCAAGCACATCGCCCACTCAAATTGGCGTTCTCACCCAGCCAAGAGAAGATCTGCAATCCAGCAGTCACATACAAACTCGATGCATACCTCACAAACGGCGGAATTTGGTGCTATCCAAGTTCACGAACCTAACCCCGAGTCCTTTACGGCCGCGCAACCTTGGCAGCGTTACCGCCCTCGACCTCGGCCTTGCGCTTGCCATCGCTGTCGAGGGGCTCGATGTTGACGTTGGGCCCGTACGGCACAATGCGGTACGGGTTGATCTGCTTGTGGCTGTAGAAGTAGTGCTCACGGATGTCTGGATAAAGCATCAGCAGGCGTGCCCGCCCACGCTTCCAGCTCCACACCAGTACTCACGGTCAAAGTGCGTCGTCTCCTTGAACGCAGGGTAGTTCCAGTATAGGTTGCGGACCCAGCGGTGGAGGTGGGGGTAGTCGTGGCGGACTGGTGTGAGCTGTCGATCTGAATAACCTAACTCACTCATGCCCCAGTTGCACTTGAAGTGGACGTAGTAGACAGGGTCGTAGCGGATCTGGAGTCAGCTATGACACGCACCACAGCTCACGATGGTGGTGAACAGACGGACATCAGCCTCGGTGAGGCGGCCGCCAATGAGGAACTCGCGGCCGTCGGCCAGGATGCCCTCGACGCGGTCGAGACTCTCGACGAGCACCTTGACGGCATTGTCGTACGCCTCCTGGGTGCTAGCAAAGCCGCTCTTGTACACGCCGTTGTTGATGCCGTCGTATACCCACTCGTTAAGGGCATCAATCTCCGCCCGCAACTCCTCAGGGTACAGGTCGAGGTCCTTGCCCTTGCCGGCGGGGAGGAGGTCGTCGAATGCCTGCGTGAGGTCGCGAATGATCTCAGAGCTCTCGTTTGACACGATGGTACCGTCCTTCTTGTCAAATAGGACCGGCACAGTGTAGCGCGCGGTGTAGTCGGGCTCAGCCTTATAGTAGACCTGCGAGAGGTGGTCAAACTTGGAGAGCTTGTCGATGGTCGAACCGGGGAACGTCTCGTCGCTGTGCGCACCCCATGGGGCGGGCGGGTCGTTCTCCATGGACGCGGGCACGAAGTGCCATCCGCCCTCGAGGAGGTGAGGGTGAACGACCGAGAAGTCTGCCGTCAGCCACTTTTTATAGCAGGCCGGATCACCCATTCCGCTTCAGTCCGCTTTGGGTCCAGGACCCGACTCACCAATAAAGTCGTCAAGGCCTTTGAGCTTGCGCACGATCAGTGCACGGTGCGCCCACGGGCATGCATACGAGACATAGAGGTGGTAGCGTCCTTGTATCAGAACCTTCTCAGGATCGCAGATCAGAGATCACGTACCCTTCTCTGGAGGGAACTTTCCGTCCTTCTCGATGTGGTGACGGAACGACGAGACCTGGCGCTTGTAAGCGCCGTCCTCCTGGGGGTTGGAGAAGTCGGTGATGCCCATGATGGGTGGGGTTGATGAGAAGCTGCGGAGGGAAACTGGGATGAGAGCTGGGAGAAGTAGAGGCGCGAGTGCTAGTGTGCGGGTGCGTAAGCTTAAGCGTGGCTGGAGTGGGCGAAGGAAGTTGAGGATGGCGGATGGGCGGAGTGCCATACGGTTATTGGAGAGATGGGAAGATGGGGGGATTGATGAGAGAATAAACTAAAGAGTCAAGGTATTTTAATGACAGCGTTTAGTCTGAATCTCAGATTCACAGAGTGTGTAAGTGTGAGAGTGTAGTCGTAAGCATCACAAATCAAACTCACATGTTACTCACATGTACATTACATCTTAAACCCCCCCCAACCTGTAGAATACAGGATAAGTCACCAATGACGCAACTATATGAGATTACATTACCCAAAGAAGCAATTTAACGACTAGATATTCATCAACAACCTATCCTAAACGGCCCTTAGTAGGAAATAGCGGAGGTAAAAAGCAAAAATAGGCCTAGCCACTCGGAACATTACGTTTGTGCGCCACTTGGGCCGGGGTCAACGTCGACCTCCACTCGACTTAGCACACCCATCTCATCCTTCCCACCACTCCGTCATCAACATAACAACGATAATGACCTCTCTAGTCTCCATCCCCGGCTGTGTTGCCCTCCATCTCCCCGCCCGCGGCGTGGCCGCTGTGCCCATGGCCAACGGCGATCTTCACCTCACCCTCCTCCCCGCCGACCCTCCCTCGCGCAAGGAGGAGATCCTCACTCTCAGTGTCGGGTCGTCTGCCTTTGTCGTAGCCAAGAACAGTCCCGTCCAGCGCATTCAAAGCAAGAACGAGCACCCGAGCTTTGTGTTCACTCCCGCGCCACCCGAGGGTGGTCAGAGCATCGGCCAGGTGCGCATTGACATGTCCGACTCGTGAGTTTCCATCTGTATTGTCTGACGGCAGGTCGTCGCCCGAAGCGTGGGAGCGAGTTGAAGAGGGATGCCGTGCACTCGAGGCCGAGCTCAAGGCCCACAACGCGTGGGAGGACAAGGAGCTTTTCGTTGACGACGAGTACGAGACGGACGGGCCTATCACTGGTCCCAAGGCCGGTTGGGGCGAGACGATTGCCAGCAGCGTTATGGGAGGCGCGTCGTGGCTCGTCGGCCGCCTCACTGGAGCGGTTGCTCCTGAGCAGACGCTTCCCACTTCTGCGCCACAGGCGCCCGGCGCGCACGCGCATGTTCCTGTCCAGCCCCACCATGTAGAGGAGCAGCCCGCCGACTTCAAGACGATTGCCGCCGACTCGTGGACTCAGGCCGGCATCGCGGCGCGCGGCATAAGCGAGGCCGCCGTCCAGGTCGGCGGCGCGATTGGCCAGCAGGCGCGCACCGCCGTCGGTGGCATGCGTGAGCAGCCTGCGGGCCCCGAGAACGTGGGCGCATCGCACGTGACCTCCCCAACGAACTCGACTGCCGCTGCCGTCCTCAACGCGCCCTCGGCGCCCACTGGCCCTATCGGGGAGGAGGATATTGCGGCCAAGGCCGAGAAGAAGGAGGACAAGAAGGTGCCCGTGCCGGCGTAGCGTGCGGAGCGACATGCGCCCGCGGAGTAGCTGTGGCGTTGGTAGGCGGCAGACATGTACATGGCATAGCAGCAGGCTCAGATTGTGCTCAGATTGTTTAGCGAGGGCCGAAGATGCATCTCGATCCCTGCTCGATGCAGCAGAAGGGTCTCGTATACGGAGCCCCCTGCGTAAAGCTGGATATTCGGTATGGCAGTCACCTCGCTTGTTGGGACCGTTTAGAAATTGTGCACACATGGGCATAGTGGCGTACGTGGCGTCGAACCACATTTTTTTTTGCGTTTGAGTTTATTGTACTCGGCATCGAGCTCTGCACAAATTCGGGTCGAACTGGGACTTCCGACTCTTCGGCACCGCCAAATACGCCCAAGCGTTCATCGCTGACCGCTGCTCCATTGAACGCAGCGACAAAGCGGCTGCCGAGCATTCGAGTTGTCAATTGTCAAGTTGGTCGATTGTCAAGCTGCCAATTGAGGATCGGCGATTCCCTTGGAGCTTGGCCCTTACCGATCTAGCGATCGCCCAAGCTGGGCTGGATCGGAACATGACCACCGACTCCATAGAATCGCACATGCGCCTCTTCTTCGCCGTGCCCCTCTCCCCAAGTCTGGCTGCACGCATTGCAGGATGGCGCGACACGTTACGCCTTCCGCGCGTGGCGGCGCCAGTACCGGCGTCCAACATGCACATCACGCTCGCGTTCCTCGGCAACGTGCCGTGCGAGCAGGTGCCTGCGCTTCTGCGGCTCGGCGCGCGCGTGGCTGCCCGTGAAGCGCACGGCGAACTGGTCCTCGACCGCGTGCATTGTTGGCGCAACGGTGTTCTGCACCTCGCCCCGAGCCCAAAGGCAGATGAGTGTGCGCGGCTCGCTCGTCAGCGATCCAACCCTGCCCCGCCCGTTAAGACGCCACCCAGTCTCAACCGCTTCAAGAGCCTCTCGATCTCCTCGCTTCCAGACGGTCCAACCCCAAACCCGACTCCTTCAACGCCCACGATCTCCAGGGGATCCACGGGCCGCGCATTCCCCGTCTCGCCTGGTTCTTCCACGAGCAACGAGCCATCCTCCCCATCCACAACCGAGACGACCCTAACCTCCGTCTCATCGACGCGCAGCATCGACAATCCTCCGGTTCCGCTGCCGGTGCACGCCCTCGCTGCGGCGCTGAGGGCCGAGCTCGAGGCCGAGGGAGTGCACTTCGACGAGCGCGAGTTCAGCGCGCATCTCACGCTCGCTAGGCGAGCTGCACACGTTCGGGGGCGCGCGCGTTTCCGCGTCCCTATAACCAGCCTGGTCCTCTACGTCTCACGGACGGACGGGCGGAACGTAGCGTACACCGCACTCGGGGAGTGGCCTTTGACACAAGAGGGGTCACAGAGGATGACTGGTGAAGAGGGAAGGAGGACGCAGGAGAAGGGGAGGATAGCGGCGCCGGAGGGGAAAGGCGAGAAAATGGGAATTGTGAATGATGTCGTGCAAGTGGGAGGAGAAAGCAGAGAAACCCATGGTCATGTGTCAGAGGGAAAGGCTGAGGAGGGAAGCCTGCTGCTTACCGCGGACTTTGCCGGCGAGGTCGACCCCGAGCTGAGTAGAATACTGGGCATCCCCGAGTCTAGCGCCACCCCAGCGACTGTAACGTCACGATAGAGATGAGATCTGTACGATGCTATCTGTACATTACTTGCGTTACTTGCAGCTACAGGGTATTGTGTACTATGTATTGTCAGCGTGTCAGCGTGTCGGCGTGTCAGCGTATCACTCGACCACGCCGACAGCGACCGGTGACGGCGGCTCCTCCTCGGTGTCGTCATCGAGGCCCTCCCACAACTCTGGAGGAATGTCCATCTCGTCGTAGATGTCCGAACCGAGGTGCCCGGGCATCTCTTCGGCTGGTTCCTCGAACGCGGCGCGCATGCGGAGGTCGCGACGGCGGATAGCCGGGCCGAGGTCGACCAGACGAAGGGAGGCGGGGAGCGAGCGGATGCCGTCGCCGAGAATGACGTAGTCGAGCATGGCGGGCGGCGCGAATGGCGAGAACACAAGGTGAAACCGACGCACGAGCTCTTTATCGTCTCTATCTGAGGATGGAAGTTGCGGTGGGTGAGCTGAACGCGCGCGCTTGGCGCCACGCAGGTCGTCGTCAGACACGGCGCGCCGACGCCCAGTGCGTGCGAGCATGAGACGCGTGTTGACGGCGTTCGCCCACACAATGCCCAATGCCGCCTCTTTCGCCACGCCTTGGCTTTGACCGGAGAAGTGTCTCGCCTGGATCGCGTACAACATGGGCGGGAGGGCGGTATCAACGTCGCTCGCCTGCGACGACGGAGCGGCCGACAGAGAACCTGTAAGTCTCGTCACGCCCTCGGCGCCGTTCATTGTGTTCACGCCGGGTAAGTTCGAAGTAATGGGAGCCCTGACGCCGAAGCCGGGCGCAAACACATCCTTGACCTGGTTGACGACGACGACTGCAAGCTCGTACTCGACGGCGAGAGCCTTGAGGCGGTCCGCAATGATGCAGAGGTGCCGCGAGCGCTGAGTCAGGCTGGTACTCGATCGCTCCGTCTCGCCACGGAGGAGAGCCGTGATACTGTCCACGATGACGAGGCGGATTGGCTTGAACCCTCTGCCCTGTCTCCTGGGTCTCTCCTTCCTCATAGCGCCGCGTTCCCCCAGTAAGGGTGAGTACGTCTCCGGTCGTCTGTGTGCGAGCATGGGCGGAATGGCGAAGGCGAGTGCGTGCTCGAGCGCGTCGATGTCAACGACACGCGACGTGTGGATATTGTCGAGGATCTCGTCTATTGGGGCCGGGCCGTCGACACCGGCACTCATACCCTCGGCAAGCTCAACAAGCCGCGAGGTTGCGAGGATGCGCTCAGATGTCAGGATGATGGTGCCTCCTGGAGACACTGGCGTCGCTGGTGGTGGTTGGTCTTCCGCATCCGCGTACGGTAAAGGAGGTGGGAGCTGCGCCGCCACCGCCAGCGAGAGCGTCAGATGGCTCTTGCCGGCAGCGCTGTTGTCAGCTCATTATTGGGGACTTGACTCACCTCTCGCCAGTGATCTCGGTGATTCCGCCCACGCGCACACCCCCGCCAAGCATGGCGTCCAACCCTGCGTCACCAGTCGAGATGAACGCAGGTACGGCACCTTCCTCGACTCCTTCGGGAGGCAAGAGGAAGGATGCTGCTGAGTGCACTTGTGGTGTGATTGCCTGCGAGACAGCTCGTACGAGGTTAGGAATCTGCACTGGCGCAGCTGAGACGTTGCGCAGCTTCTTCGCGAGGTCAGCGGGAACGGCGAGGAGGACATCGCTGGCCGTGGCGAGGCCCGCTGTTGTCAGCTCTACGTCACAACAAGGAGGCGAATCGCATCCCTGCCAGGGAGCGTACCGCCGTGCCGCCCACCTCGTGCACATGCGTTGGCATATTGCTGCTTGAGGCCCAATGATTCGATGGGAAAGGAGGCGAACGACATTAAGTCATGATCTAGACACAGAGAGAGAATATGGGTGTTTGTACAATAACAATCGGACGCGCTACCACCTTCCCTCTGGAATCAGTCAGGCACCGGACTGGTTAGTTGACGCGACTGCTCAGCTGCCCACCACCACCACCACCACCACCACCACCACCACCACCACCACCAACTTAGATCAGCAGCTCACGCTTCTACCGATCCACCGCTCAACAACAACTCTCCTCCCAAAATCGCCCAGGTGGTGCCGGTTGAACAGGCTTTCATTTTTATGCTACTACTGCACACTACTGCTACTGTTTTCTTCTCCCGCCTTCTTTTCAACAACGGCTGTTGGCACAAACGGGTATCTCGATGATGGGAATGGAGGGTTAGGAGGCTGTTGAATCCCTATGATGCAATGGTGATGATGTTGATACTTTTATAATTGCGAGTTGATATCGCTTTAAAGGTTCTCGCGGGCCCACTTGGCGGCGTTGACGAGGTTGGTGAGCGACTCCTCGGTCTCCTTCCAAGCGCGGGTCTTAAGACCGCAGTCGGGGTTGACAACGAGGCGCTCGGCGGGGATGACCTTGACGAACGCGGCAAGCTTGTCCTTGATCTCCTGCTCGGAGGGGACACGGGGCGAGTGAATGTCGTAGACACCGGGGCCGATGTCGTTCTTGTAGCCGAACTCCTTGAAGGTGTCAAGCAGCTTGAGGTCGGCCTTGGAGGCCTCGATCGAGATGACGTCGGCGTCGAGGGCCTGGATGTGGGGGAAGATGTCGTCGAAGTCCGAGTAGCAGAAGTGCGAGTGGATCTGGGTCTTGTCCTCAACACCCGAGGTCGAAAGGCGGAACGACTCGACGGCCCAGTTGAGGTAGGCGTCCCAGTCCTCCTTGCGGAGGGGAAGACCCTCACGGATGGCGGGCTCGTCGACCTGGATGGCCGAGATGCCGGCGTTGGCGAGGTCGATGACCTCGTCGCGGAGGGCGAGGGCGAGCTGCTTGGCCTGGACCTCCTTGGAGACGTCGGCACGGGGGAACGACCAGTTGAGGATGGTGACGGGGCCGGTAAGCATGCCCTTCATGGGCTTCTTCGACACCGACTGGGCGTACGACGACCAGCGGACGGTCATGGGCGCAGGGCGCGAGATGTCCGAAACAACAATAGGAGGGCGGACGTAACGCGAGCCGTAGGACTGAACCCAGCCGAGCTGAGTGAAGATGAAGCCGTTGAGGAGCTCGCCGAAGTACTGGACCATGTCGTTACGCTCGGGCTCGCCGTGGACGAGGAGGTCAAGGTCAAGACGCTCCTGGATGTCGACGACCGACTTGATCTCGTCCTCCATGGCCTTCTCGTACTGCTCCTTGGTGAGCTCACCCTTGCCGAACTTGGCACGGGCGACACGGATCTCCTTGGTCTGGGGGAACGAGCCGATGGTGGTGGTGGGGAACTTGGGGAGCTTGATGGCCTCGGCCTGGACCTTGGAGCGGACCGAGAAGTCGGACTTGCGCTGGCTCATCTCGGAGGTGATGGCCTGGACGCGGTCACGGACAGCCGAGTCCGAGGTGGTCTCGAACTCGCGACGGGCAGCAATGTCCTTGGTGTTCTTCTGGAAGGCCTCGTTCTCCTCACCGTTGAGGGCAGCGGCAAGAGTAGCAACTTCCTCACACTTCTCATCGGCGAACGCAAGCCAAGCGACCTGCTCGGGGGTGAGCTTGGTCTCAACCTTGAGCGAGATGGGGGTGTGAAGGAGCGACGACGAGGTCGAGACGACGACCTTGTCAGCGCCGAGGGCGGCGACAGCCTTCTCGGCGAGCTTCTTCGAAGCGGCGAGGTCGTTCTTCCAGATGTTGCGGCCCGAAATGAGACCGAGCTCGATGCCCTTGCCGGTAGGCTTGAGGGCCTCGAGGGCGGCGTCGAGCTGCTGGGGCTCACGGTTAAGGTCGAGGTGGAGGGAAGCGATGGGGAGGTCCTTGAGGTAGTCGAGCGACTTGCCGACACGGCCGTAGGCGGTGGTGAGGGTGATGGGGAGCTCAGCGGTGGCGAGCTCGGCGTAGACCTTCTTGTAGAGGTCGCCGTAAGCCTCGGCCTTGTCGGTGACAAGGATGGGCTCGTCGAGCTGCACGGACTGGGCGCCGGCCTCCTTCAGCGACTTGAGAACCTCGACGTAGACGGGAACGAGCTTGTCGAGGAGGTCAAGGGGCTGGAAGTCGGCGGGGGCGTCACGCGAGGCGCGGACGAGGGCAAGGTAGGTGATGGGGCCGAAGAGAACGGGGCGAGTCTCGATGCCGAGGTCCTTGGCCTCCTTGTACTCCTCGAGCCACTGGTTGCGGACGAGCTTGAACTCAGTGGTGGGGGCGTGGTCAACCTTGACGATGTGGTAGTTCGAGTCGAAGAACTTGCCCATCTCGTTGGCGGCAACGTCGATGCCCTTGGCGCGGTCCTGACGGCCACGGCCCATGGCTGAAAAGTTAGCCAGGGAATTCCGGAAATACACAGGGTTGGCTGCTACACCTCCACCTGGGGCTCCCACGCCTGCCCATCATCCATTAATCACTCACCGAAGTAGGTGTCAAGGGGGGAGAGACCCTGCTTGGTGAAGCGCTCGGGAACAACGTTGAAGTTGAACGAGTGGTCGAGGAGACCATCGTAAAGAGTGAAGTCACCTGATGTTAGCTTTCATCTGTAAAACAGGTATGAGGCAAGGTGACAAGCTGCCACCACCGTCAGTTGAGGCTACTCACCCGACGGGATGATGTCAACACCAGCCGCGTTGATGGCCTCCCAGCGCTCCTTGCGGACAGCCTGCGAAGCAGTCTGGAGCTCCTGCTCCGAGATCTTGCCGGCCCAGTAGGCCTCGGTGGCCTGTAGAAAGTCAGTACAAGCTCGGTCGTGTCCAAGTGCCACAGAGGGCCAGCGAGGTAATCACCTTCTTCTGGGCACGGTTGACGCCAACACTAAGGAGTCAGCATGGGCACTTGGGAATGTTGTCGCTGTGCAGGTAGACGCCTGTACTTACCGGGGGTAACCAAGAACGGCGCTCTTGACAGACATGGTTGTGTTTTTGGAAAGAGTAGGGAGAAAGAGTGGGAAGAGGTAAGAGAGGTGTAATATATGGGAACTTCCAGCGCGACAGCAAATGCATATGCCGGTCCAATACCAGGGCTCCGATCTAGAGCCAGCCAACAGCATCGAGTAGGCTTGAGGGTTGTAGGGTGAGATCGGTGGAACGACGGGACTAAATTTAAAAAAAGTCCAGGGCAAGTTAGGCGGGGGTAGGAGTTTAGGACTAAGCCGCACCCTTACACCCCGCCTGCCAGCTGCCAGGACCCCCCAGATGTCATCCAGCCAGGCCTCGTCACACCTGGTCACACCACTGCTGAAGGCGTGATCATCCACTCCACGACTCGAGCGGCCTCCCTCGTGGCCACGTGGTTGTTCCTGCCATATGTGTCTCCTAGCTCCCGTTTTGGTTCAGTCTCGGCTTGATTCATGACTCAAGGCACATACTCTGGGCTTGTCCAGGCTCGCAATGGTATACCTGCGAGCGGGCAGTCATTGTCCTGCTAGTGTGCTATAGCAACGGCCTCGCGGTAATGCCCGACCCGTCCGCCACATCGCGCCCTTTCGTACTCAAGCTCATGTTGTCAGGGATCTTGGCTCGCATGTTGGAAATGACACCTGGGCCTTGTGGGCGCAAACCTATGTGTAGTATTCCCTGGCTAACTGCCCCAAGTCCCCCATAATCAAGCACGTTGAATGGACGCGTCAGCCAAAACACGATCGTCACATAACGCCATCAAAGGCATGCATTCGTAGTTTGCTTGTTTCCCCCTAACCTAACCTAGCTCACCTGGCTTGACATCCTCACCATAGCTCTGACCCCGCACAGAGTCCCACCATTCACCGCCAGTCTTATCGCGCTCGTGCTGCCAAAATGCGTGCCAATCGCATCGCTCCAAGCTCGTAAACGCAGGCGCTCACCACTACCACAGCCACATCGGGCCGATGACTCCCCGTCATCCATCGGGATTCGGATTCCGCCTCTGATCAACGATGCGTGGCACGTAATCAATCACGCCAGGGCTCCAGCTGGACGGAACTTGAGCATGGCTTGACTCGACTCGAGCACAACCAGGCAAGCGCTCGTCACATTGGCGCACCGGCCTCAGGCTGGTTGCTGGTGCCCAGCTGGCTCAAGAACATTCTGGTTCGTCCAGTCGCCATCTAATCTAGGCACCATCGTTGAGGACGCGTCCCCTTCAAGGACGTGCCGCGGAATGCAGTTGCACACCGTCCAGCCCGGTGTGCCTGCGCTTACGCTCATCTGACCGATCACAAGACATCACGGGACATCACGGGACATCGTATACTGACATGTGAACCAGGGTTGGACATGATTCCAGCTATCGATAAGATGGGACGCTGATCCGAACTTCCTCCGTCTTCCCATCGTCGCGCGATCGCCAGGTTTGTCGTCACAGAAGGCGTCCTCGTATCGACTCATCTCCGTCGCCGCGCGTCGCCGAGCGCCCGATGTGGAGCCCGCGAAAACACACACAACACACAAATGGAGCCCGAGATATTATTAACAATTAAGAAGAGCATCTCAATTCGGGGCAGATCAACAGCCTCCACCAATTCCATCCTCCAAATCTTGGTGTCCACACCAATTGGTTGACGCCATCGTTTCATCCACTGTCATCCGTCTTTCCGAAGCAAACCAGCATTCGTTGGCACAGCCGCGAAACCCTGGACAATCACGTGACCTACATTTCAACCATCCTCGCTAGTATATCGGTTAGTATATTCGCCTCTCAGTAGAGAGCCATCCCGAAGGATTGACCGCGAAAGAGCAGGGTTCAACTCCCTGGCGGGGAATGATGGTCTATGCGACAGTCTTTTGTTAAGACTGACAACTGGGGTGCCTTTTTGATGTCGACGGATGTGAGAGAGACTGTAGGTACCCCAAGGCGAAATCATTCTGTACCTTCTTAACCCATGACCACTCACTACATCGGCCTGGTGGCCGGTGCGCTCAGGTCACCAACTGACAGGGAGCCCCACGAGCTCCTCTGATGAAGAGTGCCACGGCGATCCACGGCGTCTGCGTTCTTGTGGATATGGCCTGGTTGGATGGATGGATGAGTGTCACCTGGCACCTGGTACCTGGCAGCCGGCAGTCGAGGAAAGTGTGGAGGAGCAAGATCGAGAACCTGGTGACTTGGAGTAGAGCGTGTGGATGTCTGATAGTACGTATTCGATTAGAAGGCAGCCAGGAAGGTTGTCAACGGAACTTGTCTTCAACGATTCCACCATGGCATTTCGTCAACGTACATTCTATCATTCACTTGCCCATCCACAACTTACTCCTTTTCACAATAACACATGGAACACATAGCCGCCTGGCGTGATGAAGTGATGGCACAGAAAGCTGAGCCGGACGTCAAGCTGTCGCTCGGACTCTCCCCAGCTATCGAGTAAGGTACTCATCGCACGAGCCGCCGCATCTTCCAATGCATCTACCTAGCCCGTATCCATAGTTCTAGGCAACTGATCACCTCTCAACTACCGGGACCGCAGGCTACGGGGCTTGTCGCGGCCCGCGGGCCTCCAGCCCGAATCTGGTGGCTCCAGGTCCAACAGCTCCAAGGTCAATATCGGAGACGCTTTAGCTCAGTGGGAGAGCGAGCGAGTGAAGCGCCCAGCGCCCAGTTCGTTCGGTCGTGTGTTCAATCCACACAAGCGTCAGAAGAAGTAGATACCGCGAGATTCTTTTGGCTGGTTAGTGCGGACGGCGAGGAGAAGGGTTCAGTCCTTGGATTCGGGTCAAGTAGAGCAGCGATTGGGTGTTGCCGAGTGGAAAGCTGGGCCCACGTTAAATAATCAGGGAGCATCTGGATATTTACATTTGGAAGTCGGCGCAGCTCTGCCGTACAGCGGGCACGTCGGATGACGACCAGGAAGAACAGAAGATGGACGGGCTGGTAATGCGGAGGGTTTGTCAGGGAGACAGCTTTTCGATCCCCTTCAATTAATGCATGATGAGCATACGTAACTGTTACTCCACTTGATAATAGTAGAATTGTATTTAATAATGGAATCGCAAAAGGATTTAATGCTTCAATACCTGCAGGAGGCCAATGGCTACCTAATTCAACTGTGGGTGATAGTGAAGAATGGAAGTATCTCCAGAAAATACTTAAGAAGAAGAAAGCTTCTGTAACAATGAATAAAGATACACCCATTGTTAAACCTTTTTGTACAACCAGTGTGTGATCTCCTAAATATGTACCTTCTGTTGTAATGTCTCGGAACCATAATACAAAGGCAAAGAATGTTGTAGTAAATCCCATTCTTAATAAAATACCACTATTTTCTAAGTCTGGTTCCGGTGGAGGCTGGGAGTGGCACTTTAGAGCTGCCACGATCGCCTGTAATCATACACATATATACATTGTCTGCTGCTCCTATCACATATGTCGGGATACACCTCTCTTTTCTTCAACCTCCGCCCTCAGCTGGTGTATTCGACACCCTTGTCGCCGTACTTCCACTTGGTGGCGAGGACGAGCAGGCCCGCGCCGCCACAAAGGGCTGTGGTGATCGCAAAGCCGATGGTGTAGTCGGGCGCGTCAGACGAGGGCCAGAAGAACGACCCGTACACGGAAGCCAGGTTACCGAAACCGTTAACCAGGGCGATGGAGACGGCGCGCTTCTCGCGCCCGTCGAACATGGTGACCATCCACGAGAGGAAGATCGGGATGTTGGTCCAGATGCCCGCGGCGCCAAAGCAGATGAAAGCGTAGCGAACCTGGGGGATGTGGACGGTAGCGCAGATGATGAACGAGATGACAGAAAGGGTCGCGCCGCCGACAATCGTGTACGCCTTCATGCCAGTGCGGTCTGCGAACACGCCGGCCGAGCAGCCGACAACCATGGCGACAACGTAGATCGGGACGGTCATGAATTGGAGCTTGCGCCCCTCGTATCCCATAGTCTGGAGAAGCGAGGGGAAAAAGTAGGAAATGGTGCCGACCGAGCTGAGCATGTTGTACAGCACGAGCATGACCCAGGTGATGGGGTCGGAGACGGCGGCCTTGAAGCCCTGCCAGTGCGAGACGTGCTCCTCCGCATCGTGGTCCACTGCGCGGTCACTTGCCGCAACGAGACGGGCGATGGCGAGCTTCTTCTCGTCTTCGGTGAGCCAGGGGGTAGTGAGGGGATAGTTGGGGAGGACGATGTATCCTGCAAAGGCGATAACAACGGTCATGATGCCCTCGATGATGAACATCCACTTCCAGCCACGGATGCCACGAATGCCCTCCATGCCCTCGATAAGGCCACCAGCGAGGAGGCCACCGAAGGCACCAGACATCATGGTGGCAGAGTAGAGACCTGCGACGCGCTTGCTCATCTCCTCGGGCTTATACCAGCACGAAATGACCAGCATAATACCAGGGAAGAAACCGGCCTCGACGAGACCGAGGACGAAGCGGAACGCGACCATGCCACCAAGGTTGTGGATGCCCGCGACGGCGATGCACATGGCACCCCAGACCACCATAAGAGTTGGGACGAAGATGCGCGGCGTCGAGCGCGACAGCATCATGTTACTCGGGACCTCCCAGAGGAGGTAGCCGACAAAGAAGATGGACAGTATGAGCGAGTACTGCGACGACGTGAGCTTGAGGTCGTGCGCCATTCCACCGACTTTAGCGTTCTGTCATCAGCCCATAATTTATCGTGGAATCTCACGCCAATGTTGGTGCGGTCCAGGTAGTTCATGCAGAACATGACCCAGAGCATGGGGAAAAGGCGAATGTCGATCTTGCGCACGAGGAGACGCTCCTCCTCCGTTCCAGGTCGATAGACGTAGGGCGCCTCGCTCGCCGTCTCCTTGAATATCTCGTCGACCTTGCTACCGTGCTCCGGATCCAGCGCGATCTCGACCACATCGTCGCCGTCGGTCGCGTCGTTCTTGTTCTTGTTCCAGATCGCCATCGTTTCCTGGGGCTCCGATACTGATCCACAACTCGCGAACCCTTTTTATAACCCAGTTCAGATATGCCTCTGAGCTAAACGTGCCTCTACGGAAAAAATCCGACCAGACTGGCGGTGCCACCAATGCAACTCGGCCGTGCCCCGTTTACCCCGCTAATGCGTATCGCATACGGAGGCATGTGCGCCAGGTCCCCGACTGATCTGCTCAAGCTCCATCAGCCGCCTTGAACCGGGCCGAGCCGGGCCACTTACCGCTGGCTTGTCATACTTCGCTGGGAATTTCCGTCCATGGCATGTTGAAGAGGCACACACAACTGAAACGACCCAATTGGGCTGCACACAGTACCACCGGAGCCCCAAAGTTCCTCGGTAACTAACTGGATGATCTATAAGCGGTTGTGCCACAGATACGGCACCGGCGATCACATGCTGGATGTTGGTGGGCTCAGAGTGGCGGAATCGAGCTGTCACCCTGAGAATCACGCGGGCAGAAGGCGGCGTGGTGCCTGAAAGTAACAATCAGCAACTCATCCGCGCATCTGGCCCGCGTTTCCAAGCTCCTGCTACGCGCACGCCGTTGGCCAAAAGTCGCCGAGTTTAACAGCGCGTGGGCCGGGGATACGACGAAGCCGACATGTCCGAGTAGCTCCAGCTCTCCCTCGGTCCCCCCACGTGTGCATTCGCACGAACGGCGTGTGACATGGTTTATTCGCTTGGTCGCCGTTGTCCACCTACTGTAGCAAATGTGGCGCCCAGGTTGTCTGCGACGCCAGTGACGCAGTCTATGAGGCACAACTCGGCGATGGATATCCGGGGTACTGTTGCGAATGTTATGGCAGGGATCGGGTTGCCGTCTGCCCCATGGTTTACAACTGGGCCAACTGACCGAGTTTGTCTGTGACAGAGTGGACCGCCAGGAAGGAAGCAGGCTGAGCCGAGAAACCCAGATGAGGGAATCGTGCAGGTTCATCCAGCTGCTGAGGGACCGGGGCTCGGCATAGACGAGAATGTTTTCGCAAGCGCCTCAGGCAGACGGTCGGCAAGGGGAGAAAGGGGCCCATCGAGGAATATCTAGGAGATCGTCGGTATAGCCATGAGGATGAGGTATCACGCTCTGGGACGGGGCGACGGATGCGTGATAGTCTGTGGCCCCGCTTCGTGGGCCCCAACCGACCCGAGGCTACCTCAGTGCTCCACGTATACGGCGAGCAGCCAGATCTTGGTTGGCCCCGTGGCGCCACTTCTGCTCACAATCAGTTCGCCATCAGCAAAATATCCCACTCTTCCCTCGAACAGTCCACGTTCTGGTCTCCCAACTAACACATCCACGAATCTGCAAAAGCAGTGCATGTGGGTCAAATCTCATCTGGGATGTCGACAGAGCAGCTGCACGATGCGACGTAGACAACGGACCGAAGAATGCCGACGGTTGTGAATCATCATGTGCAGCGTGGTGGGCACAGGTCAGGTTGCTCGGCCTCCGGACTTGCACACGTCGCCAATACGCCGCTGCTGGCGTTTGGGCGTCGACCGCTGTCCACGTCACTTGTGAGTACGTCAAAGATGAAGCCAGTACCGATGCGAAGATGTGGAGCCTCAGTCAACTGCTTCCAATATCCCGGGCGCGTCCGTGAACAGATTTTGAGGCTGCAAACACATCCACTGGATTAGGATCCCACACCTCGTCGTACTGCAGACAGCTGCTGGGAGAGACTGCGTCTCGAGTGGAACGGTGGGGTTTGTGGTGAGTGTCTTGGGTGTAAGCGGTGGCAGTCGGTCATTTAGTGAGGGTCATTCTGATTCGAGGGCCAAACGCAACCGCATTCTTATATTGATTCTCGGTTCGCAACCAGAATGGCGAATATAGAGAACGCACTCTCTCGCGACGATGCAGAGCAAGCTCGCAGGACGGCCGAAATGGGGTAGCAAAAGATGGGGATAGCCATTTGTGCAAGCGATCCGGCACAGAATTCGAGCTCACTCCTGGGATCAGACATCACTCCTTCAACTTGTGCATTGAATCAAAGTTCAAGTCCAATGGTTGCAATGGTGGTTCTATGTGCAGTCATGCACGACCCCTATGGCAAGCAGGGCCGCGGCAGAGAGTTTTACGCCATGGAGGTGTTGGCGACGGATGAATACAAACAACCTCGCCTGCGAGGTGGTAGAGGATAAGTCCAGCCAGCGGACTAGATGCGCGATGCGCCACGCGGAGGCAGACGGGAGTCGCCCTGCTGGCCCGCCTGCTGAGCCACGGAGTGCATGTCGCGAATCTGCGCCTGCTGCTGCAGAGGGATACTGCGGCGTGGTGGGGTACCGATTTGGAAGGCCGCTTCAGGACCTGGCGAAGGCATGCGGCTTGGTCCGACCGAGTCGACCTCGGGGTACGCCTCGCCCCACAGGTCGAGCGACGAGTCGTGACGGCGTGCGAGATTGGCGCCAGCAGTCGCAGCGGAGAACGAGGGAGGAGGCGACCGTTCAGTGGCATGCTCTGCCTCGCGTACCTCGTCCCATGGAACTTGGGTGTACCGGATAGCCTCAGCGGGAGGAGGCGCCGGGTCACCAGCGTCGTCGGGACCCCAGATCTGGAGATCCGCGAGGCACATCTTGAGGTGGCAGACCCACTTGTTGCGACGTTGAACTTTGAGGGCGCCCTGCTGCCAGTTCGACTTGTAGGCAATGTCGGCGTTGAGGACCATCTTGCCCTGGGCTGGAATGTCATCGACAGAGACGTCGAAGACGGGACGGAAGTCGCGCGAGTTTTCCTTGCAGAACTTGAGCATCATAACGCGCAGCGCCTGAAGCTTCTCGAACGTAGTGTTGAAGGCCACCTCGAAGGTGAACGACTCGGAGGTGGCACCCGACCGACGGACGTTCTCGATGACCTTGAGGGCGAGCACGTTGTGGCCGATCCAGACAAACTTTCCGTCCGTGCGCTTGAACGAAGTCGACATTAACTCCATCTTTGCGACTGTGTACGACTTGCCGTCGATGTCGACCCGGTCTCCGACATCGTACGGGTGCTTGACGAAGAGAAAGATGCAGGCGAGGAGGATCTCCTGCATCGTCGTACCGATCATCCACGAGAGCGAGAGGATGAAGGTACCGGTCGAGGTGACAAAGGTGGAGACCTTGGTGGTGATCATGGCTGACATGACCAGGATGCATATACCGGTGACGAGGATGAGGAGGATGTCGTCGAGGCGGCGGACGGCACCGTCGAGGTCGCGCATGTTCGCCTCGAGCGACAAGCGCTCTCTGTGGATCTCGAGCATGCAAGCGTCGATTTCGTCGCGGGTCGCATCGCCGTTGCCATCGCGGTCAAAGATGGAGAAGGCCTGCTCGGCGCTCTCCAGGTCGGGGAAGTAGCGCGCAATGTCGGCTATCGTGATGTGGTTCGAGCCCGGCTTTCGGAACGAGTAGTAGATGCGTCGGCCCAGAGCTCTGCTCTTGTTCGCCGAGGCGAGGGCGGTTGTGACCTTGTTGGCGGGCGAGTTGGTCTGAAGAACCGACGAGCCAGCCATCTCGGTGGCAACATTGCCCAGGGCGTTGGTGGTGCTCTGCGCTGCAGCTTTGACACCCTTCAGCACCTTGCGAATAGCCTTGCGGCCAGCAGTCGTCTTAACCGACGAGTTGTCGTCGAGAGTGTCGTTGCGACCCGGGATGTCGTGCGAGTTCATGTACAGCTTAGTGAGCATCTGGAACTGCCACTTCTGGTCGGCAAGGCGGTCGGCGTACGAATCGCGGTGGAACTGGAGGGCGATGAGTTGGACGACGAGCTTCTCCATGCCCCAGACGATAGTGCAGAGGAAGAAGCCGAACAGGAGATTGACGACGAGGTTGAGGTTGGCTCGCGAGGTCGACTCCTGGTCACCCTCAAAGCGACGCGAGATTAACGGTGTGAAGGAGATCCACGAGACGAGCGACCAGATGATAATCTTGCCAAAGTGGCCAAGGTTTTTGACAACGTCTGTGAACCTGCCCATCGAAGGAATGATTACGGCGATGGTCTGCTTGAACACGTGAGGGAAGATCATGAACGCCGCCTTGGACCCCCAGAAGCCACACCACACCACCGTGAACCAGATTGACCACCAAAGCTGGTCATTAGCATATTGCGATTATTGGGTCACTCACGAGCTTGACACCCCAGATGTGGGAGTTGCGGTACGCGGTCACGCCGAGAATACCGGGAATCCAGAGGAGCGCCAGGAAGGGGATAATGAAGAGAGCCCAGCGGACGATGATGCTGCTGTTGATTGCCCAAAGGTACATGCGGCTGAGCCGGGTCTTGCCGACGTCGCCCTCGGCGAAGCGGAGGCGCTCATCTTTTGCATTGGCGGGGTTAAACGACTCCCACTCGTTGCTGAACTCGGCCCAGCTGCCGCGGCGACTATGACCGAGTCTGGGCCGGACAGGCTTCTCATTCACGCCGGGCGTGTCCACCGAAATGGTGCTTGCGGCAGCACTGGTATCGTTAGTACCAGTAAGGGGAATAAAACCAAGCTTGCTACGGGTGCGAGGGACAGGCTGGTTGGATTGCGGCAGGACTGGAGCTGTTGATCCGGAGCGCGACGGCGGCAGCGAAGAACTGAACGTGTCGTTTAAGGGCACAGTGGTGAAGTCGACGGACCGAAGCGGGGCGTGGCGCTGCTGAGGAAGATCGCTGGTCGAGGCCGAAGCGCTAGGAGGTGATGAGGAGAAGTTCGAAGGGGGGTGCTGGCCGTACCGATCTGGAGATTGGCGGCCAAAAGAGGAAGGTGGGAGCCTGTTGCCGCTGACCAGTGTCTCGGTGGTCGCACCAGCGCTTGAGGATGCTCCTGGAGGAAGGGAGAAGCCTGGGCGTCAGCTTCGATAGGCGATGTGGTGGTGGGTCTGGATGTGGAGGTGCCGACAGTCTCATGCTGGCCTTGTAAGGGCCCAAACATGCCCGGACGTGAGAATTGGACACGGAAAGCAATCGCGGCGGTGCTTATCGCATCATGTTCCAGACAGCCCCGCAAACGCCGGGGTCATGCGCTATTCTCCCACTCACTCTGCTGGGCGAATGGCGTCTGCGACGGGGAGCGTACGAGCTGGGCCATGTCGTACGCCTCAGTGTCGCTGTTGTCGGTGGCATAGTCGCTGGGGTCAGTATTGTTGGGGAACAAGGCGGTTGTTCTATTCCGCTCGAGTGACCGGACGGGGAAGGAGCGATCAAGCACAGACACAATGCGACGTGATGTGCACGGATCAGCGTGTGCGTCCAGAATAGAATTCCGTGGAGGGGCGCAGGCTGTGGCTGCACCATGCGCCACGCCCCAGCCCAACAGGACTGCACTGGAAGGGAAGGGAAGGGAAGGGAAGGGAAGGGAAGGGAAGGTGGGGATCGCGGACTTACGGGAATACGAGGTCGCCAGAACTCTCGTGCCCGGTACTACCCATCTCGGCGCGGCGCATATCCTTCATGTCAGCCTCGGGGCGGAGTAGGTGCGAGCGTGGACCAGGCGGAGTGAGCGCCTCGGCAGACAGGTGCGAGGAACGGGGATTGCTGGTGCAGAATGCTTGTCTGTGTGGTGTGTGTGTGATGGGCATAGAGCTCGACGTGGCTTGCAAAGAGTAGATCCGCTCATCTGCGCGCGCTCCGTTGGGAGTCTGTAGCGACATGATGCAGGAATTGCCATTGATCACGGGTACTTGGTACCGCGACTACGTCGACGCTTTGCAACGGCGCGTCCTTGAGATGCCGAGCAGATGGACTTACAGTTGCAAAGGTCTGCGGGTGGCCACCTTGCTGGGGCTGACCGCCAGGCCGGTTGTCTCCTTGCATGGTTGTGGGTGAGATACGCGTGGGGGAAGGTGGAAAGGTAGATGTTGGCGAGGGCGTTGACTGATGTGCTTTGTGTCTAGTGTGCTCTAGTGTGTGCGTGTAGTATGATTACAAGAGGCGGTTGAAGGTTGAGGAGAGAGAGAGAGAGAGAGAGAGAGAGAGAGAGAATAGAATGGAGTTACTAATGAAGGAGAAGAGAAGGATAGAGAGTACAGGAGTACAGGAGGGAGGGAGGGAGGGAGGAAGGTGGGTGCGAGGATGAGGGGGGATATGATGGATGATGTCTAGTATTACACTACATGTAGTGTGTTTAGTACTTCGTGCGAATTAGTGCCCTTATGCGCTTATGCCTCTTAGGGTTTCCCTTTACAAAATGGCTGTGCAGAAGCTATTTCACAGGGGTTGATATCAGAATAACATTCCTGACTTGTGATAAATAACTCACTCAAGCACTCAAATCCAAGTACTGTGTGCTGTACCCACCCCAGATTCGTCAGGGTCTGCAGTGCAGTTGTCCCGACTCAGAGGTACCCCCCAAACTCGAACACAGCCCAAAAGACACTCAAGCTCGCACAACCAAAGGGAGCCAAGAGGCGGATAAAGGGGGCCAAAGGGGTTAAAACGTGTAGAGCGAGGTCAAAGGACAAGATATTTAGCTTCAGATAGAGTTTCCGCAACCCGTGACGCGACTGTCCTCTGAGCCTCTGTCCAACTCTTACCTAGCTTTGAGGGTCGCGTCGCAAGGATGAAGTAGCCCAAGACTCAAGACTCAATGCATGACGCAGCATGACCCTCTCCGAGGCTCCGACCTGTGCTGCGGACGATGGTCTATTCTCAGATGGACTGGCTGGTGGAGGATGGAAGAACCTGAATGGCCTGGATGCCATGGACAATGGCATCCCTTATCTTGCACAACGCCTCCTTCACAGCCACGCACTATGGGGGTCTTTGCACCCCAGTACCCCAGCAAACCTGGCCACCTGACGTCTGACATTCATGAAACCTGCTCAATGGTCTCTGGCATCCTGAATCAGACCAAACAGACCCATACGGTGCGCGTCATGGCAGGCGCCCATTAGACGCCACAAGGTCAACGTCGCTCATCTCCGACACATCATGCAGGCCATGGCCTGTTTCGTAAGCTCGGCCGCGCAGCATGCATCCCGATACCGTCCCAAGAACCCAACACCATAAACCGAGAGCTACAACAAGACACCTCATCCTGTCTCTCATGCTTGCAATCGCGCGCCGAGCCACCCCGGTTTCTCGACGGCGCTGCTGAGCCGCTCCGAGCCCTGCCTGGGCTCAAGCATCAGACTCTTTCTGTACAGCGCGTCAAGCGAGCCGCTCCCTCGCTCGGCTAGAACGCGCGTGAGGTAGCGCTGTACCACCTCGATCTCCTTGAAATCGAATGGCGCCTGATAGCGCTTAAGGTCGGCGGCAATGCGGCCAAGCTTGGCAAATTTGTCCTGGTTGATGAGCTGGATATCGGGCGAGATCGTGCTCGGCCGTGTGTTCGGGTTACCGTCCTGGGTGAACGTAATGTCGGACAGAATCAAGCCGAGGAACGGCAAGCAAGGCTCAGTGACCTCGCGTAAACGCGCGCGGTACGCAGCGTGGTTTTTAGTGTGCTCGATGACAGCACGTAGTCGGTCCATGGCCATACGGTATTTGGGGTTGAGCACCGCCCAGGTATGCTTCAGGCGCCCAATCGTGCTGCTGTTCAAGCCTGCTAAGACGGCGAACAGTGTCGAAAAGTTATTCAGCGAGAGGCATTTCTGGAATCAGCTTTACCAGAAACTCGCCACTCACGTCTGCCAACTTGATGAAGAATTTGAGCAGCGCTCCGCGATGCTTCGTGTCGAGCTCGTGTAAGATGACGTCCGTCACCCAACCCGTGATCTGGTTGCTGAGCGTGCTGAGGGCCTTCAACTCGGGCACGCTCTTCTTGCCCGTCTGCAACAGGTCTTCGGGTGCGACAGCCGTGAAGAGCTTGCTCTCCATAATCGTCAGCTGACGAGCCAACTCCGTCGTGTCGAAGTCGGTGATGAGGATGTTGGGTGGCGGATTCTTGCTCAGTTGCGCCATGAGCGTCTTGCTGATGATCGGCGTCTTGACCGTCGCGGCCGGGTTTTGCGACAGTACAATGCCGGGTGGCGCGCGGCCGCGGTCGAAAGACCTGCCACTTGTGTGTCCTAGCGAGCTCTTCGAGTCGCCGTCCCCGCCGTCCTTATCGGTCATGGCAGCCATGCGCTTGCGGAGCGAGTCTTGCGCGCGGGTAGCAAGAGGCACTGCCTTCATCACCTCCGAGTTGAGGAAAGCGTCGAAGCGGTCGATCACGGCCTCGTCCGTGCCAGGGCGCCAGTGGTGATCGAGCCACGTCTTGAGGCAGATGATGACGCGGTAGCGCACTGGCTTCTGCTTGTTCTCACCCCACATCGCCAGGGCCTCATCTCCAAGGCCGGCCACGACTGGCGGCGCAGCAATGTTGAAGCGCTGGATAAACGTCTCGAGGACGTCAGTTGGGTTCGAAAACAGGCGGAACGTGAACCAGAACGCTTCAGCAAAATTGCGATCCGGGAGCCCATCCACGGGCGTGAGTTTCTCGATGAGCACGCGCAGCGTGCCGCCGACAAGCAAGCCGTCCGAGTTGAACGCGACTTCGCGCGGGTCGTAGTCGTGGGATACGACCCAGAAGCGCAAGTCGCCATCCTCGTTCTTACCGTCTAGCGAGAGCGCGGGCGAGTCCGGCGGAGGTGGTGGCCGTGCGGGAGCTGGACCGGCGGGCGGTGTAAAGTTCTTGGCTGCGTGCTTGAGGCCCTCGATGGACGGATCGACGACGGGCGACTCGCCGTTGATCGACTGGTTCGGGGCGGGAGACGCGGCATGGAGCTCACCGGAGCTCATCGACTGCGGGAATGGAGAAGTTGTTGAGAGCTGTGAGATGGACGTGTGTGACTGTGACGAGAACGACGTGAGCGTCGGAGGTCGCGACACGGTCGACGACTCCGGTAAGTCGTCTGTCAGGTCGATCTCGTTTGCGAAGACAGCGCCGACCTTGGATGGCGACGACATGCTCGTAGAGCGTGAGCGCGACGCCTCCATTGCCAGATGCTGCTGGTGCTCGGAGCCCGCAGGATGCGAGATCGGGCGCGAGCTGTGGCGCGGCGGCAAGTTGCTGGCATCGACGAGGTACTCGCCATCAGTGTCTGAATCGGCGACAATCTCTTGGTCGTCGTCATTCTGGATTCTCCGCACCGAGCCCTCGGTCGTGACACGCACACCGTCGGCGTTGAAGCGCTTGTGCAATTGAGTGAGACTCGTGGCACGTCTCTGCAAGCCCTGTATCGACTGCGGGCCGCCACGGATACCTAGCCCGATGCCCTGATAACCCCCACGCGACGACGACGAGTATCCCGCCGTCGTCGTAGTTGTGTCCGAGCTGTCCTCCGAATCTGGGACAGTTCTTCGAACGACACGCGCGCATTCGGACCCCGCCCGTAGTGTCAACGTCGTGTGCTGTAACAAGTTGCTCTTCTCCTCGTCGTACTGGTCACTGCCGGATTCGGTGAACGGGGCATTTGCCACCTTCTCGGCGCTCTCGACGAGGTGACTCGCGGCATCGAACAGCTCGTTATGTGCTACCTTGAGGCCGTCGATCTCGCGCTGGCGTACACCCAGGGCCCCGGCCCCCCGCCCGACGCCCTCGATGATGGACAGGAGCTCACGCACGCTGTCGACCGTCTCGCGCGTAAGCTCGATCAGGTATGCGTGGCTCGACGGGTGGGAGTCGATGTGGTGCGAATGGATGTGTCCAATAAAACTTGCGATGACGGACAGCAGCCCGTCCTCAGCAGCCGCGACGGCTTCGTGCACCTCCTGCCTGTTGGTGTAAGCGTACACAGCGTTCTCCACTTCGTCCTCCCGCCGGCTGTGAATGGACGGGGTGTTATGCGACATATCAGGTGTGCTGAAGTCGGGAGAGTTGGCCGCGGACATGAGCAACTCGAAGGACGTCGATCGTGCGTGTCGCGTTGCTGATGAGGTTCGCCGTTGGCCGCGCAAGGAGCCTCCGAAGCCGCCGAGACCGGGGGACGACTGGCCAGAGGAAGCTGGCGACATGGCCATGGCGGCCGAGAAGGCCGGGCTGGGTCGCGCGGACGCGCTTATGGGCATTGGTGGTGGTGGGCTGTTCGTGCCCTGCCGCCGCGCTGCACCGCGCAGGTCGTTCGTGCTCGCCGACTTGAGTCTAAAGGTCGAACCCCTGTCACCAGAGTGCCCGTTCGACGTCACACGCATTCTCCGCGATGAAGTGAAGGCGGTCTGCAGCGCTGCCTCGGAGCTGCTGTCTTCCTCGTCACCCACGGGCACCCCTAGTTCACTCGCCACGGCGACAAACTTGCGGATCGAGCCGAAGAGCGACGTCGCCTCTGCAAGCGTCGCTTCGATTAGCTCTTCGGGGTAAGGCTGCTGGGCGACCTGTAGCCGTTTAGCGCTGTTCACGAATGGCGTGAGGCCGTGTAATGTCGCAGACCGCGCCCTGCTTAACGTAGAGTTCCGAAGAAGGTCCGAGTGCTTCTTCACGCAGCCTGTCCGTGACAAGATGGTGCGAATGCTGCCCAGGACAGCCTGTGCATAGTGTGCAACGGAGCTCTGGTTGGGTTGGTCGCGAATGTCGCGCTGGTACGCGGTGAGTGCTGCGATGGCAGGCTGTAGAAGGGCATTGTACTCTTCAGAAAGAGGAGACAACGCGTGGTTGACGGTCGAGTACGACTGCTGGGAGGCATGGGACTGGTATGACGCGTATGACGCTGACGAGAGCATCGAGGTATGGCGCGACTTGTTCTCGGTGAACGAGCTGGCTACGCTGCGCGAAGTCTCGTACCCGACGCGGCGGGGACTAGGGGGTGGCTCGCCGCGTGACTGGCGTCGCGATTCCTGGGGTCAGCTTTGAGCGACATGGCACTGCTTCCGCGCCCTCGCATTACCGTGCGGAATGGACAAAAGGGCGCCCGAGGACAAAAGAACGCACCTGGCCCCACTCGAACGGCTTGACATAGTTGCTTGGAAACCAACCTCTGCGACTGTCGCACTCGCCGTCCCACCACCCGCTGGGATCACGGGTGATAACACGGATGTACTGGCCCCCCCGAAAGGAGAGGTAGACAAGAGCGTCCGAGTTGCTTGCGCTCGCCTGGCCGGCCATCATGGTGCCATCAAAGTCGACGAGGGCGACGACTGTGCTACTATGCTGGTGGTGGCCTGAGGAGCGCGACGGTGACGGCGGTGTGCTGGGTGCCGTGGCGCTCGTGCGTCGTGATCGTCGATGCCCAGATACAGATTGGTGCGAGAGCCTGGACGCGTGGCCAGTACTACTATCTTCGAGACCACTGGCTGCGGCACTGGCCGCACTGGCCCTCTTCATGCTTGGACCTGTGGAAGAGGACGCGCGGGCATTCGAGTAGCGGGTGTAATGGCTTGATGAGGAAGAGGGATTGTGGTGGTGTTGGAGTTGGTGGTTGTGGTTGTGGGTGTGGTTGTGCTGATCATGTACCCTGCCCGTCATCCCGTTCGTCCCGGCTGCAATGGTCGAGTCGGAGGAGGATGCCGAGGACCATTGTTGTGGTGGGTCAGTGGTCCCCGGCTGCAGACGCGCTGCGGCGTCTGCGTGCTGCATGATGAGCGGCGTAGTGGGACAGGGAATGGGAGAAAGAGTGTTGTTTAGGATGTAAGAAGGAACAAAGGGATGCGACAAGTAAGTGGGTGGAATGAGTTATAGTGGAGGTGGTCGTTTGTCCCCCAATTACCAGAGTTACTTGGTTCTTGAGTGTGATACTACAGTAGTATAGTGTTATATTATTATAGTATTCTAGCTTGTATTGTAAGTTACCAAGCTTGAGGCCTTGAGGTTGAACAAGGGAGGAGGGAAGGGGGGGGCACATCGTGGCGCATGGCGCATGAGCGTGACGAGCGGGTTTAGGACCAAATTCAGGACCTGAATCGTTAGTGCGGTTGAACCTGTTCCCTTTTGGCAAAGTGGGTTGGCCGGTTAGGGCGGCTCAGCCCCAAATTGAGGGATTCAAAAGCTATCAAAGGTAATACAAAGTTGCCGGTAGGCAAATCTCAGGATCTCAGTGTTACAACCAGGTTGCAGGTTGACGACCTCAGGGCTTAAAGGACTCAATCATCTAATTCCTCAAAGCTACTAACAAGAGCTGTAGGCCTGTAGGCCTGTAGGGTTGTCAATTGTCAACGTACTAATATGTCACGGACCACGGATCCACGGACAAGCAGGCCTTGGTATAGATTTCTAGATCTCTGGATCTCTCATAACCTGATGGATCCCACCCGCTTACGCCACCCTCCCCTCCCTTTACTTTCAATTCCCATCCTAGCAAGCCCGAAGGACGGACAGAGCTGATGACTGGAATCACCGAGGGCCGGCGGCCCGGACGAGTGCTGGCCGTGTGGCATGGCTAGATTACTTTTTCCAGGGTTAGATCTCTAGGTTGCTGGTGAGTACCGCAAGGCTAGGAGCCCGCGATTTAGTTTTGGTGGTGCCGAAATACCGGAGATATGCTGGAGGTGCGGGGCCGGTGATGGCGCCAAGGTATGTGGACTTGGTTGGGATTCGATGGGGTTCGCGTGGCCAAGGGCTGTGCAGATAGGAGTCAAGCTGCATTGTCCAGCTGTCCTCGTACCAGTCACACAGCGTACCGGGCACCGATTGATCGAGCTGCAAAGTCACTGTGCATTCCTGATTGTGCAGCCCGCTGTTCAAAGCAGGGTGTGGTCGTCAACGTGACGGTCAAGGTGGCACGAAGGCGCTGCCACAGATTATTGAATCCAAACAGCTATACATCATAGCGTACACCACTCGTACTGACGCGACGCGTTCTGCATCCGAAACCCAGCGTGCCGGAAGTATTCCAGCAATCCAGCAGCCTGAAAGCATGACCCAGAAATATGGAGGCTTGTCTACGTTTTCCTCTCTGTTGACTCCCTCGTCGGTGAGGGTGCTGAGAGTAGCGGCGCCGAATGGCACACATGGATGTCACGCGAAGAATGGCCATCACGGCAGCTACGTCAAGGTGGACCTGGGTGGGTTGCACGAATATTGAAAAATGCATACACGCGCTGGATTGCCCTGATCCAAGGCGTGCCTCGCCCAACCTGACATGCATGACCTGCGTAGAGGCGACGTCGTAAGACTATAAGTATTTATCTTGAGATCTTGAGAAAACCGGATTGGGTTCTTCCAGATTTTCGGGGTGCGTTCAAGTCTGGAAATTGCCCGGTCTGGCGGTGGGGTTCGGGTTTGTTTGAAAGACAAGCATGCTATATGCTGATATGCTAATATACTAATAGTCAGAGCATGTCTCCAAGACCCCCCAACTGTGCTTTGCTTGTGCTGGTTAGGACCCACGACCTAAGATCCAGGAACCTTTCGGGTAAGTTGCAATCATCGTCACAGATGCAACAGTACTTGTAGCGATTCCGGAACCGCTTTTGGAGCATACTGCGTGAGAACGACTGGATTCGCAACTTGGATAATCCAAGTCAAATAGAGCTGGGGAATTGGGGATTACTGGGTTAGTCACCTTCAGCGATCATCTGCATCCTGGATCGCCTGATCGCCTGATCGCCTGATCACATAAGCTCCTGATTTTGGCCAGATGGGGCCCAAACCCTCGAGGTGTCGTTTGCTTGAATGGGCTGAGGCACGGGTGGATCCGGTCATTTGGGGCTGTTACAAGCTTACAAGGACATCACAGAACAATCCTCCAGGTATGAACACCTAAACCAGGGGCTTGGATCTGATGTTGTTGCGTTGAGGCGCAAGGATGGCAAGGTAGGTGCAAGGCAGGACGATCAGCAGATCCGCGGATCCACCGATCCATGGAGAGAGCGGCAGACAGTTTCAGCGGCAACGGAGATGTAGGCTAGTAAGAACCAAGACGGTGACCGCGACCAGAATGACCATGAACCATCTCAGTAAAGGCAGACACTGCTGTACTCTGGCGGATCTGAGTTCGTTGAGGAATAGTAAATTGAGCCAATAGCAAATACTAATCGCTAGGCTCATAGCCCATAGGAACAGATTTCCATCACCACGTGGTTGAGTTAGCCACGTGCCGCCACAACCCAAACTCCGGTCGGCGCTGCCCATCACGGGCACCTGGATTCGCCGGGCCTCCTACGCCCCGAGTTCATGGGCCAGCCGACACCACAGCCGTGCTCGTCGTCGCCGTCGCATCCAGCACCACCGTCACCATGCGCGCCGCCGCTGTCCTCCGGAACGCCGCCAAGGGCGCGGCCACGCCCAAGCCCATGTCCGCCGAGCCTACACTCTACCACCTTGCCCCAACCGTGAGCCCCTCCCTAATCCGGCTGCGCTAACCCCAGGGCTTCTGGAAGAAGTTCCGTACGTGTTCATCGCAGGCGCGCGACGCCGGAGCCAACTAGGTTGTATGAGGGGAACACCTGGGGGCTGGGATAGCATGGGGCGAGTCGGGCCTGTGGTCTTGCATTGTGGGAGAAAGTTGCGCACCTCAGCCCCTCGCTTGATCGTATGACGCCGTCGGACCTACATCGCTGCACTCCTCCTTCCCTCCACCGTACTCCCCCGGTTCCGCGCTTCCCCCATTTCTGCGTCCGCACCCGCACCGACTACAGCAGGCACTAACCCCAGGCGACGCCGTGGTCGTGAACCCCCTCATCTCGTCCGGTCTCCCTCTTCAGGACAAGAACCGCTACCCTCCTCCCGCCTCGCGTCCGGAGCGCTACGCGACCCCGGCCACTGCCGCGAGCGACGTCGCCTTCAACCAGTACTACAACCGCGACGTGCGCCGCGCGTACCCGAGGACTAGCGTCGTCACCCAGGCTGAGCTCAGTGCGCTCCTCATCGCCGCGCCCGCCCTCCAGGCGGTCAGCGAAGGCGCAGAGGGCGTCGACACTGCCTCGTCCCACACGGTCGTGGTCACCGCCGCGAACGCACCGGCACTCACTGCAGTCATCGACCAGCTGCCGACTGGTCGCTCGTTTGTCGGCGGCGGCCTCGAGACCGCCTCCCGCGAGGGCCTGCCGCCTACCCCGCCTGGATCGTTGCCGGACGGTGCCAAGTGGGTCCCCAAGCGGGGGACAGACATTCCTGTCAACCCCGACACTTATTTCCCCATCGAGGGCTTTAACTAAGCTCTCTCTCTGAAGAGAATAGAGATGTAAGGCAGTGCATTGGCGGTCGGCGGTATGGAGGCTCGTGCTGGAGTGGAGAGAGTGTGAATGACGTTCCGGTGAAATTACCCAGGACTACAAGGGCGGGAAATGGTGGCGTCTGGAAGCCAGCTGTGTTCCCCTCAAGGACTGCAAACAAGCGTCCTCTAACGTCTGACTCTCATCCCGACGCTTACCCCAGTCCCTCAAGTGCGGCTGACCGTCGGCAGCTTACCATATTTAGCTTTCGCGTGTGCCAGCCACCTTTGACGCCACAAACTCGCCGCTGTTGCCGGACCTCCTTCTCCATTTGGCTCTGGTGGCTCAGTGCATCCAGCCATGGGCATGAGCCACCTCGGCCGCTGCACCGTTCCGTCCCTAGTGGTACACTTAGCGGCAAGACGGGCAAACACTCCAAAGGATGCCTCATGTGGCAAAGGAGAGGCAGCTGGAGGAGGAATCTGGCACTCTGGCACTACTGGCAGGCAGGCCTCGCCTTGGTTGAGCTCGAGCCCCATTGCAGCCCTCCGCGGGCGGCGGACAGAAGCAAACGGCCAATGAGTAAGGTCTGGCCTGTGCGGTGGCTTGCCTTTGCACCGCCTGTCACTGGATGTTTCTCGCTTGCCGCCATCCGCTCTTCCCGGCCAGGCCGAGGTTTGAGTGGCACGCAGGAATATCTGACAAGCATCCCGCAGCAGACGCTGGCGCATGGGCCGAGCAGTTCGTCCACTTAAAGCGAGCCTCTTGTCACCTGCACCAAGAACCCCATCCAGCTCTGTTCACTACCAGGTTCACAATTATTCGTCACTGATACAGCCCACGTCCGTCAACCCCTTCAAGATGCCCCACACGTCGCCTGCGCTCACGCTTGTCAAGACGCCACCCCAGGAGGGGCCTCCTGACCTGCCGGGAGTCGACTCTGTCGAGGATCGAGCGTCTCCTATGGCCAGAGCAGACGCCAGGCCAGCGAGGTCTGGAAGGATTTCTCGCGCATTTCAACTCTGACGAGAGACACCGCCGCCCCCCGTTTCTTCACCGCCACGTTGCGTTTGCCAAAGGCCCATGGCTCCAACCTGTTGTCGAGACGGTTGCCAGGCCATCCTTTTTCCACCCTTTCGGGACGGACGTGGCCTCTTCTCCTTGCCACATCTTCGCTTCTGGACATTGGATGGTCCTCGCTACCGACTACATCCTCGAGCATCTCGATCCAGGCCGCGGAGGACCGGGATATGACCGAGTGAACTTGGAAGGGGTGTCCAACCGCGTGGCGGCTGAAAACCATATTAGAGGAACCATCAACAAGATGAACAAACTGGGTGGCGAGATGGAAGCAGCTGATCTCTTATCTTTAATGTGCTTGTAGGCATGTACATACTCGGGTAATTCTGCGGTGCGTCGAGTGCAGCGAGCAATGGAATTTCGTTCGCCATGAGTGTTAAACAACGGCCACATTATCCATGTCATCCGCACATTAGCAGTCCATAACCTACAGTCTACACGAGTCCAAGGTCTGCCACCATTCTTGTCCCGTCCTCCTCACTCAGCGGCGCCTCCAACCCCGCGTCCTGCACCCAGTTATACGCCTCGCCAATGAGCGCGTCCGCGAGCGGTACATCGTGCGCCGCCAGCGTCCCGATCACGTCCGCGACAGCAGTGATTGCCTGCCGTGCGGCGGGGGAGATGGGCTGGTATCAGCTACCATCACACCGAGTCGCCTGTTGCCATGTAAAGCGAGAGCCACTCACGTCATTGTCATTCCGGTACACGCCCTCCGAGTCGAAGCCCTCGCCGCCCTCGCGAGCGGCTTGGCTCGTGCCGAGCGACACCCACACGAAGCCATTCATCCCCACAATGACGTCCACGCCGCTTGGTCCACACGGCTTGGGGATGTGCACGAAATGGCTCTTAAGGCGGCGCACGAGGCGCGGCGGTATGACAACAAGCTGTCCATTGCGCAGCTTGCCGTACTTGAGCGAGCGGGTGTGGAGGGACATGGCACCGTCGCCGAAGAACGCCTGGACCTCGGCGACGAGGAGCTGGGGTTAGCGAGCAGCGGTCGAAGCGCGCAGATTTTCAAGAGTTTGCAGGAGAGTGATCCAAGTCAGTAGCTGGGATATGGAAGCACCAGCCGGCAGCACCACTCCCTGGACAGCCACTCACATCTCCTTCCGCGAGGAACTCGCGCATCTTGAGCGCGTCACTCTCAATCTTACGCCGCACAACACCACCGGGAAGGTTCACAGAGGAGAGCATGAGCACGGCGTCCTGCCGCGCATTCGCCTCGACGCGCCACCGCTGTGCGCCGACATCTGCGATCCGCCCGATGACAAGGTCGCCCACTTCGGGCACGTAGCGCGACTGCAGCGGCTTGACGCTGATGAGTTTGTTGACACGCTGCACGGTACCAGCGACGGAGGACACGATGGAGTCGGACTCGACGTACGTCCCGTGCCCGCTGATGTCAGCTAGGTCCTTCCAGGCGTAAAGCTGGAGGTTGGGATGAAGAGGGCACCCACCGCATGTACTCCTTTGCGCTCGCGATGACCTCGCCGGGAGCCACAACAGAGTTGCTGGGCCCCTCACCGAGGTCGACATCCATGTCATTCACATGTTGTGGAGGAGGCGGGATGCGGGCGACCTGGAACATGACGATGTGGGTTGATGTTACAGGGTGGTAGCAGAGTCGGTAGCAACAAGAACCAAGAGGCGGAAATCTAAGCGGCGGCCCAAATAGTGTTCCACGTGGGAGGTGATCTTCGTCGCGTTGGGTGGCAAATGAGGCCCCAGCGCTCTTGTAAAGTTCCCACCACACTCTCCACTTTCACTGACACGCCAGAAACTAGACAATGACCGACGAAAAGGAAACAGGCGCCTACAAGCCAGATCTACTCGTGCTCGTCTGGGTCCATGGGTGAGTGACGGCGAGTCCACGTAGCTGACAGCAGCTTCAAGGGCAACGATGTGACCTTTGAGGGCTTCCCATCGCGTACATCTAGCAACGGATGACTTGGGGATCTCAGCTGACAGAAGGCATCGTTAGAATCCTCGAGGACACGCATCCCTCTCTACATGTTCAGTCGCACGTGTTCCCGGCGTACGAGACACGTGGCGAGCTTGTGAGCTAGGGTGTGTTCACCCAAGCTGACACCAGAGCGCGGCGACGGAGAACTTTGTCGAATGGCTCGCGACGAAAGTCGTTCAGCTGGAGAACGGCTCTGGCCGAGGACGAGGAGCCGGGAGTGCAAGGGTCGTGCTCCTGGGACATTCGTACACGCACCAGTAATCAGGGCTGACATCAGCATGGGCGGGCTGCTGATCGCGGATGCGACCTCGCGCATCGCCGATACGACGCGCATCGACGACCCGATGTGGCCCAACGTCATGGCTACGCTGGCTTTCGACACGCCGTACCTCGGGCTACACCCTCACGTCTTTGTGCGTCGACCCGAGAATTGGCTGACAGCAGAAGCACGGCTTTTCGACAGCCGCGGGGCACGTCGAGACGGCGCGTAATGCGGCGAGCGCGCTCGCCATGCTGTCGCCTCTCGCTGCTGGGTTTGGTTTTGGCAAGGCAAAACAAGCAGAGGAGAGACAGAAGCGGGAGGAGGAGGAGGCGCGCGCACGCGGCCAGCGAACTCCGCCGCAGCAGAGCTGGTGGAACGCCAAAGCGGCCGTCGGGCTGGGCGCGATCGCCGTCGCGGGGGCTGCGGCTGGCACGGCGTACTTCCGACGCGAGGATTTGGCGACGGGTTGGAAGTGGGGCGCTGAACACATGACGTTTGTGCGGAATCTCTGGGACAAGCAGGGAATGCGCGACCGGCTGGACCGAGTTGCGGAACTCCAGAACAGTCGCAACGTCAGCTTTGCCAAGTGAGTGGGCGCAGGGCACATCAGCGGCTCGCGAGTTCCATCCTCTGATAGCAGCTTCTACACCTGCCTTCCCGCTGGCGGGTCTCACCTCATGCGGAGAACGTTCGCTATATTGCCCTCACCGAGTGAGGCGATAGCGACGCACTGGATGGCGGCGACCAACACGATCGCCAAGGATGAGGTGACGGCGCACATGGGCATGTTCAACCCGCGCCAAAACGACGGGTTCTATGACCTCGGCCTGGCGACTGTGCGTATCATTGCCGCGCGGTTACAGGAGGAGGGGATCCAGCGCGCGGGCGGCGCACAGGGAGACGCAGAGAGCGTGAGCGATAAGATGGGGCCGGCAGTGGGGAGCGGTACTTCTGACGATCCCGTGCTTGTAGACATTTAGATGCGTAGAGCTATGACACCTCCCACAGAAACGGGCTGGATCGCGGGCTGGACATGCATGTGCGAAAATGATGCCCTAAGAGTACAATGAATGTAATACAATGCGGCATACAGAGACTGCCATCCCCTATCTTCTTGGGTCTCTGGGAGACCCGAGTAGGCGATTCTCGGAGACCGCTAGTACGTGCAGTGTACGCCTTGTAGACATATAAGACAGACTAGACGTCGTCCAGTTCGATGCACATGTTCTAGCAACTAGGTTATACTATTACACCATTACCGTTTGAATGTCCTCTATATGCTCATAATTGCCATGAGTCGGAACTCGGTACCGCCTCCCGGGTCGCTCGTCTGGCTCAACAGCTCGCATTCGAGCTTGTAGCTCCCTGGTTCGAGGCCACGCCACCGCGTGCTCCTGTTGTCAGCGCGACCACTTGAGCACTCACTGTCCGATATTCTCTGCCTTGTCCCACCAGCCCTCGATGATATTCTCCCGCCCGCCCAACTTGCAGCGGAGGTTACCAAGCCCAAAGCTCTTGGAGCGCAGGTAGTATATCTCGACGCGTCCAGTGACCGAGCCAAGGTCAAAGACAATCTTGGCGCCGGGCTTTGTTGCACGGAGGTACGTTTTCGTCTTGCCCTTGTCATTGCTCCACGTCCAGCGCTCCCACCCCTCGCTACTGGACGGTGAGAGAGGATGCGAATCCGAATCGACGCTCTGGCACTTGGGCGCCATGGGAGCCATGACCGCGTCCGAGTTGGAGCGGCTAAACGTGCTCAGCAATGAGAGCGACTGCAGCGGTTGTTCTGGGTAGAGCTTGTCAATGTCGCTCGTGCCTGCCACGAGCTCTGCGTGGTCCATCTCGCATATCTGCTGCTCGATATACGCCATCATCAGCTCGGCCGAGACGCGGTGCCCTCCAGGTCCAAAGTGACGCAAGTCGACACCGTATAGGTTCTCCGGCACCTCGTGCGGATTGTACCAGTAGAACCAATCCCAGAACTTTGTGACGTTGCCTTGTGCGCCGTCGTAGAAGAGTGTGCGAGGCGCAATCGTCGGAACGTTGTAATATAGATTCGTGGCGAGGTGCTGATGTCAGAACAAAAATGGGGACAACTCACACTTGCACCACCCGTAAGGATCTTGTCAAATTCGTATCCAAAAGTTCTGAGGTCAGCTCGTCCTATAAACTAGCCCACTGGATCTCGAGGACGGCCGGCGCGGACGGCTTCTCGAGGAGGTACCGAACGAGGAATTCGTACGTCTCAGTCGACTCGAGCTGGTACTGATCGTTACGGCGAACTCGAGTACCAAGAGGTCTAGATCCTCAGGGAGGTGTAGATCCGAACACATGGCAAAGTACTCGGTTCCCCGGCCTCCCAGTGCGCCATTCACGAGACTGTTCTGATCGGCCTCACCCGTGCGTTCCATGACCTTGCCTCCTGGTTGTGGGAATCGGCTATCGAGATAGTTGAACAGGACTGTGTGCATGTTGAGTTGCGAGTATGTCATCTGGTTATCGGCCCAGACGCCCTGACCCGCGCTGTTCGAACCGCCTAGCACTCCAAGGCGTACTGGTTTACGAGCACGCCATTTCGCAAGGACCCGCTTCAAGCGCGTGTTGCCCTCTAATGTCAGCTCCAAAGATAACGAAACGCACGGTTGAAGGCGATGGTGCGGGCCACCACTTGGGCACTGATGTCAGTTTGCTCGCCCATTGGCCCATCAGCATGATCGCATCACTCACCCATACTCGGTACATAGGCGCTGTCCGATGTCACTTGCGCAGATGTCGCACCGACCTGATGGCTCCGTAGTTGCCGAGCCGGGCGGGCTGGACAGGCTGGACGACTCCTGTTTCTGAGGAGATTGGAATCCGATAGAGTAGATGCTTGTGTTGCACAGTTGCTGCCCGTCGCCGGCCAGGGCCCAGAGAACGAGCCACACCACGGCACCGAGCACGGCGTTCAGCGCCAGTGAGAGGTGGAGTGTACGTCGTGGCCCGATCATTCTTGAGCAAGAGTGAAGTAGATACTTTGTCTCTACATCTTGTGAGAACTTTGCTTGGTCACTTTAACGTCGTTGTGAAGCAAAGCGACGTAAGGCCGAACTTGGGGTTGCATAGCTTGGTAGTTGAGGTTCAGGTTACCCGAAAGCTAACTAAGTCACATTTGGTTACCTTTTAGAGCATTTACAACCATTCAAAAAGCCTATCCTCCCTTAAGTTTGTGCCTTAAAACCCCATTTGTCACATGTCCTGCACGTTTTTGTAGATCTTCCCTCTGATCTTCTGCATGCCTCATCTGCTGGAATGTGACCCTTCAGTTTGAATCACGGTGACTCTGAAACGCGCCGCTCACCCCGCTTTCAACCATTCATGTTTACTAGGGATCTAGCAAGTGGGCAACATCAATAACAAGTGTGCAGAGGCGTTCAGAAGTGTGCAGTAGGAGAGAATAAACCTTCATCGCAGCCACAATACCAGTCTACAGCTCATCTCGCCCATTGTTGTCCCCAGGAACAGTGAGCTCCCGAGACACTTTTTAGCTCGTTGGCCCTCACACCAGGAACATCCGCCCTCCCTTTTCTGGGAGCTACGTAACTGCCGCTTACGGTAGCCTACTTGACATGACGCTCCAACGCTGTCGACGCAAAGTCCTCGCGAATCTTGTACAGCTCGCGCGCAGCCTTAAGGCCGTCCGTGTCAATATCGACATAGGCAATGCCCACATCTGAAGCCGTGAAGCCACCCACACGCCCACGCAGAGGCTGCCATACGCCCGAGCCGCCCATGAACTCGCCGCCGCCGCCGGGGTTGCACATAACCCAGACCGTCTCGGTCTCGCATGCGCGCGCAAAGCACAGCGACGTCACCATGTTGCGCTCATAGTCGGGTTCGTGCTCAAACTCGAGCAGTTGGCTGATGTCAGCGCGGTCGGGGATGGGCCCACGGGTGAGAGTCTGTCGCGGTCCAGTAGGTCGGAACAAAGATGAGATCGACGCCCTGGTCAGCCAGAACCTGTGCGTCGCTCGGGTGCGACATGTCCCAGCCTGGTATCAGCGCTGCGGAGAGGCGGCGTACAGATCAGCAAGCCAGCCTTGCCCCACTTGGTGTCGAAGGCGCGGTTCCCGGTCTGACCAGCGGTCAGGTAATTCCTGCTGTCAGACCCAGTTGTGTGGATGAGCCTACCGCTCGGGATGCCACAGGTTGCGCTTGGTGTACGTGCCGATCATCTCGCCATTCTCATCGATGAAGAACGCCTCGTTCTTGAGCGTAGGCGGCGTCTCCTGTGTCTGCACATATCCCTGCATCCACTCGGCCCATTCCATCTGTTCGCCCGTTTGCGTCGTCACGCTCGGGTCGAGGAGATGATGGAACGGTGAGTGGCGCGGCATCAGTCTGGTGACCGCTGCGTGTGGCGTGCCAACCACCACCGTGCCCACGAGGCAGACGCCGTTCTTGACCGCGACCTTGCGCAGGAACGTGAAGATGTGCTCGGCGGGGAACGTCAGATACTGGAGTCAGCTGGATCATATGGACGGCGTGCTCACCTGCCGCCCGTCAACGATGCCCTGCGTCCCGTACTCCGGGATTACAACAACGTCAGCGCCGTTTGCCTTGGCCTCCGCGACGCGCGCGGCGATGTCGCGCAGGTTCGTGTCGATGTTCGTGAACGGCTGCTCCGGGATTGTCCCCAGCGACGCGCTGACGGGCGAGGTTTGTGCCAGGGCGATGCGAAGTTTGGGCATTTCGACGATGAGCAGAGCAGGTGAGCAAAGAGAGGGAGTGCGTGAGTAAAGTGTAGGCGATAGCTAGGGTATATAAGTGTTTGCCATGTCAGCCGTTTCAACAGAAATAGACAACCACGTCGGTGAGCTAGGTTCTATATCGGTGGGAAATTGGGTCTACGTCACCGACGTGGTTAGATCTCGCACATGTGGGGTAAGTGGGGGACATCTAGTCGATTAGGCTAAACTGATGTGTAAAGTTGGATTGTGGCAGCATTGCACCATTTGCACCACAGGTGCATGGGACCAGCCCATTTACCTCCAGGGCAGATATGTAAGGGAGGAGAGAGGGAGAGTGATCCGGAAACTGAGAGGGAGGAGAGTGATGGGGAAGGTGGTTGCGGCGGCACAGCCGCCTTAACGCGAGTATGTGATGCTAATCCTGTCGTCAGCGGCGCAGTGGGGAGGAACGTGCGCAATCTCGCCAGCGACCTGGTAGATGAGTGTGCAGACGTCGCCTTCGAAGCGACCACTCCACTCGGCGCCGGTGTGCACGGTCACCGAGGTGTTACCGTCGGTGCACTGGCGAGCGGCTTGGGACGGCCACACTTGGGTTAGCTTGGCACCAAATGTCTCCTAAGCTGGACGGGGGAGAGACGAGTGTAGTGGGATACGGGGAATGGGGTTATGATGATAAAGGAACAAGTGGGAGATATGCCAAAGCCAGAGTCACTCACAGCCCTCCTGGAGCATGTAGTCGAGGATGTACCTCTCGAGTGTGCGCCACTGGCCATTATCGAGGTCAGCCCCGAAGGAGAACGTCGTGGCCTGGAGTCAGTGGGGAATTCCAAGGCCACAAGAACGCCAAAGGAATCGAAGCGAGGAAGGAAGGTGGGTGGGTGGGTTGGGGTTGGGGGAGGTTACGGTGGAGTGCCAGGACCAAGGAAGGTGGTCATATGAAGACGAGTCGCTGGCAATGCGGCATGAAGTGGCGGTGGCGCTGGTCTCCTTCAATCCTCGCCGTCTCACTGACCGCCACTACGCCTGTCCTTACGACTCACTGCCTGAGGAGACACCCAAGTAGAATGGAACATGGATCTGCGTGGATTGAAGAGGACCGCCTGGGTCTATCGAAGAGGAGTAACGAGTGTGGGTGTTGGAGAGATGGAAGAGAGCAGAAAAATATGTCAAGCGACCTGCTTTCCACGCAGTGGCACGAGCACCAGTCATGCTTCTGAGGCTAGAGGGGTTATTGTTGTTGCAGGGTGAGAGTCTGTGTGTGTGTGTGTGCGTGCGTGCGTGCGTGTGAAGGTGGGGGGTCCGAAGTGGGGGTGGAGTGCGAGAGCATGAGGAGGAGTGATATGAGATGCGCGGGATGGTCTGTGCGTAAACTGTTCTATGGATGAGTAGTAAAGCTCGTCGGCGTAATGGTCAAAGCGGAGTCTACCATGTCCAGTGAGTAAACGGCAAAATCGTGCCGAGATGGGGCACAAGCTTACCAACGCCCTTCCCCTCGTAATGCGTCTCTTGTGTTCCATCCTACTGTCGCCCTCGCACAAGCCGTAATCGGCGGCGGCACACTTGGTGTATACCTTGCGTAGGGTTAACATGTGATTGTTTGCGCTTGGGCGGCGCGTGCCATCACCAAGCCACGTTACATCCTAGGTGATCGCAGTGGCTTACACCACTCAAATCTCAACTATAGCGTAAACAATGTCAATCTAGACTCTTGTTCTTAAAGGTGTGTGTGTCCAACATGGCATTATACAGGCGTTACCTATGTACAAGATCTATACACCATTCTAAGCCTCCGCTGTGGCCTCCCACTCGACGCCGACCCACTCCTCGCCAACCCCAATGCAGTCGCCCTCGCATCCGAACACCATGACGGTGCCCCATTCCATCTCACCCGCCTCGCCGTCGCCGCGGGCTTCGCCCTTTGCAAGGCGGAGGATCTCGGCACGTCGCTCCTCCTCGGTCTGCGCCTTGTCCTTGCCAGCCTCTGCCTTGCCGGTTGTGCTAAGAGACGTTGGTCGGAGGACGTTGATGAGCTGCGGTACGAGCTGGAGCTCAAAGACACGAGCCGCGCCGCAGCGCGAGCACGCAGGCACTGACTTGGTCGTGAAGTACTCGGCGAGGTTGACTTCCTCCTCCTCGGACGAGGGCGCACGCGTTGGCGCCCCTGGGAAAAGCTTCTTGAACAGCGGCGACGACGAACTGTACGGTAATGGCACCGCGTTGAAGTCGTACCGCAGCACCTGGTTGCTCGCGTCCTCGGCCGAGGCGAGGCGGCGCGCAAACCGCTCAAAGATGTCGTCGACGCTCTTTGGGAGGAGCTTGTCCCACCCGTCCTCGCGCCACTCAGCCTTCTGTTCTGGTGCCTCATCCTCGTCACTGTCAACGTCGACATCAGAGTCCTCAGCAATGTCAAGGTACTCGTCGATCGTCGTGATGTACTGAGGAGGCTGGTACGCTGGGAGGGGTGCTGCGTAGGCTACGGGGTCGGAGAGCGAGAGGGACGCGACGGCAGCTGTTGGCACTTCGTCCTGCTTGGGTTTGGGAAGGGTGTGGGAAGGAACGGAAGGGGCTGCGAAGGGGTTCGCGGCGGCAGCGCCGAAGAGAGGCTGTGACCCGCCAAAGAGGCCGGGTCCTGCGTTTTCCTTGACGGTGAACGGGTTCTGCCGTGCGCGCTCGCGTGCCTCAGCAGCGATTCGCTCGGCCTCCGCGCGCTTAGCCTCGACGTCTGCCACGTACTCCTCGTTGCGAACCGACGCCCGGAACGCGCGCACGCTCCCTTCGCGCCTGCGGCACCCTGGCCGTGCACACGCCCACACGTACAATGTGCGGTCGTTCTCGCCACCCTCTAGTGGGCAGTACACCTGCGACAGAAGGGGGATGGGCTTGTGGCAAGCGCCGCAGCGCACCTCGTCGGGCGCTGACGTGGCCGCAACCGCCTTGCCCTTACCCTTTGGGTTTTTGGATGGTCCAGCCGGCACAGCCGGGAAAGCGGGGTAACCGCCGATGAACGACGAGGTGTGGGACGCAGGTCCCTCCATCGGCCCGTCCGGCAGGGCGAGGAGGACGGTGGCGACCTCCTCATCGCTGTAATCCGAGGCATCGTCCCTCGACGCCATCTGGTGTCAGCTCCCGATATATTTGTATTGTAGACAGTGGGAGGAAGGAGCGTATCAGAATAAAGTCGCCAAACTAGTGAGGATCGTCTCCCTGCCGCCCCGCAATCAGGCGCCGTCACCCTCGCAGAGTCCCGCACACGCCACACCCAAGCCGCCACGGCCAAAACGGACGTGGTGAGGCCCAAGAGCATTGTACACGGGGACGAGGGGTGGGCGGACTGAACACAGAGGGCACGTAGGTCTCGTCATCGTGTCATCATTCGTGCTCCTCCCCCAGAAATGGATGGGAACGGGGTCTTACCTTTTGTCGTGGAAAGTGAGATGGTGAGAGTTCTGTGGAGAGGTTGGGAAAAAAGTTGGTGGCAGGTTGAGGCGCGGGAGCAATTTCGGCGCGAAAGGAATTACCTCGGAGAATCGGTTTCGATCACTAAGAGCACCGAGAGAACCAAAAAATAAGATGCCCCTATGGTGTAATGGTAACACGTGAGTCTCATAATCTCTAGCCCTCAGTTCGATTCTGAGTGGGGGCACATCTTTTGCACGCAGGTTTACCTGGCTGCTGTTTTGGAGATGGCTTCGACCATGTTGAATCTAAAGCAGACTCAAAAGATGACTATGGTCGTCCTTTGCGGGTCTCTCTGCGTCTCAATGAAACTCACTACCATGCGCGAGCGAGAGCTTCCTGCGGATTGGCGTGTTCTGAGGCCAGAGCCACTATCGACCTCCACTTCGCCACCCAGGCACGGTACTGAAAGCAAAGATTTCGTTCTCCACCATCTCTTGTCAACAACATCAACCATGGCGCGCTTCACCAACATCGGTCTGCATCGCAAGAACTTTGTTCAGTCAGCGGCACAGGAGGAGTCGAGCCGTGAACAGCAGGATAGACGACGCGACAGCGGATGGGAGGGGCGTGGCCGCGGCCGTGGCGGGATGGGCGGACGGGGAGGGGGTGGGAGGGGAGGACGCGGGCGGGACGGTAAGCGCGGTGCGTACGCCGGTGGCGAGCGGAAGGGATGGGGTAGGGATCCGGACATTGCGAGTAAGTCTAGGGTTGGAGGTGATCTGACGCCAGAACGTGCTGCCTTCACCGCAGAACGGGCGGACGCGCGCCGCTTCAAACGTGCCGAAGAGCGGGAAGTGAACACGACGTGCTTTGCGTGTCGCGGGACGGGTCATGCTGCGCGCGACTGCCCCAATATCCTCGCTGCAGCTCAAGGGGCTAATGGGAGTGCGGCGATGCTCGAGGCAGGTGATCTGGCGCGCAAGGCCGGGTTGGTTGGTGGCAATGGGGAGGAGTCTGGGGAAGAGTCTGAGCAGGCCGCTGAGGACGAGGGCAAGAAGGACAAGGCGAAGGGCAAGGAGAAGAAGGAGAAACTCACTGGTGGACAGGTTACTGGCGGCAAGTGCTACCGGTGAGTCGCACAGCTGCAATTCAATGAATTGAATGCAGCAGCGCACCAGCTCAGCCCGCTGACGGCAGGTGCAACTCGTCTGCGCACAGCTTGCACCACTGCCCTGCGCCTGTGGACCCAGAGAACCCGACGCCGTTCGCAACGTGTTTTGTCTGCCTCGGGTCGGGACACCTGTCTGCCGGATGCCCCAAGAACCCAAGGGGCGTGTACGTCAACGGCGGTGCGTGCAAGATCTGCCACAGTGTCGCGCACCGTGCCAAGGACTGCCCGACGCAGCGGCCCGAGCCTGGATTCGACGTCAAGCCCAGGGGTAGGCCGGCGCTCGTGCTGGGCACTGGAGAGGGTGCGGGGGCGGATGAAGACGACTTCATGGTCACTCGCCGCACGGCTACGCCTGGTGAGGCCAAGGGCACGCGCGCAAAGCACCTGCCAGCCAAGAACAGCGCACGTGGACCCGCTAAGCGGCCTGGCGAGGAGGGGTGGTTTGACCAGGACAAGCTGGTTGCCAAGAAGAAGAAGGTCGTCTCGTTCTAGCGTTCTAACGTAATACCCAGTGATACATGCACGAAGTGATACAATACAAGGCGTTGGAGATGTTGAGCGGAGCCAGCTGAGCTGAGCTGAGCGTGTCTGCGAGGTGTGCGCGCGACCTGCAGTGCCCGTGTGTTCCGCTCGCATTCGCGTGACTATACCACGACGGCCTCGCCGTTAATCGACACGAGGTCCGTGTCGAACAGCTCGATGAACTTGGGTTAGCGAGCTGCAACTCAAGTTGCACCGCATAGCACTCACCTGCTCGTTCAATACCCGCACCTTCATCCCCGCGTACCTCCGGTACTCTTCGAGGATGCTCGACAGCGCCCATCGCTGCAACTTGCGCCAGCACCCGACGACAGTGCCCGTGCGGTGGCGCCCCATGTTGCAGCACACCAACGTGGGAAACGTGCTTGGCTGTAGCAGGAGACTGAGGGCGTGGATGATGAGCGGCTCAGTTGGTGGTGGGAGAGGTGGCAGGTGGTCTAACATTAGAATGGTCATCTAAGAGGAAGACTCACACTGCCCGCTGAGTGGGACCACGCCGGCGTCGCAGTACGGTGGCGGGAAGTGAGGGTTTAGGCTGACCTGCGGGGCAAGGTTGTGCAGCATAATACCCTGTGAGTCGAGGAACGATACGCTGTCATCAGATATACCAAAAAAGCAGACGTACAAGACATCCGAGGGTTCCTCGGCGCCGACCCAGATGACGCTGCGCAGACCCAACTTCTCGATAAAGGTAAAGTTGAGCTCGGTCGGCTGTGCAGAGCGGTAAAACCCTGCGATCAGCTTTGATTAGAGATTACGAACCGTCCTCGACGAGGCCAAAGTTCATGGGCGGCACAATCTTGGCCATGGCGTCGGCGTCGGTGTCGGTGCCGGTGTCGCTGTGAGATGCAAAGTACAAACGTGTGTAGCGATGACGCTTTCTTGCTCTTCTAAAGCCACGCGAATCAGGTGGAGGTCTAGTTTGACTGAAAGATGCCCCACTCTGAATTAGTGAATGGTCAGAGTGGAGGCCAACCGAAAAGTCGGAACCCATTTCTCTCAACACTCCACTCAGTCTCCAACACTCGGCAACGATGATCGCGCGCGCCGGCCTCGCGGCACTTTGGCGACCATCAGCACAACTAGCGCAGCGATACATGTCGACTCGCTCTCCCCCTCCCGCATCAATCTATTCCCCGCCCCACGCCCTTCCCCCTCCGCCCTCGGCATCAGTTGGAGAACCTCCCCGCCCAGCCGAGGAAGATCTCCTCGAACTCGGTCTCAGACCTGGCCATTTCGGGCCGCGACCCGAAGACATCCCACCCATCTCGGAGCGGCTACGTCCCCTCATTCCCTTTATTTTGGTTTGGACGTTCCTCACCTCGCTCCTAATGCACCGCTGGCGCGTACGGAAGCAGGGCGAGGCTGATCGCGATCGATCGGAGGCGCAGGAGAGCGTCCTCCGCGGTCTGATTGAGCGGTTTGTTGAGGGCCAAGTAGTTGAGGATATCGAGATTCGGCGCGAGCTTGAGATGGTCCGCCTGCGTCCTCGAACCGCTGCGAGCGCCGGGTTGCAGGTTGAGGAGATGCGCGACGTTAGTTGGGTTGAGGTTTTCCGGGGCAGGAAGGAGCAGAGGGAAGCCCGCGAGAAGCATGCGCAAGAAGTCGAGGCAGGTGGAGAGGAGGCTGTCGCCGAGGAGTGGAGAAAACGTATGTTTGGCAGAGGCCGAGCTGATGCCAGTCGTTGCCGAGGCTACGGCCGACGCGCCAGCACCCGAGGCCAGCGACAAGGCCACGGACAGTGGCGAACGCAGCAGTCAGGGCGTCGTGCGGCGCGCAAAATCCGCCAGCGTCTACATGTAGCGGCCGCGGCCTTCCCACAGGACAGGCGAGTCGACGTCCTCGGGTTCGTCTCGACCAACACAATATCACTATATGCATACAACAGGTTCTACACGATCGCAGACCGGAGCTACTCACTACCTCCGGCGCCACTTCTTTCGCGGCTGCCCGTCCTCACTCACAACAAGCATCTCGCTGAGTGCCTTGGGGTCCAACAGAGCCTCGCCGCGCGACGCGACCAGTACGCTCTCGCGCCACCACCCGTCGGGACGCAAGGGACACCAGCTTATATGCGCAGCGCCGAGATCCAGAGTCCGCGTGTGAAAGGACCACAGGCCCACGCGCCGGCAACAGATGCGGCACGATACAATGTCCGTTGGCGTTCCATGCGCGAGCACATGGTCGGTCGGGAAGGTGGGGTCATAAGGAAACCAGCCGAAGAGGGCGAGGGCGGCCGCGAGCGTCTCCTTCGGCTCGGGTGGTCGGGAACCCGTACGGTTCTCAGACTCGGGATCGGCCGGGAGTGCGGGAAGGTGCCTCCGTAGCGCAGTTGCGAGGTGGTCAATTTCGGCATCAGACGCAGGCGACGTCCATTGTGGTGCGACAGGACCGGCAAGAGACTGCAGTGCAAGTGCGCGGGCTAATGGTGCGAGGCTAACGGCCGTCAGGGGATGGAGAATGCGTCTCAGCTCTGAGAAGAGTTCGGGAGGCGAGGATGTGATCCGCCATGCGCAACCCGCATTGTGGCGCGACGAAAGGGTGGCCGCGAGGCGGCGGACCACGCCATCGCGCACGGCATGCCGGAGGTCTGCCAAGCCGCTGACACCCCATGTCGCTCCACAGGTCAGAGAACATGCCAACGCGTCGGTGCCGGCACTAATCCAGCCGTGAAGCGCACAGGCGAGGGCCCCTATTTCTGGGGGAACGGGTGAGAGGCCAACGGCTCCAAAGGTGCGTAGTCGTGCGAGGAGGGGGAGCGGGGAGAAAGGAAGGTAGGCGGTTACTGGTGGGAGTGGGGGAAGGGGCGCGGTCGAGGGGAAGACGGATGGCTCGCGCGCGCGGGCCGGAAAGAGTCGACGCTTCGTCGGTGCGTGTGGCAGTGACACGAGGGCCGCGAGTTCGGAGAGGAGGGCGGGCTGGTGTCAGCTTGCTCACACTGTACACGCACAAGGTCGAACCCATCTGTTATCTTCGGCGCTGCGTCCTGGTATCAGCTTGTTATTCTCCGTGGGAGACGTACCTCGTCGTCACTGTCCCATTCCGAGCCGGCATACATCATCCCAAAAGCGTCATGGAGGTCGGCTACCAGCTCTGCTTCGAGCGCTTTCTCGACGGGCACATGAGTGGGATTCGCCTCTATCGCAGGCGGTTGAGGCGCGGCCACCGCGTCCGGAACGTTCATGGCCATATTGTTGATTGTTCAAGTCGAACGCACATGTCCTACTCAAGCGTCATTGATTGTACCCAAGTTGGGGGTCGAATAAGGAATAAACCTCCACCTATGCAACACATAAATTGCCAACCTTGAACCTCGACTTTTTCTCCATCGCGCCTTCCTTCATCGATACGACCTCTTGTTGTGTCGACCTCGGCACCTCAACCCCCCAGTTTCTGGGGGGAGCAGGTGACGGGCGCCAGAGTAAATTCGCTTTGTTTCGTTAACTCCGGACCTGTTACCCACGTCTGCGTTAGATAGTAGCATTGCGACATTCCCTCTGCATCTCTGCATCTTGTGAGCTTGTGAGCTGGTCTTGCGCCATAACGGGGAGGAAGAGGCTGTATCGATAAACCTCTAGAGCCGAGGCACCAGGAAAGGCGATGTGACGCAGAGTTTGAAGTAGATGGCGTGGGGCCGTGGATGACTTTTCTTTGGCCAACCCCCAAGGTCTGCCTTTGGGTCGGCCGTTCAAAAACATGACAACGCCCCTTCTCTCAACTTACAGTAGACATCAAGTAGTGCATGCACCAAGATATAAAGTCCTAGGCATACATAGTACACGCGCCTACGTTGGCGGCGCCCATTGTCTTATCGTCCCTCCTAATCCCAATCCCAACGCATCGAGCAAATCAAACAAGCTGACGCCCCTTGGTGGGTGTTTCCCAAACGCCTCGAGGGCCGCAGGCAACCGCACCCCCACAGCATAGCTGGGTGCAAACGGTCCGAACGGGTCGCTGCGTGCGAGGAAGGAGTATGATGTAGCGTACTCGAGCGTGACGCGGAACACGGCCCACAGCATGAGCAGCTCGATCGTGACCCAGAGGAGCCATATGCCTCGCCGCCGCTGGGGAATGGGGAGGGGTTCGGGCTCGGGCTCTGGCTCAGGTGCGGATTTAGTTGCTATGGCGGCGCGCCATGCGTCCTGCGCGGCTGAGACGCGTGAGCGCGCTTTCGCACTCGCCCGCGAGGCCGTGTCCAGCGCGTCCTGCGCTTCGGCGAGACGTGTGCGTGACGCTGTTCGCGGCGTCACGGGGGTTGAGGGGGAGGTGGGGCCCGGAGTGAAGGCTCGTTTTATGCGAGCTGTCCACGACGTGTCTCCGTCCTCTGGCTCGTCTTTCGGCATCGCGCCGGGCGGGTGGGGTGTTCGTGGCTCGACGGGGCCTGGAGGGCTCGTGGCAGGGGAGCGTGTGTGCGGTCTTGGCGTGGCAGGCTCTGAGGGTTCCGGCTTGGTCTTCACCCCTTCAGCTTTCGCCTCCGGTGTTATGACCTGCTCAGCAGCAGCTGGCGGCACTTGAGCCGTCGGAAGCAGCACGCGCGCCGGATTGGGAGACGCGGCTCCCGTTCGCCGCCGCTTCGGGCTGAACGCCAAGCGGTGCACTGACACCTCGCTTCCGGTCGAGCTGGCGCTGTCGTCGAGGCGTACCTCATTTCTCAACCGCGACATGCGCGGGGGAATGTAGCGTGCAGGCGAGAACCAAGCGCCAGGAGGTCGTGGTGTCGGGAGTCCCGGTGTTGCAGGCCCAGCCCGGGGCGGTGTTGCCAACAAGCCCTGTTGAGATGGAGCTGGCAGGCCCGAGATTGGCGGCGCAGGGAGGGGAGTGCTTGGCGGTAGGCCCGGCGGGGGAAGCGGCGTACCCCACGCGCCAGGTGGTCGAGGTGTGCGGTTGTTCACTGCCGGCGCGCGGACAGGGGTGCTGAAGGCTTCAGGCGTGCTGAGGTGCTGCGGCGGTGAGCTTGGCGGCGAGGTCGACGGTATTTCCTGTTGCTCCGGCTCCGTGACGGTGTCCACCACCCCCTCCTCCTCAACCGCAGGCTCGTTGTCTAACACGTCCGGACTCCATCGCACCGAAGGCGAGGTGGGCGGAAAGCGCGACTCGAACCGCCCTCCCTTGAGCGCACTGCGTAGTGGCGTCGGGGCGACCGGTTCGTGTGCAGGTGCGGGCGTGGTGGCAGCGCGGAGGAGGCTGCGGTGGATGCCGGGGCGCTGGCGTGGCGGCGTGTCCGGCAGAGTGTCAGAGTCTGCACGCGCCGGCGACTCCAAGGGTGGGGTGGGACCGGAGGTCTCCTGAGTTGGTGGGTTTAGCGCCGCGGCGGCGTTGAGCTCGAGCCAAGAATCGGACGTCGTGTCTAGCCCCTGGGGACCCCATTCGAGGTCATCGGTTGCAGCCTCGCTGCCTTCTGGTCCTTCGGGTTCGGGACGCCGCTCGGTTGTCTCGTCGTCCTGCCAGTCGAGCTGAGGTTGGCGCAGCGACAACAGCGGCTTCCCACGGGATTGCCGGAGAGACTGGCTCGGCGACAGGCGCGGCGGCGAGCTCTGCGGCAGTCCACCCAAGTCGTCAAAGTCGGATCTAGCGACAGAGATGTCGCGCTCCTCCGCCCTCTCATATCGACGCGTAGAGCCGTTGTCATCCGATACCTCGAACCGACGCATAGATTCGTGCTCATCCGACCGTTCGAACCGACGCGTCGAGTCGCGGGGCATAGCTGATGTCATAAGCGTCGAGTCCAACCTCGTCGACAGCTCCGCCAGTGTCGGACGGTGTCGCATGTCGAGCGACGAGTCGTCTCGCAGTCCAGACGGCAGACCCTTCCACAGCGAGCCAAGCAGTGACGAGTCCTGCCGTGATGGCTCGTGACCCATGCTGCTGTCGTCCGAATCGGTCTCGACGCCCATCGACGCCTTGAGCGCGGCGTACCGCGCGTCAGCTGAAGACTCGCTGCGCTTCGAGGTTGACAGGCGGCGGGTGCGAGAGCCCACAGGCTCCTCGGGTCGGGGTTCAGGAGACTTGGAGGAACGGAACATTTTTCGCCGAGCGACGAGCGCAGAGTTCTCCTCCTCGTCAGAGCTCTCCGGCCCTGGAACGGCTGGTAGCGACGTATCGGCGCTGTTCCTCCGCTCGTGCTCAAAGCTCCGTTCCTTTGGGGAACGCTCAAAGCTGCGCTGTTGCTTGGGTGGTTTCTCGACGCTGCCATGTTCCCGCGATGGTCCTGACGCGGTCGCAAACGACGGCGAGGAGGTCGGAAGGCGCGGTGCGGTCGCGAACGTCATGGACGCAGTCTGGGATCGCGTGGCTGCAAAGCTCCTGGGTGCACTGGAGGAGCGCTCGGCAGTCGCGAATGTCGCCGATGGAGAGGCCGATGGCTCAGCGGTAGCGAACGTCCGAGACGCAGGGGGCGAGCTCTCGGCGGACAGAGACTTGCGCGAGCGCGACATGCTCATCTCCTCGGCAACGATTAACCTCGCCGCCGGGCCTCTGTTCAGGTCTATCGGGACACTTGAGTCCGAGCTCTCGATGCTCTCGTCTCTCCATCTCCACTCGGTCTCCTCGAGATCGTGCACGGGCTCGCGCGACTCGTCGAGGCCCGCTGCAAACGATGCGGACGAGTTGGGCGGCGTCGCGATTCGCCGATCGCGTCGTCTTGGCGGCTCGGGTTCTTCCGGCTCCGCTTCGTACGCGCGCTGCTGGCCCTTTGGGGAGGGAGGGGCCTGGCGGCGCTGGGGAGGGGAGGGCTGGTAGAGGGGAATGACTCGGGGAGGGGGTGACGGCGAGGGAGAGCGAGGTGGGTGCGGTGGGGATTCGGGAGGAGTGGAAGGGCGTGGACACGCGTGCGGCGCCGTCTCGGGCACGGACATTCGGCGACGCGGCTCCTCGGATAACGTGGCCCGCTGGCGGGGTTCATATGGCGTAGGGGTTGCGGTGCTCGCGATAAAGTTCTCGAGCGGCGTTGGCGGACTCTTCTCGTGCGTCTCGCGGGGAAGGATACTTTGTTGTGCTTCGTGTTCGGCCGCGGCAGCAGCAGCTGCGCGTAACGCGACAGCGCGCGATGTGAGGCGGCGTGGTGGGCTCGCGCGCTTGGGGAGGGCAGCGAAACGGCGGGGTGGCGACGCCTCTTCTTCTGGAACAGGTGGTGGGGGAGGGCTTGGAGCTTGAGGAGTTGGAGGGACCGGCTCGCGGCGCGGACGCGTATAGTGTATCCTCGGAGGTGGGCTGGACAGGCTGTCATCGCTCTCCTCCTTGGTGTTGGGTCTGGGCTCGCGCGCGCGTGGAGTCGCGTCTTTGTCGTCGCGCCGATATGATGGTGTTGGACGAGCGGCGCGCATCTCGCCGTTCATCAAGTCCAGGAGAGCGCGGAGCTTGTCCGCCGGTGTGCCGACATTGCGGGTGGGTCGTGGTTGGGTTGGCTGGACTGGCGTGTCGAAAGGGGGCGAGGCGCGCCCATGGGACTGCATGGACGACGAGGCTGAGCTGGTGAGGGAGGGAGTGCTTTGTGGGGGGCGGAGGGTGTCCATTGGATTAGAGCATGGTCGTTTGATCAGAGTAGAGAGTAAATGAGTAGAGAGTAGAGAGAAGAGGGTATGAGTAGGTGACAGTCCGAACCAAACAGTGGCTCTACTGGACGCGATTGTTCTTGTGACATCGGAATTGTCTGGATGTTTAGACGTCAACGCGGAGGCATTTTCACGTGGCAACACTCAAAGGTCACGTGATAATCCCTCGACGGACCTGTGAGCTATGGACTCTTGGCCACCGGAATCTCAATCTCGGCGATGGTCCCGAATCACGTCTAACATCGGACAAAGCGCCGCTCAAACGTCATGCCAGACTAGGCCAGTACTTCCCCAAGTCTTAAGGACGAGGGCACGCAGCATGCGCGCCCAACCTCTTGACCTCTTGACTGACAATGACCTTTACTCTGCGCTGGGGAATCATCGCCACGGGCGGCATCTCGACCAAGTTCGCAGAGGTGCGCCCTCTCTTGACGGCACTGACAGCAGGACCTCCTCGTTGACCCCTCCACACGGGGCTCGGACGTCGCGCACAAGATCGCGGCGGTAGGTTCGCGGTCGGTTGCCAGCGCACAGAAGTTTATCGACCGGCTTCGTAGCGACCCATCCCCGAACCAGTGGGGCGAGGATGGCTGGAACGCATGGGGACTGGGGAACGGTGTGCTCGACGGTGCCAAGGCGTACGGGTCATACGACGAGGTCTTTGCCGACCCCAACGTCGACGCAGTGTACATCGGCACGCCGCACACGTTCCACCACGCCAATGCCAAGGCTGCCCTGCTTGCTGGCAAGAACGTGCTGTGCGAGAAGCCGTTCACTTTCGACCTCGAGGAGCTCGATGAGCTCATCGCTATCGCAAAAGAGAAGAAGCTCTTCCTCATGGAGTGAGACCAGGTCGGGACATGCTGACCGCAGGGCCGTCTGGACCCGCTTCCACCCCATCGCGTATGCTCTCCAGGACCTCCTCAAGTCTGGACGCCTCGGTAAGATCAAGCGCATGAGCGCGGATTTCAGCATGAATTATGAGCCTGACAGTGGGTTTGACCCAGTCTCCTGCCGCTCCACAGTGATTGACCCCAGCCCGGCCCCACTCTAACCGCATGATCGACCCCGAGCAGGGCGGCGGCTCACTCCTCGACCAGGGCCCGTACCCGAGCGTGTGGGCGATGCTCGCCCTGCACCAGCTCCCGTCCAACACGGACACTGACCCGCGCGTTGTTGCTTCGTACCAGAGGATCTATGAGCGCAGCGGCGTCGACGCGGCGAGCACCTGGGTTGTGAGCTGGAAGGGCTTGGCTGACGCGACTCTCGTTACGGACATGACTGCGAGCGGGTACGACGACGCCTGTGTGGTCATTACGTGCGAGGACGCCGACGTCGCGATTGCTTGTGAGTACCATGTCTCGGCAGCCGGCCGGGCCGCGCATCTCCGAAGCCCCTCTCTTCCTAGCTTACACCAGACCCACCTTGGCGCCCCGAGCGACTCACGATCGTTCCGCACTCCAAGTACGAGCCGGGAAACATCAGGGAACGCGAGGTCAAGGAGTACCCGACTGCCAAGGCTGGTGCGGGCATGCACTACGAAGCGGACGAGGTCGCGCGGTGTATCCGCGACGGCAAGACGCAGAGCGAGCGCGTGCCTCTCGCCGAGAGCCGTATCACGCAGCGCTGGCTCGACGACGTGCGCAAGGCTGGCGGGACTGTGCTCAAGGACCGCAAGTCGACCGTCGGGCAGTAGGTGGCGTCTGGGCTTAGTGAGGTAGTGGTTAGATCCGTGATGTAGCACTTGTTTGATATTACCGCTGCATGCTCCACAGGACCTATGATTGTGTCGTCTACGCTTACCTCTACACATTCGCCATGAGCACCGCGCTCGGCGTCAGACCATTGTCCTTGAGCGACTTGTGCATGTCGTTGGGGCCAAAGACCTTGCGCGGGAACGTCATCGAGAACTTGACCGTGTCGACCGAGTACGCGAGGTTCTCCGAGCTGACGAACTCGGCAACATCGACGAGCGCTGGTGTCAGCAGGTGTCAATATGCTAGAAACTTACTGCTTGTGCTGGGGAACGTCTTGATCAGCGGCGCGCCGCCAACGTGCAGACGGATCTGGAGGCGCGTCTGGGGTGCCTCGCTGCTCTTGCCCGCAGCCATGGCGGAGGGCTTGGGCGGCGCGTCGGCTGCAGTAGGCCCCGGTGGTGGTCTACCCTCGCGCGCGGCCTTCTCGGCGGCCGCCTTGGCTGCGCGCTCGCGCTTGTCCGACTGCCGTCAGCTCGCGATCGCCTTACAAAAGCTCACTTCAATCTGCGCCTTCACGGCTGCCCGCGCTTTCTGGTCGGCGATCTTGTCTGCACGCTTGCGCGCAGCGTCGCGCTCAAGCTCCTTGGCCTCCATCTCTTCCTTGACGCGACCCTGGTCCTGACCAGCCTTGCGACGAAGAGCCTGGTGTCAGCTCATTCAGGTGGCCTAGCTCTGCTCAACTCACCTCATTCGCGCGCGAGGCCTTCTCCTCCTCCTTGAACTGCGCGGCCCGCTTGGCCACAAGCAGGTCCTTGAGATGGACCAGCTTTGCCGCCTTCTCCTCGGCCGTGAGAGGTTTGATCTGTCGTCAGTGGGTGCGTATTGGGGAGGCGGGGAGGGGGGGGGGGGGGGGGGGTGTGGGTGTGGAGGGGCAGGGAGAGGTGGTTTGGTGGAAGGAGAGAAGGGTGGGGCAGCAATCTACTAGAGCCCCAAGAGTGACATAGCGAGCTGTGAAGCAGAGGACAAGCCCGCGGACCCAACACACACTCACCTCCTCCGTGCTCTCTTCAAAGTCCGTGTGTCCGCTCTTCTCGGCATGGAAGCTCGCCGTCGCCTGGGAGCGGAACGTCTTGCCGCACTCGGAGCACTTGATGCTCTTGGCTTCGCCTACGTCCGGGATGTTGGCCTCCTCGCCATGCTCCTCCGCGAGCTCCTCGGCCGTGGGAACGGACTCGTCGTTGTGAGCGAGGATATGGTCCATCGCTGGCTGGAGGCCGGCGCTCTTGGTCGCGCGGAGGGCCCCTGGTGTGAGCGTGTGGGGGTGGGAGGGGAGGGTGAGGGTGAGAGCCCCGGGGTGGGGGGGGGGGGGAAAGGGGGGGGGGGGGGGGGAGGAAGCCAGGGAAGGTGGCGAACGATGTGGTATGACGTGGCGGCGTAGAGGCCGCAGATAGCAGCTTACGCTCTCCGTTGTTAGAGCTAATGTCTCTGCAGCCTCTCGGACACCATCACCGTCACCACCTTTCGTCGGCGCTACCTTCATCGACCGCAACGAGGTCTTGGACCTAGCGCCGTAGCGACCCAGCTATAACGGGAACAGGCTAGCTGGATGAACTCACACTCGACACGCGCCGCATCGAAGCCCATAGAAAGAAGCGTCTCCTTGTCCGACATGTTGATTTGTTGAGAGAGTGTTGATGACAAGACGACAAGATGACATGATGACAAGTACGTACGCGCGTCATTGCACGGACGGAGATTGTCGATCTCCGCTTACCTCCACCTCCACTTCCAAGCTTGCAAGCTCAGCTGCCAACACGCTCAATGTGTTCGGCATTCGACATATGCTCGCGCGCACGCTCAGACGGATGAGCACACAGGTCAAGGCGGAGATGGCCGGAGCGGCTGGAGGAGAGAGGGTTGCGCCAAAACCTACCGGGCTGGTGATGCAGATCATCGTGCGGCGCGACCTCATGACGGTGAGTCTCGAGTTGCTCATTCGATTAAGTGAATAGCGGCTGTGAGGCTGTAATCTGGCACGACATTCTGTAACCTCGGATAATCGCTCACAGCTGCTGACACCAGACACACGGCTGGCCCGTCGGCCCGCTCATGGCACAAGCTGCACACGCTGCTTCTGCCGTGCAGCACCTCCACGCCGACCATCCCGACATGAAGCGATACCTTGCAGGCGATGACGGACAAGCATGGAAGATCATGCGCAAAGCGGTACTTGAAGTCGCGGACGAGGATGCGCTGGAACGCCTCCACTCCTCACTAGACAAGGCTGGCATTCCCCACCACTTATGGGTGGAAGAACCGTTAGTCTCTCCACCGACATGGTAAGCTGATGGAAGGGAACACTTTCCGACCGCGCTTGCCATCGTTCCCAATAAACGTGGCAAGGCGGTTAAACGCGCCCTCGACGAGGCGGGGGCTACGCTCTGGAAGTAACACTCCAATGCATAGTCTACTTGCGCTTGCGCCCGTTGTGTAGGTTCAACATGTGCTGTGCGGCGTCGTCGTCGATCTTTGGGAAGAGAGGAGGGGCACCCTTGAACGCATTAATCCCCTCCCCTACACGCGATACAATCACGTCCACGTCCGGCGTCACGACTGCACTCTGCCATGTCCGTTTCTCGGCGGGGACCGAGATACGGTCCAGAAGCTCGACGCTCTTACTCGGCAGGATGGGGGAGGTGAGGATACCTGCCAATCTCAGGCCCTCGTACGCGTAAACCACCGCTGCCGTTCCGTCGCCTCGCCACGGCGCCGACTCGGTGAAGAACTTGTTCACTTCGCCGAGCATGCTCAGTACTGCCTCGCACGCTGCGGAAATGTTGCACTCCTCGAAGTGGGCTTCGACTTGGTCCCGCAGCCCGCCGAGGGCCACATCCAAGTGAGGCACGTTCTTGAAAGAGGAAACGTTGGCCAGGACCTTGGGCGAGGAGAGGCGCGAGACGAGGTTGCCAAGCTGGTCCTGTAAGCGGCCGTAGCTTGCCTCGAGCTCAGATTCCGAGTAGTCGCTGTCGCGCGGAAGAGAACCGCCCGCACGCATGAGGTACCATCGCACACCATCTGCCCCAAACTTGTCCATTGCCGCGAGGGGGTCGGCGACGTTACCCCTGCTCTTGGACATCTTGGCCTTGTGCATCGTCCAGTGTGCGTGGGCACGTACGCGCTTTGGCATGGCCTCGCCCGCTGCAGCCAGCAAAGCGGGCCAGTGGAACGCGTGGAAGCTGGCATCAGCTCCCAAACTTGCCGGAGCTGCTCACCGGATAATGTCCTGCCCCACGACGTGCATGTCGGCCGGCCATGCGTTGTGGGCATTGGGGTATCCCGCGACGGTGAGGTAGTTGATGAGCGCGTCGACCCAGACGTAGATCGTCTGGGACTCGTCGCCCGGAACAGGAACGCCCCACTTGACGCGGCTCGACGGGCGGGAGATGGACAGTTCGCCTGCCGCCTCGACCTCCTTCATGATCGCGGTGTGGTAGTGTGCAGGTGTCACAGCTGCTGTCAGCTAGCTCCACAATAGGGAAGCTCACACTCTGGGTTGGCCAACCACGCCTCAAGTTGGGGCTTGTACGCGTCGAGGCGGAACTTCCAGTTCTCCTCCGTCTCCCAAGTCACTTCGTTTCCCGTCTCAGTTGCGATCATGACCCCGTCCCGCTCCTCGACCTGCTTGGCGCTGAAGAAGCTCTCGTCTGAAACAGAGTACCATCCCTCATGTGTTCCCTTGTAGATGTTTCCGCTCGCGACGAGTTTGGCCCAGAACGCCTCGACCGCTGCGTAATGCCGTTCTTCAGAAGTACGGATAAAGTCGGTGTGGCTGATATTCGCGCGTAACGAGAGGTCACGGAATCGCTGGGACACGTCGTCGCAGAACGCCTGTTCCGAGATCCCGGCCTTGGCTGCGGCCTGCTGGATCTTGAGACCGTGCTCGTCCGTTCCGGTGCTAAATACAACTTGTCGGGAGGGATGCCGGAGGCGCGAGAAGCGGGCAAACACGTCCGTCAGCACGACGGTGTGCAAGTGTCCGATGTGAGGGGACGCGTTGACATAGAAGATCGGCGTGGTCACGTAGAACGGCTTGGCCATCTCGGACGCAGGCGGGGAGAAGAAGGAGGGTAGCGTGCCGGTCTCCGTTGCTTGTGGCTGCGAGGAGTTGAAGCGGAGACCGAGAGAGCGCGCGCGCACCATACCACCCAAGCCTAAGGGCCGGCATGTCGCCAAACGTGGCAATATGATCCTCCGCATGCTGTCAAGTCCTTGTCGTTGGTATCTGTGATCTTGGTATCGTTATTCGTCAGTCATGTATGGCCAACTGGAAAGTGGAGGAGTGGAAAGTGGAGGTAGACTCAAACTCACGTGACTCACTGAAAGTTGAACTAGTATGTCGGTGACGCACGGGCCAACTTCGGCAAGCAAGAATAAGACACACCCTTTCCAGACGCTACAACCTTAGACACCACATGCTCCCCACGCTCGTCAGAATGGCCCGCTCAAGAACCTACTCGGTGAGTCTAACGCCATGCAGTACTGACAAGAAGGAGGCGATCCGACTGCTCAACACGTGCCAGTCGAATGCCGCGACGTGATTACTTGACAAGTTTGGTCCTCCGAGCTGACAATAGGATCGAGGCGATCCGCAAGTCGGGCGGCCGCCTCAACGAGTGGGGTATCAAGGAGATGCTAGACTACCTCCGTCGTATCGGGTACGCGCCGGACGATCTGAACAAGCTCAATGTCGTCCACATCACCGGTACCAAGGGAAAAGGCTCGACCTCGGCGTTTACGGAGCGTATCCTGCGCTCTCAGATTGGAGGCAAGATCGGTTTATACACCTCGCCCCATTTATGTGCTGTGCGCGAGCGTATTCGCGTCAATGGCGAGCCGCTCAGTGAAGACGACTTTGCAAAGTACTTCTTCGAGGTGTGGGAGCGCCTCGAGGCTGACCCCAAGGTGAGCATTGCAGACAGGACGGTACTAACCCAGACCTTAACCGATCATACCCCCATCTTTCCGATCTACTTTAGGCTTCTGACCCTCCTCGCCTTCCACGCCTTCCTGTCCATTGGTGTCGACGCGACTGTCCTCGAAGTGGGCATTGGCGGCACATACGACAGCACGAACATTGTCCCTCGCCCCGTCGTTACCGGCGTCTCGGCGCTCGGACTAGACCACACTGCCGTGTTGGGAAACACGATCGAGGAGATTGCAACCAACAAGGGCGGTATCTACAAGGCCGGCGTTCCTGCCTTGAGTGTGCCGCAGGAGCAGGCTGCGGGTCTGGCCGTCCTGCGCGCATGTGCCGAAAAGGTGGGCGCCCCATTCGAGATTGTTCCCCCTCTTCCGGCCAGCGTCACCCTCGGCCTGCGCGGCGAGCACCAGCGCGTTAACGCCTCTCTTGCTGTCGGGTTGGCAAAGCGTTTCCTCCTGGCCACGGGCCGGAGCGTGGACGACACCGACTTTCCCGAGGCGTTCAAGGCACCTCTGGCGACTACGCGCTGGCCTGGTCGTTGTCAGGCTGCCAAGGACGACAAGGACAGTAACATTACCTGGCTCCTGGACGGTGCGCACACTGTCGAGAGCCTGCGCTCTTGTGGCGAGTGGGCGTGGGGCGAGGAGGCAACCAAGCCTACAGCACTCATCTTCAACACGTCGGGAGGGCGCCAGAGCGAAGTCCTCCTCGCTGCGCTGCTTGACGCCGGTGCCGGTGCTGCGGGAACGGATCGTGCCACCCTCGGTGCGGGGTTCACCGACGCCATCTTCTGCACCAACGTCACGTACACCGACGGCCACTTTAAGGGCGACCTCACGGCCGCAGCTATTGACCCCAACGACCTGGCTGCGCTCGCCACCCAGCGTGCCCTCGCGGACGCTTGGATAAAGTTGGTCCCCGGTTTCAGCGGCAAGGTGCACGTCGTGCCCAGCATCGAGCACGCCGTCAACATTGTCCATGGGGAGGAGGGCCCACGCTCCGTGCTTGTGGCTGGCTCTCTCCACCTCGTGGGAGGCGTTATGGAGGTTGCGGGCCTGCAGAACGCGCTCTCAATGGAGTAAAAAATAACAATAACTTTTAAAAGTCTTATAGGTTTGTAGTACATCGATCTCAACATCTAATGCATCGTTGGTTGCCCTGGAGATGGCGCACCGATGCATATGCCAGGCAACCGATGCGAATGCTCGTGCTATGTCACTGCCTGTCAACACTCTACTCGTCGTCCGACGACTCGTCGTCGTCGCCAGCGACGTCCATGTTGGCCTGCTCGAACTGCTCCATGAGCGCCTTGAGCTCGGCATCCTCAGTCTCGGAGACAACCTTGGGTGCCATCTTGATGGTGATGTCACCCTTCTCCTCGGTGATCGTGTTCCCGATCGCCTCGACAGCCTTCTCCATGATCTCAATAGCGGCCGTCTTGTCCGTGCTCGTCGTCGACATGACGTACAGTGGCGGCGCGACAAGGCGGACCTTGATGGGCACCTCCTCGGTGGAGCACGCCTCGCCGGCACGGAGCGCCTTGCGGATCGCCTCAATACCGCTGTACGCAAAGCACTTGACCTCGATGTCGGCGCGCACCTTGACGGGCTTGGGCGTCAGGCGGCGGGCAATGTTGTGCTTGAGCTCAACGAGCGTCTCCTCGTCAATGCCCAGCTCGCCGAACACGGCGTCCGGCTCCTGGATCGAGAGCTTGAATGCCTCGTACGAGTGGCCGTACTTGCGGTGAAGGGGCCAGGCAATCTGCTCATACAGCGACTCGGCGGAGACGCCGCGGCGCTTGGCGACCTGCGTGAGGATCGAGTCGACCACCTTGCCCTTCTCGTACTGCTCCTCGCACTTGACGACCTCCTCGGCAGACACTCGGCGCTTGGACAGGTCAATGTAGCCTGGGCATCAGTATGTAGCCATTTGCCACCCGTTTGCGAAGCAACGCACCCTTGTCGGGGTCAACACGCATGACAACGACAACCTCGTTACGCCCAACACGAATGTGCTTCTGCACGGAACGGATTCGCCGACGCGACAGCTCGGAAAGCAGGACCATTCCCTCGATGCCGTCGTACTCGAGCTGCGGGTCAGTCTGTGCACGCGCCTGCTAGCGCCGCCAATATTACGCACGAGCTTGACGTAGGCGCCCATGTCCTCGATGGACTGAACCTGGACCATGACGAGCTGGTCAACCTGACAGGTTAGCATTGTATACGAGCCCAGAATGTACCTCGGGGTATTTGTTTTCGTAGAAGCGGGGCATGATGGATAGCGGTGCGGGGGAAGATGGGGGGAGGAAGGTGCGCGAAGTTGTTGCTAATGAGTCGGTGATGGACTCTGTGGACGCGCGGGGTTTTAATATGAGCTCTGTTGTGAGAGCTTGTCGGGTCCAAGTTTTGTTGACTGATTGACACTAATGGGTTGAGTGTGTGTTTTGGTTGTATAAGAGTAACTGAGTCTGTCGTTGAGACAATCAAGTTGTAGCTCTTGTGGTTGTGGTGGTCAGCGAGCACCAACCTTGAGATGGTGGAGGCGCGAGTCGAAATCCAATACGCCACCTCGGCGCTATGAATAAAAGTCCGAGAATCCAGAAGAGCCACGTGGGTTTGATAGCCACGTGAATCAACGTATTTATGAACCCCTGTTATGGTCGGCTGGTGTAGTGGTCCGCGCCGAGAATGATCCAACTAGTCCAAAGTAACCACGTTCCTCGTGGTTCGGCCAGATTACTTAGGCGAAGTGACCAAAAGTCACCCCAGGGTGAACCGGTTCCCCGGCTTCTAGTTCGCTAGTTACAGCGCTTACAGCGCGCCGAGCGAGATTACCACTAGTTTCCCCCCGGTCAACCCCCCCCCCATGACCATGACGGGGCGGACCTTCACACCCAAGCTATAAAGCCTACCCCTGTCATCACTTCTCACCTCTCCATCGCTCCACTCTTCACCAAAAGGAAACGATAGCAACCATGTTCACTGCCCTCCGCCCCGCTGCTCGCTCGACCATGCGCCAGTACGCGCGCTCCATGTCGACCGCCGCCGAGCCCCTCGTCCTCGCCTCGCGCTCCGAGTCGGGCAAGGTTGCCATCCTCCAGCTCAACCGCCCCAAGGCCCTCAACGCCCTCTCGTCGCCCCTCTTTGACACCCTCAACGCCGAGATGGAGAAGGCTGACAACGACCCGTCGGTCCGCGCTATTGTCCTCACTGGCGGTGACAAGGTCTTCGCTGCCGGTGCCGACATCAAGGAGATGAAGGACAAGGAGTTCTCGGACGCCTACAAGAACAACTTCCTCGGCACCTGGGGCAAGGTTGCCTCGATCCGCAAGCCCATTGTCGGTGCCGTTGCCGGCTACGCCGTGAGTACCTTTTTTATATCTCTCTCCGTGTTCCTGTTCACTGTTCCCACGTCGGTAGCTAATGTTAGCTTGGCGGTGGTTGCGAGCTCTCGATGATGGCCGATGTCCTCATCTGCTCGGAGAAGGCCACCTTTGGTCAGCCCGAGATCACCCTCGGCATCATCCCCGGCGGTGGTGGCACCCAGCGCCTCAGCCGCCTCATCGGCAAGAACCGCTCGATGGACGTCTGCCTTTCGAACCGCTTCATCTCGGGCAAGGAGGCTGGCGAGTGGGGCCTCGTTTCGCGCGTCATCCCCGCCGACCAGTCGGTTACCGCCGAGGCCGTCAAGATCGCCGACAAGATTGCCTCGTTCGGTGTCGTCGCCGCCCAGGCCGTCAAGGAGACTGTCAACGCTTCGCAGGACCTTCCTCTTGAGCAGGGCCTCCGCTTCGAGCGCCGCATCTTCCAGGCTCTCTTCGCCACTGCCGACCAGAAGGAGGGCATGTCTGCTTTCGCCGAGAAGCGCAAGCCCACCTGGACTGACAACTAAATGGGGATAGCAGTCGGAAGCACAATGATGCATGTAGCATTGCACTAGATGAGCAGGAGTTAAGGGGTGGTGTGGGTGACTGATATTGACGGGTTAAGTAGGTTGAGAGCTTGAGGAGATGTCTAGAACGGACTGGTAAATGGTGGAGCGTAACGCCAGAGCCAGGGATTTGAATGGGGAGTTAGAAAGGGAGTGAGGATCGTGAGGAATACCCCGTAGTGGCCCCTCACGTTGTCATTATTGTTTTGACCTAACTTTATAACTCTTACCTCTCCGCACTCCATCTCCAAATCCAGATATCAAGATCTTGAGACTTGAGGAATTTGAGGGAAATGATATATCAAGTAGAGTAGAGGCCGTAGAGGGTTGAATGGATCTTGGGATCTGGGGATCTGGGGATCTGGGGATCTGGGGAAGCACGGCCCAAGCGAGGTGCGAGAGAAATTGA